>CM057381.1:44145000-45395000 GCA_030015415.1 Cynopterus sphinx
AGTATGTAAAAGTAACATTATAGAATAGCTTCTTAGTTTTGAATTTGTCTATTTGGCACTTTTCATTTACTTTTGCTTACAACTAAGAAATCAACTTTTAATTATAAGGTAAGAAGCAAAGATGGGACAATCATGTGCTTTTCAGTCACAATAATTTCAATTTTCTATCTTATTTACTCTTAGGCAGACTCTTAAGGACCTGAAAACACACTTCAGGTATTAATTAGTGTGGAAAGCACTTAATTTGGAAAGTTGCTCAGTCAAATGCACCAAGACAGTAAAAGTTGGTGAAAGAGAGGATGATGAGAAAAATCTATGTACACATTTTGAAGTATACAATAAATCTATGCAATCACTTTATGTATAAAATATAGATATACAGTATGTCTGTGGTATTACAACTTCATGGGGACCACCTCACATCTATATTTGAGTTCCTGCATCAAATGCCACTGAACTGTATGCTTAAAAATGGTTCAGATGATAAATTTTATGTTCTGCATATTTTACTGTAATTAAATATATTTTTTTTCATGGGGCTAGGGGCAATTCAGGAAAAGTCTTGAAAGATTCCTTAGGGAGATAATTATTTAAGAAAAAAAGTTGAAAACACTGCTCTAATGCTTGCTGAGGACCCCAGTGACATTGCTTTGCTCATGGGAGAAAAGACAACCACTGCAGTGAGTCACCCGAGATGTGAATTCTGTTCCAAAGCAACATGGGTATTATCTCACCATGGTTTTGCACTATAATTTTTAAAGAGGATAACTCACTTTTATAATGAATGAGCTTTATGGCTGGTTTCTATTATAAAACTCAGGTATCACAATTAATAGATTGAATGGCACTGGATTAAATGTTTTCGGGGAGAATAAAAAAAAAACCTCTGTCTAGACTACAAGTGATTTTCCTTTTTCAATTTTATATCTCCTCCTACAAACGCTCAACTCACCTGCTAATAAACGGTCTGATATTGTCCCCAGCGATGGGTGCCATAGACATTGGCATGGGCTCCGGAGTGGACAGCCAGTAGGAATAGTCATTTCGGGAAGCGAAATTGCAGACATTGTTGATATTGCAGAACAGGAAGGGCATGGTACTGAACTTGCGCAGGCAGCTTCCAGCTGTGCCTGGAGGCGCAGGGGAAGAATACAACGTGAAGTATTTGCTTTCTCAATCACAGTCTACCTCTATGCAAAATGGATTTGAGCTGGCTAATAATGAAAGACATATATTCATTCTAACTACCGAAAGGCAAAGAAATTTTTAAAAATTATAAACAGATTGAAGCAAGTGACTATACCCAATATATTAGTATGATTGTAAATGAGCATTTCATTAAATTTAAAGTAATCAAGGCAAAAGGGAAACTATAAAGAATTATGTAGGAAATTTTGATTAAAGGAAATGAACCAGTTTATCAACAGAGAGAAACTTTTTCCTGGAAGGGAATTCTAAAAGGAATTTAACATGGGGCTCCTTGTACAATGGAAAAAAAACATACTGGGGAGTGTCTTTAATGACAGTTTTGCTAAAAATGCAGAGATGCTCTTTATATAGCTGCTTCTTGTTTGCAAACTCAGTAAAATTTAGATGTATCACATTAAAACATAATTTGGTGGAGGATGTCTGGAGGGAACTAAGAAAATGACAACAAACATGAGCTTTTTGCCAATCCTAACTAATAGAGGGACAGGGTTTAGAACATGCAGAAAATTTTGAACAGGATAGCATAGGACATTTTTTGAAAGAGGAACAGTAAAGAAATCTTGACCTTCTGTGATAATTTGAAGACAAGATTAAATGTTTTATTAATTTTAAAATTTTCAAAGATTCAGCCTTAACATTTTCTTGGGCTCCCTTAGTAATATAGTAGCTGTTAAATTGATGGCTAATTTGGCAAGGATGAAAGAAAACAGGGCCAAGCCCTCTTTTCATTAACTAGGTCTCATGGCACCCTGAACTGCAGCACCAGAGCTGAATACAGCACTACACCACCGAGGCACTCGACAAATTCATGCATCTGTAAATGTCTCACCCAAGTCCTGCCCGTGGGCCCGTTCATTGCCTTGCACGTAGAGCAAAGAGTACCCATGGTAAAGAATTTTGGTTCCGGGAGGACACTGTGGGTCATCTATTGTTTGACTGTGCCTTGTGACAAGAAAGCCATGATCAACAGATGGGGTGCCTGGGGGACCCATGGATCCTGGCAAACCATCAGGGCCTGGTGGTCCTGGAAATCCTCTTGGACCTGGAAGACAAAAGAGAAATTGGTTTCCCTAGTTACAAACAGGTTGCCCTGAAAAGCTTCAAGCAAGACCAATCAAATACAATAGGCCTTCTTCCTGCTGTCCTAGCTTTCTCTTTTTACATACCATCTCGAGATGTTTTATAGGCAAAGCAGATTCTCAAAAAACTTAGTCCAATGAATAAATGTAATGTGTGAAAAAGAATATATGAATAAATAGAATAAATGATAGGATTCCATGCATTTCTTGCATATAGCATTTAGGGGCTCCTCTAAGAAAGGAGAATTATTATAACAACTTCCTTTTAAGATGGCTTCCTTTCCATATCAGCCCAAAGTCTGTGCATAAAAACAGGGCAATGCAGAAGCTCCCAAGCAGTGGGCCCTTTGGTCCCCTGGGGTAACTATGCTGTTTGTGAAACTGTTCACAGAACTTCTGCTGGGCTGTGCCCTTTGTTCAGTGACTCGATGCCCTCAGCCTTTAGCATCTCAATCATTATGGAGTACTTGAGATCCTACTTCTGAGGGAAGCAGATCAACTTTACCCCATGGCAGACAGTGGCCTTTTGGTCAACACTGGCATTATCATCTACTTTCCCTTGTTCATTGCTAAAAGAGAATGTCTGTAGCTGCAGCCTGCTTGCCTCATGGGAAACAACATAGGGCCACCACTATTGGCCTTCTACCAACAACATCTGGAAAACACTGTGCTTTGATCAACGTCTGTTTCTCTACACAGAAAAAGTGATGACAACACTTCAGCTCTTCTATACGATCCTATTTCTTCTAAGAAACAGACTTCTTTAGAAACCTTTCAAGTGTCATTTTTCATCTCCATATTGTAAATTTCTGCATGCTTGGGCTTTCTGCTTCTAACCCAAAGATATAAGTAGCAGGTAATGAGATTGGGAAGCTGCAGCAAACCTACCAGGAGGTCCAAAGGGTCCTGTCTCTCCTTTCTGGCCAGGAGCACCATCAAATCCGGGACTACCTGGCGGTCCAGGTATGCCCACAGATCCCGTCACACCTAAGGAAAGAGAAAAAGAATTTGTGATCTGGCCCTGGAGAGCAGTAGGCTGTATAATTTTCTTTCCTTTTGAAATGTCTTCTTTAGCCTCTGGCAGACAAGCATAAGGCCTTAGACTGCAGATGAACGTTTTCCCAGAGAACCAAGAGTTGCTTCCTGTGAAGCATTGTATACATGTCACCAGGACAACTGCCAATTGACATTTGAGTGGGAGTGTGCTTCATCATCACATTCAGAGTTCTCCCTAGTTTTTTTGCTATTATTGTTATTGTTTGCCAGATCACTTTGGAAAAGACAGGCGATGTGAAGGGTAGGGAGAGATTGTCTCAAGTGTTTCTTCAAGCGTCTCAAATAATTTTTAAGCAACAAATATACTGACATAGAAAGTTTTTTGTTTTCATGTGTAGTTTACATTAGGTAGTTTAAATTTAACATTTCAACTCAAAATGTTTTTTCATTTTCCTTTATTTCCCACCCACCCCTTACACAGCTCTTGAAATAAGAAGTGTTTAGCCCAAATCAGCAGAAATATTCTAGGTTAGGGTCTGGGAACAACAGAAATTAGCAAAACTTTGCCAGTTGGGTAGAGCATCTCAGCCAACTACCAAGAGCACCAATTCTTATGGTTCTGGATTACTGCTTTTTGCCATCCCTTATTTCCTAGCTGGGAAGATGATCTGGTTCCTTTCAGCCATGTTTTTCTAAGTGAACATAGATAAGTTAAGTTGTATAAGTTAAGTTATTCCTGTATTTTGTTCTCACTTTTTAAAGTCCACTCAAAAACTTCATTTGATATACATTAAAAGAGGGTAAGAAAGCCATATTCAAATATGTGTTTATGTAGTCACTACACAGAGACTTTGATTTTAGACATATGGATGAAGAGAAGAATCCCACTCCATTCCCTCCTAAATGCCCCCCTCCCCCACCACACACACACACTTCCCCTGTACAACCCGGTTATTCTCACCTTGCTGTCCTTTGGGGCCTGGAGGACCCTGAAGCCCCTTCAGACCTGCGGGACCCTCAGGACCAGGGAGCCCTGGCTCCCCTTTGACGACATGGTAAGGACCTGGGGGTCCAGGGATACCCGGAAGACCTGTGGGAATTAGGGATACCACTGATCAATTTCACCGTCAACATATGAGGAGCAGAAATACCTTTAGGAGGAGAGTCTAAAATGAAAAGCAATCCAAATGGAATGTTCTTGGGTGTAAAATCATTATTAAAAACACAAGTAATCGGATCCTCACAAGACATACATGTATCTGCACATCTTTATTAGTTCACCTAAAATCCCAAATCCTCGAGACTGGAAGAATCCTTGCGGTCATCAGTACTAACCGTCCACCCAGTTCTGGACTCTTTGACAACCACCTTTGGCCCTCACTAGAACAACTACCTGTTGGTGAAGCTCTTTCTCTCCCAAGCGTCTTGCTTCTAACCCGAATAGCTCCCACATTTGCAGTTAGAAAGTTTCCTCTCCTACTTATCCAAAATCTGCCTCACTGTACATTATAATCACTGGTCTTAATTTTTAATGACAAATAACTTTAATCCTTCTTTTGCACAACAGGTCTCGAAATATGTGCAGCAACAATATGGAGTTTGTAGGGGATTCTGAGGACTGTTTCAGCCTCCCTTTCTTTAGCCAAACTTCCCCAATCCTCTCACTCCTTTCACACGCATTTCCTTCCTAACATTCCACTTCTCAGTGTGCTCCGGTTGCTCATTCTCTCCCTTGGAACATGGTTTTAAAAATGAAACACAGCCCTAAAAATAAGGTCTGGCCAGCAGAGACTAAAATGGTATGCATGCCATACTTAAACTATTTTCTTCCAAGATTATCCTGTGTTTTTTGGAGCCACTGCTCACTGTTAGCGCCTAGTGATGGAAATGCTAAGAAAGACCTTTTCCTAAGAATTCCCTACTGTCCAACCAGAAATCATTCAGTCTGTTTGTGTGAGATTGATTTTATTCCTCTTACAGCTTTAAGTGGTTGAGTTCAGTCTACCTTCAAAGCCCATGAAATTTTGTGAATCTTGAGTCTGTCACATCCTTCCCACTGGATTTATCTCAGTTGTGGATTCAATAAACTTGAATTTCAAGATAAGTCAAATGTAAAAATGTCTGCTAGATTAGCCAAACAGTAATCCTGAGAAGCTACTCTGGTTAGCTGTTTGCTAGTGATCATCAAGTCTTTTGATATATATAAAACCAAACACCCTAATTCTGTGAGTTCCATGGCTTTCTCATTTCCTCAAGTCATTCATAAGGCACCCTCCAACATAACAAATTCTCCTACCTTTGGGTCCAGGGAAACCTTGGTCTCCTTGATCTCCTTTAATTCCCTGAAGGCCAGGGAGACCTTTCTGACCTGGAGAAAAGCAAAACATTGTCTTTACACAGAATTCCAAAAAATATACAAGTGTGTGGGGGGTAAGTAGGTGTGGGCGTGTGCACGCATACTCACACAAGTCTACATAGAGATCCATAAAAATAGATGTGTATGTACACACACATATATACATGCGTGCATATTACATACACAGACATACACTCACAGTGAAAATTTTCTAATTTAGGCTTATGGAAGAAAAGAGCATTATTTCTAGTCAAATACATAAAACTTGGATGAAACTCTTCTTTCTAGAATCCAGGAGTCACATTTTTCCAAACACACAACAAGCTGTAAAATGGTCACAACCATGTGCGAAGGGTCATGTGATACTCTTTTTGGTTCACACACGTCCCCAAATAGACTACAAGACACCTGCAGGCTGAAAATTTGTTTTATTCACCTTTCTTTCACATGTATTTGATTCATCAGTAAAAACCACAATGCCTGGAAGCTGCTGGCATCCCCTAAATGTTTGCTTAATATATGAATAAATTAACAAATGGCCAAATCTGAATTCTTATTGATATTCCAAAAACGAGATGCAAATGATCTACTGATTCTTAGTAAGAAAATCAGAAGGTTCTTATACAGCCATTCATAGACTTATACAAATCAGGTTGTCACACAGAAATGGCATTTTTAATTTGAAGAGAACAGAACCTTATACTGTAATTATGCCAGTTCTACCAATATGATAGTACCAGTGGTTAGGAAGCTCTGGTAACAGGTAACGTGTCTTTAAGCAGCATCTCTTTTATTGTCTTACCCTGAAATCCTGGAACTCCTGGAGGTCCCATGTCACCCTTAGTACCCGGAATACCTGGAGAGCCACCAATCCCCTACACACACAAAGAGAATGTCAGTTGGGAATCTTTCAAGAGATGAATGATAAGTCTCTCAAGTAACTGATCGTTGAGAAGCTGGGACAGCCTCTCAGTGTTCTGCAAAGCATCTTTGTGGACCAATGGTGTCTTGTGGCTTCTTGAAATTACATAAAGTGAATGTCAAAACCTCTGCGTGTGTCTAAGTGAGGCAACTGAATCAATTTACTTCATTTAGAGTGTCCCCTCTGCTTGTCCACCTACATGGTAAGTTCCCAGACAGGCGCAAGTCTTACATACTGCTGTCCCCACTCCACAGCACAATGCTATGGACAGAGTTGTAGTTCCCTAAACATCTGCCATGGCAACATATCAGTCTATCAACACCAATCAACCTTTCTGGAACACTTTCCTCCCAACACTCAAGCATAGTGATTTTTCTTTAGATTAACCTGATATCTTACCTGAAAAATAATTTTAAATATGGAAAGAATATAAAAAATAATGTAGGATTATTTTATCATGTAGCAATATTAGTGTATTTTCAAAATATATCATTTTCTAGCTATTTCAACATAGTTGTTTATTTCTCAAAATAGAAAAAAGTTACATTATTTCTTACACATATTTGTTTCTTTGCTTTACCATATTTTAAAAGGTGCTATAACCAAAATAGCATGCAAAAATATATATAGTTGATCCTTGAACGACGCAGGGGGTAGAGGTGCTGGCCCCCTGCACAGGCAAAAATCCATGTATAACTTTTGAGTCCTCCCAAATTTAACTACAGTTGTCCCTCATTATCCATGCGTAATTGGTTCCGGGAACCCCTGTGGATACCAAAATCTGAGGATGCTCAAATTCCTTACATAAAATGGCATAGAACAATGCATACAGTCCATCTTCCACATCTGCAAATTCCCAACTGCGGATCAAAAATATTGTTTTCAATCCACAGTTGGTTGAATCTGTGGATGCAAAACCTGGGGATACAGAGGGCCAACTGTACATTGATTGAAAAAACATCCATGAATAAGTGGACCTGTATAGTTCAAAATCATATTGTTCAAGAGCCAACTGTGTGTGTGTGTGAGAGTGTGTGTGTGTGTGTGCACTTCTTTATAAATAAGTATACAGTGAGACAGAGACAGCCATGATTGGTACTGGAAATGGCGAGTATAATTCTACATTACTGAGGCTTGCTTTTTGTATCCAGTTTGTAAGATTTTAAAACCCACAAATTGAACTTTGACTTCGAGTAGTATAGCATTTCCCTTTAATGTTTCTTGTAAAATTAGATGATTAAAAATGTTTAGCAGTTGCCTAAAAGATGATGCCAATAAAGATGGCTGATCACTGGCAAGAGAGAAGAAGCTGATTCAGAGAGGATTTGGGAGTGTAACACATGTATGCACACATACATGCACATTATTTTGTGATCCTTTTCAAAAACAAGACCTAAAAATGGAAAACTTACAGGCATGCCTTGGAATCCCGGGTCTCCTTTGGGTCCTGGAGCACCAGGAGTCCCTGGCCAGCCTGGGTTTCCTCTGTCACCTTTCAGCCCATCAAGCCCAGGGAGCCCTGGAGGCCCCACTGGTCCAGGGGGCCCTAATGGAAGATAAAAAGTCACACACTGCAGTTTAGAGGATAATTTTATGTACAAGTATTATAGGCCTGTGGTTGTCATCACCACCACCCAATTGTTCCCAACTGTATATGACAGCAACTGCCACCCAACTGTCCCCAACTGCACACAACAACACCGTATTAAGGTGAGTGAGCTCTGAAGAAATCAAGGCTGGTTCTAGAAGGAAGAACCTGATCTGCTCAATAAGCAGAAAATGTTAATATGAACACCACAATCTCAGTGTCCAAATGCCTTTTGCTGCTGTGTTCAAGAGCAGCTGTGCTATACTACAGTCACCTGGTAATGGGGGCAAGGCACACCAGATGGTTGTCTGGTTTAAAACAACCACAAGAGGTGGCATCTGTGTGCCAGTCTTTTTCTATAATGTCCTCTCTCTCTTCTCTCTAATTCCTTGTCATCTACACTAAATTCCTTGGCAGAAAGGACACAAGAAAAGCACTGACCCAATGAAGGCTAAAATACAAGAGGTTCAAAGTCTTAAACAGTTTCAAGCTATAATAAAATACTTCAAACTTCTAAATAAAAACCTAACCGAGAACTTATGCATTCAAATTTCTTTCACACTGTGTATGTTTGTGTCTTCTGTTCCAGTCCCAGCTCTGACTCTGACACCCTTACCTGGCAGGCCAGGTTGTCCCTGTGGACCTCGGTCTCCTTTGGGCCCCTCCACAGGGCGGCCCGGAGCTCCAGGCAATCCCGGCTGTCCTTGTGGCCCCGGAGGACCCACGAATCCTTGCTCTCCTTTGGATCCAGGAATTCCTGGGCTCCCAGCTAATCCTGGGAAACCCACATCACCCTTTGAACCTAAACAATAAGAATAGTTTGAGATTGTGAGAAAGGCAGAGAAGAAGAGAAATTCCAGTGCACCAAGCAGGAGGGACAGGCTTCCAGAAGGCACCAGGAGGAGAACTGAGGCTGGGTGTCCTTTTCCCTCTTTTTTATTACATAACACGCTAGGCTCCTACCCAGGTCAGCTTGAAGATGAGTAATCTTTGGATACAAAAGTACAGCTATCATTCTATATACTTTTGAAAGGAAGAATTCTATGGCAAAGACTTTTGAATATATGCTTAGATAAGCATGCAAGCAATATCAGGGAAATGGATAAACTATGTTATAGCCACATCCTAAAAGCCTACTCAACAAGGAAAAATAAACGAACTATTGACATAAGCAACAACACAAATGAATCTCAAACTAACTGCTGTGTGAAAGAAGTCAGACAAAAAGAGTAAAATACTGTAGAATCCCATTTATGTAAAATTCTAGAAAATGCAATCTAATCTATAGTGCCAAAAAGTGGATCAGTGGTTGGTTGAGGATGGAGGTTGGGGGCAGGAAGAGGCAGGGGGAAATGGCAAAGCGGCACAGGAAACTTCTGGAGTGATGGATATATTCACTATCTTGAATGTAGTGATATTTTCACAGGTATATACATATAGCAAGACTTATCAAACTGTATCCTTTAAAATGTACAGTTTATTGTATGTCGATGGAAATAAACATTTCAAAGCTTTCTGTTTTTTTATTTTTTTTAAGAAAAAGTGTTTAGGGGAAAAATAAAGGACCTGCATGTTTAGTATTAAATATATTACCCAGAACTCACCAATAAAATACAAAAATTCTAGGATTTCATGGTAATTAAAAAAAATAAGAAAGAATGGAAATAGGATCAGCACCTAAAATGATCATAAGGCTCATCCTTCTGATTCTCCCGCTGCTGCTTCATAAGGCAGTAAACCTAATATGCAATGCACTGTATGGTGGTCTGTCAGGGGCCAGCAGAATACGTAAATTAGGTTGTCCTAGACCCGGTACCTATCATCCATGTCCAGTTGCTTCCTTACAACTGTTTGCCCTGTTCTGTTTCCACCATGTTCACCAGCAGTTAGTTGAAAAGAAAGAACACATTAAGCAGACGTTACCTTTCTCTCCTTTGGACCCTGGAAACCCTGGGAATCCTCTTCCGGGTAGACCTATAAGATTGGGTGAAAAGCAGTGTTTATCTTTCCTGAAACAGTGGATCTGCAGGTACAGCACAAAGCAGTATCAACTCAGTACAAATACCCTCTACCATTTGTAGAACACATAGCAATTAGTTAATTGCACGTAGGGAATAAAATTACATTCCTACAGCTATCTTAAGATACCTCTGACCAGATGCATGTAATTTAGCACTCTTTCTGAGTACCTTTCAGCTCAGGACCATTTAGCAGAAATAATCTGTACAAATGAGCACTTTTTTCCTACTACTGTCTGGAGGCTTACAAATTGGCTTTTTTCAGAGAACCATCCAACTAACATCTATTCTCAAGGGAGATTGGGAAAGCCAGGGACATTTGGGGTAGGAGACACTGGGGAGCCCGCAAATGTGAGTAAAGGGTTTGCAGGAATATTGACTGGGTGGAAGGAAGTATAGAGGCATTTTCTCATGAATTCTTTTTATAGGAAAATAAATGTACATAATATAAGCATGAGGTGTATAGAATGAAAAATGAACTTAAATGAACTACCCGTGTCCCCTTTCTCATCCCAGCATGCTCCACTTTTCCACACTGGTGTTTAAATAGCTGTAAGAATATGACATAGGTACCATTTTGTATCCAGCTCTGGTCACTTAGCATGGTCTGTAGGTCTCTGGGAGATATTTATTCAGAGAAGAGTAACATTCTGAAAGGAAATGGGAGTCAGACATACCTGGTTCACCCTTCTCTCCTGCTGACCCTGGAATTCCATCACTGCCGGGCTCTCCTTTCTGGCCAGCTGGGCCTGTAGGGCCGGGCGTTCCAGGAAGACCTCAAAGAGAAAGGTCACATCAGTCACGAATGGAACCTTTTGCAGCAGGCCTGGTCCACGTGAAAAATGCTCCATTTCCAACATTCTTCCAGGGAGCTATTCCCCAGGTCACGCATGGCTTCCCTAAGGTTGGTCGTTCTTGACATCCTTTCTAATACCTTCCACGCCGTTAGCGACACGACTGCTCCCCAATACCCAAAGGCTGATGAGAGTGCAGACAAATGACATCCAACTCTCCTGCCAAACATGTAAAACCTTTCTGTAACCAATTAGAACTACTATGAAACCAGTCGAAGACTTGGGTTCTAGTTTCTAACAGGTGGCCAGACCTTGGAAAGGCCCTGTACAACCTCGTAAGCCCACTCCGTTCATCTGAAAAGTAAGGAGGGTGGGCCCAGCTGGCCTCTGGTTATCCAGAGGTCACCCAGCAACACCTGGGCCACAACCTGCCATCTGTGAGGGAAACTCCCCGGAAAATCTAATGTTCTAGGCCATCCCTTTGGCCCCTTCTCCACCAGCCCCTCTCAGTTCTAAAAAGCGGTCTCTACCTGCTTCTCCTTTGGTGCCAGGAATGCCATCCAATCCCGGGAGACCTTTGTCACCTTTTTCTCCAGGTAACCCAGGGCTTCCTAAAGAAAAAACGAAATACCAGAATGCCCATGAACTTGAGTTTTTCTTTGTCGTCTTTGAACCTCAGGCTCAAGGGGAGGCTCCAGCTCACCCACCTGGGTAGCCAGCACTTCCTGGTGATCCTTTGGGGCCTGGAGACCCAGGCATGCCTGGGAGTCCTGTGCTTCCTTTTTCTCCCTTCTCTCCAGGACTTCCTGGAAAACCTGCTATCCCTGGATCTCCCTGTGAGTAAAAATCGGGCCCATTAATTTCATATCTGTCCCTGGAAATGTGTCTGCAGACACTTTCTGGATAATTTTATACATTTTGGTGTGATGAATATTGCTTTGCAGAGTTCATTTCCAGCTTTCTAACCAGAGAATCAAAGTCTATGCCTAAAACAGGAAAAACTAGAAACCCAGAGCAAGAGAGTCAATTGTCCGTTTCTACTTCCCATGTTCTTCATCACCCTCCCCCACTCTCATTTTTCTCTAATGATAGCTTGCTGCCTTAGCCTCTTAACAAGTTTCCAGATTCTTCCTTGGGAAGGGATAATGAATAGAAGGGGGGTGGGGCAAAAAGAGGCAACTCAAAATAAACTGAGGTAAATTGTTCTATGTTGTGATTCATTTAATGTGCTAAGAAGGTTCTTAAAGTTTTCTCATAAAGGATTTCTGTTTAGATGGATAGAAAGGAAGGTTTCCATGCAGGATGCTGTTACCTTGTCCCCTGGCCGTCCTGGAATTCCAATGCCAGGTAGGCCTGCCTGCCCTTTCTCTCCTTTTGCTCCTTTATCTCCAGGTAAGCCAGGAACCCCCTGTGAGCCAGGGATTCCAGGCACACCTTTTTCTCCAGGTGTTCCTGTAAATACAAATAATTGAAACTTAAATGTGTGATGAGAAGGGCTAACATTAATAGTAAATAAGCACTGTTGACAACCAGCCAAGAATGAGGTAAAAGAACAAGTAACCCTTCATTTATCAGTTTGTAGGTCACCCAGGCAGATGCCAGTCACCCAGATCACATTAGAGACACACCAGAAAATATATCTCCTGCCTTGTAAAGACAATCATTTCATAAAAAGAGAGAAGAAATCCATTAACTGCTAACATATTTACTTTTACAACAGTATAAAAAAATGGCTTCTATGCTCTTTATTCTACAATCAATTCTCATTATTCAAATGAATCAGGGATCGTATGGCAGGCCATGAAGAGTAAATGTATACTTGGTTTCATAGCATACGTGGGTAGCCAAACCTATTTATAAATAGGCCTAAACAGCAACCTAGATGTTTACATGTCAAATAAAATGACAATGCACCTCTTGAAAACTCAGGGAGGAGCTCAAGAGGCAGGCTTTGTTCTCACTTTTCCTTCCCCGGGTGAATTCTGAGAAGCACTGGCCCCCACACCAATCTGAGGCCTGAGCTCTCTGCCTTTCCTTATGTGCCTCCATTCTGGTTGCTGTCATTGGAGCAAATGCTGATGGCAAGCACTGAGGCCAGCTCAGGACTGGGGCAGGAGACCCCAGGGGATTCTTCTGAGCTAACATTAAAAAGCTTTAGAGGCGTGAGCTTCTCGTGCCGACGAAACTGAATAAAAATAAAACATCTCCTGGTGAGATAATAGTCACCTGGATAATCACTTGGAGATAATTAAAAGTTGATGGTATACAGCCCAGGTTTTATGTTATTAAATTGTGATTTGTTTTTAAGCAACAGTCATGGTGTCAGTCAAATGCTATCCATCTCTAGGCAAGAGACCATATGGAATTGAAGTATGTGAGTTCATGTAAAAGACATATCTTTCTGGATTATGTCCTGAGTGCGGTGAATCTCATTCTGCAGGCACATGCATGTGCTGGGAAGAAGATGCCCTTTCTAAAACCAGCATACCTGGCAGACCCATCCCACCAACTGATCCTTTTGGTCCAGGAAGTCCTGGAGCACCTGGGGTTCCGCTTATGCCTGGATCACCTTTAGGTCCTAAAGAGAAAAACCAAACAGGTTAATACCTACGAAAAGTATTAACATTTCTTCAGCATGAACTCCTGCTGTGCTGGTGAACTTGAACCTCACTTCATACCTGGCTGCCCAGGGTGCCCTGCTTGGCCATCCTTTCCAGGCATTCCTGGTGTCCCAGGATCGCCTCGGGATCCTTTATCACCAGTTGGTCCAATTTGTCCTACATAACACAGATAAAAAAAATAATGATGATCTACATCTGCTTAAAATAAAGCAAAGTGTTACATAAACACAGGTTGGTTTGATAGTATGTGTGAAGAACTATATGACTGCTTAGGCATACTGTTCTCTCACCGTTCTTCCAGGTTACCTTTTTCTCCTTGGTCTCCCTTCTGGCCCTTCATAGTCTCCATGTCCACTTTATCCATGGACCCAGGCTTGCCAGGGAGACCGACATCTCCTTTATCACCCTTGAAGCCAGGGTCTCCCCTGGGTCCTGAAGAGCCTGGAAAGCCATGGTCTCCTGTAGAGGCAAGAGAAGTCATCCAGTGAGATGTGACTAAGTATCTCAGAGGCAGGGACAAAGTGTGGCATTCTTTCTGGGTAGTAGAAACAACTGCTAAAAAGGGTAAAGAGAACTAATAACCTGTCCAAAAATGGCATTAAATGGTGAGTGTCTGAGTTACCTAGAATACTCTGATCTCAAGTAAATTAACAATAAAGCCATTTTCTAGAATTCAATATTTGTTAAAAGTTTTAATATATGTGACTTCACTTATTAGTTTAATTTACATTTTTTCTCCTCCTTAAATACCTTTATCATTCCTGTTCATAGTGCCTCTCTATTCTGTACAAAATAATAGAGTGGGAATTTTCCTATTCTATTAGACAAAAGACCATTTTCATGTCTCACATTCAAAGTTAATTTCTTTAAAAAAAATTATTTTGAACAAATCTCAAATAACAAAATAAGAAATAAAACTTAAGACTTATAAATTTGCCCAGTTTGCTAGTTTGGTTCTAAAGATTCAGTTTCTGTGACCCTGCTTGACTGAAGATTCCACCTTTTCTCAAAAAAAAGAAAAAAAAATCTCAACTGTGCCAGTAAGAAAAACCTGAAACCATGAATTCCTACTGGAAGAAAAGGTCTTCCAGATCCTTGCTTGATTTTCCTAACTTATTTCCTCCACCTCCTGAAATGAGAATTTCCCAAGAGACGTTAAGACATAGACAGGCTTTTCTGGAGTTACCAGTGTCCTACCTTTTTCACCAGGCAATCCTGGCACGCCCGCTGGTCCTGGAGAGCCAGGCTGCCCTGGGGTCCCCATGACGCCCATCTCTCCCTTGGGACCTGTGGCCAGATGGAAGGACTATAAAAACACTGATGGCAGATGCTAAGGGTAATAAACAAAATGAGGTAATGTGTCTCCTTAACACTGCTGGGGAGGGAGTTCACAAATCATTTACCTGGAAACCCAGGAAGTCCAGGTGTCCCCTGCTGTCCAGGAAGACCAGGAAGCCCCGACTGTCCCGTGAGTCCAGGGAGCCCTTGAATCCCTTTATCTCCTTTGGGGCCTGGCATGTCCAGGCCAGGGAATCCAGGGAAGCCCTTCTCCCCTTTCACTCCAGGAGGGCCTAAAGGAGGGTGAAGAGCAAATAGCCAATAGCAGAATTTACAGAGTGCTCCACAATGAACTTTATTGGGTTTAACTGTTACTTTCTGTGGGAAGTATGTGAACGTGCCCACACTAGGAATTGTCATGGCTTCCACCTTCTCAGGTAGTGGTGTTTGGAGCCATCAAAGCAGTCAATGGGTAAACAGTGTCCCAAGACAAAGGCCCTCTTTCCTGCCATCAGTAGTCAGAAACAACCACTAGAAGTGTCCCCAGCCTCTCTGCAGTATTTAGACCCAAGACTAGCTCCTCTTCACTTTTCACTGATTGTCTTGCCCTATTTCACCATCACTGTCTTAGTTCTAGAATTATTATTAAAGGCAAAGGAAGCTTCTAGACATGGATTCAGTTACAGTTATTAGAAACTTATTAACCTTCCTATGAAAAGATAAGATAGAGATATCAATCATTTTGAATTTGAAAAAAGTTATCGACTATGCAATAAAGAGGAGGTCTCTTTGGTATGCAAACCAACTCAGTGGTAGGAAGCAACCAAACTTATTTTCACAAAATAAAATGCTGCTCTCCCCTGCATGGAGACTCCAGTATCTGGTCCTATCCCATTATGAGTATGATTTAAGGAAGAAATAATTTTAGAAGAATGTCACATCACCTGATAACCCCGGTGGTCCCTGTCTTCCAGGGGGGCCCATCACTCCAGGGGGGCCTATACCAGGAACTCCAGGAGCTCCTTTGGGACCTTGGAATCCAGGAGGTCCTGGGTCACCTGGATAGGAAGGAAATTGGGAATAAACTGCATTGGGACCACAGCACGTTTCATAGCGTACGATGCCTGCTTACACAATAAGCCTCATTAACAGAAAACCATAAGCTCTAGGTTTCTAGAATTTTCATCACTCATTCACCAAATACTGAAAAACTAACAGATTCTCTGGGGACACAAAATTAACAGACCCAATCTTTGTCACAGGTAACATTTATCTGTAAGAAGTTACCTCTGATTCCCTGAAGGCCGGGGGGGCCGATAGCTCCATGCTCTCCAGGAACGCCTGGTCCCCCGATGTTTCCCTTCTCCCCAGGTGTGCCAGGAATGCCAGGAAGACCTGGCAATCCCTTGAGTCCTGGCAGACCAACTCCAGGCTCTCCCTGAAAATCCCCAAAGCACAGAGAAGCAAGTTGATCCATTAAACCCGTGATTTTACAATCCAAGAACAGACTGTTAACTGATACCGTGATGCATTTAATAAGAATAACACTGTCCAACCCTCTTCAGTTTGCAAAGCTTCCTCACCCCTACTATTTCCTTTCAATCTCACTACAAGCTTAAAAAGTAGGTAATTTTTATTATTTTCATTTTACAAAGTACAATCAAGGTTCCCCACAGCTAAATGACACATCCAAAGTTAAAGAAGCAGGATTTCTACCCAGGTCCCCCGGATCCTTAACTCTGTCGCCTTGTGTCTGTGAAGAGCCAACTCTGAATAACAGACAAAACACCCAAATGGTTTGTGACCTGCTAAGTGACATCTTAAGAGGTAAAAAGAGCTCCAGGACTGGAACAGGATACCATTTATGCAGATTTTTGTTTAAAGAAAGGCTTTTACATCAAATTAAACATTTAAAACTATTTCATGAATGAAAAGGCTTTAACAAATACAGATGATTAAAAATAAAGGAAGCATTTTGAGGGCCTAAGAGTGTTTTTAAAACAGCCCCAACGTAGGTGCTGACATGGGCCAGTTGAAGCAATAGGTAGACATTGCATCACAGTGACCCTCTGGTGTCCACTGTAGGTGACAACTTCCAGATGAGGACTATTTGGACAGGAGTGGGTACTTCTCTACACATCTCAGCAAAAAAATCACAAAATTGAAAAAACTCAATCCAAGGCATTTTTGCAAAAGCACAATATTTTAAATCATAAACCAAATCCTTAATTTCAATTCTATTCAGCGTTTACATGAGCCTCGCATGCTAACTTTTTAAATCAAGTGTACGTTTGAAGGGGATGCCAGTGAGTGTTACATAAAGACAGGTTTCCAAAGGCTCCTCTTCCATCTCAGCCACATGGAGCAGGGACACATGAGGTTAAGTGTTCTCAGGATGGAGCTTCCCCAAGGTCACTGAGGCACAGATGCTCAAACATGCCTGCCTGATCCCCACAGCTCTACCTGCTCTCCCCAGTAGAAAGGGAACAGCCCAACCTAGTTCTATGCTTGGCAGGGGATGGCTCTTGGGCCTTTCTCCCATTTAGAACCGATGCCTTCTGGCCATTTCACTTCCCTTCCTTATAATCAGAACAGAAAAGGATCAAAACCAACAGTCACCTAACGCTTGCTGAGCAGAATTTCAAGTGTCAGCAAGCGAGCAGAGACATTTGACAGCAAGGAGAGCCCTGAAGTCGCACTAGCCTAGGGGTCTCCAACCAGGGCCATTTTGCTCCCCAGGTGACATTTGGTAATATCTGGAGATATTTTTGGTTGTCATAATTGAAGGGGGTGGGTTCAGGGTGCTCTTTTGGTATCTTTGGGTAGAAGGCATGGAGGAGGCTGCAAAAATGCAAAAAAAAAAAAAAAAAAAAAAAAAAACCCACAATGTTCAGGGCAGCACCCACCATAAAAAATTACCAGACCAGCAAGTCAATAATGTGGAGGAGGCTGGGAAGGCCTGTGCTGGACACTTCCGAAGGGCTAGTAGGTCTTGTAGCAGCAGCTTTCAAAAAGCTTTATTCTGCCACTCGCAATAAGACAGACACATCGTACACTGAGATCCAGTATATGCAGGCAAGAACATACTCATAAAGCTAAAACAAATGATTCTCCCCAATACATTTACTACCATGTGCTTTGTACTTTGATACGTTCTATTCCATCCTATTTCATTAAAAAATAAAGCATATTGATCCTACATATCCTGGGAGATGAATAACTTAGATTTTATGTGATTTTATCATAAATATGGGGGAAACAAAAAGCCAGAGAACACTCAGTACCCACCTTTTGGCCAGGCACACCTGGGTTGCCAGGTAAGCCATTAAGCCCTGGGCGACCTGGACTCCCTGGAAGTCCCACATCTCCAGGTAAGCCATCAACACCTGTTTTGAAGAGACAAAAATAAAAAATCATTAATGTAGTAGTGCTGTTCTCCACTTTCTTCTTCTTTTATACTTGCCCAAAATTGCCTAAACTGATTTGAGATGGCAAATAGCAAGAAAGCCCTATCGAGGTGGATCTTTGAGGAAGATGAGGCCATCCTGGTTATGGGGGTGCCAGCAGGTCCACCTGGGGCAGCTTGGGTACCATGGACCACTCTCAGTACCTATAGCCCCCTCTTCTTTCTCTCATCTAAATCCCCCTCCCTTCTTCTTCTTCTACTCACTTCCAAATCTTATTGCCTGTCCCTCTCCCCCAAAACAAACACACACCTTGGCATTTACAGATTAAAGAGGATACTTTATCCTCTTACTATTCTACCTATGGCATGGGTCAGGCACCCGGCTGTTGCCTTCTTAGCAATCCTGCCCGGGGCTATTAAAGCCAATCCACATTCTAGTAAGACCCCTATGATTCGTGGATATGTTAAAGTTTGAGAAGCACTGTTTTAGGTCACTGGTTCTCAAATGAGGCTGCCCCACGTTGGAGGTACATGGGGATAGAGACTGGGTCCTAACACAGAGGCTTTCTGACAGCTGCCCACTTGGCTCTCATGTGCAGCAAAGTTTAAGAGACATTAATATATACTTTTTCTGTGGGTTGCAGAGTCCACGTGGTAATTTGTAAGTTTGCAGAAGCAAAAATCTGAATCGCACATGCCTTGGGGCTATTGTGCCAAGGGACCCTGACAGAGAGTGGACCTAACTGCCCACAAACCTCTTCACCTCCAAGCAGCTCCATGCAGCGTGGGCCAAAGGCATCTAAGTGAGGAGACCTTTATCAGCTAAATTCTACCTATCTGGATGGCAATGATATGGCTCTTATATGAAATACAGTGTTTCACGAACATGTAGAAGCCCTAAGCATTGTCCCCCGTGAACCTGGAGGGTCACCAAGGGCCTTCTGCCCTTTAAGCCTGACAGAAGTGGCCACATGCATGGGTGGGTATTGTGTGGCTGCTGTCTGCTGTCGTCCAAGCGTGAAGGCCTGTAACCATGAGTGGGTGTGACACAGTGCCTCTACATAAGAAGCCAAGAGACTGGAGAAGTCTTTAAAGTAAGTTTTGGCCAAATGACAAGTAAAACTGGGATCAGGATGCCAGCCCAAATGGGAAAGACACGCCCTCTCAGGGCTCACAGCGCCTTCTTAGTCCTGGACCATGGTCCAAATGGCAAGTCTCTACATAAAGATCTGCATGAAGAATTGGTAGAAGAAAGCAACAAAAAGGTTGAAATTGTTCCTTTATTTCCTTACAGTTTTCAGAAAGAAGTATGGTTCTAAAATGTCAGCATCCTTTGGGGATGCTGGCCCCACAGCATAGGGGCCATCCCCCTACTCGTGAAGCTCCCTCCTCATATTCCCCCACACCTTCCACTTCACCTTCCTTTTGACTTGCAAACCTAGTCTGGTGTAGGTCTTAGGTAGCTGTATGTTTCCTTCACTAATGAGGACTCTCTTGATGGTGAGTTTATACAAAGGCAGCATCCAGTCCCTAATGTTCCAGCTCCTTCCCAACCAAATTACTCTGCTAGCAGGCACCATTTCACCCATGACCTTGGTAACTGAAGTCACCATCTACCACACTGTGATGCTGGCAAGCATCTCCTTAACTGCATGGTCACTAACTCAAATAGTGTGTTCACATCTGTTGCCTCTTTTTCTCATAGAATTCATGAAAGTATGAACAGAGAGACCACAGAAAACAAAGCTGATCAGCCAGGGGATGAATGCCACCACTGGGGCACATATGGGCCATGGCCAGAGCATGGGCTCACCCTTGCAAGTTTACCTTTGGGGCCTGGAGGCCCTGGAAATCCAATCCCGGGCTGGCCGACAGTGCCCTTCTCTCCGGGGAGGCCAGGCCTTCCGGGGGATCCAGGAAAACCTCTGTCACCTGTTGGGAGCAAGATCCACGGTCAGTGTGAGAAAAATGCAAGAATGTTTCAATTTTATCTCCAGGTGAAACAGAACTCTAAAAGTACCTTGGGGCCCTTCAAAACCCGGGGACCCTGGAAGTCCTTCTGCTCCAGGGGGACCAGGTAAAGGCACGACTCTTCCTGCTTCACCTTTGGGACCTGGGGGGAAAAGAGCAAGGACATAGCGTGAGCCACATCCTCTAGCAGTTTGTGTGCCTAGACAGAAGCCTCTGCCTGCACGCCTCCATGTCAACCCTCTACTTTTGTAGAATCTTTCACAGAGTGCTCCCTCTCACCCAAAATTTATGTCGAAAGTGGCCTAGCTTTGTTTGACAGAGAATTTCTTAACAGTCCAAAATTAGAGTAGTCACAACAAGTTGGAAATCTACAACAGAAGGTGAGATGGCCCTGGGTAATTTCTTAATTAGTCTGTGTCAAAAAGTCAGAACACTTTTATTGTTCTCTCTCAATTTCTCAGACGTACTAATTCTAAGCCAACCGAAATTACGTTCATATGGTGGTAAATTATCTTCACAACATGCCAAATGGGTGATTCTGTATTATTTTTAACAGTGCAACTGGAGAGTTGTGTGTCATCTCGGAGCAGCATAAGCTGGGAGGTGCACGCCCAGGCCCCTGGGAGTCTGAGCCCAGGATATCTACCGGGCGTCAGACTGAGCAGTTAAGAAAGGAGCAAAGGGATCACCTCTGGGAATGTGTGTGCTGACTCTTCACATACCTTAGAAGAATCAAGATACGTAGGGCCTCCCAGTAACAACTAATAAATTCTTTAGTTACAGATTGTGGGAAATGCCTAATGACTGATCCCAACATATATTTGCTATCAGTTCCACCCCTGAGAACAAGGCTTTTATGATCACCAGAGTAAACAGAGTTCTGGCATCAAAGAAGGTCAGGTTTCTAATCCAGAAGCTCCCTGGGTCTGGGTGGCTGAGAAACTCTACAGAATGTGGACAACTGATCAACGGGGTCAACTATACTTCCAGTCAGGAACCTCCTTCCCCATCCTGCCAGAATGTATCTGTGTGTGCCCAAGTGGGTTTTTTTCTGGATGAGGAGATGGTCTGATTCCTTTTTACAACTCTGTGAGTTTTCAGATTCCACAAACACAAAGAATAGTTAATATGTTGATTTTGGAGGCAGGATCTATGCGGAAGTGATCAGAGATCTCTTTCCAAAACTGGGGGCTTTCTAAGTCAACCCCAGTAGTTCTCTGCCCCCAAAAGAGTCACAATACAGAAATTTCTTGTTAAAAAAACAATAAAAAAAAACAAGTTACCAGTGGAGTCATAACTTGGTGCTAAGTAACCAATGCTCTCACAATGAGAATAATAATAACAACGGATACATTAGAATGCTAAACTTAGACTTTCATCAAAGACTAGTTAATATTTCCTGTGCCAAAGTGCTTATGAACTTTACATCATGTCTTAATAAGGAAATAAAAGTTCTAAATGGGAACAGGAATAGATAGAACTTGGGCTACATATTGGACTGGTGACAGAATCAGCAAATCTGTGAACAAGAAGGCCCTAGTGTAATTGCCCCTACAGAGTTCTTGTTGGATACTTTGATTATCCAGCTATTCAGTTACAATGTTTTTCAGGGTTTACTAGTCACACGCTTTTAATCACCCAAAGTCCTTTCATTCATTTTATAACTTTAAAACCCATCTTAATAAAGCATACTTCCTTTATACCCAAACCATTCCTGGCCTCTTCTCATCCCAAGATTTTCTAGGGAATGATATGAGTGCTCCATGTCTACCCTGAATTATATTCAACTAATAAATTATTGAGAGCCAACTATGTGCAAGGCCTGGAACTTCCTCTTGTGCACTTTTGTCTCTAATAATAAATAACGTAATAGAGAATGTCTGTGAGGAACCCTCACATAGTCCTTTCTCCACGTTCTCTGCCAAACCTTGGACAGTGAGCTCCAGGACAGGGCTGTGTCTGTCCCGCATATCACTTCCTGATCGCCACTTAGCACACTGCTCGGCACACAGAATCATGTAAAAAACAGTCAGCAAATCACTGAAATGAACATGAAATTAACAAGCAATAGTGAAGTGGACACTGCTGTAGAATTAGCCAACAGGCAGGAGCATAGCAGTGGAGAGGTGGAAAGTTCACAGCTTGGGATATCCCAAAGCTGAAATGGACTGTGCATCGGGGAAACAGACAACAGAGGAGGAAAACATGAGCTTACATCGTATCACTTCCACATAAAGGGCTGACTTTAGTTGGTATATACTACATATGTATCATAAAAAAAAATCATCTTTAAATTCAAATTCTTTTTAGCCAGATCCTACACATTACCTGGTCCATCCTACAGATAAACAAATGAAGGTACAGAAGTGCCAAAAAAAAAAAAAAAGACTTGCCCAAGTCACACCTGGAGGAAATGAAAATAAACCCTGTCCCAGCTTTACTGAACTCAGGACTCTTGGACACATTTGTGCTAAACTTGAGGTCCTCGGGGCTCACCTGGCTGGCCAGGGGATCCAGGGTTTCCTGGAAAGCCCACTTGTCCTTTATCTCCAACGGGACCAATGGGGCCAAACCCTGGAGGCCCAGGAGGGCCAATGTCACCACGGCTGCCGGGAAAGCCAACTCCTCCAGGGGGACCACGATCTCCTTTTAATCCGATTGAACCCTGAAGTGAAAAGAGAAGAAACGTTATCAGCAGACATACCAATGCTCCGGTCCATGTCACATCTTTCCACAATCTGTAGTAAATAAGTACCAGAGTTTAACTATTTTATGCTATTTATTTACTACAACCCTTCTAGAAAGGTCAACTTGTAGTTAATAAATGAAATTTGCATTCTTTTCTCTAAGCTGAGCAATCATCCTCTCCCTCTTTTATCCTACAAAAGGAGACACTTCAAAGAGTAAGGAATTTATATCTGGAATCTCCTTTTAAAGGATGACTTGAATGCCATTAACTTTAAATTTCACCTCTTTTCTGACAAATGGATGTTTTCTCAGTTCCCCCAAATACATCAGAAGACACTGATCCATTATTATCTAAGTCAACACCATCCACGTAGGTTTATAGACTTAAGTTTTCCCATGAATCATGAAACAAGTTCAGATTTATGACAATCACCATCCAAGGGAAAAGGCATAGACATGATACAAATTTTTAATTTCTTCATTTTTTGCATTTGTAAAGTGCATGTTCAAAGTCTAGAAATAAACGTACCGGGGAGCCTTTGGGGCCGGGCAGACCTGGATGGCCATCTCTTCCAGGAGACCCTGCTCTGCCTGGCATACCGGGTTGTCCTGGAAAACCTGGGTCTCCTTTGTCACCTTTGAGTCGAATGTCGAAGTAAATCTCTCCAGGCTCTCCCTTGGCCCCTGGCTGGCCTATCAGCCCTGGTACACCTTGAGGACCCTATAAGAACAAAACTTTATGGATGCCACCAAAGACATACACCCAAAAAATGAACCAGCATGACTGATTACATAGTGAACAACGAAATCAAGAAGCCACCTCCTTGAGAAATGATAATGTGTTTAGATCTAGGAGCAAGTCAATAGCTCTGCAACAAAGCCTTAATCTGTCTTCATTCCTGTGTTTTTCTTAAAAACATTTGAAGAATGTCTTTATTAGGTATCCCAAACAGAGTCTGGAATAGGGGAGGGGGAATAATGGTGTGGCACTGGTACCTAGCTCATAGAATGGTCCCTAGGAAACTTTCTTGTCCCTTAAAATTGTTAATCACAAGAACATTTTAACAAGTATTGGAAGGCACTGAATGTGTGAATTCCCAGGAACTGGAGGAATGGCTTCTTGGTGCAGATAGTGGTTGAAGCTTCAATGAGGGCTGGGAAGAGCCATGTTTTCTCCAAGGCTGGTCATCACTGAAATTGAACAGGTTTCCTTTTACGCTCACAATCCCAATTCCAGAAAAGATAAGGATTTAGGGCACCAGGGCAACAGCAAACTCTGGGAAGCTAGCATTGCGCTAGCTCGAAAATTGTTATTTTAAGCAGTCAGCAGAATAGATTTGACTTTTCCAAGAGACAAACACTAGAACACTTTTCAGTTCCTGGAAAGTTAAATCTGCAAGGAAGGCCCATACCCATAGATGGCTTCTCCTTCAGCCACTCTAAGAGTTGGGAATCACAAGGAAAATAGCCAAGGTTTCAAATAATTGTCTCAAATTGCTTGTTCTCTTAGGCCTGAGAAAGAAATCTATTCAGCTTCCCTGCAAACTTGTCAGATTTTAAACTCTTACACGATGTATTTTATCTGAATTTTTTAAACTCCCTCTCAAACAGTTCTTAGATGTGTATGAAACACACACATACACATCCCTCTGTATGTATGTGTAATATGTACTTCTCAAAGGAAGGAGTTGTAAGACATACCAAAATGCATACAATCTTTCGATTTTAAAAATAGCTACCATTACATGCCTACTATGTGTCCCAACTGCTGGTATATCATCTCTGATTCTTAACCCAACTCCACAGGGAAAATACTGAAAGCACTGCCTGGCAGATGAGAGAACTAATAGTCAAAAGAAGTTCGGCCTATGTCCAAGATAGCATAGGCAGAAAGTGCTTACTTCTGGTTGCCAGGCTGTACTTTATCCCCTACCACATGAGTGCTAAAGAGCTGGGTGTCATCCCGTAAAAGCTGCCTGCTACACAAACGTGAAGACGAGGCTCGGAGGCGTACTCAAAGTCAAACAAATGGTCAATTTGGAACTAGCCTAAATGCGGCTGACTTACTGTCCTGCTCATACTGCTTCCTAAGAGCTGCAACAATGCCAGCTAAGGAATAAGTGCAGCTGTTCTTCCCAGACCAAACAGGGCACGGTTACACTTTCTCAGATGCACAACCAACACCACCCAGTGTGCTGCCAGAGCCTGGAGAATCAGCAGCAAGCCTGCACTGCCCAGTACTATTTAATATTTTACATTAAAGAACATTAAAACTTCAGCTCCTTAGTCACACTAGCCATACTCCAAGGATTCAATAACCACTGCGAGCCAGTGACTACCACATTGTGCAGCACAGACAGAGAACGTTTCTATCATGGCAGAGAGTTCTCCTGGACAGATACAGCTGCTGGGAGCTGGCCCTGAGCTGAAAGTGTCCCGCATAACACAGGACATGTCACTCAGGCCTACTCGGGAAAGGGAGAAGATGTACAATGTATTTGCTCTTATCCCAAGAATGGCAATGTCAGCTCTACCAGTCACCTGCCAGAAGGTTTAGCAGAGGGTCAGGAAAAATTATTATTTAGCTGAAAGTTTTCATGGTATTTTGTAGCTTCTTCTCTTGAGTTAGGCAGTTCCTATGCACCCTTAAATCTCAGCTAAAATTTGGCTCCTCTCGTGAAGCCTTTCCTGATGGGTCTAGGCTGCTTTCTCCCTTATTTCCATGGTGCATCATATGGTCCTCATTATAAAAATTGCTGCATTTAGTAGGGAATTTTGCTTGCACTTCTGTCTTTATACTAGCCTTTCAGGATTTTGAGGGCATGGCCAAGGCTTTTCATCTTTGTGTCCTCAATCTCTGCAATGAGGGAGATATAGGACAGAAGAATATGTTGAACTGGCAAATTCACCAATAAAAAATAAACACCAATGTAAGAAATTATAACCAATATATGGTTTTCTCAACCTGGAAGCATCATTATGTTATTTTACAGCCTGGAAATATAAAGTTTGCCAACACTATGAGCATAGATAAGAAAACATAATTTTTTATTTTAATAATAATGACATTGTCAGCTATAAATCAAGGAAGAAATAAAGATTTTCTTTAAGGGACATTTATGACCCTAGGACATCTCATGGAGTTACTGTGTGACAGAAATATTTAATCCTAAGCAATTCAAAGGCCTTTTGATCCACATCCCTTAAGGTAAACGTTGAGGAATCAAATACTGCCTTGAAAATTTAGCATTGACTACATAAATCGAAAAGATCTGAAAACTGTAAAGTCTGCTTGAAAAAGTGGTGCCACTGTGGGAAAGCTGGAGGAGTTCGTTTCAATTATTCACTCCCAAAGACCATGGAACCTGGTCTGGGCAACTTGGGCTTCAGCCTCTCGGTCAGGAGCCAGCCTCTTGTGATCTGTCTTTCAAATCAAACCCTCAGCTTTCAAAAGAACATGTCACAGAAAGGCTATCTTCACAGAAGCATTAATTTAGATCAAATGAAAAATCAGAGCACTTCCTCACTTTTTAATTTTAATCTATTTCCCAGTATGTTCCTCTGGTTCCTGGGTACCTCTTTTAGCCTTCAGCCAAATTTGAAATAAGAGAACCATATTTTTTGAGCTAGTTAAATTACAGAGCTATGATACAGCTTCAAATAAAAGGAAAATTACTATCTTCTCAATTAAATTATTTACTCGTGAAACAAATTTCAGAAACATTTTCCATCTCCAGAAAGAGCTCCTTATGGAGAAGGCATGGGGATTAGAAATTCTGTTGTATGTTTTCTTTATCTTCTTCTTTATCATGACTCCTCAAGAACCCTTCTCTCTCATCTCCTTCCTTTTTATCAATTTTTACTAGATTTGGGGCTGAGGGACCGGTATCTGAACTGAGCAGAGTGGAGGCAGGAAGGATTCCATAAAGGCCGAGGAGATAAAGACCATGTCCAGAGGTCAAAAGCATCTTTTTCTGGCCCCTTCAAAGTTCTTCTGTCTTTGATCCCCACCACAGTTAGGACTTCTCAGTTATGTGAACTTCCAATTTATTTAGAAATATTTTAAATAATTGTGACTTCTAACTTCACTCTCCAGGCCCCAGGGAAGTTCTGAAAAGCAGAATGTCAAGATCTGACTTCAAAAAGAGAAAACTATTGCTGAATTCCAACTGTTTCATTCCCATTTTACTTTTGCCCTGACTTGCCTTTATAGAAGCTTCCAGTAATATTTTTGTTAATTACAAATGTTAAAGAACTACACAAAAAAGAATAATGCTAAAGACTTAACATTCAATTTACACTAAAAGAAAAAAGAAAAAAACAAAGGAAAAAGGGAATGAAAGGAATTGTAGAAACTGTTTAATGCTTACAGAACTTAGAAGATCCAAGAAAATAGGAAAACAGTAACCTGAAGTTTAAAAGCTTTAGAAATAAAAAAGATTCTATTCAATAAAATAATGTCTTTCAATATTTAAGATTATTACTATTCTGTTCAATGGTTTTTTTTTTTTTAAACAAAGTAAAAAAACTAAGAAGCTGGTATTTTGGTTAACTGAAAAATTTCCTGTCCATGTGATCAAGATATTTCATTTATAGATTTGAAAAGGCATCTTTACAACAGATGTTGGGGATAGAAAAATTCAAAATATATATCTGTAAAGAATTTTTTTAAATATTTCAAATTCCTAGAAGGAAACAGGTTAATTTTCCCCTATCTCTCCATAGAAACTATCGATGTTAACTTATGTACTAACATAACAAGTTTTTAAATTATCTGGTATGATAAGCAGTGATCACACAGAAGGACAATTCAACTCAACAGTGTAGCAGCTATGAGGTAACTCTTGGGGGCATCATTGGTTTAAAGATCTCTCAGAGAGAGACACTATGGAAAAGTGACAAACCAGCATTCAGCTGCACCATCTATGTCAGATAAGTGGCAACTGAATTCTGACGAGGTGAGAAGGAAGGCAATTGAATGTGGGTTCTGGATCCAAGAGTCTTGATTATTACCAGGTGGAGGAGTGAGGAGGACCACAGGGAGTACTTCTAGACTGCTGGACGAAGAGATAATCGACCAGCTCCCAAATAAGGCAGATGTAAAAATACACACCTTTTAATTTGCTTGGTGGCAACTTCTAATACAGATAAAAACTCAGCAAATCTTACTTACAGGCAATCCTTCAAGACCATCCCTGCCAGGTAAACCTCTGTCGCCCTTGGCCCCTGGCTGTCCCGGGAAACCTGTCATAAGAGATGAGGAAGAATTACAGTACACCAGTGATAAGACACTTTCTAATAACTCAGGAGCTGTTTAATTTTTTTTTTTTTTTGAAATTCAAAGGTATAAAGGTCTTTATATGAAGTAAATGATATTTGAAGAATCTCAAGAAAGAAATAATGAAAATGCTCAAGACAGGCTTGGAAAGGAAAAAAGTGACTCCAAATGCTTATGAATAACACTGAAGCTGGATGGCCACAAGTCCCCTCACCCTCTCCAGGGCAACTCATGCAAAAACTTTCAGTTAAATTCTTTTGAGATAACAAAATTTGTGAACCTAGAAAACCAGATGCTGATATCCTTTTACTAGGAAATTTTATGACAATTTATACGCCACCTTGATAACTTCCAACAAAATGACTAATCCTGGAAGTATGGCTAACATTCTCATCATTATGCTTTAGTTTTGCATGTGGAAAATTAAGTCCCTTTCACATTTGGGGTCTTACCTATTTCTCCTGGAGGTCCCTGTGGCCCGGGGGGTCCACGAAGTCCCTCTGTATCACAGGTGAGACAACTCTCTCCTTTTTGACCTGAAAAAAGGAAATACAGGGGTACTTACATAGAGCATGTAAACAGAAGTCTCTGCAGCATAGTGACAGTACAGAATACGGCAAAGAAGACATCACCATTTTAATAGTGATGTATTCAAACATGGGTTTTCTCAATTGTCTACCACTACTGCACACTCCACTCCAGCATTTAGGAACTGAAAAAGGACCAGTCTGAGCAGCCCCATGTCCCTCAGCTCAGGGAGAGGTAAACTGCTTCATTTTGTGTTCTTCCTAAGGACAGAACAGAAGCTCATCCAAAAGATATAACAAAAGTGCACAAGTCTGTTAACAACCCAGCTAAGTGCTGGGTGCCTTGAGATGCCATGGGTGCCTTTGCATGAAAGCCTATAAGTGGGCAGCAAGAGGCACTAATGCTGCAGTCTGGGCAGAACGACGGTTCTCTAGCAGGAGTATGAAGACAAAGGAAGAAAGAGGCTTCTCTTTGGATTCAGGGGATGGATAAACAAGATCACAGGACAAAGAACCTTCTGACCATTGGTTCTGTCATAAATGGAACACCCCATCTCAGAAAGTATCAAAACCTGGTGACTAGAGAGATTCACTGGAAACTAAATGACATTCTAATTGGTGGCACTCCCCGCCTTCCTCCACCGACAATGACTTCTAAGATTACTTCTACCTCAGGTTCTATAACTTGTGTGGCTGTCAAAATTCTAAGATGTTAGTTGAAACTATTTTCCATGAAGCATTTGTGTTTTAGACTTCAGAAGAGCAAAAGTTCTTTGCAATCCAATGCCAGAAATGGTACTCAGTGAGGTAGATATGGGGGATAGCTTCCTATTTGTCCTGTTCTCTGGGTACTAAGAGATATATAAATATTGGAATATCCTTTGTTTGTTAAACTCTAAGATAAGATAGCTGATGCAGTGATTATCCACTCTGCTTCCAAGACTGTGATGGGATTATGATGTGTCCTGTGATGGTGTTATGACAGACACTTGAAAAATTTAAAGATAAAACTGAGCCCAGGGTGGAGTCAGTCGATCCACCAGAAGCAGATTTGCTCACACTGATTATGTGTGCACAGCTTGGAGGGGTGGTGAGCATTCCCTGTATGCATTTGTAATTTGCTATAAGGGAAGACGTGCGTTCTTTGAGAAGGGAACTCTCAAACTTTGAACTGAAAGATAGCAAAAAGACATCAGTCGGAGAGTTTAACCTGCTGGCCATGGAGAGGGTAAAGGGCAGTAACTCTGACATCAGGGCCACCTCTTCCCATTGCATTCCAGTGATAGCTGTTTCTCGAAATCCCAACCATGGAAAAATCACAGCAGAGTTGTAGGGAGACCCATGTTCGAATGGACTTGGAGAGTTCCAAACAAAGGGACAATACACACACACACACACACACACACCCCCAAAGCCAGTAAGTATGGAGGAAGATGTTATATGCCCAAGCACAGTCATCGTTAAAGAAAAATTAATCTCTTACCTTTCTCTCCAACTTCACCTGCCAGTCCTGCCTGCCCTGGAACTCCAGGAGGACCCCGGTCACCTACTGGTCCAGGCTGGCATTCCACAAGTCCATCTGAAATAGATTTTTTAAAATACAGTATCATTCCCACCTAACTAAAGCTAGATATTTCGACCCTCTATAATTCAATCTCTATTATAAAACCAAACTATTTTTTAGTTTATTTGGTAAGTATTAGAAATCCAGATTTAGTTTGCTTGCAGTTAATTCCAGAATATTAACGTGAAAACCATGACCAGCACACAGCACCTCATCCATTCACTCACTATCACAAGCCACCACTTTTGAAATGTCTATTTCATAAATCTAAAACATATCTCAGTTAATTAGCCCTGTCCTGCACCTTATTTTATTTTTGTCGTGCAAAGTACACACCATCATCCTTATTTTGCAGATTAAGAAACTGACACTCAAAAAATCTAAGTGGTTTGTCCACCGTCATGCATCTGTGAAGTCCAAGCAGAGACTGGAACCACTTTATTCTTAATTTTTCCTAAGCGAACTTATAGCACAGTAATCATTATTTTAGAGATGCTGACTGTCCATGGGGAAATGCCTCTAATTCATTATTCCTATTCAGTTCGAGCATCATTCATGTGAAGAAGTACGAAAATGAATTGCAGTAATGCAAACACCATCTTTTGTGGGTTCTAGCCAAAAAAAAAGCATTGTTTTATAGTTCAGATGCACACCACTATCATGTAAGTTTCTTCTCCAACATCTTGAAGAAAAATAAGAGTGATTTAACCTACAGCTTCTGCCAGGGCATCCGCGTCACGACTGCAGTCCGTACATGTGTGAGCTAGAGCTCCTACCTCCCTCCCCCACTCCACCCCCACACAAACATCGTCCTCTCATCGGGATGGAGAGAGGACAAGGAGACTGGCCCAGCAGCCATCTGAACACCCATGTCCACGCCTTCTGCTGTGGGGCCCTCCCTCTGGCTTGGATGCATTAGCCAAGATCGACCTTTCCCACCGCCTCACTCCAGCTGTCTTCCTTTTACACAAGGTATCAAATGGGCAATGATGGGTTTTCTCTCCCAAACACAAGGGCCTAAAATAGGGCCAAAACCTCCCAATTTTATGACTCTGTTTAGAGCACAGAGGAAAAAGTTAGTTTCAAATGTATAAGAATGTAGGTCCAGGAAGAAAGCATCCTGCTTTGCTGGTTGGTTGGTTGCTGCTAGCTTCCCTCGGTAAAACACAGGTGGTAAGAGGGCCTGGGTGGGCAATGACTCTGTCACAGGGTCCACTGGCTCCTGCTGGCTCCTTTCCTGTCAGTCTTGATCAAAGTGGAGTCCATTTTTATGCTTCAAAGAGCAGTCCCTAAATTTCTTGACTATAAAACTGGTATACAGAGTTCTACAAGCCAAGGGTATATGAACTCCTTGATTCTAAAAAAGTAGCCTCACGAATATTGACAGACTTAAATGATTATTTTCTTTTCCAGAACATACCGCTTGCTTGGCTTCTTCTTAACCTGAATCCTTTCACATCCCCAGTAAGAAAGCAACTTTACATTCTCATCAATACCAGTTTAAAGCAATTTTCAGTCTCAAGCAAGAATAAAATGATTATTTCTGAGGAGTTCTAAAAGGCAAGTTCAGATCTGACATTTATACTGCCTGTTTAGCGAGGGCATCTGCGTCACGGGTGGCTTAGGGCTGGCTGCCACATATGAGAGGAGAATACAGGAGCAGAACCAGGATGTAGAAACCTCTACATAGCGTGGTTAATGGGCGATTGATCGGTCCCAAGGTGGCAATTAGTTTTAAGATGTAGCCTCTTTAACATACATTGTAAATCTGAATAAAAATCTCATTTATAAATTCTCTCTTAATGTTCTGTGACGTGAATCACTTAGTTTACATAGGCTGAATGGGGCCACCTGGAACATCGGGATGGCAGATATCGCAATGTGTTCGGCCAACACATCCTACTCAATTAACAGTAGTGGAAAATTCATATCTTTATATGAAATTTGTTCATATTTCGTATTGGCACAATTGTCGTAAATATTCTCTTAGATTTCCCCATGGCTCCCCCCACTCACTTCATGTCTTTGCCAATTATTCTTTAAAATTCAACCCCATGAGCCAACCAGCCTCACTCCTACCACTCCATATTGTAAGCCTTTCCCTACTTATCTTCAACCTGCATTTATTATTTCCTACATACCATAAGATTTACTTATTTATTTGGTATACATTCCTCCATAGAATGCATGCTCCAGGAGGGCAAGATGGTTTTGTGGGTTTTGTCACCACCCCTGGGACAGTGCCTGGCCTATCGTAGGCCCTCTAATACTTGTTAAATGAAAAGTGACTTAAAGGTCCTTCTGATGCTCACAACCTTCTCTCAGACACCAAGAGAAAAAATGTCAATGATCTTCTTGAACTCCAGCACATAAGCCACCTGGTACTTAAGGTATACAGACCCATCTTCCACCCCCCTTAGGAAGATTAGTAGGACCCTCTTTGGAAATCCAAACTTATTCCCATGGGCAACTTAAATCCTCTGAAATGTTCTTCCATTTTGCACTGATATTACTGCAGGATCATAGAACCCCCTTAACTAAATCAAGACTTTGATGTTCTGTACTTAGCTTTGATGAAGATTGTAGGGAAAATCCATGCAAAGTACCTTTCAAAGTTGAAGTCCTTCGTGGTTACTACATAGACCATGTGGTCTGTACTCATGTAATCCCTCCTTTGTGTGTGAGTGTGTGTGTGTGTGTGTGTGTGTGTGTGTCTTGGTATTAGCTTGTGTCTCTAGATGAGATAGAATATGTTCTATTTTCAGTAAGAACTACACAACTCAACTGATTTGCTTTTTAGCTTTGGATGCCAGGAGGCTCAGAGCTGCTTAACATGTTCCTTATTTCTTTAAACCTGTTTTATGATTTAATCGTTACTATTCCTTTCTGTAGCATGACTACTTTTACAAAGATACCTAAGTGGGATGTAAATAATGCATAAATCACTGGCGGTGTCAGCCTTTTGAACTGCACGTGAACTCTGAAGCACTCTTCAAAACCAGGTCTAGCTCTGCTCTGGCATCGTGCCCTCACATGCATGAAAAGGTCTAGAGGGAACGTACCTGTGTGGCCTGGTCGCCCAGGGGCTCCAGGGGGCCCAGGAGGGCCCTGGAGTCCATCTCTTCCACTTGGTCCTGGCAAAGACAGCCCTGGAAATCCTTGGTCACCTTTTTCTCCTCTTTCACCAGGGTAGCCAGGAGCACCAGGCTGCCCTGGTATTGGGATGCCTGAAACCAGAACAAAAATCTCATGTAAATAATTACAATACAAGTTGAATGTCAATAGCCACAAACTAATTTTATTAACTCTGTTCGAGGTAAAATGGCTAGGAACTGCTTAGACAAGTAAAAACAAATTCAATTGGTAGGCTTCGTACAATATAAATGCTGACAGTCAAATGCTTCCTACACATTCACTTTGGGAAAAGATTAGAGGCAGGGAGAGTAGGTGTGACTTGTTGAAAGGATATAAAAAGTCCCACTCATTAAATACATGTTTAGAACTACATGCTAACCTGTACCTTACAAAATAAACATTTTCCTATGAACACATCTTGCTTTCATAACTAGGAAAATGTGCAACAAAATTGTTAGCCATTTTATGCAAACATCTAATGCACATGATAAATATGCTCAGAATATAAACTGCAGAGTTTTACAAATATTCTTTAAAAATCAGTTAAGGATGCTCACCTGGAGAGCCTGGTTGGCCTTGTAATCCTGGGAAACCTAAAAAGAGAAAGGGTTGGACAAACTAAACCTGGTTCACCTGTGATTTATGGTTTTTATTTCTGTGCTCACAAGTACCCCCGCTCAAAGGGAACAAGGAAGTCTGAACTTGTGGAAATGCTACAGAGATGGAGCTGCAGAGATGCCAGGAAAAGGGCCCCTGGAAAGCCAGCGTGACGACGAAACACAAGCTCAAATGAGACTTGGTCACTGCATGGTCTTATAAAGCATGCACAGGTTTTCAAAATGAGAATGAATACAGGTCAAAAATGGAAGAGAGAGAAAGAAAGGATGAGAGAAAGACAGGAAGGATGGAGAAGGGAAGAGGGAGGAGGGAAAGAAAAGGAAAAGGAACTTACCCTTGGGGCCTGGCTCTCCTCTCGGTCCTGGCGGTCCAGGGTACCCCCGCTCGCCTTTTTCTCCCAAGGGTCCTGTGCCAATAACCTGAATTACAGAACATGAGATGGATCATCATGTGGCATGGGAGGGGCTGGAACTGTATATTACAGTAGTATGGGTAAAGAAACTAACATGTTCTTTATTATTTCAAGAAATGTGAAAGTGAAGCAGTGGTGGAGGAAGAGGAACAGGGAAAGAGGCTGGAGGGAAAGTCAAAAACATGCCAAATGAATGTTATATAATACTCTCCTTGGAAAGAACTTTACCTGGCATCTCTGCTTCTTTTTGTAATAATTTGCCTGGCAGGCACTTTATCAATGAGGAAAAGTTAGAAAAATATTGTTTCTTAGGTTTAGGTTTGGCACCTCTAAGTGTTCATATAAGCCAAAAGATAAATTCGTTGTTAAAAAGTTTTATCAGAAAACACTCTTAAATTTCCTCAAGCAATAGGTAACAGAATTTTTTTTTTTTTAACTGGAAGAGGTATTCCACTTTCTTTTTCAAAAAATGGTCCAAAGTGGGGACTTCCTTAACGCTCTAGGGATATAGGCAAAAAGAATGCACTGTAGGCCTCATTAAAAAGAAGTGAACTGACCCAGTTATAAATTACTGAAATTCAAGAAAAATTACCAAGTCAAATAATGCATTTTGCCCTTAAAATGTAATTTTGTTGTTGAAATTAAATTACTCGATATTCTTAAAATCTGATGATGAGGTTAAGGTAAAAACAGGTTACTCTAATGCTGCTTCTGGATCACAAATATGAAAAATGGAATCATAAGTATATATGAAGTATTAAAAGCATTAAGAAGGTTTGATAATTTGATCCAATAATCTTATTCCAAGAAATGTAGCCTAAGGAAAAATTATTCAAAAACTCTCCCATCAACATATACACAAAATGTCATGTATAACTATTAATCACCAAGTGCAAAAACAGCAGCATACAAGAGCATTACAGTAACATTTTTCATTGTTTCAAAAAAAAAATTGGAGACAAAATGCTTAAAACAATTATAGCACAACATTCTGATGGGATACTGAAAATGATCATCCTAAGATAACTCTAGAACATGAAAATATTCTTTTTTAAAAAACATTACATACATTGACTGCAAGTATATAAAAATATACAAAGAGTATTAAAATGTTATTTGCATAAACAAAAATTGTTTACTGGAATATTCAAATTGTGGATGATCTGTTCTTTTATTAACATTGTCTTTAATGGATTATTTAAAATAAAAACGTTTCAGAATGTGTTGCTAATGTTCTTAACCACATGTAAATCTTTTCATTTTCAGTGGTCAAGGATATGCAAAAATTATCAAAATATAATAAAAAGTATTAAACTCTACACCATACAAAATATAAAGCATTATTTCAAATTATATGCAGCCCCTTTAATAAAAATGTAATTCTAGGAAATTTGTGGAGCATGTGGCATATGTAGGTATTTGACCCGATCTCTTCTCCCTTGTTCATTTCAAATGCTCTCACAGGTCAGCAAACATTATTCATACTCACAATTCCAGGTGGGCCTGGAGGACCTGCTTCACCTTTGTCTCCCTACAAAAGAAAAAATAACTTTAGCATTTTAAAAATTATATTATATTTTGAAACTATAAAGACTTTTGCAGAAAGAAAAGTTAAACTATTTTTTTCTGGAAAAATAGAGATTGTGCCCACTATACACTTAAATAAGTTTCTCTCCTTAGTATCTCTCTCTTAGTATTAAGTATCTTATAATCTCTTAGTGTTGTGATTAGCTTAAAGCGCTGTTATAACAAAAGCAAGCACATTTCATTTTGCTTTGCATAGTGTGACATATGGAATTAAGGATTTCTACAAATATAAATGTGAGCCCAATTATTCACATTACAAATTAGCTCATAATTTTGTCTGTTGACTGCATGTGCCCTCAGACAACTTTAATAGTCATTTGGAAGTTGAATTAGTACATAATGGTTTTCAATATAATAAAAACAAATAAAATAAAATGATACAAAAACTTGTGATTTCTAAATATATTTTATTTAAAAAAACATTTTGGGGTGTTTTTAGGTAAATCTGCATTAGATATCATAATAAAAGGATATTTATGGTTTTTCTTCTTAAAATCCAATATTACTTTAAAAATTGGATGGATAAATTCTGATCACCTTGAGGATTAATTTAATTGATATTAGCTAAAAATCCAAAGAAGTTAATTCTTTCATGTCTAGTGTTTTCATTGAAGCATCATTATAATACTTTTAGAAGTCCTAAGAGATGCACATATTTCAGAGAATGTACATTTTTTTTCCTTTTAAACTAATGCAGTAAACTTAGGCATTAAGCCAGAATTGGATGTTTTGTTTTTTCTTAAATATGAGAAGAGATTTCTCCCTCTATCCTTGGCTTTGATAAGCAAACCCTGAGTTCATCTCGCTAGTTTTTCACTCACTCTTAGAGATAAATATTTCAAAATTATTGCCAACCCTTGAACAACACAAGGGTTAGGGATACCAACCCCCTGCACAGCAAAAACCCATGCATAACTTTAACTCCACCAAAACTTAACTACTTATAGCCTACTGTTGACTGGAAGCCTTACCAATAACATAAACAGTTGGCTAACACATAATTTGTACGTTATACATATTATATAATGTATTCTTACAATAAGTAAGCTAGAGAAAAGAAAATGTTATCGAGAAAGTGATAAGGATCAGGACAAATTAACCTACTACAAAAAAGATATAAAAACCTGAATCAATGAAACATTTCCTATTTTTAGAATGTATGCACACAAATAAAACCACTAAGTTGTTCTTTTATGCATATGTAACATAGTTTTAATTCTTTGGGAATCTATAGTCTTTTATTTTAGAAAAACTTCTAAGCGAACTACAAATTTGAAGGTAAAAACTCAAAATAGTGCCACCATTTACCTTAAGACCCTCTCGACCTGGGAGGCCTGGGTACCCCGAGTCGCCAGAATACCCCTAAAATAAAACAAAGGAGGCAACAACAATCGTAAGCTAGTGAAGGCAACAGTCCACTTTTAAAAATTACAGAAAAATACTTACTGGACTCCCTTTTTCTCCTTTTTCACCATCTTTTCCAGGTTTTCCCTGCATAATAAAGATTGAAACATTAGTATGTCATAAATAATAAGAGTAAATATGCTATAACACCAAGACTCTGATTCAAATACAAGTTAATATGTCATCTCTCATAGAAAACCTCTGTGTAAGTCAATGATACCACAATGACAAGAAATAGAGTATACCCTGAATAACTCTGAAAAAGTTACAATAGAAGAGGTCTTTTCTATTTTTGAAAAACAAAGGCTGATGGTCACCAAATCTGCTAAGATAGCTATCACATTTGGCAGCATAGCTAACACCAAAGAAGGTTCCTTGTTGGCAAGTATTTGGTAGCTGATAAGCAGAAGATTCATTTGAACAGAAGTTTCTGTGCATCATTTCCGGGTAGAAACCGGAATGCTTAGCCTACTAGAAGTTGGGTGGGTCTTCTGTCACCAGGATTCAGAGTGAAAAGCATCTAAGCAACTCAGTTCCAGGCTGTGTAGTGTGGGCTATGGGCAGAGCTCTAAGCTGGCCTGGGTAGGCAGTAGCGAAAGGCACCAACTGCTCTGAGCAAGTAGACAGGTGGCATTGAGTGAGAAGCCAGCAGGTGGGCAGCTCTTCGAAGAGCGCCTTCCACCAAACCCAGACTATCTTAGGGGCGTCATTTGAATAATGAAGGGTTTCAATCTTCTAGGGAAGTTTTTCAAATGGTGACAGCTCTCCTCATTCCTACTCCCACGGGCTTCAGAAAAGCTATTTAGAAGAGGAAAGACAGAAAACCAGAAAACCCCTGCAAGTCTCTTCCAGTCTGTCCCCCTGAACCTGCGAGTCTAGGAATGAAAGGAAACGTGACTTCACAATAAGGAATAAAAAGACTTTTCAAAGCACTTACTCGGGGCCCTGGTTTTCCAGGTTCACCTTTCTCTGCAGGCCCTGGCAGTCCCTTAAAAACGTAAAAAAAGAAAGAGTTAGATTCATTTATATATTTAAATAAAGTATCAAATTAAGTAAATATTATATTGAAGCTGAAATAAGCTTGTAATTTTTGGTCTTTGGCACAAAATAATAATGGTAAACAAAAATTTAGTACTTGCCTGAGATCCAGGTTCACCTTTTTGACCCTAAAAAAATTTTAAAGAGAGAGGGACAGAGAAAAAAAAGAGTTATCAGTACTATATATCAGCTATCTCAGTTTTGTATATGCTACATTGAACATATGAATACAAAGAACCTTTTCCTGATACGTTAACAAAAAAATTCACACTGGCCACCAGCATTCACATCCTTGCATTGACTGGATGATGGATTAAGAAGAATAGTCAATTATGCTTGATTCGTGGCAATGGTAACCTACTTCTGCACTCAGACTGTCTCTCTCCTGCTGACCCAGACCACATTCACCTAGGGTGCATTTCAGAAGCCCTCACTTAGTTTGAGTCAGCCTCAAATCAGTCTTGCTCCCACCCAGCACCCCCTGCCTCTGATCTCAGATGCTCATATTTTATATGATAGATAGTCTATAAATCTATTTTCCTGGTCAGGGGTGAATGTAGTTGCAAAAACTGAATTTTGACCCAGTTTCTCTTTATCCTTTGGAATTTGTGCAAAATTAGAAAGACAGCATTCATTGGACAAAGTCCTTTCATACCTTCTCTCCTGTAGTGAAAAAGTCTCCTTTTACTATAAATTGAGCTTGTCCTGGCTCTCCTGGAGGTCCACTGACCCCCTGATCACCCTATTCATGCAAAACATTGAGAATTAATTAGGCATAAAGATAATTATACAAAAAGAAAAATGCAAAGGGTGGGGGGTAGCCTAAAACAAAACATCTATTTTAAATCTGTTATTATACCCTTTTCTAGTCTATTTTTGCCTCAGCAGAAAATTAAGTTTCAGTAGGAAGATGACACAATAAGTATATAAATCCAGGAGGAGACTTTCACCTCTCAGGGGTCAGGAAAGCCACCATCTCAAGTAATAATAACAGAACTTGAACATCGATAGGACATATCTATGCATGCATGTATGTTTAGACCATGCATATGACACATACAGTATATGTATGCACACTAGGACACACACACACACACACACATATATTGTCCTATTGCATTTTAACAGCATGAATGAAAGAGACACTAACTGCCTAATAGAGCCTCGGAAAAAAGGAGGAACTGGAACCATCAAAATTTGTCTTCCTCAAGCATCCAACTGCTGGGTACAACTGGAAAGCCAGTAAGTCCCAGCTATAGTACAATGAGTGAGGTCTAAAAAATTTAACTCATAAATTGCAGGGTCACTTTACTATGAGGTTTATCAAAAGACTGGGCCAAAATGTGGGGTGGAAAGCAGAGGTCAACTTTCAGTCCACATCTGTCCAGGCCTTAACTGACTTAGGGCCCTATGGTGGCCATCGTCTACAATAGCTTGACCACCCATAGCAAAGAACCTGGGCCTTGGGTCAGATGCTGCCATAATTCCAAGAATCCCTACTTAGCTGGTGCCCATGTCATTGGTCTGATCCAGGGGAAATGATAAAGAAATCACCATTGGCCTCCCTCCTAAGATGAGGTCACCTGCTCCAGTATGTGTGTCCCTGTCTCCGTGGCTCATTTGCTCCCAGTTCTGGTATAATGGCCTTTACATTTGTGGGGTTTAATATAGTTATGCTACTATTCAAGTCCTAAACTGGACTGTTTTATAAAAGAGTCTAGGTCTGGCTTTATCACTGCCTGAGAACATTTTAATTAAACTCCATGTACAGAGAACTGAAATTAATGACCTCATTGTATCCTCTGCTGGTCAGATCACATGTACAACACTTCAGTGAATTCTAGCTGTGCACTTTAAGGAAAACACTAACAAGCTTAAGAACATGCAGAGGACAGTAACTATAGTATAAGGGGGTCCAAGAGTAGGTCCAGAGGCAGAATCTCTATTATGCTTAAAACTGTGATTTTAAGCTAAAATGTTCCAAAGGAAAGTATACTCACCTTATCACCTTTTGGTCCTTGAAAACTTAAGCCCATTTGCCCCTATCGATTAAAAATTAGACTTCCATTATTGGAGTTGTCTACTTTGCTAAAATTATCTAACAAAAATCACATAAAATGCAATAAAATGATAGATTTAAGGCAAGAGTTGTGTCCCACAACTACTATTAAATTTTCAAGAAAGTTGTGATCATGTGTATTCGATGTTTGTAAAAAATTTTTTATAGTATCATTGGACAAGAAGTCTATAAAAACCTTAGTTTTTAAATGTAAGGTTTTTAAATTCTGGCTTTAAAAAACTTAAGGAAAAAATCAGTGGTTCAAAAATAATAACTATGGGAGCAGATAGATGGAAGAAAAGATCAGTGGATTGATCAACTGATAGGTTAGATAGATGGATAAGTGGACAGACAGATGTATAGGTAGGTAGACAGATGTTAGACATATAAAGAAATTATAATTTTCCAAAACTTTTTAATAGAGATTTAAAGAATGAGTTATGACAATTTCATGATATTCTTAAACTAATGCCAGAGACAAATAACAAAAATCTTTACCTTTTCACCTGGAGGGCCAGGAGGGCCTGGTGGACCCTGTACGAGAGAGCATTTTAATTAAATACAATTCACAATCCTGGTAAAGCTTTAAATGCTTCTTGGTATGAAAGTTATCTTACTATCCCATGGTTAACTTGATAATTTACTTGTTAAATATTTAATTTTGTTTCCATGCTCTAGAGCTGTAAAACTTTGGAAGTAGTCAGAAATTACTCCAGGAGGATTATTAACAGAGATAGAAAAAAATACCTCAAAATCTTTGACATTGTCTGGTGGAATCCACTGACCTAAGAACATTCCAGGCTAACAGACAATGACTGAAATCACCACCCAAACTCTCTATGAGCCTAGACTTTCCAGTTTGGACATGATTTTTATCCACTTTAGATATAAGTTTTTATCTTAAAAAATTGATTTCTTCAAACAAGGAGACTGTATGAAGTCAGTGAATGTCTGTGTTTGCAACAAAATCTCAGAATACTTTTTATTATCATTTAAAAAGAAAAAACATCATTTTTCTACATATACCCTATGAAGTGATCATTACAAAAAGTTTATAACCATCTGTTACTACTCATTTTTTACTCATAAAAACAAATCCATTTATTTACAAGAATATAAAAAAAGTTATATTTGCAAGAATAGACAGAAGAATTGGTGACTTTTACCCAGCTCCAAAAAGAGTGAATTTAAAAGATAATCCTAAATATCTCTTAGGCAGGCCAGTGTGAGGACAACTAAGTCAGGGGCACTATTCATTCCTAACAAATGTGGCATTCCACCATTACGTCCTGTTACTATTAACTCTCTTATGATCTCAAAAATGTGTGTGTGAGATGATGTCATTCCTTTTATTAAGAATTATCAGCTGTGAAAGAGCCCAATGATAGTACAGAGCCTCCTGGGATGTTATCCCTGGGTGTTTAGTTTGCAAAGTCTTTATAACAAATACTGTGCAGCTTTTATGCTGCCACCTGGTCTGTGTCTACAATCCCCAAGAGAGCAGACCCTCTGATATCTCTTTATGTCTAAAGTACATCTCTAAGGCACAGCCTGCTTTGTCCATCTTGAACGGCCTCTTCAGACCATGGGATCACTGGCATCCACTCAGCCCCTCAAGTAATGAAGGTGTTGTCTGTTTGGAGATGTCTTAGCATGAAGTACTATTATTATTCTGTTCCCATAGCTATGGGAATATGTGGACCATAAGTGCCAGCCATATGCATTCGTAAGAAAAATTTTCATTTTCCCATTCCAAATTAAGAAAGATCATCACTGTGTAAAATTTTCATTAAATTTTATTTATTTTCACACCTCAACACAGTCGTTCTTTGAATGACTGCCTCAGAGAGATATCCCTCCATACTTACTGGTGGTCCGGTAAATCCTGGAGGGCCAACAGGACCTTGCATGCCTGGCAATCCTGGTAAACCCTATAATGTATTGAGAAGGTAAGATTTTAAATACAAAGTAGGAGACTCAGCATGTGGTTACAACTATTTAGTAAAGGCTTACTGGTGTTCCTGGGGCTCCGGGAAATCCTCTTTCACCTTTCAACAGGACCCCAGGCACGTGACTCACTATTTCACCAGGATCACCCTATGGCATGAAAAGTAAGAGAAAGTTGCAAATACTGCTATTTATATAAAGAAACTTAAAACCTATCAAATATTATGCATGGAACTAGCCCAAGTCTGGGGTCTAGTCTCTCTCTAAGCTTGAAAGAAAAATACTGGTTGTCTCCCCATTGCAGACATATTATCTTAGTGGCCAGCATTCTGTGATGCACAGTCTAATCGCCTGAAACCAGGACCGAACATATAGATGGCCAAATGAAAGAATCTGTGATAAATCCATGTGGCGGTCTCACACAAAGAGATATTCTAGACCAAGGCCAGACTCAGACTGAAAGACTAAAATCACAGGCTGTTCTCACAAGAAAAGAGCCAGCATGAACATTTTTATTAAAAGCAGGGTGTGATGGTAAATTTCATCAGTCAACTTGGCCAGGCCAGATATTTGTTTAAACATCAGTCTGAATGTCGCTATGAAGATATTTCTAAAATGAGATTAACATTTAAATCAGAAGATTCTGAGTAAAGCAGATTAGCCTTCATAATGAGGTGGGCCTCATTCAAACAGCTGAAGGCCCTAAGAGAAAAACTGGCTGACACTCATGAAGAAGAGAGAATTTTGCCTACAATGGCCTTCAAACTAGAGCTGCAATATCAGCTCTTCCTTGGGTCTCTAGCCTACCATTCTGCCCTGCAGATCTTGAACTTTCTCACTCTATCTATGTAGTCATCTGTCTCTCATGCACACACACACACACACACACACACACACACATCCCATTGGTTCTGTTTCTCCAGAACACTGACTAAAACACAGGGCTCCCATGAGGATATTATTTCTTAGATGTTCTTAAACACGGGGACAGATGAACGCTCAATCTCATTCAGATATAAGGTTATCTCTAACGCAGCTATTCAAGAACTGGGAGCATTCCTTTCACAGGGCTGCTCCAAATGCCAGACACCCCCGCTTCCTGCCTAAGAAAGACTTCAAAAGGTTAATTTTCATAAAATTTAAGATATTCCTCAGGAGCAGAGTTTTCCTCTCTTTGCTCCCCAATTCAAGAATGCTGGAATAGCTGGCACAGAGCTCAGTGCATAAATGGATTCACTGCCGCATTTACACACTGAGCAAACATGAATGAAGGATCTGCCAGCCACTGGGCTGGGAGACAGGGCAAAGGCAAAGATGGAATACATTTGAGAAAAAAACCTGGCTGTGAAAATGACAGGACTTCATGATTAAAAAAGGGACAAAGAGACATAGGTAGAGTGAGAGAAGGAAAGAAAGGATGGGGGAAGAGGGAGGGTGGGAGGATGGACTGACGGAAGGAAGGAATCAATCACATGCAATTTTCCAACAGTGAAAAACAAACCAATAAAAACAAATGCCACGTGGGTTCCAGGCTGGGCATCTAAGTGCTATCCTCATCCTAATTAGTTAAGGACTCAGAGGAGCAGTTTAGAAGAGAAGTGGCAGGTTCCATTCAGGAAAGGTTGGCCAGTGGTGCCTGTGGGACACCAGACTGGGGGTTGGTGAGAGAGAATGACTGGGCCGAGAGAGGAGGAAAGAACCTTGGCCACGTGCCAGGGAGCAGGGCCCGCATGAGACACTTGCCCTATGAACAAGAGGGAAAATGACCAGTGATTCGCATGGGTGTATCTACACCCTGTGAGGGTGGATAAAGGAAGTCTCCTTCACTGATAGCAGAGACAGAATCAGGTGCCACAGCAGGGAGGGACTTGGGGCTTCTTTCTTTACCACTCACAGAGGGCCCTGGGCCCCACCTTGACATGAAGGGAAAATCAAGCTGAGAAAGGCGTGCATTGGCTCTGAATGAAGGGACCAAGACACCAAGGATCTAAAGTAAGGCAACTGGGGGTTTTCCTGCCTGCAGTAATTATGGAATCTATAATAGAGTGACTCCAGATTATAGCCAACATGAAGAAAATGGTTGCATTTAAGTAAAACCACGTAGATTAAATATGATACCTGCATCCTTTTGGGTGGGACTATGCTTATGCCCCATGGCTCTGGAAAAGGAGCATCATTGAGATATCTACGCAGGTAATTAATCTGAACTGAGCTCGTGTTTGTTAATATTTACCATCACACCATGCTTCCTATTAATGGTTTTCTCTTAAGAAATTATACTTAGTGTCTAAACTTTAGATTCTAAACTTTAAGTTCTTGTATATGACTTATGTACCCTTTTAATATGGCAGAGTTTAGACAAATCTATTTTAAACAGAATCCTGTAATGAATCTGATAAAATAAAATGATGTACCTTCATTCCTGGCAACCCTGGTGGCCCCTAAAAAAGAAAAAGTTGATATTAGTTTTGTGTTTCTCAAAACACCATTAGTATTAAAATATAAGTGCAAAAAGGGAAAAAAAAAGGAAAAGAAAGGAAATAAAATGAGAAGAGAGAAATGATGAGTTAAACAGCACCATACTCACGGGATTTCCAGTGAATCCAGGTAAACCCGGAGGCCCCAGAGGCCCCCTCTCACCCTGAGGGGAAAACAGACAGTTACTCAGGGGATCAGTGCAAGGCAAACAGAACAGCGGACCAGACCAGACACCCATATCTGTTACTCTGCCCTACCTTTCAGGGATGCCTCATTTGTTGGTTAAAATCATTTCCTAAAAATTGTTACAAGCTATACTGGCTAAGTGCTACTTTATGATATAAAAAGAAATAAATTTGAGAATATAAATAATTAGGGACAAGGATTAATAATAGCATTTTCTTATTTGCTTCATTAATTTAGGTGAGAAAATAATGTTTAAAGCAATTTTAGGGTAAAATTGTGTAGAAAAGAAAGGCACTATTATGTCATTCTTGAACATTAAGTATGGCAAAAAAAAATCTGTATTTGCTAATCAAATAAAGAAAGCTTTAGACAAGTCACTTTCCAGTTGTGGCAATGAAAATGATGCTCACAAAACAACTTTTATCAACTTCTCAATACACAAAGTTAGATAAACATGCTTAAAGCAAGAAAGGGTCTCGGCTCTAAATTTACCTTTGTCCCATTGCATCCTGGAATTCCTGGGGGACCTGGTGGACCATCTTGGCCAGGAATACCCTGCAATTAATAAGGTGAAAAAGTGGCCAAATAGAAAAACCACCTGATGGTGCCATCACTCACATCCAACATCTCATAAAGGAAGCAGGTAATTGTATATACATACAGGCAGTCCTGGGTTTCCAGGGTAACCCGCTGCTCCTGGGGGTCCCTGTAAGGACGGAAATGAAAGTTTGCAGTGAGTGCTGGGGATGCTCATTTCCCCCTAACACACCCAAATGGTTGGCCTCAGAACATCCACACTAAGTGGACTGGGCACGCCACCCAGGAGGCCGCCGAGGGCCCAGCCCTGAGATGCAGATCACCTGGGATTTCAATAGCGATTCTACACCAAAAGCTGTTGATTATTTCTGCAATCAAGGCTGCGCATGCACAAAAAAACTGGTCTCATTTCATCCTTTGTAATTTCTAGGTAAAATATATATACACATACATATTTTACATTAAATGTCAAACTGTTGAGAAGAAGAGTGTATGGAATAAGCTGTTCAGTGTGTGTGTGTGGTGGGGGAGAGAATCCAAAGTTGTTTCTGGTTGAAATATGGATCTTTCTATTCCAGACAGTTACAATGTTATTTCCTCTCTTCCACCAACAAAGGCACACACAGGTCACTGTCACACTTCCCTTTCAATTAAATAAAAATAACAGAATAAGACCTTTACATTTTAGTGTCTTTCTATTGTTCAACTTCCAAGAGTTGCTTTCAAGGGTCTTCATTTTTGCATTTCTCAGCAAAGAAAGTAAAAAGTGTCAAGATGGAAGTTCAAACTTAGCTCTGAAAATATTACCACTTTTCATGTTAAATGAAAATATCTTTCTTCAACTATTTGCAGGCATATCATCCCCCTCCCCGAAATCAAAATATATCTTCAAGAATCCTTGAGGAAGGACAAACTGGAGCAAACAAGGGTCAAAAGAGTAAGAAGTAATTAGCTCTAGCAATTAGGACTAGAGGTCAAGAACAATATGCTACGGCTCATTTTAAGTCTTCGTGCCCACCACCAGTGCTGACTGAGCCCTGATGAGGAGAGGCAGAGGAAAGGGACAAAAAGAGGGGATAGCAAGGGAAGGAAGCCTGCTCGGGATTGTTTGGAGGCAGGAGAAGGGTTTGTAAAGCATTCCCACTGGAGAAGCATTGCTATATCAGATTCTACCCGCAGACATTACCAACTTAAGTGACAGTTGTACTCACTCTTGTCCCTTTCGTTCCTGGCAGTCCTGGTTCTCCAGTGTCACCCTAAAACAAAACAGGAAAGCCATTATGACCACTTGTCATAACAAAAATATAGAGCATCTTAAATTCACACCCTTACACCCACCCCCACTACACAGTCAAGCTTACCTTTTGCCCTGGTGGTCCCTGAGGCCCCTCAGGTCCTTGCATTCCTGGAAACCCAATGACACCTTGTAACCCTGGGAGGCCTCTTTCACCCTGCAGAGGAGGGAAAAGCAAGTAAAACAAAAGTCAGGTTGAAAGAGTTGAGGAAACAAATCAGTAGTAAGCCTCTCTAAGCTCATCCAGTATGCATAAGTCTATAGCAAGTGTCCGAAAACAAATGCTGAAACGAATTCCTATCTCAGGAAGCTTTTCCCTACCATTTTCTAAAGCTCTTTGAGGCAAAAATGTGATACTTGACAAAATGCTTTCTATATACCATATTCCAAATGCTAACAACTTGTTGGGTAAATAAAATAATTAATAATTGTGTTTTTTTTTTCACCGAACTGACTATAATCTCATTCAATTAATGAAATCTTCTTGTTATCAGTAGACCTAGCACTGAGATTCTGTGAACAGATCGTCAGTCAAGTTTTCCCTTTAGACACCTTTAGCAGCTGTTGTAGGCAGAGCTCATGGTGTGAGCTTCAGCATGATGCTGAGACTGCAACCAACAGTCTGCTGATGGGCTTTCCTAAGTATATTTTAAAAGAGTTTCTTTTGCAAAAGTCGGATCAAATTTTAACCATAATATCCACACTCATGGAACAAAAAGATAAAAGACACATTATTTTTAAAATAATACATATTATTCAGGGTATGCACACATGGCTGTAATACATTAAAAAAAAAAAAAAAAGGTCAGAAAGATATTGTCGTATTCTGAGCCTTAAGCCGGTCCTTGAAAAATAAATGCAAAATAAATATGTGAAGAGAAGAAAGAAGGAAACGCAGGGCGGGTGACGGCAGACAGTGGTAAGGTGAACTTCTGGTCCTGGGAGTACAAGAAACTAATAAGAAGACATACAACTGGGAAAGGAACACGGAGGAAGACAGTATTATTGTTTGATCCTGGAATGATGATTTCTTCTAGAGGCATCAGCAACCTGATTAAGTGCTCTTTGAGGAAGACTACCATATTCAAATCGCCAATATAAAATCACCCATAATCATGATAAGCCTGATATCAAGAAAACCTATTTTCTTCACAGTATGGGAACTTAGATGCAATCTTACAATACAAATTGGGCAGATTTTGTATTCATCATTAGCGGTTTTAAAACACAGAAAGCACTTAGGAGATCACAGGTGAGCTTCCTTAGTGCTCAGTACTTTTCTCACAGTTGTACTAGTTCATTGTAAAAATAAACTGACAAGCTATACATTACACAACATAAACATTTACACCCAAAATAACACATTATCAGGAATTACTTAAAAGTTTTTCATGGTTACAAAATGAAGAGACAGAGCAAGAACTTTCAAAGTTGTCCTTCTTCCCAAATCACTCAGCCAGTTCTGGCACTTGCTGGTGAAAACAGAAAAAAAAAAAAATACCTGCTGCATTTATAGAAATACAGAAATATGGTTCTAGACTTGGGACTCCAACCACTGGGGTTCCATGGACTGCAGGTTTAAAACGAGAAGTGTACGTCAGAAGACCAGAAACAGCATGTGAATAAATGTGGAAGGGATTATTTCAAGCTCTAGAGGATATGATAAAATAGTAAATGGATTAAAGAAAATTAAGCTGTACAGTTTGGCACACCCTAGGAACAGCAGCATGCAGAGAATCTACTAGAAAAAAAAACAGATGCTGATATTGCCAGAGCCCTCGGCATAGGATTTGACACGGAATGCCGCTCCTTCTCCCTGAGGCCTGTGACAGCTGAGAAAGAAAAACATTCTCAGACCAAAACTTGATCAAATATAAAGCTTACTCAAACTGCAAACAGCTGGCTAAATAAATTAATGAACACTGGATTGTGTCCCCAGATAACCTGAGATAGGAAGGAAATGCGAAAGGCACATCAACATAAAAGCTTCCTAATGCATTTGGTGGAGTATTTTTAGGACTTAGTTAATACTGGCAATATCATTATGAAACCTGGTACAGATAAGATTTTATAATTCTCATTTTAATCATGGAATGCAAGGAGGCAAAGAGCCAGATCAGCTGATTTCTACAAGTTTCTCATTGAGTCAGCTCTAAAGCCAAAAATAGAAATGAGGTCGGCCTACACCACAGCCCCGGGTTTTTTCTGGGTCACTAGAGCAAGCTGGTTCCCAGCACAATATTAAACAATTCACTAACATTAAGTTAGTCCCTTCGATGTCCATTTCACAGATAGAGAAATTAGGATTCTGATGCTTAACTGACTTGTCACATGTCACTTGGTGACCCCTTTGTGCTCCTGGGAACAGAATATAGAAATTTGAATTCCCAGTCCTTGCCTCACCACAAGAACATGTTCTTTCCCACGTCACTGGAATACTTAAGCAATCCTTATATCCCAAGAGTTTTGAAATTAAGTAGCTAAAAAGGAAGTGACTCCTTCATTGACAGAGTTCTTGCCATCTCCCATATTTTTTTAACTTTCCTAATCTTTTGTTCAGACATAAGTGCACATGAATAACCTTGTGTCCCATACCCTGTTGAGGTTACTATGGGCACCAGAGCAGAGCAAACAGACAGAATAAGCACTCAAACAGCTATACAATTAGCTGGCAAATAGCTCATGCTGTGTGTAGGCCAAACCATTCCTCTGAGCTTTTAGCTTATCTCCACTGGGGTGACAGGAAGAGCAAAGAGCTGGACAAGTGTGCAGAGGCTTTTGCCAGCCTCTCTAGTGTCTAAGCCAGACTTTGCAGCTGCAACAAGCAGTACTATCATTTTGACCATCCTTCTGGTCAAAATGTGCACAGGCAAAATGCACAGTTAAAATAACTGAGAAATAAGACCCCCTAGTCATTTATTTCTCATGATGTGCTAAAGGCAAAGTCCAAAGGACATGGCAGCCACATAATTCATGTCTGAAAGAAGTGAAATGCACAACCACTGTTGTCATAGCAATAAAATTTTAAATGAAATAAAGAAAAGAGAAGCTTGTAAATATTGCACAGTTTTGATGCAACTGCATTTCATAGTTTTATTCTTGAACATCAGTGCAATGTACTGGACAACAAAAAAAAATAATTTTATATACCAACAACAGAAGAGATTACTGCTTATGCTCAAAAGGTGAAATTCAAAATTTGAGGAAGAAAAACAAGATGCCATCATCTGTAAAGATGAAAAAATACAGCCATGGAGAATAATCCTGGCATCAAAATTAGCAGTTCTAAATTAGGCATGAAAGAGACTTTCACATATGGAGTAACTTAAAAATATATCATCTAAAGTAAGGACATACTTTTGAAAATTCATAAAATATGGGGGAAAGCGTTCTATTAAAACACTCAGTTATTTCCCTTCCTTTTAAAATGCTCATGGAAGCAAGTTCATGATGGAAATTAAATTATAGACTATATCCCCCATCCTAAGTTAGAAAGCCCAATTCAAATAAGCTCCCAGGACGGCTTACGTTGAAATATTATGACGCTTCTAACTTTGAAGGATAATAGAAATGCCTACAACAAAAACTGAAGTGAACAAAATATATCTAGAATAAGCAGTCATTGAAAATCTTACTATCAGAGGCCACGTTATGCCTATTTCAGTGGTCAGCATGAGATCACAACCTTTCAGTTAAATTTTTAATTTTTCACATTTAAAATAGTATGATCACGAATCTTTACAATGGACTGAAACACAAGCGAAACTTGTCAGAGCTTTGGGTTTACTCTCACAGGTAGACTGTTCTCGGGGAGCCTAAGCTACATGGGTGTGGGCTCGTGCATTAGAAAGCAAAACAAACCCAGTGAGTGATGTTAATTACAGATTTTTGCTGTTGGGTTTCCATATTTTAGAAGTACTTTAAAGGAAGAGATATTGTTTTATGCATTCACAGAAGGTGACACAAACTTTGAATTCCATAGAAGCTGGTGAATGGATAATGAACCAAGGAAGAGTATGATATGACACTTAGCATGAAGTAGCATGCTACCTTTGTATCCGAGACACTTTGAACATAGTACAATATGGTTACTGGGCAGGATGGGATCCCAGACCTTCTTTTCCTAGTGGGCACCATTCAAGACTGGCTAACATATGCACCGCTGGCCAAAGAAGCGAGAGGGAGAGGAAGCCATGGTCAGGACATGACACTGGATCAGCTGTTTCTGTCATCGGGTGCCTCGAGATTTCAATTTCCAAACAAGGCTGCAAATGATTGAGGGAATGAAAGCATTTACATTTGGAGCCAGAGCTCACCAAGCATTCAGTGATGAGGAAACGATTTCAAATGACGGGTCACAGTCAATGGGAGAGTGAGGAACTCGGCCAAAAATTCCACAAGTCCAATTCCTTGAGCCCAACGACAATCAGACATCTGCGCAACCATTTCCTGACCAGTACTGCTGGGAAAGTGGTGGGAAGGCTACAATCAGTGTCACGGGGTCATGGAAAAACTCTGAGACGAGGCCCCATTGGGAGCTTCATCCGCACCACAAAGCTTAACATTAGGGCAGAAATATTGTCATTAATGCCGAGGAGAGGAGGGGAGAGGAAGTAGACAACTAGAAGCCGAAAGGTCCAGTTTCCCTCAGAGGAAAACATGAATACTGATTCTCCTCTGCACTACGAGATATATAACTGGGTTCTTAAAAGAATGTATGTATGTTACTTAAAGTATACTACATTTCTTTAGAGAACTCAATGTAATCTGAAGGCTGTTTCATGTAACCACTCTGTAATTACTATTGTTGCTTTCATTTAACAGTTTAAAGTTAAAGCAGGAAAGAGTAGAATAATAATGTACAAAAGCATGGCTACATATCTTCACCTTCTTCCCCAAACTCTCATTTCCACTCTCAAGCCCCGGTGATGTTAGCTTGAGAGAGTCATACTAAGAATTTTTACCTAGTGGCTCTCCGTTAAATATGTGGGTATATGTCAAGAGCTTCAGCAACTGTATATGGAAGGGGAGAAAAGATGAGCATCTAAGAGACTGTTCCTTGAAATGAGGACACATCTTTACCAATTCAAAAGATGAGAAGAATCAGAAAGGCATTAAAAAGGAAAAAATAAACTCCCTAATTTTTGTGTATTATAAGATCTATTCTCTTTCTAGAAGCCTTCTGGACCCATCCTGCCTCCTTTAAAACACAAGTGTTGGTTGGGCAAGCAGATCCCACCGAGCCCCTCATCATCACATGTACCTCAGTAGGCCTCCCTTTGACCATCATCAGACTTGTTTAAGACTTGCTCCTAAGACCTCTGAAGCTGCAGACGAACGGGTTTGTATGAAGGGACAGACGTAAGTGCTGAGGTTTGGGAATGGGAGCTGAGCTGGATGTATAGGAAGGAAACAGAAGGCCTTTCTCTCTCTGCCCAAGCCTGGACTGCAGCTTTTACGCTGCGCTTTCTGCCTCAGAGTTCCTGAGTAGAAAATCCCTAGCCCTATAGACTCGATCCATCTCATGGGTAAGGTCCACCAATGCCCAGTTGGTGGTTCATCAGCTTCAGATCGACCACGGGATTTAGCACCACTCTGAGTTTGGAGACACAAATGTCCTCCAAATGTCCAAGTTCAAGGATAGACTTCTGTTGCAAAAATCCGGACATCAGAACATTATTTGAGCCCATGATGTTTTCTGGCACAATTCTAGTAATTTCAACATTGTGAGTACGGTTGGTAAAGCTAAATGCTCAAATCATATATAATAAAAAGACTAGCAGAGTCATGGTTACAGAGGAAATGCACAATACACATTCTTTGATTAATCAACATTTGCAAACAAATGAAACTGAAGATACTTTCTGATCTATAAAAATCTACTTTGCACACCAGCTTGTGAAAAAAATGAATTATAAAGAGTTCTACACAAAAATATTTTCTAAAGAACTATCATTCAGCAAAAGAATAACTCAGAAGAGTCGTTAAGTGCCGTCTCAATATAAACAATTTAAAACTCTTCCCCTAAAGTCATCTAAAAGCAAACAAACTGTCCAACTTCACTGATCCAGTAAAAACTTTCTAAAATGATAAGCAAACAAGTGCTGACAAATTGTTGGCAGCAACAAAATTTAAAATTTTCCAAAAGTCGTTAGGACTTATAAAAGTTCCAGACATTTCTCTGTATTAAGAGCCTAGTATCACTGATGAAAAAAACATTTTAAAACTATAAGCAATAGCTAGGGTCTTTAGCAGCAAATGTTTTCCTCAATATTTGTCTCTTAAGCTCTGAAAAAACAGAGTAAATGCTTTCATTAATTCTTATTCCAAAGCAATAATCCTTTTAAAACATTTTAAGTATAAATATTTTAAGTCACCCCCCTGAAGTAGTCAGCTTCCCAAATTAGCAAGAAGAGAAACATTATGATAATGTTTTCCCAAAGTCTTCTGGAAGTATTCAATCAAATCCTTTGTGTACATTTCCTGATACAGTTGATCTTTAATCAATGACTTATTTCCATTTTCCCAACAAATTTCAATGAAATGCAGTATGTTCTTTGGGAAACACTTGTATTTCCTGGCCTCACGCTCTATTAACACATTGAAATTTCAATGTAAAGGTTCAAAATTCTTTTTTTTTTAGTTAGTTTGTTTATTTATTTTTGTTTGTTTCTTTCTTTGTTTTTATGGTAATTTGGTTAATGAAATCCAATAAGTTTCAGCTGTACACTTTAACAGTAAGGCATATATATGTTCACACTGTGTGTTCACCTCCCATAGTTAGATTTCTTTCTGTCACCACATATTTGACCCCTTTTACCCTCTCTACCTCCCTTCTTTCTACTCCCCCCTACCCTCTGGTAACCACTAGTCTATTGTCCATAACTATGAGTCTCTGTTTGTTTGTCCTGTTCATTTGTTGCTTTTAGGTTTATATCCCACATAAAAGCAAATCATGTGATTTTCAAAATTCTTGTTGGGTTTTCCTATAAACCTCTCACCCTATAGCCCTCCATCTGCATCCGTTTTCTTCTCTATTTCAGCCTAAGAGCTGGCTTTCAACAACCTCCGGGGTCCAAACAGTGTCTCCAACCTCTGGGCATCATCCAGCTCATTAGAGATGGCTGCTTCCACCTGATGGTATTCAAACCCGACTCCTACCATCCCCTAGCATCCTGGACACATGCATGGAACCTCTCAGCTAAACATGACTTCCTTGAGGGAAGAACTCCTAGACTCAGAATGATTTGAAGAAAACTATTATACCTGATCCTGTTCAAGTAAAAGGCAATAAAGGCTGAATGAGCTTTAGGGATGGCTTGTGGAAGGTAAGTTCCCATGAGGCTCAGGTTTCCTGCCACTAGAGGGTGGTATGGGACTACACCTTCCCCCCGCAAATTAAAAATCCCTCGGTAAAACGTGAAGCGTCCAGCTTTTAAAAAAATATATTTAGTCACTATATTGACATATTAATATTAAATAATCAGTGTGACTGAAGACATTAGCATGAGTATAGTTGAGATAAATCAGTTTGATAATGCTTAAAAGATTGAACTGTAAAGAAAAGAAAGAATTTTAATTAGAATTTAAAATGTAATTAAAATTAAATATAAAACTTGTAACCTGAATGTTGTGGCTATTAAGTGACTGGTAAATGCTGTGACCCTAGAAATAGTATGAATTGTAGATATTTTTCAGATTGCTTTTCCATCCATTTTTTAAACTGAGAATATTTTAATCTAACAATAATACAGAAAAAAAACGGTAAATTCAGTTTTCTAAATGACTGCATGGAAATAATATATGCTGAAAAATTAAATCCTACAAAACGTGCATAAAACGGGTTCAAATATGATAGCAGAGAGGTCTCTAAGAAACTAGTACTAAACATCTAACTGCCAATAAAATTTATTTAAAGGCTTTTCTTTAGTCCCTTCTACTATAAATTTATAGGGAAAATATACTTTAAGCAATTTAATCAATTGCCTTAATTTTGCCATATGTGAAGGGAAAAAATTCATTCCATTGTTAATGGTTTCCAAAAAGGGTGATAATATAATCTCTCTTGCTAAAAACTTTATTTACCAACATGCAGCACCCCTAAAAATTAAAATCGTGAATGCTTCTCCCTAAACCTAGTACCTTACATTCTACTTCTCATATACAGACAAAAATTCTTTTAAAGGAGAAAAACAATATAAACACAAAAAGGTGCTACACTGTCGCCTGGGACCTTACACGCACTGCTCCTCCAGAATTTGTGCATGTTGCAGGCTGTGGCGGGTAGAGGGCAACCCTGGCTGCAGCCTGGCGTTAGCCCAGCAAGGGCGTCTTGTCTAATGCACACAGAGCTGAACAAATCCCAGGGGTAGCAAAACCACCTCTCTAATCTAGAAAGAGACTCTTCACGAATGAATGTTTACCAAGTTGTACTGGGGGCACTGAAAGGGAACGATGATGCCTAAGCCGCTGAGAACCTGCATGTAAAATTGCACCTTTATCCACCAACGCAAGAGCCTTTAAAAAAAAATTCCATGAGATTTATCAAAATTCTGTCATGACTTAAAGATTTGAGGGAACAAGGGAAATTCAAAAAAATAAATAAATAACTGACAACAAAATAACAAGAGATTACCTACTTTCTGAATTTGAACAAGAAAAATACATCTCAAAAATAAATAAATAAACACACAACCCTAAACTTTACTTTCACTATCTCCACACCAGCAACCTTTGAGATGTAAAGATAATATTCTATGTTATCAGCAATTTTGAAAAATACTAATTAGTACATGACACCTAAATAGCCCTAGGAGTGTTTTGGCACCTAAACAGCCCTTGGAGGGTTTTCACGTTGTCAGAATTGAGGATGTTATTAACTTGAACTTGAAAATGTATGTGGGTGTGCGACAGGGTTCTGGAAGTGCGTGCATCCTGAACAAAATTAGGACACATAAAAGTCAGGAAGTGTCACAATCTAGGTCATGGATTTTTTTTCTTTTTTTGTCTGTGCTAACAGTAAATATAAAAAATGAAAAAAAAATACTCACAATCATTATTATAATTAATAATACAAAAAGCATATAAGACATTCTTCAGTTTTAACCTTGAGAGAAACTGCCAACTGGCAAATAAGAAAAAAATTTTTTTTTCTTTAAAAAAAATGCATTAACTGTAATTATCTACCAAAATTGAGTTTTATGGGTACCCTGGTGGCCCACGCCTAGCACAAATGGCACATTGTAGGTGCTCATTAATATTTTCATGGGTGAATCAGAAAACACAAAATGTTAAAGATTCCAAGGAAATAATATCAATCTACCAAGGGGGTGCAGGTTTAGTTAGATCTCCTACTTTCAAAGTTAACTGGAAAAAAAAAAAAAAGCATCCCTGCTCTGGCTTAGTGAACAGAGCTTTTGGGAATCTTCCTACTTTCTCATTTTTCTGACTGCATTGACAATGCTGCACAATGGGAAAAAACCTTAGCCTAAGAACCAAAAGTTTCTGGTTCTACTCCAAGCATTTAGACCCTCTGAAAATCAGGTTTGCCATCTATAAGATAGGAGGGCTCCACCTTCCCCATCACCCTGACAGGATTCTTTCAAGGGTCAAATTTGATCTAGTACTCAGAGTTCCTTTGCATTGCACGAAACATTAAACAAATATTATAAACTAAATTGTCCTAACTTTAGTTTATTTAAGCACATATATTTTGCATTTGTTATCAAGATGTCTATGTCTATCAAGTCAACTGCATTTCCTATAAGCCACTGAATATTTTAAAAGAGAATGGAAATGCAGTATCATCTTTTTACTCTTCCCCACTGGTCATGACCCATGCATTATCTCATTCTTGTTTTTGTGGCTAAATTTGACATAAGAAAATAAGAATTTCTTGGGTATTTAAAAAATCCGACAGTTTTAAGAAATTCTTCCTTTATCTTGTGCACAAGGTTTTTTTGTTTTTTCCTTAATGAATACTTCTGGTATTGTTTTCAAGCACAGAACGTTCTGTCAATGCTCCATGTCAGCCCAAGTTTCTGTGAGTCCACCACGATCCCAACTCGTGCACTTGCGTGAGGTTCCAGGACCCTTCTCTTTTTAGCCCACAAGTACCTGATACTACACACATGTTTTGATATCCCCAAATTACTTCCTTTCCCTCCAACCAAGTTACTTGGCTATCTCGAATAGCTAATAACATTTTTCACCAGCATGCTTCAATAATTTTCAAGACCTCATTAATCATGCTCAGAATCTAGAGGATAAGACCAAGGATGTTAAAGCATGGCAAATCAATTTTGCCCACAGGATACAATACAGTACTGGCAGAGCCTGAGCTTTTACAGAATCCACTATTAGCTTAACTTCATTCATTTGAAACGGCTATGGTCAGATCATTATGAATTAATAACAATTTCAACCTATTTTCAGTAAACACCATTCATTCTTTAAAAACATATTCAGACACTCAAAGAAAGAAATTGAGCAAGGTGTTGCAGGGGTATTTTTAGCCAAGGTTTTTGTTTTAAAACTGAATACTTAAGGAAAGCATATAATTACACAAGCAATACCAAATAATGATGCATAATCAACACAATAAATAACTATTTAAATACTTAAAAGTAGCCCTCTCTTAGTAGGTATATTTCCTTAATCTCAATGTTATTAACAAAACACGCAAGCTTGTTTTCAAAAGGTAATGTGGAAATATATTTTTTTTAATTTCATGGGCATGGCCAAATTATTAAAACATTTAAATCAACAAGATCCTCTCTAATGACATTTTTACTATATTTTGTAAAAATTTAAAAGGTTCAATTTACAAGACAGTTTTTTGTTTTTCTTTTAATCGTAACTACTTAATGCCAAGAGACTAAAAAATTATGCTCTTTGGCTAGAAGCTAAGGTGAAGAGTCAAATTGCTTTACAGTTGTAAACATTCTCATAAAAAAAAACATTAGGTTAGATTGAAGAGTTTAAAATGCTTGACATTTTCCTATGTATTTTGTATTTAAATTAATAAAAAAAAATATCAGAGGAGAGATGACCCAATGTGTGTGTTAGAGAGAGAAAGAAAGAGAGGGAGGATGCATTGAGAGAAAGGTCAGGCCACACCTGCTGCTTTGTCCGCCTGCTCCTCCCCACTCTGGGGTCTGTGGCATCAGACACAACGACCTCAATGACCTCAGCAATTTCTCTTTGTCAAGAGGTGGCTGACCAGTCAAGTACCCTGAAGTGGCCTTCCCTTTTCTCCTGCCCCATACGTAAAGTTGTTAATTTTGTAAAATTCCTGAGCTTCCACAAAAACTTCAAACCAAAGGAAGCCCACCAGGCAACCTTGAAAGAATAAACAGTTTCCCAAATTCAGTGCTTCTCCATCAGGGGAACAAGCACATTCTGTGAAGAAAGAAATGAAACACTGTGGTTGATTATTTGGGTCCAGAATTTTGGCATGACAAATGTGATAATGACAGGGAGTCAGTTCTCCATCAGGGCTCATGATGAGCCACAGAGTCACACTCGGTGGCAGGTTAAAGCCAGAGCTCACCTGACATTCTCAGTGCCCTTAATATACCCCAAGTGCAGAGCCACGGCAAGCCACTAAGGCCTTCTGGGGCACAATCATCTAAAGGCACCCACCATATAAGGGGTACAGCATGCCAGGAAAACATGGAAACAGACATTGCTCCTTGTAGATCTAAACAATCACCAAATTAATAATTGTAATTATTAATGTAATAATCGCTGAGTAAATGACAAATGATTTGCTTCTAAAATAAGATTACTTTCACTCTTCTAGAACTTATACTCAACGATGTACTCAGACACAGGATAACACCTCAGAAAAGAAGTGCCTGTGTCAGGAACAAAATATTTGACAGGATAGAAAATGACATGTGTACGTCTTTATCTGTCACTGGGTAAAGCAAATTGCTTTTTAAAAACTGAATTTTAAACTATGCTCACTGAGTAGATTACTTTGTTTGAAGCGTCACTTGACATGGAGAATAAATTCATACCATGTAGACACCTGTTTTACTACTTGTTACACTTCATGTCTCTCCACAAGACAGAGTCTTGAAGAGAATGTGTCCCCAGAGTATGAACAACGCTCCAACTGGGGGACTTTATTTTTAAACATTTGAAAGGTAGACACTTCGGGTTAAGAACATAACTTCATAGAAGCAAGCAAGTAAGATATGAAAGGAAATGGTTATTCCCACAAATATTTTCATAATTACAATCTATTTCTCCCATTCAGTTCTTGGTATTTACCCAATATTAAGACCAAATAAATGACTTCTGACCAGTTTTTGCTAGGCTAGGGGCAAGCATCAGAGCTACCATGTCAGAAAGTCAGGCTTGATTTAAGTAGTTATTTGACACTAGCACTGACCTCCCAGCTCCAAGGAAATTTTCAGAAATGTGAAGAACTGGAGAGATCAGCAAATGGAAAAAAAAAAAAGTCAGTGAGGCAAGAATAACAAAAGTTCTCAGCCATAATTGCTTTGACTCAGGTATTGTGTGATTTTTCAAAACAGAAAAAGGGGAGAAAGGCCAGATGGCAATTCGAACTCAGGAAACTTTAGTTTTCTTATCAGCAGGCTTGAAAAACTAGTGATGAAAGCACATTGGGTAAAGACTGCTGAATCACTGTTCCCCTTTTTCTCAGCATACATCACTGAAAAAGAATTCAACACTGAGGAAATGTCTACTTGTAAAGTAATAACCCATTATGGGCCTGACTTCCTTCACTTTGGATTAATGGTGCATTCTGACATTTATTGCATATCAAAAGTCCTTTCGGCAAAATAACGTTTTACTCTACAAATATCAGGAATGACAAGCACTAAAATATCTCTGGCATTTACAGGAAGACCTGAAATCAGGGGATAGCAAGCATCTAGATCGAAAGGTTTTCAGATCTCGAAGTCCTAGTCTTTCCTGAGGGAGATTTTCAACTTTAAATCAGAATGTCTAGACTTTTTTCAGATTGAGAAAGGCACATACAATCACGAGGAAACGAAGAAACACAGCTGCCATATATCTTCATCCTTAGAGGACAAGTCTCTGTGAGGCGTGCTCCACATCCCAGGAAGCAGTGCCAGATAAAGGCCACTCTAACGTAAACTCTCCGGCCCCCTGGGCCCCCTAACGCTGCTCTACCTGTTCCCGACCTGGACTGCTGCCTCTGTAATAGACCACAAGTGCTTCTTACCTGCAAGTGGCTGCTGGCCCTCACCCAGCAGGCTCGGATTCCACCCTCCCCACTTGGTTCCTCATTCTCCCAGCCCACATCCCACAGCACCACATGCACAGCAGCTATCCCCAAAACTGTTGATCCAGAATAAAAGGAAGGGGGGACCATGCTTGAAGCCAGTGGCAGGGAGTGCTTCTAGCAGACAGCAAGGTAAGGGGTGTGGGGTGTCTAGGGAAAGAAGTGTGTGCATGTCCACGTGTGCGTGAGCATGTATGTATGTAGGGACATGCACGCACATGAGATACAGAGAAAGTGTATCACAAGAGGTATGCCATGAGGCACTGGAAAGTTAAATACATGTACCAGTCCCTGTGAGCAGAGAGGAATGAAAACTGGATTACTAACGAGAAAGGATTAGAGATTTGGGGCAGGAGGAGAATAACGAGCCAAATTTTTAAAAAGAAAAGAGGAAAGGGGCACAGAGTGAACCACAGAGCAAAGAGTATGAAATGCCCTCACCCCAGGTCAACACTAAGGGCATTGTTGTGTCTTCAGAATCCTCTGCGGAAGCCAGTGGTGGCATTCCACTCTGAGAGATGGCCTTTAGCTCCTGTCCTCACAGCCCCGGGTCCACAAAGCCCCAAAGGTCCGAATTTCTCAGTAGAGACTAGCAATCTAATGTCTACTAAAAACACCAACCAACCAACCAACCAACAAGAAACGTTGCTCTACTTCATGACTGTCAATCATACCTTAGAACGTTATTAGCGTTTGCTGGAAGTTTTACCCCCGGCCGTAGATTACTTTCATCCTGGCAGACGAGGCACTCAATTAGCGGTCAGATCATCATCTCTTGTAAAGAACTGTGTGCCCCACATCCAGAGAGGATGCCAGGATGCCCACACTGGGCCTTCCTGAGACAGCAGCGTCACCACCTTCCAGGATGCCTCCAGGGAGCAGCAGGTGTGGTCTAGAGTTGAATGAGGTGGAGTGCTCTTTACCAAATGTCTCTGGGTTTGGGGTGAGACCCCAAAGCTCTGGTGCTCAGCACCTTATCAGAGAGACAGGACTGAACACTCACCACCTGCATCAGCCAAGGTGGGAGGGTTTCTACAGCAATGTTTATGAAATGCCATGAAACAGGGGAAAAAGGTGCTAGTACGTCCTGATATAAAACAAAAGATAGCATTCCCTCGCCTCCAAGGTTAAGAGGCAGACAGTCTGGGAACAAACTGACCTACGCATCTCCCTCATCTTGCCCATGAAATGCTAGTCAGATCCCAGAGAAGAGCCCTAACTTAAGAAAACAGCAGTGCCTGAGAGCTTACAGAAAGACACACGTTCTGCTTTTTGTTAACTTCACTTTCATGAAATTATTCCTTTTAATGACCTGGAATCTCGTATGTGAAAGTGAGAAGATGAGTTTAAGGTGAAGGAACACAGTTGTCCATGGAAATTTCCCACAGTGTCCAATTTTCCACCCCAAATCAGGGGAACAAAAAGGGGGGTCCTACTGCAGGTACCCTGAGCACGCTGCCTGCTAGTGAAAAGTGTAGCTTGCCTTTCCCTGACCCAGGACCCCGGGTCCACTCTAGTCCCTGCAGGGCTCACTCTCACGGCACTGCCTTCACTGTCTCCCTCAGAGCTCATAGCAGAGTGTTCAGTTCAGGAGGGTAATTGGTTTTCCTCTGCCACAGGACTGTAAGAGCCCCGCAGACAGGTGTCACACCTGTCTGGCTAACCACTGCCTAAGTCCGTGAGCACATCACTACTACCACAGAGCAGTGACCTATGAGACCCATGGAGTGAAGATCGGGGTACAGAGAGGGGTGCAGGATGGTAGACATAGGTAGTTCACTGGATCTGCTACAGATAGATTTGAATCCTTTGCAAAACTTCCAGGGAAAACAATTTCAAAATGAAGCATTTAGTTACAGACCTCAGAATTCCCATCAGCTTAGAGCCCTGGACTTCTTTCCTAGAATAAGAGAAGTGACATATGGCTCTAATGTGCTACAATGCAACATCCATCTAAGATTGTTTGGACAAATCCTCAGGATCTAACAAGGCATGCATAAGAGACTCATGTCTACCATTCATCTCTTTGTGGGTTGGTCCGTAAGTATGATCTGCACAACATCATACTAATATAGGAGACCCCCTACCGAAGGACTTCAAAGCAGGAATAATTTCACAACAGCAGTTTAGAGATCAGCCTAGAATCGTCATTAGTGCCTCGTGTTGGATTCCCACATGAAGAAATCTAGACTCAAGTGAATTTGGGGCCAGGTAAACATTATATTTTTATAAAACTGCCAATGGAGGCAGGCTAAGCCATATGAACACGGTTTTGGGGAATATCTTTAACATTTTTAGTGAATTTGCCGAAGGGAAAAGAAGACAAAGGGGTACCACTTCCCTGCAGCCATCTGGTTTGCTCCTTACCTCTGACTAATTCTTCCTTTGTTTAATTGCACATTGTGCTAAACCACTTCACAAGCATGAGGGTTCTGCTAATATCATTTCTACGGCTGCAGTTCTCCACACCCACACTCCATAATTATCTCGCATAATTACGTGCTGTCTGGAAACATATTTTGAATGCCCATGATATTCTACCAACAAACAAGAGGAAAATCCAACTGCCCAGTTTTCATTCATCAGGATTATTTTTTTCCATTAATTCTTCGATCTTGAATTAAAACATACAGTACAGAAAGCATTTTGATGGTTGTTAGATTGGGGTGAGAGATGGGTGAGGGGGAAGGGGATGAAGACGTACAAACTGGTAGTTACAAAACAGTCATGGGGATGTAGAGTATAGCATGGGGAATATAGTCAGGAGTATTGTAATAACTATGTATGGTGGCAGATGGGTGCTGGATTTATCGGGGTGATCACTTCATAAGTTACATAAACGCCTAATCGCTGTGTCGTACACCTGTAACTAGTATAATATTGAATGTCAACTATAATTCAAAAATTAAAAATGTTTTTAAAAAAAAACATCCAGTCTAATTTTGCTCCTTCTAAGAGAAAGCTATGTTCCTGCCAGCCAATGTTTTGTCGGGATCATATTTAGAAAAAATAATTTTTTCCATTAATGGTCAGACTAGGACAGTCAGGGCCTGGCATCACTGACGCAGCGCACACGCCATGAGGTGTTCTGGACTTTAAAAGTCATAGGACGTGATGCTCCACTCAAGACATTTAATTTTCTGCTGCTCCTTCTAAATGTGGAAACAAAATCCACTCTATTTTTAAAGCTGCTCTAGAGGAGGTACGTTCCAAATATAGTTGCAAATCAAAAAAGTAGATTTTTAGAATTATAATCTATCGTAGGTTTCACAGGTCTCAGAAGTACATGGCAAGGAGCAGATTCTATGCAATGGAGAGAAATAAGACCCCCAGATGGAAACTCAGTGAACAGAGCTCACTGTTCCTTCTGCAGATGGGAGAGTGAATATCTCAGTGACGTCTGATGGTGGGCCTTGCATAAGAAGATAAACTTGCTTAACATAAATCTCTTTTTAGTGGCTTCCTTATGGTATATTGTAGATATTTTATCCTTAGATTCATGCACATTTTTTTAATTCTTTGTTTTCAAAGGAATATCAAAAAGAAAAAGTAGGTGAATGTGAGAACCCATATTGATTCTCACGATGACTCTGCCAGATGATGATTCATGAGCAGTATGTGGAAATAGGAAATAGGAGACATCTGGAAAACATCTTGGCAATACAAGACACCAAAAAAAAAAAAACACCAGAAAAGGAAAAGAATGTGTATTCACCCAAATAACCAGCTAATATGCCACTGGATCCTGCCGTGAATACCAGTGGCCCCCCGAAGTGACTGAAGTAAACACTCTAGAGGTTGAAATCCATTATAAGCCAAAAATTAGGTGATATTTCTCAGAGATTCCCCTTTAAGTAATATCTAGAACAATAAAAGTTGTCTGAGGGAGGAGAAGTGTTTGGACATCGCTTATAACTACATGTATGTCAGAAAAGCAGTTACTGAAAGCCTGCAAAGGTATTTGGAATGTTAGGGATGTAGATAAAGGGAGCATTGGTTTTTCCAACATTTTAAGGGATACTAATTCTGGAAACAGGAGATAAAATCACAAGGTTGACTAGAAATTGGATGATGTTTCCAGACAGACCTCCCAAGTAAGTACATCTCATTTTTCCTCTACCAAATGCATCCAAAAGCTACAAACACACTTCCGAACAATGATGCTGTGATTCTAAAGACATCCTAACATCTCTTTAATTTAGGTTCTAGAAGAGCTTCTGTCACAGGTGGAACAAGTCCATATTTCTGGCTTTATCTGTGAATAAGTCTTAGCTAGATAGTCTGTGCTATGTCTTCATGATTAAGAATCCATTCAGGCTGGACCATCAAGAAAACTATTTATTTATTTTTATCCCAACTTTTAAATTCAACCACCGCTAAAGTGACAGGTACACATATATGACATTTTAAATTTCCTAAGTACTTTTACATACAATACCTTCCACTTGATCCTTTTAGCAACACTGAAATTTGAGTGCCAAATGTCCTTTCCCTTTTTGCAGGATGACTTGGTCAAAATGACTTAATGAAACATATTCAGCTAGCAGATAGTGGAACTCACACTAGAATCAAGGCTTATATTTAATGAAACACTTTTTCCTAAAGTATGTTCTTTTATTTGAGAAATATAAGGTGCCTGGGATGAAATAAATTTGGGGAACTGTACATGACATGCCACCCCTTGAAGGTTTAGAAGCTTATAAAAGGCCCTGAGGTCTCCTAGAGTAGAAACAACCAACATCGACTTAATGGTAACTCCGTGTTCCCCAATCTTACTTGTCCTTGGAACGCTCTTCCATGTTCAGTCCCAAAGGAGACATCCATTAAAATCCTCAAAGTGGTCTGAGGATCATATTTTGGGAAAGGCTGAAGTAGACGCAATTGCCTTTCGTGAATGCTAAAAACACTTATAAAAATAAAGATACCTAATCAACTTAAAAAGCATTATAAGTAATTTCAGACATTAGGTTCACTAACTAAACAAATCTTAATTTTATTAGATGTGCCTCCTAATATTTTATATTAAGTAGCAATTTTTAATGCACTTTGGCTTGAAATATTTCACATCTTGGAAGTAAGAAAATGGAATTTCTTTTGAAATATCCCAGATTTTGAAATTCTCACTAATTCAAATGTGGTACAGTGCTTCTTAAAGAGAAAGTGCTTAACAAATAAATGTTTATTTTAATAATGCATTATTAATCAAATCAGTTTCAGAGTCTACACAAAAATATTTAGTCACTTACTTGAGGAAAAAAATTAAATATCCAGGAAGCAATAACAGTTTTAACAGAACCGTAGTTAATAAAATTTAATTTATGGGGAAAATTTTTAAGATTATGATAAAAAATAACAGAAAGATAATCTTGTTCTTTAATAACCCTGGAGAACCCAAATCTATTCTAGACAGATGCTAAGAATAATTAGGAATGAAAGATAGTAACTAGTTGGTATATGAAGTATAACATACAATGTACCCTAATCTTGTTGATGACTACAGTCTTTGACTATGTTCAGAATGGGTAAGATGTATTACCATATTCGCCCCCTGGGAAATCAAGGAGACATGCCTATTAAGTAACAAAGGTTATTCTTTTTTACCCAGAGTGAGGTATTTCCTACAGGATAGAGTATATGCCAGGATTTCCGAAGGAAAGGGGTGGGGGAAGCCCAATCCTCTCACTATGTACGTGTTTGTGCATCTCTTGACACAGGATTAAGAAAGCCTCACCTCAATATGCCCTCCCCTCAAGGTTTTATTCTGAATGCTGTGTAGAATAAACATCCCCCTGAATGCAATAAAATGAATGATGGTTATTCTGGGCCAGGCTTTCCCTAGCCTGCCTCAGGCGGGGGGTGGGGCTCAGACTTGGACAGATGACCTCTGACCTGTTCCATGTCACAGATAAGGTGCTCACTTCTCTAGAACAAGAACTGGGAGGTCTGCCCATACCCCAAAAGGAACAGACTCACTTCTTTATAGTCCTCAACAATCCCTTCCATCACTGCTCATTTAGAGATAGGCTTCAGAAGATATGCTTTTCTTGGCAGGTGGTATATACGAGCAGTCCCCAACCTTTTTGGCGCCAGAGACTGGTGCTCCTATGAGAATCTAATTCCTGACAATCTGAGGTGGAGCTGAAGCGGTGGCTCTAGCACGGGGGAAGTGGCTGCAAATATAAATGAAGCCTGGCTCCCTTGCCCACCGCTGAACTCCTGCTGTATGGCCCAGTTCCTAACAGGCCACAGACTGGTACCAGTCCATGACCCAAGGTTTGGGGACCCCTTGTATATACCCTGGATTCAGTTTTAGAGCAACAGGAGGTTGCTCAAGACTCTAAAATATTCTGAACTGCATTGGGTTCTCTTAGATCAGCATCTTCTTATCTTGAACAATGGAAATTGATTAGTGCTCTGATAGCGCTTAAATCCTGTCACTGGCCTCTAATTCACTATAAGAGATTGAGCTAATGCAACAGTTCTCAATCCAGGCTGACTTTGCTCCTCACTTTCCCCAGCCCTCAGGAGACAGTGGCCACACCTGGAGACATTTGTCACAACTTGGGGGAAGGAGAGTGATGCTGGCGTTGGGTAGGTAGAGGCCAGAGATGCTGGTAAACATCCTACAGGGCACAGGACACACCTCACAACAAAAAAATTATTCCACCCAAAGTATAACAGCACCAAAGCTGAGAAATCCGGGACTAGTTGGTTTTTCAACTGTAAAGTGGGTACAATAATAATTGATAAGCATAAAAAACATTCAGCACCACGCCTGACCCAAGGTAGAAGTTTAAGATACATCAGCCCCTTTCTCTTGCTTGCTCTGACACTCCAAAGCCAGGATTTCCTGTCCTGGCCTAGATCTGTGGTGTATGAGCAGGGGCTATAATTTAATGTTAAGAAACAGACATGTGGAAGTCTGATGTGGGATATCTATTGACCATATCAAAATATATAGAAGCTACATGGTTAGTGAAGCTACAAACCATTTATCACAAACTAAATGCTAAAGCAACATTAACTTTTTCCATGATTTCTAGGGCCAGAAACAGAATCACTTCCAGATTGGCCAGATTTCTCCAACTCTTTCGAGTCAGTTATAGTACAGGTTTTAGGCAAAGAGACAGAAATTCCATTTTCAAAGCTCTCTGCCTTAAATACATCTGGGATTACACGATGTGATGACTATATCACTGCTGTGCAGACCCAGTATGTGGAGAGAGACTGTGATTCATGAACAATCTAATTAGAAATAAGAAGATAACGTGTTTCTTCTCCACATTGTTGGCAAGGAGCTGGATAACAGCAGGTTAAAGTATTCTGAGAAGTTATGAGATACTCACGCAGTTTCCACTATTCATTAGAATTAGTATAATTCTGGTTAATTCAGATTCTCTGTGCTTTCGAGACTATGGCTTGGGAATGTCCGTTTTCAAGAGTCACTACATTAGGAACTACCAAAATGTTTTTATGAAAACATTTGTCAACTGCCCACAGTGCTGTTTTCTCTGATCAGTGTAGCTAAAGTCAGCATGTGTCTTTATGCATATGAGTGACAGATGTTCTTATTCTATATACAAGCAAGTTCCGTGAATTAGTGAACTCATAATTTGCCCAGATTCTACTCATCTAGGAAGCCATTCCTTTAGTTATGATTCTAGGTCACAGGGATCACTCCCTTCTTAGAACAACTATAGCATTTGTTTTCTCTATTGTTTCTCCTAGAACTTGATAATTCACTCTTCACTTATTTATTTCATGTGCATATGTCTTACCTCTTTAGTTTAACTTGAAGTTTCTTTTTTTGAACACTGCAGGGTCTTAGAGTATAACACTTTACAAAAATGTGGGCTCCCATTGTTAAAATATTTGAAAGACTTCTTGTGTAAACTCCTTATCAGCAAAATCTAAATAATCATATAGCAGTAATTTCTGGGAATGTGGGGTCTTTTCTATCATCTCAAATAGTTGAAAAAATCAGGTTATCAAGCAAAAGAAGGGCTTAACTTTGGGCTATTTCTGAGTAGGCAAGTATTCAAAACCCTAATCAGTGTAAGTAGATAACATTCCCACAATGCTGAGACCTCAGGAAGAACACAAAGCTATTGTGTACAAACCCAAATTAATTACCTAAGAGAAAACATCTGAAGATATGAGCAGCCAGCTAGGGAAGTGGGAAAATAAACAACTCAGCAAAGATGCTGAAATCCAGTTTAAGACTCATGAATGTAACTGTGGAACTCAGAATAATATGGAACCCAGTAGTATGTTGATAACTATGACATTATAAAATGACCAAGGATCTGTTGCATTAACACTTACTTAGATAGCTGAAAATATTAGACATTCCATCAATTAATCACATCTCCATGGAAAGCAGGACTGAGCCAAAAAAGATTTAGCAATTTATACTGGAGATGTTCCAATTTCCACTGGTGGAGTCTAAATAGCCAATATGTCAAAATGTTCCTCATGGAGATGTGGAAAGACATGTCTCAGAAACAACGATTTCCAAATTTCTAAGGCAGTGACACTCTGTCCCAGTTAAGTAACTTAAATTTTCTCTGGGTTATGTGGATCCTATTATCCTATTTTTCAGTACAAGTCAAAATTCATTTAATTTGCAGACATTTGAGAATAGCAAAATGACTCTTTGAGAATTGAAGGCATTCATTAGTAGCTCAAAAGTAGGCCTGCAATTTGAACCAGTAGTTTTAATTTAGGAATCTAAACTCTTTATCCATTTTGTATTTACACCCAATTAATGTGTCTAGGATTTGCTGTGAGAATGGGTGGGAGGTGGTGGTAATTTCACAAGACAAACTTCTCTTACCGATGTGCCAGCCAAGAATTAATTTCTTTGTTATATGACCTTGGGAAGGGAGAAATGGAACCAGCTCTAGAATCCCAGCTCAGTCAAGCTCAAGGTGTATCACATCGTTAAACTGATTATTTTAACATTACTCTCAAGACAATAAGTGGAAGTTTAAAATTTCCTCTTTCCGTGGGAGGAAGGACCACTTCCTTGCTCATGCTATGTAAACCATGGGATCTGAGATCTTTATGTTCAAGAGGAAAAAAGATAGATTTCTGATTTCTGTTAAAAGGATATAATACTAAATCATTTAGCTATTCCCTTAGACTTCAAGAGGCCTCCTGAATCCATTTAATAATTAGTCCTTGAATAGTTTAACCTAACTTGCCAGTGAGTTATTTTTGATAATAATGTAAGAAATTGAAAATTGGCAATGGAGGAGACTGAGTGTTGAGGGAACAAGGTCAGACCAGGAAAGATCATAGAAGTCCTGGATCTTGGATGTCTGAGTCACTTGCTGAAAGCACAGAACCTTCCACCTCAGTGGAAACTCCTCCCAACAGGAGCTCTGGGGTTTTCCAATTTCCGGCTTCGGTTGGTCACCGTAGCAGGGTGACCTGAGCCCTCACTACAAGAAAGCATTCCAATCTAGTGGCATGTCTTCTCTCTCAACACCCTCCTGCCCCTGACCTTCCCAAGCCAAAGTGGAAGGAGGCCCCATGGTATTTTTCCATGTGACAGTAAACACCAAACTGAGCCAGATTAGTCTATTAGCCACAGCAAGAGTTTCATCAATGCTTAATTTGGAAAAGACATGTTTAAAGACCCTCTCCTTGTTGCATTGAGTGCTAGGTGTTGTCTGTGTCTCAGATGTGACCCTGCCTTCTCTAAAGATGCTTAACCAACTTTGAACTGATGTGGGCCAAGTCCCTGAATAGCTGTCATCAAGTCATGGAGAGTCAGCTAAAAATGTTTGGAAAGCTATACCTGGATGTATCTGCCTTGTGTAATATTAATGGGTGGGTTTTTGGTAAAAGTTAAAATAAATCAAACTAGAAAGCATGTATAGAATAGGCAGTCCAGAAAGCACTAAAGCCATGGGGAAGTGTCATAGGGTCTGCAGCTGCTGGATAGGAGTGAACTCCGGAAAGTCGTCAGAATGAACCCTGTTCTTAAGAGTGAGAAATGCTAGCTCTGCCTGACCCATTCCAAATCCTGGTGCTTTAAGTTACAAGAAAAACATAGCAGTGTTGATATAGGCCTTCATTTCCTATTTGTTGATATCTAAATGACCTACTTTTTATAGTTTTAAGAATTTCTTTGTTAGTGCAATATGCTTATGTGTATGAGAGAGAGAGAGAGAGAGAGAGAGAGGAGAGGGAGGAGGAGAGAAGGAAAGAGAGAGGGAGGGAGGAAAGAAGAAAGGTAGGAAGGGAGGGAAGGAGGGAAGGAGGGAGGGAGGGAGGGGGAGAGAGAGAGAGAGAGTAAGAGAGAAAGAGAGAGAGAGAGAGAGAGAGAGAGAGAGAGAGAGAAGAAAGAAAGAAAGAAAGAAAGAAAGAAAGAAGAAAGAAAGAAAGAAAGAAAGAAAGAAAGAAAGAAAGAAAGAAAGAAAGAAAGAAAGAAAGAAAGAAAGCAAGCAAGCAAACCTTTGTGGTATGAATCTTTGCCTCTATTGTAGAATAACTCTTGAGCATACTCACTGGAATTAGCTAGAAAAATTCCCCAAGTAAGACAATGAACAGCACATGAAGACAAATTATAACTGATAAAGCTGATAATGAAAGATACAAAAATGTCTTCAAATACTTCATTTATTCCAAAACTATCCAGCTAACACCATCAACATATTTTTTGAAAGAATAATGTTGGTACTTCAGCAAGTAGCTAAAAAGTAATGAAACCTGTAAAGTAGAAAATTCACTGAATTTCAAAAGTGTGAGTCTGGGACCCCATAGACCCTCAGCAGGCCGTGAGTGGGAGAGTTCTCACGCTGGCCCGGCTGACACCTTCAGCTCCCCAAAGCAGGCAGTGGTCCACAGAAGCTCACTCCCTCCCACACGGGCCCAAGCCCCTGTGAGCTCCCACCCCAAAGGCTGACTCATTTATTTATTGGCCATATTTCCTCACTGCCTCTCCTGGTTTCCAAAGGGACTCCCAGGCAGTTTCAGGATGCTGCACTGTCCCCAGGTAAAAACCAGACAGGCGCCCTCTCTCAAAATAACGGAAATGCACAAGTACGACCTGACGACCTGCCGTCAACAGAAAATGATCTTTATCTAGATACATGATTTTTAAATGAAAGGAAGGAGGAGTGCTGGGTTAAAAAATATTTTGATTTTACATTTGCAAAACAGCATTAACTATTTTTGTAAGTAAATCTAGACAAGTATGTTATGAATTAAAACTTATTTAAAATTACAAATTTGAATAGAAGGCCTTCAAGTTCAATAAAAATTTCTTCTGTTTTCAGAAAAAGGCAAAGTTTAGTACTTACACATCAATTCCAAAGAATACTATCAACTCAGCAAATTTTCTTCCAGTACACTTGTTTCTTCCAGAGTCAAAAAAGAAAAATAAACCAAATCCTTTCCCTACATTAATTACTACTAATTATTACAATATTTAGGAAATAGTTGTTAAGATTACTCAAATATAATGTTAAGACTGGTTTTGGTTCATTTGTATTGATCCAGGGAAATTATTAAAATAGAATTAAGGCTTTAACATGAATTGCTGATTATTTGTTTGATTTTAATGTAGTTTCTAATGAAGTCCTCACTGATGATGATTCAAAAGGAACTGCTGTGATTTAAGTTTTGGCTACTCACCTTTTGTCCCTTCACTCCATAGCAGTCACATTTCCCACAGCCAGAGCCAGCACAACCACCCTGGAAGTAAGAGAAAAAAAAAGTCTTCACACAGGAGAACACTTGCAAATTGAGGTCAATATTTGAACCCAAATAACTTTGGTATCTTCACCTATTTGTGAAAAAAGTCTTACCCGGTTACTAAGAGCACAGTCTTTAAGTACGTGATATCTGAATTTGTCCTCATGTGGCTGTCCATCTCTCCCACCCTACCAGATGAAATAGCAACCCGAGTAGGACACAACAAAGCATTACTTAGTCCAAAACATAAAGGCAGTCACTTCTACTTTTTGAACTGGACTCTGCAAGGGATTATGTTAACAGGACACAGCCCATATTTGCAAGGCAGTGAAAATGTCACACTTCTGATTTAGAAGTTTCAAATCTGAGACCATGGGAGATGGTTCAGGCGGACAGAGTCTTATGTTTTGTCCCTCTCGTTCCCAGGGGCATACAGGCATGCAAGAAAAAAAAATGTGCAAACAGAAAATACATAGAGGGGCTAAATTTTAAGCCCAAACCTTAAAGAGCTGATTTTTAACTCAATTAAAAGCTTGAATGTTCAATTAAAGAACATTCAACAACAAAATTTCTCTTGTATGAAAGAAATGTTCCTTCATTTCTAACATCTAATGTTAAAACTTCAAGGAAAAGAATATGAACATGTAATAAAAGCTGGAGAAGGGAACTAATGTGTTCAAATGCCCACCAGGTGGTACAATCAGTTATCATCTTAATGAGATTAGTATTACCATCCCCATTTTACAGATGTGAAAACTGAATTAGGAGGCTTAATGTAACATGCGCGGATGAGGCTGAAGTTAGAATCCAACTTCAGCTTCCATTACATAAAACCGCCAGCACATTACAAGATAAACATGTGACGGTGCCTACCTATATCTGCAATTTCTTTAAAAGAATCCAAATTTAAACAAAAATAGACAGAGGTGTCGTGGACAGAATGTAAAATGGTATGAAAGAAATAATTTTGTTAAGGAGCTGTGTCAGAGGCTCTATACTAAGTCTGAAATAAAGAATATAGCTAAATTCTGCTTCAGGTGATAATAGTTTCTTGAAAAATAAAACCGTACTCTTAATAGTACTGTGATTATGTGAAGTCTATTTTTTTAACAATGTACTAAAATCTCAGCTCCATGGTCATAGAGATTTCCTGCATAAAACAACTGCATCTGGAGATATTTATTTTATAAAGTGAAATCTGAACAAGTCCCTCCAACACGGTGAGCTGTTCTTAATTTTGTATTTAGGAAATGGAGACAAGTAACAGCAGTCCAGACTCCAGAGACTGTGGATCTGTGTCTTTCCATGACTCACATTTTAGGAAATTTTCGGCATGCACTCTCATAACCTCGTAACATTTTAAATTAATTCATGTTCACAATTTGCTTCACATGCTGGGTTTTGATGATCAAAGAAAGAGATGAGGCCCAAATCTTAAACCTGTGCTTCAGAAGTTTCATCTCAAACTCACAAATACAAATACTGAGAGACTCAAAACGTGTGCCTCACTCAACATCACCATCTCTTGTCCACTCTCCAGGAAAGGGCTGACTGCTACCTTAACTCAGTGACAATGTGCCTCCATTGCGACCCTTACACAATGTTTCTTAAAGACTTTTATGTGCAGGTACCCAGTACCCCACGAACACTTTAGGGGCAGGCCAGAGCCTCGCACTGAGCCAGTTAGAGACCGTATTTCATCTGAGATTGCATCGGTTTTAAAAAAACACACTAGGAAATAAAGAACAGCATTGACTGAAACATCAGCAATTGTTATATCTACCTCAATTTCAGAGTTGTTAAAGCATTAATAAATGGGCATCTCAGAATTTAAAAAATAAGAGTAGTAGGTGCCTAACTACTGTTGTTTTGTTGGTCGTGGTGGTGGTGTTCATTTAATCAACATTAAATAACAACCTTAGATAACAATCCAATGACACTGTCATGTCAACTCACAACATAGTACTGCATAACAACACCGTGCGGAAAATAGTCCAAAAAAGAAACTTGGAATGATTGTGAGACTGTTCCAGATGGCCAGACCAGCCAGAGGAAAATAAAATTTCTTGGGGCTACATGGGCCCCCAGAGCTGCCCAGTGCTGCTAGGTTAGCCCCACATCAGGAAGCCCCGACAGGTGTGGCAGCTCCAAGTCACTGGGGCTCTGGGCTGGCCTCCTCCCTGCTACTGTCCCATTCCCAACTTTCCTATTTCCGAGCCAGGTTCAGAAACATACACTTCTGCTCTTTAAACTTGCTAAACTCCATTCCACTCCCACAGATACCAGGAGGAAGAACCAACCAGGTGAAGACTCACTGATTTGCAGTCCTCCTAGGAAATATGCACCTACCAGGCAGGCATAGCTAGCAGAAGCCCAACAACAGCCTGAGGCAGCGAGGGCTTTTCTACTTAGACTTCAATAATGGTTTCTTTATAATTCCAGATTAGGCAGGGAATCAAATGACTGAAGCTGAAAATGGCTATCTGTGATTCTGCGTTTTTCTCTTCCAAAATGTTGATAAGATCTCAGAGTCTTATCTTTATTCAATTTGAGGGAGGTTATAAAAATGAATTTCCTGGAACTATTCCCTTAAGCTATCAGTAAACGCCCTAATGACAGGGGACCCCCAGATAAGAGGTTACAGGGGCACAATGTGGATGTTGGGGTCAAGTTACTTTGTGAACCTTTGCTACAGAAACATACCCAGAGTGTAGGGGTAACATATAATTAATTTTGCCTTAGGAGACACTTCAGGTCAGAACACCCATTGGGGGAAATTTGAGATGAGAAAAAAAGAACTAAAGACTATCACAGGCTCCATTATAGAAATAAAGGACCCTCACCCTCCTTCCACCAGCTTATATCAAACAAAAAGATATTTTTTTTTTTTAAATCTCGGACCAAAGACTTTGATGGCTCCTTATCTGTTTTGTTCATTTGGAAAATTTTAGAACCAATTTCGGCCATAGAAAGCAAAGAATTGATAATTCTAAGAATATCTAAGTTATAGTCAACTTTTCAGAACAAAAGACATTTTTTAGACCACAATGTCTACTTCACATTCTGGGTGGCCTAGCATTTTATGTAAATGACTGTTAGAAAAGAAAAGAAAATTTTTTAAAAACCTAACTTTTAGAATAACAAACAAAAGTCATGAGCTGCACATTTACTTTACTAAATAAAATCTATTTTGAAATGTCACTATTCTGGTCCTTTACAATCGCTGTCACATAACAGCCCATGATGAATATCACCCTAGCATTATAGAAGTACTTTAGTTGTGATTCAAGGATGCACTACTGAAAGAATACAAATAATATTCTGAGCATCTCTTTTCAATCAGATGTAGTATATGATTTTGAAATAGCAAATTCAGATAAGAGCCTTAAGTAATGCAAATCTCGACCCTTCATTATGAATTACTATGTTTGAACAGGCAAATAAACTATATATGATTTACTCAGATTCGCAATTTCATTGGTGACCTACATGTTAAAGGATATGTCACAAATTTCATGACATCCCAAGGAATTACATTTTGCATCTGGACCTCTCAGCAATATCAAAAAACATGTACGGTCTCACAGACTCAAACAGCTCCCTACAGGCTGTGCGTCTGAGAGAGTTTACGAGGCTGCTCATTTTTCCCAATGTCTGGAATATTTTGGGCCCCATCAACTAGCTCCCATCCCATCTGTTTCAGATTCTAGAATGTGAAGAGCTTGTACAGTCTGTGAAGTACTCACTCTCTATCTTCCTGCCTTTCCCCTTGTTGGAGGGATAACATTAAGTAAATGAGCTCCCAATCTCTTTCTTCTCATAAGGCAATTGCTTACCCCAAATGGTCCTGGCAGACGGAGTAGGTCATCGGGAATGTGGCTGAAAATACCAACGGTTATAGAGTTGTGGGCCTCAGTCCCTCTTATAGAAAGAAGTAGACCATTGGTGGCCAATAGCCATGTAGGTCACCAAGACCAATGAGAAAAAGAGAACCCTAGAAAGCTCTCAAAGGAAAAATATCATCATGCATACCCTTAAAGCTCAGAAAAAACTTAATGAAAACCAAAGCTATCTGGACAGCCCTTTTAGTCTCTTCCCAGGAAACTATATAGCTAATAATTTACCATGAGAGTAGAATAAGTTACTTCCAAAAAAAAAAAAAAAAAAAAAAGCTGAACTAAATAATTATATTTGAAACACAAAAAAATACATCAGTTCTTAGTGAACCTGTCAGATACACACGTGCACACACTGCTTCAGCAGCAGGTTTCAACTTTAAACACAAATGAATAATCCAATTTGAAAGAAATATAAAAGATGCAACAAAGCAATCCCCAAAGCAAATACCTTCTGTTTTCTGTATGAGTGTCCTTATACTTTTCAATATATGATAAAACAATATTAAGTTTTCTTTCATGCCCCAATTAAAGATTTCCAGAGTCAGACCATCAGCACTAATCCTTTCAAGCATGTTCAATTCTAAAAATTCCCAAAGATTTACGATATACAGCACTAGTGCCAAAGAAGGAAGGGGAATGATGGAGGTCAACGACTTGAATTTGAAATAAAGCCTATTTCCGGTCTTTCTCTGATCTACAGACCAACAGGGAGCTCTTATCAACATTAAAGTGAGTTCCATGTGGGGATGCAGGAAAGGGAAGGCTCGCTAATTCTGTTTATAGAGTGCCTTTTAATTTAACCAAAGAATGCCAATTGCTGTGCCGCTGCTGTTACTGCTGTGTGTGTGTGTGTGTGTGTGTGTGTGTGTGTGTAGAGCAAGAGTGAGCATGTAAAGATGCAGTAACATGCCAATTTGTTATCTGTGACACATCTACTGTAGAAAAGCATATTTAGAATGAGTTAAACAGAGTGAAGTCCTCAATTTTCTGAGTTTTTCCCCTGCTTCTGATGGGAAGTAGACCTTTACACCACAGCTTTAATGATTTTTATGTGTTTCACATCCCACCAAATAGGGACACGTGGAGATCTGCCAAGTCTAAACAGCTTATCTTTCAAATTCCTTTCCACATTCCCTATGCTGTGCAAAATGTCAAAATAGTTTTGTGGTGATTTTACTATCCAAATTTTCTTTCTGGCTGTAGCACTTCTTCAGGGAATCTTTCGAATAATTATCTATCCAACTAAAGAAATGTGTGGAAACAAAGGAATGTGTTTTAGGGCTACCTGGGCAGAAATTAAAAGTATGCAGAAACCGAAAGTGGAGCTTTCATTACCCCCTGGTGTCACTGTCAAGTGGAATGGCCACTTGGGAAAATCATTCAGCCACACCTCCAGAAGCCAAGCCTGCACACACATCTTTCCCAGAAATTCCACTCCTGGCATATGTCCCCTAGGGAAGCGTACAGGTGAGCATGAAAGGCACGCTCACACATTTTTATTACTGAAACCATTTCAGTTAAACAATATTTGACCTGATCACTTGCTACTGGAGTTTGAACTTTTCAATTCTATTATTATTTAATTCCACTTCATTACCAAAAGATGTTGATGTGGTATATAAAAAAATGACCACCAAACAAATAAAAAAGCACCAAGAGCTCACACTCTTTTGGAATAGAAAAACATCATAAAGAAATTGAGAGTATATATGGAGGATTTTAAGATTTATTTTCTAACTTCCATCCTGTTAGTGATTTTAACTAGCATATGCTATTTTTGGTAATTCTTGTTTCATTACCATGAGATTCTGCAAAATACCCCTCTACACATCCATACCCCCATAATTAAAAATGGTCCCACTGTAGTCAGTTCAAGTACAGGTGAACCTTCATCTACAATGAAAGAAGTCAGGATAATGGTGACAGTCAATGGGGTTGATTAAGAGCGAGTGAAGGGAGGTTTCTAGAAAAATTCTCTGCTTCATCAAGGCGGTGGCTACCCAGGTGGGTGGTCCCATCTGTGAAAATTCATTGAGCTGTGAACTTACAATTTTTGCACTTTGTTGTACTTCAATTAAAAGAAAAAATAAGGCACATCAAGAATGTTCACAGCAGCACTATATACAGCAGCCCAAAACGGAAACAGTAGAATGGATAAATACACAACTATCTTTATCCAGAGAACGAAACTGTCTACACACTGCGCATGCACTGGCTACGACATGGATGGAATCTGCAGACATAATACTAAGCAAACTGAAGCCAAGCACAAAAGGACACACTGGGTGATTCTGTTTACATTTACATAAAGTTCAAAACTAAACAAAGTTAAGTTGGATAGTGGTTACTCTTGGGGGCTATTAGTAATAGGGAGGTGGAGGGGCGTGGGGGATGGACCAAAAGGGTTTCTAGGCTTCTGGAAGTATGCTGGCTCATAATCTTGCTTCTGTTTCATGTGTGTTCGCTTTGTGCAAGACGCATTGATCTGTGTATTTTAAAAACAAAATTTACACTCCAAAAAGTGAAATAGAATTTTTAAATTAATAGCAAAATATCAGCCAAGCGTTGCTGTACAAATAATAATTTTTGAACTTCCAAAAATAAGCTTGATATTATAAAGGTGATGAATCTCCAAGGAGCGCACAACCCATGTGTTTTCATCTGCACTTGTTTTTTTATTGTATCATCATCATTTTGATAAGTCTAAGAAAGATGTGATTCAAAATATGTTAAAATAATTCCTCATCATTAATTCAACAGAAAGAAGAATTCCTTAAATAAAATAACCTTTCTGTTCCACTCAATAATGGAAAACATAGAAACAAGATCCTTACTACTTTTTAGACGTATAAAATATTTCTGCTCTAATTTGAAAACAACTAAAAGTGTTGATACATTCTTGGCAAAAAAAAAAAAAATAGCATGAAACATTTGAGAAACAAACTAAACTTCTGCTATGTAGCATCTCTCTCTCTGATAGTGTGACTAAGGATGGTGCATGTGAGATGCATGCTATGCTGTTTCTCATTAGAGACCGACTTTGCAGAGCCTGCACAGGGCTCCTAGCAAACCACATGTGCTGATGAAATGTGGGTGTTTGCTAGGCCCCTCTGACCAACAACATGTGATCACAGTCTGTTCTCATTTTTCCTCATCGTACAATTTTTGTTGACTCAATTTCAATTTTCTTCCCTGTCTTCCACTCAACGTGGGTGGATATTAAATGTCCCTGCCCAGGGAATAGGATGAACTAGAGGGAATGATAATGAAGCCCAGCATTTCACCTCCAGGTCACTGGTCTAGTCCAGCTGCAAACAGATGCAACTATAATTAGTTGCCATGTGACAGTGGTTCAGTTGGCTGTGTGTGAAGTGAGTTGGTGGCTTGAGTGTGTCCGCTGGGACCCATGGGTAGAAACACTGCCTGGAGGTATGAACTGGGGAAGTCAGGGGGCCCTGTTGGTGGTTGCTGACTCACTGGCCCAATGTACAAATGCAGAGGCAAGTTTCCAGCCCAGGGGTCCTCCTACGTTCCCTGGAATGTTCTCTGAGAACAAGTGACTGTCCTGGGCAAATGTATGAACATAGAGACTCTTTGGCCCTAAGTAAAACTCAAATTTCCTAATCTTAGAGGAGGAAATCGTCCATCAGTAAATTTCTCACTCTTAGTAATTCTATCCAGGTTCCCTGAATCTCTTTCTCACCAGCTCATCCTCCTACCTCCATACAGCCATCACCTCTTGTTTCCCTCCCATCTCTCCACCATCCACTTGACTCCCCTCGTCAAAGACTCTTTCATGAGAGCCCCAAACATTCTTCCCAGCCATTCTTTGAAGAATAGCAAATTTTACCCAGCCAGGCATCCAAAAAAATGTTGGATTATTTCCTCCAATTCTAGAAAAATGTGCAACTCCTCTTTTGGGTTGAAGTACATGGAGTTCTTCTAGCCACTTTTGTTTTTCATCTTTCCCTGTCTGTGGCTTCAAAATACAAACCAGTCTTTACTCTTTCCCCACCCGTTTGGCCACTGCCACTCAGATATCCATCTTTACTTGTTATGTCTGAATTCCAAGTCGAGCCCCCACAGGGATTCGTCAGCAAGAACAGAAGCTGTCCCAGGTGGGCCTGGACCATCCATTTACTCACATTTGGTCTCAGTGCCCAGTTTCATCTAATGAATGATAAGATTTTAGCATCTGTTCTGCACCTTGTATAGGCCAGCTATCCTCCCACATGCTAGGAGTACAGGGTTGAGCATGTTAGCGAGCAGGGGGAGGAAATGAGAAATCACAGCACAGCTCACCCTCCAAGAGAGGTGGGAGAGTCCCACAGATACACAGAAGAGGGGGCCCTTCACCCTGTCTAGGGGATGCAGGGATCTCCAGAACAGGGTCTCTTGGGGTGGTGAGATAAGGCAGGTGTGGGGAGGAGGCAGAGCTAAGAGAAAGAGGCAAAGGCAAGATGCAGCATAGCTCAAGGGCACAACACCTGGCATATCACAAGAGGGAGGCCAGAGCCAGAACACTTTTAAAAGGAAGTGGCAGTGGAGATATACTCTCCTAGGAAGAAAACAGAAAGAGAGACTACACGGGGAACTGGTTGGGAGGCGGGCACAGGTGCTTGTGGGAAGGTAGCAGGTAAGATCACCAAGTGCTGAGGCAAATGTGGAGTCAGATTTGAGGTCCTAGACAAATGGCCTGAGCATAAAGGCCTCACGTCAGCATAGCAGAACCCAAGCCCACTGCTTCTAACTTCTGTGTTTTCCTTGTATATTAATAATTTTAATATTAAGAAATTAATCTGTAATTATCTTAAAACATGATACCGAATTTCCTAGGAATCCCAGCAGCTGGGTATAATAGGTGCCCTCTTTTTCATTTCTAGTTATAAATAAATTACAGCTTCATATATTGCATATATAATCCCCAAGTTTAACATTTAATTCAAAAGCATGTTTTTAGACAGAAGTACAGTGTGCTCTCTTCATCACCATCATTATCGCTAAATCCACCTGGAGTAAGAAAAACGCAGCATAGTGCTATGGTTAGAAAGGTGGTCATGGGTCGGAGAACAAATAACAGAAGAGAAGGAAGGGAAGGATGAGAGGGAGAAATGAGAAGGGGAGGAAAAGGAGTGAAGGAAGAAACGAAGGGCAGGAGAGTAGCAGGGAGGTAGGAGGGAGAGTGTGAAGGAAGAGAGACCAGGTTCTAATATCCAGGCAGGTGTCCAAGGCCGCATCCGGCTTGGTTTTTGGGTGTGGAAGTAAGAACTTAAAGATGACCCTTTAGCCATCTTTGTTGCATGTCTCTTGTTCCAACGCTTGTGTGTGAATCCCATATTCACAGTGTTTCTTTTGCCATCCTCACATCACAGTCTTGGCAACATCACCTCAATATATTGTCTTTAAAATACTGTTGCAAAAGTGCCACACATCTGAAGGAAAGCAGATTTGAAAAGAGGTTAGAATTGGCCCCCTAGCCTTAAAGAACTCCTGCTCCGACCACCCTCTAGTTCCACCCCAGGACCTTCTCTGCATTTCACCTTCAGAAAAAGTCCTAATAGGGTCTAAACCTGAAATCAAAAGAACACTTAGAGAACTTCTAATGATTTTCCATTTGTGCCCCAGAAGATGCATTGCATACTACTACATTAAATGAAAAGTTCCAAACCAGCAGTCTAGTCTAACACTGCACTGCATACCTGTACTGGACAGCTCTCAAGAAGGATTTATGCAGAGCAGTGCTCCCATCAACAGGGGTATCTTTAAAAAGACATCTTGAAAGCCCCACTTGCTCTAGGGAAGTGACGGATACCTAGCACAGAGGCATGAAGACTAGCGTTGTGAGTACTAAAAAGTGGAGTCTGTTTTCTCTTTAACCCATCACATTCTACTTCTGATCCTTTAAGGAGCCCTTTAAAAAGCCTAAGAGACTAATGAAATATTGCAAATATACCTGAGATGCAACTCAAAAATAGAGTTTAATTAAACCAATGGTAACAAGATTATGACATTTTTCTTGAAACAAATATTTTAAATCATGGCTGTTTTCTTCATCAGATTAGCAACATCCTTCAATCTAGGTTTGGAATGTGAGCTGAGCGGTCAGTATGACCCCCACTCCATGTTGTCTGTTTCCATCCTAATAAGATATGTTCTTCTCGAAAGTGGACAGAAAATGCTCCTTTTCTGTGAAACTGCAGAAATATGCTATGGTCTAGATGACTGGCTGAACATGTTGTTACTCTCATTCACTCTGTAAGAATTTAATGAGCGCTTACTATGTGTTTGGCACAATCCTTGTACTTTGGAGTATAAAAGGATAACTCAGACATGAATTGTGCTATCAAAGAGCTTATTGTCTAATAAAAGAAAAGTTGTGCCCCACAGGACTAACTCCAATACAAGGAGGAGACCAAACAAACCAGCCTGAACCTCCTCTCATCATGGAGAAGTTTATGTGCACAGAGAAGAGCAAGCACTTCAGTGTCAGCCTTAAATAAGGTAAAAGTATTGGAAAAAAGAAAGTTGGAGAGGTTGGGAGAATGCAGACTACGTGGACCTTGAAGGAAAGGCAAAATGATTTCTATTTCATTTTCCAGTAGACCTTTGGGAGCATTTAAAAGTTTTGAACTGAGGGAAACCAATTTCTTTCTCCGCGTTGTAACACTAGTCTGAGAGCGTTGTGTGAAGTAGATTAGAGTGATGAGGGAATGAGACTTACAGGAAGTTCCAGCAAGAGGGATGGGAGCAGAACCCAAGTAAGGAGAGGAAGAATTTAAGTGATTGAGAAGACAGCACAGCTATGATTTAGTGTGAAGTACAGAAGAGGAAGGAGTTTTCAAAGGATGTAATTGATTGGATAGATGGTAATTCAATTGGTAATAATGGGAAATGATAGGAAGAAAGGGGAGGGGAGGGCAAGGGAAAGGAAGAGAGAGAAGAAGAAAAAGAGAGAGAAATAAAGAATGTGTCTTGTTTATAATAGGAGAAGGTAACAAATTTTCATTTTCTCAGTTCTCAATTGTCAATTCTGTCAGACAAATTTCAAGGGAATATTTTTATTCCAATGCCAAACTATATATCTCATATTCTTCTTCTTTATCAAACATTATTTAACTCATGAGTCACTGTTCCAAGAAATACCATAAATCCTTATGTAAGAAATATTATAGATCCAGCAGACAATCCCCAAACTTCATCTCAGCCCATTGTTTCAACCTCCCCCTCATTGAAAGTCCAACTAGGGTTATTGACATGAACATAAACTTGAACATAAACTTCTTTGATGTCCATATACTATTCTAGGTGATGTGCAAGACTGTGAAGAAAGTATGGTTCCTTCCTGCAAGTATATTCTAGTCAAGAAGGAGAAAAATGCCTATAAAACCAATTTGAGAAGATGACTATTGTTGCTGCTATAAAAATACAAGATGTTCTTGAAGAAAAATTATCTCAGACTAGGATGATACACTGGAAGAAAGAGATGAAGAAGGAAGAAAGTGAACAAGGGTTTAGTAGCCACACCTTGTCAAGCACAGGCCAGCCTCAGCAATATGCTTCACAGAGGTAGTAGGTCAACGGAATCCTGAACCATGAGTGAGATGGCAGAGCCTGGGATGGCGAACACAAACATTCCAGAAGGAGGAAGCAGTATGAACCAATACAGAGATGAGAAAGGACAGGAGAAGCTGAGAAACACTGAGAAATCCACAGAGGACTGAAGCACAGGAGCATGTACTAGTGCAGTGGAAAAGGCAGCTGTAGGCCATGTGGTGAAGGGTTTTCCGACCACTCTAATGACTAGACACTGTGCTCCATGATGGGAAAGACATACAATATTCTCAGTGACAAGGGTAGTAAAATGGCTATTCTTTCTTGCAGGATGGCATCTAACTACAAACTGTGCTTCAAACAAGTAAATTATAATACTGGTTAATTGACTGCTACTTCCATTGCACAAAAGAGAATATAATATCCTGTTATGATAACAATCATAGCTGTTCACCTTTCTTGTCAGATATGGGACATGTTTTAGAAAAACATGCACCTTAAGATTAAACCCAGCCAGCCAGAATGAAGCTAAAATGTAATTTTCATGACTGCATCAGTCTCAAATACCAGATTCATTTATAAAGCCATTCTTCAAAAATAAATGGAAGAATCTGAACTCTTTATAAATGACAGATTCGAAAATGCTTCCACACAGTTCTCCATACTCAGAGAAACCACCCTTGGAAACATCATTACGATCTTTAAAACCAGGTTTGAAAACTCAAACGAAATGTAAACAAATTTCATGTGATGAAATTGCATGCAATAAACTCTTGAATGGGTTTATTCTGAATGAATGCCCTGAAAGGCAGTACAGCAATCCCTCTATATATTTGACAGAGGTCATAGATCCATCTGGAAGATTTCTATGTGACACACGTCCAGGTCGCATACAAATTTGAGAAGGGCTGCAACTAAAACCATCAACAAGTTCATAGGCTTTTATGGAAGATGATGAATGGTGGACCCAAAATGCTACTTTGAAAGCCATAAGCAGCACTTTCAAAGGCCCTATCTAAAGACACAAGTATAACACTTATGGTTAAAGAATTAAAAATGAGGTAAACCACAGAAGGAAGTTCAACTTTTGCTAGTCAAAGCCGTGGTTTCTCGATGACATGCTCTGGTATTCACACTGTGGCCATGAGGTGATGCCAAGACATACCTCTGAGGTTCTTGTGAGAGTCATCATTTTCAAACCACACTTCCCCACTATAACCCTCAGCAGCATCCTACTCCTAAGACTTAAAAAAAAAAATCCTCAAGTTTACCAGCACCTATTGAAAACAAATGGTCTAATCCATTGATCAGTGTAATACTATATACTTCACAACTTGTCTTACAACTTCAGGAAAACTTCCAATCTTTTCCAAGAGAATTTAATAAAACATATTTAGCATACTTAATGCATGCATAATTTACTATGAAAACACGTAGGCAATAAATAAAATATGGACAATATAACTCATTCCCTTTCTCTGGTCCTTCAATTTGAATGATGACACAAATAGATCTAGTTTATTTTCCCATTTACATACATTAAATACTTATGTCCCCATTACCCATACATACTGTGTATGCACAGAGTTTTAGATTTGTAGAAATAGAAAAACAGTTTACAATGGCAAAGCACTTATGCATGTTAACATCTAGACAACTCCAGAAAGCATTTTGCTACCACTTACTGTGAAGTTTAAATTAAACAAAGAGAATCCATATCGAGTCAGGGCAAACTGCACAGTGAACACAGTTCAAAACAAATACCTCCTGGTGAGATTTATCTTGTTAGAAACCGAAACCAAGTTTAATAACTGTATTTTCATTATTTTGATGAACATCTATATGTGCTGACAGGCAGCTAACTCTCTTTGAAAAACTTAATGTCTTTGCCACAAACTGTCAATTCTAGAATTCAAATGTCTATGTTAATTTCTAAGTAAAGTTTTTAGAACCATTTATTTTATTTCTGCATTGAGGGAACAGGGTGTTATTCAAAAGGAAAAACTAACAAGAACAAAGCAAATGAATTGAAATGGAGGTAATAATCAGCACAGAATATGAGGTAGATAATTTTGAATGCAATGAGTTGAGCTGGCTTTTGAAAGAAATTAAATATAAATGAGCTAAAAGCTAATAAAACTATTCAAAAGGAGAACCTAGCCAAACAATATATAAAAAATGAAATCCTTAGGAGAGTAAAATAATAATGATGAAATCAGCCAAATTCACAATAAACTGGCAACTATTTGGTTAGTTTTTTTCTATAGATAGACACCTGACAATTAAGAGCAACAACATGGATACCTTTGTGTCACAATATCTAATTTAATTAGTGGCAAAATTGGCTTCCACTTCCAATTCTTTTTATGACTTGCAGATAAAATACTAGGTGATAACTCAGTTCTTTTGAGTTGCTTTTTCTTTACTTGTTGGATTCCAACACAACAGTCACTGTTCTCTTAAATTAGCAAGGGGATTTTGAGTAGTAAATTAACCTCATGTTAAGAATCAATAGTATCCATACCTAAAACTTATATAATGTTATTAATCACCATTACCCCAATAAATTAATTTTTTAAAAAAGAATCAGTAACATCCCAATTACTATATGAATTGCAATGTCTCCAGGCCAACCATATATTTTTTAATATATTATTATTTCTAATATAAACTTTTTAGCTACTATTAATCTTATTTTCACAAAGAAATGTACTCATCATACATCTCTGTGTGTGTCTCTGTGTGTATATACATGAAAATATTCTTTTATGAAGAGTAAATTACTGAAACCTCTTATTCGCCTTTTTGATCAATTCACAATGTACTTCTACAGAATCTTTAACTTGAAAATATATATTTCTTTTGAAAATAGACAAATCCAATTGTTTCTGTGATTAAAAGAAACTGAGTTATTGTTTTGATTACACTACTTTTGATTAGGTTTACACCCTTATACTAAAGGGTGAAATTATGTATTTAAGATTGATTGATGGCTTATTATGTGTTAGGTCCTGTGATACAGCAAGTAAGATAACGAATGAGGTCTCAGTACTCACAGGAATGGCTTTATTATAGCTGAAGACTAACAGAAGCACATCCCTTACCATATATGATAACTTAAATTAAAAGATGTATGATTGAAATATAGATGAATTTTAAAATTAATAGAATCCAACCCATAAACTTCTAAATGAAATATATTTTGAAGAGATGAAGAATGCTATAAATTAAAAATCCCTTTCAGTCTTTCATCAGCATATCTTGAAACAGATTGAAAACAAGTGAATTCATAGTATGTGTTGTGCTTCCTCAAAGATTAAATTTATTCTGCACAATTATTTGATCACATCACACATTCACTATTCAGTACATGAGGTAGAAAACTGGTTGAGTGCATTATAGTTCAACCCATTTTTACTAGTATCCAACAAATAAAATAACCAAAATCCAACAGATTAATTTAGACAGTGATATATACTTCAATTTATTTAGAATTGTTTTAGTCTATTTATTCCAACTATATGCCTTATCTCTATTAAAAATACAGTCTGAAATTACCAATTGATGTTAATGATAAACTAATAAATAAATTAATACTTGCTTTTCAGTCATAAATTTCAATTTCAGTTTAATGAGAGCTTTTGATAATCTCACTACACTAAAAAAATTAAAATATCCTAATACACTATGGTTTCTAATATATATATATATTAAATTTATAATCATTAAATATCTTCAAAAAAGTAAAGATTGAGTTTAGTTCAGTACAGTTTTAATAGTAGATGCATTTCATAACATTAAATATGGAAATATCCATAGGATATATTCAGCCTTGATTTATCCACCAAAATATTGATTCACACTATCTGGCAATACTGGGTAACCCAGAGCACTGCACCATCAAAATTCTCAGTATGACATCTGGATGCCAGGGCCTACTGCCAGTTCTTCTAATTTTTTCCTGGCCCTGTAGTGATTTTTGACATATGCACTTTACTCAACTCTCAGACCACACACAATTAGACTTTTTCCATCTTGTTAATTTGTGTATTTTACCTTTTTAAGGCAATATTCTCCAGCTCTTGTTTTTCTTTCAATAAACCATCATTTCCTTCTCCTTCATCCTCCCAGTCTTAATTATTTTATATTGTTTTTTAGCTCACTGCCCCTAATTAGGTGACTCCTTCAGTGACCAACACCATGATTCACTCTCTAGTCTGACATGTTTATTCTAAACTTTGTGCAAATGGAAAACAAACTGTTTGGAAATATTTCATCAACAATTTATTTTTAAGGTTTGTCTACAAAATCTAGGTGGAGCAAAACACGTGATAGGAAATCTTATTTTATAAAGCTCAAGGAGCTGAAGGAATCAAAATGGCCCATCTTTCCTCTTTTGTTTTACTCTGTTGACTAGACAGGAAACTGGAATAACATAAACTTTTCCCCTTTGAAAACCAGAGCAAATCTTTACTGAAATGGTTCATTGTGCGGAGCTGAGGAAAAACTCACTGGCCAATCATCTGTGAATGGTTCTCAAATTTTTGGCTCACAAAAAAAGTAAAAGCAAAAGTTTATTTTTAAGAATGTGTTCAGATAAAACACATAATGTGATAAAATGTTATAATTTTAAATAGAAACAAATCAGTCATTCTTATTGAATTCTGTTAACTTAATGAACACAGAAATTAGAGGTCAACTATTGTCAACTGATATGCATTGCACAGGGAGGGCCACAGCCCAAAATATCACATTCCCAAGCAATTTCTTATTCTCTGTGTTATTTTATGTACAGCTGTACCCAGTTACTCTGATGCCATTGCCCTCGTGACTATGTCACCATGTAACCCAATCTTAAATCTCTGTCCTGAACTCTGAAGCCAGGAGCCATCCTTCTATTCCATGTCACTTCCACCTGAGAATGGGCTCATAACTTACCAAACTCCTACATCTTTAGTATTATTTAATGAAAACCAAGTATTACCAAGGGGAAAGCAAGACAATGTACTCTTCCCCAAGCTTCCTAAAGATAAGTGTAGAATGTGTGTGCCTCATACCCACATTTTGTTAATATTTTCCTGTTTACTGAATACTGACTTTCAATCTGAGAAAATGAAGAGTCCTGGAGATGGAGGGTGGTGACAATTGCTCAACAATGCGAAAGTACTTAAAGGAACTGAACTGTACACTTAAAAACTGTTAAAATGGTAAATTTTGTTATATTTATTTTACCACACAAGAAAAAAATGTGAATAAAAGTTTTTTCACAAATTCTGCCAACTTTCCTTAAAGCCTCAATTTTCTACTATCAACGTTTCCTGCTGGAGAATTATTCTCATCATAAGAAATAATCTTCCATCCCTGGGAGAGGGGGATGAGCCCACCACAAATTTCCCTGGCTCACTGAGCTCTCCCTCACATTCCTACAGAATGGATTTGTCTCCGCTAGAAAGTGACAAGCAAATTCTTTGCTGTTGGATTCTAACTTTGGATTCTCTGAAAAAAATTTTTTTGATGTTTGTTCCCTTTCCACCAACCATATTTAGGGGCCTACTTGCTTAATTTTTAGCTATATTCTCTTGAATATATTCTCATTTCTGTGTGTGTGTGTGTGTGTGTGTGTGTGTGAGAGAGAGAGAGAGAGAGAGAGAGAGAGAGAGAGACATACTTCTATTTTTTTCCAGTTTTATTGATATAATTGACTTATCAATATCAATGTATAAATTTAAGGTGTACAGCATCCATTTTTTATATTTACAGAAAGAAAGCCTCAGTGCTTCTTTTACTCCAGCAGCCCAAGAACTCCCTACCCTTTGAATCAAATGTCTCCTCAAATTCCTCAAATGTATTTAAGGCTCAACTTAAGAAAATTGAGAAAGAAGACACAAAATGGTGAGAGATTGCTCCATTTAAATCACTCCTAGAAAACACCCCTCAAACTTCTCCCTCAGAGATAGCTCTAGCTGGTTGAACCCTACGTGCACTTCAAATCCTCCTGGAAAGCACCCAGACAGTGCAAAGCATTCACTGAAAATAGAGCCTAAGAATATGTGGCGTGTCCTTTTCTGCTCTAAGTCAAAACCACCTGGACCAAAGAAAGTTAAAGGTCGCCCGTGACTTCAAGGTGACCTTTGACCTCCAAGAATGATCTACCTAATGTAGCGCTGAAAAATTGGGAACTTAAATTCAGATGAGAAAACAGAGAGTACTGTATGATCAGTTAAGTACTGAGAAACCATCTAATCACTCCCAATAGCAAGTATGAAGCAGATCAGTAAGAAAAATTAAACCATATCACCCCCTCTTAAAACCCACTTTGAAACCTGTTTTGACATGAGCAAACTTTGTATTATTTTTGCCATCACAATGGAATTGATTTTGTTTAGAATGAATGAAAAACTAAATTTTACCTCTTGCGTAAGACAATAAAAGCTTCACTAATTGCATAATTAATGAAAACAAAAATGTAATAGTTGTTATAACATATTATTTCGAAGAATATTTCTTCCAAACACTTATTAGGGTTATTTCATAAACTGTAAAGAATTGTAAACTTTGAACTATCTATGTTAAGACCAAGTAAAAATAAATTCCTAAATAAGAATCTAGGAAAACCCAAAATTAAACAGTTAAATGTTTACTATTCTTAAAAAGAAAAAAAAGTAGGCCAGAATTTTTTCAGAGCCAACACATCTGTAACAGTTGTGTCAAAAGACAAAGTTCAGAACATCCTCATCCCTAGTGCTGTTTGGCAGAAACGTCAGGGCAGCAGCTGTATTCCCAGCATGCTCTCTAAATAAGACTTTCCCAACAGAATGCTCCAGAATGTGTCCCCCGCCCTCTCTCCAATCAGGAATTCAGCATGACTGCCGAGTTGGCATTCAACCCCCACTTCTCACGAGTCTGGGTTAATTAGTTTCTGAGGTCGAAGGCTCACAGACTGTGGGCTGTATTCATGAGAGGAACATAGACTAAACTTTTAAGGAATTACAAACCATAAATGTTAGTTTTCAGCTCTCAGTAACATGTTTGCTGTCCCCGGGAGAATCATTAATTCTATCCCCTGGAGTTAACTCAGTCAACTGTCCAGGCTGTACAGGCCTGTGATGAAAACTGAAAACTTAGCAATACTCCCTCCTCACCCCACTGCAGCCCACATCCAAATACAAGTTCCCGATAACTCCTAAGAGGGACAGAGGGAAGGTGGTAGACGAGGAGGAAGGAAAGAGAAAAAAGTAAAAGGTTCAAATAATATATTTTGGCAGATGCACCATCCTGCTTCACTTTTATCAATAAATCAAAGAATGGCAACTCCAGTCCCATTAGTTTTCTTTAAATCCATTTATTTCTCATTTTTTAAAAAGAAAATTGTTTTCACATATTATTTTGGTCCACTGACTTAAATGTATTAATATAGTCCTCTTCCCCCATTCCTCCTCCACTAATCAGGCACATGGTTGGTGGCAGGGGTTTAGTGTCCTGTAAAACTATGTCCTAACAGGGCCAATGGCCCCTAGACCAGATGAGTTCAGGAATCAAGGCCTCTCCAGTTCCTGGATATTCTTTTGACACTTTTCCTGTTGCCTCTCTTTCTGTTTTAATAGATTTTTCTTCCCTCCGCTAATCAGGCACTGAAAACCAGTGTGTGTTAGAATGCTGGCTCCACTCAGCCTAGCTAAGGGCTCTGCTAGAGGAGCCTGTCTTTGCAGCATGGTCTCACCAATATCCACCTCGAGGGTTCAGAGAATTTGCATTTCCTTCTCAAGTCTCGGCTATGTTCCCAATGCCTCAAGTTCAAATGTAAGTAATCTAGGAGCAAGTGAAGCATGACCTCATTTCCTTTTAGTGAGATGAAGGACAGGATAAAGAAGGAAAGGTAGGAAGGTAGAAAATCACAAAAAGGTTAAAGAGCAAAGAGTCAACTGAAATAAAAATTTGATTTATTTTCCATGCACAGATTGTATAATTCTCCTACATGGGTAATTTGAGTACATCTACAAGGCCAGAAAGGCCTGAGGTATGTTCTAAATAACTAAGAGTATCAAAGTAGCTCAAAACAAAAGGATCAAGGAGATAAGCTACAGTTCCGGTTGTGAGAGGCTGTGGCACCCATGACTAAAGCTGTATACAGTTATAGTTCATATTGTTAACTCAGACTGTTAACTTAGAAATGACACATATCTATACTTTCACAGAAGATCATAGTAACCAATAGCACCACACATAATCAGATGAGAGAGTGTGACACTGAAAGTCAGTGGAGCCTATTTTGATAACAAGGACACAGCTCAGCTAATGGCTAATGATTTTCCCCCAATGAGTCTTTCTCCATGATGCCTTTCCTGTTGAGGACCAGATTATAAAGTCAATCTAGCAGAGCTATAACAGTGGCATGGTGCTGTCCCTGGCTTTCAGGAAAGGGGAATCAAGTAGAGAACCCCTGAGTAATCTCTACCTCCTTGCAGATCCTATGAAGAAATACAGTGAACAGATGGATTTATTTTCTGAATTATGGACTGCATTCCAGTAGCACTTTATCCTGTGGGGTGATGCCCATAGAAAACACTTGAATCAGGCATTTTAACTCAGTTTCCGTCAGGGCTATTCTTCATCATTAGAGGAGTACATTTAGACCGAACACCAGGCTCAGGAGACATCACAGGAATTCCTGATGATCAACCCAGAGACCAACATACCCACTAGGGTTACGGTTGGGGTACAGAAAGAGCTTCCTGCACACCCATCTGCCAACGTTGTCTCTGAGAGAATTACAAATATCCGCCGCAAAGAGGAACAGATGCCTTTGGTGACAGCTCCCAGCAACGCACACAGCAAGCATGGACTGAGCTGGCAGGCAGAGTGGGGACGGCGCATACCCGAAAAGAATGAATTCATGCACTAGCCTGCATCGGGGAAATCCTACACAGCAAAAGATCACCACCGAGATAAAGAGCTGAAAGCTATTCCCCAATTCAGCTCTTTTAGGAGCAGACTCTGGCAATGAGCTGACAGACAGCGGCATCCACATAGCGTCAAGCTTCAGGCAACGCTCAAGGACACAGAGAAATGTCAACTTTCTCTATGCTGTAAGATGGACCTGTCACGACCAGTTTCCTGAGCAGGTCCATCACTGTCACCTTGAATTATAATGCATGAAAAGCAAGACAAGGCCTCCAACCCTGGGATCCTCCAACCCAGCCTTGGAGTCATGCTAATGGAAATGTGGCCCCTAGCCCGATACAGATGGGGAAAAAAAAAATTTTTTAAAGAATGCAACAGAATGGCAGCCTCCAGGAAGATAGGCCAATTTGGCAATTAAATACATGTGTCATCCTGGACTGGGCACTGGCACTGGGAAATATGCTATAAAGGACAGTATCAGTTAATTGACAAAATGTGAAAATGGACAGTATATTGAATATAGAATTGTAAGAATGTTATATTTCCTGAATTTAATAAATATACTTAAGTGAAAAAAATATCCTATCTTTGAATATCAGGCTGACGTGTTTAGGGCTAAGGGGGATAACTTCTACAACTTATACTCAAATGACTTTGCAAAAAGTAACAATAATAATTTGGAGAGAGAAAAAACACAAATGTGGCAAAATGTAAAGAAGTGGTGAATCTAGTTGGACAGCAGTCAGTTTATCTTTACAATTCTTGCAATTTTTCTATAAGTTTAGATTTTTTAATAAAGTTTTTTAGGCAAGATAAAGAAATATTAGAAAATTGGAAAGAACTCAAATTTTAAAAGGGATGTAAAACAGCAGAATTACATTCCACTGGAGAATAGCAGCCCCAGACCAAACGTAAAGCGAGCCATTTTGAGCAGCTAAGGATTAGCCACAAAGAAAACCTCATAGAGAGGACAGTGGCTGCTGACGAGGGCACAAACAACACAATGTGCACACAGGAGAAGGGATTTCCGGTCACCCAGCGGGCACGGTGGCTTCCCTGCCATCCACACTGGCAATATCAAGGGAGGACAGTGCATACACCTCATCTGCCTGATGTCCAGGAAGCCCCTTCTTCACTTGTCAGGGCTGGACGTGCACACAGGGTATGAGGAGGATGGAGATGGCCCTGCTTCATGGCGTTTGTGGTGACATGGCAGACGGAGCTATGCACACTTCAGCATCTCCAAAGAGGCAAGAGGGAGAACTTTGGAAATAGGGTTGCTCAGGGAGTTAAGGATTCCCAATGCAAAAGGATCATCTTGCCTTTCAGTTCTGACAACACGTACAACATAGAGACTAATGTGTTTTTCTTAAATGCACCCTGAATTACTCAGCTGTAATCTGAGGGCTTCCCTGCACAGAGATGTCATGTGCATGGTTAAGAAAACAGAAGGGCTTGAGGAGTCTTTCCAAAGCATCTCTGGGCTTGCACAACCTACAGCCTGCAGCCAGCTTTCTCTTTAGCTGTCCTTATTGCTCTGTAGGCAATCCCACACACCAGGGGTGGGGGGGAAGCCTGCTTCTAGCTCTCCAGATTTGCAGTGACACACATTTAAAAAGCACTTAGACAAAGAAAACTGATCTATAGCTGCACTGTTGGAAGCAAATGGGACTTAATTAGCAAGGTGTGGATAATGACTATGATGAAGTTTGCAATATTGCAGGATTTTCAGATTTCAATGGTCCCCCAAATCATAGCACTGGAATTGGTTCAACCTAAGACACATATCTGTTTAATGAAAAAAAAAATGTCTTATAAAACATTTAAGGTAATATGTATAAGGTCAACGTTCTAAGCTCTTTACATATTTTTTATAGAACAATGTGTCCGTGGGTTAGACTTGAACATGATCAGCACCTAGAACATAAATGCCCAAAACGAAACAGAATGAAACAACTAAATGCTCTAGAAAACAGTTGTCTCAAAGCTCATGGGTCTGATTCCAGGTGGCTACTATGTAAGACACAGTGGCTGGCCTCAAAGAACATTCAGAGACTTTGCACTGTAGACCAGAAGACAGATACTGACTATGCCCTCGTTCCAGGCACATGTGTCACAATGCCTGCACAGGGCAGGGCAGATAAATTACAAATGGCTCTCTCCAGTGCCCATGATGAGGTTGAGAGAGCCTCAAGGGCTAGGCTTAGGAGCTTGGACCTGACACAGGATGCAAAAGATAAAAGAGACAGTTTGGGTGGGCTGAGATGGGAGAATATAAAATGAACAAGGAAAGACTTGGCATGACCAGTTCTCTTTAGGAAGAAGGTCATTCAAGTCAAGTGAGTGCTTAACAAAAACATATTGAATTAAAGAATGATAGTCCTTTGACTTCCCCAGATAATTTCAGTGTGGTATGGCAAGGGAAAAAATGATTTTGAGTTTCACAGATTCAGTTACATACTGGCCAAGTTACCTAACCTCTCCAAACTCAGCACTCTTGACCATGAGCATGGAAATAATCCCTACCTCTTAAGATAAATGTGAAGATGAAATAAGTTCACTCACTAAAAACACGGGTAAGCACATGGTAAGCTCAAAGAATCTTCCTTTTTCTTTTGCTAATATTCCAGGGGAGGGCAAGTTAAAGCAAAGAGGAGGGAAATCTTTTGAAGCAGTGGCAAATGGGAAGTGACCTCAAGGGAGAGGAAAATAGAAACACCACCTTGAGAAGCCAAGCAGTGTGAAGTCACTGGGTGTAGAAGCCAGCACATGCACACACCTCAGTGCCCCTCCGGCTATCACTGAACACCTCTCAGAGCACGGAGGTGGAAGGCTCACCCCACGTGACTCTGAGTCATTCAGAAAGATCCAATTATGTAGACAGCGTGCTCTATAAAGAAAGGGTTGTGCATAAACAATGTTACTAAAGACAGACATTGATTGCTAAAACTTTAAAAAATATTGTAATGTCTTAAGAAAAGCTTCACAAAATTAGATCATATCCAGTGCTCAAAGCACATGTTTAAAAAAAAAAAAACTTATTTGTGAGATAATTTGTTAATACAGGAAACTAAACCAAACTAAACCTTTATAAAATCAGGAGAGCCTAATTGTTTTTTTCTAGAGTGTAGGATTTCCTTACGTTATAAATTGTCATAAAACTACTTTGAATCATGCTGATAGGTTGGGCCTATAATTCACAGGCATTAAATCAATATGGAATCTAGAAAATGATGCACATTTGGGATTATTCAAATAGCAATTTGTTACCTTATTTCACATTTAGTTTATAAATTTGACAACCAGTGTCAGAAGCCATTGAGAAATCATAAAAGAAAATCAGCTTCTGGAGCTCACTATATCCATTCGAACTGATATATAATTGATAACTGAATTCACAAGGGCCGGACACAAGTCCCACACACACGTCATCACATTTTGACATCTGATGGGACAGTCATATAAACGGCGCTCTGAGCCCCACAAGGTGGGACCTAGCTAACTACTGGTCACAGCGCACCCCAATAGGTTTTACCAAATAACACCAACCTCAAGGGGCCTTTGTGGGAGTTTCTGAAGTGATTACACCTTAAAGATTATATTTTGGGGTCCAAAACAAACAGAAAGAACCACCTTATGTCACTCGGCTGAGTGAAAAGGTCCTGACAGCTCACAAACATAGTGAAAAAACTAAAAAGTCTGTGGGAAATTGGCTTTGTGAAACCAGAAATACATAAATGCTTCAACGGCCAAAATGGTTGTGACCTCATTCTGGGAGATGCTAAAATGAGACCAGACCTGCTATAGGACAATAGCATTCCTCTTCCTACACGGCCCACACAGCCGCTTGTTGGTTTAGGTTTGAAATACTTGACTTGGATCAACCACATGTGACAGCAATTCACCTGGATTGTGAGATTTCGAAGCTGCAGTAAAGGCTGATGAGATCAACTTAGGAGCCCAAATTAGTTCCTCCTCTTTATAGACAAAGAATAGATAAAGAAGCAATAAGATTAATCTGCCGAAAACCAATTTGTGATCATCCTGCTATACTCACTAGGAGTACATTAAGTACTTCTTCTCTAAAAATGTTTTTAATTAATAACGATGTAGTTTTCCTTTTATAATTCCCTGATCAGATCATGTGAAAAAAAATATAGAAGAAGTATGGCAAAGCAATGGTAGAAGCATCATCAATCACTCAAGGCTATCAGGCAAATGGGCGAGGAAGGGAGAGCTGTATCACCTTAGCTAGCTCTCACTTCAACCGTGGGACAGCCATTTAACGGCCCCATTTTACACAGGAAGAAACTGAGCCCACGGTGATAACTCCAGGTCTCTCTGACATTCACACCCAGTTGTTAACACCACTCCACACAGCCTCTCGCAGAACCACGCACACGATGTGGCAGATGACATTGGCTGAAATGTTGCCTTTATTGGAGATGTCCATTTTGCTAAGAGTGACCATTAACTGCAACGTTGAGAAGTCTAGAAGCAATGACCCCGCAGTAGCAATACAGCCACCTAGCTCCTATAGCCTGGTTTCTAAACACTGTCCTTTGATGAAAGAAGCTAGAACTCTTAGGAGGAAGGCTGATTCACAGTTGGTAAGGAAAAGACCAACTTAAGCCTGAAACAGAGATACAGTGTTAAACATGTGAAGACAGCAAAATGCTAACTCCGCCTTTGCTGCAAAGGCATCTCACAAAATAGACTGGATTTAACATTTTTGAAACAGTCTCCAAACTGAGAATGTTAATTACATGCTTCTTTCTAAGAAATGTCTGACTTAGGAGCAAGCCTGAGACATGCTGAGCACATGTGTGAGCGCTCAGATCAGCTGTGGATGGGGCATGTTTGGTATGTGTGTGTCTCAGGCCGGCTGTGGGTGCGGCAGGTGCTCCACCTCTGTCTCCTTGGGTTTTCATGTCCTCCAACATCCACTGCAAGCTCCCTCTCAAACGCGTCAACAGCTTTCAGTACCATGCCACAGATGTTCAACCATGATGAAACTTTTGTCACAGAGGAAGAAACCAGGGAAGGCTGGTGCGTGGCACTAAGGGTCACTTGCCCTCATGAGGCCCCTTTCTTGCCAACACAAACATGAACATCAAAATTGAGACAAAGTGGAAGTTGACTTTCTCTCTACGCAGAACAATTTAAAGGAAACCACATTATAATGTAGCCTTTGCTCTGTAAATATGACATGGCTGACGTCAGAATCACTTACCCCACGTCACCCACCAGCCCATGGGAACGGGTGATGGGGTACTGACTACAAACATCATTTCTCTGTGCTGACAATGCATAAAGGGAAACATAAAGCAAAGCAAACCTTCTTTTTAACTTTTCTCCTTCCTTTGAGGGGAAAAAAGTGTGTGTGTGTGTGTGTGAAATTTTAAATAAGCATAGTTCAATTTTTCAAAATCTTAAATATGTATATTATAATGGCTACCCAAAGTTATCCCAGAGAACAAGTGTTTTGAGACCTAGACTACCTTTCAGTGTTTCTTGGCATGATTACCTTCATTAATCACTCACTCATGAACTAACTTCACAAATGTCTACTTACCCCTATTATTGTCAGCCACTATTCTAAGTACTAATATGGCGAAGCAAAGTTGACAAGGTACCAGCTATCAGGAAATGTATATTTAGAAAGACCTAAAGGTTTTATAGGGGTTTGTCTTGACAATCGATGAAATGATATACATGAGTCTAAAAATGATTCATTAATTACTGTGTACCCGTTAGAGTCCCACCCACTAGCACTTTGCAAATAACAAGCTTTTCACCTATGTGAAACCCCTGATGGGTGCTCAATCAATTGCTGTTAAATAATTAATAGAATCAGAAAGTAAAACATGTTTTAAACCCACCTTCACTCCTTTGCTCAAGGCCTCAGTTTAAAGACTAATCTTAAACTCTGAAACTTCAGAGAATACCATTCTTTATGGTAAAGTCTGTAAATCAAACTTCTGATTTATAAACTCAGATCCCAGAGTTAACTACTTTACTGGGAAAATGGCTTAATTGTCAAATGCAACTGAGTAATTAAAAAATAATAATAATAAAGCTAAAGACCTGCAATTACTCTTCCTTTTTCTTTCTTTTTCTAAAATAGCAGACACCGAGGTTTTAGAGAGGGAATAAAGTCCATCAAACCCCACCTCCTGGTTTCGAGATTGGAATGATCCTTCCTATTGATCTGAATGCCCATCAGCACTGCCTAGATGTGGATCCTCTTTTTAATGAGGATAAAGTGTTGAATGAAGTTGAAACTTATTCAATGTTACAGAAACACATCAGCCAAGAGAGCATTAAAATCTGGACACTCCAAATGCTTACTTTGCAGTTTAATGCACTAAACCATCCCATTTCCCTTAATTTTTCAATAAGCGTGAAAATTATTACATTGGAGGCAGAGAAACCAATAAGATTGGGGCCAAGCCAAATTATAAATTAATTTTGATTTTAAAAAAACTATTATTACAATTGTTTTAATTACGTATTTGCTTATTTGTTCAATAAATATTGAGCCAAACATTGTGCTAGGCATAATGGGGAAAATACTAAGGCCCTGTCCTCAATGAACATAATACTTAATGGGGAGACAATAGTAGTAATAAACCATTTCGATACCATCGGCTACTTGCTATAAAGAAACGTAATGGGAAAGATGGCTACATTTTTCTTCTCTAATACATGTAGCCCAAACTTAAGTGATTAAAAATTGCATGGTAGGGGTAAAATATGCATTAGGACATGTGCAGTGGTTCCACCTTAAGAAGTCTTTTTCCCTCATTAGTTATTAGATGTTCTGCTCTGAAGAACATATAGTTCACTGGGAGAGCAGTGTGATCAAAGGAAAGCAGGGGGCCTTCAGGGGAGGCAGACTGAATCTGGACCCAGCTGCATTCCTTACCTGTTGTGTGGCTTTGAGACAGTCACTGAAACCCCACAACTCTGTTTTCTCCTAGTAGCATGGGGACACTATCATCCAACCTGCTGAGTTGAAATGATATATCTATTCATGTGAGAGAATGTGGCAGACCCTGCACATGCTGGAGCTGCCTCCAATCGTCACGGCTGTTAAACTGAAACCCAGTGGGAAGAGCTAAGAGCCATCTGGCATGGCACTGATACCTGCAATATCTGCTCATTAAAACACGACATTTTAGAGGCGGATGAGGCCTTAGGGATCCACTGGCTTACCACCCTCTTACACAGCACAGCACAGGAAACTGATTTCCAAAATGTGATGGGCCCAGGTCATTAGCATGCGACAAGGCAGGACAGGACTGCAAACTATGGTGACAAATGGGGCAGCATGTAGCAGCCTTCGCTTCTAAATGTCTCCAATACCTCAGCATTAAGGGGAAAAGGCCAATTCTGTTCCAGAAATCCTTGTTAATAGAACCACAATTGTCCCTCAGTCTTCAAGAAAGAACCAAATATTTCAGACCTAAGCTAGATGTGAACAACCAGTTGTACTGAGAAAGCCTTTCAGCCAACAGGACCAATTTTCCATGTCTGTGAACGCCAGGTAGAGCTACTCTGTCTTTTTCCACTATCATTATGCAATTTCCAGTTGGTCCCTTGAAGAGTGGTCGAGGACAGAGCAGGCCGTGCATGTGCCTCCATTATTTTGAAAGTTTCATTTTGCCAATGATTTGTTATGGGACCTTCTTTCCTATTTTATGTTTGTAGAAAGACTGAGATCTCCTGCATTTCTCCCATAATGTAGAAAAGTCCAGAACAGATGTGGGCTCATCACTGTGCTCCAGTCATCAAACAGCTGTTACGATCTAATATTACATGAATTTGGTAACTGTCCACATCTCAGATAAAAACACTGTGATGGGGCATTTGATGTGTCTACTTGACTGAGCTAAGGGGATGCTCAGATTGTCGGCAAAACATTATTTCCGGGGGATGTCTCTGGAAGATATTTAGGATTTGAACCGGTAGAATGAGCAAAGACCTCCTCAGCAGTGCAGATGAGTGTCATCCGATCCACTGAGGGCTTGAATAGAACAAGAAGGTAGAAGGCGAATGAGCTGTCTGTGCTTGAGCTAGGACAACAGTCTTCCCCTGTTCTTAGACATCTGCTGGCACACGTGGTCCCCAGGCTTTTGGGATGTACACTATAGGCCCCCCTAATCTCGGACCTTCTGCCTCCCACTGAATTACACCACCACTGGCTTTCCTAATTCTCCAGCGTGCAGACAGGGGATCATAGGACTCTTCAGTCTCAGTCACCATGTGAGCCAATTCCTAATATATTTAATATATAATATACAACATATAATTAATATAATATAATATAATATAATATAATAATATATAATTAATATATAATATATACCAGAGAGGAAAAGAGATCTATCTGTATCTATCTATCTATCTATCTATCTATCTATCTATCTATCTATCTATCTATCTATCTATCTATTATCCTACTGGTTCTGTTTCTCTGGAGAACCCTGACTAATACAAACACTGAGAAAAATGGGAAATATTGAATCCTTCAGAGCGGAAATATATGTATTTACCTATATGAGATTTAGATGTGCATGTGTGTATATATGTGTGTGTGTACATATATGTGTGTATGCATGTGGAACATGAACAAAAATTATAAACAATCATTTAAAAATTATTTTTTTTCCAAAACACCTTCAGTTTATTTTTAGATGAATTGCATTATTTGGTTCACCCTACAAAATTTTCCATTTTTATACCACAACTACAGAAAAGCACACATGCACTTATGTATGACCCTAAATTGAGAAATAGTCAGTCAGAGAGCTTAGTAAAACATCTGCATGATTGTTTTATTGTTGACCCAAATATTTCATGGTTTTCTGCCAAAGCCCTAATTCAGTAAATTATGACAGATGTGTGATAGCCTCCCATTGGGGCCCTGGGGAACTCACCCTGGCCTTCAGGACCAGTCCTCATTGTACTGCCAAGTGACCCCGCTCTGCCAAAGCATGGCCACACCCTGAGGGCTTCATCTAGGTTGTTTAGGAGGATTTCACATTTTTGTAAGATGTTTAGTACCAAGTAACTGTTAATATCATAGGCAATAATTAACTAATTAACATGTGAGATATAATTAATTATAACATACATTATGTTAATAATAAATGTCCCAAGAGCCACTTCTGCCATGTACTAGCTCTCACTGTAAGTACTTACATGTAGTCAATACAACACAGCACAAAACCCTGCAATAGGGAGATCTCCGGTGCTTTCAGTTTGGAACACAAATGGCAAACTGGTGGCCCATGGGCTGGATTCCGCTTGTAGATGTCTCTTTTGGCCTGCACCATATTCTAAAACTTTTTGAATAAATATCTTTAAATTGAGACTCTGGGATTCTAACTCTTCTCTAGACTTAAAGGTAAAACCACACTGGACTCCTTTTGCTGGAAAGTTGGCTCTATTCCATAGCTTGCTGCTTACTTAAGGACCACCAGTTTAGGTCATCAATTTACAGAATACTAATTGAGCTTCAATGATTGAAACTTGCATTCCAATATATCTGAACATATATTTATAGTAATGTCCCTCTGGAGCTCATTCCAAGGCAACAAAGCACCCTCTAAGGTATTTATATTCTGATCCCTCTTTATTATAAACACTAATACATTTCATTTTTGACTCGCCATTTCTCTAAAATATCACATAACAAACATTTCATTTAAAAACTAGTCACTGACATAAAATTTGCTACTTTACATCGTTCTTTAGTTTCTCTGTCTTTCTCTGAAAACTCCAATATGATGACTCATCTTTTATAAACATCTTTTTACCGACAATTTCAAATTAATTTATATAATAATCCCTCCTTAGAGTTAGCACAACACTTGGTGACCAGGGTACCAACATGTGCACAACCTTCCTTCTTCCTCGACTATGCAGAGACCACACCTATTTGCGAGGGTCTGTGCTCTGAACTCAAAACTCACCTCCTTTTTAGTACTAGTGATGACTCATGTTATCCTTTGCACATTTGGCTTTTGCACAGATTGTGTCCTTTCCTCCCTTATATCTTCCTTAAGTCTTACATGTTGAGTAAGTCAAAGTTCACCCGCATTTTAACCTAGCAATTTTTTTTCTTGATTTCCACAAATATCCACTTGATTTCATTTTCCCTTAATTCCCATATCATCTTTTAAAATTATTAGTGCATGCTCTCCCTCTCTATCTCTCTCTCATAACCTTTTTTTAAGCTTTAAACATTATTACCATTTTTTATCAATATGGTAACCCATCCTAGCATTATAATATTTGATGAAAAAAAATTTTAATTCCTTCATATTTAATTACCCCTATTTTTTTTAAACAATCACAAATAGAATTCTAGTTTTCTCATTCCAGCCCCTTTCACTGAGAAATAAGTATCTCAACTAATTTTAAATAACATTTTCTTCTAGTAATTCAGAAGATCTCAAAAATAAGTTTCAAGGGCCACTTACAATCGTGGCAGCTGGATATAAATTATAGTGCAATGAAGAATAGGAATTGTATTTGAAAAAATGGCAAAGGGTTTTTCAATAAGACAGAGCCCATATTGTCAGGATTTTATACTCACCTCTCCAACCCTATGTTCCATTTAGCTTTTTCAAGAATTTATTCACAGAATATTTACGAGTCTATCTGAGATTTTCATTTTCTTTATATAGTCTCTTATTCCCTCTCCCTTCCTATCTTTATCATTTTATTTTTGTGATCTGGATTCTGAAAAAATTTGCTATTTGTCCACAATATAAAAGCACTATACTTCATTTAACACCCTGGACTCACTGACTAGTTGTATGAAACTGCTCTTAAGAATTTTCCCTTGTATATGCACTCTTTTCATTCATTCATTTATCTATCCAACGTGTACCTACAAAATACTTTGTCCTGACTTCAAAGTCTTCTTTTAAAAGTTTTCCCCCTAAAGGATATCCATTTTCTGCACATAGTAAATGTTCAACACATACCCTTCTGATTGGTATCATAACTGACTGCTTCATGGCCATTTCCTCTTCTTTATTTTCCACACGTTCTTTGGAACTTAAGTTGACTAGAATAGGGTTGCAACTCACGGAAACTCTTTTCCCAGTCATAACACTCGACACTATTACTTTCTCAATCTGCCTATCAGCTATCAGAATGTGGATTACACACTTGCTGCATTATGTTTCAGCAGCTCAGAGATATCCTGCTTTCTTTTTTCAACTTTCCACTAAAAATCATGTCTTGTCCTATAAAATACTTTCCTTTAATTAATCCAGGACTATGCTTAAACCCACATCCCCATCCCATTCCCCTTCTGCCTATGACTATTGGACAGCCTTCAACTCTCTCTTAAGCAAAAGGCTTTGAACTCACATATTCTTCTATTACCTTTTGTAATCATGTTCTCACAAATATCTTATTATCTGCATTTGATAATAATAGTTGATAATAGTCCAATAAAAGTTTCTTCCAAGTCTTAAAACCATAAATTATATTAACTGCTATAGAGTAAATGTTCATTTGCCCCCCAAAATTCATAGCTGTAACTCTAACTCCCAAATGTGATGAGATGGAGAGGTGGGGCCCTGGGGAGGTGATAGGCCATGAGTCATCACCCTCATGAATGGAATGAGTGCTTCTACAAAAGAGACCCAAGGGACTCCCTCCCCGCTTCTGTCATGTGAGGACACAGCGAGAAGACCGCTGAATATGAACCAGGAATCGGGCCCTCACCAGACCCCGAACATGCCGGCACTTCGATCTTGGACTTCCCAGCTTCCAGGACCGTGAGAAATAAATTTCTGTTGTTTATAAGTCATCCTGTCTATGGTATTTTTGTTACAGAAGCCCAAACTAAGACAAAGATCAAGTAGTCAACTCTTTGTATCAAGAAGGAAAAAATTTTCTTTCACCAAAGTATGTATCACACTTTCTACCTCTCAGATGGTTATTTTGAAAATTCGATTTCTCTTTTGTTTCCTTTTGTACAATATCAAAAATTATTTCATTCTCCTCCTTTTTCACTGGCTTCTTTTTTATTTACCGGTCCTCTAAAAATCATCTGCTAGCAAATTCAGTCCATACTAGCAAGTTCAGAGCCTGATTTCCAGCTCTTTTTATACTGTTTTGGACCAACTAGCACATTGGTCTTTGTCATCCCTGTCAGTGAAATGACCAACATTTGACTTTTCCTCCTTCCCCAGCTTCCCAAATAGCTTCTTCATATGATGTACAATAAAGTGTTTTTTATTATTCACATTGCTCCAATTCTATGTGAACGTGTTTTAAACAAGGCCTTCAACTGTCCAACTGTTTTTAATGTTTCTAAATATTTTGCTTGTATGCATTTTTTGGCATTTTCCTAACCAGTATTTTCTCATATACACTGGAGCTCCCTTTTCTTACAAAACTGTCTCCCTGGATATTTGATATATTTTTGCTTTTTATGATACATACATATCAATTATAATCACATTCCCCACAGAGAGCGAGGTATTCTAGAGTTTAATTCCATGCTTTATATTATACTTCTAGAGTTTAATTCCTCACTTTATATTCCACGTCTAGAGTTAAATCCCGCAGTTTTCACCCTTCAGTGTTGCTCCTCCCCACAAGATAGACTCATTCTCTGAACTCAAATAACATTCAGGTTGGCATATTGTGGCCTCAATAAATAACTCAGTTTTCCAAGTAATTCTTTGAGTACACAAGCCATTTAAGGTATCACTTAATTTAGCTCCTCTTCTCCTGAACTTGTACTGGACACATTCAATCTATCCTTTGTGGGAATTCTGAGGACCATATACACACCTATAGTTTCCAGGAGGAACCCAAAATATGCCAAAATCTTACTATATATCTTTTCTTGAAAGGGAAAACTTGCTATCATCAAAAACCTGCCACTTAGAAGTATTTAACAGAATTTCCTTCAGATAGTTTTGCCCTCCAAGACTTTATATACTTAATTTTTCTATTCTCCAAGACTTTATATACTTAATTTTTCTAACTAGTACACATTTCATACTACTCTTTCATCCTCAACCACCAATTTTCTTTGCCTTATTATTCAGTGAATCTCCCTTTGGCTTTTCTTGCCTGTCTTCCATGTGCCCTTGCTGGTTGTGCCCACTGCGTGTGCCTGAGTCTTGCCATCATCGGTCAGGTACCCCTGGAGAGCTTCCACCTTACACTTGGCTTTTAGCAAATGCTTGTATCACATTACTGAATTCTCTTTGGTTTTCCCTTCCTGAGACCCCTTTCCTGACTTTCTCTTCTATATTAATATTTTATCTATTGGAAAATTCTCTTTTAATTTGAAGCTCATTTTTACTTATAAATCCATTCAGAAATGATTATTTGCCAGTTATAAATAACTCAGTGTTTTTTAAGGCTAGATTTTAAACTACATGTTCAATGAACAAACAGGAAGCAATTGACTGTTCTCCATCTGCTACGTGTTTATCCCATGTCATACTGTGCAGTGCATCCAAATTTTTATACACAACAAAAATGCACACTTGGTGCCCCTTACCCAGCAGTGGTCAAACATAAATTTCACATAAAGGTCAAAAATGAAATGCCTTTAGGAGTTCCCTCAAAATCTTAAAATAAAAGTCACATTCCAAACTTCATAATTCTCATGAATGTATCACAAAGTCGCCATTATGCTATTGAAAATGAAAACAATTATGTGCTTGTATTACAAGGGAAAATATTCTAAAAATGAATTATATAGTGAAACCAAGAATCTTCAAGTTCTTGCTCACAGATCATTAGTTTGCTTTGGCTTAATTATCTCACATGGCATGGTCTTTACACATCACACCTCTGTGGAGACCAATCCCACCCCTACAACCTACAGAAGCAAATTCAGTGTGTCGGCTCTAAAAGAAAGTACCTCTAAAAATGCTTCTTTCCAATTAAGAAGCATTCCAATTAAGCTTCTCTCAGCCCTGCCTATTCTGAGATTTGTAATCATGTTGATAATATTCTAACATAAATTGTAGGTGAATTTCCTTACTTTTTAAAGATTTAAAGCCTTTCTCATATTCTTTGTTTTAATAAATACACTCTATAAAACATATCCAAAACATCTAACTGAAGGTTTCTCTCTCTCTCTCTCCCTCTCTCTCTCCCTCTCTCTCTCCCTCTCTCTCTCTCTTTCTCTCTCTCTCTCCTCTCTCTCTCTTTCTCTCTCTCTCTCTCTCTACCCCACTCTATATATGTGTATGTGTTCAATATCTTTAATTATCTATTTAGACTGCCATGTTAAACTTTGCTTGCTTCAGGAGTGACCCAATTCTTTCGGTTCAACAAAAAACAGAGCATCTTCTCTCACCCTAACCATGTGTCCCACTTTTTTAGCCATTTGGACATAAAAACAACACTACAGTGCTAAACTTTCTCAGTAAACAGAACATCCTTTGGCCAGAGACCTCAGTATGTTTGACACCATCCATTGGTTTGTGCAGCCACCAAGCATGTAAGATGCTCTCCCCATTTTCTTCTCTTGGGATAACAGCTGTAAGAAGCAACATTGTTATGTGATGACAAGATTTTAGAAAGGGTTACCCCCATCTCCTACAGCTGGAATGTCTATTTTTCAAAACAAAACGTGAGAAACAGAAGTACTGAACATTTTTCAACATTCCAAAAAGTACTCCGTGGTCCTTGAAGCATATTGTGAGACATTATTTCAAAATATCTTATTAACATTAGTTAATCTTTTAGCCCCTTGAGAATGACCAAAGGAAAAACCAGATTTACAGTAGGCCGAAAACAACCAGATCGTTCAGAAATGACAATGAAGGATAAAGAGAAAAGTAAGTGCTTATCTGCTGTAATATTGTGAGAGCAGTTTCAAAAGTAAAGTAGGGGGCCTAGATTTATAACATGAGGGTTCATATAAAAATTCAATTTATTCAAAAATCTGTAAATTAGTCAGGAAGACTAAGAAGTCAGGAGCCAAATCATAGCATTCTCTATCAGAGACTGAAGTGCCACCTACAAAAACTTCTACTTTCTGAAACATTTAGTTACTCTCAGCTAAATAATTTTTGTAAAATAAGAGACTTTTCTTATTCTCTCATTCATCAGGAATATCATTTCCCCTCTCACATGCTAATAAACATCTTCAACCCATCACATCCTTTACCTGTCATACAGTCAACAAATAAGCTCTGTTGAATATTATTGCTTCCTAACTTGCATCATGCATCCTAAGCTGTTCACCTGTGTCTCCTTAATGCCATCTTCACTCCTGCTTCTGGGCTTTCCACAGAGTGGTCATCCCGTGTCCACATCACCCTGTCTTCTTTTCCAATGCAAATCCATTAGATTAGCAATAGTAAGTAGGTTTCTTCTCAAGCATCAGTTCCTACCAGTCAAGGATGGCTGTTAGGAGCTTTGAATTGGAAAGATTTTGAGGCCTTGCCCAAGAAGGATACCACCTACTGGGCAAGGCTCACCAAGTAGTCCAGACTGCCCTTAGGGTATGCACTATGACATCATAGATCATGTATGGTATGCCTGCCAAAACCAAGACCCGTTCTGTCTACTCATTTTGGGGCATCTGTGCTGGTTTACAGAAACCATAGGCTCTTTGTCTAAGAACTCACAAACTTTCTGCTGAAAAATCCATCTGAGAATGTGATCCTCTGTGTGAAGTTCACTGGTATGTGATTTCTGGAATTCAACATTGTTCTCTTTTCTGAAAATCAGAATATTGCCCATCTCCAGTCTTCCTGAACTTCACATTTCAAATATGAAAGATGAGAGACTGTGATGCTGATCACTCTGGGCCCTCCAGGATCATTGGGCATCACTCACGTCCAGGCAGGAAAATGAGAATTAATTTAAAGTAGTTAAATTATCCCTCTTTACCTTGCTTATGATTCAATTCTCTTTTGCCATGCTTTCAGTTTGAAGGACATTTTCTTCATAAGAAAGGCAGAGGCTGGGAATGGTTACATGACTCTCTCTGTCAACAAGTAACAATACGTTCAGAAAAGATGAGTCACCAAATCAAAGATTTCAGGGAGAGACTGGAGAAAATAAAGAATGATGTAGACTACCAAATTTTATGTCAGTAGCTAGTTTTCAAATCATACATTTGTTTTTAATATTTAAAAGAAACTACGAATTTGCCAAAAGTGAAATACTTTTGTTAATAAGACAGGGAGATGAGAATGTGCACTAGTCCCAAGGCATGATGCAGAAGCATTCAGAACTAGCAGGGAAGATGCAAAAAGAAGGGACAAGGTGTCTGGCCTTATGTGTGTGTACACACACACACACACACACACACACACACACACACACACACACATGAGTTCATGCAGATACACACATGCACATGCACATAGAAGCTCCCTTCCAAGATACCCTGCCATCTGGAAGCTCAGTGGTTGACACCATGCACACGTCCGAGGATGAGATGCTAAACACTAAGCCAGGATTGGGGCTAGGAAAGGCAGCCTTGTGCAGCAGCACTAGCCCCAAGAACAGCAGCCTAGAGGCAGTGCCAGCTATGGCCAGCAGCCTTCTGCAAGAGGACTGAGAGCCAAGAGTAGGGAACTGACCACTACAGAGCAGGGTCTACCACCTGTGGGCAACCCCCACAGAATGGAGCTCACCTGGGGGCCCAGAGTAGGGATGGGGGCGCATAATCTACCCACAGGCTGCAGCTGCCTGAGAAAGGTTGGGCGGGAAGGCATTTTCCTCCCTCTTACAAAGCACCTTTTAGGTTTCAGTTGTCCTTCCAGTTCTGGAAACTCCTTCCTGACTACTCAGTCCCACCCTCCCACGAAAGGGGCTGGGGCGAGGCATGACCCAAGCTAGTCGCTGTGCCTGGAAAGTGGGAGAGAAACAGAGCCCCAGACTTAAACCAGACACAATGCACTTGTGGCCTGGTAGAAATGTGCAAATGTGCTGCTGAATGTTACCTATCATCCTCTAAGAGCTTCTTTCTTAGTGTCTCTCTGATTTAAACATCTGGCACACATAAAGCCAGACAGGAAGAAAGCCAATGTTTTAGTTTAAAAATCCAAAGCCACACTCTGCCTCTCACATCTGATGAATGAGATGATCCAGTATCTGCTAGGCCTACATAAATTAGGCCCTCGCTCCAAATCATAAATATAATCAGGAAGCTGCAGGGATCTTTTGGTTTAACCTATTGGAAAGTCTGATATCCTAATCTCACCCTTCACTTGCTTAAAGTACAGGAAAATATAATACACACTCCTCAAGAACGTGGAAGTAGAAACTCATATTCTTAACCAGCTTTTGTATTAAAAACATGGGAGAGTGATATATTATTAATCAAGTTTGTTAACACAAACAGTCTGATTGATCTAACTCAATAGATGGAGATCAAACAAAACACAAAACACGCCCTATGGCCATTTTTTCTCTATACGAAGCCTTTTCAACGAACAGAAATATAGCTCTGTCCTCCTCTTGATATGAAAAAGAACACCTTCCATGATTCTTCAAGAGCTTCTTAGCGTATTCACTTAAGTAGGACAGTAGGGCCAATGCTGAGAAAGATGACTGACCATCCCCTGAACAGCTGAGAAGAAAATATAGCCTCTGCATTGGTGCTAACACGTTCTGCCTATTTCCTCTCCAAGTGAATTGAGCAGCTACAGTTGCCAGGCACTGTGTCATGAATAAGAGACAAATCTAGAGATGACAAGGCTCGTGCCCCAGGGAAAGGCCACGTCAGCACAATCCTACTGGACTGTGCCACCTGTCATGGAACAGCTATCAGGAAGAGCACTTCTGAGTGGTGTCTAAATCTTTTTGTGTTTAGTACATAAGAACAAACAGATCAACCTTCTGACATGAGTGATTTTCAAAATTAAAGACTAAGGACCTGGCCAGAATTATTTTCCTTAAAATGTTAAAGCCAATATGCATGAATTTTCAAAATAAAATACATATTCTGAAAACATGAGTGGACAGTGGAAAAGGAATAGAATGAGCTCTTACATGGGCCCCCAGAATCCTATGTTTTATCATGCAGCAGTCTACATTCACTGTGAATGTCAACTGGAATGCAGGGCTCTGGCCATACTGCCCTCCTATCCCCCTTAACACATTCGAAACACAGAGGTCCTCTGTGAGTGCTGTCTATCAGGTGATGCTGGGTAAAGAAAAGATGATGGGCCTGTGAGGTGTACCCAATGTGAAGAGACACGGGAACAAAGGAATCCTTCTGTGAAAATATACTACGAATTCTGCTAGCAATACATCTACTAATACCTCTGCTGCTGCGGCTGCTACGAATGTTTCTACTGATACTACTGCCACAACTGCTACTACTATTGCTACTACTTATCTGCTAATGCTACTGCTACTACTAATACATCTAATACTACAGCTACTACTAGTGCTACTACTAATGCATCTACCAATTCTACTGCTGCTGCTGCTCCTAATGCAGCTACTAATACTAGTAGTAATGCTTCTACTGATACTACTGCCAATATTGCTACTGCTACCACTGCTAATAAAAGAGCACTTGAATGAAGCTAACTATTTAATAGTGACATCTTCTGGCCAGGTCTTGTCCTAGACCCTCTGGTTTATTCACGGAGCATTTTAATTCCCAACAGCTCCTGGGTGAGGAAGGGGGGCGAATATAAGGCAGACTAGAAGTTTTGCGAGGGCAAAGAAGAAATGACTGCACCTGGAAGGACTGACCATCAGAGGTCAGGCCCAGACAAGAGACATGACAAGTCCAGGGCCTCTGCCAGCAGGGGTCCTGCACTGCGGATGGTGAAGACACAGGAAGTTCAGGGCTGAGGCAGTAGGACGGGGAGAGGCAGAAATGGGTCATTCCAGGACATCCATCCTGAGTGAGATAAGGAGGAGGGGCTAGAACAAAAATGGGGCTGTGGCAATAAGACAGGAAAGTGGATCACAGGCAGCTAGCTTGGGTACGCAGCAGATCCCTACAGGGACAGAAATGTCTCAGGTACCCAAGAGGCCCAGACTGGCAACCTGATGAGCCCACTGGGACACTGAGGCTAACTGAAGCTCTGCTCCCAAACCCCAAAAGTGAATGTGCCACAGCTGCAGCTCTTTAGACCTGCCATCCTCCCTAGGTTGAAGGGCAAGAACAGGACAAGCCATAGAAAACTAGGCATTACATAGACACAGCTGGAGTCCAGCCTGGACTCAATCCAGACCAACAATAATATCTCAAATGTTCCCTCTTTCCAAGTCCCCATGGTAAAGAGTGAGAGTGTGTTTCCTATAGTGTTTCAAGCCATTGGGCACCTGACCTCCACTCCATCATGAAAGAGTTCAGCAGAGTTTATTTCTGGGAAGAATTCCACTTTGCATTCTACATTAGTTCAAAGCTCTCCTTCAAAACAAGTTTGGAAACAATACAAAACTCCAGAAAATTCAGGAGTGGCATTTGGAAAAACTAAGGCTGAGGGTGGGGATAGGCGTGCTGAAGTGCTGTTTATTTGGTATCTCCGCGCCAGAGGCCACCCACCTAGAGAGAGGCAAGAGGGATAGCTCGTACCCCCTGATTTAAGCATAAGAGTGGCAAGGCAAGGGGCAACAAACATAAAGAGATGCTCTTTTTCCTACTAAATGTTTGAAAGGAATGAATACTCTCATCTGGTTTTTTCCCGTATTTCAGCAATGGTAACAGAATTCCTCTAGGCTCCGGTGACATCTCAGCGGCAAGCCACACAACACGTGGTCCCCACGCTGGAGCTCAAGTCCAGCCATGTTGGATTTCTAGTCTACATTGTTATGCACAGCTGCACATCTAAATATCCTCCAACTCCATGTCTACAAAGAAGCCAGCTCTACTAATACCTTTCCCAGTTTCATGTCCAAAAGAGAAAGTGCTACTGGAGCAAGGGTGCGGTTTTCCCACTTGAGCATGGAACAAATAAAGTAAATTTACATTTGGGTTCTTACTGTACTTGAACTTTTCTCCAGAGCCAGAGGACTGAAAACCCTGAACTGTCACTTGTGCGGAAAGCCCTCACTACTGCGATATCCAGCATGTCAGCGTGTCCTTGGATGCTGTACACCAAGATGGCCTTGCACAGGAGTGGCTGGCTAGAGCTCAAGGACGTGATGTTGAGAATAAAACACGTTTTCATATCGGGGGCTTCCGTGCTACTTCCAAGCAGGAGGCGCATATAGAACACACAGCTGCTCCCCAGAGAAAAGTTTCCTTTAAGGGACAAAAGAGCTGCTCACAACCGAAAAAGCCTGTTTGTGACCTTGAATTCTTAAGAGACCTGAAATTCATCTTTGATCATGCTAGGGAAATAGGAAGATGTGTCTAAGAGAGAGGCTTTTTACTACTTTTGGAAAGATCACATGGTTTAAGAGATAAGCAGAATTTTAGCATCTCTTGTAACCAAAATCTATTTAAGGGTTATCTAACCACAAGATAGAGCAACTGATAGAGCGATTCCCACTCTGCTATGTCAATTTTATTATGTAGTGTGTGTATATTCTTTGCACAAAAATTTAAAAAGCACAAAATGTACATTAATGTTTGATGCAGTTTGAAAGATCATAATGATGGATTTAAATCCATAATTGCATGGAGAATACTCAGAGCCACCCCTCAGGGGGATAAATACTGACATCTCAGGCCCCTTCTGGAGAACTCAAGAAGTAAAGCAGCATGAGATACAAATGCCACAGGTTGCTTCTTCGCGGGGTCAACTCTTCACGGGGTCAACTCATCACAGACGATCTTTTCTTTCCAAATCTTCCAACAGACAATCTGTTCTACTGGCAGGTGAATCAGACTAGGGTATACTAAGATAACGACTATTAAAACTCCATTTTCAAATCCTCATAGAATACAAGTAAGTGGGTTTTAATAACTCTGGGAAGTATAAAAGAGGGTCTGATCTTGCACAGATATGTGCAAAGTAAAGGGGCTGGCTCAAAAGATGCCACTGCTAGGTGCAAACACTACAGCCATCTGGCTCCTTTCAAAGGCAATTTGGTGGGGTTTTTTTTAAATAGAAGAGCCCATTTCACATTCAGTAATGTTTACATGCTGCTGTGCAGGTTTTATTATTTTTTCCTGTTAATTAAAATCGAGTTAAAGCTTATTTTTCAATCACACAGTATACGTGAATACACTGCTCCACACATCAGATGTTGAGCATATCACAGACTAAAATGTGCAACTTGAACAGCTTCAGGGTTCTGATGTGCAGGCTCCCCAGAGGAAATCCAATCTGTATAGCCTTAGTTTTATCTAGAAAATGTCATTGCACTGTTTAAATTTTATGTCCAAGACATAATTTCTTTTATAATTTACTCCCTTAATCAGTACATCTAATGACCCATAACATGTTTATATTACTCTAGAGTTGTCCTTAAAAGGCAACATAACCCTAACATTCCTTTCATAGGCTCCGTGGGCTTCCTTGCTCCTTTCTTCTTTTTGGACTCCAGCTTCACTCCCTAACTGCTCACCCCAACTACTCCATGATCATTTTTCTGATAGCGGCTGAAGTTGCTGACCCTCCATGCAGTTTCCGTTCTGTAGTGTTTATGCCCTTCCATGGTGCCCTGTCCCAGAGTCACCTCCAGTTCACTAACCTCACCCACTTCTCTAAACCTCTTATCTTCCCTGCTGTATTTTACCCATTCCCCTTCTCCATCCCAGTTGCTTTTGGCATTACTTCAACTTCATTTTGCCCATGACCTTGAGCACTTTGCTAGTCTCCATCAGGTTTGGTTGAGGAACTAAAGAAGGAGGGTACCATGCCATGGCAGAAGCGAACAGTGATATCTTCCCCCAAGATCTGGTCTCTGTGCTCTTGGACAAGCACAGAGGTGGGTAAATTGATGGGATGTGAGAGCCTGTTTCAGCCTGGAGCAAATATTCAGAGCAGTAACCAGCTTTGCCTGTCTTGCTCCCAAGACAATGGCCAACCCCTACTCAGCCAAGAATAGTGGTGGCATATCCCTCCTGACTTTAAAATTATGTATCTAGATCCCTGCCTTCATGCTCCTGCCCTGGGAAAAGCTTCACTGACCCCAAGGAGCTCCAGCAGTTAAAATCTACTTGTCTCTTGAACTATTTTTACATTTTATACCAAATTCTTCCAAACTTTTGATAATATCTTTTAATTCCTTCAGCATCTCTCAGCAACCAAAGAACTTGCTTTATTCTTCAAGACTAGGTGAAAAGGTTTAACCATGTAATCTCATAATCAGGCTGCCCACATAACTTATCTTCCAGATCAGGACATTGCTAGGAGTAAATGGAACACTGTAAATAATTAATGATTACACCAAGATCACAGGCATAGACTAGGCTGGGCCAGGCAAACCAGATCCCAGAGCTGGCTCTCAGCACTCCTTTCTCTGCTTTATGTGGTTGATGGGAGGGACTAGCCTTTGTAAATCTCTGTATCCCCTACTGACAGTGCAGGTGCTTAGAGGATAATGGCCTTCAACAAATGTGCAGCATTTCGTTGTATCTAAAATCCACTACACCACTTCACAAGAACATGTTCTACACTAGAAACATTTTTCCTGTAGATGCAACAGTTTCTTCAGTGGTCACCTTCTCTCTTTTCTCCTACTTCACAAACTCCAAATTGGGGTCTTAAAGTTACAGCTAGGAATTCTAGATTCCTCTCCAAATTTCAATTTCTCTGGCATGGCCCTGGCAATCAATTAGCCAATCAACAGATACTGGTCAAGCATCTATTCTATATAATGATGCTCATGTACTATGCTAGACACTGAAGAAGTATAAAAAATTGAAATGCAGCTGGGAAGATTTTGCACAGGGTTCCAGGAAATAGAAGATAAACACCAAACATTTGATACAGACAATAAGATTAATGTTTGCCAAAATTGTCTTCCTTGACCAACTTTCCCATCACCTTTAAAAGTGCCTGCATCCTGCCTGTTTCTAAGAGCTAGTTCTTTGGAGGAATTATTAAATTTAGCTCTATTCTTTTCCATTGCCAAATTCAAGGGCTTTTCCATAATATATATAGTTTGAAAAGATTTTATTTCAAAAATCAGCTACCAAATCCCTCTTGACCAACAGTCTGTGGCATAGATCATTTTGAGAGTTTTGTAAATGCCCAGGCATCACCTCCTTAAAAATGTGCTGTGCACAGACTCATTAAATATACATATTTCAAGGGGTTCATGGGTTTTCCCAACTAAAAAGTCCATGCTATGTACTATAATTTCTCTTTTTTTCCCTTGTAAATTGAATTAACATATGATTACATTTTCCCAGCTCTATTAAGATATAATTAATATAAAACATTGTGTAAGCTTAAGGTATATAACATATTACTTTGATCCACATATGTAAATGTAATATGATTGCTAGACTACTATTTTTAGTCTAATCTTTCCCACCACTCTAATTTGGGAATGTGTATCCAAAACTACCTTTTATCCTTAATTTATTTTAACTAGAAGCTAGAACCAAATGTCAGAAAGGCCTAGCCTGAAAGACCTCTCAGCAACTTTCATGTTCAGGACTCCAAGTCTCCTGCTACAGCCCTGGGTATGGGAGAGGGACAGGAACTCAGTGGTAATTTCTGGAAAGTAGACAGGTAGGATGAGTGAGCCATAAAAGATAGTTATCTCCATAAGGAGGATTAGAAGAAACACAATTGTCCAGGTCTGTTACCAGCATGCAAAGGTTACAGCTAGGTAATCTCAATTAGTAGCTAAAGATGACATACCTCATACTCACAGATAGTCCCTGCAGTTGTGGGAAAAGAAATGATTGATTGCTACAAAAAGTCTCAATTCCCACCTAGACCTCTTCCTTCCCCAGAACGTCTCTTGAAAGTACCCGCAGTCACTATCCTTCCACTGGTGATAAGCTAGATTCCATTTGAGGTTCCCTTGTATGAATGCTTCATCTAGCACAGGACACATACAAGAGGGCCAACCAGATGGGGCAGAGCCCAAACTCTGTCTTTTTCTGTTATACTAGGGTAGCTGAATGGATAAGAAAACAAGAGACCCACTTCAGATCAAAAGACACACATTGCCTGAAAGTAAAGAAATGGGAAAAGATATTTCATGCAAATGGAAACAGAAAAAGGGCTGGAATAGCAATATTTATATCAGACAAAACAGACTTTAAAACAAAGCTATGATAAGAGAAAAAGAAAGACATTATACAATGATAAAGGGATGAATCCAACAAAAAGATATAACCCTTGTTAACATTTAGGCACCCAATATAGGAGCACCTAAATATATAAAGCAAATATTAACTGACATAAACAGAAAGAGCAACAGTAATACAGTCATAGAGGGGGACTTTAACATGCCATTGACATCAGTGGAAAGATCTTCCAGATAGAAAATCAACAAGAAAACAGCAACTTTAAATGACACACTAGACCAGAAGAATTTAATTGATAATTTTAGAGCATTTCACTCCAAAGCAGAAGAATTTCTTTTCAAGTGCACATGGAACATTTTCCAAAATAGACCACATGTTAGGCCACAAAATAAGTCTCAATGAATTTTAAAAGACTGAAATTATATAAGCACCTTCTCCAATCATGATGGTATGAAACTAGAAATCAGTTACATAAAGAAATCTGAAAAATGCACAAATACATATAGGCTAAATAGCACTAGACAGTGAATGAGTTAACAATAAGATCAAGGAAGAAATCAAAAGATAATCTGAAACAAATAAAAATGAAAACACAGCAGCCCCAAATCTGTGGGACACAGTGAAAACAGTCCTAAAAGGGAAATTCATAGAAATGCAGAAACAAGAAATAAGAAAACAAGAAACAAGAAAAATTTTAAAAAAATCTAAGCTTACATGTAAAGGAACTAGGAAAAGAAGAAAAAAACAGCAAAGCCCAAAGTGAGTAGAAGAAAGGGAATAATAAAGATTAGAGCAGAAATAAAGTCTTAAAAAATAATACAAAAGATTAATGAAACCAAGAGCTAGTTCTTTAAAAAAATAAACCAAATTGATAAACCTTTAACCAGACTCATCAAAAAAAAAAAAGAGAGGACCCAAATAAATAAAATCAGGAATGAAAGAGGAGAAGCGACAACTGACTCTACAGAAATACAAATGATTATAAAAAATACTATAAGCAATTAAATGCCAACAAATTGGACAACGTGGACAAAATGGATAAATTCCTATCATACAATTTTTCAAAGCTGGATCAAAAAAAAATAGAAAATCTGAATAGACTGATAACTACTAATGAAATCAAATCAGAAATCAAAAAACTAACATCAGACAAGAGCCATGGACCAGATCAAGTCACAGGTGAATTTTGGAAACATTCAAAGAATTAAAACCAATTCTCAAACTATTCCAAGAAACTGAAGAGGAGGGAAGGCTTTGAAGCTTATTTTACGAGGCGACCATTACCCTGATTCTAAAACCTTACAAAGATATTAAAAATAAATAAATAAATAAAATTATACATCAATATCACTGATGACCTTAGATGTAAAAATCCTTCACAAAAGGAAACCAAATTAGCAAACCAAAGTCAGTGATACATTAAAAAGATCACCTACCATGATCAAGTGGGATTTATTCCTGAAGTGCAAATTTGGTTCACTATCTGAAAATCAATTAATGTGATACACCACATAAACAAAAATTAAATATAAAAATCATATAATCATATCAACAGATCCAGAAAAAAATGTTTGACAAAATCTCGAGCATCCGTTTTTGATAAAAACTCTCAGCAAACTGGGAATAGAAGAAACATACCTCAACATAATAAATGTAATATATGACCAACCCACTGCTAACATCATGCTCAATGGAATAAAACTAAAAGCATTTTCCTTAAGATCAGGAAAAAGACCAATATGTACACTTTTTTCACTTTTATTCGACATAGTAGTGAAAGTCCGAGCCACAGCAATCAGATAAGAAAAAAAAGGCATCTGAATTGGAAAAATATAAATAAAACTGTCATTATTTGCAAATGACATGACACTATATAGAGAGAACACAAAAGAGTTCACCAAAAAAACTACGAAAATTGATAAATGATTTCAGTAAAGTAGCAAAATACAAAATTAATATTCAGAATTTGGTTGCCTCTTTATACAGCAATAATGAACTATCAGAAAGAGAAGTTAAGAAAATAATCCCATTTACAATAGCATCAAAAAAATATACCAAAGAATAAATTTAACCAGGGAGGTAAAAGACCTATATTTGGAAAATTGCAAGACATTGAAGAAAGAAAGTGAAGAAGATACAAATAAATGGAAGCATATACTATGCTTATGGATAGTAAGAATTAACATCGTCAAAATGTCCATACTACCCAGAGCAAAGCAATCTATAGATCCAATGCAATTCCTATCAAAATATCAGTGGCATTTTTTACAGAATAGAACAAATAATCCTAAAATTTACATAGAACCACAAAAAACCCCTAACAGCCAAAGCAATCTTGAGAAAGAACAAAGTTGGATGTATCATGCTACCTGATATCAAACTATACCACAAGACTATAGAAATCAAAACAGCATGATACTGGCATAAAAACAAACACATAGATCAATGGAACAGAATAGAAAGTCCAGAAATAAACCCATGCCTATATAGTCATTTAATCTATGACAAAGGAGGCAAGAATATACAGTGGAGTAAAGATAGTCTAGTCAATAAATGATGTTGGAAAACTGGACAAATATATGCAAAAGAAAAAAAAGAAACTAGACAATCTTCTTACACCATATAAAAGAATAAACTCAAAATGGATTAAAGACTTAAATGTAAGACCCAAAATCAAAAGTCTTAGAAGGAAACATAGCCAGTAAACTCTTTAACATTGCTCTTAGTAATATTTTTTCTGATATATCTCCTCAGGGAAGAGAAACAAAAGAAAAAACAAACAAATGAGACTACATCAAACTAAAAAGTTTTCATAGCAAAGGAAACCATCAACAAAATGGAAAGATAACCTATTGTATAGGAGGAGATAATCACCAAAGATACATCTAGTAAGGAGTTAATGTCCAAAATTTATAAAGAGCTCATACAAGTCAACACCAAAAAAATAAACAATCCAATTGAAAAATGGGCAGAGGACCTGAATAGACATTTCTCCAAAGATATACAGATAGGCAATAGGTGAAAAGTTCAGCATCACTAATCATCAAAGAAATGCAAATTGAAAGTGCAATGAGATATCACCACATACCTGTCAGGACAACTATTATCAATAAATCAACAAACAGGGAGTTTTGTTGAGAATGTGGAGGAAAGGGAACCCTCGTGCACTGTTGGTGAGATTGCAAATTGGTGCAGCCACTATGGTAAACAATTTGGAGGTTTCTCAAAAAATTAATTCAAATACATGTGGGCTCCAGAGTCTGTGATTGTATGTTCTTTCTCAAGAATTAGAACCTAAGTGAAATCTTTTGGGGCAAAAAGAGAACAGTGAAAGTTTTCAGTTTTTAGAACATCTACTATACCATTATTAGACTTATTCTTACTCTAACTTGGGTGTATATCAGGTGCAAAGTATAAAAACAAAGTATAACAAATAATTGTATATTGCTTGTATACTTTCTGACCCTGGGTGAGGGCTCAACACACATTTATTGAACAGATTTCAAATACCAGAATCAAGAAACTGAGTTATCAACCTATTAATTACTTAATTAAATTCTTAGCCTTACTTCTTTTATTTTCACTGATGTAAAAAACATTGGAACTTTAGTTATAAATTTCGCTTCTAACCTAAAACAATGCCCAAAGTTATGTTTTAAATTAATTGTCTTGTCAAGAGAAAAAAAATACATACATATTTCTATTAATACATTAAAGGATGACGACTTCATGAGAGAAAATATCTAAGGTCAAAGAAAAATAATTGTAAAATAATTAGTTATAGAATTTTTAAAAAAAAAGTCTTAAAAGCCTAAATTCCAGACTAAAGAAATACAGTCTTATTATTTTAAAGTATCTGGAAAAACAAAATCTAATTATTACTAAGTAGCCCAACAGCTATTTGTTCAGAGTTGCTTTAACAAACTGATAAAAAGCATCTGTTGTTACTATGTTTACATGTAAAATTATTAAAGATAAGGTATAAAGGAGGGATGAACCAAGAAGATTGGCTACTGGACATCCTATATAATAAAAAGTGTGCCCTCCCCAGTTTATCAGTGAATAGTAATTCTGAACTAAGTTTTGTACTTATCCAAAATACATCTGACCCAGAGGCCAAAGTACCCACATTGAGGTATTTTTTTTCCCATCACTGACCCATTTTCCTGTTTTGGCAAGTTCATTTTAATTTTATAGGCTATTTCCTGACCAAAATTTAGGAGTTATTTTAAACCACTAACCCGAATGGTTTTTAATCTCCAGGAAATGGATTTGGCCATAATAAGATACCAAACAGAAATTCCTCATTCAGGGGCCAAGTGGCCAAGGCATGGAGGAGGTGAGTGAGGGTGAGCACCGCAAGAAGCTGAAGCCACAGGTTGGGAGCCTGGTCTCACAAACTCTGACAGGGTTCTGCCATTGGCCAGCCTCTAAGCATACAGTAAGAGCTCATTATCAGCAGGTGTGTGAGAACAAACGGAGCAACTAGAGATGGCAAAATCTGACTTAAAGTAGATAATCATGAGAAACCTCATGTCCCATGTCTTCAGGAGGAAAGGAGGATCACAGGGGACCAGGATCTTCTCTAGGCCCCAGCTCTTCCCACTTCCCATCATCCAAGCCCTCTCCAAACTAATTCATGAGCATTCTGACACTCCACATGCATACTTCTGGAAACTCTTCCCACTCCTGACCTTCCAAAGAGCACCACAGAGCTGAAATTGAAATTGCCAGCAGTAACAACAACCAATAAGAGAAAAGAAAATGAGAAAGTCACTTAAAATGCAATGGTTCAACTTCTCTGTGAGTGCAAATGAGTGTCCTAGAATAGCATGTTTATAGCTCACATCCATCAAACAGCTGCCCCTGTAAAATGAAGAAAATGGACAAGGTCTATGGTCTCCAGATCCAAACCATCAGCATCACCTGTTAGAAATGCACTTCTCAGATGCACCCCACACTCCCTGAATCTAAAACTCTGGGACCGGGGCCCAGCATCTGTGTTTCATCGAGCCCTCCAGATGATTTTGTTGTGAGCTCAAGGTTGAGAATTACTGGTACAGGTGACCTTCTGTGGTCTTCTTCAGCTACAAGATGCCTTAATGATATAATGACTTTGCTATTTATGCCTCAAAATTTGTTTTTAATTTAACAAACAGAATAGTGCCTGGCAACAAAGCCAGCACTACATGAACTATTTACAAACATTGACTTGTTTAATCCTCATATATGTCCTTTAAGCAAGGCATCGTTTTTGTCCCCATTTTACAGATAAGGAAATGTGGGCAGAGAGAAGTAGGTAACTTGCACAGTCACACAGTAATAAGAGGCACTGCTGGGATTCAAACCAGCACCCATGAGCTTAACTGCAGTGTCTGCTACCCCATGTGGATCCAGTGTGTCACTGGACTATCTTCCTCTGTGGATGTATCTGAAACATTGCAACTGTCTTTCCAAGTTGTGTGTATTGTTTCTTTAATGTAAGCTTCTAAAACAAAGACATTTCTTTTGCCTGGCTCATTTTAGAGTCCTTAGAATTAAACTTAAGCTCTAACGTAGGAATAGTCTGAACCTAGCAAATAAGTTTCATGCAACTTAGTAATAACCTGTGGCATTAAAATGTTAGTATTGTATTCTTTTAAAAATTCTAAGATGCAACTCAAGAAGCTAATTAAGAAAAGGAGCCACTTGTATTTAAAAATGACATTTTAAAGCTGACACTCTTGGATTATATAAAAATAAATGCTCCTATACTCAAAAATAAGTCATTGGTCTCATAAAAGGATAATTATGGATTTTAGATTAAATTTTGATGATTAGTTTTTAATATTGAATGCTTACTTTATAAAAATGTTAGTAGAGATATAGAAGTCAAATCTTCCTCTGATTAAAATACACATTATTATTTCTTAATAGAAATGAAAGAAAAATACAAAAAGTTTGTAACATTCTGAAATAAAAAATCAGGACCCTGAAAAATGCCCAATATGCTAAATGATGAGTGTTAAGTAAGATTTATGTTTCTGAAAGTAAGACACACACTGCCACACATCACTAAACTGAAACTTCTTCATCTCCATGTGTGTAAGTGGCTTCTGGAAAAAGTTTGTCCAAACAGCTTTGGAAATATTGAGTTATAACTAGAAAACATTGGGTTTGTTCTTTATAAAGGAATATGTTGATATTGTAAAGCAGAAACTCAAATTTTTTTAACAATTTTAATTAAATGTCAAATACAGAAATACCATCTTTCCAAATATTCCACTGAGTTGGACATTTATTTAATCAGCTGAACTCTCTCTGAGTGAATATACAAATGGCTTCCCTACTTGTTGGTATATTTGGTGAAATGAAAATAAAGCAACTGGCATTAAATTGGCTTCTTCCAATTCACAGCCAATATTTCTTGCTGTTATTCGAATAAGAAAGAAATGCTCACAGTACACTAAGACATTTTCTCGGTAATAGACAATATTAATTTCCAAACTCTGAACAAGGTATTGACTCTAAGAGTAATAAAAGATAAGGAGTTTGGATAATTGTCCTTTATCAGCAAGAGATACACAAAAGTCCACACGGCATGTAGTATATTGTTTTCATATCTGATTCAGACACTCTGCATTTATCTTTTCCTTTACCATATATCAAGCAAGCTTTAAAACTCAGATGACATTAAATGTTCTTCTAGTGTGCATATTAAAAACCTAATGTAGCGAAGCTAGGAATATTACTAAACCACGGAATAAACTATTTACATAAAGAGTTCAGCATTGTATATATTTCCAAGTTGTGTTTATTCTATGGTGGAATATCTACTCCAAATTCCAAATTGAGAGGAAACACCTTCATTTGGCATTACTTTTCTTTGTGTTCCTTAAAACTACCACAAAGGTCAGCGATGTAACAGAATCTACGTGAGCCAGCACACAGCCACCACTGGGACTCTCCCAGGAGCCCTGGACGAATGGCAGCCAGAAACATCAGAACCAATTAGAAGTAATTAACGATTTGCATCCAGGTGTTAGGCAGTGCCCCAGAGAGTAGGGGCATTTTGAAAAGAAGCTATGTCCTCCAGCATCTCAGAATTGTCAAAGGTGTCAGCCTAACTTATATAAGATGTGATCCCAGCCATGTGGCGGTGATAAAACCAACATTTCTTGAATGCTTACTCGCTTCACGTGCACAACCTCACTGAGCAAATGGGAGGCTTCCATAGACACTGTATTATCCTCATTTGATAGATCAGGGACCCGGGGCACAAAGAGATGACACTGCTCTATGGAACACAGAGATCAGTCCTTCGTGACAATGACCCAAGTTGCATGCTCGGGAGTAGTGAAGAATAAGGTAGATAAATTCTATGGGTCTATATTGTGAAAGGTATGCAAAACCAAGCCAAATTAAAATTATGATACCACTGCACACCTATTAGAATGGCCAAAATCCAGAACCCTGAAAGCATCAAATGCTGGGGAGGATGTGGTACAAAAGGCATTTGTCATTCATCGCGGATGGGAACACAAAATGGTTGCAGCTACTGTGGAAGACAGTTTGGCAGTTTCTAACAAAACTAAACATACTCTTAACATTGCTCCAATAATGGTACTCCCCGGAATTTATCCAAAGGAACTAAAGGCTTATGTCCACACGAAAACCTTCACACGAATGTTTACAGCAGCTTTATTCTAAATTGCCAAACTGAGAAGCAACCAAGATGCCCTTCAGTAGGTGAATAGATAAACTGTAGTACAGCCAGACAAGAGAATATTATTCATCACTAAAAAGAAGTGAGCTATTGAGCCATGAAAAGACATGGAGGAACCTTAAATGCATATTTCTAAGTGAAAGAAGCCCATGTGAAAAGGCCGCATACTGTATGACTCCAACTATATCACATTCTGGAAAATGAAAATCTATGGAGACAATAACAAGATCAGTGGCTGTGAGGGGTATGGGATAGAGAAAGATGAACAGGTAGAGCACTGGGGATTTTTAGGGCAGTGAAAATACTGTGTGATAATGTAATGGTGGATACATGTCATTATACATTTGTCTAAACCCACAGAATGTACAACACCAAGAGTGAACCCTAATGTAAACTGTGGACTTTGGTGATGATGATGTGGAAATACAGGTTCATCAATTGTGACAAATGCACCACTCTAGTGAGGAATGTTGATAATGGGAGAGGTTACATGCTTATGTGGACATGTGGGTTATATAGGAAATCTCTGTACCTTCCTCTCAATTTTGCTTTGACCCTAAAACTACTCTAAAAAATAAAGACTTTATTTTTTTTTTAAATAAACAAAAACCTCCCAGTCAAAGATGGAAACTTTTGGTCAGATAGTAGGCAGCCACTGTCATATCCCGAGCAGAGGAATCATGTGTTCATAAACAGGATCTCTAAAGACAGTGCGCCTCACAACAACATGAGGAATGGGCTGGAGAGAACATGAAGCTGAAAGAAGGGGCAGGAGCCAGAGGGTTTATGGTAAGCCTGGCACAAAATGAGTAGACCTGAAATGGGGTCATAGCCATAGAAAGAGAAAGTAGGGGGAACTCTGTGAAGCCTGGAGAAAGACTGACCTGGTAACTGAGTGACAGTGACATGGAGGATAAAAAAGAAGGAAGGGTGAGGCTTTGAGATGTAGTTGTGGTCTCTAGGCTGAGTATCGGGAAACATCAAAGGCACCAATGACCAAAATGGAAGAGTCAGGAAGGGCAGTTGGTCTGGGTAAAAGATAGAAAGTTCAGTTCCGGACATATTTGCTTAAGGGTGAGATCAAAGCAGGACAGTCCAGGTGAGATGTTCCATGAACATGGAGATACTAGACTAGAGTTTAAAAAGAAGGTTTGGAGTTACCTTCACAGAATGATAACAGATCTACCTAGTAGATCTCCCTAGGTAGAGAAGACAGGGAAAAGAGAGAAGCCTGCTGAGTCCTGCCCCCATGACATACCCACACTGAGGGCTTTGGAAGAGGAAGAAGAACAGAAAAGCAGAGAAATGGAAAGAAAACTAGGATAGACATGTCACAGGATTAAGACCACTAAGAGAACAATGGAGGGGAAACACAGGACAGAACCAGTTCACTGTGTACCAGACTATAAAAATATGAACCTCCAAAGTAATTATTACAGTGTTAAACTCCTTAAAAGAAATTGACAATCGAAACATGTTCTGGTTTACATCCCCTTTCATTGTATGCAAAGAATAGTAGGAATATGCCTTTTGTATTGTTCTGCAGTTGACATTTTTTCGTGATTGTTTAATAATGGCAGGAAGAACAATGCTCTAGTGATATTATTTTAGGAATTCTATTGTTGCTTTTGCTTACTCTAGCCCAAGAACACAAAATACTGAGTCTGTCTGAGACATTTTAATGAGGTCAATCCTTTTTCAATTTCTTGGACAATTGTTATAATAAAAATTATATATTTCATTTAAAAAAGAAAGTCATAATTTATTCACTTCTTGATACCTTCCTGATTTCTAAAAGGATTTGTCCTAGAGCATCATTTGTGGGTTCAATCTGTCTGCAAAATCTTTACCAGCTCTTAACTAGGTAACTGAATTTGTTGAGTTACAACTATCCTTACCAGGCCCATGAAATTTGCGGACAGTTTTGTTAATGAATAATGCAGGGTTTCGTGAATTCCCTCATGTCCTTGCCCAAGTGAGGGTAGGTTTTCTGGGTCAGTTCCTAAAGGCACTCCCGCCTAGAATCAGTCACTCATGCTGCATGTCTCCAAACATTCCAGTGTACCTGCAGCCTCAGGAGAGGGAACACCACCAATCCAGTGCCCTCGTTCAAGCTAGGTGCTTCTTATCACTGTTCTAGACTTTGCTCTCAATGTCTCCCTATCCCTCTGGGACAAAGAAGTTCAGCTATCAGGATTGCTGATTACAGAAACAATGACATCCTGGTATCTCAAAGGAGGAAACTTTAAGGTCATTTAAATGTAAAGACCCTTAGACTTGTAAATGGACAAGTAGAATTATCACACTCATGTATAATACCCCAAAATAGTGCGCATGAAAATAATATGCTGGGTTTATATTTTGTATTTCTTCCTTAGGTTTAGAGGTGGGATGTCTTTCCATAAGTTTCCCTCAATTCTCCAAAGCTGGATTAGGTGCTGTATGGCCCTTGGTCTACCTTGATTGTAGGATTGTAGCATTTACCTGCATGAGTCGTATTTGCTTTTCTTTCTCAGTATATCTCTCCAGACTGTGACCTTCCTGGGGGCAGAGAGTAGATCCCACTAACTTTTGCATGACCAGCACCTGGCAGAGTGCATGGCATGAAGAAGTGCTCAGAACATATGTGTGGAATGAAGGGAATAAGGAATGGATCCCTGGGAGCAGGGGCAGATCTGCCAGAGAAACTGAGGCACAGTATTAATGAGTCCTCCAAAATCATCTTCCTAATCAAAGCAGACACAAAATGTAGGATCCTCTGGTCCCTAAACCTCACTCTTCTGTGTATATGTGACTAATACATACCACTCACAATTTTGTAATAGTGCACTTTTACACACATAATTTTTGTAATTATTTCTCCTGGTTGGTATTAGATATGCTTCTCTTCACCCTGGTCTAATTCTATATGGAAAGAGCACAATGATTTTGGTTATATCTTCACCAATCTCACTCCTGAGATATTGGGTTCCTGTCGCTATCATTAGGACTAAATCAGATATTTAAATTACATTTCCAGTAGAAATACCCACATGAGAATTAAATCTCACTTCACTTGAGTTCTAAGTTATTCAGTCCCAGGAGTGGTGACTCATGGTCTGGAGATGCCAATATCGCTAGGCAGGCATCACCACACTTCCAACAAAGTTCTCATTTCTGATCCTGAGAAATAATTTCTTAAGAAGAGTCACACAGACCTGTTGGTGGGGCAATTTGGAGGCTGCAAAAGGAACCATTTATTCATCTCAGTATGACCGCATGACTGAGAACACAGGGCACTCACACCATCATAACACTATGGGCACATTTTTGTATCAGGCCTGCACCCTGTTCCTCCCTTCTTGCCTAAGAAAGAAAAGCTAGGAGGGGCGTCATGGGTAGGTGTGGCAAAAACATCACTGGCTTAGAAAATCCATCCTCTGGTAAATGAACAGTATAGCCATAGCAGATATAATCAAATGTAAATTCAAAGGGCCTTTCATATGAAAAATAAATAAGTTTGATCTTTACCTGGCACATAGTAGGTGATATTCAGGAGTACAAATGCAGGTAAAGTGTGGTTCAGATACTCCAAAGGAGCAGGTAATCTAAGAATCATTTGTGTTGGCTTCTGTATTAGAATTTGATTGATTTGCAGCATCTTATCATTCAAAATGTATTTTTAAATGATATTTTGCTTGGATCAACACTGAAATTATTTCAACTTTTTGGTATAACTAACAGTTGATTTAGGAAGGAGGTAAGTAAAACAATATTATCAATGGCATGAAAAGTGAGACAACTTTTTAAATTAGCTAGATATTATTTTTGAATGGGTTTTCTTGTACCCTTTTAAGTCATGCATTTCTCTGTAATTAAGCCAGAAATACAGTGTAATGATAACACCTGTTAAGGTGATCAGAGGGTATCTACATGCCAGAACTCTTAAAACACTGTGACACCTTGAAGTATAGAGCAAAACTAGTGGACAAGAATGTACTTGGGCTATAGAGAATGAAGGGAAGTAAAAAAAAAAAAAAATCCCCATCTCAACAGTAATGAGTTTGATTTCCCAAGTAGAAACAGTTTGGGTGAGTGGCTTGTTCTTTAAAGTCCTGCCTATTAGAAAAGCTAGCTCTTAAATTAGCTTCCCTTTGCTAATGTTATCAATCAGAAAATCTAAGTCCAAGTAGAGGTTCATATTTCCCAATAAAGAGCTTTCTCTCATCCACTTGCCATCAGATGTAGTAATCTCTCCCTGGAAGTGTTAAATCTTTTGCTCAATATTTCTACACCCAAATAAAGTGTTCTGGAACCTCCTCTTTTGGAAGTATTTTGTCATCACCGAAGAGTGTTCAAATAACTGACTATGGTGCTAGGCTAGACACTGAGCTAGGAGCAGCAATCTGAAGTTAATTATTGTTGGTGTAATCATTAGTCCTTACAATACCCAAAGAAGGCACTGCCAGCAAGGACTCAAACGCTCTGTGATGAGACATGAGTATATTACCAGTTTATTGTGGCATGTAACAGTTTATGTTCAGTGAAGTAGAATCAGTGAATATCATTCTTCCAGAAAAGAAGTAAAACAAACAGACAAACAAACAAACTGAAGAGCAAGATTAGGATTCAAGACGGTAAGAGTAAGTGAGAAATGCGGCAAGTAGCAAAATCATTTTTAAACATTTGGCGGCGGGGGGGGGGGGGACGGTGCAAAATGTGTTCAGAAGCCACACCTTCCCAGGGTTTTGTCGACAAGACTTTGACACTGCGAAACAGCTGAGGTCTTTATTCTGTCTGAGGGGAAGGAAAGAGGGAAAGAACAACGGTACATCAAGGACAGTCCAGAGCTGGAAGCCTTTGCTCCTGCAAGCCGAACTCCCAGCTCCGTTCCGGGCAAGCACATAGCCGGAGGAAATGAAAACTAGGAAAACAGTTTGTCCATAGAACAATGAGATGGAGTTTCATTTCGGTTTCACACTCAAATATAAAGGCGGTTATAGTTTTTTAAACAGATTAATACGGGGCAAGGAGTCGAGTCTGGTAGCTCCCTACAGCTACGCTGCGTAAGAGCCCCACTTCTGTCCTGGAGCGTGTTTTAGCTACAGAAAAGCCGTGGGAAAGCAAAGTTACAGCTGTTTCCAGGCAAAAGGCCCAGAGCTGTTCGGCATCAACCACCAGTCTCCGAAGAAGGAGAGAAACACGCCCTAAGCGACTCCGGGGCACATGTGTGGGGCTCCGAGCAGCGTGGGGCGCGACCGTCCACTCCTCCCGCCCGCGACTCACCCGGGCACCCAGGGCAGGTGAAGCGGCCGGCCTCGGAGAGCCCCGCGGTGCGAGTTCAAATCCCGCTGACTCCCAGGCACCCTTGTCCGGCACGGTGCGCACCGAGTCCTGCCCACTTGCCCCCAGCCCGAGGAGTTCCCCAACTCGCCCCTACCCAGCCCACAACAAAGGAGACTCCCTAATGGATGCGCGATCGCCGCCCGCAGACATCACCCGCGGGGACCAGCCCGTTGAGTGCACCTGGCCATGCCCCACGCGACCCCCTGGGGACGGGCGGGAGGCTCCGGCCAGGGACAAAGGGCCGGCGCGGGGCGCCGCGGGCGCAGGGCGGGAGTGCGGGAGCCGGGCCGGCCGGGACTCACCTTCGCAGCGGCCCGGCTGCGCTCCTCGTGGAGCAGGAGGGCGGCGAGCAGCAGCAGCAGCCAGTCGCCGAGCCGGGGCCCCATGGTGGCGCGGCCGGGGCGGCGGCGACCCGCGGCCGGAGGCGGGAGGACGGCAGCCGGGCGCTCGGCGGCCGCAGCGGGCGGCTCCCGGTCGCAGGGCCGGGGACGCGAGCGCTGTGCACGGTCCCGGGCGCGGCGGCTCGCGGCGGAGACCTGAGCGCCGCCAGGCGAGCTCCCCAATTTGTTGGCCCTGCCCCCTCCCCCTCGGCGGCGTGCGGGCGGGTCTCAAAGGGGAGGACTCTGCGGCCCGAGTAAGAGAGGCGGAGGGAGCGCGCGGCCGGCCGAGTGTGGCTGCCGCGCCGCGCGGGGACACGCCGAGACTCCGCGCTCCGCGCCCGCACCCGCCGCCGCCGCCCCTGTGCCCCGCGCTCGCCCCGCGCTCGCCGCCCGCGCGGAGGACCGAGGGCGGCGCGCAGGCCGCGAGCCCCGCGCCCCGCGAGCCGCACAGGGCGGGCGGCCGCGCTCCGCAGGCGCCGGAGCCCGGGCCGAGGTGAGAGCGATCCCCGGGCACGCCGAGACCCGGGCGGGGGGCACGAACTCGGGGCGCCCCGGCCACGCTCCTAGGACTTGGAGGGGCTAGGGCTGGCGATCGGGCGGCCGCGGCGAAGCGACATCAGCCAGGGCCTAGATGCGAAGCCGCCGCCGTCCTCGGTCCCCGCGTCGGCCCTCCCTCCGTCACCCCTGCAAGGAGGTGCGGCGCGACCCGCTGCCCCGCGTCCCGCCGACGGACGGACGCGGCGCCGGGTTCTTCCCTCCCCGACCCCCGCTAAGTCCGCTTTGTCTTTCGCCTTCCAGGCTGGGAGGCACCGACCTCGGAGCCCGGAGCGGCTGAACTGCAAGCATGGCCGGAGACCCGGGCGCGGCGTCCGGCCCTGCCCCGCGGCGGTAAGCCACTCTCTGCCCGCCCGGTCCTGTGGGTCCCGCTTGCCCTTTGGTCAGTGTCACTTTCAGGAGTTGCCCAGCCGGAATGCACGCTCACGGCGCTTTCCCTCCCTCCCTTCCAGGTGGCTGCTGCTTGTAGCTGTAGCCGTGGGACTCCTGGCCCAGAGCGTCCTGGCGGTAAGTCCTGGCCGGGGTTCCCGGGCTTGGATTCGCGCGCCTGAGCGTGGATGGGACACCGAGTGGCCTTGACAGAGGGCGGCTCGTGCGTGTGCTCGCCTGAGCGTGTGTGTGTGTGTGTCCTCCTGCAGCCCCTTACCCAGACCAGGTTCTGAGAAAGCTCGCCCTCCCCGGGAACGTCCCGGTTTGCATCCCGTAGCCTCCCCACCGTCAACCCTGTGTTTTACAGTCGCAGGCCCTTCCAGAGGAGCCAGTGATTAAAAACATAGCCCGCGGCATCCTTTTTTAAGGCTCAGGCAAAAGCCCCGCCTGAGCAGCCAGGGAAGACTGTCAGTCACATGGCAGAGAGGCGCCAGGCTACAAGGAAGAAACGTTTTTGTGCAACTCAAAAGCTGGTGTTTAGGTCCTGTACTGTCCTTGGCAGAGAGTTTTCTTGTCCTTTTAAATGAGAGGCTTTTGGGGGTGGGGGGGAATGGGCGGAGCGAGAAGGAGAACAGCACTGTGCTTTTTTAACCATTGTGAGGGAACAATGGCTGAAAACTCGCGTTTTCTCCCAACATTTGGTCTGCTCCTGGAAGAGCCACGATAAGAGCTGCTAAGGCTCCCACCTGTGACCCCGTTTACTGTGTGCTGACCCCACCCACCTTCACCCCAGAGCTGCATTTAAGGCAGCTTTCTCAGTACATCATTGCGCTGGTGATTGCACTATGGGATTTTATAAATTGTGTTTAATAGGAGACACTTTGGCTGAACTTTATGTAGCATGGCTAAACTGCCACAAGTTTGGTGAGTCTCTTCGGTTGAGGACACAAATGTTTAAACTGAGACTGAAAATCAAGGGGACTTACTGGGTGTCCTGGACCCCACCCTCTCTGTACTCTGTCTGATAGAACAGGATTTCTGTAGTTCCTAATTTCCCAGGTGACTCCTGCTAGGAATTCCCCCTGCCTCTCAGAGGGTTCTCTGGGTACACACACAGGGACGATGGGAAGCTGTAGTCAAGGTTTCTTTGAAGTTACTTCCACATTGTCATATCCCCATGTAAAACAAAGATTTTAAAGGCTGTGAGTGAGGAAGAAATACCCTAGCTTGGGAAAGAACCTTTAGCCTTACTTTTCTGCTGCCTTTCGCTCCTGTTCAGGGCCCAGATTAGAAAGTCAGAAGAGAAGTCAGATGTTGGCTGGAGCATTCTAAGCCAAAGTTTTCTTAAAGCTCAGGTCCATCTCTTTTTATCTTCATGATATAAGAAGATCAGAACCTAGATATTTGTCCCTTATGGGTCCTTATGACATATAGGGGTTGGCTCAGAGTTATGAGCAGAGCAATACACACACATGCAAAGAAGATGAGGTTTCTAGAGAGGAAAGCCCTGAATTCTGTTGAGCATGCATACAATGGCTGTTCTGCTTCCTACTCCCCTTTGTCTCTTAGAACCACTTTTATAATATCAATGTTTTCCTTCCTGAGATGGTGAGAGTCCCGGGAATCTTATCTGAGACTGATCCTAAAATTGGTGGAAAGGGCTTCATGCCAGAAGACTTGGGTTCTAAACGCAGCCCTACCCAGTCTCATAAATCTGGTGCCCCAGTTTCCACACTTTAAACAGGAAGAGACTATTCCCCAGCTCCTTACAGAGGCCAGTGCCCTGCCACACATACACCTCTCTGCTTTTCTCCAAAACCTCTTAGATGCTCTCTGTTCTCTGATTCTTGGATGGATTCATTGCTTAGCGGTGCTTCTCAGAGTGTAGTCCTTGGACTCCTACACTAACCTGGAAAGGTTAAAAATTCAGACCACTGGTCTGCATTGCACACCTCTGATCAGACTTTCTGGGGTGAAGTCCAGGAGTCCACATTCCCATTTGATGCCAAAGTTTGGGAACCACTGAGCTATATAGTGTTATGTTGGGAGGCAATGGGAATCATTTGCCAATTTATTTTATGTCTCTGGGCTTTAGATTCTATAACTATAAATAGAAACAGATAAATACCTCTGAATTATTTTACTAGAGACATATGAATATGTATTATTCAACAGACATAGAATTTGTGATGGATCTTCTACTTGTTAACGTCCTACTGACTACTGGCTTTCATAGCTATTACTCATAAAATAATTCCTTGATCCTTAACTATAATCATTAAAACACCTTTCTTAATTGTGGCAAGCTGAGCTCCTCCCCCATTTGTGTGCCATGCTCAAGAATCCTGTCTCTTTGTCTGTTTCTACCAAGGACTCCTCCCAAGGGTGGATCAATTCAGTTAGCAAGAGCTGCTCATTTTTGCTTGAAAAGTTTTGTAGCAGAAACTGCTAGAAATGTCTAGTGAAGAAAATACATAGTTATTTAATGAGCACTTCCTATATGCCAACTTATGTGTCTTAATCCATCTGAGCCTCATAGGAAAGAAAACACACCTATGAAGTGGTAACTATCATCAGTCCCATTTTACAGATGAGAAAACACTAAGACTTTATACAACTCACCCAAGGGCCCTCTCTTTATAAGAGTCGGGTGTGGGGTTTGAACATAGGCACTTGCTTACTGCAGTAAGCGTCCCCAAATTAGGCTATAAATAGGTAGTGAGGGTACTCCTGAATTCAGTAGTTGAATCTCCTGGTTGTGCTTTCTCTTTGCTCTTAACAGTGACTAACAGAGTAAAGCCACACCTTGGTTCCTAGGAAAGGGAACCCCTGTCTTCTTCCTGTGCCACTTTGCTCTGAAGAGCAGGGCCCCAGAGCAAGGGAGAAGCTATGTGATCAGGTGTCCAAAAGTAGAAAAGAGCAGAAGTAGAAAAGGGCAGCCTGGTCTCAGGATCCAACATAGACACATGTGCTCTTCGTGTGCAACTTAGTGTTCAGATTGCCCTGCCTTGAGTGCAATGCCAGGGTGCCAAGCGCATATGCAGAGGACTCTTCCTAAAAGGCAGTGCAGCACCCCATACTCTGAAGTCAGACTGCCTGGGGGCCATTCCCAACTCATCAGTTGATGAGCTGCTGCCTACCCCTGACACTCACCAAACCCCCAAGTCCTGTTACCCACTACCCTGCAATGGGAATGTTACCGGTGGTATCCACTTCTAGGGTCAGGGCTGTCAGAATAGTGAATGTGCATGAAGTGTCCTGGAGTGTGTGGCACAGAGCAAGTGCTCAAGGTATCTGATGAGCCTGTGTGTCAGGGAAGGTTCCCACAGCGGCATGCTTCTAGCCTTCAAAGAGACTTAAAAGTGCTCACTGTGGCCTGTGCTGAGCATTGTTACTTATCTCAAGAGATGGGGCAGCACCCTTGAAGATCTAAGAGACCAGACCTATGCGGTTCTGGCAGTAAGAGAATTCTAGAGAACAAAGACCTTCTTTCCCTGAGATTAAATGTGCCAGAGGTGGGGGATGGAGGGTGTTGACCTTATGACCTCAGCTGAGGAGACAGGCTGCAAGCTTTAGTTTCTCATAGGTATCAGGGTGCAACCCTATGCACCCCAGAAATGCTGGCCTCCAGACTGCCTTCAGCACCAGCTTCAGTTTCCAGGGTGTTTTCAAGGGTTCAGTGACCTGGAAAATTTCCTTGCCACTTCTCAGGTTGCCATTTCATCCCCTCCCTACCCCAAAAAAAGAGAGAGAAGCAGCAGCAGCAATATGTTCTATAGTTTTCCTCTTCTCCTTTCAATCAGCTTATTGATAAATTATTTTTAAACAAATATGTGTAGTGCTAAGATGCTCTATTTATGAATCACAGAGAACAGTGCTTTCCCAGAATTCCCAAGAGCTTTAGTCCTGTTGTTCAAATTCTGGACCCCTATGAAGGGAAATATCACAAGATTCCTCCTCTGTTAATGGAAACACAGGTATATTTCCAGCTCTCTGGTGGTGGTTAAAGCAATCCTCTTGGTGGCTCATATGAGATGGTCACAGTCAATAACACCACCGATTCGTCGTAGCATCCCAGAACTAGACAAGGTCTGAAGTGTGAAGAGGGAGAATGCAGCTCTTATACTACTAGTGGGTATATTTAGAATGAGAGAGAGAGAGAGAGAGAGAGAGAGAGAGAGAGAGAGAGAAAGTACAATTCAAGTAAAAAGTTCTAGAATAGAAAAGAAAGATTTTGCTAAAATAATAAAAAAAATCAAAGGACTATTTGTCTTTCTAAACAGAGGACTTTTAAAAATAGGTGACTAGCTTCAATTAAATATAGAGAAAATTTGAGGGGAAAACAAAAGGACTGACTTTTCAACATTATATTAATGATAATGAAGGTATCACTATGGAGAAGGTGGTTTTGAAATGTCTTATTCTTTTAGTCTGAAAAAGAATATTTATCTTTGATTAAAGGACTTCAGAGAAAGCTCTGAAATTGACCTCTTACTGTATCTGCTTGTATCACCACCACTAAAGGTGGTGAAGTTTGGAACCTTGACCTTGGCTGTTTCAGCTTATACCACAGGCATTGTGTGCAGTAGCTGGTGGCCTCCTGGGCTACACAGTAGTCTTAAGAAACAACAAAGCCTCACCCCTACATGGTTATTAATTGGCTGTTTGACCCCAGGGCAAGTCACTTAATGCTTTGGTTCTGGGGTATGAGGGAAAGTTGAAGAAGAGCTGTTGTGTGGTATTGGTACTGGATGCTGCAAGCAGTCAGGCACCCCAGGTGAGCTGGAGGGTCAGAACTGGGGACACAACTCCCACACCTGCCACAGGCCCTTCCCTGAGCTGAGACGGCAGAGATGAGCTGGTTCTCGCTTTTCTTAGCTGTCACATTGGGAATAGGAACGCTTTTCCAAGAAAGCATATGGGCTGCCCCAGGATGTGACTTAAAAATAAATATGCTGCATCAGGCTTTTTATCTTCCAGATGTGAAAAGCTTCTGGAATTCAGTGAATGGCTGAAATGAGCGAATGGGCAGGTTATTTGGTGGTTACCCATTGTCACTCCCTTATATATTTGTTTCCTCAGTTAATGAGACTCTTGAGACAGGTAAAGGGCTGAATGATTCACTAACCTTGATTTTTATCGGATTCCCTGGGGGTGTGATTTTTCTTTTGATTGTATTTAAAAGAAGAAGGGGATATCTAATCTGAGGGAGACCCACGGGTTTCTCTGATCTCATCCACATGGTCAGGAAGCGAATTCCTAAGGAAGTATGAGTCTAGCAGCTCCCTCCTTAAGCCCTGCCCTACCCCACCCCTAGAGTCTGGTGTCTCCATTTTGGTACCTTCTCATCTACCACACAGCTCCTGGCAGACAGTTGATCACACTGGGTGTTCTGTTAGCATGTGTTCTACTGCCTTGAATGAGGCTGGCTTTTGAAGCAACAAGTTTTTTGTTAAAAAAAAAAAAATTGTTCCTCTAAGTGTAGTGCAGTACCCTGGAAGAGAGAAAAAACATTCATGGAAAAACTGGCAAAATTCTAATAGAGTCTATTTTAGTTCATGTATTCATGTTAATTTCTAGTTTAGACAAAATGTGCCAAGGTTATGTAAGATGTTGATACAGCATCATCGTGTTTGGGCAAAAGGGTATATACATGGACTCTCAGCACTATCTTTGCAACTTTTCTGCAAATCTAAATTACTTCCAAATAAAAATCTGCTCTTAGAAGCCAAGGACTAGTCCCATTCGGCATGCGTAAACCAGATAAGTGCAAAGAGAAAGCTGAGAAGCAGCAAGTCTGAGACACTGAACAGCAGATGTGGCAAGCAAAAGGAAAATATGGTTTCCATTCTTGTCTCTAACAGACCAAGTAAACAAAAGGCACTTCTTTGTACTTGGAAATACAGCAGAAGTGGCCTCTGCCCCAGAAAAGGGCTTTTGTCCCCCTGACTTGGGAGGAGTGTCGTTTGAAGAGAGGGAAGGGAAGGCATCCTGATGGAGTTTCCACAGCTGGACATCTCGTAGGGTTTCCAGGGTGAGCTACAATAGCCTCCCTCTTCTTGACCTACCAGTTGGATAGGGAAAATGATTGCACGGTTGTTTCCTGAGCTTGAAATGCATGTGAGACATTAAACATGACATGCTCATACTTCTTCGCCCTTACTAATTTGTCAGGCCAGCGTCCCTAGGTGCTGTATGGAAAAGGGAGGAGAGTCCACCCCCCGAAACACACACACACAGACACCTCACTCCCTTCTCACATGCCTAGAAAACCAAGTTGGTGGCAAAGATGAGAGAGCAGCTCTGCTGGGATGTCCAGAGTTCCCAAGCCCCACCTCTACATGTACTTCCTACAGACTCCTGTGGTGGAATTTGGAGTTAGCAATCTCCAAGTGAACACAATTTCTATTTCAGTTATGAGCGGGCGGGGAGGGGGGAGACAAGGGAATGGAGGCCAACAACGAGGATGGCCAATAGCCAATGGCTGTCACCTCACACATTTGCCTCTGTCACCACCCTGCAAGAACAGAGCAGCCTCTGCCCCTGGCCCTCCTCAATTCTGTTTTGCAGCTTCCTACACACCCTATCTCTTCTCAGTAGCCTGTAGCTCTGTGACATGAAGGACACCCTGCCCCCTCACCTATCAGAGTACCCATAGGGCAGACACAATGCCTGTGTCCTGCTGGGACCTCTATCCCTTGGAATTGTAACTCATTCAAAAGTCTAATTAAAGTGCCCTTGCGAACTGCTGGGACTTTAAATCATCACTAGAGATGATCAATAATTTTAAATCATCATTCATAAGTTTTATAGATGTTAAACATTGGTCTTCACTCATCCTCAACTGTAATGACAGCTACCACAATCCAAAGTCGGGGACATGTTACTTCAACTCCTCCAGGATTTGTTCACTACATTGTATGCTCCAGGGCCCGAAACACAGTAACAGCTCAGGAAAGTGTCTGTTCCATAAAGGAGTGAAGCTGTCAGTTGAAAATGAATTAGTCACAGGTATTTAAACAAATCTTTGGGATGAGGAATATAGTCATGGAACAACAAATAAAAGATGAGATAAAAATGTAGTTTTTCTCAGTATGCGTTTTTTTTTTTCCAAATTAAATGCTTTCCCTCCTCCCCGGCCCACCGTTTAAAGTAGCTGTATGATAAAGCAAGCGTTGATCTATGAAAGATTTGCGTTTTTTCCTAGGGATTCTTTCAGCCCCACCCATGAAATTCCTCTGTTGCTGCTTTGCCCAGGTCAATGATCTCCCATGTGGGATTTACAGAAGAATTCGTGTTATTGAATTACATGGACTAATTTTCTGGTACCTGGTAGAAGTTACGTAACAATATATTTTTCTGCATGTGGAGCACTTCAGGCTATGTGACTGTCTTTGTGGAGAGATGTGTGCTGTCCGAGAACAGAGGGAAGGGCTGGCAGACGTGATCAAAGATGCACGCTCCCTGGGAGGCCTCCAAGGCTCTGGTTTGTCCATTAGAGAAGAGACACTGATTAACAATAATTGCAAACTGGTGTTGGGAAGGAGGGCACAGGAAACAGAGCAGCCCCATGGGACCCACTATGTGCCCTTCACTCCTCCCCTGCCCTCACCCCACTGACACTGGTTCCAGGTTGAAGAAAAAGAAGAGGTCCTCTGGGAGGGTGTTTGTGGGCTCCCCTGGTATCCATACATGAGATAGTAAGTCCTACAGCCCTCTAGTGTTCCAGAACCCCCAGGGCCAGCGAAAATACCCCACAGGAGAAGCACAGCAGCTCCTGTTTGTTGAGCACATTGATGCCAGGTAACACATATTACCTGCTCAATGCCTACAATTCTGTGATTATCACACTTTACAGATGTGCAAACTGAGGTACACACAGCTTAGGGCTGCGGTCCCCAACCTTTTGGCACCAGGGACCCATGTTCCTGATGATCTGAGGTGGAGCTGAGGTGGTGATGCTAGCGCTGGGGGCAGCTGCAAATACAGGTGAAACTATGCTGGCTCACCTGCCGCCTACCTCCTGCTGTGCAGCCCAGTTCCTAACAGGCCATGGAACAGCACTAGTCCGTGGCTCAGGGGTTGGGGACCCCTGGCTTAGGGTACTTGTTAAGGACAATAAGAAATAAAGCTGAATGTGAAGCCCAGGACTCGCTGATTCCAAAACCTCTTCTCTTAACCACTATGCTAGGCTGACAAATCTCTAGCCAAAAAATATATGTGCATATTCAAAATCTGCAAGATTTCTGATGTGTCAAATATACACAATATCTAATTATATAATTATACGTGTATACTAAATAAAATACATGTATATATTATTTATCTATAGGTAGAAAATAGATGTAGATGATAGAGATAAATAATAGATGATTGATAGGGAGAGATGATAGATAATGATAGATAGATAGATAGATAGATGATAGATAGATAGATAGATAGAAAGGTAGATGATAGAAAAATACTGAGATGAGAGAGAAAAATAGAGACCACAAAGCACACATGCACATGCACTTATGCTCAGCCCTTGGATGCTCCTGACTCCTTTCTCCACAAAGGCTGCCCAGGCAGAGGAAGGAGGGAGAATTACTGTCTCTAGGGAGCTTCAGGCAGACCTGTTCTTTTTAGAGTCCCTTTGGGGTCTGCAGGGAGGCTAACCTATGCATGTATATGACTGAGTAGCTCATGAACTCTGAGAAACAAAGACCAGAGAGGCTGCACCCCAGAAAGGCCAACAAAGGATGACCCAGGAGGCATGAGCGTGGGAAAGGGGGAATCTGATTGGTAGAACAGAGTTCCTGTGGAACTTTCCTTCTCCAGTCCTTTTCAAAATTCCAGGCTATGAAAGTATATGAACTACCGCTATGTAAAAGGGAGAGGGACATGCAAACACAACATTGTCTCAGAGAGTATAGAGAAGCTGTTAAAAAATCATTCGTCCTAACTTGGAGAGAGATTTAATGAAACTCCCTGGGGAGCAAGAGACCCTCCTAACATTATCTTAGCTCTGCAGGAGACCCCCAAGGACTGTGAAATGATGACAGAATCCATTTTTTCCTGGACTGAGGCCAACTTTCTTATGTTGGGGCTGCTTTTATTGCTGTGTTTTTTGTTTTAAAATTTTTCATTGGCGTTTTGCACGTACCAACAGGTAGACAGGTGTGGTCTATTAAAAAGAGTTGGAGCATCTGAATTTAAGTCCAATGACTGGGAAATGTCACTTTTCCTTTCTTCGAGGTAAAATGGGATTGCTGATGGTGAGATCATTTGTGTGAATTTCACTCACCAAGTGAACATGTCCAATTTTACTAGGAAGACTGTTCACTCACAAGTCATACATTAATCCTCTCATGGGCTCAGATCTGGGTCCCAGATGGAGGACAGGCCAGGAGCAGTGGGATCGGAGTGTTCTGAGCATGTGGAGGGGGTGGACCAGGGAGTAGCAGAAGTTGTCCAACTGTTGTGACCAAATTTTTTAAGTTCGATATGCCATCTGGGATTATCCATGTGCAGAGAGCAACTTGCAGAAGTTCATTGCTTGAAACCGAGTTTCTCTCTCCCTTGATTATATTAGTCTTACGGTACGACAGATTTCGTATGTGATTGTACTCATCAACAAACACCTACAGAAGTCTCACTTGAGACAGAACCAAGCTCTGTTCTGAGGGGAATACGGAAGAGCGAGCAGGACAAAGAGCTGAGGCTCACGAGGAATAAGCTAGTTTGGGTCTTGGGTTCAAAATATGCTCTGCTACTTCATGGCTGCTTGACTTTAGACAAGTTACTTAGCTCTTACGCTTTAGTTGCATGTCTAAAAAACTGGAAGAAAAATAGTTCTACCTTGTTAAGTACACTCTGAGGGTGAAAGAATTGCATGCAAAGATCTCAGCAATCTTAGCATTGTCGTGCTTGCTGAATGTTAGCTAGTCGCTACTTGGTTTTAAGTTTTTTGTTCTGTTTACATATGTGTCTTCATCCTCAAAACCTTAAAAAAGAACTGCAAGCCACAGAGAGAAAAGTTCGAGTGTTACTAGAATTCAGGGAAAAAAATTTATTGCGGACCTTGTTGCATGACAGAGCCTTCTCTGTGCGTGGCATTCAAGGCAGAGGAGAGATGAATGTGCCCAGCAAGGCACAGCAGGGCACAGGAGGACGTGGGCACGAGTACACTAAGCCAGCCAGACTGAAGGGATGTGGGAGGGGATTGTGGTAAGATCCTGCCACCTTCATAGCATCTGGCAGGGAGTAGCTGTGGTGCCAGGACACTGAGCTGTGGACAAGCTCACCAGCACACACTCAGTTCACATGACAAGCAGTGCAGATGCATCTTCCCAATGCCTTGGACAGTCTTTTTCATTTTCTTAAGTTTCAGAAATGCCAGCAAAGAATTTCATTTTAATTAAAGTTAGGTCAAGGTGTAACTAAATTATTTCAAGAATGAACGGAAAGTCTTAAAGAAAGAAAAAGAACACTTGTTCAAATAATTGAGACCCAGTATAATTTAACAAAGCGAGAAAACTTAAAGAAGTCTGGGTCTGACAATGTGGCATGGAAAACACTTAGTCAAGTCTTAGCAGAGAACGTTTTTCTTGAAAGCTCAGGACAGCCCCTTCACCCCCACCCCTTGCCACTTCCCACTAGGGCACTAGCACTTCTCTGCCTCTGCTGTGGTTTCATAGTCAGGGTGAACAGGACACACAGACAGACCTGTTCCCTTCTGAGCACCCAGGTGAGCAAGGCCAACGGGTGGATTCAAACAGGAAGTTCCAGCTGGAAATTCCAGGGAGGAAAACCACCTCTTTCCCTTTCTTCCTTACTTGGACATCGTCCTAACTGTAACAACCATCGAAGTAACAATCAAAGGCCAAATAGTCTCTTTTCCTATCTGAAAACTACCTCCCTTTCCTACCAGCTCTCACCAGGTTTTGGGTGCTTCCCTCCTCACCACACACCCCAAGACAATCTTAGCTCAGACAGGATTTCCTTCGTTTAGTCATCAGCTTTTATGGTCCAGCCTCCCCTTCCCGTTGCAAAACAAGGAATAGTAACAGCAATTGTCTGAAATGATTTTTAAATCTTACAATAGTACATGTAGACATTAGGGGTTTATTATTATTATTATTATTGTTTATTTTAGTTTCAAGTATACAGTACATTGGTTAGATATGCGTATAATTTATAAAACACTCCCCCTAATTGCTCTTTCTCTCCTCTGACTCTCTACCTAGCCAATACATTAATGCTAACTGCAGTTTTTGTGTGTGTTTACTAACATCAAGATTCCAGAATTTAGAAAAACAGGTGTGTTTCTTTGTATGTCACATGGTACAGTGAGTTTTCAGCTGTCCGCCTTGACTTTGTGCGATTGCCAAAAAGCAAATACATTCATTTTAATCGCATCTCTAAAATGCTACAAAGTTAAAACAAAAATGATGATAAATTGAGCAAAAGTTATTCACGTTTTAAGATGAAGGCTAGCAGAACGATGGGTCAGATTAGTAATATTTCCTGCTAGTAGGAGTCCGATTCCCAGCCTCGCATCAGAACAGGCCTTCGGGGCATGACATGAAGCATTTCTTCAAAGCCTTAACAGTCTTCCAGGGGTCTGGAAGGAGAATGTAGTCTTTATTATTCTCCCAAAGGATTCTAGGGGGAACCAGAGCAACCTACTTATAAGAACTTCATGCAGATAGCTGTCGGGTCTGCTCTTGGTTAAAATGGAAACTCAAGTCATTCAGCTCTAGCTGCCTGTGCAGGGAGGAAAGTGTACGCAGAATAAGCTAAGTGAGCAAAATTCAGTCCCTCACAACCCCTCCATCTAGTTATAACTTCACATGCCCGCTCTCTCCTCTCTCTCGCTCTCTTACTCACTCTCTTCCTCCTAGCGGTACTAATACTGGTAGTACTAGTGGTGGTACACTACTAATAGCAGCATACCACTCTACTTTTCCAACGGAATTGTTCTTGCCAGCTAATGGAAGGCAAAAATTCCATGTCAATGAAGTCCCATCAAAGAAGTCGGGGGTGGGGAGGGAAGAGAGTAAAATATCTCTTTACAGCTTCTCATTTCCTCTGTTTTTATCCCTGCTCTAAAATTTCTTCACTGAAACCCTGTGCTCTTCCAGATCCAAAACCTGGCTCAAAGATGGCTCAGACATCAGTTATTACAAGCAGAATTTGCTTCTGGTTTCCTGTGAAACAGGTGGACGTTGGACTGGCAGGACATTAGGAACACCTGGGAGACTTCGTAAAACTGCAGTGCCGTGACCCTGCTCTTTAGATATTTTTATTTAAATATTTAGATATTTAGATCAGTGAGCTGCTCTGGGGTGGGTCCAGGCATCTGAGTTCTACCTCTGGATTAAGCAGAGATTGTCAACCTGGGCAGAATGTGGCAGTCACCTGGGGAATGTTCTAAAATATCAAGTTTATGCAAAATGCCTGTAAAGGAATTTCAAGCCCATGGAGAGACAAACTTTGCCCTTTAAGGTCAGGAAGACTATTTGCTGTGCTCACCAGGAGGTTCTGGTTCTCCCTCCCAGGGCTCTCCACCCATCAAACAGCCGGTACTGGGAATGTCCTATCCCCCTACAGTAGGCAGTGAGGCACAGCTGGGAAGACACAGCACAGGGTCTTCTCCCGCCTCTCCAGTCATTGGACCCCCGGAACCCCCGCCGGGGGTGTGATTGGCATCTCATCTGTGCTCCCATGCTATGTTTTGTGGGCGATGCCTTTGCTTTCCAGTAGGAGTGGTTTGTTATCTGCTTCTCATCTGCTTAGAATTTCACATTCTAGAAATAAATGACTTATGACTTAAATTTACTCCAGAGGGAGAAGAAACTAAGATTAGTTATGTTCACTCTTCATTATTTTTTTAAATCCAGAAATTCTTTACTTAAGAATTAAAAGCAGGGGAGAATAATACTCCTATCCAGAGATTCTAGAACCAACAAATGGCTGGACAACACTGATACTTCAAATAACTAAAAAGGTTGGTTCCTCTAGAACAAAATCTAACCCCGGGGCCATCTGCTTCTGTTTGGTATAAAAACAGAAGAGCAAAGCCAGAACAGTGTCTCAAAGGAAAATAAATTTATTTAAAAGAGGACATACATATATACATATATTTCATCATTTTTTTAATTTTCTTTTTCTTTATATTACTTTCTACAAAATCTTTATTCTTCTAGTTCTTGAGCTAAGGACAAAAGACTAAGTCTGTTTATCCAGGCAACATTTTTGCCTTCTTGTTGATTTTTCTTCTTCATTCGGTCTAATTAACTAGATTCTATAAAAATAAACAGAAATAAAACAGACTTAATGAGGTTCTTCTTAGCTTTTCACATGAAAGAAATTATTTCAAATCTTTATTTTTTCTAAGCATTTCATGTGTTAAAAATTAGGTAAATAACCCTAAAATAAAAAATAAAATTCTGATGATTCATACATCACATACACAACAATGTTTGTAAATTAATCATTTAGGGAAAAAACTTATTGGTGTCACCTCAGATCTCTTGTATATGTAGTGAAAACCTGTGTTGATTCTTTTTTCATGTTTTGATTTTTAACTGTGGTAAAATACACATAACATTTACCGTCTTGACTGTTTGAAGTGTGCCGTTTGTGGCATTAAGAACATTCTCATTGTTGTGCAACCAGCCCCACTGTCCATCTTTAGAACTTTTCCATCATCCAAAACTGAAACTCTGTCCCCATTAAACAGTGTCTCTCCGTTCTCCCTTCCCCCAGTTTCCGATAACCTCTATTCTACTTTCTGTTTCCATGAGTTTGCATATTTTAGGGACCTCATGTAAGTGGGATCACAAAATATTTGTCATTTTGCAACTGGCTTATTTCACTTAGCATAATGTCTTCAAGGTTCATCCACGTGGTGGCATGTGTGAGAATTTTTTTTCTTTTGGGGGATGGATAATATTCCTGTACTTTTAAAAGTTATTATTTTAAAGCTCAGTTTTGTTTAGAAGAAAGACTCACAGCTCAAAACAAAGGGGTTCGTGGGCCAGCTGGTTGTGTCTCTGACTCTGTCTTCCCACTTTGTCTGACTGACTCCCTTCGGTCCCTATCTTGTTGACATGTGTCTTGCTTTCTAACAAATGTTGACCTAGTAGTGTACTGATTTGAGTTTCCTCTGGCACAAGCACCAATGAGCAGGTGTGAAGCTCAGGAATGAGATCTGGGACGGAAATGCTGAGGAGGGTGTCACGTATCTGGTGCCCTCCTGAGGCCCTGGGGCTGCATGAGTTTTTTCTCAGAAAGAAAATAGAGAAGGGAAGCCTCAAGACAAGGGAGAAAGACTGGCAGAGAGCCAGGAGGAGGCCCAGAACTTCATCTCAGAAACCTGGAGAGGAAGACATCTCCAGGAGGGTGTGGTCAAGCCACCAGATGCAGCCATAGGGAAAGGTTTAGCCCTTGGGTTTACCAAATTGGAGGTCCCTGGAGCCTTCTCTTCCCATATAGCTAGGGTCACATATGCAGTGAGTTGGGTAGACTCTAGGACGTGGGGAAATGGAGACAGTGAGTCAAAACTACTCTGATCAGTGTCCACCTCTAGCCATTGCTCTTTCTCTTTGCACACTGGACCCAGGCTCCTGGAGGGCTCAGAACTTGTTTCATGCATCATTGTGTCCTCCTTTGGCACAGTGATCTGCCCACGGGTACTTAAAGAATTTTATTAAATAAATGTGTTATATGACTATTCCATGGGAAGTCAAGATATTTCAGGTTTCTAAACAAAAGAGACTGGTGGCATGATCAGAAGGTTACTGGGGCCACTTGGGCAAGGTCAGCTGGAAGACATCTAGAAGCAGGTTCAAAGAAGGGCCCCCCTTTTCAATGTTTCAGCCTGAGATGCTGAGCCCAAGCTCTGATTCTACACTAATTCCCCAGCTGCTAAACTATCAGTCTTAGAGAGGCAAATGGACAAATGTTTGTTTCCATGAAAGCCTGTGGTCAGTCCACTGGAATTCTATGGCAGGAGTGGTGGTGACATTTCTCAGTGGTTGAGGGCCTGTAGCCACATCACTGGTTTAAATCCCAAAGGTGGGATCATTTGAGGCTCACTGATTACTCTGGAGTTCCTCTTCTGTACACTCTGGGGAGCTGTCAGCAGGCTTTGGCCCAGGAGCAGAAGAGCATCCATCTAAGTCCATCCAAGAGGCAGCCACCTGCTTGGAGATGACATCAGATATTGAGATGACACCTAGAGTCCCCATGGATGCCTGGCACCAGTCTTGCCCTGTGCTTTTTCTTTTTTAAGTTAGTAGTGCTGGGGTGCATCTCTTTAACTAATACTCATTGCCCTGCAATTGTGAAGCTGGAGTTTAAATGAGTGTCAGGGAAGCTGTGGGGCCAGCAGGAGGATCCATCTCAGACAGAGAAACCTAGTGAAGATGGCTCAGGGTGGCTTCTCCTCCTGCCTCCATTGTTCGCATGATAGGAGGGCCAGGGGTGCAGTAAGAAACTCCCAAAGAAAAGAGGCTTCCTCTACCCCCAAATGTGAGTATGAGCACTGTGAGCCTTGTGAGGGCAGGGACCAGGTCATGGGCACACTGACTCTCCAGTACCCAGTGCAGAGTTGGGCTGGGATCTGACTCACAGGACAGACAGACGCCAGCAGGAGGGAAGAAAGTGAGAAAGTCAGGAGTCCTGGTCAGAACTGACACTAAGTTTTTGGGGGCCTTTATGTCCAGATCACAGCACAAATCATTATGTTCAGTGCCATCCCTCAGAAAAATGCACCTGAGGTCAACTGATGAGGAGTTCATCTTTCATGAGCTTCATTCAATTTGAATTACTGGATAAAAAACTACTGAGGTAGACAGACGTTGGCTTATCTGCAAAGGCAAACTAATGCAAAATATGCTTCCACTGCAAGACATAGTGCCAAACTATTTCATAGCTTGATATTTTTTTTCTTGAGCTTCAGACCCATAGGCATTTGGCCAATGAGCAATCTGTGGGCTGAGCTGAAATTTTTCTTTGGGGCAGAAGAGGTTGGCCAGTGGCCTGATTTGTGCTTCCAAAAACTTGGCTTCATGGTTTGTCAAGGGTAAGAATATGGAAAGTGAATCAATGACCAAAACCACATAGTCCGTGAAACTGGGTGGTGGCCATCATTCAAAGCCCCCATCTGTTAATTAAAGTGATAACTGGACTTGCTCCTCTAGGAGTCCCTCTCTACTGGTCCATGACTTAAGGGAAGTGGGGCTGGCCTGGGAAGTCACTTTCTCCTGTAAACTCTGATCCCTGACAAGGGATGAGACCTAGAGGGTGATGTCTCCTCACTTTGCTTCATGAGAAAGCAAATCAGACACAGCTCCTCATCTCTGGCTGGATCTGAAGAGCCAGGCCAGAGCAGTGCTGTGGCAGACCCCAAAGTTGATTCAACAGATTCAGCAGGTCTGGGCAGGGCCTGAGATTCCGCATTCCTAATCCACTCCCAGTGAATGGGATGCTGCTGGTACCACAGTTTGGGTAGAAAGTTCTTGATGATGTTTTTAGAGCCTTGTGATGATTCTGCTTTCTCTTTAAATAGTTGCTTCCTAGTAAACAACAGAATGTATAACCAGGGCTTGCTTGCTCCTAAAATATCCTCCGATCTTCTAAAGTGTTACAAGAAACACCCCACTCTGACTTGAGCAGGCAAGTTTTGTAAAGCTGTAGATGAGAGAAAGATCATTTCATCTGCTATTCTTTAGAAGGGTTAAGGAATTTCTCTTTGCAAAGCTTTTATCTTTTGAAATGCAGAGCTGAGGCTTCTGGGGTCATATCCTGCCTGAGAGAAAGTTCAGCCCTGAGCATTGCAAAAACAGCCTGTTAGAGGAGGAAAGAGAATGAATGGGGAAAGGGGAATCATGACCAATTTCTTGAAAACACGTTTGCTCCCATAAATATGCATCCTCTTCACACTGTGAGCCTTAGCTCATCACTTGAACACAGTTTAAAGCAAAGGTGTAAATAGTGATCAGAAATAAACACATTTTTAAATAACTTCAGAACCAGGTTTTGGAAACAAAAAACAACACTCCTGCTTCATGGAGACTTTACTGGAAGCCTGTTTCCTTTTGAAATGAAGTTGAAAGCACAACCCCCGCCCTCCCCCTAAGTTATCTGTCTAAGTTGTTAGAGGCAGCTCTGTTTTTCGTGGAGTGACACTTGATTTTCCCCTAGTGATGGTCAGTCATGCGTTTGGCCTTCTCTAGCTAAAGCATCTATCAAATGGAGTCCTTTGGAAAATTCCATGCAAGACAACCACGTATTAGAGATAAAAGCAAAGATTAAGAAGGCAGACATATTATCTAAATGTCTACAAGGGAAATCACTCTGGAAGATTAGTGAATCCAGATAGAGAATCCTTGCTTTGAACAATGACTAAGGCAGAGTAGTCATGGGAAGATTCCTCTTACAGATCTAATCATTTTGTCCCTTTGTGTGGCTTTATTTTCTCTTCTCAGACTCTTATTTTTGTAGGTTTATCCTCTCCCCTTCTAGGTACAGACTTTGTATGTGGTGGAGGAGGACATCCAGGAGCCTCCCACATTGTGGTTATGTCCCAGACTTTCATGTTAACTCCTTTGCTTAGAACCCAGGTTGTACCTGCCTATTGCCCAAGGTGAGAAGCTGTGACCTCAGAGTCCAGCTCAAATGGTTTGTCAGTCTTAATCTATAGCCTTGGGCAGATCTTTAGTTTTTTGTGACCTTTGTTTTCCTCCTCTGTAATCCTCCTTCAGCTAGTTGCTAAAAGGACTAAATTCCACAAGGTATGTGAAGCACTGAACACAGTGCCTGGTATAGAATAAACATCCCCAGCAAGTGCTGTGATACTGTTTTTTTCTTCTGAACTCAGTGACCACTCGAACTTGAGTATGTCTCCCCCTTGCCACTCTCCCTAGTGACAGCCCACTCCCCTGCCTCTTCTGCACCCCTGTGATGGAGTCTTGGCAAGTAATTCCAAGTTTTTCAATATAGAGATAGTTCCTTGATTCTCTTTTCCCATCAGCATATTGCAGACCACAGAAAGTGTCTCAGAAAGACTGTTTGTGAACATCAGCTACTTCAGTTTTCACTGACCCCAATTTGCTCAGGCCTCTTCTCAGGAGGCTCCTTTGGCCTTCACGACGTAGATTCCATAGAGAAGGGCTGCACGCCAGACTCAGGCTCTTCCTTGGTCCCTACGTCATTTCACCTGTCTCCTTGTTGATTCTGCGGGTCTTACTCATTGAAATTCATCTACAGCCATCATCTTGATTCCTGATTTGCTCATGATCGCCAGTCTGTTCATCTTTAAGGCAACATGAGAATAATACTTTATTAACTCGATTGTTGAGTTATTACTCAGAAATCATTGAAACTCGGTATCAGATGGCAGATCATCAGCCAACTAAAAATAATTTGACCAATTTATAACCAAAAAGTCTTGATCATGGATAGATAATAAGCTTGGATTCAAGGGAAAACCCTGTTCAGTGTTAACCACCACCCCGCTCCCTTCACCTTCAAGTTTGAAAGAGTGTTCACTTCTCAGTTTCAGACACTTCTGCCCTCTTCCAGCATATATGAATCCACTCCACGCCACATCTGCTGGGCTGCTAACCTTGGTCTCCTTCATCCCCAGGACCCCTATTTCAGCTTCCTTTGTGACTTGCCACGAAGAGGGTTCCTGGCCATCCACATCTTGCCTTTACCAGCTATTCTACTTAAGTTAGTTCACTTCCCTCCACTGACTGGCTTCCTTCCATTTCTCAGGGCCTCACCCACCCCAGGGCTTAGCACGTATTGTTGCCCACTCCAGATGTTAAAAAAAACTGTTCCCCCACATCACTGACCACAATGGATTCTTCCCAGAAAAATAAGTCTGTTCTATCTCCACTGCCACCCAGCCATCCTTCCTGGTACATCTCACTCGGGGTCAAAATGATCCCACATTTTACATTTAATTCTTGTCATTAAAAGGCAAGAAATTGAGAATGCTTTAGAGTGACCCTTTTAAACAGTCCCAGGTTATTTTTAAGGGTTTGTCTTTTTATAGTGAAGAATTGAAGATGGGGTATTGGAAGAAAAAATGAAGAAATTCAGCCTGAAGTAGTAGGTTCATGTTGTTTTGAGAGAGGGATTCATCCTGTGGGTGTCACTGAAGTGTTAAAATCCCCCCACCATCACAGAGAAATGTTCTCCTGCTGTGACCCATACCCTGCTAATTTTGTTTTCATAATTCATTAAGGCATTTGTTCCAATGAAATTTTAGCACTTAGCCATCATTTTTAAAAAGTCACCCCTTAAAACAAAATTTTAAACTTAAACAGCTTCTCTTGGTGACATGTACAAAATGATTTCTCATGGACCAAGTAAAGTCTAAATAGATTTTTTATAATATTTTCCTGAAATGTTATTTATGAGAATCTATACTTTAAATAATTGTTAGATGGTGATATTACCATAAACTATAAATCATGTATCATAAACCTCATTAATCTATGCTAATAATTATGACTTTGTCTTTAGTAAACTGTAGGCGAGGGGTCTTCAGTTACTATAGTGTGCAAAGTTAATCAGGAAGATACTCAATCTGTTTAAGAAAATAAGCCTCTTCAAGGCACTTCTGAAGTACTCATTCACGTATACAAAATACTCTGTTCCTTATAAGAATTATCATTTTGTGTACCATCCTAAAAAATCCTCCGTATTAGGGCCATGGCTTCTTAGCTCGATTGTTGACTTGTTCTTTAGATAGCAGTAAATTTTTTCTCTTTTCTAAACTTCCCAATTCAGTTATTTTTCCTATTCAATCTAATTCTCCCACAATTAAATCAAATTAGTCAAATTTTTTACTCTAATTTGACATTGAAGAAGAGCCAAATTAGACCAATCAAGTTTGCTGAAGCAAATGTGGTCTAAGCAGAGATTTGCTTATTAAGCATTTTCCCATCTACCTCTATTTCATTCTCTTTTTTTCATGAAATATAAAAATAAAACACTGGACTTTCAGAAGAAACAGAAGGTGTAGACATGTTTAGTTCAATATGCTAAAGTCACATTTAATTCCATGATTACACTATATGAAGAAGGATATATAAGGACGTTTGTCCAAGAAGGGTAGGTAGGACCTTAGGAATAAACTAGTCCAAACTCCTAAAGAGAAGGACCTTGGAGCCCAAGGAAGTACAGAGATCCGCCCTAACCACACAGCTAGATCCTGGTAGTATTGAAACACCCAAGCACTAATCCAAGGTCAGCCTTGATAAACTAATGTTGTCATCTAATTTCACTAATTAAGTCATTTTATATATTAGATCATTTTTTAAGGAAATTACATGATTCACTGTTTTTAAAGCTTGTTTGGGAAATGGTAGGCAGAACATTCTATCAAGCCAAAACCCATTGATCTTCTTAGAACTACATCATGGGACAAAGCTCATACTTCACTGAGGTCCCATATTATGGCAAAAATAAAGTTTTCTTCTATTTTAGTGCAAAGTACTTAAAGTCCATAACCAGGTAAGGAGATAGGACACATGTCATTGTGAACAAAATGCAGGAATAAATTAAATGGAGAACTTTACACCTTTAAATAAGTTACTTATTACTTCAATTCCTAGGGTATCAGATTCTGTTAATGCTAGTGTTTTACAAGATATACCAAACTTAAAACAATGTAAGACACCACCACGTTTACTTTTTCATCTCTCTGTATAGGACTAAAGACAATCCCTTCCCCACCTCACTGACATCACCTTCAGTTAACCTGAGTTTTGAGATCTTGAAAAGCCTAAATTCCTGAATACCTAATTTAGAGAATCCAGAAAGCTGAGATGTGACTCATGGCATACCAACGGCTTTCTTAAAAGTCCTAGACAATAGTGAGGTCAATCAGGAAGGGGCAAGGTTGGGAATGGGGTGGTTCTGAAGAGAGAATGCAAAGAAGATAAAATCAGCCAAGGAGAGATATAAAATGTGGTATGTGGAGGGTTGAGCTATCTAAATGCCCCTGGGATATGATAGTAAATCCCAGACTTCTTATTACCGATGCTTGATATTCATTGTAGTTCTTTGTACTTTTCAAAGAAAATTTTCATAGCTATTATCTCATTTAATCCTCATAGCAGCCTTGTAAATAGAGGCAACAGTTGCGGTCATCCCTATCTGTACTGAAGAAGGAAAAGCCAGAGGAATTCAATAACATGATAACTTCACTAGATTGTGACAGAGCTGATGTCAAAACTCTTTCTTTTTGCTGGAAAGTTTTGTCCCAAGCAAATTATTTTAGATTTACGTTGCTCCATGGACATCTCCATGAAAGAAATAGAGGGATATTATAACAGCCATGACACTAATTGGAAAAAAGACACTGGGTGGTTTCCCCAAGTACACCCAGCAAAATGTGTAATTCCACGATGAATGGAGAAGGAGTCTATAAAATGCAGCAAAATTCAGGATTAAGAAGCCAACTTTTCATCTCTTATGGCAAAAACAAATGTGACAGATTCAATAAGCATACTGCTTTAAGTTGCCAAACCAGCATTGTGTATATTTTGTTTTTTTATAAACGTAACCTACTCTTTTTAAAATTTAAATTTGGAAGCACTGTAACAATTTTCTAATAAAACATGTTGGGTAAGAAGTTATACCTTTAAAGATTTCAAGACTTTCCACGGCCCCTTTAACTGAGAGTGGAACTTGATTTGTTTTGCAAGTCACCCTTATAGCTGCATGACTTCATCTCAAGCAAGCTAAATTAAAGAATTTTCAATATTATAACGGTCACTAAGCAGACAACTGACATGTCAGCATTTAGAAGAGGCTAAGGTTTCAGGGCAAGCATGGAAAGATACTGCTGTAACACGATGTTTTACTTGGGTGGCTTCATTGTGTAGGTGGGTGGCGAGTTGGAATGAAGCTGGGAGGTGGTGGGCAGTGGGGGAGGGATAATACCATGCCAGAGCCCTTCCCAGCCACAATGTCAGCTTGATTGGGGCAAATCTCTTGAAATCTATTGAGACTCCCCATCTGCTTGTTCACAATTCATCTAAGCGACTCTGGCCAGTGTTTCTGGGATTCTCTTATGGTTCAAAGCAAAGTGCATGTCTTTGTTTTTCCAGGTTTCCAGTATTGGCTATCTACCATCCACCTGAAATGCTTCTCTGAGCTGCATGGCACTATTTGGTTTGCTGTAGAGTGCCTTCCCAGGGTGTACTGTATGGGTACCATACATGGCATACACACACAGAGAGTGAGAAAGAGAGAACTCCACCTTGCTCTTTTAAATCAAAGACCTCCCGTTAAATGCTTTTCCTGAGAGCAGTTAGTTTCCAAAACAGCAATTAAGAAGCATTTTCTACCAGCAACTAGAAGGCACGGTTGCCTGTCTTGACCTACTTTGGCTAACTGATTCCTCTCTACACAGTCTGGTAATCGGGCTATTAGACTGCTTTGGAGTCTTCATTGCCTACAGTTCTCTATACTTTGTCTTACATCTTAAATTCCTCATAAAGTAGCTACACATTGAATGCTACTTAAATAATCTCTGGTATTCAGATTCTCTTGGGGTAATAGTTTTTTCTTTCCATACAGCTTTTTACAAAAGGGAAAAGTACTTAATATCATTTTCTTCAAGAAAGATCTCAAAGCTATTAAACCATCCTTCAAAGGTCAGCTTGAACATTTTTTAGTGGACCTAAAATACACCAGTAAAACTGCATGATAATGCCAGGCCACAACAAAGTACAATTTGCTGGCAGAAGACAGTTGATACCACATAGTTCCCAATTTCATGAGACTCAACCTCAGAGTGGTGACAAGAACAAGATGACTTGAGAGATCTCCATTTTTTTTTTTTTTTTTTGGCAGCAACAGCAGCAGCAGTTTCCCATCTTACTCATGTCAGAGGTTTCCATATTGTTGAAAAGAGGAGGAAATCATAATTTTCCCTTCTTGTTAATAGTGGTCAAGTCCACCACAGAACTAAAGCCAATAGGCAGTACATTTGGGCTCAGCTGCCTTGACCTATGAAAATGCATGCCTGACGCTCATTCATCAGACCCTGACTGCTGTGATGATGAGTGGGCATGAAGATGTGCCCGCAGACCCCAACAGCTCTCATATTCAAATCAGTTACAACCACAAAACCAAGTTTCTGAGATGTGACTTTGGAATTTTCACTCATCCGACTACTCAGATATGAGGCAAAATTCCAAAAACAATTCAAAAACAACCAACATAAGAATGTGGTGTCTTATATTCACTCTCACAGTATTTGTATTTCCCTCATTTCTAATGAGATGAAGCACATCCATATATAATTAACAGCCATTTGGATAATCTCTCCTATGATCCACCGGTTTGAGTCTTGCGCCCATTTTTCTACTAATGTCTATGTTCGTACTGACGGGGGAGCTCTTTATTTATCTCTTGGTAGGTCCATATGCTTTTTCTTTCTTTTTATTCTTTTCCTTGCTGTATAGTACTATCTAGAATACATTAACAACAGTAAACCAGAAAATGCTTACAAACCCCGTACCTATTATGATGCTTCCCCAGTAAGCTTTGAAATGGATTTTAGAACCTACACAAGCTATTTTCTGAATCCAGGCTCACCTTTCAGAATACATGATTCCCAAAATAACTTCCTGAACTATCTTCCAACAGAAAGTGCCATAGGAAACAATGTTCTGAGTCCTCCTCGTCTTTAATTATGTTTAGAGCAGAGATTCAAATGCAGAGAGAAGAAAACTCGGGATAAAATGATAGTGACAGTGATACAAACTAATGCTTTTACTGTTGTAGAAAAATGAACAGAACAACTCCCATTACCCAGCACTTTCTCATATTGTACATTTTCCCCCTCCTCTCCTTCTGTCTTCCTGCATTTGAAAGTTGGTGGGATGTTGAATGTTGATGATGTTCCTGAGAAGGCAAGCACTGCAAGATAGAAGGGGAGATGTGGCTCTTTCCAGTTTTCTGAATGTTCACTTTTAATAGAAGATCCAGTTTCTATTTTTATACCGTATCTTGCCATCCTGAAGTGTTAAGTTTTGAAAGGTGAGCAGTGACTTCCTCCAGCATTTCCCGGTTTTCTGAGTAATTGGCCTGTAACATGTTTCCAACATCAGCGGTATTCTCAAATATATACTTACTTCCAGTAACAGTGAGGCCTGTTTCTGAGCTTAGTTGAAATTCTTCACAACCTAAACATACAGTGATATTTCCAGAAGCCCAGATCCCAATGGCAGCTACATACATCATATATTTGAGCCAGCAAGTAGGTGGATGTGAGAAGTGTCACAACCAGCCAGAGTCTTTGCAAGGACTAACAAGGCTTACTTCTGGAAAGGATGTGTTCCTTCAATCAAAAAATATAGAGAGTGGAGAGGGACTATGCCTATGGTCTGCCCATCAGCCTAAGGAATATTCTTGAGAGTCAAAGGAAATACCTGCTTTGGACCAGCTGTACCCCATGTTCCGCCTCTAATTCATGACCACTCCAGGGGCATGGCTGCCATACGATGATTCCTGGTGCTATAATTTAGAAATTTGTCTCTATGGCAACCTTCAATATCATTCTGCCTTTGCCCCTTCTCTAGGCAGAAATGTACTTCGTGTCATCACAAGAAGGTGACCTTACTTTTTGTTAATAAAATCCTCTTTGTTCTTGGAAAACATTGATTCTCCGCTCCCCTTTGCAATTCTGATGCCCTGGGACCTAATGTCCCTCTCACGTGAGCTCACATTCCACTGATTTGCTTGCAGTGAGATTGGGAGCAACTGAGCCTCCTCGTTTCTTCTGATGGGGTGTGTGTGCTTGTATCTGCACGCTGGTTAGGTGTGTGCTCTCCTCACCCATCTCTTCTCTAACTCTCTTCATACGGGCGGTGTTTGGAAGCACTTTTTCATCTCCAGACACTTGCTAACTTCATTAGGATGGGTTATGAGCAACGTGTCCCACATAGAATATGTCCCTCTAATTACAGCAAGGTTTGGCTGAGCACAGGGACAGATGGCTTGCACTCTGCTTCGCATTCCAGGGGTGTACTATCTTTTTCCTGGATAGCCTTATCATCTCCCGAGTGACTGTTAACACATCATTTCTCACTTTTCCAATCATACTCCTCAGAAGGGAAACTCATCATCATAATTCTGAGGCTAGATCACTCAATAAAAGAAATAAAACTTCTTGGCTCGTTAGTCTCAACCGGCCCCAGCCTCTGGGCACCCTTGCTCCCTAATAGTCTTGCACACTCCAGCAAACTAGGGTGTACTTCTTTCCAGTCCCTGGCACTTTTCCTGCTCCTGCCAACTATTGACAACCCTTTCTGTAACTGAATGTCAACCTCCTCACAGCCCACCCCTGCCTATAGGATCCTTCCCTGCCATTGAAGCCTCACTCATATGGCACCCATCCATGATGCCTTGCTGAGTTTTCCACGGGACATGATCTCTTCCTTGCCTGATTTCCTTTACCAGTTCTCTATAATTGTATTAGGGCCCTATAACAGTCACATCTGCTTTGTTGTACAGTTACAGTTACCTATCATTAATAACAGATAATGTCATTGAGGTCTTGTCAGAGCCAGACCCTGGGGTGAGTGCTTTACACATATTACCTTAGGTTACCTCCACAGTAATTCTTCGAGGCAAGAACAAATATAACCCTCATTTTACAGACAAGGAAACCGAGGTCTAGACAGTTTAAGTGAGTGGTGGGGCCAGACACAGTTCAAGCGGCCCCACGCCCACACTGCTCTCTTGCATCTGAACTCGCAATTCCAGTGCTTTCAGAGCTTGGGAATGTGGCTTATTCAGTTTGTATCCCCAAAGTGCTCAGTCCACTGCCTGAACATAAAGAAGGTTAATAAGTTTTTCCAACATAGATGCATAGTTAATGTTTCTTTTTGGAGCGGAGTAGCATATGCAACTAAGTTGGGCTGTAAATAAACCTCCTTGGGAGTCAATCACGAGCCATACTACTGACTTTGACAGAAAGAGTGACCCAGCTTTTGAAGCTGTCTATAAATGTTTGTTTGTCAATGTGGCCTGCATCGAACCCTTTAAGAGTATTTTTGTCATGTGCATATCTAAATGTACTTACATTATGTCCAGATGATTCTAGTCCAGAGTCTTCTCTTAGACCTCAAAATAATGATCTTCACAAGCAAGTAGGTTCGTGACTACATGCCGTGGAGGGTGTTAATGCATGTTTTCAGTCTGAGTGAAATCCAGGTTTCACACTTGGGAGCAGGCTTACATTCCAAGTCGAGAGCATTCCATTTCCTTTGTACCCATCACAGTCACGACACACTAATTTGCAATGTTTATTGGCTTAAGAAAAAATGTCCCTTGCAGGGTAGATTTATGACCTGGGAAACTTGGGGAGAAGCTTCCATGCAGAATATTGTGGCAATAGTAAAGAAGTTTACAGTGTATCTTTTAAGAACAAATATTATGCAGTCAACATTATTATATATGTTTATGAAGAGGTTTTAGTAGTATGGGGAGATGTTTAATGTTAAGAAAACTGAGGATGCAAACTTTTATGCAAAGCATAATCCAATTATGTAGAAAGAAGTATAAGAGAGAAGACCAGAGGAAAGATGATAAAATGTCCTCTGCCCAGAGCTGGGCCTCTTCACACTTCTGGGGCAGATTGAGCACTACTCAATTCATAAGGGAGGAGAAGCTAATAAGCCTTGGAGCAGGGAACCTGGGCTATCCATTGGTCTGTCCCTTAAATTGTACCCACTCATGTTGTGCTTAGCAAATGTAAGAATATTTTTATAACTTCTGTTAGCAATGTATTTCATCTCAATCTGACTTTACACTGTCACAGGTTACTTCTAAACTACATTTCCACATAGAGCTGATAAATATGAAAATAAAAGTTAGTAAAGTTTGCATCTATGTGTATTCCCAGAGGTTAAAAATAAAAATATAACCCTAAAAACTTTTTTTTTTTTGGTCTCCAGTTAGTCCAGATTATTTTCTCCACTACTCCAGCACACTGATATAAAGAATTCAAAGTTGACCATTTCCTCTTTTCCTGGAAAATATTCTAATGACTCTCTTTGATAATATGTCTGATTGTATGTCTCAAGTATAAACAATCTTTTATGAACATGCAGGGAATTATAATGGTGCTATACTTGTAAAGTTGAATATAATGGTAGTATTCATGAAAAGAGATGAATTCAGAAAAAAAATGGGGAGTGAATATCAAAATGAAGTTGAACAGTAGGTTTTTATAGGATCATTAAAACAAAATGCATGTTGGGAGATTACAGAGGAAGCCGTGCTAACAGTAGTAGTGCTAACTGGTCAAGGGGGCCTCTTGGGTGCTGGCCCAGGGCTGCATCTCTCCTCTGCTTTATTTCTGAACCCTGCCTGCAACAAGCCAGCCAAATAGGCCTTGTTTACTCTACAAAAAACTGTCGTGGAGAAAAAGGTTAAACACACAATTGGTCATTTTACTGGGGAAAATTGGTCCCCTTTTTATCTGTATTAGGTTTTGCTGGAGGAATATAGGAGGCAGGGTCTGGATGTCACTGGCAGCATCACATCTGCACACAGCTCGTTCACGGGCTTCCTTCTCGAGGATGTTTGAACATTTTATACACAGAGTCTCAACCCTGAGCACCGTCTTCCTGAAACTTCAGAGCGTCTCAGCACGCAGAGCTATTTGAAAACCTGACAAGAGGTCAGTCTATCTTTTACGCCCTCTGAATGGTTACAGTGAAAGTGGCTGTACCAGGCAGTGTGCTGGTATTCTCTCAGAAGTGTTTACTCCCTGGGCAGCAGTTATGTCCCTGTGTGCATTCATTGGATACTCTTATTGGTTCCCATATGGGTCACAACAAAGTTTCCCAGATTCTACTTGGAGTGTTGGCACTGGTCAGCAATGAAGTTTTTATGGGCCAAGGAGAAATGTGGAGTTGGGGTGGGGAGGAATGAGAAGACAGGCTGTATCTGTATGTGTAGGTAGATGACATACACTCAAGGCTTATAATACTTTGTGTATATATCAGATGTATAATATATGCTCACTACATGTACACACTTCAGCTTCTAATGCTGTGGTAACGCAGCTCTGGGCTTCTGATTCTGTAGGTCTGGGGAGAGGCATGGCCATTGGTATTTTTAAAAGAACCCAAGATGATGCTAATGATCAGAAACCACTGGTCTGGTGAAAAGACACTGTGCTCTTCTATTTGGAATCATAAACATAAGATTTTAAACAAGTTGTTCCAACCAAAAAGAGCCAGTGAGGGCCCACAGCTTGTGGGCAGTAAGTCCAGCGTGCCAGACAGGCCCAAATCGTGGTCCAGCTGCATCTCTCCAAGGCCAGAAGCTACTTACCAGCCCCACGCCAGGAGGACAGCAGGCAGGAGCACCAGGACAAGGAGCAGAAGTGGAATTGGATCAAGGGTCAGTAGGGAAATCGTTTACAGCAGGTCACAGAGGGTTGCCTTCGCATTCTCTGTGTGGTCCAGAGTCAAATCCCTGTGCTTTTGAAGACTTGAGCATTCACATCTCCCACTCAGCCTTACCCTCGTGGTCTTAAATCTCCCGTTATGTGCAGCACTCCAATGCTGACCCTGATGTTTATAAGAATTTGAAATGCTCATGTTCCAGAGAGTTTCTGCAGTGTGTTTGGCTGTGTATGCCTGTGTCCCCAAGAAACTTTTCAGGACAGCTGAGCATAAAGCAAACACTAACTGTTAAAAATACAGCACTAGTACTTGTGAAAATTAAATGTGACCCACTCCACGAAAAAGCTTTGAAAGTAAACAGCATGATACCAACAGCTTGAAATTACCATTCTTCTTGTTGCTTTACTATTTAATGAGGCTAGCAGCATGATTTTATGGCAACATGATTTTATAGTACTCTAGAACCACGAGCAAACATTTTTCAAATGGGCCCTCTACCACTCTAGAGACTGTTTATTGCTTAATTATATCCTAAGCTGATTTTTAAGTTAGACTTTTTCATGAATGCTTATTGAGTCAACTTTATACACACTTTATAGTCTATAAATATTTCACTAGTTGATTCTAATACTTCGAGAAAGAGAATTGTCCATAATGTAAGAGAGGAATGGATATTCAGGCAAAAAAGGCAGGACAGTTAGTCCCCAGGAAGAGCTCAAGCGGATAATCTTAGGAAGGCACCCATGGAGTTCTGGCACCTGCCAGAGCAGGGAAGAAATTGCCTGGGCCCTTTAGTTCATGAAAACAACAGGCCTCTGCTGAGAAGCTAAAACCAGGACCCAGAGGATCGCTTATCTGAGGGGTTAGAGGAAAAAGTGCAAAGTAGTCAAAGAAGTCCACGCACTTTGCCACCCTGGAAAGGAGTGATCTGCTTTCCTGAATTGTTAGCCTGACTTTTGCAAGAGGAAGAAAGCCTTGTGTTTCTGTCCCCTGAAGACAACAGCTAATAAAACGTCTGGTGGCCCTCCCCAGCCCTTCTCCAGGTTTGGCTCAACCAGCAAAGAGCTCTGGCTGCTGTGTTCTAGCTGGGAGGTCATGTCATGTGTTTAGTAAGAAGCTAGTTTTTTTGTTTGGGGCTTTGTTTTGTTCTTTTAAATATCTGCAGGACAATTTTTGGAAGAGTGTATGCCCCATAAAAGGAAGAAAATGGTGCTTTTGGATTCTAATCAGTGACTTGTGGTTGGCAGTTATGACTCTGCTTGCAATAGTGTAGGCCAAGGACTGAAACACTCCATCCTTAACATCATTTGTGAAAATGCTAGAACAGCTTATTTCATACCTTTTTCATGTTGCTGTCTTGTAAGAGCATAGATGGAGCTCAGAGATGCAGAGAATACATGGAAGTTCAGTTACTTGTTTTTAAGTGGGCCAAAGGGTTAGGATTTTTTTATACTTTTATGCAGAAAGTCATTGTTTATGGAAACAGGGACCGAATTCAGTGCTGAAAGAGGGTGCAAGAGAGGCAGCATGTTATTACCACAGTGCACATAAGGAATTTCCAGCATTGGAGTGTTCTGGAGTTTTGCATATTGGTATTTGATCTTGCAGGGATTATCTAGAATCTCTACAGCACCCAGTGTTCTCATAAGAAATAGGATTAGAGCAGGGGTTCTCATGCATCTGAAGCTTGGCTGGGTCCATCTTAAACCCATTAGCAACTTCCAGACCTCACTTGAAGGGATGCCTTTCAACCCTCAGCCTTCACCAACACCATACCTTCTTCATCTGCAAGTCTAAGACTTTAAGAAAAAAAGACAGTCAAAAGTAGGTCTTCATTAAGAAAAGTCAGGGATCCCCTAGAATTAATCCTCTTACCAATCTTTTGCAAAATATCTGATATTTGAGCTTGGCATGTGCAGTGCACTGGCACCTTAACAGATAGTCAGGAAGAAAAATTCACTGAAGGAAACGGAGTGGAGTAGCCTCAGAGTTCTTCAGTCGTCTACCCAAAGTTGTGATAGTCTGTAGCATTTCAAAAGCATTCCAGACATTGAATACCAACACACGATGAAGGGACATAAACTAAGAGCGCATCAAATCTCTTTGCTTTTGTGGGGACTCTACTGACCCATATAGAAAACTAACGCTATTTATACTGATTGGAGAAGGTTCATCACGGCTGTTTATGGTTCTATAAGCATGGCTTGAGTCCTTGAGAGGCAAGGGGGTGCAGATAATAAATGGGCTCCATGGTTTAAGGTCTGAGAGCCTCTAGTCCAGTAGTAACCCAACACCACAGGCAACCCAGCCTAACAACATAATTCTAAATAGCTACTAATCAAGCAACAATCCTTGTCTAAGTTGACTTCAGAATCTAGCAAATCAACCCTTGCCAAAGACTTTTTATTCTAAAGTTGTGAAAGAAAAAGAAAGTGAAAGGGAGGAAACAAGACGGGGGTAGCGGTAACATAAAAAGGGAAGATTCAATGCTATGACTCTTCTGGTGGAAGTTCAGGTTTCGCTCCTCTCACTGACCCTAATTCTGGCCTAATGTCTGAGTATGCTTGGGCAGCATCTTCTGAAGGGTGGCCCTCCAAGCCCAGCAGTCCAAAAGGCCAGACCTATAAGCCAATTCCAGAAGAAAGCACTCCTGTAATTCATGAAGACATTTTGAGGTTCAAGGAATAGTAATTGGACAGAGAATATTTAAAAGCATTTCAAGGTCACTCGATCCTTGACTGTTATGGGGTCCCAAAGCCAACCCCAGCCTCTCGGTTGCCCCAGTCTGGTGGGCGTACACACAACCCCTGATCAGCTTCAGGCTTTCTTCCTGCTGTGTTCTGCTAAACGACCTTAAGGGCACCACTGGCTAGGACTTCAAAGAACTTCATCCTTTCCCGAATCTATTAGCACATTTGTGGGTTGCTACCAAGGAGAGAAGTATTGTCTATTAAGGGCAAAGACTTCAACAAAGTGGTAGGAGGAAACGCTGGCCTCCACATCAGTGCTTGACTGTTTATGGTATGTAAGGAAGCTGTAGCTCCTGGCAGGAGTTTCGTTCTGAGCACGATCCAAGCTCTGAATCATTACGAGGTCTGGAAAGGAGCATGACTGCTCTACTTCACATGTGTCTATCAAGAGGGAAACAATGGCAAATACTGCCTTAGAATTTCACTCCTATTTACCCATACGTCTGAGCCACCAAATTGTAACAGGACCGTGATCAAATGCTGCTTAACCTCAGATTGTCAAACCAACACCTCTCCATACCTCTGCTTTGTCCACACTAGCCCCCCAAAGCTCTGTGTTCTCTGCTTCCTCCCACTTGGGTAATCTGCCTGCTAGAGATGTAAACCCTATGGATGTGAGCATGAGGCTAGACCCAAAGAAATCAGGCTAGATGGATAATCCATATTGACACATAGAAAGCACTGGAAGCATGCTTTAAATTAGTAAGGCAAGTTACTTTAAACAGTGCAGATAAGCAATCAAAATTCAAGTTAAAGCACAGTAATTCAGGCAAGAATTACTTTCCAATTTGTGCCCACATACTCCTTTGCACATAATCTTATTACATAACATGTATTATGTTGTTATGTATTTGTAATAAGGACTGATAAACTTGTAACCTCCCAAGGCAAGAGGTCTGCCCATTTTGCCTCTAGATCCTGGTACTTAGCACTCGTGACAAGTGGAGGCATTCAAAGATGTTTTCTAGAAAACATTTTTAGAGGAGTGTCTGTTGATGTAAACAACATAACAATTCACTTTCCACATAGCAAAGCAAGAGTTTTGATTTCTGTAATGAAATACTAGTTTTAATTATGCCAGACCAAATTGCTATGTCGGTGCTGATTCCTTCCTTCTCCACCTGAAGGGTAGTGCTTTATCAGTCCCTCCTGTTTCCAGGCCCGTCTCATTGCCATAGCACCGACGTTTCCTGGCTTTTGTTGTACTGTGGCACAAACTCTGTTTTGAATGGACAGGAGCATAATAAAAACGGATATGAAAGAAGGGCCAGATGACATCACTGAAAATATTTGAGGAAGTCCACTTTTTTGGATGTTTATAATCTCAGCATGTTAGTTGTTTGTAATATGATAAGAGCACTTTTGATACATATGGGTAATTACAAGCCTTGTTGCTCAGACAGTATTCATGAATTTTTATCTTGGGTTCATAGCGACGGAAAGAGAATAGGGGGTCTTGGCTTGAATCCCAAGTGACCTTGGCTTATTGGTTGACCTTGGGTACAACACTCAGCATAGTTAAGCTGTTTAAATTGTACCTATGCCAGCTGTTCACTGAATTAAAAAGAAAAAAAAAAGAATTACATTATTAAAGATGAATTAGCACACTAAATTTTGCCTCTCAAACTCTTAACTCAGAGAAATTGATAATACATGGAACTTAAGTATCACCTTGCCAAGAGTAATTCCATATGCTCTATGTAGATTCACCCTTATATGCCTGCTTACTGAATGAAAATCTTAAAACATTTAAATGTCTCAATAAATAACAATATCCTTAAACAGTGAACAATGTCGACACTTACTGTGTCACTGAATCAGAACTGTGAGTGGGTAAAACAAAACTAAGGTTAAGAACATGAATAGCAACCCCTTCCTGCCATGTGCCAGGCACTGTACTAAGCTCATCCCACAGGTTTATCTGATTTCCTCCAAATGACCCCACAATGTAGGAATGGTAGGATCTACCTTTTTTGCAGATGAGGAGCCTGAAGGATACCTGGGATAAGGATGGTCCACAAGGCCGAAGTGCCATGGCACTGGGCTGAAGCACCTCCATCCAAACATGGCACCGGCGAGAGTAAACCAAGCATGCCGCAGTGGAGGTGTGCACACCTGACTGATGCACAGGAAACACAACACTGAAGGACTGGGAAAGCCCATCCTCTTGCAAACTCACCAGATTCAGCATACAAGGCTGAACGCACCAGCCTAAGAGAGTATCACAGAACTGACTGCTAATCCTAGAAATGCATGCGTGTTAGTTCTGAATGAGCCTTATTGATGGAGGTCAGCTCTAAATTTTGGTCTAATCCAGGGAAAAGTTAACATTTGGTAGGAAGATATTGCAATTACTGATGTACATGATCCCTAAGTGTGCAGCACAGAATCACAAGAATTAAAAGCCCAGCAGCCTGTTGGGGATCAAAGAAAAGCACGGGATTGAAAATTCACTTTTGGAATGTCCCAGCAGATAAATATCCAAGCACACAATCCACACACTAATAACTCAGTGCTACCTGCACTGATCAAGACTCTGAGACAGAGCCACTGGCCCTAGGAATATGCTTCTGCTGTGACTTAGAGTAGATTTTATTCACAGAACTTCTTCCAATGCAAAAAGAATACTGCTACCTCACAGCAAAGGAATCCTCAATCACTGCTAATATGCAAAGGCATATGTAGATACCTTCTAAAAGCTGCCAGGTATGATTAACTTGGATACGTTTAAGAGAAAGAGCAAGATAGAAGTTCAGAAATTCTAACCCAGAAGCCAGGCCGGCATGTACATAAAGTGGCTGTGGTTTTAGTATGGACTTCCACTGGCCCCACAGCCCCTGTGACTTTAATTCAGATTACCATCAAGCTTACAGAGATGAAGGTACTAGGATCTAGACCTGAGCCTGCCCAGGCAGACTGCTGGTATTCCTTGCATGCCAACACAAACCAATACCTGCCTTGCCTGGACCAGTCCCTACCAAAGCAGAACAGAAATCTTACTGTATTATGAAAAACTATTGCTAAGTCTCTCTCATTCCATTCTTTTTGGATTTCCCTCGAAATTTAGCATGGGGAAAGGTTTTGGACGTCGCTTTTAAAATGGGTATATATTTCTGGAATAAACAGCTTCGAGAGACATATCCACTTCATTCCTTAAGAACAATGTTAAATATTCGCTCAGACTCATATGCTAGCACTAACAACATACACATTTTTATTCATTGCCAGAGAATACCAAGAGCTGACACGCTACATAAATAAAATTTATAGTAGGTAATGTGTGAGGTAATGCCTATACTAACTGATGTGTTGGTAGACTGTCTCTCACGAGCTGAATAGAGCATAAACAGAATGACTCATAAATATTTAAGGGCATTTATTCTAAATATAACATATGAAACATTTTGCTGTCTGTGCACTGCAAGACAGAATATCACAATTAAATGGGTGGCCTCTTGAACAAGAGTCGAAGATTCCCAACAAGCTGTTTTCCTCAACACTGAGACAGAACAACATCCCTAAGGCTATAAAACATGACTAAATGACAATCGCCTTCATCAAAACTAGTCTTTAATGTGGCCAATCTTTTTATTTATTTGGCGAGAACATTGACACTTGAATGTTAAAGAATAAGAGGTGTTGCAGTACGGTCTGTTTTGCTACAGTGCATTTTCTCCACTTCAGACCTGCTGGTAGAACATTGCTGATCAACAGGAGAATGATGTCAATATAAAGTGGAAGTCGTGTTAGTTCATGCATGATGTTTTTTTCCAGTGTTTTGTTTGCACACCAAGTAACAGGATAGCTGAAAGCGAATGGATTAGCACACTGAACACAGCAAACAGTTGAAGAATTTAACTCTGTCTAAGATGCCCAAGTCCTCAGCCTTCTTCCTCTTGGCTCACTTCAGCTACCGCTCTCTCTAGAAGTGCTTAGTGCATGGTTCTTTCCAATCTTTGGCCATACAGCCCTTGTTCTCTGCAATTTAGCAGTCTTACCACTGTTTTACATCCCCTTCTATCAAATTACTGCCTTCATTATTCTTTAAGATAAAGCACTACATTTACTGCAGTATATTTTTATCCATTAAGAATTTTGCATGCTTCAGTTGTGCTATTATTTTATTGGGATTGTGAATAACTTTATTAGCACCCTGCTTACCAAATTGCTAGATATTGAGTGGTCTGCCTATAACACTGTTTTCCCATACACTTTGTTGGCTTAGTGTGTAATTTTGTAAAATAAAGCACATATTGTGCTTTAGCAAAAACACCCATTCTTAATAAAGAATGAGTCAGGACAAGATGTGAAATCAACATAAATTTTACTTTCTTGTTCCCAAAAGTGAGTGACGGGTATGTTTGAGTGTCTGAGTGGGTCTCAGCTCTATAGACGGGGAAGGTGAGGTTGGGAGGGAGAACATTCCAGGTTGCAAGCACAGCTTGTACAAAGGCATGTTCTGTTGGGAGGATGGAGACCCAAAGGTATCAATGCTCAATGCATTTAAAATAATAATATTCCAACACTGTGTGAAAATATTTTGTTAAGCATTCAATTGGAGTTGAAAGTGGATCAAAAAGCACAGTGCTCAAGTTGGCAGATGTCAAGAGAAGCAAGGCATGCTAGTCCAGAGAAGCAGTAGGAATATAGGGACCAAAGGATGTGAAAATACAGAGTATATTGTATCTTGTGAATAGCGCATGGGCTTTAAAGAGCTATCGCCAGAACAACATGAGTTTTGACCTAGGTCAGTACTGTGGTCTGAATGTTTGTGTTCCCCTTGAAATTCATGTTGAAACTTTAAGCCTCAATGAGATAATATTTGGAGGTGGGGCCTTTTGGGGGGTGATTATGTCATGAAGGGGGATCCACATGATTGAGATTAATGTCCTTATAAAAGAGACCCCACAGAGCTCTCTTGCCCTCTCTCCATCCTATGAGGACACAGTGAGTAAGTCAATGAACCAGGAGGCAGGCTATTGCCAGACACCAAACCTGCCAGTACCCGGATCCTGGACTTCCTAGCCTCCAGAACTGTGGGGAATAAATTTCTGCTGTGAGCCACCTCATAAGACACCCAGTCTGTGGTATTTTCATACAGCAGCCTGAATAGACTAAGATGCCAGACATTCATGATTAATAAAAATGTGGATGGTAGCAGACTATAATAAGAATGTAGAAGTCAAGGGTGATTGCCAGAAATTGACTTGTTGGCAGACCCACCAAGGAAGTCCAGGACAGTATTCAAATGACTTCAAATAAAAGTATTCAGTACCTGACATCACTCCACATGTGCGTGTGTGTGTGTGTGTGCGTGAGAGAGAGAGAGAGAGAGAGAGAGAGAGAGAGAGAGAGAGAGAGAAAATGCAACCACATTCAGTTACATCGACTCCTACAAGGTAGCTGATGTGCATATTGGCTCTCAAAGTTTGCATTCTGTGTGGCTACTTCATCATGACATCAAAAAGAGAGGCTTTAGCCGTCAGCGACCAGACCATCTCCCCTAAATGGACCCTGACACATCAAGACATACCCAGCCAGGATCTCGCACCAGCGCATTATAAGACAGGCAGCACCTTAGCCACAATATCAGTGGCCGAGGCAGCATTGCAGGAAAGTGAGAGCTGAATAAGCTGTTTCAATATTCTTGAAAGGAAAAAGAACTGGTTCTCACTTGAGACTTTTAAAACTGTGTTTCATTTGTAACTCAAGGCCTTGGAAATCCCAGGCAGGAAATGGTTTAAGATGAACCATTGGAATTGAGTGAATCAGACTCACTTCAAAATAAAATTCATCTGTAGACTCATAAGTATATCTAAACTGCAAGGAAAATAAATCTTTAGATGGCTTAGGAGCTGAGACTGTGATTGCCATAGATATCATAAGAGGCAGTGGATATCGTGGGAGTAATGAATAGATTCTTGGAAATAAATAGGATTTAGAAATCAAAGGGTACCAGAATTCAAATTATCTAGATGTTAGACAACAATGAAGAAATACTTTATATGGAGGCAATTTGTACTTCAGTCAGGACATCTTTCATGTTTTAGGATAAAAATTACCTGCATTTCAAGGTGTCCTAATTTGGCTCTCTGCCTACTGTTAGGGCGGCCTGTCAAGTCTACTGCCCAGCTGACCCCTGGCCTGTGTGGTCACTGGTGCAAGCCTTGTGTGATTCCTGATAGCAGCCACACACCTGTGTGCCTGGTTCTTCACTGTCTAGGCTCTTAGTTTCTGGACTTAGATGACTCAAGATGAGGCAATTTTAAATCTCCACCCAACATCTAATAAAGCAACTCAACAATGAGATCTCAGCACACGTCAGGTGAAAGCCAGGTCTCTACACCAAAAGGACGCTGTGGAAGAAGGAGAGAGGGATGCTTCTGGATAGAGCCTATATCACTTGCAATCAGAGTGGCTTGTTATCTAGTGTCAACACCTATTCCAACTCCTACACATGCCCAAGAGTCCAGGAGGCATTTCTTTTCCTTACTAGTGATGAGACTTATTCGGATTCTGCTTTTGGCCTCAAGAGGAAGAAAGTAACCTATGAAGAAATGGCCAGGGTGGAGGATGTGACAGGAAATTTCACGCCCGCTTTTCCTAACAAGATGGCCCACTTGTCTTCACCTGCAGGCCCAGGCCCACCCACATTCTGAGATCATTTCTAACCCTGGGCAAGGTATTTCTCAGGAAGCACTGGCTCACACCACCTTGGCTGGGTTTCTGCTCTCCTTCCTGTGTCTGGGGTTCTGTACCAGAGAGCCAGGCCTGCACCTGACACTTATGACCCTTAGATTTGGACAGTGTAAGAGACTTTATAAAGTACATGTCACTGAATCCTCCCAACAGACCTCATTACTATCCTCATTTTGTGCAAGGGGCACTGTGGTTTGGAAAAGTGAGGTCATTTCTCTGCCTTGACTGCCGTTTGCCGTGTCATGATTCTTTTGATCTGCCTCATTTCTACCCTCCAGCTTCACACACAAAACGGTCCCTGCTAGGGGCCTTCCTCATCCTTGAGTTTAGCAACTCGAAAGCAGTCTGTCGTTTAGCCTACTTTGAATGTCATAAGCATAAATGATGTAATTTGGGAAAGTGTTCTCACCCTGGCCTTTGGCCTACCCATGCTCTCTGTGGCCTGACAGCAACCCTCCCATTCTGATTAAACTTTTAAAATGTTGGGATGCTTTGAGGCCGTCCTGTCTGTCAACACCCAAGTGTCAGCATTAAAGAATGGCTGTCTTAGGCAGTCTTATCAATAGTGAATTCTATTCTGAAAACGCTCGTAGACTTTGAGAAGAAAGAGAAGGTTCAGTTGGCTGGTCATTGCTCATAAAACACATAAGTACCAAGGATAAAAATGTGCGGCTTGTTTCTGATGACTCCAATGAGGGCACCCAAAGCAGTGCCTCCTGGTTATGTCTGCTGCAAAGTTGAGCCAAGAGGAGTGATGTTATCCCTCAGATATTCACTTGGGCAAAAGCAAATGAATTCCTGTAGGACATGAAGACTGTCATCCTGGAAAGACTTTCTGTAGCTCATCATCTTTCATTCACTGTCAGTTTTTCTGATTTCCTCATTCTCAACACAGCACCCGCCTTTCCCTCTTTATTCCCCAAAACTCCCAACCCCGTGAGGACAGGCAGCAACTCAGAGACAATTGCACTACAACTAGTTGGTTGCTACTCAGTAAAAGTCCATCAGAGCGCTTCACTTTAAATGGGTGAGCATTTTGTCCATTGATTTTCCACTGCCTCTAGCTGCTGACAATTTCAGGATCATCTAGAGTGAACACATTTATTTTGGGTGCCCTTGAAATGCTGTTAAACAAAGAAAACTGAATTGCCTGGATTTCCCACCCAGTTTACTGGGAAGAAGGGTTTTGTTCTATGTGGAGTGGCTGCGATCTGCATTTCCTCTGCCATATACTATATCTTGCTAATACTATGTTGGAATTATTTCCTTAATTTCTAAAGCTGCATGTGCGGAAATGGCTTATATTTCCTATTTTGATAAACTAATAGAATTTTACTGAGAGCCTTGTTCTTAAGCTGGCTTTCTTCTTTGTTGGCCCCTTTTTGTATTAAAAAGTCTGGCTTGACCGGACTTGTGATAAAGACAAAGATTTATATAGATTTTTTTTACCTTAAATATGAAAGATGATTACATTTTTTCCATAAGAAATGTTTGCCTTTTATGTCAGCTAGAATGGGTTATTCGATATCCCTCTGTACAGGAAGCTCGGGTTAGATGCTGGGGGCGATCCAATGGTAAAATATCTGTAAATTCCCCACAGAGCCTTGCTCTCTTTGGCTGGAGGTATATTGGCTTTAAAAGACTTTGTTGGACAAGAAGTTTCTTGGAACATGTGGAAGACAAAATATTCTTTGTTTTAGGACAAATGAGTTTTGTTCTAGCATGTTCATATAAATTTGATTAATGCTCATTTCTTATGTGCAAGTTGAGAACAATAGCAAGCATTTGTTCCTTCATTTACATGTATTGTATCAACTTTAAATGACATTTACATCTGCAGAAAGCTGGGGCCATACCCATGGATTTGTTTTCTTAGCATACATAGACAGTTCACACTGGTACTTACAGAAATAGTCTTAAAGAGTCTAACTCTTCTGTGTGTTTTTTACTTTCTGGCATTCAAGTTGTTATTTAAACCTATTTTTAAATGTCCTAAATATGAGGACAAATCTACCATTGGGAGAAATGACAATGAACAATTTTCTTAGTGTTTTAAATGGGGCCACTTCTCAGATGTCCACAGAGGAGCACCCACTTTTCACCAGCAGAGGAAGAGCTTTTCCTCTCTGTCTGATGGTGCATGATCCCTAAGGAAAGCAGCACGATACTCAGTTCTCCCGGTGCCAGTAGATTGCACAAATAGGAGGCAAGGCCAGCAACATGTGAGACCGGATGTTTCCCTAATCTTGCAGCTGCTACTATTGATCTTTGCTTTGACTCTTTACTGAATTCCATTTATAGATGACAGAGCAGGGTCTCTGCTGGCTGCCAGAGAGCCAGTGGCTCAAGGCGTAAATTCTCTATGTGAACCGGGTAGATGCCTGATTCAGGAAGCTAGAACCTGACTTTCCTTAGAAGATTTCATGACTTCTGTTCTGCCAGGAACAAAAGACTGACCAAGAAATCTTTATCTTGCATCTAGGTTAATTTGGACATGTCTAGGATGAACTAAATGCCCATGCAAATAGTTGTATTTTAAATCTTCCTAAATGTAATGATGCCAAGATTCAGATAAAGCTCCAAAGGAAAGAATTCCCATATAAAAAGCTAACCAAAAAATTCCTTGTTCACAGCTCTTCACGTTGCCCATGGAAACCATGTCTGTTGCATTCATTGGAGTAGAATATGATCCAAGGTTTCTAGAAAATGTATCTTATGCGCTAACCTTGCCAAGTGGCTCTTAAGCGATCCAAGTCATTTCCAATTCCAAGACTTTTTTATTAGTTCAGCATTGTTGCCTACCAACTCAGGACAGGATAAAATTCAGCAGAAGAGTCTTATAAAGGATGTTTTGAATAAAGAAAAGAGAACTAAAAAAATTTTGACACTCCGATTGATTAGAAGCTCAGCAACTGAGTGTTGGGTGCGTAGAGCCTCCCTAAACATGCCACAGGTGGCAAGGGTCGAAGGGAGTCTGAAGCCAGCATTTTTCTAGGACAGTCATCCCTGGGTCCATTTTAGGCATGGAAGACACTGAACCTCTAGGAAATACTTCTTTCTATTCCGCTAAAAGAGATGGCTCAGTGATTTGTAATTTTCCCATTGTCTCTGAACAAAGTCTCTTCACAGTGCCAGTCCATTAATCCACAGACTTCAATCAGGTTGTGGTTCAGTATATCTGGGGTTGGGTCTGCAATCTCAGTGTGTGCTGAGGTGATGCTGATGTTGCGTACACACACCCTATTAAGAATAGCAAGGTCTAAAAGAAGAAGAGCAGAATTTCAATCATGGATTAATTGATTACCTTTTTGAGGTTGTGTCTGAGGCCCTGCCTCTAATCAATCAACCTCCCTCTTCTCTCTCTACCCTAGTCCCATTTTATTTCTGATACTATTTTTACATAAATATTCCTTGAGCTCTTTGCTCACTGTCCTCACGATTCAGTCTCTCTCTCTCTCATTCCCTTGGTGTCCATGGCTCTCTCCACTCCACTCTGCTCCTCCCTTGTCAATATGAGTATTATTTCTGATAGCATTGTAAGGATTGCCCACTCTTCATCTCTTCCAAGTGAAGCTTAGAGACATTCTTTATGCTGCTTATGTTTAAGCTATTTTTTATCTTATTTTCCAAAACTTATAATTCACATTATTTTTCAAAAGTACTATCAGTTCTACACACTTTTTGAGATGTCAAGAGTTTACAATGATATCAAAGTTAACATCCCTTTCCCTAGCCCTGAAAACTGCACTTCCTCTATAGATGCTTAGATGGTAACCTTAGTGACCTGCAGGGGACTTTGGAAGAGAGAGGTGTTGGAATGGGCTCTAAACAATGCTACTTATGGGAATTCAGTCTCGAAGTGAGAAGCTAACAGAGAACTTAATTGACATTTCTGAGAAAGCCCGAACGGTACAGGTAAGAGCATGCCCTCCTGAAGACCCTGAAGTTGAGGATCTGGACCAGGACCTGCTGATCACCTTCAAGAGTGGTGGGAAGACTCTTGAAGTGAATATAGGGTGGGAGGAAACTAGTCATTCTCTATTAAGGAGTTGACCAGACGAAAGACCATTCTTTGTCTTTGAGCTGTGTTGAGCAGTAAAAGGAAGCATAGGTTCAACAGCTTGGAGTATGAGCAGAGGTTGGTGTGAACTTTCAATATTCTTCTGTTTGTGGAGTATGTTGAGGCTGGGACACAGACATAGAGCAGTTTACACACTCCTCATCCAAGGTCCTCAGAAGGGCTTTATGCCCTGAGTTTGTTCCAGAGCCCAAGTCCCCCATCAAGGGAATGTGGATGCTCAGGTCTGAAACTTGTTCAGTCTTTAAGAGACGTCTGGAACATATGCCCTGCCCTAATAAAGTAAATACTTATGTTCATCCTGGAGATCTGACATTCCGATACTTAGGACTCTTGTAGATGTTGGAATTCATAAGTCACTCTGTAGGATATGTAAGATGCTGGTGGGAAAACACATCACATCAGACACAGAAACACACGCGTGGCTAAAATCTCCATAACAGAAATTAGTTGTGGCCTGTTAGGTGGAGGGCTGCCTTCTGGTGATACATTCCTCACCTCCTGAGACAGGGTATCTGAACCACTGACATATGGTTGAATAAGTACTGAGTCCAAGAGTTATTGAATCTTCAAGCCCTAGTTCCAAAAGCAAAAATGTAATAATAATAAGTATTAAATTTTAAGCAGGTTATGAAGAACTCATTTCTATAACTAAATCCAGTGCATAGCCTAAACCTAGACTAGAGAGTCTGTTAGATCAATTTGAAACCATTAAAATCATTTCGACCATTGATGTATATATAGGGATTTGGCAAATGGCTTCAAAATCAAAAGTAAAAATAGCATGTGAAATACCAGATGTAGAATATGAGTTTATGTTTCACCTTTAGACTGAGAAGTCCCCCTACCCTTTCCGAACAACTGTTAAATGAATCATTGCGTGAACCAGGGACACCTGCCAAAGCATCTTTTCACTGTCATATGTAATACAAAGCATAAATGGGGCAGCCCATCCAGACTTCTCTCCTTCTGCCAAGGGTAATCCATAAAACCAATGGCTTAGCATGGAGCTGGATTTATAAAAAACAAATATTCAAAGTCATAGAATTTAAATATGAGCCCCACTGTAGATAAACATTGCTAAATACCTAGAAACAATCATATTTTGACAAAATTGACAAAATTGTAAACATTTAAAGTGTACAATATGATGATATGGTATATGTATACATTGTGAAAGGATTCCCACCATTGAGTTAATTAATATATTCATCACCTCACATATTTACCTTTTCTTTTTCAACTACAGTTGGCATTCAATATTTTATATTAGTTTCAGCTGCACAACATGGTGGTTGGACATTCATAAAATTTACAAAGTGATCTTCCCGATTACTCTAGTACCAACCTGGCACTACACATAGTTATTTCAATATTATTGACTATATTCCCTATGCTGTACTTACATCCCCATGATTATTTTGTAACTATCAATTCGTACTTCTTATATCTTTTTCTTTTTTGGTGTGAGACACCTAAGTTATACTCTCTTGGCAAATTTCAATTTATGTATGTTAACTTTTACACTATGGAACTTCAGCTGTCTCATTAATACACACAGGCCAGAAGGATAACCAAAAAGAGATTCAAAAGACTTTCTAGGTGTTTGTTTCTTTAAAGGATTTGAGATTTTCAGATTTTTTTTTTTTTTTTTAATTCTTTAAAGTTATGACTAATGCACCAGATACTAGATTAGGAAAGAATTATAATAAAAACACCAAAAAAAAAATGAAACTTTCAAATAAGGCCTCCCTAATAGAAAATTATTAACAAAGGAAAGGAATTTATAATCTCTACATAAAGAATATTGAGTAGTTATTGAGGTCTATGGTAAACTCTGGTGAGATGGTTTCAAGTCAGAGTTCACTCCTGTGCCCACCCAAGATTGAATGTTCAGGAAGGCCATACTAGTGGGAGTAACAGAGGTAGCCAGGCAACACCATCTGCATTTACATGTGAACATTCAGTACCATGCCAGAAACAGGGAAAATTCTGGCAGATCTGCTAGCATGAAAAATAGACAGAAAAGCTTACAGAGGGAGTTCCCAAGTGAGCATCCTGTTTAGTCATTGAGATTTAACTCAGAAGAAAAAGGAAAACACTGGTGAAATGTAGTTCCTTTTTTTAAAATACATTTATTGGGGTGACACTGGTTTTAAAAAAAATTGTATAGGTTTTAAATGTACATTTCTATAGTACATCATCTATCTATTATATCGTGTATTCATTATCCAAAAATCAAATCTCCTTTCATCACCATATATTTGACCCCTTTTACCCTTACCTACTTTCCTCCCATCCCCTTCTCCCCCTGGTAACCACTATATTGTTGTCAGTGTCTAGGAGTTTTTGTTTTGTCTTGTTCTTTTGTTGCTTTCAGTTTTATATCCCACATGTGAGTGGAATCATATGGTTCTTGACATTTTCCATCTGACATGGATGAATCTTGAGAATATTATGCTAAGCAAAATAAGAAATGCAGTTCTGTTTAAATTTGTAATGAATTCTGTTGTCTGGAGAGTGTTGCCTGCCTGGTAAGGTTGGCTCAGTGCATACAGGAAAGCTAACTGCCCAGGGTACTGGTGGATGGAAAGTCTGGATGAGGATAACAAGGATGATGAGCCAGACAGATTCCCCCATGAGCAGCTGCACTGACTCACCTATGGGGTAGGGGTTGGGGGATAGGCTGATCAGAGAGGGGAGAAAAGAGGCCCACTCTGATTGTCATTTTCCAGTCAAAATATTTAATGCTGTGAATGCAATCTGAAAGGAAGAGTTCAAACATAGTCTAATTTCCAAGTCCATCTTTTATCCGAAATACCTAGATCAAGGGCAAGAAACACCTTTTCCCCTACTCCTCTTTGAAATTGTCCAGCCAGAGGACTCCCTCAAGTTATCCACTAAACTCACTAAAGACTTATATCGCAATGTCTGACAAAAATTTTGATTATGTCACCCCAACTTGACTAAATACTTGGGAAAGCTTCTGCCGCATTCCCGTCCTCCTCCTCCTTACTTCACATGGAAGTGTCTCACAGAGTGAAAGGAAGGAAATGGGCTTTCCAATGCGGGTACATACAGTGGATGTCATGGTACTCCAGTGATGGAGATGAGGGTTTGTCATCCTATCAGGTGTATTTGCAAGTTTTGCTTCCTCATCAGAACCCCCCTCTCTTTAATTCATGAGGATCTGTGTGTAGGATGAGGGCCCAGAGTTGCCCTGCGCATTTAACTTAACTTTGAACATCTCCTCCATCCCCCCAACATTTCCAGGCAGAATGAAGGACGCTTTCCAAGCGCTTGGAGTTTCTCCTTTCTGCTAGAGCTCTTACACGGAGTGTTCTTATGGGTTTACTTCACACAGAATCTTTTGATTTAGGGAATGTTCTCTTTGACTTTCCAGCCCCAGGATCTAGCTTGGCATCTGGCAGTTAGTAGGCACTGAAAAGGAGCTTTTTGACCCTGGAATGTACAATACCAAGGGTGATCCTACTGTAAACTGTGGACTTTGAGTGATAATGATGTGCCATTGTAGGTTCATTGATTTTAACAAATGCCCCACTCTGGTGGAGGATGTTAATAAGAGGGGAGGTTGTGCATTTGTGAGGGCAGAGGGTATGTGGGAAATCTCTACCTCTGTTGTAGACCTAAAACTGCTCTAAAAATTCAAGTCTACTTGTTTTGAATGACTAGACAGCTCTTAGAGCTGGACAGAGTCTCAACAGGTAGCATTATGATGCATATTGTAGTTGACAGTATTTTGTTTAACTTACCCTTTGCTTTGTGTTTTATTTTGCAGGGTGTGAAGAAGTTGGACGTGCCCTGTGGAGGGAGAGACTGCAGCGGGGGCTGCCAGTGCTACCCTGAGAAAGGGGGACGGGTAAGTCGCAGCCTTGCCATAAACATGATCTTCTTCATCCTTCTGTTGTAAGTGAAAGTGCCTTAAATTGCCGGATTAAGTCATTGCATACTTTTCTAAGAAATGTAGTACCAATGTGTTCTTCTCCACTGGAACAAACAGTAAAATAATGGAAAATTGGGTCAATTTTATACTACTTTCCTAATAAGTTGAGAACAATGCAATGCTAACTTTCTTAAGCCTCTTTTCTCTTGTTCATTGTTGTGAATACAAATGTATATATTTAATGCAATGGAGTTTTATTCTTATGATGTTACACATAAATATATATTTTGTAAAAATATTACATAAGGAAAACATAGTTGCATTTATACTACAGCACAGATATTCAAACTAAAGGGTACCAACATCATACCACTGAGAATCATTCTACTTCTAAAATTTTTCTACTCATTTCCTGAATGTCCTTTATATAGCCCATTTCATAGATAGATAAGAGAGAAAAAAAAGGTCACCCCAAATTATCATCTTAACACCTGGCAGAATTTGAAATGTGGATCTGATGTGTTTTAATATATTCAATCAAAGCGGTTGACCTCTCATTCCATTTTCATTAAAGCTGATGCTTGAGTCCTGGTATGACTGATTTTAAAACGATATTGTTTGTATTAATACATTCAAGGCCATGTTGGTGTGTGACAGTGTGTGGAGCCATATTTTGTTTTCTGACACAGAGTCTCTTGAGTCGCTTTGCCTTAGAATCTTACATTTCCCTCTAGGACCCATGCTAGTCCGATGCCATGTTGTGAAAGGCAATTGGGAGTTCTTGTCGGCATTGCCCTTTGTTGGAATCAGAAATTATTGCCATCCTTAGGTGTTCCAAATGAATTTCACTATGTTGAATCCTGCAGTCAGGTTTTAAAGTAGCCATTCCCCATTCCCATCACCCAACAGGAAGGACCATCTTGTTGGAGCTTGGCCTTTGTGTCTGGGTGTTGTATCATTCATCTTCTTCTACCTGTGTCCCCTCCAAAAATCAAATAAATAAATGTAAATGTAGGGATCATACTAACCAACATGTGACTAATCATTTTTTTCCAATGTCAAAGATCACAGTTGAGGAGCTTCTTGCCACTAGACCAAAGTTTTTATTTCCGTGTGCTATGTTCAACAGCAGTTGCAATCCTCAAAACAATTCTTTTGTGGTTGTTTTAGTGGTGGGTTTCTTAGCTTGGAGTGAGGACTTTACGCTTTAGAAATTTCTATTTGAAGATCATTTATCAGCATTTAACAAGGAAAAGTATTTTTTATGTATAGACGCCATTTCATGAGATTTAAAATGCCCCTGGGGTCCCTTGCTATAGGTTTTCCCACGATGCTTATAGAGCAGTGATGAAAATGTCTGACTGCAGAATTCCCCCCTTCCTAAACACTTGGCTAGCTCAGCCTTATATGGGCATGGGAAGATAAATTAGTGGAGTACAAATATCTGTGAGACTCGCCTATGGGAGGGAGTTCAACTCTAGAGGGATTCTACATTCTTTTTCATGTGATCAGACAAACAGAACTCAAACAAACTGAGGAGGGTACTGGGTCTCTTCTTTTTCATTTTTTGTGATTATTTAGTGCAGAAACAACATAATAACATTTCCCATAATACTTTCATAAGAATTTGTTCTTCAGTAAAGCTAGCTTATTCTGATTATTTCAATATTCAGTGCCATCTCTATAGCAATGTACTCTTCTAGAATTGACAAAGGTCTTTTCTCAGAGGTTATTAGAAGGGAGATTTCTAAGGGTTCCTAAGCCTCCTAACTCAGTAAGTTTACAGTACAGGCATTGAGACCTTTTTATTTTCCATTGTCCCTAAATACCTGAGTCTGTTTTTATACATTGCCAAGTAAAGTAGAAAATTGGCACCTTCTGATGAATTTGATTAACATGAGAAGTTCATTACCCAGCGTGAACTTGACTTTCCTCTTTTCAGACAGGTTATCAACACCAATTGAATTAATTGGAGATTTGGCAGTTATATGAGTAGTCTGTTCAGGAGACAGGGCCAAATGACACCCCATGTTGGGACCTGGCCCATGAGGTCCACTGTCTATAGTGTTCAGATGGCTCTTATCTTCACATGGCATAATGGACATTAGCTCTGGACCTAGACTCACACTGCAATTGAACCATACAGATCCAAGGTGGATTGTTTTAACAGCCAGCGCCCAAGGCACCTCAACTGACCCAGGTGTGCCATTGAATGTTAACCAATAAGATTCTGGAAATGACTGAAGGTGAAACGTAAGAAAAAAAACCTACTCGAGAGATGAGTGATACCATTTATCATTTCCTATTGGGTAAGCCCAGAATTACTTACTGAAGATATTTATTATAAGGACAGTTGCTTACACTTCATTAAATCATTTATTAAGATGTAGTGTTTATTTCAGTTCTCTAAAACTGGCATGTGTGTATTAAATATTTGTTGATTAACAAATTTACCCAGACGTGTTCCTGTGGAAAGCAAAACTATTTCTGCCCTACTTGTGGCTTGATAGTATTTTTTTTAAGTAATGTAATACATAAAAATAGTAGTTGGACAGATTTTGCTGTTCAGAGAGCTGTGTGCATAGTTTGTTCTTTCCCACAGCTTCCCCTGGGGTCCCTTGCTATATATTTTCCACACAGTGCTACTGTAGCAGCGATGACAATGCCTGACTACAGAGCTCTCCACTCCCAAGCACTTAACTAGCTCAGCCTTATATGGGTATGCGGTAGAGTTAATTCGTTCCTTGCCATGGTGACAGCCAACATCAGAAACTGTATGTTACTGGATAACTTTTGGACTCTAAGCAAAAATCACAAATGTACTATAGATTCCAATTCCAAATGACTTCTCATGTTACTAAATGAATAAGCTCTGTGTAAAATGTATTGAGCCTGATTCTCTACCCTTGAGAGGTGGGTGGAGGATTGTCTCAGAGAGAGAATTGTTTCTCATAGGCAAAACCACACTGCCCTGTGGATAACTCTAGTAAGCCAGTAGCTGGGGAATGAAGAGGCAGGAACTATGGTCCAGCTGTCTATGCACTCCTCACTTCACAGTCAGCTGGATGATCTAACCCATGTCCTCTAGTTCACTCACAAAGGTAGGAGGACATTGACATCAAGGGTAAATGACCCCCTCCTTCTTGATCCAGAACAAAACTCAGATTTTAGGGCTTTTTGATGAGTGCCTTTTCCAATACAATAATCTTTTATGTCTGCCAGATGTTAACATATATGTAGGGGAAAGGACACAGGCAGAGATGAAAAGAGGTTTGGCAATGTACTCAAAAGTTACTGTTCCTTAGCCAATTCTCTAACTACTTCTTCAGTTGTTTAGTGAATTTAAAAAATAATAACTTTAAGAAATGATTTAGGATTTTATTGTTGGGGGGAGTCTGTATTTCAAATAATGAAGTATACTGGAGGAATTAAAAATTGTAAGTCCTAATTCACCAATACTACACAGGGTGATATGCCCAAAGAAAGTCAATACTTCTCAGACTTTCTCCACTACTAAATGTCATACATTCATCAATCAATACCAGACTAAGCTGTCCAGCCCTCTTAATTTTTGCTATTTTTTCTTCTTTTTTTCTTTATACACCTTGGAGATGGAAGGTAGTTGAATGGGAAGCATCAGAATGAATTTCTGTTATAGAATTTCTATAGAAACGGAGTGACTGCCACCATGTGATAATAAGGTTAATAATACAGAAAACAGTAGAAAGAACAGGTGAAGTATCTGATTTGACAAATAAAAACATCTTTGCATTTACACATTAACTCACCTAAAAGGTTTTGAAATTCTCAGATATTTCTAACTCAGGTCAATTTTAATTCATTATTTCAGTTACTTAGGCAGGATCCTATTCCCCCATCCCTTTGGTTTTTGACCATAAACTCAAATCAGATAGGTAATTTCAACTTTTTAATGACATCAGCCTTCACAGGGCACCTGTCTTCCTAGGCAATCGGGTGTTTCAAAAATTGGTAAATACAAAGACAGAGTTTGTAAGTCCAACATTTTGGGAATTATTGAGATGGTTTATTAGCCCTGTCAAACTACAATGGGAAAAATAGAAACCACAACTTTGACTGATACCCAGAGCTCTATCATCAGCCCCTCAATGAGCGAATTGGCATCTTCCCCATCCCTCAGCAGTCATCCAACCCACAATCACCCTCTGTGGGCTTGACAACACAAGCCACAGAACTGGAGACTAAACTCCCAGAAGGTTGCAATTGATAAACTCACTCACATAAGCAGTGACTAAGTACTCGGGACAAGTTATGTTTAGCTGTTGCATTTTTTTATGTAGCTGAGTTTCCCACAGTCTCTGGGTCCCTGGACTTGGGACAAAATGTGAGTGAATAATTCTCAACCTCACAAGATTCCTTGAATTCTATAGCATAAGTCAAAGTGAAAGAAAGCATAGAGAAAAATGAGTGAAAGGGGAAGCAAAGAGAAGAGTGAACAGAGAAGAGAACAAAGAGAAGAGCTCTTGGAGGTGGGTGGAGACAGATGAATGGGAACCTGAGAAAATTCAGTCTTTGGCACTCTCTGTCAGCTCAGATGGGCAGCAACCAGGAGATAAGAAGCAGAACCCTCGCCTTGGGAAAAGGACTAGGGGCACATAGAGCAGCTATGAACCACAAGTGATTGGCAAGCTCTTCTCTGTGAGGGGTGATGTAGTCTCGCTAATAATAGTACCTTCTATCTTGTGTTGCTAATCATAAATCTTACCTACTCAAACTTAAATGTGTATAACCAAACTTTCAAAATAAAATTGATTTTTTCTTTGAAATGGCTCAATGTAAATCTGAAAACTGGTAAACCACTGTTAACGAGAGAGATTTTCAATTCTGAATGTATGTGCTATATGTGTTACGGAGCTCCCATAGGTTTCCATAAGCAATGTGGCCATCTGTTTAGTTATTCAGAGATACTTGTAAGTGTGGAACAAAAACATCAGTGCTGCTATGGCAGACCTCTTTTCAAACTGCTGCTGTTTTTAAAGGCAGACATTTTTTAGTGGTATGCTCGGTATACTTAACAGAAGTCATCTCCACTTTTTTATACACTATCACAGCCGAAAAAGGACATAGAATTATTTGGAAATAGAAACACCGCCTGCCTCTGGGCTTTATAACCCTTGTCTACACATAGCTCTCAGCCACTTTCAAAATTGTGTGGTTATTTTTGGTATGGCTTGGGAACAATGGTGGTTCTGGCTCATCTGATGCCCCAGTAGCTGCAGCAACTCAGTGACTTGGTTATTTTCTACAGGGAAAGTAGTATTTTAGCAGATTTAGACAATGCCCACCTAACTTATACATCACACATACTGATGTGTTTTTAAAATAATATTTTCTTTTATGTCTGCCATTGCAGAAAGAACCCAGCTTCATTTTAGCAATGGAATTCTACATTTCTTCAACACTCAGATATATGTTTTGTATGATTTATGTGCAAGGCACTTGTCAAAGTGAACAGTAGAAGGATGTCCTGAACAGCAAAGGCAAAGGCCTTAAATAGGTTGTGCCTGGTGTCTTTAAGGGACACCAAGGAAGCCAGTGTAACTCTAGAGGAGCAAAGAAGGAGAGACTCATAGAAGGTGAGGTTCAAGAAAGAAGGTCAGGGACAGCGAGAGGGTTGTAGAAGAGTCTTGGAGACCATTTGACTGAGTGAGGTGAGAAGCCATGCAGGAGACTTCTTTAGAGAAGTTATGTGGCTTATAACTTACTGAAGTCACAGAGCTCTCCATGTGGGGAAGGCGTGAGATTCGTATTTTGGTGATCCATTCATTTAGGGTCTAGTGCTGGTCAAAGAAAATGCCATGAAACTTGGCCCCTAGCAAAGGCAGACATTGGCTGCTAAATTTTAAAAACAAATTTATTCATTCAACAGATATTGATTGCACATCTCTCATGTGGCAGGCCCCATCCAGGCACCAGGAATACAAAAGCAAAATAGTCAGTATGCCTAAACTTTTAGAGCTGATGTTCTAGCACTGTGCCCTCCAACAGAATTTTCTGCAAAGAAGAAAATGTTCTATATCTCTCCTGTTCACCATGACTATTTGAGCATATGAAGTATGGCCAGTGAAATGGATGAACTAAATTTTAAGTTTTATTTAATTTTAGTTCATTCAAATTCAAATTAAATGGCCCCATGTGGCCAGTGGTTACCATGTTAAAGATCACAATGCCCGTGAGTGTGGAGGTAGAAAGTGAAAGAAAGAGACAAAAACTAAGACTATGTATGAATATTCTAGGTATTACATTCTAGGCAAAAATAAAACACAATAAAGTGTTAGGGTTTTATGAAAGTAAGACTATGATTTGTAAGCTGCTGAGCTTATATCTTTACAAAAAGGATGTTATTTCAAAAGTAATGTAGACCTACAACTATAGCACATTGAAAATGATGTATGTGCAGAAGGTGTCACTCAGCCAGGCAAGAAAATTTTCTTAACTGATTCAAAGTTCATTCTCCACCTTACCCCTTACCCCATGGCCTCTTAGGAAAATTGTATTTTTTGTTTTTCCAAGTTCTAATAAACACTTCCCCTTCCAAAAACTTCTTGTCACTTGGTTGCTGGAGTGCAAGAGACCTTTGGTCATCTGACCCATAACTTCAGAACATAACATCACTCTTGCTTTCTTTCCTGAAACATTAAGTAAGCATTTCTTAAAGTGGGACTTTTCATAAACTGTTGTAGAAATGAGTTAATTATGCATCTGGGGAAGATAGAGGCAATTACAGAATCCCTGGCCCACTCCCCATTCCACCCAATATGATAAATATTTAATTTCAAAGGAGCCATTATAACATTCCCCATATTTGATAGAAATTGGGCCAGTTTGGAGCTCATCCAAAAGGAAGAATACATTATTAAAATCCTAAAAAGATGAAATTTTTTAGTATCTCCTCACTCAATGAACTCAAAGAACATTATTAGAGACAATCTGATGATTGGAAGTCGATGATTAGAGAGAAAAATTGTTTCCAGTTATTATTAAAATCATCATTTATCTGAAGATAAAGTTTACCCAAAGTTGTTTCCTATCAACAAAATACATTATTAAATAATAGGAATCATGGAAGTCATTGGTGAAAATTAATCACAGTGCGGAGGCCCAACATTTATCAACCTCAACAGAAATCATCCACGATATAAGAGCAAAGCAGGTATTTGACAAAGAATGTAGTTAACAGAGAACACCTTTACACTAGTTACCATACATGTTCAATGTTGATAATGAAGCATTGGCACATTGCTATCTTAGTACTTGAGTGCAGAGTAAGAATTTAAAATGTTTTCATATTTTATTTAACCCTTTCTCCCTCTTCTAATGAACATACACACACATGCACATGCACGTGCACACCCACATACACCCCCAAAAAATACTGCTTTGGCAGCCTGTGCCACATTACTTCATAATGAAAAAAATCATACTGTGCTCTTGATTCCAGGTGTTGCTAATGGAAGCTGACTGCTTCAGCGCCTCAGACATTGCAAATCTTTAGTGAGATGTCTATTACCCTGAAAATGCAGAGGGGGGCGGGGAGCATAATGTCTCTTTCTGGAAGAACCACACATCCAAACATTCCCTTTTGAATGTGCGTCCAAACAAGCCATAGAGTAGAAATTTTTCAGAGCTCAGACAGAAGAGGGAACATAAATGAGAAAGAAAATTAACACTTCTTTTAACCTAGGCAGGTTCCTGTTCCCCCCAAAATAAACTCCGATCAGATGGGGGTTTTGTGAAAAACAGAGATGATGGTGACAGTATGGTTTTTGCAGAAGACAAAAATGACCCCTTGGAGCTGGCTAGCTAGTTGGTGCAAAGAGAAGGAGCACCAGTGAGCTTCCCACGGATTTTGGGTGGTGGCTTCAGCAAGCAAAATCTCAGGGACACAGGCCATCTACATCGGCCACTGGCAGTAAGAATGGTGACAAATTATTAACTGTGTTCTGGTCTAAAGTTGACAGTTGTGGAGAAATGGCACTTCACAGTTTCAAGGAAAACATAACCAGGATAATGATAGTAATACCTATTTCATGTCTGGATTGAAAATCTCGTGTAGACTCTATTTGATAAATTTCTACTATTCTTGTAAACCAAACTGAAGCTCTTCTTTTAGAAAAACTTAATTTTTCCTACCTCTGGATGGAATGTTTTGACAAGTATACCATTAAAGCATTTCCCTCTTTCTGTTAGACAAGGAAAACAATCTTCAAAGACCTTTGTTTCATTTTATTCACTTCCAGTTCATTCTTAGTAAACAATTGCAGGGTTACTGTAAAGATCAATGCAAAATTTTTACTGAACATGATTACTTTCTAAAAAGCTACTCTGAAGCTAGAAAAGTTTTTTCTGAATTTGTCTTCCATTGTACACTGGGAAGAGAGTGTATAAGATGGCCGAGTCTTCATATGGAAGCGTGTTTGACCTTCCCTGTCCACTTAATCTCAGCAGCCCTTGAGAGCTAGACAGTCTCTACAGGAGACTAAATGCTCTTGTATCTAACTAGTCTTACATCAGATTGCTCCTATAATAAAGAGAAAACTAATAGGTGGTTTTGCAACGTTTTGGAATTGCTTTTTGCTTTCTACTAGAAATAGTAAATAGAGAAAAAATGGCAGAAATGACCAAACTAAGTAACGTATGCACTGTTTCTTCACCAAGGAGACTTTTGAATTTCCACACATACTGGAGATACCCCAGAAAGAAGGAAACTGGGGTCATCTCATCACTACCTTGTTTTCTTTTTCTTTAGTTGGAGAGAACTACTTGTGTCCTTAATAGCCAAAGGCAAAGATGCTACATGCATCACTGGCATTAGAGTGAACATAAAATTTATTTTTAATGCCTTTAGGCACTTCAAATTTTTCTTAATAAACTGCGCAACCTGAGAGCCAGAACAGCCTACAATTCTGAGCCCTCTGGCATCCCACCCAAACTAGTCCATTGTGGTGTAGACAACCGAATCATTCAAGTCATCAGATGTCTGACTCATTTGGGAAGTACAAAGAGGCCTTCAAAAGGACATATGTCCCCACTGATTAGAAAGACCAAAATATTCCTGTCCCTCTCTTCTCTGTGTCCAGCCTAGGAGTTTAAATTCTAGAAGAACTGAATCAGGAATAGACTCTAGTAATCCAATAGAAGCTATATATCAGTGGTTGTTTTCTCCTAAGCCACTGTGAGGACAGTAAAAATCCTGCTATAAAAACAAAAATTTTTGCATCCAAAACAGTTAGGATGGATAATGCTTAAAAGTTTGAAACCAGAAGGAAAAAGGAGGGAAAAAAACTAAACCAAACAGAATGAAACGGAAATAATTAATGCTGGGTAAACAATATCTTTGGCCCAAAAAGTTCTTGGCTGCATTGTCGGCATGGATGTTTTTTATTAAATTGTTGTCTTTGTAAGACACTATAACTGTTCTTCAAACTTAAAGTCTGTTTTAAATAAACAGAAGGATGAATGAATTCTATGGTGAGATTGGTTTCTCTGTAATAAAAATTAAAGGGCTGACATGTTTTAGCTCTGCATAGTAGTAATTACTTTTAAGAAAATATATTTTAGTGATAATGATATTTTTAAAGCCTTATAAAGATAGGAGACATATTTCAAGATAAGCCTACTGTCAAGATCATATGCACTGCACACGTATTTAACATCTCTCAAAGCCAGCCTTTCTTGAATTTGGTAAAAGCGTATAGCGATGGCTTTTGAGAATGAATGAACTTGCAATAATTTGGAACAAAGTTGATAGAATCTGTGGCTCTCTAGGAAGCAGTTCTCTTTTGTCTATGGTCTCTGTTGCTTTTAACATGCTACTCTTTTCCACCTGGCTTAAAGAAGTGGCAAATCTTACACCCAGGGAACCAGCATACACCAGGCACTAAGGGCAAGACTCACAAATCTTTAACAGATTTTACTGTGTGTGCCCACAGCCCCAAGCCATACACCTCTGCAACCTAAAAGAGGGGATTGAATAAGTAACCTAGTTAATTCAAGCACAACTCTGAAACAGAAATGCAGACTTGCTCACACCAAGTCCTAGGGGGTAAATTCATTTAACACCTAACATTTTACAAATATTTGTATTTCTTTTCATGGGATGATAGAATTGTTTATTTAGTATGTTGACAAGTCTTCTCTCTGGCGTCATACCCAGGAAGGATGGAAGAATACACCTGAAATTGATGAGTATTTGTTCTGTTCTTAGGAGGACTCTAGGGAAGGAAGTTGGACAGACTTTCCTGATAATTTAATGAAAAAAAAATCAGCATAGATTTATATATGTCTAGAGTAAACTCATTTTTTTTAAAAAGCCTCAATTAATGAAAAGTATATTACTGCAAAAGAAAATAATCTAACCCTGAAAAGATGAACTAAAAAAGTTGAACTATTCTTTAAAAGCAGAATTTTTCTTTGAGACTTTCATATAACATTGAGCTTCACTTAAAATTTCAAGACAATAAGATTTCGCACAACTTCTCTTAAAAGAAATGCAGTGGCAGACATGCCATTGACAAGAAATAAAGTAAGCATATTTGAGCCCCTAGGATATTTTTTTCTTTTCACATCTTTCTTAGAAACAATTTCTCTTCTAGTCAGTGTTTTTCATGAGCTTGTTTTTCCTTTAAAGAGGATATTTTTGAAAGCAAGAGATGCCAGGGGAGTGACATCAGCCTGCTTCTTCTCAAGTGTTGTGTCGGAGATGAACTAAAGAACATCCTGAAAACATAAAATTAATCTTTTCAAGTTATAGAATAAAATTATATTAGTGTCATAATCGTATTATATTTAAACAGTCATTTTTTTTTAATTCCCAGTCAACTAGAGGCAAATAAAAAGGGGTTGAACTAAACATTAGGATGTTTAACTTGAAATCCAAGGAGGCTAAAATAATGCATTTACTTATAATATAGCTATATGAATAGCTTTAGATGAGCTTCGGTCATTATTAGACCACTAAAATGTAATACCTTAAATAAGAGCACTGTTCGACCCTATTGCAAATGGTTCATTAGACCAGAATGACTCTCGTAGCACACAGGAGGTGGCACTCCACCATGGCATGTCCTATGGTCACTGTCACCAAAGCTCTTAAAAAAAGTTGAAACAGAAGACAAGTTCAGCTTTGACACATCACTGTTTTCTAGTCTGAATCCCACCCCATGAATACACACAGACCTAGATGCTGCGTCGATGCCCGGACTCCAGCATTTCCCTCCAACCACGAAGTTCCTCATACTCCAGTCACCTTTCTCTCCAGTCATCCCTTTACCAGGCCCCAGTCAAAACCCACTTCTTCCAAATATACTGACCTCAGAAGAATTTAGGAAAGAACATGATCTTTGAACCTTTTTCAGATCAAAGCATGGATTGTTGCTTTAACTGCACCCCTGACTTCCAGACCAACTTCTCATATGAAAATGGTCACTTCATTCTTTTCATTACCTTCCACACTTTCTCACTTCCCTTCTTAGGTCCTGGCCTTCAGGTTTGAACTTAGCTTTCTCGCAGCTGCCTGATCAGTGAGGAGTGATGTAAAACTTTTTTCTCCCTGGATCTGGATGCTATTTTTCTAAAACACTGTCACAAAATCGTGTCACCCTTTTCTACCTAACACATTACTGCATTGGCTCGCAAGCAGTGTATTTCTACCAAAAACCCTTTTTGTTCTTTCAGTGAGTTTTTTGTTTTATTACTCTTTGTTTTTGCTTTTAGACTCTTGGACTTCCATGTATGTAATTAATTTTTGATACTTGATCGAAGATTTTACTTTGATTCGTGTGAAATTATTGAAATGTGCAGCTAAAGTTTCTAATGTGGAGATGGCAGAAATGAAAATGAGGGTGCCCTTCTGCCTGTGATATTTTCTCTCTCTCTTTTACTCGTCTTTACAGACCTAAGTCAAACACAGACATTTTATGAGGATGGCTACTAACCAAAAAGGAGATTTCTAAATGTTAATTGCCGCTGGTATTTTTAGGACTTTATTTTGAGGATCGCATTGATGAAAAGGGGTATGTAACCATCTGCATACCCTCGAGTAGAATAATCAGACTAAGGAAATAAACAAAAAGAACTTTGTGGTGAAAATGAACTCCTTAATTCCAGAAGATTAAAAAGACTTTTTTAGTAGAAGGAAATAAAATTTAGGAAAAAGGGTGCCCTTCAAAAATGTCAGTTATCTTGGAAGGAAAGATGAGTAATGGAAATCCCATGTTGATCAAAAAGATGAATAGATTTGTCCTTTGAAACTGGCATTTATGGAAGATGAGAGATTCTTCACTGTCTCCTGCATCTTTCCTAGCAGTCACTGAAGTAGCAAGAGAAAGTTCTAGAATAAGATAATTTTTCTTAGAATTAAAATATCTAAGATATAATAAATAAGCTTGGGATTTTGAAATGTATACATCATACATGTATGCATACATATACATATGTATATTGATGCATCTTAATCTTAATATATTTTATATTCATTAAATATTTCTATCTTTTGTGTGTTTCCAGAAGAATAGTAATTGACTATTAGAGAAAATCCTTTATCATGTGTTCAGCATGGGATTTTACTTGTTTTTAGCATTTAATTTATCTTAGAATTTAAATGAAACCCAGTATGTATTTTTAATGCCCTCAAATTTTAATACACTATTGTCTTTCTTTTTACATTTATCAAGTTTCAACATCAAACCCTAGTCTAGATGTTTCTAAGTACATTTAACAAGAATTAATACATATTTTTTAAAACATCACGTGTTCTAGATGTACTTCTATGTTTGGAGTTGATATCCCTGGTTCTTTGGGAAATATTTTGAGAGGTGGCATTGTCTTGTGAGATAACTCTAGAATTAAACTTTTCTGCCTCTTCCAGGAATTCAGTCATTCCCATTTCCACCATTTATTGGCCCATCGATCTCCATATTTCGTTGGCTTTGTGTCAACAGGAACTCCTAGAATAAATCAACAGGGAGCTGGCTCACAGATGGGAAAGGAGGCAGAAGCCTGTGGGCACAGCTGGACCATGTTCGCATACAGAGTAGCTGGGGGGATTCTTTCAGTTTTTGGTTTTTAAAAAAACAATGATGCTGTATCCCACTCTGGGAGTATCCAAGTGTCCCTACAGAAGTTTTCACAAAAACTTCAAACATAAAAGAAATATTTATAATTGGTATTGCAAGAAGTTGTGGACAACAGTTACACTGATTTCCCAGAACTAGAAACCCTGGGGCCTGGAGGGCTACTGTCAGGTAGATCCCTGGACAGGACAGCGCAGGCGGTCTCATGGCCTGGGGGCAAGGCGGAGGGGAAAACTTTACAACAGCCTTGTTTGTTTAAAAAAAATTATGCGTCTGTCCCTGAAGACTAAGCTAAATTGAACCATTTATCTGTTGTGTAATTTATGAGCTATTTCAGAATCTCCTAAGTCTCCTTTTGAAAGGTCAGGAAAGTGGAAATGAGAAGGGTCATCCTGTGTAATTTCACTTCTCTAAAATGTGTCCTAAGTTTTCAAAATAATCAGTGTTATGCTATTGTTTAACATTTAGAGACATTTTACTGTTTGTATATAATTGTGATTCTTTTTTTAATTAAGTACATTGTTTCTGGAAAACAAGCAAGCTTCCTTTTTTCTTTCCTCTATAAAGATCTTTTCCTCTACTGCCACTAGAGATAACCTAAATAGACAGACAAATTTCCACTTACACTATAGATATTATTGCATATGTTTTTCTACAATGCTTTAAATTTCATTTTGTGGTCACTACCGGGAAGCATATATGGTTTTAAAACCCTCAATATGAAATAATAATTAGTATCTTGTTCCATTTAAAAAAAAATAGCAGGTGTTTCCTATGCCTTTTTGGCAGGTTTTTTTGTTTGTCTTTTGTTTGTGTGTCTAAATTTCCCATTGTCTGGAGCATGCACAGTGCCTGTTATGGAAGGTCATTGTTCTGGTTCACATGATTTTATTTCCAAAATTTGGTATGGACTCTGGTGTATGTTAGCCACTATGGAACAATCTACTCCATTTTCTAATAGCCATATGGTTTAGTGACTAAACCATTTATTTTTGTACACATAGTATTTCTAAGAGTTGGGATGTCCGCTACCTGTTTTTGCAATTAATGAAGAATCATAATGATTTTATTGTAAGTTTTTCCGACCAGCGCTCTTACTCATCCACTCTAAGCACACACTTGGGCCGCAGAATGCCATTATTGATTGAGAATCTTGAACTTTAGAATTTCCCTTTCACGTGCCATCCATCCAATACCAACTATGTCACAAAAACATCGTGTAGGTAGAAAAGTGTTCTAAAATGTTAAGCTTCTTTACCTTCACACTTGATATTTAATTGGACTTCGAGAAGCTAGTACATTTTCAAGAACATATTTTATCTTTTATGGAACGTCCATTGTAAAGGGGTTTTTTTGGTAGCGAAATATTTGACTTCTCATCTTTAAAAAGTAAAAATCAAAATATCTCTCAGAACAGCCCTCCCAATGGGATCAGCTAATGACAAATTTGAAGCAGCCATTATGCTCAAAGCACCACACTAAGAAATTTAGTAACACGGGATTTAAACAAAAGGCTGCACTCTCTCCTACCTTACTCTCTCCTATTCCAACACAGAGGTTACTTCCTGTGTTGCAGGTACTTTGCCTTCAGGTCTAGCCAGTGCTAACAGGTTTTAGTGCACATGTGATGGAAAGAGCCAAGTACCTGAGCTTGAAGACTCAGAATCCAAGGACTTTAGAATCCCTGAAAATATCTAATTCCGCCAAACTTTGAGAATCATATCTTAATACCTCCATTTTCCAACATCTGTTGAAATGTCTCCTGTTTATCTCTGTATTTTCCTTATCCCTTTTAAACTATAGTTTAATAGGGCATGTGTCAAGGTGAAATATCAGCTTAGTTTTACCCCCTTTTTTGGATTCTGTGGCTCTCCAAGGAGATACCACAGCACTCCACAGCTATGGTCAGTTTTTGGATGTCTGCAGCATTGACTAAGAACCCTGGAATGACTCCACAAATTATCCATCTCGAGGATTTTCAGCTGAACTAAAGTTTTATTAATAAGGCAGTGGTAATTGTACCCTATTCAACTGTAGTACTTGATATGAATTTATAGGAGAAAACAGAAAATGGTGTCTAGTTGGGTCACTACAAGTTGTAGTGATACCTGGTACTTATTCATGGTTGACCATAGGTGAGGTACTAGGTAGGATTTGCAATTGTGGACTCTCAATCCCCATGAAAGTTCTATGATGTGTCCCTGTTTAATGTTGAGGAAATTAAACTGTGAACAATAAAATGAGTTATCCAAAGTTATAAAAGAGTTGCAGAAACAAAATCTGAACCCAGACCTAGAGCCCACAGTCTTGACATTTCTCAAAGAGCATCCTTTAAAGTCTGGGTGTGATATTGCACATTTGAAACTCAGTTGTTCTTAATTATTTGTTCTTTCTCAACCTATCATTTCTGAATCAACTCTTTCTTTTCCTAAACAAAATGATTAAACCAGAGAAGGAGTAAAAATATATAAAACCACAATTTTGTAAGTCCATCCTTTCTCCCATCTGCTTGCATTTATCCTACTCTTCTCTTCTAGAGGCAGTTCTGTTCCAAGAATTGGCGCATCAGCTTGGCTTTCTCGTTTTCTCCTTTGCTCACAGGAGACCTCCTATTTGTAAACCAGAAGGCTTCCCAAACATGGCAAATGTTCTCTTCATTTCCTTCAGCACCCATTCCTCTCCTCCCACTCAGCTCTACCTTCCTGCTCATCTCTGCACCCACCCACCCCATTCTCAACTCTTGTAAACTTATCCTGATTGTACTACCATAGTTTCATTAAGTAACTGGTTTTTCTTCCCTCTTCAGAAGCATTCCTGAAGTTAAAGAACACCCTGAATGAGCTGGCAGCCTTTCAGGTCTTCTCCTCAGTGTATCAAGAGGTGATTTCGTGTTGCTCTGCCAGTTAACCTCCATAAGGGAGTGGTCAACCTTAAAATTAGTTCATATAATTTCTTGTTTTAAGCCCTCTCCTTTCTGAAGCCTTTTTACTTTAGGACTTACTTATTCAATTGGGCATATGGAAGACATCTTATGATATAAGATGTGGTGTAGGTGTGTTACAGAATTTGACTCTAAGATGCAACATGGTCTTGGTGTTCTGGAGTGAGAACAGTGGTTCATGTCTTGACGTTGGAGTCAAATTCCATCTCTGTCACTTATGTCTCTAGACTCTGAACTCTTAGGAGTAACTCACAGGTACTTCTTTACCTTCAATTTTTTCCTCTTTAAAGTAGAATAGCAGTACCTATCCGAAATAACTCCAATGAGGTAATATTCTTAAATGCTTAGTTCTGTGTCTAGAATACATTAAATACTCAGCAAATAGTGGATATTCTTATGGGTGTTTCACCTTTCCCCTGAACTTCCACAACTACATCCTCATAATCACATAAAACATAACTCAAGTGCACATTTTGGGGGTCAGTGAATTTGTAGGTGAACATTCCTACAATTAAGGCTGCATTTAAAGGTACATAAGCAAGGGTATTTTTGACTTTGAGGCCTTTTTTATTATTATTTTAACAGAAAATCATGATTATCTTATACTTTTATATGTAAATGGTTTTTACAATTTTTATTAATTAAATTTTTAGTTTTTCTGCTCTGCAGAAGCATATTTTGATCCTCAAAATACCCTGAGTAAATTAAGACTTTGTCAGCATACATCCTAATTTTAGTAACTTATATATCACTACACTGAGCAAGCACACCAAATATCACATTGTTTATTTTGATTTAAAAAAAAATAGTATGCATTTATTGGCTTAGTGATTTTGTAGGAAATAAGGGAGCCCACCATCCAGAGCTGCTCCTGCTTGTTCATAACAGTAAGAGGTGTGTTTCTAAGCTTTCTGTCTGCCACCTTCAGTCCATTTCAGAACTAGGTATAGTTTCTATATCTACTCTAGTGCTAGCAGATTCAAGACTCTGGAACACGTGTCAGAGCCCTCTTTTCATTGCTATGCCTGTTTTGATGGCTATGGCTTTCTAATTACTACTTGATACAGCATTAGTCTCCACCCTCCTTAAGTACATTTTAATCATACTGACTTGATTCATATGTTTGGTACATGGATTCCAGTTCATTATGCAACATAAGTAGTGACTGGCCAAAAAATAATTATGTGTGTGTGATTCTTGTACTAATAACATCACTATTTTTCTCATAGTTTATGAGAGGATTTTGCAAAAATAAATTAAGTCTTGAACTTTTACATTTGAAAAAAATCACTTTTGTTTTTTGTTTTTTTTGTTTTTTTGTTTTTTTTGTTTTTTTTGTTTTTTTTGTTTTTTTTGTTGTTTTTTTTTTTTTTTTTTTTTTTTTGCATTACCGATTTGTGGGTAAAACATTTCTATTCCCCATGCAATGAACATCATCTGTATCCTTGGTCGGCATCACACTGCTTTTATTCAGATAGAGCATTTGTTCCATCTGTTATCTGCTCATCCCCAGTTGTTCTATTCCCTTCCTCCACAAGTTCTCGTCTCCCTAAAATGTGTGGACTGACCCAGATTGCACTCCTGTCTGGATGTTCTCAATTGTTTCCTCTCCTTCCCTTCCAGATCACTTACTTCCATTGGATGTGCACTGGTCAAGGGCACATTTCAGTAAGCATAAAAATCACCCAAAGTTGATTATCATCTCAGGACCATGGAACGTTCCCCCAGCTCTTCCTGGGTATGTTCACCCTGATTTGAGACCCTGAACTGACTGTGTGATCAGGAGAATGATAGTGCCCCTGAAATTATTTGACCATAGGAAAAACAGGTCAAAATAACCACTAAGGGTCAATTCTTCAGAAAACCACTTCCCTTCCCCAACCGTTTGCTTGTTTGTTTTTGTTTTTGTTTTGTTTTGCCACAACTGTGGAGGGATTCATGAAGTTGAGCTAAAATTGATGATAATAATACTTAAAATTGAGGTATTAGAGAAACACATGAAAGAAGGAAAAGTCATTTGAATGTGAGCTTTAGAAAAATTAACCTCATTTATATTTAATGGCTTTATTCAGACACCATTTGAACAGATTGCAAGTGTACTTCAACACTTCTCTTCTTTACAGACTTTTCTGGTTGGAAAAAAAATGCATATTGTCAAAATGTTTCTCTTGTTAGCTATCAAAATCCAGTTTGAAAGAGAGTGGTTTGCTGTAAAGAAAAAAGGAAAAAGAAAAAGAATAAATGGAGCTTTTGAGAACTCAACAGGGGTATAAAGCACATCTTGTAAGAATATTAAAATGACTATCACATTTTACATGACTTTGGCAAAGAATATAACCCAGGTGTCTTGAATCAAACTGTAATATAAAATAAAGAATTTCACTAGGCTTCATCAGTCCTTTGTTCCTTTTTAGTAGTGTTTTCTGTTTTCTCTGTTAAAATTAATATATGTATTTTTTAATTTTATCCTCATTTATACAGGGTCTTTATGCTCAGAAGGTTAAATATCAGAGATTCACTCTTCACATAGTGTATAAATAAAGCACAGATATAAGGAAATATAGACAAGGGGTAAAGTTTTGTTCAAAAAAGGATACGGAACACATTTAGAGAATTTTAGATATAGGAAAGACTTGAAAGCACTATAAGTCTCATTCTGCAAATGAGGAAACTGCATCCCATCCTGATCTAGAAATTTGTCCCCAGCTGCATGTTACAGAGACCCCCCCTCCTTCTTCTAGGTCTCCCACACCCCCAGGCAGTTCCCCAGGATAGAACAAGATATAGAATTACAACAAAAGGCAGCAGCATTTTTAAGTTGATTTAAGAGCTTGGAATGAATAATAAGCAAATTGATTCCAAGAAATAAAAATAATCAGTAAAATCTGTTTACAAGGAAATAATTGAAGCAAATTCTAACCACGTCAAAATTCATATTAAAATCTGCCCCAGTGGGCACTTCCTGAGTGTAGCATTTTTTGCAGACAGCATTTGAATGATATGTAGGAGGTAAAAGGTCTTTGAAAGACTTAAGAAAATATTTACAATCTGATCTAGACTGTCCTTAGGCAAGTAATTTAATTCCTCGGCGCATTTCATAATCTGCAACAGGATGATAAGACTACCTGTCTCGCAGAGTCACAGTGGAAAGCCAGACATTGGTATCAGTTGACAAAATCATGAATGGAAGCTGCTCCAGAGGAGACAGAACCATCAATGTGCCAACGAGGACTTTCCTCACTCACTCTCAGAAGCTTGTGAACAAGAGAAAATGGGATTGGCAGTGTATGAGCCCCATTTATAATTATACTTGGCAGTGACTCACTGGAGCATGCCTATTCCATAGGTACAGACCTTTGGTTTCTGACCTGGAGTGGCTATGCAGCAGGGCATCTCAACCTGAGGTAGTTTTGCTTCCCAGGAACATTTGGCCATGCCTGGAGACATTTTTATTTGTCACGCTTGAGGGAGTGGGGGCAGGGGGGTGTGTACATAGTATCAAGTGTAGGGTAGAGGCCAGGGATGCTGCTAAACATCCTGCAATGCACAGGGCCACCCCCAAAAACAGAGAATTATCTGGCCTCAACATAGCAATGCTGAGGGTAAGAGATCCTATGCATATAAGAGCACTGGAAGACTCGTCATGAAAGCTTCTGGTGAAATTCATCAGTCTGACCTTCCCCCATTTTGCTACTCATTTCTTTCATTTTCAGCAAATATTTGAGTTCCTACTATGTGCCGGGCCCTGTAACATGAGTTGAGAAACCAGGGGTAAGCAACAGAGGTGGGGCTTGCAGGCTTCCTGTTGTGGTGGAAGCTACATGACTCCTCTTTCCTCCTGCTGCACCCCCAAATCCACATCTGGGAGTGCCATAATGCTTGGGCACAAGACGCTGGAATCAGGGATGCTGTTGGGCTTGTTGCTTCTTCCCTGCACCACAATTTTGTCATATTTAGAATGGCGGGGCTGATGATACCTCTGATGTGATAAGGATGCTATGTGTAAGGAACAGCTAATGCATGCGGAGGGTGTGAATGTGGTGTCCAGTGTGCAGTGAGCTTGTATCAGGGTCTTCGTTATTCTGGAGGTGCGGCTAGGCTAGACTCAGCATTTGCTGGAAGGAACGAGTTGCATATTGACTTCATCCTGCCCACAGGAGCCTCACATCCACCTGTGCACCTCCTCTTTCTTCACTGGTTTGCTCTTTTGTCACCATAGCTTTCCTTTGTGCCACCAACTAACCCTTAACAAGACAGTCTTCCCTTGTCCATACCTGTACTGACCCTGTCAGTCTTCCTAGCCCATCCAGCTCAAAATGGCTGGTTCCACTTTACACCTTCTATGTTTGTGCAAAGTGTCTTTGGATTACAGAAGAAGCTATATCTCTCAAAAGAACAAATTATTCATGGCCTTCACCCAGCTGGGGGAGATTTGCATTTGATGAGAGTTTATCAACCCAAGTGCACCTCTTAAGAAATGGCATTTTAAAAGAAATCCTTTGGGGTGCTTTTGTTTTGAGAGTTGGGAGAAACATAATTTTTATTATTTAGGTCTTTTGTTTTCCCAATAGCTTGGGCATTGTATATTAGTATTGTTCCTTATTATATTAGAAGAGGTCTTTTTTACAGGAAAGTTTTCCTGCGCCTTTGCCCAGTCCACGGTAATAATAGTCATTTTTCTGTACAGTTTTAATATTTTAATTAAATATTAAAATTTTACATGTGATATTTTAAGTATGTTCATATTTGCACACGTACTATCTCACTGGATTCTCAAATTATCTTAGAGGTAAGATAGTTACCTACATATTCTTGTATGCTTTTTTAATTAAAGAATGTAGAGATTTCTACCACCAATATTCAGACAAGAAAAGAAAGGCTATGAGACTTGCTGAAGAGCCCTCAGTCACTGAGTTACACTGCTTCACCTCAAACCTAGCACTTCTGGCATCCCCTTTCCCTCAAAGCCCCTACCTTAGAAGAACTAAAGCCAGCCCCAGCCCTAATCATGTAAACATCTGAATAACCATGGATTCTTTAGAAAAAAATGAATACTTTTTAAAATTAAAATACCATAATTCTTGTGAAGAAATAAACAATTGTTAAACCAATTTATTGAGAGCCAGGAGTTATTCTTGGGCCACCTGTCTTGCTGCCAAGGGAATCCTGCTTGTTAGAGATTCCCTCCCACAGCTGAATACGGGGTCTCAGTGAACACCTGATACACTCAGCTTCAAGGGCCGCTCAGAAAAAGACTCAGATAATCAACTACTTCTTAATCTGCTTGGGATTTGCATCCAGGAATCCTATTCATCAAAAGGTCAGTCCCTGGGCCCAGCCTGGCTTGAAATCCACCTCACCCCTCTTCACCTGTGTGACATAGACAATCATGGACCTTATGGGACCTCAGCATGCTCATTGGAAAATGGAGATAATAATAAACACCTCAAAAACCTGTGATGCATAAATGAGATATATGTAATACACTTAGCCAAGGGCTTCACACATATTATTATTATTATTATTTTCATACTAAAATTTTATAGCACTTCTGCTGGATTGTTTTTTCCTCTAGAAGCTGGATGCCATGTGTGCTTATTAGTTATTTAAGCAGGACAAATTTGCAGTAGAAGTACAGTATTTATTATTCTAGAATTTTCCATGGCTGCCTTATAGAATATCAGCCACATTTGTGTCCTGCTATTGGATAACTATGCTATTAAACTCAGAAAGTAGACACAGTTTATTTGGTCTAAAAAGGATTTGCAAACCTAAAATCATACATAGAGAAGGAAAAAACCTTTTATCCATCAATAAATCTCTCCATTCCAGCTATAGAAGATACCGTCAGAACAAGATCCAGAAAAAACAAATATGAAAGTCATTATTTTCTTATTGCTTAATTTTAATAGCCATACATACTATTTACAATACTCATGGGAGATAACAGGAAGAGAGTGGGAAAAGAAACCTTGTATCTGAATCCTGGAAGCTCAGTTTTACAAAGTTTACCCTTTAGGAGTATAAGGATTAAGAGACTGATTATATTTTCATTTGATAAATGCTAATATGCCGCAATGCAGTTATGGCTTTTGAGGACTAAATGTATGGGTTTACATTGGGTCAATAACAGATATTTTTCCTTTTGGCTTTTTAGAGTGTGCGAGGTTTACTAAATGTAATAAACTAAGAAATTAAAGGGGAAAAACAATCTGTGATTATTGTACCTTAGCACTTTTCAAACTACACCGCCATTCAAACCGACATCTATCAGTGGTCACCAGGAAAGGTGAACCAATTTAACATGAAGAAAAAGGACTGCTGGGCAGGCCATGAATAGCGTCTGCTCTAGACTCGAAAGACTAAGAATTCCCTCCCTTTAATTATGGCATAGTGAGTATGATCAAAAGAGCACAGTCTGTTTGCACTTGTGGTCCACTCTTTGTGAGAAGGAAAAGAAAATCATAAAATCATGTACAAAGGGGAAAAGGTGCCCTGCAAGCATACAAATTAGGTAATAATGTTAAATTGATCATAGAGGAGTACATAAGAGACAGAGAGAAGTCTCTGGAGACAGCTACACCATGACAGTTCATCTGTTGGTAATTACTTCAGGGAATTTTGACACCATATTAAAACAAGAAAAAAGCCAGAGAGAACTCTAAAATACCTTCTCAAGGATGCCACTCCCAACCATTTCCCTGCCCAGTTCAGCCAGGTTCCCACCTCTGTGCCACTAGTGGCCTTTGCAGTCAGTGACTGACTTCTCCATCCCTCACTGGACCTGAGCTCTTTGAGGAAGCCCATCCACATTACACAGTAGATGTTTAGCAATAGTCTGTAAGAAAGATAAGAAACCAGAATGGCTAAGGCAGGCTTAGTTGTCCATTTTCCCAGCAAACATGAGATTAGAAGGAATTAAGAAAAAAAAATGATATAGAAATACTGTTGGAGAGAAGCAAGAAGTGATGGTTACAACTTGACAGCAAAGGAAAAAAGAGGATAAATATTTTTAAAAACAGAATTAAAGGGGCTTAGAAATGTGGCGCCATCTCATAAGGAAACAATCACGCTGTAGACCTCGGTATTTGCTGAGTGAAACCCAGCAGTACTAGTCATTGATGGTAACGATAAGTGGAGAGCTGAGAAAATGTTGAGTTACACTCAGCATTACAAGGATTCCAAAGTGAGATTCCCAGTATGGAGCATCTCCTGGGACCTACTGAATCTGAAACTCTGAGCCCAGGTCCTGCAATCTGTGAAGGAATAAGCCCCCAAAGACATTCAAATGTAAGTGAGAGAATGACCTGACCATTCACGTTTAAGAAGAAGACCTGGGTACATTTCCTTGTATACAACATGATACAAAAGAAATAGAATGGTTCTGGAGATAAACCAGATTCAAATCTCAGCTGTCATTTCTAACTGTGTGATTAGGGCATGTTCCTTAACATCTTTGAGCTCTTCTTCTTTACGTGTAAAAATGGAAATTAAAATATCTCACGGGTTTGATGTAGAGATTAAAAGCGAAGTATATAAAGCAACTCATGCACCATGTAGATAGCTAGGTGTCATTAATGTACGCCTCCACTTCTTTATCTAGCCCACAAACCTAAATTTAATACCTTCTATGTAAAGAGTACTCCAGTAAAAAAGATGAGTGCGATTTTTACTCTCTAGAAAATTACAGTCCAGGGCAGAAATGGAGGAGAGAGAGCAGAGAGCAAACACACCTAAATAATCACAAAAGAATGTGGTAACCGCCACTCATTTGGCCTTCTGAATCAAGGGCTTTTAGGAAGATGTCTTTTGAAAGCCGCCCATAGCTGGAGGCTGAATGGGTAAATGTTTATCCAGAAAATGCACTTCAATAGACCATCTCAGTACCCAAATATAGCAGAAGCATTACCATAACGAGCATTTTTAAGCATCAGAGGTCAGCCTCCTTGAGGGCCAGAAAATGAATTGCTTCAGGTCTTGAGAATTCCGTCCTAGTCTACCTGATCAGAGAAATTGCCACGTGTTGGCAGTTTTTTTTGTGATTCCAGTACGGCTGTTCCTCGATATCAGGATAGCTTCTGAAATGTGTGGGGAAGTGGTACTCTTCCAGGGAAGCCGATTATTGGTCAAACCCACCACCTGTTCGTGGGAGTCCCACACTGGGCTCAGAAGGAGTTGCCTGGCTGTTGGTGGCGCAGAGCTGGAAAGGAACATGGGGCAACTGCAGCCCAGACAGAGTGCTGCGCCTGTTTCTAAGTATAGATGGCTTCCGGAATTTTGATTTTGTTTTTTCTAAACACACATGAGGCTCAGAGGCAAGTAACAGGGCCAAATAAGTAGCCTCGTGGCAGTGAGTGATGTCACAGTCGCCTTCTCTGGGGCATGGTGCTGATTCCTCCTTTCTCAGGCCCCACCTTTGAAATGGAAGCCACCTGGATGCTGCTGCTCTTTCTGCAGGTCCCAGACCCGCTCCTTGCTTTGTTCTGGACTCGATTCAGGACAGTTTATTGTTTATTTTAGAAGCAATGCTTTATGGCGTTGAGAGTGTGTCTTCCCGTCTGCTGGCTCTTACCTGCAATTAAAATATGTTTGCCTTGGGAATGTTTGTAAAACTTCCACATTAATCATGTGACCAAAAATAGACTGTTTTTTATCCCTAAATAATTATAATGTTAAGAAAACCTGAGTACAACCTTTAGAGTGAAACACCAAAAATGGTCAAGGAGAAAGCCAAGGGGCTGGTCTTATTTAGGCTTGATTTGAATAGAATTCCTCAGGCTGCACACTGGTAAGCCACAGAGAGGCTGTACGGGAAGATTTATGTGCAACGTGAAACCTTGGGACAGGACTTAATAATGAATAGATGGGTCACCAAAGCCTTCCTCAGACCCCGGTGCCTCTGCCCTCCCGTGGAGGTGCCGGCTGTGGACTGTGCTCCTCCAGGAGGCGGCCCGAGTGACGCTGTCAGACTTTTCCTGGCATCTTGAGTACTGGGCATGTCTCGGTGCTCCAGACACTACTTGAAAAGGGAAGGTTTCTGGAACTCCTGGCACCGTGGCCTTTCCTCCGCTCAGAATTCAGAGTTTATTTTTACTCGCTGAATGAGAAAGAATTATCCCTGCACTCGGTCATGCTCCGCGCTGCTGCCACAGAGCAAGATGAATGCTGTTGGAAGGAATGTGTTTATAGAAGCGACAGTTTTTATCCATCAGAGAGCAATGCTTTGTGACTTGGGACGTGTCATAAAGTTTCTATGTGATGAGTCAGCAAAAACGTGTTGCCCATCAGATAAATGAGGGTTTGATTGGCTCATTTATTGTCCCTCTGCTTGTGTGCAGCGCAGACTCTCCTCTGACATCAGAGTTTGTGCGTGATAAACTGTGTTGCTCCAACTTCAAAGGTCTGGTCTCCATGGCTTCCGGGACCTCCCCTGTGGGTTCCCTGTGGGTCTGTCAGGCCAGCTGCTCCAAGCTTTCCTCCTCCTTGGTCCCTCTGTCCTCCTGCCCTCGTGGCCTCACATTCACAAGTGCTCCCCTCACCCCTCCGGGTGCATGAGGTTATGGCCTTCCAACCGGGAAGCTTCCCCCAGTCTCTCCTGTCCAGATTTTTCATCTCACCCTGTCCTTGAGCAGCGACTCCCAGGTCCACCCTCCCTGTGTCTGACATTCCCAGCTGAGTTCACACAGGCAGGGCGCTCCTCCCAGCTCAGTCCCAACCCTTCATGATTTAATTGAAATCACCTAATAACAGCAAGAGCCACAAAGATGAAACATCAGATCTGCGCAATGGGCCATTGATTGTCAGCATCACCTCCTGCAAAGGGGCCCAACTCAGGGAGTCCTTGGTCACATTTGTCCTCACTGTTGTCCTCTGCTCTCCCTGTTCAAGGAAAGATGATAGAGATAGTATGGCCTACAGATTCTTCTCTGTGTGTTTCCATGAGCACTGACATCTTACAGAGTGTGACTAGTGGTTCTCTAAGATTTGAGTTCCAGGAGTAAAATCCGACCCAGGAAACAGGTTCTTGACTTGGGGTTCTCCTTCGTGGTCACCTTTCTTTCCAGCTTACAGAGATAAGGATTAGCCATATTTGGTTTATCAGCCATTTCTATTTATTGTGGTAAACATTTTTTGTCCTAAATATTTCTAAAGCAAAAAAAAAATTTTTTTTTGACCTCACACTCTTGATTCTTACTCCTCTCACCAAACTAAAATCACCATTTAATAAATACATGTTAGTCAGCTATACTGTGTACTTGGTCAAACCAAATTATTTTGTTAAATGCCCATTTTACTGGGTACAAGGTAATGTGAAAAAAAAAGTTTGGAAGACTTTGGTAGTGTTACAGTCCCATTCATTTATTCATAAAGTGCATATTAAGCACGTACTACATGCCAGGTCATGCTAGGTGCAAGGATGCTGATATTCACATAGCCCCACTCAGGAGCTGTACAATCTACTTAAACTTCGTGGAAATCCCAGGAAGACTTCTCTGGAAGGTGGATGGCATCCCTATCTCCATAGATCCCCCAAGATTACATAATGGCCTGGCACAGGAATCTTGAAATCTTTGACGTTATAGCCAGAAGAGACCCAGATGCCTTCTAGCCCTGCCATCATATATTCCAAGAATGAAGACTACAGAGATGACATATTGAACTCAACCTCATGCCATGGGTGACAGACATAATCTGCTCCAGACTCACATCACAAAATGATATCTCATTAAATCACGTTTCATAAGTTTTGTATTAGAATTCACAGTTTTACCCTTTTTAAATTCATTTTAACCTCAACAGTAGTTACTCCACAGGACAGTTGAAAACTGTTCTTTAGGGACTAGAGAGTCCATTCTCATGGCCTTTGACTTCACTGATGTTAATTCCAAATGACACATTCTCAGGATGCTTTCACCAGAGGAATGCTATACAGCAGGGCTGTGCAGTGTGCAGGCTTGAGGAACAACAGAGCGGCCTGTTATTAAACCTGAGTGAGTCATTTCCCTCTCGAAGGCCTGAGGGTGAAGATTCCCCATTCCCACGTTATCCTGAACATTTGGAGTTATTACCAAATTCTAATTCAACTCTTGTTTTTTTATACTGCAAACTGTTTTCTAAACATATAGATCAAGTGGAAGCTACTTCATTTGTATCTGACAGTATCTTTTCAAACTGTTTATTATTTGGGTCACAAGTGAATTATGAGTTCATTAATTTGAGGAAGAAACTGTGGGGTCAAGATTTCTTTTTATGATACTTCCTTGTTCACCAAAAAGAAAAAGTATTTGTTTTTAGTAGTGCTTTGGGCGATTTTGTTGTTTTGTTTTGTTTTCATTTTGAAGAGTTTTGCTGGAATCTGTGCTTTCAGAATGCTGGCTTGACTGCACTGAGCTCCATAACCCACTGCACATATCCAACTCATACATTAAGAAAATTGTTGTAATAGCTACAGGGCCTCTGAGCCCTGCCACTGAGCAGGGGTGTGACTTTGGGTAGCAAAGGAATAGAAGTGTTTGTTTCCAAATTAGCAACATGAGGACATTTAGAAAACCTTACCGGCTAAGAGCTACCAGACCTGATGATTTTTAAAGTGCCCTATAACTGGTACCTGTTGCTGCCTTGCTCTCACCAGTACAGAATGGTTAACAATGCTAATATGCTAGTGATCCATTGAGTTAAGCGAATTTTCAGAGAAGTGACGAGGTATCCTTTGTCAAAATCACTCAGATTCCTTATAAAGGAAGAAGAATTGGCTCTACCATTTACTAGCTTGGTAGCCTTGAGGAAATCACTCACCTCTCTCTGTAAGTCTCAGGTTTTAATTCTGAAAATTAAATGGTATATTGTCATATATCCAAGATAGATGAAGCAACCTCTGGCATCTAGTAAATGACAGTTATGGCCAGGCTCCAGCAGGTATTTGATAAAGCTTGGCCTCAACCTTCCTCACGTGGACCATTTCACTCTCAGTAGACTGTGTTTGCAAGCGTGGTTAGGTGATTTTCTTCAGCTGGCTATGGAAGTCTCATTTTGTTATTCTTCAATATTTACCTTGAATTTTTTAGTCCTCATACTTCCTGTGTCATGAGCATCTTTGTACATGTTTCTTCTGGAACCTTCTCTCTTCTTGCCCCCACATATACAAAGGAAAGAAGCATCTGAGTTTTCAACAATAAATGGTAATAAGTGAAGAACTTCAAGTATGAGATTCCGGAAAAAAGAAGAGGTTGAAATTGATACAGAAAATTGGGGTTGAACATTGTGAGGATTTAAGAGTAAAAAAAAAAAAAAAAACAATCCACAGAAAGTCAGTCAACAACTCGTCAAAGAAAGAGCATTCAAAAAAAACCAATTTGAGGAGTCCAGGAATTACTTTTTTAATTTATTCCCCACCCATATTCCAAAGTGAGTAAACTCAAAGAATGACGTTGCAGTTGAAAGATAAATGTGTCTGAACCAGTTGTTTATCTCTCAGGTGTAGGGGAAAGGTTGGTTCAGAGAAGAAAAACTAAGACAAAACATTCAAAGTCTGAAGGAACAAGAAGGTAGGATTAATACAAGCAAATGAGAGAAGAGAAGGTCACAGGCAAAGTTGTGATTCTGCAGGGCTCTTTGAGACCTTCAGAACGTGTATGTACATAGAATGCGAACAATGCCTGTGAATTTTCCACTCAGCCATATATTGTGCAGCAGATGGCCCCACCCATGCAGAAAAAAGACCACATTAGTCCATCTCATTCTTATTTCTTCATAGAATGCCTGAGAATCCCCCTCTAGAGTTTACTCCTCTCCTTTCCCCCCTTATATAATTGTGGTCAAGAATAATTATTGGACATTTCCTGCCTTGGAAACCATCTACTCGTCTGTGGTATCCTCCACATTCCCTCTTTCTTTAACTATAAATTAAGTCCTAGAATAAAGGAAAACACCATTTAGTACCAAGAAAGTAAAGCTAAGGAATAATTGTGTAAATCCAGCCAAGTGCAGGAGGGGCTGATAAACAAGGTGATTTCTATCCCCGCCATGTGGAGAATGACAAAGAGGAACTTAACGTGAAGGCACTGAAGATTTACTTCAACCAGAGGAGAGAAGTCCACAATCATGAATAACCAGGAGATGTTGGAGATCCCCACCCTGGTTTTACTAATCTTTCGTAAATTAGGGAAAATTCCCTTGGTGGTGGTACAGACAGCTTCAAAATCCCTCTAGCAGTACAAATTCATGAAAAAATGGTGAATAAAGTTAATCTCATGGGATTCTCTTTTGTAATGTAAAATTTCTTTCTCTAAGGAGCTCATTTTAAAGACTATTCAAGGGAAGAGTAAAATTAAAATATCAAACGGAATCTTTTACTGGTTTAATTTGTTAATACTAAATTACTCTTCCATCTAAGAATAACTTCAAAACCATAGAGTTTTAAAATGGCAATACTTGGATGTGAAGATTATGTTAGAATTACTCTTGTAAGATCATAATACAGTATGAGACAAGCCTTATTTAAAAATGGAATGGTATTTCTGTTGAAATACATTTTAATTCTCTGGATAGTAGGGTTTTTATTATTGGATTTTAATTATTCAGTTTTCAGCTATACTTTGTGCTGTAATTCTAGACAATTTCAAGAGAATCTCATGATAAAAATGTTTTATTAAAATTTTATTTTATTGCAATGAGTGCCAAAATATCTTTTCCCAAAATGTGACAGCAGGATTCCCAGCTGATGACAACCTTCTTGCAGAATGAAGTGTTAGTAGTGCTCCCACCCCACCATATCAAAGGCTTCCTCCACGTCTTCATGAAGAAGAGTTAAATTAGAAAACAGAAGTATGAAATAAGAATTAATGCTAGAATTACCTGCAGTTTACATTTATTTGCTTGTTTGTTTGTCTGGCTTTGGGCTTGGGTTTCTCACAGGAATGAGGGTTAGGGATTTTATAACCCTCCTTGATAAGCTCGTAAATGGGTAGAATTTTATAGTTATTATAAAACAACAGCAAACACTTAATACAGTGCTTACTTTGTACAGGCACTGTTCTACACTTTACATATATTAACTTCTCTGTCACAATAAGCCAGTGAGTCAGGTTGTGATTGTCCCCTTAAGATGAGGAAACTGGGGCACAGTAAGGTTCAGTAATTTGCTCAATGTCAACTGGTTCTAATCCAGAGTCCACTACCTTCTGCTGTCTCTAAGTTAATTAAATATTAAATAGTTACCCACTACTTCCTCACCACTTCATCCACAGCAGTATTAGGCACCACAGAGAAATGCAAATGTAAAAAATATGGTTCCTGCTCCTCAAAAAATTAAACATAGAATTACTATATGGCTAGCAATTTTACTCCTAGGTATATACCCAAAAGAATTGAAAACAGGAACTCAAACTGATATTTGTAAAATTGTATTTCTAACAATATTTCTCACAGTCACCAAAAGATGGAAACAAGCCAGAGGGCAAAGAAATAAGCAAAACATGGCATATCCACACAATGGAATGTTATTCAACCTTGAAAAGGAATGAAGTGCTGATATATGCTACAACAAGTATGAATCCTGAAGAACTGGACACAAAAGGAGCTATAGTATATGATTCTACTTATATGAAATATTTAGAAGAGGCAAATTCTAGAGGTAGAAAGTAAATTAGAGGTTATAGGGCCCAGAAGATGGAAGAATAAGGAATTATTGATTAATGGGTAGAGTTTCAGTTTAGGATGATGAAAATGTTTGGAAATAGATATAGTGATGGTTGTAAAACATCATGAATGTACTAATACCACCAAATCATACACTGAAAATAGTTAAAAAGATAAATTTTACATTGTATATATTTTACTATAATAAAAATAAAGTTAAAATATATATATATATGATTTCTGTCCTAAAGAGCTTATGGTCCAGTTAGAGACATAATATTAACACTTGATAAATGAAACAGAACACAGTAAACTGTGAGGCTAAGTAACATAGACAAGAAGTACAGCAGAAAATTTTTTAAGGCAAACATCTGGACTAATCAGTGCAGGACAGCTGGGGCTTGACCCTAGAGGACCAGAATACGTTCCAGATAGGGATGTGTCATGAGCAAAGGAACAGTGGCAAGAGTGAGATGCACTGACTTTGAAAAGAGGGGCTTTAAATGCCTGTAGAGGGCTCCACGCAGGGTGCCGTCAGGAGCCACTGCAGATTCCTGGACATTTACCTTATATGGTAAAAACAGTGTTTTAAGGAAACTGGTATAGTGGCGGTTGGTTCTGGGGTTCTTTAGAGATTGGGAAGCCTGATAATAAAGATTAAAATCAGGCAAAAAAGAGGAATCCAAGCATGGTGAGTTGGGGCCTGGACAAGATGAAATTGTTGAGTGAGGAGGAAAAGAGAGACAGGAGTAATGCTTAAGAAGGAGCCAAGAAAGCTTGGTGGCAGGTAGGCTGAAGAAGTTCGATGAGACCGTGACCCATTTTTTAGATGTGGTTATTATATCAACTGAATGTAACACTTATTTTTTATAATTTAAAAGTTTGCTCCAACAAAGTCTGTCACGATTGATGCTTTTGATCCAAATCTTTAATTCTCTCCTGAGGACCATGAAAGTAAAAGGTCCTAATGAAAATGAAGCTAAAATAAATGGACAATACTCTTCTCCCTCTTCTATTATTTTTAATGAGCTTTATTTTTTAGAGCAGTTTTAGATTTACAGAAAAATTGTACACAAATTTCCCACATACCCCCTCCCCGCCTCTCACCCCAGTTTCTCCTATTATTAACGTCCTTCATTAAGTTAGTACTTAATTTGTTATAACTGATGAATCAATATCAACCTTTCTTTTTTTTTTTTAAATGAGAATCTGTCTTTGAGGATCTATGTGATTGAATAATGCAGATTGAAAGGGATTTTTAACAAACAACCCAGTGCTGGTTAAAACAGCAGATGTTTCTCTGTGTAGCTAGAGGAGTTGTAGTGGCGCCCACATAAGAACGTACACTCACAGAGTAGCTCCCTATATGGAATTCACCTGGACTTCGGGGAGTGAGGGGTCCTGTGTATACGTGGGCAAGCCCCAAGAGCAATGGGATTGTCCAACAAGAAGGTCTGTGGAATAGAATCGTTTTATTTTCTGGAGAACCTGCCTCCGTACTCTTTGGTTCAAGTTAGCAAAATATCAGACATACTCACCCACCCTCTTTCTTTTTAAATTACAAATCTCCAAAAGACAAGGCCTGAACAACTTATAGTTAAATACCATGATTGTGTGAAATTAATCCATTCAGGATTTTAACAGAAATGACTAAGCTGACCCTTTTAATCGGATGGGAAAGAATTAAAGGTGGTTTTCAAACCCTAATGATAAAATAAAATCAACATTAATGTTTAAGAAACTAACAAGAAGTGTTTGCTTTTTTATGAAGCGCAAACACTTGTCTTCCATCATATTTTTAATCTGTTGAACATGTCAAATTGTATGCACAGAGAGATTTTAGAAAAAAAGACCTAGTGAGTATGCAAATGTCCTGTGATTTTATTTCATGTTTCAAGCCAGAGCATTGAATTCCACAAGGCCTGGGCCTGTGATCTCTTCTGAGAGCCGGGGTTCCACAGACATGATTAATACAGGATCTTCACAGCCTTACCATCCTTGGTCATAGCATTGCTCAGGGCCGGAGCACGGCTGCCAAGGCCACAACATAGCCCTGTTAACATTACATGGCAGTCAGAGATTTTTTGGAAAACCTACTTTGGCCCACTGTTTATACGCCTCCACTGATATTTGTCTGAAGATAATTTTACAGTCAGTTTACTTACAAATGTGTCAGAAGTCTTAGGCTTCTTCTTATAGAGCTTCTGCCAAATACCACTTTCTTAGGGAATCGGCCGTGCCAACCCAGAACCAGAGAACCCCTCAGAGCATCATAAACCACCGTTTTGTCTCCCTGGTTCTGTGTCCTTGTTATATGAGTGGGGGTTTAGGACATTAATATTTATGGTCTCGATTAGAGAGGAAAAAATAAAGGAAAACTTTTTTAAATGAATTTCTGATTTCACATTACCACTGAGTGATGGACGCATAGTTTTGTATTAATAAGTTGTTGAGTTCTTTTTCACTTTTTAAGAACATTGTAGGTGGCACATTTCACAACCTTAGGAAAGCAGACATTTTTGGAGTAAATCAAAACTGGAAGCCAGAGGTAGTGGCTCAGAATGGCCCTGCCACTCGCAAAGTACCATTGCCAAAGGAATGACAGATCACATGGACAGCGGGTGGCAGAAAACGATCTGAAATAGTTATACCAACTCCAAGTGGATAAATAGTCTTTTGTGGGCATAAAGGAGAGCAAGTGGGTTGGTATGTAGTAGAAGAAAGAATCAACTCTGTGCTTGAGGCCTGCAAGAGGACACTTAGAATAAGGATTTCACCACGTTTTTGTAGTCTCTAATGTATTTGTTATTTTGAATCCCATAAGAAAAGATTCTGTAAAGTTAAATTTTAATAGCCCTCTAATTTGAAAACATTGGCCAGTATTTGCTGGAAGCAGCTGTGTCAGACCTAAGAAAGAAGCTGGCTGTCCTGGGAAATGCACTAACTGCCACCTTCTGCAAAAGATAACCTCGCCATTAAACATTTTAAGGGGACTTTGATGTTATTTTTAGAAAAGCACAAGAACCTGAAGCAAAAATTATATTTCTTTTTTGCTCCTGCTTCCTTTTCATCTTCTTGTTCCTTCTTCCTGGTTGTTTCCATTACTATTTTTATATACTGCTTTGAGGGGTTGGTGGGGAGGCACAGCGTGAAATATATTTATTTACGTGCACAACTAAAAATAATAAAATGCATATCTGTTAGAAAAACTCAACCAGAGTTTTGAAGTAAGAGCAGTAAATATAAATCAGCAAAAGATCAGAGATAGAAGTTTAGAGTCATCGTTGACTTTAGAAAAGGAAAATGAAAGGCATAGCCAATTTGATATGTACCAACTACATCCAGCCCAGAAGCAGGCCAGAGATGGAAATCATCTAGTGAGTAGTTGCAAGACCACCAACCAAATTAATTTGGATTAATTTTTTTTTAATTCCTTGTTTGCACCAAAGTCATTTTTTTAAAAAATTCTCTTAGTTATCTAACTGTGTCTGTTTTGGCTTGCTTAGGCCACTTTAATCAAAAGAGGTCAACCACAAATGCCTGCCAGTTTTTAGTTGTAAGAATTTTCTTCATTGGCAGTAAGATCGAGAGAATGCGTACATTGTCAAGCCTCTACTGTACATACGCCCAGTATTCCAGTAGCTATTGTGAAGGACATTTAAGAAATAGTAGAAGGAAGCAAAGGGCAGTGGGAGAGAAAGGCAATGAATATTTGTTGCACACCCTGTGCTAGCTGTTCGACTCACGGAATCCTCATAGAAACACTCATTTTGTAGATGGTAAACCTGAGATTATATCACTTGCTCAAAGTCACACAGGGAAGAAAGAGCAGAGTAAGATAGAATATGTTCCTCCTGTGCGCTGTCAAACCTATGAGGTTGAAAACCTAGAGGAGGAGTTCATGCTCATAAGACAACCAGAGACCCCCGCCAGACGTACGTTAATGACAGATTACTGCTGGCATTTGGGGCAAAGTGGAACTATCCTATCTTGAGTTGGTCTGGGAATGAAAAAAAGTCTAGCTTTACCCATATGTGTTTTAAAGTGACTCTGAGGTTTGTTGGCCTCAGACCTAAAGTCTTGCATATCTGATCTATTTCACCTATTTTCTTCCCCACAAACTGACAAATAACTAGTGTATTGGTTTCAGCCTAGATCTTCTGAAACCTTTCATTCTCCAGATGAGTATCATTCTTGGAGTAACGCAGTCTACTTTTATGAACAAATGAAAATGTTGAAACTATTAGAAAATAGTTTAAATAGGAGGGGGAGGGGGAGGGGCAGTGCCATGAAGTGTTTTAAAATGTGAATTCCCACACAACTAGTCTAATTTATTTTTAATCTGATTATTTTAGTAATCCGCGGTCTTCCTGGCATGCATATGAGAGGCCACCTGTTCTTTTCAGAGAGAAAAAACATGCAGTTTCAAGGCCGAGAGAAGACAGAGGGTTTGACTTAGTTTTTGCTTTGGTCACAGCTTCTGTAGCTCAGTCATTGCACAAGTTCTCTCTGTAAGATGCTCCATTAAAATTCTTGATGACTTTAGTAATCACCACAAGACTAAGAGAATCCAATGTTCTTGAATTCGTTCCATACTCATAATATATCTAGTAACCATGTGTAGTAATTAGGAAAATTCTCCAAAACATGCCGCCAGCTGCATTTCTAAACTTTGCTAAGATTTGGGTTACGGGCTAGTTCTGCAGTCTCATTAACCAGCCAAACAGGATAGTCACTTCCATTTTAGTTCATTCAGATAGTGCTTGTTTGTTATATGAACCTAATCATTTAAATGAAGACCAATTTGTATAAGTCATAAAGGTGGGAAAGTTCCTGAGCAGATGCGAAATTTAATAAGATTTTAGATGTTTTCTGAGCATTAATTCACTTTATGGCTTTTGAAACTTTAGTCAAATGTAAGCTTTTGTCCCTCTCCCCCCAATATCATACATATCATATTTACTAACTTGATCTCCGGGTCCTTGAAGGTGATCTTCATTTACCAATTTTTATATCAAACACACATAAACACACTCACACACACACACATGGTAATTATCATTATCACTATATATTATTTTCCTAAGGAGGAAAAGTTACGACTGAAACCTGCACTGTACTGTTTATACTTGATAAGATTAAAGAAAAAGCCCTAATTCTGCTTCAATAAATAAGAAAAAAGAGTTACTCAGAAAATAAAGTGTTTAAAATGATTGACCTAGATTTCTGCTTTCTATAGGGCTTTTCATGTTCATGTGCACATATTCTGAGTTACTCATTGAAATCTCAGGAGTTCAAGACTTTGGCCAGCATTCCACTGTGTAAGTTTTAACAGGGAACTATTTAAGAGGGAAAAATAGTCTCGCAAATAAACTTATATTAAAAAAAAAAAAAAAAAAAAAAACAGATGTAGCTCTTGGGGCTTCCAGTGCCTCTTAACAGAAAACATCTGCTGGACTTCCTGAATTTTGTTAAGACCTTGAGAACACACCCAAACATTTCCAGTTTTTTTTTTCCAATCTTTGAATTGGCTTAGCAGTGCTCAGTTTTGTAACTAACTGTTCCATCCAAACAGTTGTTCAGTTTTGCCTTTTATTATAAATTAATTATTCATTTGTTTGTTCCATAGATACATACTGATAACCTGTTAGGAAGGAAGGGAGAAGCAGAGAACAAGTTTACAGGTAGAAGCACTGTCAAAACTAAAACCTGGTTAGTAGGTACGGTTGGTTTTGGTGTTTTTTAGTGTTAGCTTTGGCTCTGCTCAAGGAAGTCAAACCAAATCATTTTAGTATGCTCCTTGTCTTTTAAAATGAATTATATAGTAATTACAGCAACATGAAGTCCAGCATATGTCACACAAATTTCATGAAGGTTTGTGTCATATACACTCAAAGGAAGCTAATTTGATGTGTTTAGAAGAGACGATGTGGTTCTGTTTGTATGTTTGCCTGCACATGGGAACTAAAACAAGCAAAACTTATTTTTAAAAACTTCTTCGAGGTTCACGTTTTGTTTTAAGAAAACATTCAGCTGTTACTTTCTAAGTAGCTTAGTTTTGTTGCAAATTGAATCCAGTTATGCTCACCTCAGTCTGCTCAAGTTAGTTTACTCAATTTATACTGCTTACATTTTGAAGAGTTTTCTTGGTCTGATGGTCTTAAACTGTATCAGTATCTGATTCAAAGTGAAAAAGTATATGGTAGCAAAATATATATAATGATGTGTTTTGATTTCTCTTATTTAAGCTAATTGTCTTCTTTGTTATACTTTTTATTTATTTTTTTATTATAATTGACATACCATATTATATTTGTTTCAGGTGTAGAACATAGTGATTTGACATTTATATGTCTTACAAAATGAGATGTAGACATTGTGAGATATAGACACGATGTCTAGTAACCATCTGTTGCCGTACAAAGTTATTATGCTATGACTACTTGTAAGCTAATTGATTTTTTTAAGGCACGACAGCCACACCTTCAACAGGCACCACCTAGCTAAGGAGAGAGCAGGGAACTCTCCTAGCAAAGACGTAAGATGTGATGTGTGCTGGGCTGAGTGTGCATGTCCTGATTGTTGTGTCACCAAAGGGAAGCAGTTACATCATAAGGGAGGGCCCTTGGACGGGCTCACCATTGGAAAGAAAGCATGTGCCATGTGACGAGCGGGAGTAACAGGTGGAGTTCTGAGGAGCTGAGAAGGAAACCCCCGAAAGAACATGGAGAACAAGCAGTAGAGAGGCAGGAGGCAGCAAGGGTGTGAGATGCCTCAGGAAGTCAAGATCATTTTAAACAAGGTGTTGAGAAGAGAAAGTGAGAAGATGCTGGGAGCTGGGGGTGGTGCAGGAATTATAAAATTACTGTAAAATCCAAGCACAGCAAATTATGTCAGAGATCAAAAAGGTGAATTGTGATTGGAAAAAATAGTCCTTGTTCAGAAGACCGGCAGTGGATAAACGATGGCGATTGCCCTAGAGGTGATGGGGAAGAGTGGGACTTGTGATGTGGAATCTCTTGAGGACCAGGCAGTGGGGACACCTGGGGTTTCATGTGTGTGTCCTGGAAATACCTGCTAGATGGCGCCAATTGGGATTCCCAGCAGGGAGTATTAGGTTGGGACTGTCACCTTTTATCCCCTTCCCACTACCTGAATCAACTCCCAGACCAATCTTCCTCACCACACAACATTTTCCTAGAACTTTACCGAAGGGGATCTTCAACAAGGGATGGGGCTTAAGGACTTGATGGACTCTCAAAACAACAGGCTTGAGCCAACCCAGTACCCTGTCCTACAGTCTAGCCTCACATACCTGCTTCTCTGCTCTCTGCATGTGAGCATGGGACACCCTTTTCATTCAGAGAGATGGCACCTGCAACTATGGGATTGAACAAGTTCCAGATGAATAATATATAGATCATTTGCAATCACCTCATTTTTCCTCTTGGTTCTTGGTTCCTGGAGTTTTTAAAAAGAGAGAGAGAGACTGATGTCTCTGCCCACCCACTGGTGGCTTTTGGTCTTTCCGCCAATCAGTGTATTCCCAGAGACCTTCCCAGGAGCAAGCTGGTGTCAGCTCAGCACCTTCTTGTGGTCTCTTGGTATGAGTTTGGGAGGATAAGTGAAAAGTAGCTAAAGGAATCAAAGTCCATTCATAGTTGGAAATCATTTTCTGATGAATCACTCGGAAAAACCATGCCAGCCTTTAAGTGGTCAAGCCTCTGCTTCATGAATTCTTTTCTGGCATGTCAGATCATAGCTTCCAAAAAAGTGCTACTGTTTTGCATGACAAAGAAGAACTTTTGGCTCAAAGAAATCATTGCCTAACTGAGCAGCTGGTAAATCTGTGACAACATTAACCGTAAATCCCAAGTGTAACCCAAATAATAATTATCATTCAAAACAGCAGCATGTCTGACATCAGAGAAATACGTAAGAAGCCTGCAGAAGCAGATATCACCACTGCAGACATTTATGGCTTCTTTGATCTACACATACATTTAGAAGGTATGAAGAAGACAGAAAAGAGAAAAATATATGAGAAAGAATAAAAAATAAAGACTCTCTTAGAAGTTAATGTCCAGCAATGTAGTAGCAAAAGCATCTTGGCTTATTTATAAATTAAAACAAACAACCAAGCATTTACTTCTAAATGTGGAACTAGATTCCAGTGATATTATTTGCTCATTGACAATAATTTAACGCTCTCTGGTGTGCAAGATGGACCTGGTTTTACTCAATTAGAGTAGGTCATTCAACAATTAGGTGTCCATATGTAAATGAAATTGCATGTAGTATATCTCTGCTAACATACCCTCATGTTGCTGGTTACACTGTAACTTCTTAAAGACCAGACAGCATGCAAATCTTCCAAGTATATTTCCAGGATAGTGCAATATCCTCTATCCAGGAGCAAATGCTTGGTGATTACACTGCTTCTCCCTACTTCGGGTCCAGCGATAGCATTGGGCTCCATGGGTAGACTAGACATTCATGGAAGTGACCACATGTGGGAGAATGGCTTAGACATGGTCCCTTCATCAAAGACGGAAGACGGGATCAAAGAGGAGTGGCATTTAGTTTTAGTTCACCAGAAGACAAGATCAAAAGCCATTGTAGGGAAAAGGAGAGTTAGCAAGTTGTGGAGATGTGAGCCAACACAGTAAGGACTCAGAAAGGAGGCAATCCAGTGACCAAAATAAAGGGGTGGGGAGGAGATGAAACTGAAAGGCGGCCTGAGCACCACATTAGCTGTGGGCAGAGGGGTGCCGTGTGAAAAGGAGCCAACAGTGTCCACACCTTTGTTGGTTGGGAGTCTAGACTGATGTATTGCTATGAACTGAGTCAGGGCAGAAGGTGAAAGGGGTGGTTGCTGTTTTTTGATTCTGGCTGGGAGCAGGGTGGGAGGAAAAGAGTTAACAAGTTCACCCTTAGGCATGCTGCATCTAAAGTGTCTGGGGGACATCTAGTTAGAGACGTGGAGCAAGGAGATAGGAGTCACCTGCCTCCAAGTGTTCCCTGATACAACTTAGAGTGAATGAGAGAGCTCACTTGAGAGTGCCTAGGAAAAGAAAAGCTAACAACTAAACCCCCGAGGAAAACCAGCCTTTAACAGAATGGAAATCGGGGGAGGAGACCAGGCAAGATAAGTCAGAGGGGTACAAAGAAACCCCAGAGAAAACCGACACCTAAGAGAGGAGCCTGTTTGAAGAAGGAAGGAGAGACCATGACGCTGGGTGCTGCTAAGGATCTCAAAGGCTGAGAAAAGCCCTCACGGTGGGAATGGCATCACTGCTGACTGTCGAGGGAGAGTTTGTCCAAGTGCCCAAGCAGAAAGAGATGTGAATGGAAGATAAGAAGTAGCTTTGGAATGTGTTCGTGTCCCATCAGGATACAGAAAATATGCTACCAATCCTGACACTGCCCTAAAAGTACCAAAACCACACTCTGAGATGGCAATGTCAGGGTGGCTGGGGAAGCCATTTCTGGGGATAATCCCATTAAGAAGCGGAACTCCTAAAGTGTGATGGATAAACCACAATGTGGATATTCTGACCCCTAGGAAAAGCAAGAATTTAGCATGTTAATCACAACCTTACTCTAGGTCTATACTTCAGCTCTCTCTTTAACTGATTCCTTTTTATTAAATGAACCATGTGCATCTTCACTTGTCATATGTGATGTCATAAGGTCTTCGTAGAACCTTAAACACACAACAACTATATCAGGAAATGTTTCGGTTGGAAATACAGCCATGTTCAGGTATTCCCTCTCATTTTGTGGATGAAAACTGCTATTTATTTTCCTTACAAGACTGAGAAGAATAAATGTTCTGGAGGTTGTTTTTGCCCCATGTCATGAGAACAGTGCACCAGCTGAGTCACTTCTCTGGAATGGATGTTAATGTCATTTGGTTTCCTCTCAACAAGGACCTTGGATTTCATGTCTGGACAAATGAACCATCCATTATCTTTTCACCAGACTGAAAAAAGATCAGTTTCTCGTGGTTTGTTGTTCTTTTTTTAATTGCGGATGTGTGTTCAGTGTCCATCCAAATAATTGCTCTAAACCGGAGAATCTTAGGAGGGAAGTCCAGGATGTGCAGATAGCCATCTGCAGTGTCAAACACGATTGTGAGACCAGCCCTTTGTTAACTGGGTTTAACCCTGACGATAGGCTAAAACCTTCAGCTCACATCCACTCTGTGGTTCATGAATATTGCCATCATGTGGCTCTGGTTGGCCAGTAGCTCCAGAACTTTCACCAGTGCACTAGGTATTGTTATTGATAATATCTTTGCAAAAAAAAAAATACTTTGTGGAACAATTTTCAAAATATTAGATACTTTTAAAGATATAAATAATGAACCCTGAATTTTGATATGGTGTTACTGTCTGCCATCTAAGCTTTCCCACTATCAAACTTCCAGGGCAACATTGAGTATGAAAAATAAATGAGCTGGAATGCCAGGCTGCTCACCAATGACTAGCCAGGTTACCTGGTCCAGGCGACTTGGGGCTCATAGTCATCAAATTCAAAGTTAGACTTGATCTTTCTTTACGAGTGTCTTCTAAGCTTATAATTTCATGTGTCCATAATCACATATATGTCTGGGTACCTTAAGGTAGTTCTGACATCTTGAGGGTATCTCCCAGGTCTACACAAATATAATTCTGGTTATTTTTAGACCACCAGAATCTCTTCATTCTGGGGCAGCCCATAGAGTTAAGTAACATGGAAGACCCTTCACCACCTGATTTATAGACTTCTGCCTCTGGTGCTACATCTCAGTCACCTCTTCCATCCATGAGTTCCCCCTGCCCCCACGCACACCATCTTCTCATCCATTTCTTTCAGCATCTCTTTCAAGGATTCCTTTTCTCTCACACTTAAGATTAACAACTACCATCCATATCTCTCCTAATATCAAATTAGAAGTCACTTTATACCTTTTCACTTTGTTAACAACCAAATAGCCACTCATTGTGACATCGTCTCCTTTTCTGTCCAGGGGAGTTCTGCCACATATCAGAAATGGCCAGTGGCTCTGCATTGCCTTATGTTTCATATCTCAGTTTCTATCTGAGGTTAATAGAAGGCTCATCCACCCAGTCTTCTTAGCCTCAATGGCCTTCTCCTTGAATGAACTTGACCTCCCAGGAGGTGTGCACTTGATTTTTTAACTTTCCTGTATCTGAAAACATATTCTCTCAAAGGTCCAACCAAACCCTATGTTTAGGAAGTACTTAACGATTCAGTCTTTTTACCATAAAAAAAAAATCCACAATCCTTCATAAAAATTTCTAATACAATCTTAAAATCTTTTTTTCAACAACTTCCCAGACCCCAGGCCTTCCTTGCATATCTTTTGACCGGAGTTGCTAAAAAATGACAGAATTGACTTGTTTGAGTTTCACCTTCTCTTTCTGCCCCGGTCACTTTCTAGCAGAGGGGAGATTAATGAGCCATGAAATGGCCACAATTGAGCAGCGGTTGGGTTAAAACAAAGAAGCAGGTTCTTCAATAATCACTGGAAGATTGTGACTGGCTCCTTTTTGTATGATATTCCGTGAACTGCAAGCAAACATCTATTTATTTTTGTAAATTTGTCCATCGGCATTGGGTTTGATTATAGCTTCATGAAGATTAGTCAAAAAGATATATTCAGGGTTCAGAGTCATATCCATTACTCAAGGGAGGTTTACATGCACAGTAACAATGCCATCTGGACCTGCTCTGAAAAGTCGAGTATAAATCCCCCCCTCTCCAAGCCAACTGAGTGACCCACATCAATCTGTGCCTCAGCTCCCTCATCCATAAAATGAATGTAAAACAGTGCCTACCTCAGAGGTGTTGCAGAGATTAAATAAATCAGTTTTCCACTAGAAAGTGCTCCAAACAATAGGTGCCCTTGTCTAGAAATATTAGTTGCTCTTATAACTTTGTCCTACACAGGAATCAAATCCAATAATTTCATCTCTGTCTCTTGGAACTCAGTGCTGGGTCTGGGTCTAACAACTCCTTACATATCTATATATATTTAGACCACATTCCTTTGAGCAAATCAAAATGAAAGGGAATTATAAAATAATTAACAGGTTAGTTCAACCATCCTGTGAAAAGAAAAAGGGCATTTGGTATGCTTTTAAGACACCATTAAAATTCTGCAGTTGAAATTTTCATCAGAATTTTCCCCATAGAAAGTGAGAGGGCAAGACAATTAGGGGACCTGCCTTCTGTTCTCTTGAGGGGGTCATCATAACCGAAAACAACCGCAACATCCTTGCCATGGCAAATCTGTCTGAAGTCAAGAGTGGGGAAAGCGCAACCGACTGCCACCTAGTGTTGACCATGAGACCTTCAAGGTATTTCTTCTAGTCTCTGCTTTTCCAGACCCAATATACAAAAGGTGTATTTACTTGACAGAAAGTTAACATTTTATTTTACAACAGAGACATTCAGTAGGCATTGAAAACCTTCCTTTTATAGCTTTTTTACAGACCCATATTGGCAAACTCACCCATTCTCTTCATAACATTTAACCTTCCTGAGTTACGGGAGTTTCTATTAACAGCTTAAGCATATTTGGCTTATCAACAGTCGTCTTCAAAAGAGCTTCATTCAAATATTCCCAGAACTAAATCTGGAGGAGGGAGTCCTGGCATTCCAAAGCCCTCATCTCATTTCTTAGCTCTTTATTTCAGTAGATGGTGTCTTATTTATCTGTCAGATCTTAAGCACAATTTTGATAGGGCTGGCACTATTTTCCACAAGGCTGGGTGGTCCTTTTTTGATTCCACTTTAGAGGCCTGGAAAGCATTCCCTCTAACAGTGCAGACAGATAAAACCAGACCATCAGGTAGAACCACCAATCAGAAATCCCACAGATCTGGCACAGAGATTAGAGAAGAGCTGAGGTCATAGGTGATGTTTTTGACATATCATGATGATTTAAGGAATTGTGTAGAGGATGGAGGAGCAGAACAAAAGAGTTTTAGCCCTCTACAGTATTGTCCACTGAAACTGGGTTCAGAAATACTTCAGAGATCATGAATGCATTATAATGGTCATAACAGTAGTCGAAATAGGCTACTTGGCCTTCCACTTCCATGTGGGAAGAACCTGAATTTTGGAGTCAGGGAGAACTAGGTGATCACAGCACCATAATTCGTTTTCTTAACAGAAAGTTGTGGAGCATGTTCTGTATGCCAAATACTGTAAGAGATGCTAGAGACAGAAGCTTAAATGAGGCATGGTCTCAACGTACAGTGCAGTGTTTACTGTGATAGAAGCAAGCTGAGGGAGCACCTAATCTAGTTTTAGTGTGAGGAAAATGACTTCAGAGGGGTTAGAGCCACATCCTTTAGTGCACCTGGGAGTCATCAGGCAATGAGGGCAGGACATGCAAAGGCCCTTAGGTGCAAGAGACGCTGGCCCAACTGTCAGGAGCTCAGTTAGCCTCAAGCAGGATATGCAGGTATAGGAAGGTGAAACCCAAAACATGCTGAAACCCAAAACAGAAGCCTCTGCTTTATGTGACTCGTGCAATACATATCAGATGAAGCCACTGCCTTTCACAGTCTTCTAAGGTCGGTCAGTAGCACAATGATATTTTCTGCAACCATGGAGACTTCCATCAGAGTGTAAGACTCCGGGCATTGTGCTGAGTTCATTCCCAGAAAACAGGCCTCCTTTTCCCGTCAGCCCCAGCCTTGTTGCACACAGGCTAAAATAAATAAAACTGCCTAAAACTGTGTTGTGCTGAATGGAACTGTCTGCTCCAGAGCTCTGCTGAGTCCCGGCTCTCTTTAAAATGAACAGTAGGAATTTTGGGTCCTGGCTGAAGGAGCATCACCAGATCTAAAGGGAGCCCCTCCTATTGGGTGTGTAGACTTGCACATGTTTTTTAAACCTCTAGAATAAGGTTACTGACTTTTAGGAGTTTTCTTTACACTTTGAAAGAAAAAATTTATAAATGCTGAAAATACAGAAAATTTTTATCCTAAGGCATTTTGCTGGGCTACAGCTCCCTTCCACTGTGGGGAAATCCATGTAATTCCCTGTGATGAGTGGCGATAGAGCCCTCCTTGGATGTTAAAGCTAGAGGGGGTTCTTAGAAGCCTCTACACATGCTTACAAACACAAGAAGTAAACCCTCAGAGGCTGAGCAGTGGTGAGTCACCCTAACCTTCGCAGGGAGCACCAGGGTGCTGTCAGAAGCAATGTGAAGAGCTCCTGAGAGGAGGGTCAACAGAGCTGTGAGACACTTCACCTACCTGGGCTATTTCCTCACTTGTCCCATGTGAGATTTGTTCTCCTGGCTCCCAAACCTGCCTGTGAGTTTGAAATGCTTAGGTCTTATTTAAAATATAAATTTCCAGGCTCCTCCTCTCCTCCCCCCAAACAACTTAAACTAGAATTCTTGAGGTCCAAGATGCCTCATGATGGATGCTTTGGCAGGCAGCCAAGACCAATCCTGAGACGGGACCACTTCTAAAGCGATTTTCTCAAGCTTTGAGGCACACTCAAATCACCTGGGATCTTGTCAGGATGCAGAGTCGATTCAGTGAATCTGGAGTGGTCTGAGGAACCTCGCTGCTAGTGAACTTCCAGTGATACGAATGCTGCTGATCCAAAGACCTCCTCTAGAATCTCTCTGTGGTCCCTTCCAAATCCAATATTGAATGAATCCTTTTCAAAAGTACTGGGTTATCAATGGCAAAGAGCAGAGATGTAAATTTGAAAGCTGATGTTATGTTTATCTAATTTTAAATGGCTGTTATTCTTCCACATAAGGTCTGGCTAGAGAAAGAGGGTGGTGTTCCTGTACCAGAAAGACAGACATGTATTTTATACAATAGTTTTTGAGAAAGGAAAAATTTTTTACCCAAAATAGAATGAAACCCATATGATAGATAAGAATTTAGGTGCTGAATTTCTTTAATTTCTGTACAGTAGACATTTTTTAAAATTATTTCTTCCCCCACCTCTTTGGAAGTTCAAGGTAACATTCCAGACCCATCAAAGATCATCCTTGTGAGTTCCTGCCTCTGAAGCATGTTACTCTGCAATCATTTCTTAGGTACAATGTCTGGACTGTGCTGGTTCGCCTCTCTCTGAGGCCCTCATGTCCTGGAAACCAGACTCACATGTTTATGAAGAAGCTGACTATGAGTTATTGGTCTTTATGGAGACAATCAAAGGGGCCAGAATGGTGGTCACAATCTCACTGATGCTGAGTAAACCGCCATAGTTCCGGCCCACCGTGTGATGGGTGCTGACGGAAGCTGGGCCACCATTTATTACAAAGGGATGTTGCAGCAGCGGTAATAATGATGCTATCAATGGAAACTGAATGCTGAACTGGATCTAGGATTAGCAGAATTGTAGAAACTGTGCTCATAAAGAGGAATGAGATCAAAACCACAAAGCCAATGCATTAGCACTGTAGACCTAGAAAATGGCTAAGAGAACAAAATTGACAATGACAAGTGCCACCAACTACCTGGAACCCTCTCAGTTGCTGGTAGGAATGCAAAATGGAACAGCCAGACTGGGAAATGGTTCTGCAACTTGTTAATGAGGCTAAACCTACTCTTACCATATGGTAATCCCATTCTCAGGTATTGACAAAATGTACACACACACACAAACACACACATACACACATACATACACATACCATATATGAACGTTTATAGTTACCCAATTCACATTCACCAAAAACTGGAAGCAATTCAAATGTCCTTCAGCAAGTGAATGGATAAACAAATCAGTAATGGAATACAACAAAACACTCCTCAAGGATACAAAGGAACAAATTGTTGATACATAAAACAGGCGGAGATAGGGCGGGTGAATCTCAGCTGCATTACACTGAATGAAAGAAGCCAGACTCAAAAGATACTATATGATAGCTATATGATTCCACTTCTATGATAGTCTGGAAGAGGCAAAACTGTAAGGCTGGAGAAAGACCAGGGATTGACCAGGTTGGAGGAGAGGAAGTTGACGACAAAGGGTTGATGCAACCCTGAGCACCTATCAAAACTCACAGAACTATATACCAAAGAAAGTGAATTTTACTGTATGTAAATTTCAAAATAAATTAAAACCTTGTAAAATAAGTGAAAAAACTAAATAACTTTCATGAACAGAAAATAACAGATAAGTATGTTAAAGCCAAGGAAGGAGGAAAAAGGAGAGGAGGAGGGGGAGAGCAGTGGTCATGCTTTTTCTAATGGCAGAAAATTTGGAGCTCTATTTAAAACTTGTCCTATTTAGGAACGTTTTAAATAAAGATTAACAGGGGAAAAAATTTGGGTACCATGCCAAGTCAGAACCCTTTCTTGCTCTTAACCTTTTCTTCTTTGTTGGCCATTTTTTTTTTTTAAACAGACCAAATTTATATAATGCCAACCTCAAGAATATTTTTCTTTCATGTGACTGTGTTTAGTCTAAATGCAAAGTAGATACTACTTTTGGTTTCGTTCCTGGTCTGTGTCACAGATAACTAAAATGTCACTCTCACAGACTGCCAGCCAGTTGATAATCTCAACAGAAAGGCCAGTATTTGGAGGGCCATGGTCACGGATATTCCCTCTCACTCCTTCCACCTGTAGGCAGCATTCCTTGGGGTTGCTGGGTGATTATTGTATACAGAGCTCCCCACTGGGCAACAACAGAAACACAGAGTAATTAGAACACACTCTCTACTGAGTCATATCACACTTCAGTATAACCTAAGAATAATACCTAAGAAGACTAGCAAAAGATTGGCATGTGCAGTTGGCACATGAAAAATTTATAGCTATGATTGAGGCCATACATGTGGACAGCAAACTGTTTTAATTACCTGTAGCTTTATGATTTTCTTAAGAATTACTGCCTATTGTAGCTGCACTTTCTAATCTTGTAAGTATAGCCCGAAGCCACCCTGCGTTATTAACTCATAATGGCATAAAGGCTATTATGATGATGATACTCTGGTCATTGATACTGTATTCTGTGTTGACTGCTCCTAAGTTAGAGCATTTCATACTTACTGGGAGGCCTGACAAGCAGAGTTCTCTGCTTGCTACCTGTGACCCCAGAAAGTGCTTCTTCCAGCCCATTCTTCCACTGTCCTTCGTGCTCCCAGAGGCCCTGACTCATCCACACTCAACTCTGTGTCTTCTTGGAGGACAGGAGGCTTAGGAAATCAAGTCAGTCTGTTAGGCAATGGTTCACATTTAGGCAAACGAAATGTATTTATTGCCGCAAGCACAGAGGCAATAAAAGGCTTTCCCAGAAAATCAACTCTTCCAACATATGCCAAGTAAAATCACATCCAGATCATGTTGGGCTAAAAGCCATTGAGTGGGACTGCCCATGTGCTGACTATTTTTAGAATAAGGAACAGAGGTTTCAGACTTACTAGCTCTATGGGTGGAGGACAAGAGATGATCATTTTCCTCTGCTTTAAAATGAGAATCTATCCAAGTCAAATCATTTCAGATAAAACTATACAATAGCATCTCATAAGTCTAGGTGACACCTGCTGATTTTTATTTTTTATGAAGATCATGCATAATGGAAGCCAGTGATGACATCATAGGCTTATTTTTCATTCATGTATCTAATTTGGTCCTGACCCACTTCCAACTCCACTGCGCTATGGGGCTGTGTGCGGGACGGTTCTAATTTCTGTCAGGACTACACTCAAATGACCAGATTCTAGACAAGGAAAGCTAAGACTTATTTTCTTTGGATTTGCTCATTTCCCAGTCAGTCATTTTTAAAAAGCATTTAGCTTAATATTTTTTTTTAATGCTTAAAATGTCCACTCCTCTTTCTTTTCTAAATATTACCTCCCTTACCGATTCACTGGTAAGAATTATGAAAAGGACTTGGTCTCATGCGACATGCTTAAAGAATTTCAGGGCTTGTCTTCTTAATCTTTGTCTCCGACTCCTCTTTTGGTTGTTTGTTTTTAGGTCAAGTTTATTGAGGCATAACTTACAAATGACTCAATAAATATTGACAAATGTATACAGCCACATAACAACCACTCAAATCATGATATAAAACAGATCCAAGACCCCCAAAAGTTTCCTTGTTCCCTTTTCAGTCAGTCCCCTCCCTTCACCTCCACCCTTGACAACCACTGGTGTGTTTTCTGTTCCTAGTGTTGAATTCTCTAGAATGTCATATAAATAGGATAATAGCATAATATCATATAAATAGGATCAGAGCCTTTTAGTCTGGCTGCATGATGCATAATGCCTTTGAGAGTCATCCTCACTGTACACGTCAGACAGTTTCGTCCTTTTTATTGCTGACTAGCATTCCACTTGACAGACATATCACGTTAACAAATCTATTCATCAGCTGATGGATATTTAGGTTGTTTCTAGTTTTTCACTGAAATAAATAAAAACACTGTGAACATTTACCTATACCTCTTATGGTAAGAGTATGTTTAACGTTGTAAGAAACTTTTCCAAAGGGGTTGCCCCATTTTGCATTCCCACAGCAGTGAATGAGAGTTCTAGTTCCTTGCATCTTCTCCAGCACTTAGAATTGCCAGTGTGTGTGTGTGTGTGTGTGTGTGTGTGTGTGTGATCCTTTCTAGTAGGTTGCAGTTATATCTTACTGTGGATTTAATTTACCTAATAACCAGTGATGTTTAGCATACTTTCATGAGCTTATTTTCCATCTGTACATCTTTGGTGAAGAGCCAGTTCAAATCTTTTGCCCACTTCTTTTTCAGTTGGGCTGTTCATTTCCTTTTCGGTTTCTGGGAGTTCTTTCTATATTCTGGATAAAAATAATTTATTGGATATGTGTTTTGTAAATATTTCTCTCAGTCTATAGCCTGCTTTTAAAAGTATTTTTGAAGATCAAACTTTTTAGTCTTATCTTTTTTTCTTATGGTTTATGATTTTTGTATCTTATCTAAGAAAACTCTGCCAATCCAAATCACAAAGATTCTTCCCTATATTTTCCTCTAGAAATATTATAGTTTTAGCTCTCATATTTAGGTCTATGATCCATTTGACGAAATGTCTATAATGAAGATAGGTGGGTTCAGGGCTGTTTCTATACCTATGGATGTTATTTTCTTTATATTGACGCTATTTCTAGAATCTGTCAGATAATTTTAGAGAGCGGTAATTCCAAGAGCCCATATAATTCTTCCTCATGTAGATGGAACTCATTTGAAATAGTATCTGGGGAAGTGCTAGTGCTTTGGCATGTATTAAATAATAAACTATAGGTAAAATGTGGCAGATTTAATATCAGTTCTGTCTGTTTTGCGTGGAATAGGCCGTTGCCCATTATTTATTGATATTTAATATATATGTAATATACTGTCAAATACTACCTTCACATTATATTGGCTTGAAATATATTACTTCACCCTACCAGAGTGATGAAAAAATTGTTCACAAATGCTAATGATCATCCCTAAGAACAGTGACTAATTCGAAATTTTAGATGGAGGAATTGTCTTCCTGGATCCTAAAACTTAGCCTTCCTGCCTTTGGGGCCATTTTACATATTTCAAGTGTGTTTGAACAGCCTACAGGATAAGCTGGGAATTAGCTGGAATCCCCTGACAGTCACCAAGAGCTGCAGCATCAGAAAGCCGGGAAGGCCTGGAACATGTCCACAATAGCCAAGGAAGGGAGGGGTCACCCGGGAGACTTTAGAGGATATGTGGTGTCTGGTGGGGCGCCCAGAGCCCATAAAAGGCGAGACAGGAAGAGTAAACTTAGGAAGAAGGGATTTCCTACTATTCAGATGTTGACCAGTAAATCATGAGAGCTTACTCTTATTCTACCAGGAAAATACTGTACTATAGATTAATTCTTATTCTACCAGGAAAATACTGTACTGTAGATTAAAAATCCTGATGTCCAGTAAAGCAGGTTTTATCCTTAGAAATATCTCTCTTTGACAAGTGAAGATTTTTTTTCCTCCCTTACCCAAGGTTGATTTTAAGGTTAATAAACTATGAGTGGAAACATGCACCCCAACCTTGGGGTTGTATGAATGTGAAATTTCTTGGAGCTCTCATTAATCTTCTACCTTTATTTTGCAGTCCGAAGTTGCAATTGTTCCACATGTGCACATATTCGATTATATTTTGCCCCTTTTCTTGCAAGTGAAAATTCCAAATTCATGGAAGCTTACTAAGTGTCTCAGGACTTTAAGTGCATTTGCTCTATAGTCGTGGTATTTAAGCAATGTGTATTCAAGTCTGGACCCATTCTATCCACTTTTCAGACTTTGGCTTCCAAAACTGACCTGAACATCCCACACATACTCCAAGAGTGATTTCAAAAGAAGAGAGTCATTGTGCAACCTTCTCTCCTGACAGTGATCAAAGTTCATTCTGTGTTGTTACAGAGATCTTGGTCTTATTGAAGCATAAGACCAAGAAAAGTTAATTAGAAATGGTATTCTACAAAGATAAATATTAGATTTTCCTCTGTCGAACTCAGTAAGCCTGACCTTTCTTCTGAGATCCTACTTCATGCTTAAGAAACTTTTCTTATTAAAAGAAACCTGTCCTCCCAAAAAAAACATCAGGAAGGGAAGGAAGGTGGGGTCATGCAGTGATTCTCAGGCTTCACTGTGCGAAGATTCCTCCTGAGGATCACGTTCAATGCAAGACAGGAGGTCTGGTCTGGGTTTGAGACTCTGCATTCTCACAAGCTCCCAATGGCTGATGCAGCTTATGGACCTCACTCTGAGGAGCAAGGGTGTAACAAAAAATGGAAGGCTTCAGAGACACCCCCACTCCCAAGACCTAACTGCATAACAGTCAGCTCTTCCTACTGAACCTTCCTAAGCACCCTACCCTGTTGTCTCTCCTCTCACAAGTGGGAGAGATGCCTACTTTGCATTTATCATAGAGGTAAAATGAAACAAACCATTTTTTAAAACCTGTAACATTGCTTCATCCCAGAAGACATGCAATTAAATGATACTTTTCATTATCCTATTTCCTGAGAAGTAATATAAAAATCAAATTCTCTGGCAGGGATGAGGTCTGTCGTCTTTTAATAAATATTTTGTGAAGTACTTTTATCAAGCATATTGCAGGAATTTTAGAACTTCAGAAATTTAAACTAAAGTCTTTCTCTTTCTGGGGTAATTTTTATTTTTAACATCACTTATTATAAAAAGAAAGGAAGAGATGGAAATAACTTTTCCCATTGGGACTTTTCAGCTGAGGATGGAAGTCAGTAATGATGATGATTAACAAGAGGAAAATTCTTTTTATTTACCTGGTTGTTCCAGCTGCTTTTAACAAACACACTAGATGTCTGCGTGGGCAAGATATCTTAGGGAAAATCTCACTCCTTGATGACCAGAACATACATGTGAAGGTCCTTGGACTGTGATGTAAATGTTCATTTAGTCCCAGCCACCCAGGGCTTCCACTGTGGCAGGACTGAGGGGTCAGTCCTCCCAGAGAACAAGGATATAATTCTCTTTTTCTCCAGACTCTTCCTGTCCCTCCCCCATGGCAGAAGCTGGACAGAATTTTGTAAAATGTCCAGTATGTCAGAAGCTCAACATGAGCTTTTTAGAATGACACCAACTTAACTGGGATGGCTATAATTTCTTTTCATAGAAAATAGCAGTTGTTAGCAGAGATGTGGGGAAATCTGGAACCCTTATACACTATCGGCAGGAATACAGAATGGTGCAACCAGTATGGAAAACCGTATGGTGGTTCCTCAAAAAGTTAACCATAGAATTACCACAAGATCCAGCAATTCCACCCTATGTTTATACCCAAAAGAATTGAAAACAGGTACTCAAACAGATACTTGTACATGCATGTTCATGGCATTATTCACAACAAATTGTGGTTTATACATTCGATGGAATATTAGTTGGCCATAAAAGTGAATGAAGTACTGATACATGCTGTAATATGAGTGAACCTCAAAAAAATTACATTAGGTGAAAGAAGCCTGACACAAAAAGTCATTTATCTTGCATATGACTTCATTTATATGAAATATCAAGAATGAATAAATCTGTGGAAACCAGAAATAGATTGGTAGTTTCTAGAGACTTGAGGTGAGAAGGCATGGTAGTAGTTGCTTAGCAAGTCTGAGCCTTTTGGGGTGATGAAATATTCTAGAACTAGATAGAGATGGTGGATAGAGGACATTGTGAAGAAGCCACTTCAAAATGGTGAGTTTTATAGTTTGGGAATTTCACCTCAATAAAAAGAAAATACTGACAGCATGCTCCAGAAAGGAAAGACTGGAGTTTTATGCCTAAAGTCAGACTTTCCATCCAAGAAATAAAGGTTACAAAGAATTTTTCTGACAATGGAAGGAAAATGAGTACGTGACGTCTTTAGTCACTTTCCCCATTGAAGAGAATTGAGAAAAGGTTAATGAGTGCAAGTCAAGAATGTGGCTTTTCATCATTAAGACATAAATATTTCCTTTTGGTTAGTAGTAGATGTTCCCCTAGCTTAGTTCTATACAGTAATCCCCCCAGCTTGAGATGTAGTCTATAGACAGGAAAAACGACAGTCCTAATGAAGAACATTTTATCCCCCAATGGCTGCTTCCTATAAACACTGGCAAGCCTCAGTATAATTAAGGAAACTTGAAGGCTTCGGGGCATTGTATACAATCACAAGAAGACTATATCTGACAGAGCCACAAAAAAAAACAAAAATGAGCACAACTGGGAAAGATCCATAAAAATCAGAATTAGAGCATGTTTTGTCCCCAAACTTACAACAGATGTAGCATACTAAGACCTCTGACTAGAATTTGACAAGAGTGAGCCTGGGCTATCATGCATCCAAGGTCAGAACTGTCTGTCTTTGACCACATTCTCCATAACTAAAAAGAAACAGTGGCAATAGCCCCACTTTTATCACATTCTTCCAAGATATTAAATACATGGCTTCACTGTGATGTAAGATGCTTGCAGTCAGGCTACCCTAGGTGAGTATCTGCTGATTTCTGCATTGACTAGACTCTCTGGAACATGTGGAGGATAGAACCATCTATAAAACTCTGATCTGGCCCAGAGAAGGCCTGAGGGGACTTCCCAAAACTCCTCTTTGTCTGAGGAGACGGGGTCCTGAGCTTCGGAATAGCTCTGATCTACCATGTCTTACACCCCAAAAAAAGTCTTAACTGCTTCCCCCACACCTGGGGACCAATATCTAAAGGACTGGGCAGCCTAGGAATCATAATGAAATTTAAAGGCAAGATTTCCCCACATCCCTCTATGCCAAAGCATCTCCGACATTAACGCTGCAGCTTGGGCTGCATTTTAAAATTGTTCACTTCACCTTGATTGTATGGAATGTTGCAAATAGATTATAAAATTCTGTAAAGACAAGCAAACTTTTTAGTTGTACAGTTTATATAGGAAAGGTCGCTTACAGGCAATAGAAAAGAAGGCTAGAAATAATCGCTCAGTACCCCTCAATCTAAAGGCAAGATAGGAATTTGAAATGCAAAAAACAAATAGGGCTTGACAGACGAAGGTTCTGTATGATGAATAAACGTCAGATTCATTCTTTTAAAGAGGAATAAAGACAGGGGTTGTCATTTTTTTATTTAGGCTAGGTTTATTAAAACAACTATAATACGGAAATTCCATTAGGAAGAGAGAGAGCACTTTTTAATCTTCTTAAATTTTTATTGTGATGAAACATACTTAACAAAATTCACCATATTAACCATTTTTATGCAGTTCAGTAGATTTAAGTACATTCATATTGTTGAGCAAATATCACCCTCTTCCATCACCAGATCTTTTTCATCTTCCCAAACAGAAACTCTGTACCCTCTAAACAATGACTCCTCATTTCCTCTGACCCAGCCTCTGGCAACCCCCATTCTGCTTTCTGTGTCTGTAAGTTTGTCTATTCTAGGAACCTCATATAAATGGATTCATACAGTATTTGTCCTTTTATGACTGGCTTATTTCACTTAGCAGTGTCCCCAAGATTCATGTTGTAGCAAGCGTCAAAATTTCCTTCCTTTGCAAGGTGAACAATATTCCATTGTATGGATCAACCACATTTTGTTTATCCATTCATCTGTCGATGGGTGCTTTGCTTCCACATTTTGGCTATTGTAAAAAAAAAAAAAATGCCGCAGGGAACCCCAGCATAGAAATATCTGTTTAAGTCTCTTCTTTGAATTCCTGTGAATATTATCCAAGAGGCAGAATTGCTGAATCATATGGTAATTATATTTTTAATTTTTGAGAAACCATCATACTGTTTTCCACAGCGACTATATAATTTTACATTCCCACCAACACTACATAGGGATTCCCAATTCTCATATCATCAGCAACACATAATTTTCGTTTCTTTTTTTTTTTTTTTTATGACAGACTGCCATCCTGATGGCTATGAAAACATGTTTATATTTTTCGGAAAACTTTTAGTTTTTTCTGGATGTGTACATGCACAGCCACTCCAGTGTGTTTACAGTGTGTGTATGAACAAAAAGAGAGGTTATCTAATCACTTAAACGTCTGGGGATCTTTTTTGTACCCGAATGCAATATACATTTCTGTATCTATGGTATGTGTTTTATTGAGGTAGAGACAAAAGTATTAGAAATCTGTTAGGAACTTTTTTTAATACTGAAAGGAATTTTTTTTTTTAAACCAAGTAAGTTGATTCTTTCCAGGCCAATATTATCATTTCACAATAACATCACTTTAGTAATTTAAGATAATTTTTTTCTTACATTTAATTTTTTTTCTTTAAACTCTATGACTTCTTTCTCTGCCAGAAATCACTTTGTGGCCATCACAGCAGAATATGGTAACTTACATATAGTGTTCTCTGAAGATTATAACTTTTTGAGAATGAAAAGTGTAGTTTCGAAAGCAGAATGATTGAAATGTTTATTCATCGCTCTTAATTGTAAGAAATTAATGTATGTTTTTTCCGCAGGGTCAGCCAGGGCCAGTGGGCCCCCAGGGATACACCGGGCCCCCAGGCTTACAAGGATTCCCAGGACTGCAAGGCCGAAAAGGGGACAAGGGTGAAAGAGGTGCTCCCGGGATCACAGGAACAAAAGGAGATGTGGTACGGAAAAGTTGATATTTCCTCTAATTTTATGAAGAGCAGCCTGTGTGTTGGCCTTCATTAAGTTTTTTTGCCTTCTTTATAGGGAGCAAGAGGCGTTTCTGGATTCCCTGGTGCCGACGGAATTCCTGTAAGTTTTTGTAAGATTAGAATTTTAAAATATTGTGTGTATGTGAAGCAATACATTTATGACTTACAGAAACTTCTTGAATTAAGTCTTCTTTTTTGTTTATAACATAAAACTTGTGAGGTTATATGTGCGTATCTTTTCTCATGGAATCCAGTCAAATGTTGGACAGATTTTTCCTCTGTAAACGTTCTTCCAGACTCAGCCTCAGAATTGAGACTACTTTGCTGAAACTGGCCATTGTTTTGTAATAAAAAGCTGGAGTGCTGCTCACATATGCTCAATAAGGAGCCAGTTTTGAAATTTTGTTTGAACTATAGAACAACCTGAATATAGAGTAGCGCAGCCAAGAACGTGGATGTAATGAAGCCCTGCTGAACATTTGTGCAGCTTCTCAAATTCTTTGTAGTAACCACACATAAACCAGAAGAAGAAAAGGCATGGTTTGTCCATGAGAAAAATCTCAAAATGCAATAAAATGTGTTTTTCTAATCTAGTTTACTTTACTTCTTGTGGCATAGAAAAAATAAACAAAGCAACTTGACTCACAGCCTTCTACCCAGGGATCCATGAGCAGATTTCCCAGGGCCAGCTTCCTGTAGATCCCAGCCTCGGGAATAAATATGTTTATCGCACATTCAGACCCTCCCTGCTGTCCACTGCTAAAGTTTAAGGACATCTGCTTCACAGTCCTCACACATTGACAAAGATGTCTGCACCCTTGCCCTACATACGCCTATTCTCTATTGCCATGCTTGCATACATGCACGCACATATATTTGCACGCATGCATGCACATGCACATTTGTGCACGTGTACAGATGCATACATATGTACACATGTACATGTGCACGCACACACACACACACACACACACACACACATAGAACCAGGCTGCCGGGGAGAACTGCTCCCCTGCAAAAGACTAGAGGAAGAAGGTGAATAGAGAGTAGTTATAGAGAGAATTTATGCTTTTTCTTCAAATCTTTAGCTCCACATTCAAGAAGACTTTTGCAATAGAAAAAGAAGCAATCAGAGCTAAGGAAAGGAAGCCACAATTACCAAGACATAAGACCTACGTGGCTGGTGATCCTGTCACCGAGATAGGGTGCTCAGACGTAAATACCAGTTACAAAACACACAGATATGAACAAATAAGGAAACAACATTCACATTAGTCAGAATTTTGAGAAATTGGCACAGTTGAAAAGCTGCAGATTTCAAAGTTTAAACAAAATATTTTTCTACCAACTGCCTCAAACTAAATCATTCATTTTTAAACTTTCTTGAACTCTTTAGACTGTTCATTAGCTTTTGTCTTCTGGAGTTGAAATTTGAGTTTAAATGGAGTGGCATTATGGAAAAATATTGTAACTAATCTGTCTTATTTTTTAATTCATTTTTCCATTTCATACACAATTAATATCAGAAGCAAATATTTCACAAGTTAAGAAGGAAGTAATCATCATATGGGGGGAGTGATCATAGTGAGCAGGTAACTGATCATTTTCTACGGAATCTTGGTGCTGCTAAAAATAGTCTCTTTAAACTACAGAACTAAATGTCACCTGTCATAGCTACGCAGTTAATGAATGTAGGATTTGAAGGATCTGGGTAATTTTAGCCATTTAGAAGTTGTATATAAAAAATGATGTACAGTAAAATCTTAAGGTTTTATCATATACAAATGTTTTTAATCAGTTGAACAATAAGAGGTGGACATTGAGCTCAATATAATCAAAATTTCTCTTTGAAGCACAATTTCAAACGAAGATTAGATTGATACGCAATTTCAAATGACTCGTGTCAATTCTAAACAAGTCAGAAAGACCAATAGCAAACAAATAATTCAGGAGAAGAATAAGGTGCATTTTAAGAGAAAACATACTGCAGATCTTGAGCTGAACACCTACAGAGCTTGTTTTTGCAGGCTGAATTTGAAGGATCACCTTTCAGAGACCCCCTCAAAAAGGCCTTTACTTTGAACTTCATCAAACAGCTGGGGAGAGCTTGTGCTCCATGATTTTTAGGCACAATCAGGATTCCTCTGATCCTCTAGAGGGTTGACTAAAATAGACTAAAAAGTCTATTAGATCTCATATCTGATGGTACCAGTTAAAGAAATGGCTTTGAATATCTTAAGCAAAGAGATGTGCAAACAAAAAAAAATTTACTTTTCTCATTGTATTTCTTAATATCATTTAGGGTACAGGCACTCTAGGTAGGACTTGTTCATTTATTTTGAAATTTTCCAAATTTCTCAAAGTAAATCTGAAAGATATCCTAATGGCCTGAAAAATCACTCTGAGATACATGTTATCTATCATCTAGAAAATCAGAAATTTTAAAGAAATTATATAATAAGAAAGCATATGCCTAAACATCCTTTGTATAAAGAAATAGCAAAAGAGTCCATGGTCTTGTAGTACATAAAGCATAGATTGTTAACCCAGCCCTCGGATGTCTCCCAGAACCAAATAAAAGTGGTTGAGATGCTCACAGACTTCACCTGACCCTCTCTAGTTATTCAAAAAACGTTTGATCATGTTGCCTTCCCTCTCTCACCAGACATCTCAGAACACCTGACTTGCTTTCAGTTCATGTTTAAAATATTAAAAGGAATGTTCCCAAAGAAAGTAAAATGAGGAAATCAGTTCTTTTACCTATGGCTAAGCCACTGATGAATTCCCACTGCAGGTGTGAATCTCTTGTTTAGGATGTCGGTCTGTCTCACTCACCATCAAAAGTCAGTTGGGCACAACAGATAAAGGCATACTTGTCATCCCTGACAGGGAGATAGTTGTTTCTATAATTTCTTTCTAGAATTTTTAAATCCACCCATACCTGTTCCTGCCAAAACAGTCCTCCCAGTCACCCAAGGAAGCAAGGTGAAGGATTACTTCTCACCAAAACCCGCAAGAAACAGAACTTCATCTTGAAAGCCTTTCTCATGCTTAGAGCTATACCCATGTGCCTTTGTCTAATGAATCTTTCATTCATTCCTTCATTCATTCGTTCATTTGTTTTGAGCTATCTTTTCCCTTGGATTCATGCCAAGGACATCTCTTATGAGAAGATTTAAAGCCATTTTATCAAACAGTTATATGAAAAAAACATCTATGAGCCAGATGACTCACTTACTTTTCTTTTTCCCAGGGACATCCTGGGCAAGGTGGACCCAGAGGACCACCTGGCTATGATGGCTGCAACGGGACCAGGGGAGATGTAGGCCAGCAGGGACCCTCTGGCCCTGGGGGCTTCCCCGGATCTCCTGTGAGTATCATCAGTACAGCACATGCTGTTTGCAGGGTTAGCACTAAAACCTAGATGGCTAGCACTTGTTGGCAGAAATGTATGAAAGGCGCTATATCCTGGGCTGTCATCCGTGGGACCCGGAAGACCTAACAGAGGACCTTTTCAAGAAATGGTCCTTGAAGGAGAGTGCATTGCCTTCTGACTACTCACCAGTAGGGTAGCAGGTATATGCTAAGGCTGCTTTTTATACCCTGAGGAAAGATTGTTCTTGTCTCCTTAGTATCAGAGCGAAGCACAGCTCCCTGTTCATGTTTTCTTACAGGCGTGATTGTCCTGGATTCAAATAACTTCATTTTCCATATTTATTCTTTCAACGTTAGATAGAAAATAATTGGTTTGGTTTATATTGTTCACTACTACATTCTCCCAAATGTTACTTCATTTTCTCCCATGCTCCAATTCACATAACAGTGAATAATAATATAATAGTAAAACTAAAATTAAAACGCTTAAAGCGTCACAAAATTCTCTATAATCGCCACCTTTATTAGATTCTAAAATCCTTTGTGACATGGGAGAACTATGATATTCTTCAGCATGTATAATATAGGAATTGATGTTTTTTTAATGGAAGAACTTTCATTTATTAATCTATTTCGGGCCTCATTTAGTTTTCATGGTCTTTACAAAGAATCGTGAAATATTTTTCAGAAGTTTATTTTACCCTCTTACCACCAAAATGTTGCAGATTCAGAGTTATATTAACATTTTATTTGGCAAAACTTTTTATTTAAAGCAATATTTATTTTTTTAATGTGGTTCAATTTTTCAACAGGTTACATCATTTTCTAGTCTATTCTAATAAAATAACTTTTATTATCAATAAATATATTCACTATTTTAAAATACTGATTTTATATGTAGATATTAAGACATTTATACACGTACATATGTATACACATATCGTGTATATTTGACACAATTCCAGTTTTAAAGAATGACCCAGTATCTCTCCCATAAATGGTGCTTCCAAATACATGTGTTAATATTTTCAGTACACTAATACCAAAGAAAACACAAAATAATATTACAAAGAAAGTAAGTCTCATTTTTGTGGTTGAACGTAGTGATTGGTGTTCACAACCCCATAAAATAAGCTATAAGAGCAAGGAGACATTGCCCATAAAAGTCAGTGTTTAGTCATTCAAATTACTATAGCTGTATTGAACGTTAATGGACTGTTTTGCATTTTCTCCTTCTACCATATATGTGCTACTTTAGGGGCCCCAAGGACCCAAAGGGCAGAAAGGCGAACCTTATGCTCTGTCTGGGGAGGAGCGCGACAGATACAGGGTAAGTTTCTTAGAGACAGGAGACCTGATTAAGCAATCCAGTGTAAACTCCTCACTAGTAAAATTAATTTCCAAGGGAACTGTGAGTTGTGGGAATGAAGGGAGTGAAGGAATGCATAGAAAGATGGAATAATCCAAAATTATGATTTAAAAATCATTTTATTTCCTTTCAGGATGTTTTCAATCTTATATGTAACTGTGGGTGCATCCCTTTCCCATATTTGTAATACCCCAGATATTAGGTAATTAACATTACCAAGTTCTGTCAGGGCCGATATAACTTAAATATGTGTTTCCAGTGTTGCAATAAAATGTAATTAAATCTAAAGATGCTTAAAAACTAGAACTCTTAAAATTATTTCTTCTCAATTAGGGTGAACCTGGAGAGCCTGGAATAGGCGGGTTCCAGGTAAGTTTAATTTTTATTAGAAAATATTCAAGCAACACTTTTTAAGAATTCAGGACTTCAAATACCCATCTACCTCTCTTAATAGCTTTTTCTTGGTGCTTGTCCTTAGGGTCCTCCCGGCCGCCCTGGGCCTATGGGACCGATGGGTCCAGTTGGAACTTTAGGAAGACCAGTAAGTACCATGTGCATGTGCTCACCCTTGGATCATTGCCAAGGCATCCTCTAGAGATGCAGCTTCTTCAACTGTTGACACAGATGAAAGCTTCACAATGCAACTATGATGTTTGTGATCACTACAGAAGATCTCAAAACAAAACAGGGTACCCCTTGCATACATTTTGCTGCTATTAAGGTGGAAGAATGAGAACTCAAAATTTATGGTCATCAGATCACTGGTAATCAAATTTAAAATTGGTGTTAATTGGGTGCTATTCCAGTCACATACAAGTTCTCTCTACACCATACCTAACCAGCTGACAAAGAGCCTGTCATCCCCGAACAAAGAAGGCTGAGGTCCAACAGATGATAAAAAGGAAATGGGTTCTGCCTAGGCATGGCCATTATAGCTGGTGCATCACAGTAGATGTGCTATGTCTAGGCATGGCCATTATTGCAAATGAAATATTGGACATCAATTAATAAAATGGCCCTAGTGCCTCATTTGAATGGCAGTCTACAGGTTCATGCCCCCTTTAAATCAAATGATAGAGTGAGGTGCCAAATACTTGGATGAAGGAGGGCTTGTTGCAAGGAGGGGAATGGAGGAGAAAGGAGAGTTGCTAGTGCCTGTGCAGCCCTCGGGCCACTTCCACCACTACTCAAGGAACCCAAGAGATAAACTGGCTACTTCGAGAAGGTTTCTGACTCTCATTCTCCACATTTTTTAGTGTGAGATAAATAGACAAATTACAAAAGGACAGATTTGGGCTACTTGTGAGAGACACTTACTCACAGAAAACCATTGCTGAAGACTAAAGGACACTACCAAGGGGAACCCCAGAGGGAGTCAGGAGAAATGGTCTCTGCGGTGACAGGTCCTGGGACCTTGCAAAGGGAGCAGAGCAAACCCAAATAGGACATGGGTGAATTCAAAAGTCTAAACTAGGAAAAAGCAAACCCGAAACAGCTGTGCATGTACAGCCAGCAAATTCTGAGAACTGGGCCTGACCCCAGTCCTCTACCCTCCAGCTGTTCCTCCCTGCTGAGACTAATGTATCAGAAACTTCTATGCATACTACATGGTGTTCTAAATATACAGTGAATGGCTTTCCCAGAGCTTTCTAGCAGATGTTATCTGGGTCCAGGGATAAAGAAAACAATTTATACATTTCTTTGTATTTGTGCAGGGACCGCCCGGACCCCCTGGACCAAAAGGACAGCCAGTAAGTTGGTTATTGCGGGGAGGAAAGGGAGAAGAGGGAGAAACTTATGTATTTGTATATATCTTTCTGGACTATGGAAATACTCAGTTGACAACTATATATCATTTATTTCATGAGTACCATTTTGTAGGTTTTTAAGACTTGATGTTATAAATTCCAAAGATAAATCCAGTGGTGCATCTGGAGTAGCTGACACATTAAATAAGTGGATGTGTTGAATGATTTGTTGTTTGCAAATCACATAACATTCCTATTGTGTGAAGATCTAACTGATGAATGATTAGAAACATAGATTTAGGGACAGCTCATATATCTGTATGTGTTAATTTATAAGAATGAACAAACTATAGCTATGTTTCTATAGAGTAGCGATTAGCATTCTTACCTGGATTTAACTAGGTTCTACAAAAGTGAGATTTCAGCCTCTAGGGACATAATAGCCAATGATTTTCAGCTCAGGCTAGGGCCCAAAGTTTAACCATTTCTATCAGAGAAAGATTATTAAGTTGGTTAGAGTACAACAAATTAGGCGGCTTGTTAGAACTTGGAGACAGAACTAAGGTTCAGTATGATCTGGGAAAGATAGATGATTGTCCAAGACAAACAGTAGGAGGTTAGTGAGGGAAGTATTTGATCAAAATTCAACATGAGACAGAAATACTGAGCTCTGTTACCAACATTTAAGGACCATTTCATAGCCTGCACATGGCCGAGGACATCTTCCACCCTGCATGTTCCCATGCCTCCCTCCACAGAAATCCCATCTCTGACCTCCTGGGGACCTCAGCTGCCACCACCCCCAGGTCCCGAGCTCCCATCACCTCTGACACGGCTTCCAGTTGGGGCTGGAGCTTGTTATGGCTGCTACCCCCACCACTGGGATCCCCACTGTCTAGCAGCCCCAAGCAGGGTGGGAACAGCCCAGAGCCAAGAGAAGCGGATGTAGGCTGGGGCGGCCAAGCCCCAAGAACGCCTCAGATCCCCACTTGGCTGCAACACAAACAGCCCTCATCTCCAACCAGGTCATTTCCTGGTGACTTGGACAACCAGCTCATGAGGCAGAGAGACAACAGGGGCCCAAGCAAATCGCATTCTAATCTAGCCTGGCTATATTTCTGTGCTTTGATTTCAACTCCCAGCCAGGTGGTAAAGAAGCAAAAATAGCAAAAAATTAGTTAAAAGCTTTGTTTTTATTTTCAGAAAATCTCTGGGCTTTGGAGGTTGAGGACAGTTTATTTCAGAAAGAAAGATCAGATAGGGACCCGTGTGATCTTTTGTCGCGATGGGAATATAGAAACCTTGGGAAAGAAGCAGAGTTGTTTGAAGGTCAAAGAAAAGAGTATTATTTCTATAACATGCATGAATTTGTAGTACAGGCATACCTCATTTTATTGTGCTTTGAAGATATTGTGTTTTTTACAAAATGAAGGTTACTGGCAACCCTGCATCAAGTAAATCTATCAGCATCATTTTTCCAACAGACTCGGATGATAGATAGCATTTATTTAGCAATATAGTATTTTTAATTAGGTATGTTATTTTAGACATAATGCTATTGCACACTTGAAGACTATACTATAGTATAGTCTTATATGCACTGGGAAACCAAAAAATTTATATGACTCACTTTATTGCAGTATTTATAGTGATGGACTGAAACCGAAACCACAATATCTTTGAGGTATACCTGCATAGCTTTTTATATATGCCAGTTTTGGACACGAAGGTCAAGTCAATTCTCCCATACATGGCAACCCCACTCATGAAACTATTAAATACTTTCCAAGTCGCTGATCTAGCTTTGCCTCTTAGGCAAAAAGGAAGATTAAGAAGTTGAATAAAATCTGAAAAAAATCACCATCCCCTAAAATCATTAAAGGGTAGGAAATGTTTATGTTAAATTAGGATTATCTTACCAAAATGAAAAATAGCTGAGGCAGAAGAGGGAACAAATCATAATCTCCAAAAATGGAACCCAGGAGAAAAATCGGTTGCTTTCTAAATCTAAAGGGGCCAGATGATCCAAGGAGACGCTCAGAGTCACTAACCTGCAAAGACAACATATGAGCAATTAAAGACATGGAATCAATCAAAGTCTGCCACTTATTAGCTGTGAGGCTTTGGTCAAAGGATACGTCAGTTTCACCACCTATGACGTCCAAACTCATCATGTGATACAAAGGATTAAAGAAAGAGTGAAGCATTTAGCACAAGCCGTGAACTGTGATAGTGCATACAGCAAGTATAGACTCAATAATACAGTAAAGTTTCTGTTCATCAAGTTGTTTGAACAATAGAATATATATTAAAAGGCAAACAGTAAAATATTCCTGAGAGTGACAAAATAACTAGTTAGTCCACTATTTTTGAGGTTTTGCTTAGAATATAAAATAAAAAATTTCTTAAAAGCATATTTGTGTTTTAAAATGGCATGATTGCTGACTTGTAAAAACTTACAAAAACTTATTAATTTTTTAGGGCAACCGAGGACTTGGTTTTTATGGAGAAAAAGGTGAAAAGGTAAAAAAAACTTAATAAATTAAAACAGATGCATGCAGTGTTTAGAAATTAGAAATAAATAATTTTAATGACTATGTTTTATACTGTTCTTTTGAGGTGATCTGCAAACAGACCATTTGTATAGGAGATAATCATTGTAAAGTCACAACTTACCTAAACACACTCCAGTGATAGTTATGGAGCAATAAGACAATACAAGCAAACCATCCAGGTTAGCCTTAGACCTCTAACGTAGACATAACTTCAGCTGTCTTCTAACATGGAGAATCCAGAGGCGATTAAGGAGAGTGAATCCAGAGTCACAAACTAACGTGAAGCCAGCTCAGGGACGAGATGATGAGGCCAGCTCTTGTTGGGCTCAAAGGCAGGACCACATGGACTTTTATAATTCCAAGATTCGAAGACCGTACGGCCTTTGAGAAGATCATTTGAGATTACGTATATGAAAAGCTCAAAGTGGCATTCACACTTAGTAAGCAAAACCTCACCAACACACAACTCCATTGCATTCACCCCAAAACCTACATATCCACTGAAAAATAAATTTGTTTCTTTAGCTTTGTTGTTTGAGCATTTTTGTTTTGTCTTATATTTTACTTTTTGATTAAACTTGCACTACTCGGGTGTGAAAAAGACTTGTCCTTCACATTAACACCACAGAAAGAACTACAAATGAAAAACATTGAAAGATTTAAATATATAAAAGTTTAAATTTTTGTACAATAAAATACAACAAAACAATAAAATAACAAAAAGAAGAAAAATCTGGGAAGAAATAATTGAATAGAAGGGAGAATAGTCACATTAGATAGAATGAAAATGAAGTTAATGTCTGTAATCTACAAAAAGTTTATTCAAATTGTTAATTAAAAAAAGAAGAAGAAGAAGAACCTTAGAGCCCCAGTAGGTAGAGGGGACAGGAATAGTTTAGGTATTTTTCTAGGTATATTAGTAGACATTCACAGCACCCTGAAATACCACTTTCTGCAGCTAATACATAATCTCAGTTTGTTCCTGTTTATATGATATATCTGGGCTCAAAATGGTATTATATAGTTTTTACACGAAATAGCAAAAGAAAACACAGTAATTTCTTTTATGTCAATTAGTACCTGGGAGATAAAGCCAGTATATATGCTAGGATAGTTGTCCAATAATGTTGCAGATCTATATGTTTCACCTTCTGTGCACCACATTAAAGAAAGTGTTTCTTGCTAATGATAAAAATGCAAGTTAAAACTATTTTGAAATATTATATTTATTAAAGATGCTAATTTTTATCCCAGACAAGAAAAAGCTAAAGGAGTTCGCCACCACCAAAACAGTATTACAAGATATGTTAAAAGGATTTCTTTAAGAAGAAGGGGAAAAATCATAAATACGAATAATAATATAGCAAGAATTATATATCCATCAATAATCGCTTAAATGTAAATGGATTAAATGCTCCAATCAAAAGATATAAGATGGCTGAATATATAAGAAAACAAGGCCCATACACATGCTGTCTATAAGAAACCCACTTCAGATCAAAAGATACACACACAGGCTGAAAAGTAAAGGGTTAGAGAAAGATATTTTATGCAAATAGAAATAAAAAAAAAGCTGGGATAGCAATACTTATATCAGACAAAATAAATTTTAAAACAAAAGCTATAATGAGACAAAGAGGGACATTTCATAATGATAAAGGGATCAGTCCAATAAGAGGATATAACTCATACAACTTTACACCAGAAAAAAAAATCCAATTAAAACATGTGCAGAGGGTGAAAAAGAAATGAAATCTTACCATTTGTAACATGGATGGACTTAGAGGGTTATACACTAAGTGGAATAAGTCAGACAGAGAAAGGCAAATACCATATAATTTCACTTATATGTGGAATCTAAAACACAAAATAAATTAACAAACAAAACAGAAGTAAGTACAGAGAACAAACTGACGTTTACCAGATGGGAGGGGTGTTGGGAGGCTGTGCGAAAAGGTGAAGAGATTAAGAAGTACAAATTGGAAGTTACAAAATAGTCATGGTATATAAAGTACAGCAAAGAGAATATAGTTAAAATGCTAGATTTATTGGGGGTCTCACTCTGACCACTATGCTGTACATCTGAAGCTAATATAATATTGAATGTTAACTGTAATTGAAATTTTTTTAATGAATTAAAAAAAAAAAGATGCTGCTTTTTAGAATATAAAAACACACTCAACTGGTGAAGTAGTGGTGAAACTGGAGTCTTTCATTTCTTAGGTATTTCTTATATCTCGGTACCAATCTTGAAAAGCAATAAAGTTATACATATCAAGAACCATAAAGACATTTAGCTTTCAGACCTAATAATCTCCTGGATAGTAATTCATCATAAGGAGACACGTGTAGCCCCCAAATTGTGAATAACCTAAACAGCTTTTATGCAGACGTTCTAACTATTATTAATGCAAGTAGGATACAAAGAATTTTACATTATGGTTATTGGATTTTAAATTGAGTTTTATATTATAAATATAATACTACAAAATTAATGTACATGTGATAAGTAATATGCAAGGAGAAAAAAGTAGTTTATGGTGGGATTGTGCTTTTACTCAAGTTTGATAGTGTCTTCCTGAGTACAGACCACTGCTTTGCTAACTATTCACAGGGTGACATGGGACTGCCCGGACCCCACGGGATTCCATCAGATGGAAATGGTGCCATGGCTGGACCCGGGAATGAAACATTCCACCCAGATCAATATAAGGTAAAAGAGCTTCACCAAAATTAACAGTTCCCAATTGAACTTTAAAAAAGGAAGGAAAAAAGGTAACTTTCTTTGATCTTATTCTTACAATCAAATTCAAAGTAGAAAAGGCCTCACTATCAAATTGTGCATGAAAACACAACTATTAATTTTATAAAATAACTACAATAGTCCACATCTTAAACAATTGTGACAAATTTGAAACAACACAAGGATGCATTAAAAAATCTCCAATTTATCTTTACGTGAATCTCCTGCGTAGACATAGGTTATAGTCAGAGCATTATTCAAACCCAGTATATGGAACTACACAACAAGATGTTATACTCCGCAAAATAACCTACCCTACTTTTACTCTTTGCTGACATGAAGCATCATCGTGGGTGGTTTTGGGAGATCAAAATTCATTTTCTGGCCCTCATGTTGTCTATTAAGATTTCATTTCATTACAAATGTACTCTTGGAGTCTGAGCCTTCATGTTCCTTGCAGAGCTTCGGAGTGGATTACAGGAGGCCACAGGTGAAATGCCTGGTAAAGTCAGGCTCAATCAACAGGAACCAAAATGAAAACCTCAAACATAGAATATAATTATCAATATTCAAGTATTTGTTAAGATGGAGTCTGGGTGCTTAGTCGTTCATGGGAGAGGTAGGCATGACCACTGCTTTGGCAGGAGGGAGTGAGGGTAAGCCATTAATCTGGACAGCTGTAGGTCAATGTTAAATGACCTGACCATTGATGACAGTGGCCTAGGAGGTTGGCTGGTATAAGACAGAATGCCAGAGAAAAGTGAGTCAGAAGCAAATGGTCATGTATAGCTGAGAAAGTGGGACATCCTGGACAACCAGGCAAAAGCAGGATCCCCACTGAGTGTGTCAGGGTAGTTTCTGGGCGGGCCTGTGGCTCCTAGTGGTGGCCTAACCATCAGCCAGGTAGGGCCTCTGTCCAGGGCTGAGGATGAAGCCCAGCCAGAGCAGGTTCTACCCGCGCTGAGATTCCCAAGCTTCCAAAACACTTTACCTTTGTTTTCTACAACTAGGAAGCAATGGTTCCAGGGCTGGGGCCCAGCCAGCCTGCTGGGGGCAGTTTGGGGCCACAGGGATCTGGGCGCTGTCCTAGCAGTAATAGAGATCAAGGACCCCGCCAGTCACTACATTTCTTTCACCATTTTAGGCCAAGAGAAGTGGAAAAATTAGGTCAGACAGTGTTAACATTTTTTTCCAAAGCCACTTTTGCTTTGAGTTTTAACACATTCCAAATGTGTCTTTTCCTCAAAGAACTCTCCTAATAATATTTTATTTAAATGAATATTATCATTTGGGTCTTTTCTCTGGGCATAGTCTACCACCACAGGATGTTGTTACATGCTTTCAATTGTGGGATGATAAAGGAAAGCACATAGATAGAGACAGCCTTGCAATCACAGCAAAAATAACATGATTTAATTTATATTATGAAAACCCAAAAGAAAGCTTCAAAGTTTAGATTTGTTTGTTACAATTCATTTATAATGATGGTTTAAAGTTTTCTTAAATATGTTTCACCTTATATCATAAATCCTGATGAATTTTTAAATATTACTATTTTCACATTAATGAGCATTTCTTATTTTTCATTTTCTTCACAGGGTGAAAAAGGAAAACAGGGGGAACCAGGACAAATAGTAAGTCACGCAGTATAAAGATATTCCTTCTCCCTGGTGGTTCCAAAATTCTGCATGTTCCTATTGCAACAGTAGTGTGCAGGAGTCATAACAACCCACCGACTCTTGGTGTCCAACCCATTTGTCTACAGCAAGAAAGCATTATCATTTATTTTTAAGCTTTTCTTCAGAAAATAGATTCAGAATGTCTTCCTTTTTGCATAATAAACACCAACTAATCAACATTTTCTGAAGTTTATAAAATGAACCCAAACTCTTTAAAAGAGAAAATATGAGGGGGTGGGGGCAGGCTTGATAGACTGGCTTCTGTTTTAGGGGTCTAGCCATATAATCACTCTGCCCTCTTTTTAATTTCTGTCATGACTGCCCCAGTGCTCCCAGTCTTCCTACATCATACTTACTAGAGGGCATGAGAGCGGTATCCTAGATACATGATAATCCGGGCAGACTCAATAGATCTCTACTAATCTGCCATTCTGCTGGGCTGGAATAGAGAACCACAGAGGCAGGGTGGCCACAGGGTGCTAAGAAATGGAATCCCTGAGCAAGTAAAGGGTAAAGTGTCAGCCACTCCTTCAGGTCTCTGTGTTTTCTCCTAGGGCATTTTCTTGAAGGGAGAAGAAGGAATCATGGGCTTTTCAGGACCGCGGGTAAACCATGTTTCTATGTCTGTGGTTTGTTTCATTTTGTTTTTTAAATAGACTTTATTTTTAGAGTAGTTTGGGGTTCACAGCAAAGCTGAGCCAAAAGTACAAAGAAATGTCCCTCGTATTTCCTTCACCTCTACACACACAGCCTTCCCACTCTACATTCCAAACCTGAGTGGTCCATTGGCTACAGCAAATGAGATGCACCTGCACTGATGGACGCATCATTTATCTCCTAGTAACTGGGGTTTTTAAAACTGTGTACCTCCATTTGGTGAAGAGTAGAAACAGAACACAAACACATTTCTACTTGTATTAGTTAGGCTAGATTAATCTTTGGTAATAAAAATGTAAAGTCCATCAAAAATGTTCCCAGGGGTATGGTAGTAGGGCCAGAGAGTGTCTCCTCAGAAGGAGATTCAGCCACCTGTGGCTCCCATGCCCTAGGACAGACCTTCTTCAGAAGGTAGCCTGAAACGACACCTGCCACTTCTGCCTTCCCCCCAAGCCTAGCCACAGCGAGCTGGGAAATGGGCCAGGAAGAAGTGAAAGTGGCCTTGTGATAACTGTCTGGTAGCTACTACCTCTAAAAAGTATTTGTTACAATCTCTGAAAATAAGAACAGCAACTTCTATTAGAGTGCAGCCCTTTTTATATCAGTACCATTCTTATACCATCTTCACGGATTTCTCCAAATTTCTTCAAGTGGTAGATATGATGCATTATATGAAAGTGTTGCTCAAGTGATCCATCTCTTTTAGAAAATAAGAAAGAGTTTCAAATGGTTTTGATACTTTCGTAGTATTTTGTTTTAGTCCATGTCAGGTGCCATAGTAATGCCCTCCAGAAAACATTGCTAGGTATTCTTTTATTGTTTCTGTTTTCTGTTCAACCCAGGGTGCCCCCGGCCTCAAGGGTGAAAAAGGTTTACCAGGACAAAAAGTAAGTGTGATGCATAACTGCAATCTGCTCCAGGCCTGAAACATCTCACAAAGGTCAAATATGAAGACTATAGAATCGCAGAAAAATATTGCCTCAGAAAAAAACATTTAAAATTTTCACTGCATTTACTATAGCATAAGTAATGCTTCACCCCAAATCATTCGAGATGCTTGAGTCAGATTATTTACCTTTCACTCATTTTGCAAACTAGCTCTTTGGTTCTTTCCTTTGGTTCTCTCCCTCCAGACATCACATCAACCGGTCCCTACCAGCTACGGCTTCTGTACCTTCCAGTCTCACACCTCTCCTCTGAGTCCTTTCATGTTACTCTTAGGAGGGTTGTCAGCTTGGTGACCAAGGAATGGATCACCTAGATCTCTCATGCATTGATCTGACTCACTTTGACACTTTCTTTGTCTTTAATGATGACCCAATTAGTTATTTTTACCATGTAGAGAGATTCTGTAGAGAGATTTTTGGCAATTTTTAAAGAAGAAAACATCATGTAAGTAATGTGTTGTGAATCTGGATCAGGCTGAGAATTATCTGAATGATAGGTCATGTGAGAGTACACATAAAAATAGATTGTTTAAATTAATGATTTATTATTTTCACTATTCATTATCTTTACTAACTCATTCATAGTATACATAGCACACATCCTTCGTGTCACAGAACCTGGAGGCAGCCGGTATAAATAATTCCATGGGTATTTTTTCAGATAAGCACTAGCATACAAAAGAAATGCATTTTTATAAGCATATAACTTAACAACAGAAAGTAAATATATCTGTATTGTTCTGCCACTTGGCTTTTTCATCTAATGTGCTTTGGAAATTGTTCCACACTAGCACATACTCATCTGCATAGTTCTACTAACAAGCTATACAGAATTCAGACAATGGCTGTACCATATTTGCTTAACTAGCCCCCTACAGTTGTTTTGAGCTGCTTGCTAGCTACTTGCTATTTCCAACAATCACACATTCAACATTATGGTACACACACATTGGTGCCCATGGGCTAGTATTTTCATAATTCAGTCCTAGTAGGCTTTTTAAAAAGAGGCTTTTTTAAAAAATTGATTCAGCCTCCCAATTATGACTCCACTGAATCATGCTCATGGCTCCATGGCAGGATGGTAGCATGACATCTGGAGAACCATAAGGATGCTGCTAGCAAGTGCCAGGTCTCGTCGGTCCCGCTTCAGGGAGTTTTGCCATGTTTGTTCTGGCACTACAGATGGGACTTGGCCTCCCAGATTTGGTTTCTGACTTCTACTGGCTCTAGGCACAGGCATCTTAATCCCGTGTTCTGGTTTTAACCACTCACAGTGAGCACCCATCTTGATTTCTTTCTGCTACCTTAGGTAATCTCATTTTTCCCATTTCTATCCTTTTGTTGCTAAACTCAGGCCAGGGATGAAACCAGGATTTGCCCTGATTACTCCCATCTTTTCATAACATTAGTAACTAATAGTGGTACACCCAAAGGTAGCATACCTGGAGCAATAATTGTCCATGCAACACCCAGCCAAAGGCCAAATGAACGAATTCTAGCATTTAACAGTAATTCATTTCCACCTACCTCAAGTAATTAAAGTACTACTGTTAATACTTTGATTGCCTGCCCTGTGCTAGTGAAATCATAATTATGATTTGTTTTTCTAAACCCAACACTAAGGAGTTACAGCATTTTTAAAAATGCTGCCCTCCTAAGAACTCCGTAGTTGATGAAGAACAAGGTGTTCACCAGTCACTGACCCCCTGGGGCCTCTAACTGCAGTGTCTCAGATGTTGAGATTGAAGGCTCATATCTTCTAGTTTGCTTTCTGCACTTGCAACAACTGGAGAAAATGCAGATACTTCCAATTAAGTGGAGTATCTCAGTTGCTGCCGTGAAACCTTTTCCTCGACTATACAAATAGAAGATGCTCGGGATATACACACATGGCTGAGTTGTTCTGCATGTTAGTACCACACTGTACCACAGACATGTCTACCATGTGTTATCTCACTTGCCAAGTTGCCATTACTCTCCAACTTCTCAGTTATACTTATAGGCTTTGGTTTAAGGGTGTAAAATGGAACCACTAACCAGTGGCAGCTCCAAGGAGCAACTGTTAACACCAACATAAACATAAACAAAATAAGATAAGCCAAAAAAGAAAAGATTCTAGGAAAGATTTTGCTTTCTCTATAGAAGCAGAGAATTGGCTACCCCTCCCTCAATCCTGCTGAGATTGATAGAACTTTAATTAGTTCTGGAGATGCTTGTTATTGCTTGTTGATGATGTCACAGCACAGCTGAGCAGTGCTTGGGTGGCACAGATGGCATATAGATTTGACAGTCTAGCACATTGTTTGAACTGGATTGTGACACAGCTCAGACAGATGCCTCATTGCCAACCCCCTAGCCATTGGCAAGCTCTTTAATGATTCCTGTCTTATGGGATGGCCTCTAAGTAGATCATTTTTAATATCAGAGAAATTTGCCTTCACTTTTGAATCTGCAGCTCCACCTAGTGTGGAAGACAGTCAGTCTAAATTATAGGCCCACCATGAAAATTACAAAATTAAGTCAATCTTAGTTCATTTTAAACAACATGACTTTCAGTATACATGCAACTAGATTTTAAAATATCCTATAAAATAATCTTATAATGTCCATTTTTCATACCATTGTTACCTGGCATTCTAAATTTTGGGGGCTTTACTATGCATGTTTTTTTGGCAAAATGGAATAAATTTTTGGATTTTTAAAAAAGGTTTACATATCTACCCAGATACGACTTGGCTCTTTTGATACATATTTGAGGGTATTAGAATGCAACAGGTAACACTAACTTTTTTTTAATAAAGAGAAAAAAATTCTAAACTGAGAGGTGTTAATGCTCCTGTTTGGTACTAACTGAAAATCTTCAAAACTCATCTTGAAGGAAGGTTTTAATAGATACATCAGGTTGTCAACACAACTCCATTAATCAGTCATAAAACCACTCAAACGTGGCATCTGTGCCTCCTCAAGGGATGCATAGGAAGGACACAGCACTCTGCATGAACTATTCATGCTCAAAAGATGAACCTAAGCCTAATGAAGCCTCTAGATCTAACAACGATTTTAAAGATAATAGGGTAGATAGTAGGATATTTGCAGTACCGATGACCCGATTTCCTCAACAGCAACAACAAAAAGGAGTTACTGGCAAAGTAGAAAGTGAAAGGAAACTATCATGAATTAAAAAGAAAATTAAGGGATATAACATCCAAATGTCGTGTTTGGACTTCGGATGCTGATTCAAACAAAGCAACTTTAAAAAGACATTTTTGAGACCAAAATCAGGAAAAATTGAACAGAGGCTGGGAAGTTGATGATTTTAATGAATCATTGTTAATTTCACTAGGCATAATAATGGTATGCCTAATAAATTATATGTTAGAGATTAAAATAAACATCACACATCTCTCCTGCAGGGAAGCAGAGGACCAGATGGTTATCAAGGCCCTGATGGACCCCGAGGACCCAAGGTGGGATCGGTTTTCATTTGGATGGTTTTCGGTTCTTTTCTTTGGATTGTGTCCTGATCACCTCCTATTCACCATGTGGGATAAGGGAGGTATCCTCTGTCCTGTATGAGAATAGGTAACCAAACATACAATACCCAGCGCTGAAGAGATGAGATGGACACTCATTTATTAGTCACATATAGCCCAGCCTCAGGGTGCTGCACATCACGCAGGGCCATACACAGGTCGCATGCTCTCGGAAGCTGCACCCAGAGCAGACAGAACTGTGGGAGGGGCTTTGTGGCAACAGGAGTGTGGGGCACCCCCTGGTTCCCGAGGGACAATGTGACTGACTTGTTTAAATAATTGCATGGGCTGGCAGAGAAGTGAAATCCAGGAGGCTGAGGACCAGGTAGGCTGCAGATGCTCCAGCTGATAAGGGTACCGGCCAGGGAGGGAGGTTCTCCTGTTGCTTAGGTGGCAAGTCTTGTGAGGACAGGAGAACTTGTGATTAGGCCTAGGGGACCCAGGAGGCAACACTTGAAATATTAGAGTTTACAATCCAGATGGCATTGTTTCAGGGTATAGTTGTATCACCCCTATGGGGTGGCTCAGATACCATTATCAACAATGGAACAGTCTACCCTGCAGAAAGCAGCCTCTTGACTGAGTCCAGTGTTTGACAAGGATTTCAGGCTGATAGTGGCACCTACCCACTTTGTTGTCTCTTGGTCTGTCTGGGATGCCTGGACTTATCGCCACAGCATAGTGGAGTGCTGCCCCAGGCAGAGTCTACGGTTTAGTAACTCAGAATAGTAAGCTAAGCTCATGGTCCACACGCAGCTTTATTCTTTGGAAGTATGCGGTGTCTAGAACGCCAAAAGGCCAGTCTCACATTTCTCCATGTTCCTCTTTTTTTCCTCCAGGGAGAAGGGGGTGACCAAGGCCGCCCAGGCCCACCTGCCTATTCCCCTCATCCTTCTCTAGCTAAAGGTTTGTATGCGATTTCTCCTGCATGTTTACATTACTTGTACGTTCTTTTCTGTTGTAGACACAGAGTCATGAACTGACAAGAAAGATTTTTCTAAGGAAAAGAAAACAAAGCAAACAAAAGATGGTTAGAACATAACCTTTGTAGAATTTCAGTCTCACGTGCACCTTCCCTTATGGCTTTCATGTGGTATCACAGGAGACTCTCATTTTGCCTCTCTCTGAGAGAGTGCTCCCCACTTTCTTGGTGAGACCCTTCTGTGGGGAAATTCTTCTAATTCTATATACTTTATGCAGGTTCTGGTTTTGTCATCTGCACTATCACTAAAGATATCCAGTCCTACACATCAGGCCTCTATGGCAGGAAGCCGTACCACCGTCACTCATCACACTCCATCTGTACCAGGATGCTTACATCCCTCTGCTAGACAGTCTGAAGCCTGGAATTGATCATAAACACAATCTCTAAACAGTCATAGCCCTTTAGACTTCAAGAACTAAATCCCTAGGTGTTTTCACATAAATAACTCCCCAGGAAGATGCTCCACTGTCACAATTGACCCCAGTGTGTAAATGAAAGATGTTGCATGTGTTGTGGCTAATGCTCATTTTTATTTTAGTTCAGCCTTCCAGTTGGTGAGATTATACTGAAATATTTTCAAGCTCTATAAGAGCAACGGTCTCTGAATCTTTCTGAAAGTGTATCCTTCTAAAAAAAATGTTTTTAAAAAGTGTTTTGAGCACTCCCCTGAATAATTATATATATATATTTATCTATGAATACTTTATCCATGTCACAGGGGGTTCCATAAAGGCAAAGATTGTAGCCTGTGTGGTTTGCTCTTGCATTCCCAATTTCTAGAACAGTTCCAGGCACCTAGTAGGTACTCAGTAAATATTTATCTGAATAACTAAATGTACATGCTAAAACATACACATCAGACAGGGATTTTAAAGAGCAAAGTTTTTTTAAATAAAAATGCTGGCTCACCCCTATCAGATATGCCCAGGGGTCAAAGACTCAGTGTCCTACTTAGGTGTGAATCATCTGTCAGTTTAATAACTAGTTTTACATGTCTCCATCCGACATGCCAAAGAACACAGCAATGCCACTTTGTGTTTGTTTGTTCATTTAGGAGTAAGGTTTGTAGGAGCATTCTTATGTTAATCACCCAGCAAATAGTTATAAAAAGCCAATTCAGGCAGGAGCTGGGGTTCAGAGGAAGAGGGCTCAGAGAGAATCAGCTCTCCACACTTAGCTCCTTGGCCCCTGGTTCCATGCCTGATGCATGGGAGGCTTTCTTCTTTATTCTCACGTTAGACTCGGTTGCTTATGCAGCCTGATTTTCCACTACACCTGTTCCCCTGTACCCCAGCACTCCAGCCCAGCCCTGCTGAGCACTGCCAACTCTGTGCTTTCAGTTAGGCTGATGTCCCCTCTGGGCGCCCTTCCTTTCGCCATCCTCTGCTGTTGCCCTCCCCTGCCTCCCATCCTCATCAAACTCCACCAGTGTCTGAAGCTCAACTGTCAGGATTCCTGCTCCAAGAAACCTGAGTGCTCCCGGGCACAACGCTTCCCCTCTCTGTAAAACTGGGATGATGATGAGACTATCTGTATCACACAGTTCTATGGGAATCGAATGTATGAAAACTATTTAATCTCAGCCTAGTGCACACCACAATAGCTCGAAATGTTATCTACTCCTATTATATATTGGTCCCTCAATATCAGATTTTGCCCCCAACCCATCTTCCTCTCCTTTGAAACCTCTCTGTATCTTTTTGGCATTATGTGCCCCTCGTTTGTTTTATGATATTTATAGGAATCATGTATCAGCCCCATTTGTTTGGGAATGAGCTCCTTGAAAACAGGGACCACCTATAGTAAACATTTGGACCCCCACCATGCTTCAGGCAATGTGCACAGTATTGGTAAATACGTATTTAATGAAACAGGTGAACATCTGGTGCAATTCCTAGACCACAACTCCTGTTCTTACTGTGGGGCCCATCTCGGTTTCAGGAGGCAGAGGCGATCCGGGATTCCCAGGGACCTATGGAGAGCAAGGATCCCGGGGTGAGCCAGGAGATCCTGGCCCACCAGGTCCCCCTGGCACATCCATCAGAGATGAAGGTAATGTGTTCCACGATATTAAAACTATGATCAAAATTATGTCCTCTCAGCCCTTCACATAAACCACTGGCCCCTTACTGACTGCACAGCTTGGTAGGTGCTGGTGCTCTTCCCCATAGACTAGGTTTAGCAACTGAAATGGGTCTCACATACATGTTTGGATGTCTTCATAGAACATCTGGACCTGTAACAGTAACTCTCCCACTAGGTTAGACTCTGTCGCTAATGAGTAACTGGCATGATTCTGTCCGTTGGCTGGGAAGAGCATGGGCAGTCAACAAATGTTGTTGCCAAGAGTTGGCAGGAAATCTCAAGCCATTATTTGGTGGCAAGAAAAGAGGTTTTTTGTTTTTTGGGGGTTTTTTATTTTTAAGTAAAAAAATGGTGATGAAATATACCACTGGCAGACACTCCCTAAGTGACTGCCTGGACTATAAATCCATTAGTCCTGCTGGTTGCCTCCGATGGACAGGAATGCCAGTGCAGCTCCTAAATATCAGAAGTTTCACACTGCTGGGATTGTTGTTGGATTTTCAGATGGGAAGAGAGGCTTCCCAGGTGAAATGGGACCGAAAGGCTTCATAGGAGACCCGGGCATCCCTGCGCTATATCCTGGCCCACCAGGAGCTCATGGAAAGCCAGGGCTTCAAGGACCACCAGGGCCCACCGGACCACCTGGACCCGATGGTAAGTGGAGGGAAACTCAAGGGAGGTGCATTTCAGTGTCCAGACAAAGAAGCCTGGCCCTAGTTATATTTTCACTTGGGTTTTCTGTTCAGTAGTGTTGTGAACCAATGCAGTAGGCAGCTGATTAGAATGTAGCAGGTGCTCTGTGGTGCAAATAGAAAAAGGCAGTGATGGAAGAAAGGCAAAACCTTGAAAACCTGTTGAGTATCAACAGTCCCATGGATATTGCACAGTAAATATTGGCTGACTGTGGCTTCAGTGAGATTGATCCTTCAGTGAAACATCTGAGAGGTGCCGTCCAGAAGCAGATGAGGAATGAAAGCTTTTGGTGATAAGTTCCAGACAACTTCTTCCAGGATGGAAGCATCACGCCTTGACTTGCAGCCTCTCTCCTCTGTTTAACCAACAGTTTTAAGCAGACTTGATAATCTGTCTTCTTGGCCCTCACATAATCCAAGCTACAACTGAACAGGTGGCATAGTTGATCACAAGAAGGGATGGCTACATCACCTATAAAAAGAAGTGAACATTATCAAATCATAGCACAAAGTAGTATTTCCAGATTACAATGATCCTGTGGCACATCTTTTAGTTAAGAATGCTCTCAGGAGGCAGGGAAGTCTGTAGTCTTAGAGCTTGCCTTCAAAAATAATTATTCTTTTCAGCTTCTGAGTTTAAAAAAAGTATGCTTTGGACATTGCAAAATCTCTTAATGAGAACATTTCATCATTTCAAGAGATTGGATAGTTAAGGCGTTGGAAGAAAACATGGGGTCGCAATTTCTTCCTATGTAACAGAACCATGAGTTAGCAGCCGTTTCTTTTCAAAATATTTGACTTTAAATTCTCTAACATCACTCCTGATAATCTCTGTGGCTTCCTTTCTCCAAAGAGGAAGAGAATCATATTTACTAACACATAGTATTTGGTTTTAGTTGAAGGTAAATTCAAAGACCCATGCTTTAATTGCTTTTGGAAGACTATGTCTCTTAGCCATCTCTACAAGGAAAACTGTTGGAGGCACTGGACCCATATCAGCACGTACTTCTTCCATTAACAAATCAGCACTCGCATCTCTGATTCCGTTTTGTATTCTACAGTAAATTTTAAAGTCAGGATGGTTCTACATTCCCAATTTTCCTTCAACTGGAAAAACCAGATTCTCATATTCTTTTAAAAATTTTAGGTGCAGATATTTCCCTGGAATTTGCCAGATCATTTGAAGTATGTTGCCTTTAATTTTGTTTATCCTTGAAGTAATATTTATTACTGTGGCATTTGAGATGATGGCCACATTTCTATGAGTGTTGTGTGTTCTAAATAAATGTTATTTGTTTAGTTTTCTTTTTTTGGCAACAAATCTTGATGTCTGAAAAATAAAAGCATAAAATATGCCTCTTTAAAGAACTATGATTGAAAGATAACCTTCCATATTCCTATAACTACATTCCATTTCGAAGAAGACACAAAGGCATGCCACTTGCTTTATAAATCTTGCTTAGTGAACTTATGATTTACTAACACAAGTCATCTGTAAACACATTAACTTATTTCTGATTCATATTTGTAGACTGAAGAGAGAATTTATAAAATAGATGGAATGGTATTTGATCAATTTTATCAACTAAAAATTTTAAAAGCATACAACTTAAGTTCTCCTGGAAATATTTGTCTTATCCCATGAGACACATTGTTTTCAATTACCTTTTTTTTAAGCAATCTGTCATACAAAAAGTAGCCAACTGTAATGGCCTTTGAAAACATTATTATGTATAATCAAAATTTAATATCAATGACCCTGATTTCCACAGATTTTAACTGTTCCCCTGAAATGAAATTGTTGAATTCTTTTCTTGTTAACTGCATTTCATCCTGTTTTCTGTGTTGTTACTATTGAAAATCAGAACTTTTAGTGTTTTGCAGCTCCAGCAAAATCAAACCGTGAAGTCAGTTTTCTTTCTGAGCTAAATGTTTTTGCTTACCCTTAGTTTCAGCTCAGTTAACTGAAGCGAGTGTGGGCCAGTGCTCTTGTGTTCTGGAATAAGTCAAAAGACTGCCTGGCTTGTTGTGGCTGGGAAGATAATCTTGAAAACATTCTTGAGGCACACTGCTATTCTATAGGACTTGTTTAAAATTATTAATTTATTAGATAAATAAAAAACAACAACCACAACATAGGAAAAAGGAAGGCTGGCACTGTAAGATGGCCATGCTGTGCCTTTTTTACTAGATTTACAAACACTATTAGGAACACTCACAATCTCTTTGTCTCACATTTAAAATTCCTGAAGCATCAGTGATTAAATAACCACCTGTGATACTGTACTTCTCATAACATATTGGAAGGATTTAGAAGCATAAAATAAAGCCCACAGAGTCCACCACTAGACTGAAATGCACTTAACCCAGTTACCAATGACCCATGGAGCCACTTCCGAAGGGTGTCATTTTGCTCCATCAGTAGCCTCTCAACAGCAAAGATGCAGCCAACATCCCCTCCTTCACACACTCTCTTCTCTGGCCCTCCATGACACCCACTGTCTTTCCCCACTATTATCTTAAAGACCTTTTTTTTTCTTTTTTCAGGATCCTTTGTTGGCTCTTCCTTCTTCTTCCCCCTCTACCCATCCATTCAGTAGTTGATGAGGTGCCTTGAAGTTCATTCTTAGACCCCTGTATTCTCTCCCTATCTTAGTGAACTCATCCATTCACATGAATTTAAATACAAGTTCTAGACCAACCAGCACACCCTGATTGTGTCACTAGCTCCGTTCTGTGTCCTGAACTCCAAACTCATACCAACTGTTAAATCATCACGTACTGTGTGTATCACAAACATCTCTAACTTTACGTGCCCAAAATTTTGGATCTCCTGCTCCCTAACTCCCCCAACCATATGCTCTGCTCTTGAGCCTCCCCAATCTCCACAGACCCAGGAGCACAGGCTAGAGCCCTAGTAGTTGTTCTGGCATCTCACTCACCCACACAGCGAATCCATCACCTCGTCCTAGCGATTCTGCCTCTTGAATCTAGAATCTTGAATCTGTCCGTTGCTCTTCATTTCACTGCCTTTGTCCTGATGAAAGTCACCACAGTATCTCATGCTTAGTCAGCTAGAATACCCAACCCACTCATGATCAGCTCCCATGCTTTTTCCAGTAATTGTCTACACAGCCAGCCTGTCCTTTTTACATGTAGATTAAATTGTGTAACTTACCTCTTTAAAACCCTTTAATGGCTTCCTATTGCCCTTGGGATAAAATGCAAACCCCATTCCTTAGACCACGGGGCTAGCATGATCTCCTTCACCTTCCTTCCTGTAACTTCACTCTTCACTCATCACCCTCCAATGACTGACTTTTTTTCAATCTCAGGGACTTTTAGATAAGTTTATCCTCTCAGGAACATTCCCTCCCTCCCCATCTTGGCTGGCCATCTTTTATTCTTAATTTAAATGTCATGTTCTCAGAAAGGACTTTCCTGACACCCTCTCTCCAATTTTAAATGGGCTTCTCCCTATTACTTTCTCAGCTTCCTGTTCTCACAGCACTTGTCGTAATTTGAAATTCTATGTTGGTCTATTTACTGAGATGTATCTGATGTGTATCTCCACATCTAAACTGGAAGCTCCATGAAGTTCTGTCAGTTTTGTTTCCAACTGTATACACACCTTCTAGCACACTGCTGCACAGAGTATAGGCTCCAGGCAAATGTCTCATCAATGGACGGATGGATGGATGGATGGATGGATGGATGGATGGATGGATGAGAGATTATATTAAATGTACAATGAGACCAAATTACATGGGACAGTAGTCAACGCCACCTTGCCGTAAAGATTTATAGTTACCTAACAGTGTTCTGACACTCAAATTTTGTTGTCATTTTCCCAACCAATTTAAAAGTTTTTTTAAGTTGGTATTTTCCTCTCCTTCCTGCTTCCTTAATCACATCATGCTCTTCTCTCAGGAACCATGAGGTGCATATGGCAGCATGTATTTTAATTTGTTGGAGGAGTTTCATTAGACCTTTGGAGCTGTGAGCACGACAGCGTATGCAGTGGGGAGAAAGAACAACACAGGTCAGGGAGACAGATTCCAGCAGGCCCAGCAGTGAGGTTCCCTGGACATGTGAAGCCCCAATCCATCCACAAGATGGTGCTCCTCTCGAACTGGATGTGGAGAGTTTTGTTGGCTTTAGCAGTGTATATTTATACCTTTGCCTAGCGGGGAAATGAAGGATCGTGTCAGAGCCCTGCAGATGCTGGCAGGACTTCTGAAGTACCCTGACCCCAGCTAAAGTGGTGAGGGTCGGGATGGGGGAGGTGACCGTGCTGAATCCAAGTGGGTCACAAGTTATCTACGTTAATTACATGAACTTCGCGCGCGCGCGTGTGTGTGTGTGTGTGTGTGTGTGTGTGTGTGTGTGTGTGTTCATGCGTACACCCAGAGGAGCGAAAGAGGAAACAGTGTGTTCAGGCTTGTGTGGGAGGGTGGTATGTACATGTGTGCACCTGCTCCAAGGGAGAGGACAGAATAGGGAATCAAGCTAACTGTAATATCTTTTATTATCTTGTTTTCTGTGTTTTGTCTTTTGGGGAAGCAGAGGTTTGAATCCAGGTCTTTAGCATATAAATAAAATATGTAATTGAAAAATCAGAAGCTTTCCTTGGACTCAACGTTTCTCAAAAACAAAGATTTTTATTTCTAGACTTACTGGGCTTTCACATCTCTTTTCCATCACTGAAAACTGTGGCCACAGAACAGTCTCTGTTTCTTTCCTAAGAGGTGTTTTGGAATATAATTGGAGTGTGGGAGTCACTTTTACTCTCTGTGGGGAGAGTATCTGAAAACCTTTCCATACTGGATTTGGCAAGATGTGAGGTTCCTCATGCTGTGCTAATGTGCCGGCCCCTGTGGCTTTTCTCCTTAGGTTTCCTTTATGGCCTTAAAGGAAGAAAAGGAGAGGCCGGCTTACCTGGGACTTCTGGTTTCCCTGGGGCTCGTGGACAGAAAGGATGGAAAGGTAAGGAATGTCAGAAAGATGGAGATGGGGTAGGAGGATGCCTTGACCCTTCTGATCCACCTCACCCTTTCACTTGTTCTGAAATGAACACAAGCCTTCATTTCCCCCACTGGCCTCCTTTCCTCTGAAAGAGAATTCCAATGAAACTGAGGTGGGTGATGTCCTCACCCAGCAGTCAATTTGCTCACCCATCTCTAATCTCTGTCTGCCATCTTCATTGCTAAATTTTCAGGGAGTGCAGAGCTCAGCACTGGATAAAAGCGATGAGCAATGATTTCTTAGGCTGAATTCAGATGCAAGTGCTCAGCTCCAAGGCAATGTAACAAGTATTTGCAAAGGGCCCATCTGCTATAGAGTACTTGTAATCATCTGGTCTGATCCTAAGGATGACTCCCTGAGTTAGGAATTAGTTAATGGGCAAGGAGGCCGAGGTTCAGAGGAGTGACATGACCTGCTCAGCATCTCATTCCCACTTGTGGTAAAAGTGCAGTTGAAATGAGCTGTCCTCGCTTTTCTCTTCCAGCTACAGCTCAGGGACACTGCTTCTAGCTCAACATCCTTCCCTAGGATGAGTTGGCCCAGGTGGCCCCTTCTCTGTGGGACTGTCAAGACCTGTGGTGAATGTGGGTTGTGTGGGTACATTGGTGCCCCACTGTAAAGGGGGCTGACTGCAGGAATCAGACATCTGTGGGTGAGCTGTACAACTCAACCTCACTGAGCCATCATCTGTCATCATCTGTGCCCTGGGGAGCCAACCCTAGCACAAGCACCGGGCTCCCTGGGTCCAGCCACAACAAGACAGAAGAGAGATAGTGTATTTTTTCTCTTCCCTCCCATGGTCTTGGCCTCCAAGCATTCAGCTCTTGCCAGGCCGCCCACCTTCATGGCTCACCTTCACCTGGACCCTGGAATACCATCTCCTCCCTTTGCCCCTGAGGCCCCATGGTGGCTTCCTATAGCTCCTGTCACTGAATCCTCAATTCCAAGCATAGCCCCTGTAAATGGTCCCATTGCTTAAGCATCTTCAATCAACATCACAGTAGAATTCTGCATCCTGGGGAGACCATGACTATACACTTGAGTAACTCATGCCCCTCTTCTAAGGAATAGAGATGACAGTCCCCACTGTCATCACCATGCACAGAAGTGTGAGGACCGGAGTAGATGATGGCCATGGAGTACAGTGTTGCCTTCCCTCCTTCCACCTTGCTTATGCTCCTGTTCCTGCAAAGCTGAAAGAGTGTTTAACAGACGCTTCATGAATAAATAACAAGCCTCTCCCTCTCCCTTGCATTGCAGGTGATGATGGAGACTGCAGATGCCAAGATGATCAGTTCATCAGGGGTCTTCCAGGGCTGCCAGGACCTAAGGGCTTTCCAGGCTTCAATGGGGAGCCAGGGAAGAAAGGGAGCCAAGGAGACCCTGGCCAGCATGGCATCCCTGGATTCCCAGGTTTCAAGGTAAGAGACCAATTCTGTCACAAAGCTGATAAGACATCCTAGCTGCCTAGATGCCTATCCCCGTTCTCCCATTCCTGGCTTTTATTTACTGAATCAACATAGCTTTAGACCAGGAACATTCATGTACGCAACGCACCATTCAAAAAAGCCACATACTCCAAAAGGAACTTGAAAACGTTTACTGGTGAAAGCATGAAATGGTGCAGCCACTGTGGAAAACAGTTTGACAATTCTTCAAAAAGTCAGAGTTGCCATATGATCCCGAAAGTCTACTCTTAATTATAGACGCAAGAGATTGAAAACACATGTCCACACAAAAACTTGTATACAGATATTCATAGTGATATCAATAATAATAGCCAAAAAGTAGAAACAACAAAGTAGAAGTGTCTATCCACCGAAGAATGGATAATGAAACTGAAGCATACCCACACCATGGAATAGTATTCAGCCATCAAGAAGAATGAAGTGCTGATACATGCTACAATATGGATTAACCTCAAAAACATTATGCTTAGTGAAATAAAATAGACACAAAAGAACAGATGTTACATAATTCTATTCAGATAAAGTGTCCAGGACGAGCAAATCGAGAAAGAGGAAGTAGATTGGTAGTTACCAGGGGCTCAGTTGGGGAGGAATGGCAGTGACTGCTTAGTGGGAGCAGGGTTTCTTTATGGGGGTGAAGAAAATGTTCTGAAATCATAAAATAATGAGGGTTGTACAACCTTGTAAGAGTACTGAAAACCACTGAATTGTATGCTTATACGGTGAATTTTGTGGTGTATTAGTCATATCCCCCCCCAAAAAAAAAAACGTCTAGCAGTCATATTTAGTATAGAACTGGTTTTGCATTTTCTGAAGGCTCCTTTAACCCAACAAACCTGAGACCTCCAAGTCAATAATGAATTTACTTTGTATGAATGTGTGAAATTCCCTGCCCATGGCTTCCTGTGTATATCACCTAAGTGGACTTTATTTCATTTCATGCCTTATGAAAAGATCTTCTAGAGTAGATCGTTCTTCCGTGGCAGGTTTCACCTAACCAACAAGGTCAAAGCAAATTTCAGATGAAAGAAAAGATATTATACTTTTTATTTTATTTTTTCTTTAAAGAGAACGGCAGAAGATTTATAAAGTGAAAAGTCGTCACTTTATATATTTAGCAGTAGGGGGAAAATTGCTCAGGACACTTGGCCAAGCACAATTAGGATGATCTGGCTCCACAGCATGGTGCAGGACAATTATACCGCCACTCAGAGCTGCTGGTGCAGAAGGTCACGACTACTGCTTTGCAGGTGAAAAATGAGATCCAGAGCACCTCTCTACTCCAGGTCCCAGGATTTCTCAGAAAACAAATAGTTTTCTCCAATTAATGTTAGTAGGTGCTACGTTTTGTCCTAGTTTAAAAATGATACCATCTCCAAACCATGGCTGTCGACACATGTAAAAGGGCATGTCGTGAGAATTGCAAACTTAATGGCAAAACTAGTAGAACCTTCAATTGTTTTTATATGATTGACTAGAAGACAGAAGGATCCCATTTGGTGTCCCTGGAATGTCTAAAATCTTAGTGCACAGGGATTCCCCAACTGTATACACCCCACGGTGCTTGTGTGCAAACACCTCTGGTGTTGTGTTTGTTGCCTTGCATTTAATTATATGTCTATGTGACTGCCAACCCCACTGCAGTAGGAACGACTAAGGCAGTTTTTAATTTTTAAGTGTTTGTAATGTTAGAGACTGGCAGAGTGTTGGAAGTATGGGAATTCGTCAGTAAGCAAATTCATCCATCCATCCATTTGCCCAACACCTACTTATTGAGCAGCATCTGTGTGTGATACTGTCTGGATACTGAAAGCATGTCACCCTTTTCTGCAATGAACTAAATCAATAAAGCAAGAATCTGTGGAATTTTTTTAGGAGAGAGGAACTCATCATCACTTGTAACATTTCATTTAATTAAACCAACACTAAAAGTTCCCATAATTTTGAAAATAGCATCAGCCAAGATTTGCCATAGACTAGCATATCACACATATTAAAATGCATCCTGAACCATTAAGCTGTTCGTTTCTGCTCATTGGAAAATCTAAAATGTGTCGCTGCAATAAGCATGTCTCTAAAGTAGGTTTTCTTCCAATCTTAATTTCCATTTGTAAAACAAGCTGTTGATTAAATATTCTTTGTTCTCAATATTAAAGATCACAAATTTCCATTCTGTGTACTTGGAAGCTATATTGTCTGCTTAGATTCTAAATAATTAGCCACCTTGTGCTTTAGATCATTGCTTTTCCAACAATTTGTAGGTATATGAATCCCTGGGCTTTTGTTGAAATACAGATTCTGGTTCAGTTGCCCTAGATGGAGCCTGAGGTTTTCATTTCTGACAAGCTCCCAGGAGAGGCTCTTGCTGCCGGTCTGTGGACCCAACTTTGGGTACCAACGTTCTGGTTTTCACTGTCCAGCCACATGTGGCTACTTCCATTAGGTTGTAATAAATTAAATTTTAAACTTCAGTTCCTCAGTCCCAGTGGCCACGTTCAAGTGTTCAATAGCCATTTGTGATTGGGGGCCACTGTACCGGACAGCCAGGTATAAAGCACCGCTAGCATGGCAGAAAATTCTTTTGGGCAGTGCTGAGCTTGATGACAGATAATGGCCCTCAAGTCATATGAAATGAAAGTCATCATCTCCACAGATGTCCTTAACAGCATGAAAAAGGAAAAAACTGTGTGCTTGTTTCCACAGGGAGCCCCCGGTAACACTGGACCTCCTGGACCCAAAGGACTGAAGGGAGACTCCAGAACAACTACCACCAAAGGTCAGTCTCTGCGGCCAAGCAACTCTTGGACCGTTTATCCTTCTGCGGCAGCACTGTATGAGTAGAGTCACGCTGAATATTCTTTCCCAGGTGAGAGAGGACAACCAGGTGTCCCAGGTGTGCCTGGTTTGAAAGGCGACGACGGCATCCAGGGGCGTGATGGGCTCGATGGATTCCCAGGCCTTCCAGGCTCTCCTGTGAGTAGCCATGAGTGTGGGACTGGCCCCTTAAACACCTCAGAAGCGAAAGGCTCTGACGCTACACTAAATCTACCTCATACAGGCCATTCTGTTTTAATGAGCAGAAATCATATTTTTAAGTGACAATGAGTTAGGTTGGTAGCCAAGCTCAGAGTGAGCATTTAAGAAATAACGAATATTCTTCCCGGTGTAACGTAGAATGAAACACACCCCACCCCAAATCAAATGTTCTAAAACAGACGGCGGAATGCTATCCTTCTAGGATCAGTGTAAAATATACAACTTGCTTTGGCCACAAATGCATCAGCTGAAAGAGAAGATGTCTAATAGTGTGCAAAATCCCAGTCTCCTTCCGTAGGGCAGAGTCTGCAGTCAAAGATGGAGAAGGGTGAGATAAACCACCAAGATGAGATTCTACTTCAGTTCACCATCCTTCTTTCCCTGACCTCGGCCCTGCCATCATGCCTTTCTCATGGACAGTTCTGGACTTTTCTTGTCTCCTGATTCTGCAATGTGATTTCTCACCTCTTCTTTTTTCTAGATTCCATTTTCGTCCTCCTAAGCTCCTTGAATTTGTTTCCCGGATTTCTCTAACAAAGCACCACAGACTGGGAAGCTTAAATGACAGGAGTATCTTGTGTGGGACACAATTTAACCCGCAGCCCTCTTCTTTCTCCTCAGAATGTCACACCTAATTTCTCTTTGCCAGCTTATTTGCCTCATTTCAAACCCGAGGTCTTCTTTTGTGATGTTCATCGTTTCTGTTATAACACTGTTACATTTTAGTGCAGTTTTCTTGGACTCTGAAAAAACCTGGAACATTAATAATCTAGCATTGATTTTTTACTTATAATGTTGAAAATCGTTTTCAAGAAGTTGAGTATCACAATTGCACAACCACATCGTTACCTTGAAAGTTGGCTGTCTGAGATAAAAGCGTGGAGACCACTCATTTGGCTGATGAGGAAATAGCAAGAGATGGCATGACTTGTCAACATTGAGTCTGGTTCCTGGTCTATGATTTTAGAATTTCCGCTGTGTCAGTAGCCTTGGAGAGGGTCAGAGAAGTGGGGCTCTGCTCTACTTCTTGGACGTTTTCAAAAACACAGATACTTCTGTGATCAGGTATCTTAACAAGTTTTTTCTGGAAGTTAAGAGGTGAGAAACAGTGAGGCCAGAATTACAGTTGGTAAAGAGGAGGGTGGATTATGTTCATGGTTTGAAAAACGTTCGTGTTTTGTCTATTCAGATATGACTATGGAGTGGCCTTTGTGTGTGTGTGGTGTGTGCGTGGCATGTGTGTAAGTGCAAGTATATGCTCTCTATGTGTGGTGTGCACATGTGTGTATGAGTGTGTGTCTCGCTTCATCACAGTGGCCTTGTCTGATGTGGTTTGTGAACTTATTAGTGTTCAATGGCACACTCAGCATGGCCATGAAGGCAGCCAGCTGTAGCAACACCTAGGACTGGTCAACAGCCCTCGGACCAGATCCTGTCAGTCAGGGGTTGCTGTTGTTTCGGTTATTAAGAGCCAACCCTCAAACCCACCGCTTCTGAGGCCCAGTCCGGTGGCTTTTGTCAGTATGCACTGGAATTTCTTCCTTGTTTGCTGGAATTTCTAAGCTAAAAAGGTGAATATCTGTCTTGAGAAACCTCAGTGAGCACACCCCAGGATGCTCCCCAGTAGTCATCATTGTTCTCCTCTAATCTAAGTCTGGTGCACCTGCCAGTTGATCTCTGCAGCGGATCTGAGAAATGCAAAGTCTTGTCCATATCATTAAGCCCGTATTAAAGAAGCCAAAACACGGGTGCTGTGTGGTTTAACCAGGGCCATGCTAATACTGAGAGAGTTGGACCCTTGATCATCCCTCTACTCCTCATGCCTTTGTGGATGAAGGAGAAAGGTAACCTCGAGGGACAGCAGTGTTTCATTTCCTGGAAGCTACTGCCTCCTCACCATCAGGGTATCTTGATCTTATTCACAGCTCAGGCAGATGGGCTGGGACTTATTTGCTCGGGTGTTGTACCGGCTTGTTCAGGCATGCTCAACACAAAGCCAAGCGATGATCTGTCTGTGACCCTGAAGACATCATTTCTTCTAACTTTCCTTTTATCACTCCTTCGCCCACCCCAGTTTTCCACACTTGCCTCGTAGTTTCATTAATAGGACCTGACATTGCTGAGCGTCTCCCAGCTTCCCGCTTTTCCAACTTAATTATCTCTCCTTATTTCTCATGAGCACACTGCTCTTTATTTCTTGTCCAAATCAAAGACTTCCTTTCCTTCAATAATGCATTAGCCCTTGTGAGTACTAGATATGTCACAAATGCTAAATCATAGCATTAAAAACAACATGTTTCTACTCCCATTTTTCTAAACCTATGCATAACTGTTCTCATTTCTAATTCTTCCAGTGAATGAAGGTCTGAATTACATGCACAGGTGCTAGTGGCTTGGAAAGAAAAATAAATACTCATGTAGATCCCTGTGCTTTTCAAAACTACCTTCTATTATGTTGCTCATGATTGGTGTAAAATCTGTCCTTTATATCTGTACCTTGGGTAGACCATGACAGTAAGTTCTTATTAATCTCCACTGTCTTTCTGCTCTATATCCACAGACAGAAGTCAGGGAAATGAGGAAATGGTACTGGGAATATGACTATCTTTGAGGTTTACATATCTTTTAAGAGATAAACTGAATTTTCTCACAGGGTGATGGCATCAAAGGCCTCCCAGGGGACACAGGTCACCAAGGAGCACCCGGCACTAAGGGCATTCCAGGAGAAAGAGGTCCGCCAGGATTGGGCCTGCCAGGCCCCAAAGGCGAGCGTGGTTTCCCCGGAGATGTCGGATTACCTGGACCACCAGGTTTCCCTGGCCCTCCCGGCCCCCCGGGCACTCCAGGACAAATAGGTATGAGGGAACCTCCTTTCTATATTTCAAAGTCACTGAGACACTGTTTAGTGTTTCAACATCTACTCACTATTCTTTTTTGGCAACGTATAAATTCCCCAGTGGTGTCACATGAGAATGCTGTATTGCAGCATCAGTTCTCAGCACATGCAAATGACACACAACCACAGAGTTTCCGAAACCACCACCAGCCTCCTCTCACCAGTGCTGAAGTCATGGAGGCTTTGCTCAGAAGCTCAGAAATGGGCCTTTGGAGTCACTGTCCAGGCCCCAGCCTTCCCCCCAACCCAACACACATACACCCATAGACAAGTTAGTCCCTCTCACGCATTCCAAAATTGCCTCACTCTGTCATCGTGTCTTGCTCCTAGATTGTGATACAGGTGTGAAAAGGCCCATTGGAGGTGACGAGCAGGACATCATCCAGCCAGGTACTACCATGAAGATCAAGAGGCTTTAAAATTCTTTAACACTTTTCACTTACAAAGCATGTGACTCATCAACAACTGCTGTGAGCTCCTGCAGTGAGCGTGGAGCTGTGGTAAGAAATATAAATATGTGCAAATCTTGAAGCTGGCACCCCATCTGAATCAGCTTGGAATCAAAGGAAAGGCAAGTATAAAAACACATAATGTTACCTAGTCTTCTCAGCAATATAAAGCATCAATTTACAACATCAACGAGAACTCAACAGATGAGTATTTTTACACCTAAAATATATGCATATATTCATCTCTCTGTCTATACGTATATAAAGGAAAACTGTGAATTGTTTGTTATATAGGGTAAAGAGCCGGTACAGGTAGATGTCAGAAGAAAAGAATTTGGTCTAGTGATAAATGAATGCTAGAAAGAACAAAGGCTGACAGATAAAAAGAGGGTATGAAGATGACCCTGAGCCAAGGCTTAGTGGTGTAAAGGAGAGGGAGACTGTGCAGAGGCTGACCTGGCTGATAATGGAGAGGCAAAGTCTCCAGCCAGGGGAGACTTAGAAACCCAAGTGGGAAGACAGGGAGAGACATGGGTCCAAGATACAAACAGGATGCTAACCTCGGTCAAGATTTTGAAGAGAGAAGCAAAGAGGGTGAGTTTTGCACAGGGTTTAAGGTGCTAGTAAAACATCTGAATGGCAGTTGAAAGTTTGGATATAATTCTCAAGACAAAGGTTGAGGTTGGAGAAGTAGTATCAGAATCTGTGGGTCACCTGCACAAGGTTTCAGTTGAGGTGTGGGAATGGACCCAGCACGCTCAGGGCAAGCTGCAGAGCAGGAGCAGCAAACCCCGGAGCTTCCAGAGAACTGGCCAATCACACAGATGTGGGATGGTGCCTGGGCGAGAGGCTCTGAGGACCCGAGGCCAGCTGCCCCACTCACCACCCCTTGAAGACATCCGAGTTTCTTTCTTTTTATGACCTGGTCAGGCTAGTTTGCGCCCCCTGGGCCCCTAGTGTGGCAGAGAAGTCTTTCTCTGCAGGCTGTGGCCATTAAGTCAGGTCAAAATAGGAGCTCAGCCAAATTCCAGGCCCACAGTGGAAGGACCTCAAAGAATTGCTGTGCCTGCTAGGGCTCCCTCAGACAAAGGCCAGACAGCAAAACACCCCTGCTTAATGTCGCTGCCCTGGCCACACCAACCAGAAGTGGCTGCCACCCAGGTTTCTTCATTTTGCATGGCTCAAAGAAGCTACTCGCTGTGGCTAATTCTGAAAGCATTCAAAGTCACAAAAGAATTTCTTCTGAAATCACAAGCAGTCTTCATCCACTAGTGAACAATTCCAGACCCCCCCCCAAAAAAAAAAAACCATTCACATTGACTCACTGGGGAGGACCCCGGTTAACTCAGCTGAGTTGAGGTGCTGCCCTGAATGAGAGATGGATCATTGCCAGCACAGGGCCAGTTTTCATTCGATTGGGCCGATTTTATTTGCATTTTATATTAATATTCCAATTCCATTACACAATGAAATTAAACTCTTATTTACTTCACAATCAAGATTAATTAACTCATTAAATTACTCTGATCATCAAACGGTAGCCACGTTTCATGGCTGGTGACTTTGACCTTGGCAATATCCCAAAGCCATGCAACTCTGCATTGAAGGTTGCTTCAGTTCATCTTTTTTTCCTTTCTCTTCCCAGGTTGTGTTGGAGGGCCCAAGGGATCACCAGGCCAGCCAGGACGCCCAGGCCCCAGAGGTAATGTGCTCTGGTAAACTGGAGAGCACCTCCAGTCTTCCTCTTGCTTCTTCATTTTTCTTTCCCTTCTTCCTACATTTTTCCTCTGTCCCCTGCATTCCTCTCTGCCCCTGGACATCACCGCATTCTCCTATCTTGGCACTCCACCACAAACTGTGGTAGCTTCTGTAGGAAGGAGGCTTTTACTCATCAATGTAGAAAACGTGAGTGGTAATTGACACCTAGTGGACCCCACGCTAAAGGAGAAGATTCCTGCTACACAGGACTCAGCCTCGGCTGTGGCACTGACCTTGGTGGGCAGCCAGAATGCAGAGACGGAAGTGCCTCTTTAAGACTAGAAAGGAAGTTCATCTTTGTAAGTTTTTCTTTAATTCCTTTTTGCTTCAGGATATATAGGAAGAGCCTACGGAAGACAATAGTTTTTCAGGGTTTTGACTGAGATAAAAATAGAAATAAGCAGGGCTTATTTGTCTCTACAGTTTCTAGGAGGAACTGGGCTTTGCTGGAGCAGACCAATCACCACAACTGAAGAACTCATGTAATAAGTAGGGGTTGGTTATCTGTAACAGAGCCCACTGTCTACAGCCATCCACGTGCCCAGCTGTGGCACGGCATTTCAAAGATAGCAAATGGGGCCTGCTCAGTGATAAACAGATGTCTGTGCCTGTCGACCCTGGACAAGAGATTTCTCAGACTGCAACACTGATAAGAGTTCAGCCTTTTGATTTCTCTCCTCCTGTGATGGTGGCAAGCCAAGGGAAAATACCTCAAGTATCCACTGAGGAAGTCACTCAGGTACTTCAGGGTTGAGAGCACGAGGCACGCAGCCAGAAGCCTGCCTCACCATTCAGTTCTATCGCTACAGAGCAGTGTGGCTTTGGGAATCTCACTTATTTCTTCTGGAACTTAGTCTCCTCACCTGTATGAAAGAATTAAAACAGGTGTTCTAGACACTTCCTCCTTTGCAAATGATGCCCATGATAACCTGTGAGTGAGGTTCCATATAAACTGTAAAGTGCTAAGCCACTGGGACAGTTTTAGCAGCAGCTGAGTGGAAGCAAGGTCCAAAGTATACATGAGTGTGAGGGATTTTGAACATATTTTGACAACATGAAGCTTAATAAGATCATAGGTTAATGAGATCATGAGATCATAGATTCAACATTTCATGATATCAGTCTATATCAGAAATGTCTATACATAGTCTGGAAGGTGATTGTGGATTTGTAAAAAATTAACCTTTACTGTTTCCCGCACATATTGAGCTCATGTGAGTGACATAGTCTGCAATTCTGAAGCATCAGTAGAATTTAGAGGCAGCGTATAATGTTTCGTGTCCTGTTCTCCGTTTCAGTTAGATCTTCTCTTAGGCCTGACTAGGTTTTCTTTTCAGAAACTGACTTATGAGTTGAACTCCCCTAATACATCTTCACTTCAGAGCAACTTGAAAAATCTATCTTTTTTTTTTAATCCAACTGTTGAACTTTATATTTGTGTAGGACTTATCAATGCAAAACCACTTTATTCTGTTCATCAATTACATTCACATTTATAGATTCTCAAGCGTATTGGAATTCTGAACAAATATATTTCTATATACATCTAAGTTCAAGCAAACCCCATTTCATCATCAGAGTAATAACCTTAGAAAAAAAGTCCAGTCTTGTGTGAGAAAGAACATTCTTTGGCACTGCTGACGCCGACCACCCCTTCCTCCTCTCCCCCAGTCAAGTACAAGGGTCTGTTTTAAACCATTTAATTACACTGGGGAGATAATGGTCTAAGAGGACTGTGCTAGCAATGGGAAATTTGGGATAATCTGTGCATTGGTTTGGAATGTGACCAGGGGTGAAGCTTGGGTTCCTACACCATGTATTTTCCCAAAGTAGCCTTGCCAATGAGACCCGTGGGGAACGGGTTCCCACATGGGAACTGGTGGGTGCCACACACAGCCCTCCTTCTTCTCCCCAGCCCAAGGGAGGCGCTTATGAGAATCTCTCTCAACCCCTTTCTGCCGCCTGGATAGAAAGATACTGAAAACTCCAGGGTGCTGGATTATCTCCTACACGATGGTAGGGCAGCAGCCCAACCCTATGGCCTACAAGGACGTTTTTAAAGGGACAGTAGCCCAGAAAGGCTGGAATCCTTACTTAACTGATACAGCTCTCTACCCAGTGCTTTGCCTGCCCACACCCCTGCCTGCCTCACACACTGCAGAGAGGAGGCTGCTGTTCTGATATTTACAGAGAAGTATGATGATTCCTGAAGCATCTGGCTGCCAGCAAAAGGCAGGTGTGCTGGCTGTGGTTTCTGAGAGCCTGAGGTGAAGGGAGTCTCTGAGCCAGACCAGACAGGCACAGAGATACCTGGAAAAAAATGTCTTGAGTTTGCTTCCCATAAGAAAAGCTTCAGATAAAAGATGTCCAATAGATTAGGAGTTATTTCATTTAGCTGATCTGATGTTTTACTTTCTTTTAAATCTAAGTCATAAGTAATGTAAGTCGACATTTTTCAAATCCAGGTAGATTGGCTCTGAGTAAAAGATACGGGAAACTTTCAAGGGAAGTTCTTCTTTAAAATGCTTAAGATATTATAAATGTTTGCATAATGGGGAAGATTTAATGAATTGTGATAAAGGGTAGACTGACGTAGCTGGAGGAGACGGGCAGCCTTATAGCACCTTGCTTTGCAAAATATGGTCCTCAAAGAAGTGATGGTGTCATCAACCTCCCAGACATCAAGGTTTTTTCAAAAGCTGCAGGAGGGTCTAGAGTGAGTGGAGAAGGGCATCAAAGGGGCCATGGGCAGGAGGCTGAGAACCACAAAGCTGCCTGTGCGGTAACCCGACAGTTCTTCTCAGGTCCCCCAGGAGGGCAGTGTCCTGCAGATGCAGGTCTTCCCTGTTCTTTCTAGCACCCCTGCAGTCAAGGCTTCTGTGAATTGGGAGGAGGTGCTGAGTTTCTGGAGTCCTGGGACCTCCTCTTTATATTTTGACTGTCACTATGAGACCCTCTCAGGTCTCATCCCAAGAATCTTGATAAAGGATTTACTCAACTCAGCAAGTCTGTGGAGCTTTCGACCTTGTGTCTTTTGACATTGACCCTGAACATCATAGAAACAGAAAATATGGGGAATTTTTCCCAAGAGTCCTCCGTGTTTAAGAACATGCGCTTAGTGTCAGTTTGCAAGCTTTTCTTCATACAGAACCTTTCCTACAGATGAAGTCTCAGGTCAAAGAGGATCAGAAGCCCACACGTGTCACACACCCAGACCAAAGGTGTGGCCTGAGACCTGGTCCCTGCACAGGACTCAGAAGTCCAGGTCTGGGTGTCCGAGGCCCCAGGCCATTGTCCTGCCATGGCTGTGCCTAGTTACACTTTCTGAACAGGGCTCCTTGGCTGAAGGCCCCTAACTCGCTTTCTGTCTGACTCCTCTCTTACTTCTGCCATCTTCATTTCCACTTTCGGAGGAGGGAAGGGTGAGTGGGTATCGCACAGCGGGGAACATGGATGAAAAAGCACAGAAGTTCAGCTTGGTAGCCTGGTGAGGAAACTCAGCCTTCTAATCCTAAGAGCATTCGTGGAACTCACGCACTGTGCAAGCACTGCTTAGGTATTTGACAAGAATCATCTCATTTAGCCCTCACAATACCCCGTGAAGTAGGTATTATTTCCCCATTTTGCAGATGAAGAAACTGAAGCCCAGAGAGGTTCAAAAATTTGTCCAAGGCCACAAAGACAGAAGAGGTAGAACCAAGATTCACACCCAGGCATTCTGAGCCCTTAATTAGTACACTGTGGAACCTTAACATTGAGCATTATTCTTAATAGTTTGAGTCCTGAAAAATGATTTTTAAACACTGGAAATCATCCTGTAAGTCCAGAGATGCTGTTTTAGTTCAGTCATTATAATCTTCAACTCTAGTATTTCTGTTGTTTTTTATTTTTTATGGCTTCTGTTTCTTTGTAGCACTTCTCATGTTGTTCATGCATTGTTTTCCTGATTTCATTTATAGCCTATCTGTATTCTCTTATATTAACTGAGCTCCTTTAGGATAAGTATTTTGAATTCGTTGACGGGCAGTTTTAGATCTTCATTTCTCTAGGGTTGGTTACTGGAGCTTTATTAGTTTTCTCTGGTGATGTCGTAGGTTCTTGTTCTTCATGATCCTTATGTCCTTGTGTGCATTTAAGGAAGCAATCACCTCTTCCCGTCTTTATAGGCTTCAGTGGGGAAAGATCTTCCCTAGTCAGCCCAGCCTGGGACTCTGGGCCAGCCAGCTGATGGCATCCACTGCTGGGTCTGTGTGTGGGGTCTGCAGCTGGGTACAGCTAGCTGTCAGAGGTGCTGTTTTGGGATCGACATTCCTCAGCCTCATCATTTCCCAGTTTCATAAGCAACCACTAAGTCAGGGGCCAAACTTGACCATCTCCCATTTCTTTACCACTTGAGTTTCCTCCTAGGTCTCTGATGTATGTCAAAATTTCCTTGGGTTGTTTAGGTGCCAAAGGCCTCAGAGGGACACCAGGATTCCCAGGAGCCGATGGAACACCAGGACTCAAGGGTCTCCCAGGAGATCCAGGTCGTGAAGGATTCCCAGGACCCCCAGGTAAGTCAGGGTTGGACCCCCACTCAGCCCTTTAGGTTAGGACATATGAGCGTATAATCCAAGTACCCCAGTTCTGTAGCCTTTTAACATTTGGAAACTGTGTCAACATATGCCTGATGACAATTTTTGTTCTCCTTGGGAGATTTACATTATTGAATTTCTTATCATTAATATTGTGCTGGAGTTTTACAGGAGATGATGCAGATATTGCAGGAAAAAAGACGGTGTGTAGAAAATTTTTTCTTTGGTCAATAGTAAACGTTCTAAGGGCAGGATAGTGTTATTCTCTGTGATTATCATCAAAAGGACAAACTGCTATTTACTTTCCCAATCTGCTAATGACTCACCAGATACCACACAAAGAACATCTATGTTTTTGCTCTTCACAGCATGACTTGCTCACTCTTACATTTGCAGCATGTGTGAGTAAAGAGTTCAAATCATTCCATCTACATTTGACACAGCAAAGACTTATGGATTTCATTTGATTGCTGAAAGAGATAAAGTTTTTTACCTGAATATGGAAGGAAATAAGTATATTTCTGGTAATGCATTGTGTAAGAAGAAAGAAGGACGTGCTAGGGTGTGAGCACACCCAGTGATATGATTCAGTGTCCTTAAACACAGGTGCTCCTTTGTAGTTATGGCTCAAATGGTGTGAGTGGGCATGACTGTGTTACTTGGTATGTGGAGGCCCACGCATTTTAGAATTATATTATTTAAATGAAACTAGAAGTTCACTAAGGCCACCCAATGTCAAACGTCCTCCCTCAGGATTCTGGTCAGGTCTTTTTCTAGCCTCTACTGAAATCACTCTTGTCACCCAGAACCTGTGAAACACTGAAACCCTCTTATTGCTAGGAAGTCTTTCCTCAGTTGAAATGAAATGTGCCTCCCAGTAAGTTCTCCATTGGTTATTTCTTGAGCCAATGGTTCTACTTCATAACCAGCCCTCACACACATTGGGAGAGAGGGGTCGTATCTCCCTACAGACATCTCAAGAATGGGCAGAACTGACCTCAGGAATGGAAACTTTCTTTTTATGACATAATTTTTATGCTCTCAGAATTCTGAATATCCTCCTGTGACTGCCCTCCAGCATGTCAGCATTCCTTTTGAACTGGAATCCAGAAACTGAATAAATGTTCCACATGTCTGGAATATCACACACAACAGTAGGACTGTTGTGTCCTTAGATTTAGACCCTTAGCAAATATTCTCAGCGAAAAAGAATTTTGCCTTTTCCTTGCCTTCCTCTCACAAGTGGTTTAATCCTAAATATAAAACTTTGCATCAATCTCTGATAGAGGTTCTTCCTGGATTCAGTGTGCCAGAACATAAAGATTGTTGCAAACCTTTGTACTGTTGCCTCTCAAATTATATATCTCGCCATGTTTTGCTAAAGTGGGAGGCACGCTCCCTATGTCTTTTGTCAAGGTAATGGTGAAAACTCTGCATTGGAGAGGAGCACAGCAAAGCTTTTATGCCACTGCCCTGGAGGATCAGACCGTATCCTGTTGTCACCCTGCTGGGTGGGCCTAAATGTTTACAAGTTATAGCTCTGTCACTTGGTTGACAACACATGTACTAAAATCATGAATTTTTTTGAGAAAAAGAAAGTAATTTGTTATACCTTCTTGCCTTGACGATGAAAGATGCCTAGTAATCGTCATTTGCATTCCCGGGCAACTGGGCATGAACTACATAGAGCGTTAGCCTGGCATGGAGAGAGAATGAGATGTGCCCGTTATCAGGGGATTCAGGGAGTTAACCACATGCACAGAAAGTTCCACATTGAAATGTAAGCCCTTAAGTGAACAGGATCGTCAAGAACAACGGAGGGAAAGAGTAAAGAAGGAACCGGTCTATTCAAATTTTGAAATGCATGTCACTTTTTATGGTAATGGAATGTGCTATATTTCTATCACTATGTGCAGAAGAAAACAAAATGCCCAATTTCAAAGTCTGCAGAACACCATGAGAGGCTTTTCCAGAAATAAGATCCACATATGCAAACATAGCCACAAATTTAAGTACACAGTTCCAGTGTTGGTTTTAAGATTTTCATGAAAGCCATAGCTCTTCTATATGTGGATAAATTGCATTAAAACTTCAAAATAGGGTCCAGCTAACATCCAGATCCTTTGTTCTGTGTTCCAAACACAGCCATACCAATCAACCCATATTCTAGCTCTAGGAGTGGCAAGCTTTACCGCCCTGGAAAGGATCCAGAGCCTTGCACAACGGGTCTCTTTTGTCAGGTTCACCACACATTGAGCAATAGTGCTTTCTTTCCCACACCATGCACACCACAGCCGAGGCAGTAATGACCTCAAAAAGCTTTCTTTCTGAACAAACACATGACTACCACTTCCCTCAGTTCAATCCGAGGTCACATCGGGTGAGGGCACTGAAAGGGGAAGTAGTGATGAGACCATTTGACCCAGTGATGTCCAGGAAAGACACAACTGATCAAGCACATGACAGCCATCCTTCCTCCATCCAAATTGGGCATTGAAAGTCACTGTGACAAAGGGCTATCGATTCCGCTTTGAAGCATTTCCAAACTGACTGATGGCCAGGGATTTATTACCAGGAAGAGAATTTGCAAATCCTTGCTGTCTCCAGACTCTGCACAGTACCCCTCTTAAAATGTCAAAGGCTGACCTGTGGTTGTGGGGGTAACCCATGTTTCTTTTTAGGGTTTGTGGGGCCCCGAGGATCCAAAGGTGCAGCAGGCCTTCCTGGCCCAGATGGACTCCCAGGTCCCAGTGGCACACCAGGGCCAGTTGGGCCCCCAGGAGACAGGGGCCTTCCTGGCGAAGTCCTGGGAGCCCAGCCCGGTCCCCGGGGAGATGCTGGACTGCCTGGACACCCTGGCCTGAAAGGCCTTCCTGGAGACAGAGGCCCTCCTGGATTCAGGGGTAAGTCACCCTGGCAGGAGAGCGGACCAAAGGTCCCCATCCCACTGCACCGTGGCTCCTAGGGGTGGGTCTGAAATCCCTCCAGGAGAATTTGGTAAGAAGTGATAGAACTGTATGGCAGAAGTCTTGCTTTTTCTACTCCTCTACTTAGTTCCAACATTCCTTTAGAATCTTTTTAGGACAATAATCATCCTGCGTTACCTTCTATAGCCAAAAAAGATGGCCATTTGAGACCTTTTCAAGGTACAGATTTACTGATTTACTCTGTTCCCAAGTTGGGTGTGAATCAGCCCGGAGGGGCTCACTGGTGCCTTCAGCAGAGTGTGTGGAGTAGGTGTGAAGAGAGGCACCTGGCCATGCTTAATGAGAGACTGGGAAGAAGATAGAAATGATCTAGAACACAATTTCATGGGTTGGTGTAAAATTGATTGGTTTAAAAATTTCATTAATGTTCACAATATCATTTAGTATGTTTAACAAAGTAGAAATACCCATGTTTTGATGAATGAGCAAGGCATCAGATAACTTTACATATCCAACTTGTGCCAAACTGGCACTGAGAACCACAGACACCTCGCTTTAGTGGAAGATTGTGTCACTAGAGAGCGAGTATTCTCATTCAGTGCACCAGATGCTAGAGACTGCCAGACCGTCAAATCCTGCCATCAAATATGTGTTCCCGATCAACTGTGAAGGTGCAGGATGAACCGTGACTTTACGTGTCAACTGTTTGCCTGTTGACAGTATTTATCATCAATCCCACCGCCAAGCCCAGGCAGAAGGGGGCTCCTACATGATACAGAAAGCGGATGTTTCCTCCCTCTACTGCCATCAGAGGAGTAAGGCAGCTTTTACATTAAGACACTAGGGGAAAGAAGCCTGGTTCTCAATGGGCAGGTGGACTCACCAAGTTCAGGAGCATGAATTGGTTTGCATTGAGCCTGTCAGTTCCCAGCAGGCCTGGGAAGGGGACATGGAATATGAGTGTTCATGATGACACTGATTACCACCTCAACTGTTGACTAACCAGGAGAACCCTCAGTGTGGGTGCCACAGAGTTCCCACTGGGAACCCACTGGAGTGAGGCCCAAAGAACAGAAGGAAGAGCCTTACACATGCTCCCATGATCACAATCTTACACATGCTCACATGTACACACTCACACTTACAAACACACCCCTGAACCACACCACTTTGTTCAAGGCCAGCTGGGTATGTGGCCATTGGATGAAATCACCAAGCAGTTGGGACCCGATGATGCCAGGACATCCGAGGTCTACCCTTGATTTCACTACTTCTTAGTCAATTGTGGAGCAGAAGATCTAACTCAGTGACTCTGTAAAGACTGGGGAATTGGTGCTGGAGGGTGGCATTCTGCTTCAGCCTCCCGGTGGTTGTTTAAAGGAGCAGCCCTCGCACGCGTGTCGGCACGTCCCCACCAATCTGTTCTGCAATCCAACTGTAACAACCGTGCCCTAGATCTTTAACAGAAGGATACTCCTGGTAGGTTTTTTAAAACATAAACTATTCCCCACAGATTTCACAATGTTTGAGCATAACAAAAAATGGCAGCTGGTTTACTTCCGAGCCTGGGCAGGCTTTCCATGTTTGGTGTCACCTTAATGACCAGCTTGTTTGGGCAGAATATTCCGTTTGGTAAAAGTTCTAACTTTTGAAGCCTTGAAGTTTTGAAAAACTGTTTTCCATCAGTTCAATCCACCCACTCGTCGGGAGCAGCAAGCAGATGACACAGTGTCTGGTTTGCTTGGCCATGTAGGGCAGTTACAAAGGCAGCCAATGCAACTTGTGTTTCTACACAGAACTTCTGAATGAAGTAGATGCCTGAGTTCACAGATCAGATGTTATTTAGCTGAGGGAAGCTGATTTTTTATAGTTGTTCTTTTTTAAAAACAGATTTTCTATAAATGGAAATTGACTTAAAATACTGAGCTCCAAATCCTCAATCACAAGAGACAATTGAAAGAATAAAATGCCCCATGCCTGAATTTGTTAAGGCAACCACTAAAGTAGCAGAAGTCACTTCATACCACTTATTCACGGTCTGTCCATTTCTACGAGGGAGGTACCCCCAGAAACTCGAGCTCAGACCATCCTTAACCCTGTTGGCCATGGCTCCTGTGACCTTACTTGCTCAATGGTCTCAGTTTATGCAGCCTTAAGGTGATGAAATTATCTTGTCTGTCCTTGTAAAGAAACAAAATATCATGGCAGCAGCCTGACTTCCTGGTAAAACCTCACCATCTGCAACATGGCCTGCCTGCTCTTGGAAGACCATTAACAGTCACTAGCAATTATATTCTCCCTGGAGCTGTTAACTCTAAAGATAGAACCCAAAAAATAAGTGTCCTCATCGCCCACAGTAAAACTGGATTACATAAGAATATATGCATCCTACCCACTGCGGACCTTCCTCCCCGACACAGTGGATATAATCAGATAACCGGAACACAAGCTTGAGAGTCATATTCTGGGTTAGTCCAAGACTGACTTGGTCCCTTTTATTAATGTCTCTCCCCCACCCATTCTCAACATGTGTCTGCCTCCTCCTCTCAGGTCAGCCCTGCACACTCGGTAGGATGGTCATGGGATAAATGAGCGAGTGCCCCTAAAAGTCAGTGGAGAAACATTATGCAAGCGGCAGGCATTGGCCCTTCTACTGGTGATTAATTGAATAAGTGTAAAAAACTTTTAGGTTCCACAAAGAAAAGAGAAAATGCCTAAATATAAAGAGGTCCAAAGAGTTAGTGTTAAAAATATATATATATACATATATATATATATATATATATATATACACACACATATATATATACATATATATATATGTGTGTATATATATATATATATATATATATATATATATATACACACACACACTCTTAGTTATCTGACCACTGGTTAGGGCAAGATATTCTAAACATAAAATCAAGAGGGAAAAAAATGTATGAAATTTGTACACAAATCTAAGATTCTACATGTCAAATAAAAATTTGTACATCAAAGTAGAGTAAACTTTATAATAGATATGAAGAAAAATTAGTTAATGTATCTGAGGAATACTAAAATCTATTTTTTAAAATATGAGATCACACAGGAAAATATCAGCCAAGAATAAAAATTTCACTAAAAAACAAAAACTAGGAGAAAGACATGTAACTCATAATCAAAAGCATACAAAGTAATGCAGCTGATACACCCACTTTTTCCTCAATCTTATTTGCCGAATTTCTGTCTGTGCTTTACTACTAGTGCTCAATGCTGGGAAAAGACTGAGAGGAGAATAAATTGGAGCAGATGTTCTGAAGTCAGTATGATAGCATGTATTAAAAAGCATTAAGTTCATGCTTGCTTTCACCCAGTAAGTCAATTTTTAGGACACTCCTAAAGAAATGACCAAAACCATAGACATATATACCAAAAAGTCTTTTCCTCATAGCACTGTTTGTAAGAACAAAAAAAGGATGAGGAGAGGGGACTAAATGTGTCCATGTGGTGGGATATGATTCATGGAGACATTTAACATGCTTGTAAAGTATATTTTAAATGTGGCAAAATGCTCAAAATACAATGTCAAGTGAAAAAAAAAGTTAAATTTTTACTTATAGTGTGATGTCAGTTCTGTAAAATATCTTTTTCTATATATATTTATGTGAATAAAAAAAAAGGCCAGAAGGAAATACGCCAAGATGTTAGTAATTATCTCTGGGTGATAGTATGAGTTACTTTGATCTTATCCTTTATAATTTTTGTATTTTCCAGGGTTCCTACAATCCAGAAATTTTTATAGAACAGGTCGGACAAGGTAGATGTTTGTAATGACACACGTGGGGCTGGCCTCACAGTTCTTGTCTCAATTCCTGCAGGAAGCCAGGGGATGCCAGGAATGCCAGGCCTGAAGGGTCAGCCAGGCCTCCCAGGACCTTCAGGACAGTCAGGACTGCCCGGACCACCAGGACAGCATGGCTTCCCAGGAGCTCCTGGCCAGGAGGGGCCCTTGGGGCTGCCAGGACCCCTAGGCCATGGAGGTAAGGATCCCACCCTCCCATCAAGGGATTGGGGCCTCACTCATACTGACAACTGAAAAAGCACACCCTCCTGGGGAGTTCTCAAACTGTGCTCCAAGGAACCCCCCTCTCAAGAGCTGCAGGGATCCTAAAAGTACAGAAACTAATTCTCTCACAGTTCTGAGAGCTGGAAGTCTGAACTCAAAGTGTCGGCAGGATTGGTTCGTCCTGTGGCCTCGCTCCTTGGTTTGCAGATGGCCACCTTCTCCCTGTGTCCTCATATAGTCATTCTCTGCAGAGAGGCTGGAAGGTAGCAAGGTGGCAATGAAGGAAGTCAAGGGCCCATACGTCCATCAAGCATCATCCAGGGTGACCCTACTTCTCTCATTTGCCACAGTCAGGTGACAACTTAGTCCAGCACCATAACAAGTCGCTGTGCCACACAAATATCAGATATAAGCCAGACCCTTCCCTACACATGGGGCCACAGCTTCCCCCATGAATGGCCCCAACTATGTCAAAAAACTGGGGACTTAAATCAGGTGAGGCCAGATCCCCTGGACACCACTGATTTTAAAGCACCAGACATCTGAGCAAGAAGTTTGGGGACTTCTATGTTGATGTTCACGGGCCTTACCAGTTCTCAACCATGGGACATCAGCTGAACACAGAGCATCGGATGGCACGTAAAGATCCCTGCAAAAGCTCTTCCTTAAAGAAGCCTACAGTTTATCTGGGGAGAGAATTACACACGTAAAAGGCTTGTGTTTGGCCAGGGCAAGAGTGACCAGACCCTGAGGTTCCCAGTTTCTGAGGGGCTAGGGAGCTAGGCAGGCTGGTACAGTCTTGGGAGGAGATGAGACAAGCCAGACATGGAAGATGGGTAGGACTGGAATAGGGTCCTTCCCAAGAAGAACAGTGCAAGCAGAGGTGGAAATGCCCAAGGATCACTTTTGGTACTGTGATCCCCCAAACCAGCCAGGGGAGAGGACTTAAACTGAGGAGAGTACTGCTGAGCTGGAGAGAGAAATTGATCCAGAGTTTAAAAGGCATTGAATGCCAAGCTAAGGAGCTAGATCCCCTAGGCAAGTGGGTCGTTGGGAGGTTTTAACAGAGAGTGCATTAAGGGCTAGCAGCTTGAGGTGGCTGGGAAATAGTGGTGAGCTGGGCAGCGATGGAAGCCCTGATAAGATAATGAGGTCAAAGCAGGGATAAGGGGAAGGGAGGTGGAGCAGCCGAGTAGGCAGGAGCAGGACCTCTCCTAGAACTTAACCCCCAGGCCAGAACCAGAATGGCCAAGAGGGGCGGGCAGCCTGGGAATAACCTAAAGAATCACACCCTGGCTTAGCGCGGCAATGCCCCTGGCACCTGCCTGATCGTTCCACCACCATAACTGTGTTCCTTTGGGGTCCAAAAGCAAGAGGACTTGAGTGGACAAAGCCAGGTTCATCTAGATGTTAGGTTTGGCTTGAGTCCCACAGCTTTCAAAGGAAGACTTCTGTAGAAAGGTCAACCCTACTGGTTTTCTACATACTCTGATCACACCTTTAAAACTCACCTGTATTATCATAGTTGCCCATTTTCCTTCCAAGAAGTTTATATTTTAATCGAAATGTTTTTGTAATTGGTGCCTTAAAAATATCATAAAAAATATCATTTTCTCTGTGTTTCTTCATCATGTTTTATTTTCATTCCCCCCTCTCTTTGACAGGTCTGCCTGGCGACAGAGGGGAGCCAGGTGACACAGGTGTCCCTGGCCCTGTAGGAATGAAGGGTGTCTCTGGTGATAGAGGTGACCCTGGTTTGTTGGGAGAGAGAGGTCATCCAGGAAGCCCTGGATTTAAAGGAATGGCCGGAATGCCTGGTATCCCTGGGCCAAAAGGTAACTGTGTAACATGACAGGGGATTGATTACCTTGTGGGGGTTGGGCATGTTAAACTTGGACTTGAGAAGCTAGAGGATAGCCCCACACACCTGCAGGCTGAAGCCCCAGGACTCCTCTCCCCCAGGAGGCTTCAGACCTTCAGAAAGTGAGCCAGTGCTGCTTAGGCTGTGTATCCCAAAATGCAAGTTATTTTAAATTTGCTAAAAGAGAGAGTGACAGCCTGAGGAAGAGGACTTATCTGTGTGAGGAAATTTGTGGAGAGGCCACCTCAGGAGACTGGATTCAGATTCGCAGGCTGGTTGGTGAACAGAAACCAAAACAAAGGAAAACGCATAGATTTACTTGCATGCAGACTGAGGCCAGTCTACCTAGAAGCAGAGTTCTCTGGCCTTGGACTAGTACTAGAGGCACAGTGGTCTTCTAATGGTTCTTTGCCAGATTTCCATGCTGGGTGTAGTGCTGGCGCACGTTAACTTCAAGGGCCCCTTCTGACCTCTCGTTGGTGAGCCCAGGGACCTAGGCAACCTTCAGGTTTTTCTCATGTTACTACCTGACCTCTGTGCTTTTACCTTATATCTTGTCTCCAGTGGCCAGATGGCAGATGGGCTAACTTTGTACCCCTCAATTTGTATATAGGTCAGCAGGCAAGCCCCTTAAGTGTCCCAGAAACCCCTGTTAGGTTTAGAAACTTAGCATCTTCTCACATGAGTTTCTCTGTGGGAATGTCACGGACAAGTGAGACTGAAATATCCCATGCATTTATCCATGCCTAACCCAATACTTTTCTTTTGTCTCTGAAGGGTTTAGAGGTTCACCTGGGATGGATGGTTTCCAAGGCATGCTTGGGCTCAAAGGAAGCCCTGGGTTTCGCGGAAACAAAGGAGAGGCTGGATTCTTTGGAAGTCCAGGGCTGAAGGGTCTGGCTGGGGAGCCAGGTGTGAAAGGTACGCCCACCTTTCTTAAGGTCTTTCTGACAGGGTTGAGAATCACTTTTATGGGGGCATTACACTGCTATTAAAAACAAAACCAACAAAAACTAGAAGATTTTATTTATCTCTGCCTTACCACATTGATTGTAGAATAAGAGAACAATTCTAACCAATGGAAACTTTTGAGGAAAAAAAATGATGGTAGCATTCAGAACCAACTACAGCATAAGAAACATCTCACCATGATTATTCCGTGGTCAGCATGAGGAGGTGAGGTCAGGTGAAAAGCAAGAGAAGGCAAATTCTAGAAGGGAAAGCTTTTGGCACAGGAAGGAAAGGACACAGTATTCCAGGACATGGGGTGGGGGGTGCATGTAGGGAATAGTTGGGGGATGGCTGATGATGGCACAGGGCTTCTTTTTGGAGCAAGGAAAATGCTCTAAAGATTGTGGTGATGGTTGCACAATTCTGAATACACCAAAAATCACTGAATTGTTCTCTTTAAATGAGTGAATTGCATGGTATATAAATTATATCTCATTCAAGCTGTTTTTCAAAAAACTTAATTGCTCCCCAAAGAGTTATAACTTCTGCAACTTCTTAGAAAAATAGAATTTGCAGTCTAGGGAGCTACTTTTTATAAACTTTCTCCTCACACTTACATTTTTAAATAATCTTCCTTTTAACCTAGGGTGTACAGGGCATTGATCAAAAACTAATATTTTTAAATTAAATTTTAAATGAAATTACACTGGGATTCTACACCATTTTCTTCTTGGCTGCATTACACCTTTACTCCAGCCTCCTTGGGATGAAGTTGACCTTGGTATCTGTTCCTCCACTGGACAGTCAGCTCTTCAAAGACAGGACCAATTTATGGTTTTGTTTCCTTCAATATCTTGCCCAGCACTAAATATTCAATAGATGTTCAGTGAATGAAACTAAATTCTTTCCATTCAGCCAGATCTCACTTACCAGCTGTCCTCTCATCCAACGAACTGAATCTGGAACATTGTCAGCCTGAACCTTATAGCACAATCTTCTGACTCACCCACAGCCTCCCAAGCCCCAAGCCCCACTGCCTTCCAGTTTATTAACTCCTTAGAAGCTCCCTTGCAACATCCTGTCAGTTGATTTCTGTGACCTCCCAGCTCTGGCTGACCCTTCATGAATACTGAGGATTAGCTGCTTCCTGCAGGAAGAGGATTGAGCTGGCATCCTTCCTCATTTGATACTTTGTGCTCATGATCAAGTTTGATCAATGTCTCATCCAAGTGCAAATAAATAACATTCCTCCTGTTCTGTGTTACCCCATCATACTCATCCCTACGTTGTCTTGCCAGCACTGTTGGGGAGAGGAGGTCCCCATTGTGCCCACACCGCCACTGTAGAGAAGAAGTTGGGGAGGGGAGAAAAGACAGGCATTATGTCTCTCAGAGAGCCTCACCTCCACAACACAGTCTTCTAGGTCAAGGGACCCATGCTGTCCCCCAGCTCAGAGCTTCTCAGGGCTTGGGATTTGGATGACAGCAGCAGCTGAGAGGCTTTCTCCACCTGTGTTCTTATACCTGATCAAGGGAAGTGGCTACATTCTACTCTCTTCCAGGAAACCGAGGGGACCCCGGCCCTCCAGGATCACCTCCCATCATCCTGCCAGGAATGGAAAACATGAAAGGGGAGAAAGGAGATGAAGGGCCTATGGGATTGAAGGGATACTTGGGCTTAAAAGGTGAGGCATCACCAACAGGCTCAGTCTGCCCTCAGCTGCCAGGCCTGAGGGCCCCATTCCTCCCCTCCCAGCTTCATGCCTGTCCCTGCCGCTCTCATTCTGAAGGAGCAGCGGCTTCTGCACCCTGTATCCGTGCCACCTTTCATTGCGTTTCAGCCCTTCTAACACCCTCACACATGGACTCGGGGGTGGTTCTTTGAGGCCTGAGTAGCCTCACCTTTCTATTTTAGGATTTGCAGGACTTGAGACTGCAAACTCGAAAGCTTGGGGAGGGCAGGTGCCATGTCCTCACCATGGCATTACTCTCGGGGTCTTCTTGCAGGTATTACAGGAATGCCGGGGATCCCTGGGCTGTCAGGTGTCCCTGGGTTGCCTGGGAAGCCTGGCTATATCAAAGGAGTCAAAGGAGACATCGGAGTTCCCGGCGTGCCTGGTTTGCCAGGATTCCCTGGTGTGCCTGGTTCTCCTGGAATTATCGGGTTTCCAGGCTTCATAGGAAGTAGAGTAAGTAGACACCGTATACTGCATGTCTTCTTGTCAATTCCTGTCCTCTAGCTTATTGGCCAGAGCACTGTGGCCCAGCATTTATGGGTGTGAGTGGTCAAGACACAGGTTCAGAGTTAGAGCCCCAGGCCGTCCCGGATCTCCTTGTGAGTTAGTTTAAGCAAACACTGTGCTTGCACCAACACCAGTGGTGATTGGAGTGCCTCCCATGTGGCTGCTGCCCTTTCATGGGCTTCTGTAAATGAAGCATGATGTCTGCATTTCTTCATGGAAGCCTTAACAGCACAAAACTTGAATTTATAGAGATCCAAGCTCTAAACTCAAGCACATATGTGACATCAGGACTGACAATCCGTTACTGAATCATAGCATGGGGGACATCCTGGCCTGCCATTTACTCATTTCTTTATTCAACACATGTCATTTGAGCACTTGCTATGGGCTGGGCACTGTTGTCATGGCAACAATAGAGTACCCTGACCTGGGGAAGGGTGCACCTATGTCCCTGTCTGTAAAATGCAGGTAGTGGCCACCTTGTAGTGAACCTTCAGCAACAGGCCTTGGCCTTCTGTCTAGCCCACCCTGGTGTACATGAAGGCCTCAGAATTTTTTAAGTGTCTTCTATCACTCTCAAAATCTATAGCTGCAAGGATCTTACAACCAGTCGTGGGTGCTGCTAGTCAGGTCACTGAAAAGAAAGTTGCATACATCTACCAGAGGGCACATATGGCAATGTTCCCAGCAGCTTTATTCATGAGAGCCGAGAACTGGGGGGAAGCTCAAATGCCAATCAACAGGAGAAAGTATAAATAAGCATGATATGTTCAGACAGTGGACTAATGCACAAGAGTAAAAAGAGAATTATTGATAAACGCAACAACATGAATGAATCTCACAGATTTTTATGTTGAATGAAATAAACCAGAAACAGGAAGTACATATATGATTCCATTTTTGTGACAAGACTATTTGATAGAGGTAAATCAGAAGAGAGGCTACCTTGGGCAGGATTATTGATTATGAAAGGACACAAAGGAACTTTCTAGAATGCTGAGTGTTCTGTCTTTATCTCAGTGGCACATGAATAAAAATTCATTGAAAATCTAAGATGAGTGAACTGTACTATATGTTAAGTTATGCCTAAGTAAAGTAAAGCAGGCTTTAAGGAAGAAAAATAGATCGTTATCAAAACAAAGGTTTAGCCTCGGGTACATCCTCCCCACTCCTCCCACAAAAGGGAGCTTCATTAATAATCTAGAGACATAGGTGAAGCCATGCTAGGAAAGGGCATTTCTGAAGTCCCAGGTTGATGCTACAGTGGAGACCAGAGGGAGCAAGGTCGACCAGAACTCCCAGCCTTCCTGTGACGAAGAGCCACTTCAGAGAAAAAACCATGGCTTTTTTGGAGTCATGGGCAACCCAGACATCATTCCACTCCCATTATCAGCAAACATCGTTCTGAAGAAGTCTCACTCTCTTCACAGATGGAAGTACATAACCATGTAGTATAGAGAACAAGTTTAGGAATCTGGCAGCCCAAATCAATATCTCAATTCTGTCAGCTGGATGACTATGAGCAAAATAGTTACCTCTCTTGTGCCTCAATTTCCTCATCTGGCAAAGGGAAATAATAGTACCTACTTCATATGGCTGTTGTGAGGCTTAAATGAAGTTCTTGAGATGGGACCCAATATGTTTGCCCACGGAAAGGGTGGCAGGGGGTAGAGACGAAATTAGCCATGGCTATTCTCACCACTGTCATAAATACGATCTGTATCAATGATGTCATTAATTTCAATAAAGCTGCCAAACTTGTTTCATTTTTACTGCTTTATAGTTTACTAAGAAGTAAGCAAACCACCTACAATACTGTGCTTAAAAAAAACTTTAGGAGTTTTCTACAAAATCAGGACATCACAAACTTTGAGTGTTGTTTTTAACATACCAAATGGTTAGATACACTTACACTAACCTTCAAAATTACAAACTATTGCATGAACTGCCTTCTAAGATGGTTTCATGTTTGACTTTGCTCTAGGGTGACAAGGGTGCTCCAGGGACAGCAGGTCTTTATGGCGAGATTGGTCCCACAGGTGATTTTGGTAAGTGTTGCTCAGACAGTGAAAATTGAACGCCTACAACCCAGAGCATTCTGGACAAGTGTGTAGCAGATCTGCAGGTGCTATTAGGTGTTTGTTTGTTTGTTTGTTTGTTTGTTTGTTTGTTTGTTTGTTTTGAAGCAAATTATTCTTTTTAAGAATGTAACACGACACAAATTGCAAAACTAACCACTTCTCAATAGGAAGACCTGTTCTCACCCATCTTTTTTGCATGTAACAGGTGATATTGGAGACACTATAGATCTACCAGGGACCCCGGGCCTGAAGGGGGAACAGGGTGTCATTGGAATACCAGGTACCTGTCATTTTCCATCTCTTTCTCTTAACAACAGCCTTGACCCCTTGTCTGTGTCATCACTCATGAGCTGGCTTGCCAACTATATCACTATTTGGTAAACACTATGGATCATGTCATTGGAAATGGTTTGAGGCCTTCAAGCCCACTGTGCAAGGAAGACTCTGGAATTTTTAATTAAATTAAATCCAAAGACAAAGTCAGGAAACTTCTCTCTTACTCTCCCTGAAAGGGAAAATACCCAGAATCAACACTCATAAAATCAACATTTTATGTGGCCCATAAAATGTAACTCATGGAATAGCAGAGCCTGGGCTTCGGGGACACATCACAGCTCATGGAGCAAATGATATGATAACTGGAGCTTCTTATAAACAGTGAAGGGCCTAGAAGAAAGGTCAGTGGAAGTCAGGCCCATCTCTTGAGTAAGACAAGAAGAGGCAGCCCTCTGGCCCTGTGAGCACTGGGAGACTGGGGCCAGTGGCTTGGGGTGGATGGGGACAGGGGAGCCTCACTTCTCGGAGTATTCCTAAAATTCAAGATCAAAATTCCTGCCTCGCAATAGGCTGATGCCTTCTTCTGAGGATTCATCTTGAGGCATTACACACTGCTTAAGCTGCATAGAGCCCCAAGTTCTTCTAGGAATGGCCCTAGTGGTGGAGTGCAGGAGGTGGGAAGATTTTGTCCATGTGACTGGCCAAAGGGGAGGAGGTCAATCCAGTTCTTCATCTACAGAGTTATAGAATGGAGAGGGATATTCAGTTTAGCATGGGGTCAGAGGACTGCCACTCAAGAATAAGCAGCCTCATTTGCTGACCTCCCTGGGCTCATGTGCATCTATGTTTAGGTCTCCCAATGGCTCTTCTCCTTGTCATGGATACCTTGGGCTGCTGAGCCCTCTGACTCTTGGCTGGCTGAATCTCCCATTCTAAATAATTACTTTGGCAGTTTGGTTTATGAAAGCAGAAATGTGAAACCATCTTCGCCACATGTCACTAATGATGACCTCAATTGCACAACTGAAAATGTGTCAGGGAGAAGTTACTTTCTCCCTGGAATTGTGGTTGTTACCCTTGAATGCTTTGGTTTTAGTTAACCTGTGGGCCCAGAAAATTGAGTCTCACAGTTTATCTATCACCTGGGGACTGTATCCCACGGGCAGTGGAGTAGTGACAGATGTATCAACCTTCCCTGGGGTTGTTCCATTCTCCCTAAGACAAGTGAGGTGTGCCTAGTTGGGTCAGCCACAGAGCTGGTCCCATGTGGCAGAGGGAGTGGGCATGGAGCACTGAGGCAGATCAGCTCCTAGACATTGAGAGGCATTGGGGAGCCGAGGCTCAGCCCTTGTCACTCAGAGGAGGAAGTGATAAACTGCACTGGACTCCCTCAGTCTGGGCGGGTGGAGATGATGACAGTGGTTTATGAAAGAAGATTCATTGGGTAAATAGGGGTTTGAGCAGATGAATACATAGTTAAAGAATCAATAGAAAATAAGCAGAATTTCTTAGCTGGTTTTTCTTCAAGACCACAAATATTTTAACAGTTTGTCTAAGCAATAACTTCATAGATTTAAGAAGACACTGGACAAAAATGATTGTGTGGAATTCAAGTTGGTCTTAAGTTTCAAAATCTTCTAGCATACCAGAAATCATCAAAACATTTGACAGAATATTGTCACTAACGTGAAGGCAGCATTTTTCTACGTCTACCCAATGACCACCTCAGAATCACCTGCAGTGCCTGTTAAAATGCAGATTGCAGACCTTGCCCCAGACTTACTAAGTCACCTCTGAGAGAAGCTCAAACATCTGCATGTTTAACAAATTCCCCAGATTTCCCTGGCACATTGCACATTAAAACCCACTGTGATAAGAGCTCTGATTAGTTATCTACTGATGCTTAACAAGGAACCCAAAATGCAGCAGCTTAGAACATCAACAGGCAGGTATTATCTCATACCATTTTTGAAGGTCGGGAATTCGGGAGCAGGGTGGCTCTGACTTGGGGTCTCCATGAGATTCCAATCATGACGTCAGCAGGGCTGCATCATCCGAAGGCTGGACTGGGGTTGGTGGATCTATTTCCAACATGGTGTTCTCACACGGCTCTTGGCGGGAGGCCTCAGTTCCTCGGCACTCGGCACTTTCTCAGGGCGGCTTGAGTGTCTTCACGGCATAACAGTTGGGTCTCTCCAGAGCAAGCAATCCAAGAAAGGCAACAAAGTGAAAGCAATGATGAATTTTATGACCTAGGGTTGAAGTGACACACCATGATTTCTCCAGTACCCTGGTGGTCACACAGTTCAACCCAATTTGGTAAGGGAGGGGACTGCACAAGGGTGTGAATTACAGAATGTGGAGACCATTGGGTGCCAGCTTGGAGGCTGCCAGCCATAAGTTCAGAGGGAAGAATTGGGTAAAAAGTTGATTGAGAAAGAAACATGTTTAGGTCCCTGTTCATGACAGAAACACCCATGTGGTATGGCAGCACCCTTTAGCTGGAGTTCCATTGGACCCTACAAGCATTAAGCCCCAGTTTGACGCCATGTCTGTGGTTTGTTTTAAGCAGCAAATCTGTGGTTACAGGTCTAAAGGGGTTCTTTGGAGAGAAAGGAACAGAGGGTGACATCGGCTTCCCAGGAATAACAGGCATAACAGGAGTCCAAGGCCCTCCAGGACTTAAAGGGCAAACAGGTAAAATCTCTTGCAGTCCCTCAGTCTTCTTCCAGCATTCTGCCTCCTCGGGCATGGCTTGATGGTGCAGTGGCCAGTGGGGCTGAGCACAGCTGAACCTCTAAATCTCCAAGACCCCAGAACAATGACAGCCGATTTCACCTGTCTCCTTGTCTGCTACAATCACACTCCACTCTAGGAAGCTTGCTCTTACATGTTTCCCATTCACCTAGCTCTGCCTTAGGGCCAAAAACATGGAAACAACCACACCAGCTCTGGGAGACACACAGGGAAATGATGAAAGGGGTTTGTGTGGCCCAGCATCTGTTTCTCCAAAAGCACAGACTAAGTTTTTGTTAAGGGATCTCTTTCATGAATTTACATATGCAGAAATTCCTTTGGGGATCCCAAATTAATGATAGAAAGCAAATGATGAACTAATTTCATGCTTTTTGGTTATTGCTGCTTTTGCTTTTGCCCACGAACTGTGATTCTGTCAGTCTAATCCTCAGGGGCTTGTTTTGTGGGTTCTTCTCAGACTTCAATTTGGATGATAGGAAGAGAATAAGAAAACACAAGCTGTTCTCTCTTTCGCAAGGCTGAACTAACATAACACCCTTAAACTTGAATGTGGTTTCCCAAACCACATGCTTTCCTGGCTTGAATAGAAGCAGGTCCTTCAAAAAGAGCTCCAGCCCCATCCAGGCAGGACCTGAGCTGGAGGTCGGGCAGAGAGGCCTCTCCCGAGGTCTTCAGGATTCCTGTGTCTGACTTAAGAATCCATTTACCCCACTCCAGGCTTTCCAGGACTGACAGGCCTGCAGGGGCCGCAGGGAGAGCCAGGGCGGGTCGGAGTACCCGGTGACAAAGGAGATTATGGCCGGCCAGGGGTTCCAGGCTTACCAGGTAAGATCATTCCTGTCTTCACGAACACAAGCCCATGATGGTTCAAAGGCAGACCTGCCAGTTGAAGAGAGGCACCACTAGCTAGGTTGGCCTCTCTCCAAACTATTTTCTGTAAGACTGTGAGATAAAAGGCAGGAGTGTACGTGGCTTACTGTCCACACAATTCACCTAGAACAGGGTTTGTAGTTTTCCAAGACCATCGGGAAACAGACAGACATGCCAGTCTGCAAAGAAGTGCTTCACTCCTCACAAAGATGAGTGTTAACCACCTGAGAGGCCTTAACTGCTAAGCCAGCACACTGGCAGTGCAGAGGAGAGATCAAAGGGACTGACACCAAGTCGTTCTGCCACAGGCTTCCTGGCTTCTCAATGAGTGAGGTCTGGTGGAGCCTCTGGCAGGATTGGCAGGATTTGGAGGGTTCTGCAGCCTGATCTGGATAGGCCACTGCTCATGGACAGGGCCTGGGTGCCCTGACAAGCCCTCAGTGGCCGGATCGGCCCCTGGTTGGGGACAAGCCCTCAGCCACTTTGTCGATCAGAATTAAGGGTGGCCCATCTGCCTCCACAGTCACTGTCCACATCGCAGGAAAAATTGCTGCCTATGTCCCACGTCCTATTTTAAAGGTCTTCCTCCTCAAGAATCCATTGAGAATGGAACTAATGCCAGACTATTGGTTCTAGGCAATTTTTACAAACCAAGTATGTACAGTGACTCAAGTGCCAAGAAGAGAAAGGGAACACACCTCTTCCCAGTTCCCTTCTGGCTCTAATGAGTCCCTAAAGAGACTAGGGAATCAATCTTTAAGTTTGATGGTTCTCTCAGGTGACATAGAAATGATTGATTTACCTTTCAGACTTTATTGCTGAACTACTGCTTCCTGTTTGCCAGGGTTTTGAACAAATTGGATGGGTGACTGCCATATCATAGCAAATGAAAACATGTCTGAACATTTTTAAGGGCTTCTCTCTTTGCTCTCCAATGCATGAAATAACCATGAGTGAAATTCGCACAGGTTTTCCAGGCACCCGAGGCATCGGTGGATTACATGGCTTGCCAGGCACCAAAGGCTTTTCAGGATCTCCAGGTACCTAGTTCTGCTGCAGCCATGCCCAGCAGGGAGGGGAGCTGGGTGGGCCATCCTGGATGCTGGGTGGGGGATGGGGCACTCAGAGAGCAAGACTGCTCCATGACTGTTCGATCATCCCTGAGGCTATGTGGGCTCAGGGTCCCTGTGGTCCCCCACAGGTCCCAGTGGTCCTGCACACCACTGAGGTGCAATCCCTAATGATCCATCCCCTTGGGTCAGAGGTCACGTTGAATGGCCCTATCAGGCTTTCAGAAGGAGAGAAAAACAAATGATTTGCTTTTTCAGCAGCATCTTGGGGATGTTTGGGATGCATTTGTTCCCCTCAGTTGTCCAAAGTATCTGCTTTGCCCAACACTCTATCTGTAATCTTTCATCTTGTTGGCACAGGGAGGCAGTTGGTGCCAGCCTGTCCTGAGGCTGTCCTTGTGCTTTGAAACAGATAATGCTTTCTTAGTCATCTCGGATTGCTGTAAAAAAAAAATAATAAAAATAAATAAATAATAATGATAAAATGCCACAGACTGTGGGGCTTAAACAAGACAGTCATTCTTCACACTTCTGGAGACGGGAAGTCTGAGGTCTAGGCAGGGGCATGGTCTGGTTCTGGTGAAGGTCCTCTTCCTGACTTGCCGACGGCCACCTTCTTGCTGTGTCCTCACACAGTGGGGAGAGAAAGCAAGCTCTCTAGAGTCTCTTATAAGGACACTAACCTCATCATGAGCCCTACCCTAATGACTGCATCAAAACCTCATCACCTCCTAAAGGCCCCAACTTTAAAAAAGATAACATTGGAAATTAAGCCTTCAACATACAAATGAGGACACAATTCAGTTCATAGCCATGGTATACCAGTCTGACTGTGGGACACCAAGGGGCATAGCAAGCTATAATTGCCATGGCTTCTTCCTTGTTTTCTAGTTTTGAGTTTCACCAAAGAGCATTGCTATTCTTTCACTTGTGAAAATTAACTGCATGGTTGAAGACACTGACGTCGCTTCTGTGTTAACCCTGTCACAGGTACAGACATCCATGGAGACCCAGGTTTCCCAGGTCCTGCTGGAGAAAGGGGTGACCCAGGAGAAGCCAACACCTTTCCAGGCCCTACCGGAGCCCCAGGACAAAAAGGCGAGCGAGGAACTCCAGGTGAGGCCAAAACTTTCTGATACCACCGTCTGCATAACTAGAATCCAATATGTTGTTGATGGGCTGCCGGAGTGGGTGTGAGAGATAAGAAGTCATGTCTGTCATTTCACCCATCCACCCCCTGAAAGGGGTCAGGGAAAGAGTCCCTTTGAGATGGGAATGAGACCCAGCCTGAGAGAAACAGAGGGAAGCAAGAGGCCTCAAATCTACATGGTCCTAGCATATAGTGCTCACGAAACATCACGACATCACGATTTCTATCATGATGAGGGTTAACATCTGATTCACACAGCCTGCTGCTCAGACTCTGCACCTGACAAGGACAGAGTACAGCTTCCACAAGAGCAGAAATTACCTCTCTCATTCCCCTGCTTTTAACTTAGCTAAATGCCTGGCATAGAGTAAGTGCACAATAAATATTTATTCATGATTGTAAAGTAATGTTGTAAAGTTATAAAGTAACTTTCTTTGACCTCGACTGAAAAAGTTAGGTGTGTTCCAGGATACCTCTAGCTCACTTCAAATGGTCCTATTACATGTTCTTTCTGCAGCATCAGTTTCCAAAACTCCTCTTTGAATCTACTGTGTAGCTAGCTCTCTGCTCTCCATCGAAGGGACCTAAAACATATCTCATGTTCCCAAACAACCATAAAGCACAGTGTCTCATTTTTAAAGCCATTGACCCCCTAGAAGGGGCCCTCATCTTGCACAAAAGTCACAATAGCCCAGTGACCTGGTGGCTTCTGAGCGGTCCTGGAGCCCAGAGCAGACCCTTTTTCTGCCCACCGGCCCTCAGCCTCTGGCCAGAAATGAGGAAAGGTGCCTTTCAGTAGTGACATTCACAGACAGCTGGTCAGGACTCTCACTCGCTCTAAGAACTAAGAACTAGTCTCAATCTCTTGTCTCTTGCATGAGTTTCTCCTCAGGCCAAAAGCTTGAATTTGCAGCCTCAATTATTTTTGCAGTTGATGTTTGATCTTCTGATCATGGTTTGCCCGTGAGTTGTGCAAAACAGCCTTTCATCAAACCCCCATCAGGCAGGGGTTTTTATTTCAATACTTAGGGATATTCATGGGGGCCGCTGAGAAAATGAAGTTGTTTTGGCCCTGATTCCAGCAGCCTGACTCCTGCTCACTCCATGTTCTCATTAACAGAGGCCTAATCACTAGTTAGGTTCATTATGATTTCACAGGAATCTGGCCGTTCTGGATCTTCTAACTCAGGAGTTACTGATGCTCACCATCTGCTTCCGTTACCTTGTGACAGTAGTTAGAAGCAGCTCACTTGGTGTCATTTTCTATCAAAGTGCAGATGGCAGCTGGCTGACCCCCTCAGTCTAGTAAATGTACTTGTTTCTTGCCTGTAGTTAGTGAGACCAAGGTGACACTGTTCTAAATGCTTTCCTGGCATGTGTGTCTTCTTCCCACTCAGAAGTTGCAAGGGATCTTGTCTCCAGTACCCTTAGGGGAACCTCCCAGTGTGAAAATCTGTTTGTGTTGCTAATGAAAAATCGATTAGTCTCCAAGCCCTGAGGGGGACACAAGAGACCATCGTTTGTTACCTTTTCTCAGTCTCAAAAATTAGCACTGTGTCGTCCGAACTCATCTCTCTACAGTAGAGATGATGGACCCTGGATCCTATGACATTCTGTTTTGTTTTGTTTTGTTTTGTTTTGTTTTGTTTTGTTTTGTTTTGTTTTGTTTTGTTTTTCCAGTGTTCTAGTACTAATCTCTGAGTCCCCGGACCTTAAGGGAAAACAAATGTTAGTATGGCAATTAAGGAAGAAACTAGCTACCTTCCCTGCTGGCTGTTTATCTCACCACTGCCTCAGCAGCACCCAAGCCTGCCCCGCACAGATGGATGCCCGTAAATATTGTGTGGGCTGAATCACAGGGAGGAATAGGATTCCCACAGATTTCCTTATGTGGGAATTGCCCTCAAAGGTCTGTCCTTGATTCATGCCAAAGGGTACCAGCCTTTGACTCAAATACTGTCAATTCTTGTTACTTGAAGTAATTATTTTCTATAATATTGCTGTAAATGTTGAATTAGCAAATACCCAATCATTGCTTCTAGTGAAAACGCAGGGGTTGGTTCCTGTGAGCCCCAGGTCATATTTCATCAACCAGTCAATACATAAACTTTATGTGTGTTTCTGTTTAGACATTTTGTTTAGCATTTATTGTTCATTCAATAATGTCAAACTCACAGTCTTCAGTGCTGCAACTCAGACCTGAAGGAAGCTCATCAACACACAGGTTTTCTCCATGAGGCACATTGCAGCCTTCCTGAGCTTAGAAGCCAGCCAGACAGCATTTCAGCATGATACTTAGGGGCCAATTTAAACAGTGAAATCACCAGGAAAAAGTAAAAAAAAAAAAATTTAAAAAGTGGCACTAAATAGACCAAAAAAGGGGGATCCTTATTTTTACTCTGAGCTAAAATGGGGCACCTCAGATGGGATTCAAATATTCTGCCTCTCCTGCTTGTCCTGGAATACAATATTGGTTTGGGGTCACCAGTAAATCTTAGTGAGTAGGCCAGATGGCAGATACAGAATCTGTGAGCAATGAGGATGGAGTCTGTCCATAGCTGGGATCCAAGATACTGAAGAACAGCCACAGGGAGGATTAAAAATTCAGTATTGGCAATAAGCTTCATCTTGCCAATATTGGAACCTTCTATCCCATCACAAGCACTAGCAGAACCAACAGATCTAACCTCTTCGGTGATACCATCAAAGTAGGCCTGAGATGTCATATACTAGTAGTCACAGCAACTGAGCACAGTAGGGCAGTCTCTGAGCAAGTAGCCTGCCCACGAGGACAAGACCCCAGTGCAGGTGGATCCCCTGGACCCTCTTGGCAGCAGGATGACGCTGGCGAGAGGGGGGCCACCCGGAAAGCCTGCTGTGTTCTGCTGTATTCTGACGTCCCTTGGCCTCAGGGCAACTTACAGCACTTCCTCTCCTTGGTGGCTCTGCTCATGGACAGTGATAGCTTGGAGGGGAAACGACAGATTAAAAAGTCGGATGCTGATACTAAAAATAACTTCTATTTTCTTCATTAGGGGAACGAGGCCCAGTCGGGAGTCCAGGACTTCAGGGTTTTCCAGGCATCACGCCCCCTTCCAACATCTCTGGGTTACCTGGTGACAAAGGGGCACCGGGGATATTTGGTCTGGAAGGTAAGCAAGGCTCACACTTTTGTGTGTTGGAATCTCTGGGGGCACACATGAAAGGACAAATACTGTGTGATTCCACTCCTGTGAGGTCCCTGGAAGAGTCAACTTCATAGAGACAGAAGAGAGAATGGGGGTTGCCGGGGCTACAGGAAGGGGAATGAGGAGTTGGTGTTTAATGGGGACTGTGTTGCAGTTTTGGATGATGAAGAGTTCTGAGATGATGACGGTGGTGGTTTCACAGCTGTGTGAATGTACCGAGCGCCACTGAAGTGCTCACTCAAGATGGTTAAAATAATAAATTTGTGTTACTTATTTACCACGATAAAAAAAAAGAAAAAGAAAAGGAAAGGAAAGGAAAAAGTCTCCCGGTGTGACAGACTTGCCAAAGACCATCCCCTAAATGGATGACTTCCTATCTGGCCTCCTGGGTGGCTCCTGCAGTGAGTCCTGCTATGGCCAAGACTGTGCCTTCCTCCAGTTGATACTCTCCTTTTTTGTGACTGTTGTGACAGGTTATCGAGGGCCCCCAGGGCCACCTGGGCCTCCTGCTCTTCCTGGAAGCAAAGGAGATGAGGGGAACCCAGGAGCTCCAGGAAACCCAGGGACCAAAGGATGGGGTGGGGACCCCGGGCCCCAGGGCCAGCCTGGTGTGTTCGGTCTGCCAGGAGAAAGAGGTAACTGTGCTCACATGAAAGTGTCCTCTTTTCGGGGAGGCTGGCAGCTCTGATCAGAGATGACGAGGGCCCCCACCCAGGCATGTGTGTCCTCAATGTCCTGCTTGCCTTGAAGGGCCCAGAGGTGAGCAAGGATTCATGGGAAACACAGGCACCACCGGGACTGTGGGTGACCGAGGCCCAAAGGGACCCAAAGGAGACCGAGGACTCCCAGGTAAGTGGCCATCCACACTTCTGCAGTGCCAGCATCTTTGGTCAGCTTCTTCCAGGAGTGTGTTTTAGGACTATTCCTGCCCATCCAGACACCTCTAAAGTCACTCTTTGTCATGGGGACCAAACCCCAGCAAGACTAGGTCAGCTGGCACTCCCATGGACACTTAGTGAATGACAGTAATTCTTGAGTAGCCACTCAGATGGGTAGTATCCACCTTCATCTCTAGAGAACAAAATTGTTCTAGGAAACTCCAAGGTTAATCTCAACAAGTGAAAAAAACATAGAATAGAAACCAGAGCAAGAACGCGAGTGGTCTTCCTGGGTCAACTGGTCTTCCTTTTCCCTTTCCAGGTTCCCCCGGTCCTTTGGGATCCCCGGGGATTGTAGGAATCCCCCAGAGGATTACTATCCAGCCAGGGCCAGTGGGCCCACAAGGAAGAAGAGGCCCTCCAGGGGCACAGGGAGAAATGGGGCCCCAGGGCCCCCCAGGAGAACCAGGTAGGAGCACGGCTGTAGGCCTGCCAAGGCAAGGCTCCTGTTCTTATTTGCTTTGTTTTCACCTTTGTTTTCTTGTTGAAAAGCATTTGTTAAGCATCAGTGATGCCAACCATTGTCACTCTTTCTGTGACACCCATGCCTGTTTCATTGGCTCTGCAGGTTTCCGTGGGGCTCCGGGGAAGGCAGGTCCCCAGGGAAGAGGCGGTGTGTCTGCTGTTCCTGGATTCCGAGGAGACCAAGGGCCCATGGGACACCAGGGGCCAATTGGCCAGGAAGGTGAGTGATGGATGGTGAAAGGGGCAGAGGGCAAGGCAGTTCTTCTGGGTCCCGCCGTGGTCTGACAAATGGACTGTGGCAAGGGAGGAAATAACAAATGCTAAGATAAGAGGCTATCACCCTTTCTGTTCTGCAACTCCAGCTCAACTCCTAGGGCGTTTGCTACAGCCTTAGTCCTAGCAGAACACCTGGCACAGAGAATCCGCAGGACAGGCTAGCTTCCTTCCTTCCTCTGAGACATCTGCAGGTGCCTCAGAGAAGGAAGCAATTGGCATACTCTGAGAGACAAGAGTCATAAAGATCTGAAGGCCTGAGACAATAAGCTCAAAGAAACCAATTACATTAACAAGATCCATTGTAAAGTCTTGTATTATTGATTTCTTGATATTATTTGTACATGTGCAGGATAGGATAGGGCAGAAATAATAGCAAGTCATACCAAAAAATTTCTGAAATTTGTCATTCACCCATGTTCAGTTTGAACCAGTATGATATGAGACCAGATCTCGGAAAGAAGCAACCCACCACCCATAGCCAGGAGATTATGTAACATGAGAAATTCACATCTGAAGATATATAAAGACAGATGGGAGCCATCCAAGCTAGGAGACCAAGACATCACAGGGCGGAGGGGGTATCCTATGAGAAAACGAGATGTGAAAATGTCCCAGGAGAGGAAGGGTAATGGGAAGCCAGGATCAACCAGGACAGCTGATTTTGAGCACTAGGAAGGCTGTCTTGTTGGAGGTAGAGTAGTCCTTACACTGTGCTCCAGAATTGAGCCCCCTGGGTGGACGTTACGGAGGCAGATTTCCAGCCCCAGGATGGCTCAAGCATGCAGTGAGCCTCCTCTCCCCAAGAGTCCAGCAAAGTGGTCTCTGCCACCTGCGGTAGAGAAGGCCCATTCATTGTGGGGTCCAGGGACTGGACTTCATTTCCAGTCCTTGCTTAGCACTGGCACATCCTAAGAGAAAAGCTCATGGGGCTGAGTCTTTGCCTTTGTTCAGTACCATCACTGTTATCATCTCATGCTTACTGGGCACAGACATAGGTTGGGTCCTCCCCAGGAGGCCCTTGGTCTACAAGGGCAGAGCCACTGAGACCCTGAGCTTGGGAGAAAGCCAAACAACAGCTGTAAATGTCACCATGGGATGTCAGCCATGTGTCAGGGGCTGAGATCCACAGGGCACTAAAAAGCGGCCACTTTCTTTTGGGTCCTAGGGGAGCCAGGCCGCCCAGGGACCCCTGGCCTGCCCGGCATGCCTGGCCGCAGCGTCAGCATCGGCTACCTCCTGGTGAAGCACAGTCAGACAGACCAGGAGCCAATGTGCCCTCTGGGCATGAACAAGCTCTGGAGTGGATACAGCCTGCTCTACTTTGAAGGCCAGGAGAAAGCCCACAACCAGGACCTGGGTAGGTACTGCCCGCCAAGCCCCAGGGGCCAGCTCAGGTGGAGGTGGTCAGGATCCAGTGGCCGCAGTGAGGTTCATAGATCCTCTAAGGCAGATGAGCCTCTCCTGATTGAAACACTGGACCCATCCACATTTCTGGGGGTTTCAAAAGAGATTAGCATGGCCTTCAGTGTGCCTAAACCTCAGGTCAAGACCACAGAAGCCTGCCTGTCAACTCAGCAGTGCCTCCCACAGGCTCCCATGAGGCTCAGCCTTGTGCTTGCTCCACTCTGCCTGGAAGCCACCAGCTGCTTCACCTCCTTCTTGTTTTTACCCCAAGCCCTGTAAACCAGGGGTCCCCAACCCCCCCGCAAGCCATGAACCAGTATTGGTCTGTGGCCGATTAGGAACCAGGCCGCACAACAGGAATTGAGTGTCAGGCAAGCAAAGCTTCATCTGTATTTGTAGCCACTCCCCAGTGCTAGCATCACCACCTCAGTTTCACCTCAGATCATCAGGCATTAGATTTTCATAGGAGCTCCAGTCCTTGCTGCCAAAAAAGGATGGGGACCACGACTGTAAATAGTCAGGCTTAGGACATGAAAGCTGGGAGTCACATGGAACTCCCAAGAAAATAGATATGTAGATACATGTGCTTAGATTTATTCAAATAAGCCCGGTTGCCAAAAGGAATTAAAACGACTTGAAAACACACAGAAAATGTTGCAAGTGCATATTAGAAGCCTGGGTTTAGGGGGAGGGTGCCTTAGTCTGTGGTGTCTGTGATGGGACAATTGAGAAAACCATCACGCTGAGCCCTGATGACTTGTGCACATTTCTGTATATATGTTCTACTTCTATAATAAGTTTAAAAAAAAAAAAAGTGGGGAAAAGCAAACAAGGATAGGGGCCTAAAAGAGAGCTGGGACCAAAGCCAAGAAGGTAGCCACAACGCTTGACAGGCCTGCTGAAGATGGAGCCCACATTTGGCTCTAAGTGTGTAAGCAGTCAGTGTGAAGAGGGAATCTGCTCAACAAGTAATTCACTCTGGCATAAGACAATGTTGATCTTTTACTCAGAAGCAGTAAAATTATTTGCAGGTGGGAGTAGCCAAAGTTCCCTCTGGGAGAGTGTCATGGAGTATGATGAGTGAGGCCCTCATCTTGGATGCCACCAGGGGTTTTTTGAAGCTGGTGCTTTAAGACCCTCAACATGGGCCTCATCCAGGATGCTATTCCACAGACACCACTCCCTACTGACCCACTTGGTCCAGAGACGTGAATGAGAAATTCTAGAAGGGCCGGGCTAACATGCCAGTGTAGTCTATTGCCCAAGAAATGGGCATTGGCTTGGTCCTGCAGTGCAAGGCTAAGTCCCTCCAGGTGGCTGTTGAGGCGGGCCTGGAAGAACATCTTCCCAGCCACACTCAGCTGTGACCCCCTTCTACAGGCCTGGCAGGCTCCTGCCTGGCTCGGTTCAGCACCATGCCCTTCCTGTACTGCAACCCCGGTGACGTCTGCTACTACGCCAGCCGGAACGACAAGTCCTACTGGCTCTCCACCACCGCCCCACTGCCCATGATGCCTGTGGCTGAGGATGAAATCAAGCCCTACATCAGCCGCTGCTCTGTGTGCGAGGCCCCAGCTGTCGCCATAGCAGTCCACAGTCAAGACGTCTCTATCCCTCACTGCCCGGTTGGATGGCGGAGTTTGTGGATTGGATATTCCTTCCTCATGGTATGTGGTGCTTTCTAGCACTCTCTCAGAACACGGAACCAGGTAGAAATCTAGTTCCTCTCCCCAACCATACCCTGGCTGAGGAAGCAGCAAGAACAGCTGCATTTGTAAGAGTGGTCAGACAGGGCAGCTGTTCGGGTTGTGCTCTGCACAATGGTATCTGGCCCAGGGTATGAGTGAGAGCTGAAATACAGCCTGCACTTTTGCCTCCTCTCTGCCAGCCAAGCCCCGTGCCTGGTCCTCCAGCTGCACCCACCCAGAGGGGACCCATTAATTTGCCATCAAGCCTTTGTACGGGCTGTAATTGGATAGATTTGGCTTATGGTGCATTTTACTAAGCAGAACACCAAAGGTGAAGCTCTTCTGGTTTATTCCAAAGCTAAGCATCAGGAGAATTTTATCTAGAATCATAAGTATCTTATGTAGAATCTATCTACAACCTAGAATGCCCTCGAGAAACATTAACTAACTGGTTGGTTTAAAACCTATAAACTGATAAGGAAAAGCCAGGAATACCAGTGCCAGGTCACCTGTGGGTATAAAATAGAGAAATCCAACTATAGTGACTGGATGCCTAACATGTTAAATATTTCATAAATTACATTAATAATACAATATATAAATTCATCCACACAAACTCAGAGCTCTTACCCAGCCCAGCTGGTCCCAGCCCTGAGGTGTTCAGCCCAGCGCTTTCTCCTGACTCTGTCCCTGTGGCCGCTTGGGAAGTTTTGCCCAGGGCCTGCCTGCCTGGGCAGCTCTCAGCATGGCCTCAGCTCTTTCAGACCAACGTGGTACCTGAGATGCCTCATAAACATATGCCTGCTTCTCCCTGCCTGTTTACAACAAACAAGAACATCGTAGCTCTGGGTTGGAAAGGCTTCTGCATTTTGTAAGCAGAAAACTTTTCAAAGGTTTTTGTCTTTTGCTGGTCCCTGCCCAAATATATCACAGGATAATAGCTTTCTCCCCCCTTCCCCAACAAACTGAAGCTAGGCATTCCTATTCTAAATGAATAGGTTCTAGCAACCCACTCAAAGCTTGCTCACCCAAGCCCAATGACACTCTTTTATATATTAGCTTTGAGCTTTGGGAGTCTGCCATGCACCTTTGTGAAAGCTAAAGACGTTTGTGAAACGAAAAGAAAGTCGAACTTGAAAGTGGCGGAGACAAGTTCCCTCTGACACTTGTCCTGCTCTCCCAGCCAGCTGCTTAATTAACAACCCTCTGAAAAATAAATTACCTGAGTAGTGCGTGTTTATTACAGAAAAATCACAAGTAGAGATTTTCTTAAAAGAAAAACAAATGAAAACCACTCATACTCCCTTCCTCTTTATAAGCTTTAGGAGAAGAGGGGCGGGGAGGGGGTCACTTTTTATGGTGCTTATTTTTAACTTAATCTCAGATGCTGACCCACATCTTTATGTTCCCTTAAACCAAAAGTTCCCATTTGGGATCTCTTCTGTCAAGCAAGCACTTCATCCTTTGAATGTCTGGGGATCTGATATTTTTTCTCCAAAAGTAGTTAACCGTATCTACTGATTAGAACCTGCTTTTGTTGTTGTTCTAGTTGTCACTTAAAAACAAATCAGGACTGTCCATTTATGTCGATGAACCCTCCCCTGCAGCATGCCCGGTGCCCAGTGCAGCCTTTTGCATGTCCGCCTTGATTTACTCATCCAACTCCCAGAGTTAAAGAGCACGTAGCAGGGGTCTGTGTTGACATTGACGTCCACCACTAGTTGTTCAGTTGGGGGAAAGGGCGCATCAGTCACCGTCTGCCCCGGAGGGTCTCACAGCTCTGCCCTGTCTGTCTCCCTTCTGTGCAGCACACGGCCGCAGGGGATGAAGGTGGCGGCCAGTCGCTGGTGTCGCCAGGCAGCTGTCTGGAGGACTTCCGGGCCACGCCTTTCATCGAGTGCAACGGGGGGCGCGGAACCTGCCACTACTTCGCCAACAAGTACAGCTTTTGGCTCACCACCATCCCTGAGCAGAGCTTCCAAGGCTCGCCCTCCGCTGACACGCTCAAGGCGGGGCTCATCCGGACGCACATCAGCCGCTGCCAGGTGTGCATGAAGAACCTGTGAGCGCGGCTCGCAGGAGCCGCCCCACCCAGGTGCACTGCTCTGCGGGTCGACCCGCGGCTGGGGGGGCCACTCTGGTGCTTACTCTTAACTTATTACCTCAGCTGCTGACACCAAAATTGATTCCATTGTTTTCTTTAAAAAACAAACAAAGAGGCCACCAAAGGAATTCAGCACCTGTACTTATACCAAATAGGCCCTTGTCGCAGGTGCTGGCCACTGTCTCCACGCCGCAGAATGAAGCCTGCCTCTGTGACACTCTGTCTCTCCCCCATGGAAACTCTTAACAGCCCCAGCACTCCCTCTGAGGCCATACTAGACTCTTCCACACTAGGTGTAGCTCACTTCTTAATGTGTACCTATGTAGTCACTGCACTTCCACATGCTGCAGGCAACTCACTTAACTCACTTAATGGGGTGGTATAGACAAATGAAGCCATGCAGTCCAAGGGTTCTTGAACTCATTCCCACTGTTCCCACATGGGTCTCCTGGGGACAGGCCCAGCCCTGCTCTCAAAGCCAACATGACCTTCTCCCAAATACTGTTGATGAGAATTATCATAATCCCCACAAGAACACCAAAGAAAACACAGCTTGTCATTCTTTCCACCACATTCTCATAGGCCATTGTGTTTGGCAAAATTTACCTAGAAGCAAAGACTGCAAACTCCGCTCAGGTGGAAACAACATATCCACTGCCCCGGGTGATCTTGGGGAGTTACCCTCCATTCTTTGTGGTTGTTCTCCTGTGACTACTCTAGCCTCTGTAACTACTGTTGAATAAAAGAGGGTTTTAAACACTTTTACACACCCAGTTGTTGATGGCCTTAGTTTTCTCAAGTCTGTAGAGCACAATGCTGGCTGTGACCCAAGGCACAGCCTCTGGCCTGCAGGCGAGCACTGCATCTTCTTGAGTGTCCGTAGACTTGAACCCAAGTCTGTGGTACTGTCATTCCTTCCTCGGGGAACAGTGTTTGTATTTACAGTGCATTCATGTTTACAGAAAGAACCCTAACCATCACTCATAGGAATAAAGGGGATGAGTACTTCGCAAACATATTTCTAAAGTCATTCAATTCCTTCTGACATAGGATTCCAAGTCAAATCTCAGTATCTCCAAGAAATAATCTCCAAGACACATTTCTCGTTTGATTTCTCTGAAACCTGGCTGACTCTTGGGAACCCGACGCACAGAATTTATTTTTAACCTTTAAAATTCAATCTCATAGTAAGCTCTAAGAACAATTTCAAAATAATGGGATATGTATTCCACTTGACGTTATTTGAAATACATTGGCAATGTCGACTTGCATTCCTTAGAAAGTGGCCAAGACAAGGACTCTGCACAGGAGCATTATTTGGGGACATGATTCCAGGGAACAGATGGGGCCTGGGCAGAGTGAACTCATGCAGCAGGGCACCTTACTAAGGGTGCTACTACTTTGGGCAATTATGGGCTCTACCCTGCTGGGACCCACAGAGGAAAACCGCAGAGGCAGCCTTGGATTGTCCTTCCCAGACATGGGAAAGGGACGTTTTCAGTCTCCAGCTCTTGCCCCCAGCAATCGGGGACTATCTAAAACTGTCAGTTCCTTCAAATTTCCAGGTGTGCCATGGCTGAGCCGGCTCCTAGAGCATCTCAGGTAGAGGTAGAAGAGAGCCAGGTGAAGCTGATGCTAAGTACTATAGCTCTACCTGTACACAGCTGGTTTCCATAGCAACAGCTGTAACAAGAAGACAGGCTAAAAGGCTGAGGCCAGAGCTTGAAAGATGCCCAGCACAGCACCTCACTACCAAGCTTATGGAGGCAGCTGTTTATTCTAGACTCTAAACCCCATGGTCAAGATTAAGCAAAGTTTGTCAGCAGTCCTAAAGAGTTTTGCATGACTTCATTTAGGTTTGATGCCCCTGTGTGGTTCACACTTCAGAGTCAGGTCTCGAGCCGCGAAGGACTAGGCACCTAGCAGGGCATACAAGCCCTGGACACCATGCTCATCTGCAGCCAACTCTTGGTGGAGGGCGGGAAGGGGACCTTATGGAATGCAGGGCCGCCTCACAGAAGTCCTGGTTCCTTTCCAAGTTCAAAACAAAGGGGCAGCTGGGATGGTAGCAGGCTTAGAAGCTGTGGGTCATGCAATGGTATAAACTGTAAAAAACTGCAGTCATTTCCACAAAGGCCATTTGATTATATAGGGATCAGGGTTCAGTTTCTCTGTCGAGGGGAGAGGGGAATCCATGCTCTTGCCTGGAGCTGACACTCTTAATTCTATACTTAGAAAATCTCCATGTAACGTGCAGAGTTGCTGGAAAAGCAATTCTTGCATCTGAAGTACAATGATTCTGTTGGAGGTGGGGGAGGGGTTCCCTGCACCTCCCTCCCACCAAGAGGAGCGCTATCCTTCTGTGGGGGAACACCACACAAGGGCGTGAAAGAGTGAGGCCACCAGAGGGCAAGGCCAAGGAGGACAGTGGAAAGTGCCCCCAGAGACACACATTCCCTGCATCCTGGAGGTAACAGTGGCCCTCCTCAGGCCAGCCAGCCCCTGGATGTAGAGCAGACAGAACCTGCCTTATTGAATTCACCAAGAAGCCAGCAGCTCAAGGCCTATCAGATTAGCTCCTTCTAGGCCTCCATGACTTTTTCCAGTGGAAAAAACTGGATGGGGGGATCAAAGGAGGGCAACTCCTCTTGTCTTGGGTAGTAGGTATCTGCTGGTGAGAGGCCTGAACAGCCAAAGCGACCTAAAGGAGAGAGAGCAAACATAGCAGCAAACAGAACAAGGCTTTTGAAGCCCCCAGATAGGTTCTCTGGCTGCCCTGACCTAGAAGGGCCTGGACTTGGATGAGACCTAGATGGCATCCCTTTCCAGCCACTGGTGGACTCTGGCCTTAGACATAACTTTTTGTTGCTCTGGGACTCATTCTCATATCCTCAAAGGAGGTGTTTTACAGATCCCCCTCCTGAGAAAGGGCCAGAGAGTTCAATGCCAATCCAAGGGAGGGGAAGACAGGAAGCAACACAGACACTGGCAGACTAAGCAGCTGCTTGATGTTAAGGTCCTGCAAAGAGGCAGTCAGCCCGACAGTTTCCAGATCAGGCACAAAGGGAGACTGGGTCCAGCGGCACACGTGTGTTCAGGGTGTACGCTACGGGCCCAGCATCTCTGCCCAATTCTGACAGTGCAGGTCCAAAGGGTCTCGCTATGAGAAGTGGGAAGGATCAACGACCACTTCAGGCCACAAAGGGGAGGTACTCAGAGAACAGGGTGGAGTAACATAACAAGGGCAGGTAGGAGGGCCTTGGAGGCACAAGGTCCCCTGGCCCAAATTACACAGATGAAAATACAATTCTGGACTCCCTCGGCCACAGCTGGAGCAGATTTTTGCCTCTAAACACTTCGGATGCCTGAAGGGACCACACACCTCCTCTCTGATGCGGGGTCCTGGGTGGCAAGGCCTTGCTTTCCTCAAAGTAATTACAGATAACCCTTGAAAGATACAGATTTGAACTGCCCAGGGTCCACTTATACACAGATTTTTTCAGTAATTATGTACAGTACCATAAATGTATTTTCCCTTATGATTTTCTTAATAACATTTTTTGTTTATTACAAGAATACAGCATATAATATATATCACATACAAAATATGTGTTAACTGTTAACCGCCAGGCTTCCAATCAACAGGTCATTAGCAGTTAAGTTTAGGGTAAGTCAAAGCTATATGCAGATTTTTGACTATACAGGGCTTGGCGCCCCTAACCCCCACATTGTTCAAAGGTCAAACTGTAGTTGTCATCTCCTAGGAGGCACTCTGCATAATCAGGGGCACCACAGATCATGGAAGTGGAAGCACAAGTCACTCTGTCTCCCCTTTTCTCTGGAAGACAAAAACCACCTCTCTGATCCATGCCACTGGCTTTGAGCACCGGGCCTACCTCTGTTATAGGGAAATTGTATGCCAGAGGTGACATGGTTGCCAGACATTTATTTGAGAGGATTTTCCTGGCACAGTAGACTGCTGTTTAAACCAGGATGTCAAGTTCAGAAATGACAAAGTCATATTTTTAAGAAACCAGTCTAGCAGCCTGGGGAAAGAGGGAACCATGGCTGACAGCTCTTGATTACAACATGCCCAACCCAAAACTTCCCAGATGCCTCCACCAAGCATGACGCCTCAAGGGCACCAGGAAACATCCAACTAGGAGATGTTGTTGAGAAAAAGTTTTATCTGTGTGAGGAACCCAAGGTGAAAATCTGCAGTGATGACTCCAAGACCAAGGAGAGCAGATTAACCCAGAGCTATCTGTGGCCTCCCAGCCCCAGGGCAGCTGCATTTGTACAAAGAGGAAGAAGGAATGTTCCAGGGTGCCAGCTCAAACCCACATCCGACAGAGAAGTCCCTTCTACCTCCACCGGCTGGCTCAGGCAGCTGAATGGCCTGAACCTTTCCCGGGACTGACATGGTTCCCTGGTCGGGAATAGGGCCCATGTGAAGTTGGGGCCAGAAATGCATGAGTGGGGCTGGACACAAGGATCAGCGCCCTTAGAGAGAAAGCAGCCAGGCTGGCATCCAAAGTCCACTTGTGATAAAGTCTATTTTTTAGAGCAACAACAAAGGGTGAAATGCTTAAGTGTTGTTGATGGAGTATATGCCACCCCTTGGCAATCACCCAGACTTGTGGCCATGCCAGGACCCTAGCTGGAGGTCCTCAGGGCAGATAGGCGAGGAAATCAAAGATTATCAGGAGGAAAGGGCCATGGGAATTCATTCAGCCAGTCATGCCCTCAAAGACAAGCTCCTGGGTCTCCCTAGCACATTCCCTAGCTGTATCACTAGCAAAGATGCACTTTACAGAAAATAAATACAACTTTTGCCCACGTAATGACAAATTAAACTAAATCAATGAAAAGCTATTAAACTGATCCATTTTCACTTTTCAACGAGCTACAGTTGTGAAATTGAAATTTGAGAACTTGAGACCACCTGCAGTAACAGGGCACCGTGAGGCACCCTAGTCACACACAGAGGCTATGCCAGCATTTCCTCCTCCAGACTGGGCCCACTCTCTTACCTAAAGAACAAACACTGCACAAGAGCAGAGGAGGCAGGCCTGGAGGGGCCTAGAAGCAGAGATCATGGGCACTCAACAAAATTACTGAACATCACCACCACCACAAAAAAAAAAAAAATCTACTCACAAAATATTGTTTTCTCACCAGCTTTCTGCCTCATTTTGCTTTCTGTGTATGGGCTGAATGTTTCTGTCCCCCTAAAATCCATATATTGATGCCTTAACTCCCAATGTGATGGTATTTGGAGGTGGACCCTTTGGGAGGTCATGAGGGTAGGGCCCTATGATGGGATTAGCGGCCTTGTAAGGGAAAAAACAGAGTCCAAACCTCCCACTCCCTCCATCGAGTGAAGACACATCGAGAAGGAAGCCATCCACAAGCCATGGAAAGAGCTCACCAAAGAGAATCAGCTGGTACCTTGATCTTGAACTTCCAGGCTCCAGAACTATAAGAAATAAATGTCTTCTGTTTAAGCCACCAGTCTGTATTTCATCACAGCATTCTGAGCTGCCCAAGACACTCACCCCTTTCCCAAAAGAGAGCTCCAAGTCTGGCCTACATGCTCTCAGTTAAATTTCTAAGAAAACAAAACCTATTGTCTCATAGCTCTCCATCTTTGCATAATACAAAGCAGTGCACCCACCAACCAGTCAAAAAAGGGGTTTATGATTCAGTTACTGCCCGGATGACTAAGCAGAACTTAGCAAAAAGAGAGCTTTCAGTTTTGCTTATATTACTGGAACTCATGTCACTAAGCCAGTTAGGCAGATGGGCCAATCTAAGTATTCTGGAATTTACAAGGATTCAATACAGCTTTAAAAGCTAGAAGTACCTTCAGCTCACAGCCATCTCCCAACAGCTCCCAGAAAGGAACCCACCAGAGGCACACATAAGGTCTAAATCAATGCAGTCTCCACACTTAAGTTCTCAAAATTCTTTTTAATAGTGTGTGTAGTTCACACTGCTACAACCAATATAAAAACAGCGATTCCTGATTTTGTATAAATTAACACGTCGAGAATCATTATGATGTATCAATATACAAGTACCAGATGACGGGACCAAAGATAAATCACAGTGAAGAGACACATCTGAGAACAGCAAACATGAAAGTCACAGAGGTGCTGAGAGGCGCACGCATCTCATACGCCCAGGCAACCTTCCATCAGAGGTCAGATTGTCAGGAAAGGGGCAGCGAGGGGACAACTGTCTCTAGAAATCCTGGCTTCATGGAGTGGTTTCTGTCAATGATTTGTATGCTCCCCACAGAGGCGACGATCCACATTGACCTCTTAATGACTAGCTGTCATTTCCACTTGGATCTTCTCCTCCACGTGCAGTTCTAAAAAGGCACTCCTTGACTTTGTATGCTCCTTCTGACCACAGCTTCTTTGGTCACACACCTTGCCAATCAGGTAAACTGGGTGGTCGGAGGGGCCTCTGCCAGTCAGGCACAGCACCCAGATTTGGTCCGTTTGGGTGGCTTATAATTGGAGATATCCACAGTCTGTGGCGGCCCCTGGGCCTTCTGCCTCAAGATCATGGGCACCACCATGTTGAACAAGGTTTCAAACAGCAGGTCCACGTTATGCCCGGTTTTAGCACTGGTCTCGAAGCACATCTGCTCAGCAGCCGGCATGTCCTTCTCATCCAGCATCCTATACTTCAAGATCTTTTTATAAAGTGCCACTGCGTCCTCCAGCTGCACCTGCTTGGACACCTTGGGTGATGCACAGCTACCTCCCGCCAGCCCAGGGCTGCACCCTTCCTTCTCTTGGCTCTCCACAGCCCCCATCTCTCTGAGGTCCACCTTGTTTCCCACAATGGCAAAAAGGCAGTCAGTGCTGGCCGTGTCTGTCAAGCCAAGGAACCTGTCTTCCAGCTCCACCAGGCTCTGAGGGTGGTTCACATCATAGGTAAGGATGATGGCAGTCGCCCCCCGGCAGTACATGGAGCCCAGGCCATGGAACTGCTCCCGCCCTGGCAGGGGAGAGGAAAAGAAAGACACAGTTATCTCTCCTCTCAGATGTGCCCCCTGACCACAGGAACAACTGGGGAGGGACTATGGAAATGTGACCCCCCAAAACGTAGGTGTGACTGGAGTGGGAATGGATCAAGACACTGATGTGCAGAAAGGAAAAGTGATTGGCTCAGGCCCCACGGGATCTAAGAGCAGTTCCCTGCTTCTCTGGGGAGACTGCAGGCCCACCCCACAGCAAGCAGCTCCTATACAACTTAGTCACCCACCAGAGTTAACCTATGAGACCAAAAAGACTCCAATTCCCTACTTTCCCTCTAATTAAAAGTTGAATAGCTTATTCCTATTTTTGCATTTTTAAAAGAAATTGTTTAAATAAAATGCTCACACTAGGGGTCTTGATTCTTTATGACAGTGTGTACCACACTGCAGCATCACAGTTATTCTGACGTGGCACCAAACAAGTCTGCCTTCACATGGGTGCACACGTCTGTCTCCCTGTTGACCCAGGTTCTGCTCTGAGGCCCGGGATTCTATTCAGCTGCCTGGAGTGCTGGGCCACTGGTCAATCCTCTTGACCACTTGTCACTTCCCCAAGGTCCCCGACCACCTTTCAGATGACTTTTAAGTCTTTTGTCAGTCTCATCTCCCACACACCTCTGCCCTCACACTCCCTCTGAGCTCTGACTCATACACTTCACACAACTGCAACTTAACATCTTTAATTGTACAATTAATATACGTCTCTACCAGCAGGAATGGCTGGACTGCATGGTTTTACTTGCCCCTATGATCTGGTGCCAATAAATGTATTGAATATAAATGTGTTAAGTAAAACCACAGATTATCCCCTCCATTTGTTTAAAAAAAAAAAAAACAGTTTTTCTCTTACATGAGATTTCTTGGTTTGTTTTGTAACAATTTGGTCTGATTTGCAAAATAGGAGCCTCATTCATGTCAAGGCTTCATTTACACCCTGAACCTGGCATTCTGGCATCTTGACTCCCCACTTTACTTTGAACTACAGACTAAGGGGAAGTGGGAGTAGGAGGCCGAGTAGGAGCAGAGAGAGGAAGGGAAGAGGGAGGGAGGAATCGCCTTGATGTATTAAACTCACAAAAAAACAGGAATCTCATCACTCCCAAACACTTTTCTTCCCATGTTAAATCATTAGAGAACTTGCTAAAAGGTTTAGCAGATCCCAGGTAAGCAGCACGCTTAGGCTCCCTTGCATTGGGGTTGGTCTCCGGAGGCCAAGTTGAAGCAGTGTCCGTGCTCCTAGGTTTTCACGCACAGCCCCTTCAGCTTCCCTTCCCTGTCCACTGTGTGGGAAGATGGTTCACTGGCTCCATGAAGGGCGATTGATAAATTCAAAATGGGGCCTCCACCTGAAGCCATTTCAGGCCCCAGGAGGAATCAGCCTTCTTGCTGCTGCCATCCGACTCCACACCCCTTAGTATCGGGCGGAGAAACCAGCCTGGACCCAGGCGTTCTGGGCACATTCTGCCCCCAGGAGGAGCCCAGGAAAGGCCCTCGGAATTTGCAGTTCTCCTCAGCTTGCTCACCTACACTCACACGGTCCTTTGCAGAGTTAACTATGCTCCAGGACATCTTCAACAGCTCCTCTCCCTAACTGGAATCTGGATCTGTTCCTAATGAAATTCTGTGACTGCCTGCGTCCTCAGTCTGGACTACAGTGCCCTACCGTTGACTACTGTGGGAACAGGACAGAACCCAGAGGGTCTGAGGCCCTGAAAGGGGAAAGAATGTAACACTTACTCTCACCATCCTCTAAATGAAATTTGGCATTTCCTCCCATTACACGTATTGGCAACAAACCAGATGTTAAGGGGTGCACCTGTCTTTTTCACCGATAGAAATAACAGAGGCTTTCAATTTCACAGTACAGTTGTCACCATATCTTCAAGTGTTTATGGGCTTCCCCACTTCAAAATCACAACAGCTATTAGACCTGCCCTTTGGAAAGGAAGCCCAGTTTCCCGATAAAACTCTGTATATTACTGCATGCATTTGAATATAGTATTCAAGGAAAGGGCCCTGGGCTCAAATCACTCAAGTGCAAAGGGATCTTTGACACAAAAGAAATGAAGAACACTTGGTCTTTGGATGGGCCTTTGGAGCATGGATTGAACGCATCTCTCTCTCTCTCTCTCTCTCTCTCTCTCTCTCTCTCTCTCTCTCTCTCACACACACACACACACACACACACACACACACACACACCCTATATGAAACATAGTATCCTTTGCCAATAAACCACTGTTTTCAGCCAAATGGCCAAGAAACACAAACAAGTTCCACCCCAATCAGTGTGAAATGGCCACATTCTGACACAGGCCAAGTGGCACTGCCTCATTAGAGGGCAGGGTGGTGGCCCCAGTGGCCAGCCCTGGAGGGAGCATCCTGCTGAGAAAGACACCCGCCTACTGGGACAAGGACCTGACAGCTGTCTTCTCCCTTGCCCCAAGCCAGACCCAAAGCCAGGGCTTTCTGCTTCTCCAACAAAACTCCACATGCTTCCTCAAACCATCTGATGAGGGAGGTGAGATGGAGAGAGGCACAGGGGACAGGTTTGGCAGGAGCTGGAGGTTTGTGATCTGTCCTGCAGCGATCCTGAAGGTCAAAATGAAGGGCCAATTTACAGTCACCAGGCTCACCACCCTCTGCTGGGAAGGGCCAGACTGCAGACAAGCGACATGTAGTCTGGAATTCATCACCTGCAGAACAAAATTTCTCCCTCTAGCATACTGATAGCAGGTAAGTCCTAACCCTGATAATTTAATTATAAGTTTCATGTCAAATTACACTGTACACCAACAGTCAGAAACCAATCAATCTTCTTCAGACTTTTTGTGGACCCTCATGGGAGAAGATGATCAAGACATCTTTAAAAACTGGCAATAGCAGGCATTAGCTGAAAAGCAAAGAAGAAAGAAATGCTTCCCAGTCATTATCACTGAGCGATGACTTTTCTTTCAGATGCTAATTGCATGTGTAGTGATCCAGGCACCTTGAGGTTCTCCAACAGCTAAAAATGTTATCAGCGCCTGCCCACTAGATTTCACAAGAGAGTGACTAAGGGAAAATAGTGGCATTCCAGTTATCCTGAAAGTTTTTCCAAGTCTGTTACATAGTTCATTGAAGACAAAAAGGCAACTGTGTTCATGCCTAGGCCTAAAACAGTTTTCTTCTCCAGATAAAAATGTCTGATTTGCCTTTACAAAACAAGTAATAATAAAACCCAAAGAGATATCATAATAACTAAAGGAAGTAGGAACTGAAGAATCGCAAATACTAGTTTGAAAAGAGAGAAAATAAAAGTTGCTGTTCAAATCACATAACCTGCTATCTACCCATTAACCAATACAGAAGAAACTGAGGCACAGGAAGTGGCCCACAGACGCAGGAATGGTAGAGCCCAGAGCCAAGACACTGTCCCCAGGTACCAGACAATCTGTGGCCTCATCTCCTGTAAAAAGCCTGACTCTAAAATCGGATTACCTGCATTCAAAGCTCCACAGTGTGCCCTTGGGCAAGTCGCTTAACTTTGCCTCGGTTTCCCATCACCAAAAAGTAGGTAGTACCTACCAAAGGATGGCTGTGATGCCAGAATTAATTTATACAGGTAAAGTTTCTAGAACTGTGCCTGGCAGGTACTAAACCCCATATAAGTGTTTGCTTAATAAATCGCAGGTTATACTCTGCCCAAACCTAAGGATAAACTCCCCACCCCAGGACTCCCATGTCCTGGGTCTCCTCATCAGCAACATTACGAACTGTCTCCTAGGGCCTATTGGTCACTTTTACGGTTGACCAATCTCCTACATCTTTCTTATTTTTACAGGGCTTACTTTCAGAGGATTAGCTTCTCCCCAATTCTGGGGGCACTTTACCACGTAGCTGCCACACAGTGTGTCAGGGAAACTGAAAAACAGCCCAGAGGCAACAAGCACAGGAAAACAGAAGTCAGCAGCCCCCACAAGCCCTAATCGTCTGCCCAACAAGTGAAGACAAAGTGCCCAGTTGCCTTCTCTTTTATTCTCTAGCAGTCCACAAGCCAAACTGACATCAATCAAGCCTCTTACTCAGAGCAATGTCTCATTTTTATTTCAGCCATCTAAAATAGCTGATTGAGCGGTACAGCCACCAGAAATTACATTACAATACTGCCTGCACATTTTCAATGTGGCATCGGGTGTGGGAGGCGGGTACTTTAAAAAAATGCTTACGCTCATACCTCCTGCTCCAGACAGAGCACATGAATCAGGATGTCTTGGGGGGCATGGGTCCCAGTACCATTTTTAAAACTCCCCTGGTGAACACAATGTGCAGACAGAGGTGAAGATCATCAACTTGCTTAGTGGAAGGGAGAGATAAAGAGGCAATTATTACAATGTGAAAATCAGAAAGCATCTTGTTTCAATTAAGTTGAAAAGTAAGGTCTACAGGAAATATAACTGCAAGCACTGAAAGAAAGAGAAACTTTTTCAATGCCCTGCAAGATCTACAATGCCCACTGGTCAAGAGCTCACAAAAGTATCAATGTGACCATGCAAAGAAATATAAAAAACTAAGTTTCACAGAACCAGAGACGAGAACAACACACTCAGAAACAGGACCACCAGCACACAGCGCAGAGAAGCTCGTCTAGAGCAAGCTGTGACATACTTCCCTTCAGAGATTTTTTTTACATAAAATAAAGTCTTTTTCCCAATGTTTCCAAGTTTCACCCACAGCATTATAAATAATACCTGAAAAACTACTTTAGTTCCATTTTATACAGTTTGATGAGTTTTGACTAAAGTCCACAGTAACGGACAAGTCTACACATTCTATCTGCATTGGTGTTTCTAAACGGACATGAGCCTGGTTAGAGGACGGCCCGTGGAAACAACTGCCTTCCAGGAGAGTTCACAAAGAAGAGATGTTTAAAGCTTTCAGTACAATAAGAAAAAGGATCATAAGGTTTCCCAGGGTGATTACAGGAGCTGGCTGTCTGGGACCAGGGTTGGGCGCAGCTGCCTCCACCAGGATGTGCAAACTGAAGGGGCAATGGGGCAAAGGCACTTCAAGAATCTACCTTTCACACAGAGGTGCCAGCGAGTGAGTGAGTGAGTGAGTCTGCCACCACCATGATACCAGTGTGTGATGGTTAATTTTATGTGTCAAGTTGGCCAGGCCATGGTACTTAGCTGAGTGATCTGACTAGTCAAGATGTTGCCATGGAAGTATTTTATTATTATTATTATTATTATTATTATTATTATTTATGCCTACAGCACCTGTTCTTCCTAGTTAGTCTCCCATCTAAGTACTAACCAGGCCCGACCCTGCTTAGCTTCTGAGATCAGACATTGGGTTTGTGCAAACCCAGGAACTTCTGAGCATAAGGCAGACATGCTAACCGCTACACTGTGGAACCACACCCTGAAAATATTTTTTAGATGTGATTAATATCGGCAATCAATTGACTTTAAGTAAAGCAGATTACTCTCCAGAAGGTAGATGGGCCTCATCCAATCAGTTGAAGGTCTTAAGAGTAAAGACTGAGGTTTCCTAGAGAAAAGGGAATTCTGCCCCCAGACTACAGCCTGAGTTATAAAATAAATCATGCCCGAGTTTCTAGCCTGCTGTCCTACAGAATCTGGACTCTCTCTCTCCACACATATATATCCTATTGGTTCTATGTCTCTGGAGAAACCTGACTAACACACTTAACAGTTACTCATTTGTTTCCTTAGGAAATGTTCTCTCAGGAATGTGGCTGCTAAGAAAGCCAGACTCTCCAGAGGGCGGACTGTCTCAGCAGCCTGTCTCCTCCCCTGCTCTTCCATCTCCAGTCATCTTGACGGAGGCCCTGACTCCTTCCATAAACAGAGAAGCCCACTGGCCCCTCCCCAGCGAGCTGGGACACCATAGCCCACTACACATCCTTCAGCTATTCTTTGGTGCTTCACAGCTAGGTCGCACTGCCGGACCCCACCTCCAGCACTCTGCGCCAGTCAGAGGGAAGCCAGGCTTCTTGGTCAAACTGGCCACTAACTCCCCGGAAAAGAGGGAAAGTGGCCTGGGAGGGGCTTTCAGCAACCTCAGCAACCACTTTGTCCCAAACTGGTTACCTCTTCGATCCCTTCTCTGCCTTCCCCACTAGCCTGACTGACTAGTTCTCTTCCTACGTGAAGATCCAATAGTGAAAATCTTCTGCCACATACTTCCTGGGATTTCTTAGCTGGTGTCAAACCAAAATGTGAGCTTCACAAAACTGCACAAGTCCCATCCTGCTCAGTTTTTGAGAGCTAAACAATAAGCACAGGAAAAATGATTTCCAAAACAAATGTCTAGGAACATTTTTTATTGGAGTGGGATAAGCACAACACAAGGGAATGGGGAATGAAATGAGGATTACATTTAGATTTTTTCTTGGGTTTGAAATTACCTCCTCCTTCTTTCCCTTTCATTTGTATTTGTCATATAAAAGGAGAGCTTTCTAAAGTCTTCTACATCAGGCTGAGTAGTAGGCTGAGTCATGGCCCTCATCCCCAGAACCTGTGAAGGGGATCTTATTTGAAAATAGGGCTGTTGCGTGGGTAATGGAGTTAGGATGAAGTCGTTAGAGTGCAACCTAATCCAATATAACTGATGTCCTTCTAAAAAGAGACACAGAGGCAGACACACACAGAGGGATGAGAAAGCTTGAAAACAGAGGCAGAGATTAGAGTGATGCATCTACAAGGGGGAACACTGGCAAGCACCGGAAGCCAAGAGAAAGGCATGGAACAAATTTCCAAGAGCCCTCAAGTTTAGAGGGAATCTGGCCCTGCTGACACCCTGACCTCAGACTTCTACCTCCAGCACTATAAGAAAATAAATGTCTGTTGTTTAAGCCCCATAGTGTGTGGAGTCTTGTTATGAGAGCCCCAGGGCAATCATACTCCACTAAGGTGAGAACTGGGCTACACGCCTCCTCATTCATGGATACCAAAAGTCATGAACTGAATAACAAGAAGAAGTCCACGTGAAGGGTTCAGACTGCCAAGAGAAATTTCTGCTCCCTTCCCCTCATCACTTTCTCTCCCTCCACCACCAGCAAAAGCAAAAGCTAGCTACTATGAACTTCAATGAACCACACTGGAGAAGTTTAAAAGGATGATTCAAATAACACTGAACTCAAATACTCAGTGTCAATGAAGATGAAGAGTCATGTGCCATCTCTTGAGGCAAAGTCAATAAATCTGCTTACTTCCTGGAAAAAAGTCATACTTCACAAAATTAAGTTCACATGGACATAAATGTCTAGACTTGTTTCACTGGTTCTAGTTTGACCTGGTGCCTATAAAGAATGACCATCACCCTCATATGATTTACACAAGAAAAAATCAATTATCCAAGTCCAGTTCATTGTCTTTCTTGAGAAATACCAGAAAAGGAGGTAGTCACCATTGGAAAAGATACAAAACCAAAACAAACAAATTATCCAGCAATAGATTGGCTGCATCTTAAGAGGGGACACTGTCACAAAAGCTGTTGTTAAAAGTACAGGTGCCCCATAATGGACAGGTAAACTTCAGAGTGACCAGCAGAGTTCCCCTGACGTAAGGGGGGGCGCCATCCTCGTCACGCAGACCAAACAGTGCCAGGGGCGAATTTTGGAAGTACGCTATGCCACCTCTTACAGTGAGTACTCTAAATATTAATAACTTTACCAGTAACTAAAACTTTTACAGCACTTCCAGGTACTACACCAAGCCCTTTACATGGTCAATCATTAAATTCCTACCTACCCTGGAAGGACTGTCATGGGCATTTTTATCCCCAATCTGATGAAAATGCTGACAGAGAAATGCTGGCTGACCACAGGCACATGAGCATTGAGTGACAGAGGCAGCACTTAAACCACAGCCATCAGGGTCCAGAGTCCCCACTCCTAAGCACAGTGCTACACTGTCGGCTTCAAGTCCTATCCTAAGCTGGGTTGCAGGGGTGGGGCTGGGTTCCAGAGAAGAATGCCAGCATTTCAAAACCTAGAAGATAAAACAATGGGATGATTTGTTATATCTCTGTTATCAGAAATTTAGCAAACTAAAAAAGGCTAGATAAGCACAAAAGGCAAAAAGTTTGAGTCTTCCTGGTAGCTCCAGCTCCCACAGGGACAGCTATTCCCTCCTAGCAAGGCAGCAGTATGGACAGGCCTCGATGAATTGCTCATTGTCCTCACATGGTGGTAACACCGTGTGTGCAGATGGCTGGAGTCTACTGCACACTTTTCATCTACACAGTCTTATCTTGGCCTCACCAACCCAGGGCGGAATCACCTATCCCCCAGTTGAAGACCCAAAAACCAGTCCCTTCCCGCTGCACTGGGCAGGTAAGAGTCCCCAACCTGTCCCCACCACACTGGAAAAACTTCATAAAAACTCCGTGCAAAGAAAGACTCTGAGCCAACAGCCATAAGCCAGCTATGAAAGAGTAGGAGTTTAAAAGGAAAAAAATCCTACTACACAATATGAATGAAGTTTTTTTCTACCAAAAGGAAAGTTAAAACCTCAATACCAATTAATGACTTATGGCCACAAAAGAGGTGATTAGATAACATTTAAAGATAAGCTAATAATTAAAATCCAATAATAATTTAGTTGCTTGCATTTATAGTTCCTTTCATTTTGAACTTAATAGTCTATGACCATTAAAAGACATTCAGAAACACAGCTGTGTTTGATTACAGACAGGATGATGTTTTCTCTTTTAGTCTAGGAAGCCCACAGACTCACATTAGTAATAAAAGGAAAAACAGCGTGAGAAACTTAAGTATAGGGTCGGCAGGCAACTATTTAACTGTGGTCATCCAAACCCAAGCTTGCAAAATGAGACTTTTTCCCTTTTACAAATACAGAAACCCAAACCCCAAATATTTCCAAATAACAGAATAGCAACATGTAATGGAGAGTATAGTGTTTCAAAAATTGATTAAATACATATACAATGTATTTTTACCCAATTCAGCATATGTGTCATTTCTGTTATTTGTTTGATAATTTGAAGATTAAGCTAAAAATAAAGAATGTGTCATATACTACACGAACTATTCAAATAATTAACTGCACCTAATTAGTCCCTTACTGTGATTCACTGGTTGAGCTTTCTAAAATAATTACTAAAGTTTTATAACAGTAACTGGAATTTAATTCTCAAATTGTTTTACTCTTTCTTCAAATTGCTTTACTAAAAATAATTCAATAACAAGATCAAATAACTCAAATAAGGAGATGTTCTTTAACACTCTATTATTAAGAAAAAGAAACAAATCCAAAGAAAATATACTTATGTAACATTAGTTTTCAAAACCACTCTCACATACCGGAATATTTAATCCAATCTCCTTTACCTTCAACAGATACTCTGTTGTTCTGTGATAATTAACTATTAGAATGAGAGCATCAAAGAAAAAAAATCAATGATTTGCTAAATTCTCTACTTATTAAAGCAGGAAACTAAAATCACTTCAGATTTTTTAAAGCAAGTTTGAACTTGTTTCAAAGTCAAGACTGAACTGCCAATACCATATTAAGAAAACTCTTTTTTTAACTCTATAAAGTTTTCTCTAAATATTAAGCTATCTAGAATAGCCTTTTATCTGGAATACACCATTCAGTAAATATCCCAGTTATTTCTAAAGCTTTGCTATATAGAACAGTTTTTTCTTCTCATAATATAAAGTCTTCTGAGAAATACACTGCAGAAAAGACATGTTTTCCTGTTAGGGGCTACATAGCAGACCTGACAAGCTCAGGGGGCTACATGACAAGCCTGACAAGCTCCATGGCCAAAAGTAACCACCCAGGACAGTCTGATCATAAATACCTAACTGAAAAGGTCACAGTGGGTAGTCACATCCACCTATAGGAAGACTATAGCTTCCTTAGCAAAGGTTAATCCTTTACCTTAAGCGAGACTGTCCAATGTTCATACACATCTAGGATAACATAACCAATGTTCATACACACCTAGGATAACTCTGGTATGTCAGAGTAATTTTTTTCCAGACCCCGCAGAGACACAACCGCTGGCACCAGAGCACAGACCACAAAACTCCTCATTGTTATCTTGTTGCTCACACATCACCTCCATTTACTGTAAATGTTCAAAATTAGTTGTCTTGTATCCACCAGAGTAAAAGAGATGTCTCTCCATTTTGCTTTTTATCCAGTCCTAAAGATTTCCTCATTTTGCTCTCCCCTACCTCCTTAATCTACCACGAATGGATTTCATGTAACATTCGATGTGTTTCTCCTTTGATTCTAAGTGCATAAAAAGAACTGCAAAACTGCCATTCTCCAGAGTATTTTCTCAATAGGTTGAGATATTGCTTTCAGGTAAGAGCTTAGGTTTGGCTCAAATAAACTCGTACACAATTTTTCTATAGGTTTAGACTTTCTTTCATCAACACTGGGAATCCATGGATATAATTTTATCAATTCAACAGGGCACAAACCCTTTTAAATCAAGCATATTGAAGTATTTTGTTAGAACTTAGTTTATCATATTTAAATATAATAATATGCTGTGCATAAAAATAAAACTTTTAAATAATTACTTAGAATAGTCAAATTCATAGAGACAAAAGAGAATGAAATTTACCCATGGACAGAGAAAGAGGAAATGGGGGTTAGTGTTTAATGGGTATTGAGCTTCAGTTGCGAAGATGACGAAGTATGGTGATGATGCTGGCGATGGTTGCACAACAATGTGAGTGTACTTAATGCCACCAAACAGTATAACTAAAAATGATTAAAATGGTAAATTTTATGTTATGTGTATTTTACTACAATTTTTTAAATTCTGTGTGGTTAAAGACAGATCGATGTAGACAGACAGACACAGAACTGCATGTAAAAGCAGTGCCTGCTAAGAACAGCAGAAAACTTAAACAGCCTGATTCTTGCCCTCCTCTACTCTGTGGCTGCAGCAAGCCCAAAGCTGCTTTTCAACTACCGGGACCGTGAATCACCTGGTGGACTGGTTGAAATGCAGATTCTGATTCGGGAAGTCTGGGGGGTGCCTGGATTCTGCTGCTGCCAGCCCTTGGACATTTCAAGGAGTAAGGCCAGTAAAGCCTCAAGCAGTCCAGGGCTCTCACCAACCCAAGACGAGATATACAGAATTAACACAACTGACTCTGCTACTCAAATCTAAGTGTGCAGTGTTTACGTGTCACCCATCTACTGCGGGCTTCCTGATTTTCACACCTGGTAACAGTTAAGCAGTAGCCACAGGTTGCTCAACAAGGGAAAGCTGAAAGGGCTTGTCAGCTGTTAGAAACTTCACTCTTGAGCTGCTGAGACCGGTGGCTACACAGTAACTAACTTGAGTTAATCAGATTGGGAATTAATTAGATTTGGAATGTGCTTTTGTAACTGCTGGAGAAAAGATGTACAGCTAAAGAAATAATAGGTCAACCAGCTTTGAATAGTGGAAACAAAGTGCCCTCAGACAGCCCAGAAATTATTTATAAGCCCAGACACAACAGGAATGTGGCACTGCTACTTCACAAAGCGCTGTGATATATGAATCACCACACACCATTTCTGTCTACTCATAATGCAAAATCCTCACAGAAAAGTTCCAGTTATGGCATAAACCTAGAAAGTATTTAAAACATCCTCCCTTCATTCTGACTTTTCATTTTTTAAGACAAGCTGCAGTTAGAAAGGAAGAATCACTTCTCTGTTCTTGGTTACTGATGTAGGCGTCCCTGGGCCAGAGCCTCTTGGGCCTCAGCATCCTCACCTGTTTCCTTGAATCAACTGAATCTGACTCCTCTAACCAAGTCAGCTATTGCTTCCTCTAGAAACTGCCATCAGAGATTTCACTTCAAGTGCCAGGCAGAGTGGCAAGCCATATGATCTTGTACACACATGCATACACATGTGCATGCACATCTACATGCACACACTCATCTTCCCCACTGTTAGTGTGCACATTTTACAGATCTTTAAACAGAGGCCCAGCAAGCTCACGCAGCTGCTCCAGAACCCCTGAGAGACTAAGCAGCCCATGACACCAACACTGGTACGAATAGCCTGGGTGAGGAACTGCCAAACAATAAGGGTTTGAATGGAAGTGGAAGACCTCTAGATTCTATCAAGATGAGGATGAAATTTGGCCAAGTATTTTTTAAAGCAATTCCACACTGACATGTGTTTAAGACAATTTTCAAGAAAAGGCAAAATCATAATTCATAAATGAATATGAAAAATAAATACATGGTAAAGATTTTATTTAGCTTATTTACTGAGGGAGCTGTCATAAATAGCTCCAAGATGTCAAGAAGGCACAGATGTATATGGGGTATATACATACATAAGAACACTGGAATATATGGAGGATAACAAAAGAACACACGGAGAAAAACACAAAGGAACGAAGTGATGGGCAAATATAGGCAAAACTGGTTTTTCCACCAAGTAAAAATGACCTACCTCACACCTTCAAAACTAAATTAGATTGCCAATTAATGTCTGTCCTATCACCTTTTCTTCATGGCACTTATCACAGGTGGTGGCATGCATGTTCTTTGTCCGATGCCAATCTCTCCACCTGACTTAAATGTCAGGATGAAAGATTGTCTACTTTGTTGTTGCTATTCCCTGAGCTTAGCAGTGTCTGATTCCTAAGAGGAGCTCAAGAAAAGTGGTGACTGAATAAATGAACAGATGGATTCATATTTGCTGAATGCTAACTCTATACACATCAGGATATTAAACTAGAAGGAACCCTGGATATCATTTTGCTGAGCTGATAACAGAGATGGCCACACAAGGCTCCTTTGAGCTTAGAAGTGCATAAAACATGAGTGTGATTGCAAAGTAGGGAAAAATAACAAAATCCCTACCTCCTCAAAAAAAAAAAAAAAACAACACACACACACACACACACGAAGCAAGATATAAAAAGGGCAATATACACTAAGACTGTAAAATATGCCCTTTAATACTGAGCAAAGGGCCTCTTCATATCTATCATTCTTCATTTTTAAACAGTTAATGATAACAATACCTTGGTTTGGAAAAAGATATTACCACTTCTAAGTTTTATATTCCTATTTGATAATCTGACTCCATGGAAACATCAAGTGGGTCATTTGGTCTTCAACTGGAAGCTGGAAATAAGCATACTGCAAGTAAATGAACACTAAATATCCAACTCAAATTATTCCTATCAATGATTTAAAAGTCATGCCTTAGCAAATCAGAGAAAATTCATAAGAAAATTCACAAGTAAAGCCCTAGCTATTTAATCCTTATCCTCCTTTACAAAGGTTATTATGTGCCAGGAAACAGAATATAACATCTCTCACTGAGAGCCTAGCGAACCATGCAAAGCCCTTTCTCATCTACTATCTTATTTAAGCTTCATAATTAACCCTGTAACTAAGGTTTATTGCTACAATTTTAAGAGGAGGTAACTGAGACTTGGAGATGGAAAGGACAATATCCTCCTAAAAATATATCAATCAATTCATCTAAAAAAGAAATTGCTGATTCTAAAATGCAACCATGAATGCACCTCTAAATCTGTTAATTGAGGCAGCACAAGTCATTTCAAGAAATGCCAGGGGACAGCAGCTTTCCAAAAGACACATAAGTCACACATTAGCTTTCTATTTCTGAATAGAAACACCCACTTTTATTGAGGACACAGTGGCTCAAAGGCCAGGGACGTGGCACTGGGTGGCTCCCCAGCGCAGAAGATTTTAACTGACCTGGAGTGTTTGCTATAGAACAGGCTGAAACTTTACAAACAAATCATGAAAATGTTTTTGCTCCTCCAGGATCAGATACATCAAAATCTGGACCACCACCTAACAAGTCTGAAGGGCTCACCGCACTGGTCAGAACATTCTAACAAGATTATCCAGAAACAGCGCAGTAAAGCTTAGAGAAATGGACAGATTCAGAACCTCTGTCTGAAGGTCAAGTGACGTAATATACGAGATTAGCTGGCTCTGTACAAATGAGACTGCGTACTTCAGACATGAAGGCACATGTATGAAGTGCATATAACTCTTCATGGGTGTAGTCCTGATTGAACAAGCATTCTGAAACATTAATCTTGTTAGTTATGAGACAGCTCAAAGGCTGGAACTATTTTTAACTTACCATTTTTTGGCACTGGCAGTGTTTTTTCAGTTCATAGGCACACCATACACTAAACAGACACACATATGTAGGCCGCATGTCATACACTGAGCATTCTGTCCCAGTTCACTCTCACTTTTGTGTAGATGTCACTGCTGTGAAGGACACAGCACCGTTTGGTGACTAAGTACATAAATACTGGGACAGTTTGCCCAGCTCAGATTCACTCGGCCGCTTCCAGACTTTGTGTTAACCTACCCAGGATCGAACCTTGTTAGTCCTAGAGAGGATTATGTGTTACAGTGCAGAGGTTTCAGCAGGCCTGGCACTCTGTAAGTACTCTGTAGGCAGCAGCTGTGATAGAGCCTCGTCTTGGAGAGGCTGTGGAGATTATTTTTGGTGGGTCCCTGAAGGAATTTTTAAGGCTAAAGGCTGCATGATAGCTAATTATCTACACAATCAGCATACAAACATGCCATTAGATTTATTCTTTATATCTAAACATTTACTTTTAGGTGCAGATAAGCATTTCAGGTATAGCCCAGACAGAAAAAAAAGAACTTCTTATGTGAGATATGCATGTTCATTTACCACAAGTTCAACTCTTGACACCTGAGAAGACTGTTAATACTAAAATTAAGGACTTTCAAAACATAAATAGGGAAACAGTCGTCAGAATACAAAAATAAACATGAGTGCATTAGCTAGGCAATTTCAGTTAGAACACTGCATTCTTTTGATCCAACAGATGTTTTTTAAAATTTTAAATAATTCATGGCAGTACAATAGGTAATATCATAATTCTAACTTTTATTATTTGATGTACTAGAGCTAGCATTACCTAGAACGAGCTATATTTCATTGCTTATTCCACTTAGGCCACAAGTTTTTCAAGAGAATGCTCTATTTGGAAATTTTTCATATTTTAGGATTTTCACTAAAATTATAACAATCTAATATTCTGACATTGAGCATTTAGCTAAAACATGTAATAAGTGCACCTCTAATTTTCAGAAATAAAGAAAAAATCAAACTGATAGCACTTCCCCATGTTTTCCCTGTTTCTCAGTAGTGTATACATTTTGTTTGTTCATTTGAAGAGCAAGAGAAAGGCCATGACAGTGACTAAGAAAGAAGTTCTCTGAGATTCTGTAAGTCAGAAACCCCCCACCCAGCTGCTATAAAAGGTTTGCAAACTGTTAGATCTCAGGGATCCTGAGGAAGTTATACCATTCTTCAAAGGAGCCTTGAAACATGCAGGAAAGTCTAATGCCTCATCCAAGTTCTCACAATGTTGGTGCAAAGCAGCTACTATGGCTTGCCTTCGAAAGGCTGGAAACTCAGTATGATAAAAGACAAAGGACGAGCACAACTCTTACTGCAGTCGTGGGGGAAAAGAGAAAGTCCATGGCCTGAAAGTCTGCATAGACTGGTGAGGTCTGAGCCAAAAGGAGACTGGTCCACACCCTTCCTACTACCCTACTATAGCCCCAGATACCACCACATTTCTCACCCCACCCTTCTTGAGGGTCACTCTCATCTAAATCAGTAGCTTTACAAATAAACACAGGAGTATCTAGGAAGAAAAGGTCTCTTGTTACTCTACCAAAAATAATACTTTTTCTTCCCTAACAGTGCTCTAGCAAACTGATGGATTTTCACTCAACCCACGTGACTGACCTTGGGGATTCTCAGAGATACAAACTTGCAATTTAGGCAGAGTACCCCAGGCTTTTGCTGTTTATCTCAGTCAGGCCTGTTTTCCTAGACAGGGAACTTTTGGATGCCTGGGTTTTGGCATTTGTGGAAACAAAGCAGGCATTCAACAATGGGGAACTGAATATCAGGAACATTGTGGAGAAAGAGAGAGATTCCCCATACCTCACCCCTTTTACAGAGCAGATTAGAAATCACAGATAGATGAACTGGAAGTTCTTCAAATGCAAGCCATTTAAATAGAAAGTTATATATGAAATGCCAATCAACTGTCATCCTAAAAATTTAGGAAATTCAGTCATAGCCCTAGTCCATTCTCATGAAGGCGTATAGGTGCAAGGTGGGTGGATTCTTTTCTTGTTAGCAACCTGGTGTCCTGTTCGATTTGTTCCATTTTGTCTGTGTGCACTTCCCAAGCATAATGGAACCAGTTTCCATCTTAATCTCATTTCTGTTCAAAGGGCAGAGTGTATGAGAATGTGTTCTGCACATGGAGGGCACTAAAGGAAAGTGCTTAGCATGAGGTGGAAAGGACACCATTAAACATGACAAAAAGCTGGCCTCAAAGCCAGGTTTCTCCAGCATCCAGTGTAATCTGAGCAAGCTTCATGGCCTCTCTGGACCTTAGCTTCCTGGTCTGCAAAAGGGAGGTGATAAAAACACCAACCACACAAAGCAGTTGTAAGAAATGAAAGAGGCTAGACCCAAAAGGCACTAAGCATTATACTTGGCAATACTCGCAAAAGCAGGGGCCTCCAGGAAGGTAGGGGCCATGCATCAGAAACCTAGAAACTCTTCAGAAAAAAACATCTCAAATCAGTTTTCCATAGGAACATCGTCCTGATTTCTTAGCAGACTGCAGGATGGGAGAATTTCAAAGCACAAAAGACCTGAAATTAGGTAAAGAATACATGACACCAATATCAGGAAAGGCAGCTCGAAATAAGCTGTAAGCAGTGCAAAGACTGGTGGTTAGAGAGTCATAAGAACCCAACTCTGCCCCCTTTTCTGCCACCAACTAGCCAATGGACATTGGACAAATAACTTCTTGAGTCTGCCTCTGAGAGAGGAAGAGGCTGAAAAAACGGGTCTTTAAATCCTGTTCCACTTTTATAAGATTATATCAGATTCTGTGATTTCAATTTGTGTCCTGTTATACAGGTACCTGCAATGAATATGTCAAATTTAATGACGCCTGCTGTGTTAGGAAATTAAGAATCTTGAGCAGCTCAGAAACTGAATAACGGCTTCTACAAAGGTCGGAATGGTCTCAGCCTTTGCTGTAAGCAAACCCAGAGAGGTCAGAGCTAAGTTCTGCTTTGCCTATAGGTCCAAGGTCACTTGACCCATGTCCCCTGAAAATGGGAAACTTAGCAATAGGTAACTGAGCTATTTCAGAGGCCTGAGACCAGCACAGAGAGGCCAGGTCAGAGTGAGGGAAGCCATCAGATCACATCAACATCTTTTAGCTCCAAAGAAGAAATCAACAAATATTTATGAAATGCTTTGCAGGAGACGCAAGCTCAGCTTGGCTTATGTTGGAATATAAATACTAGAGTAAGTGTGTGGATTTAGGTTAGCTTGGGCTGTGCACTAAGGCAGATCTCAGGGAAGAACTGGATTTTCAGTGCTGGATGGAAATGATTTCTCAGTAGAAACAATGACATAAATAGTTGATGTAGCTGTCACCAAGCTCCACAAGTGAACTTTCTGAAAAGTTCTGTGCTGAGACATAGTGATCCATTAAATTTGTCTGATTCATGGCCAAAAAAATAATCAAGAGTAAAACTTTACAATTCTGAGGACTCTTATTTCCAGTGCCACTCTCCAAGTGCCCTACAACTGAACTTCTATTAAATGGCAGAGAAATAAATGAAATATCTAATGCACATTATCATGTGTGCTTATACAAAGTCAGCTAAGAAAAACAAGAAATGGGCTGTCTTCTTCATGAAGATGTCTAGAGTTAACTACCTACATACCGAGTCTATACATGAAAACATAAAGATATCAAACACTATTCATAAAAAGATAAAAAATTGGCTTTTTAATAAATTGTGTTGGGTCAAATGGGTGTTAAACATACACTTACCATTAAACCCAAATATACTACTTCTAGGTAATTTACCTGGGTGATGAAAATTTACGTTCACACAAAAATCTCTATGTAAATGTTTACAGTGGCTTTTGTAATCACCAAAAACTGAAAATAACCCAAATATCCTTCAACTGGTGGATGGATAACCACATGGTGGTACATCCACACAGTGGAACATCACTCGACAGTGAACAGAAATGAGCCCATGAAACAAGAATTACATATCAATAATTTTCATCTTTGCTTCTGGCACTTGGCACTTGAAAAACATTGTGCCACCTCCTTCTGGCCTCCATGGTTTCTGATGAGTTATCTGCTGTCATTCCAACTTTTCTTTTTTTCTGGCTACTTTCAAGATTTTTAACTTATACCTTAGTTTTCAGAATTTAATTATGATGTATCTTGGCATGGGCTTCTTTAGATTTATCCTGTTTGTGATTCTCCCGGCTTCTAGAATCTGAAGGGTTACGTCTGTTGCCATATTTTCAGTGATTATTGTTTACTGTTCTATCTTCCAGCTCATGGATTCCTTCTCCTCTCCCCTCCATTCATCTGTTGAGTTCATCTACTAAGCCTTTTATTTTGATTATTAACTTAAGTTCAGAAATTTCTATTTGGTTCTTCTTTAAATATATTTTTGCTGAGGCACTCTATTTTTTTTCATTTGTTTAAGTGTGTTCACAGTGTATCATGAAGCATTCTATAATGGCTGCTTTAATATCTTTGTCAGATAACTCTAATCTCTGTCATTTGGCGTTGGCAACTACCAATTGTCTTTTTTGATTCAGTTTGAGATCTTCCTAGTTCTTGTACTATGAGTGTTTTTTGTTTTTTGTTTTTTTTGTTTTTATTGAAACTTGGACTTTTCACACCATAAGATTGTGGATCTTAACATAAACCTTCCATTTTAGCTGGCTCCCTCTGACATCATCTCAGAGGGGCCAAGGGGGATAGAGCAGGCACTGCCTCTTTCCTGAAAAGCAGAGGCAGAAGTCCAAGTTCCTCACTTGGTGCCCACCAGTCCAACAAAGTGGGAAGGCTCATTATTGCCTGGTGGGAATGAGAGTCAGGCTCCCTACTCAGTCTTCTCTGACAATAACACCCTGAATGTCTAGCTTCTTCAGCTCCAAGTCTGAGATAACTGAGACAAAAAAAAGAAAGAAAAAGAAAATAGGTCCTTAGTCAGTATGCCTTCCTCTTGTCACCTTTCAGAGTCTTATGTTTGTTTTTGTATATAACATTCAGTTTTTAGCTGTAATTAGTTGGAAGATTAGGGAAAAGTACATCCATGCCATCTTTTCAGAAGCAGAAGTCCTGATATGTTATTCTTCATATCTAAATTGATCTTTAAAAGAGATGAGTTCCTAAAGAGGTGTTTTAAGAGCATATAATTAATGCCACAGGCTAGTATTTCCTTAACATGCACACACTGGCCTAATTTTAGCTGCAGTATAGGGCTCATGACAATAGTATTTTACACTGATTTTATCATCCAGAGTCAATGTATTACTAAGAAAATAAAACCACTAATTTCAGCCTCTCCAAATTTTTCCCACTGCTTTTAATAATTTCATTCAGCAAAAACTTAGCTTTAAAATACTGTAGAGTAAAATGCTAGATTCTATGAACATAAAAATGAATAAACTCCAATGTTCTCTCTAGGAGTTTGTAAATCAGAGGAAAGACAAACAAGTAACAAAAACAGATAAAAGGCAGAACATAATAAGGAACACCAAGTCAGCACAGTGTGAAGTAGGAATTCTCCCTCTGCTACAATAACCAAATACTCCACAAAATACATGACGTTGAAAGATGGGATAAAATTGAAATTGGGCATCCCCAAGAGAGGGAACATCCCTGGAGATAGATCATAAGCAAAGGTGAGAACAGAGGCAAGATAGGCATATGAACTGAACTACAAATACAGAGACATTGTAGCTTTGTTTCCAGACCAGTGCAATAGAACAAATATCGCAATAAAGCAAGTCACACTAATTTTTTGTTTTTCTAGTGAACAAATGTTATGTTTACACTATAATGTAGTCTACTTAGTGTACAATAGCATTATGTCTAAGAAACATGTTCCCACCTTAATTAAAAAATACCTTATTGCTAAAAATGCAAACCATCATCTGAGCCTTCAGCAAGTTATTATCTTTTTGCTGGTAGATGGTGCTGCCTCGATATTGATGAAAACGCAATATCTGCAAAGCATAATAAAGTGAAGCAGAATAAAATAAGGTATGCCTCTAGCACATTTGGCTAAGTTCTAAGGCACCTGTCTCAACTAACAGAAGAGGAAAGATAATCCGGGAAGGCTGAGAGGGACCTTGATCGGGGATGTTGACTGGACCCAGAGGCCCAAGTGAAACACCCCCTCAGCAGTATACAGAAGAGACAGGAGTCTGGGTCAGCAGGGGTGAAATGAACACTGGAACCTTTCTAGGCCAATCGGCACGGGACAGTGAGACCATGAAAATCTGCCATCATACTGATGGATCCATTATTCTAAGAATAAACAGTTGTTTAAACGCGTGTGTGTAAAATTTATTTTTCACAGAGAGAGAAGTTATGTGATATCTCGACAAAGCAAGACAGGTAAGTTCAATTTGGAATTATAGTTTCTATTCTCCTGTGAACTCAGAGATAACAAAGCATGAAATTGTCTTCCAGATGCATTAAATGTAATTTAGGTGAGTTAACGAATATAGTTGACCTTAATTAGTTAAATTCTCTTCAATCATCACATTAGTGAGCCTTAAATACCTCTTCCCACCCCCAGAATTCCTGGCGCCCCCTCCAGGAGGACTCAGGGCTGACCTCCCAGCACATGCAGTTTGCTCACAGGCGTCCTTTGTCCTCGGAAATCTTTCAGTATAATGGCACTTTGTCTGCCTTGCCGAACCCAGAACAGTTGATTTCTTCCACCTATCCTAAAACGCACATTCATATTTAAGCCACCATTTTTTGTCAGGAAAGCAGAATTCTGCAAGGAGGACTTGTACCCAAAGGGTACCCATTCAAAGTCTTCTGAAGCAATAAAACTGGACCCACCTCTAAGTCGTGAGTCCTCCTATGACACAGGCTTTTCAGGTTTAGCTTCCAAATCCCAAACATAAACTATGACTTATTTCCAAGAATTTCTTTCAGTAGCTCATGCTAATCTTAAATCCAGGCACCCACCCTCACCCTACTCTAGTTCAAAGGAGACACACAGAGGAGAAACTTGAGATCTGCTTGTTGAGTTTAACTGAATCATGGGCCCATCGATCACCTAATGCTAAACTCTTAAGAGTTTGTGAACTACAGAAAAGACTGTTACAAGAGTGTTTTCTCCTTTACAGAACCTAAACCAGGGGTCAGCAAACTGCTTCTGCAAAGGGCCAGAGAGTAAATGTTTTTGTCTTTTTGTGCTATGTAGTCTCTGCTGCAATGACTCAGCTCCGCTGCTGCGATGTGAAAGCAGCCACACATAGTATGTGAATGCTGGGCACGGCTGTGTGCCAACAAAACTTTATTTATGATGCCTGGTGAGGGCCCAATTCTGTGCCCTGATCTAAGAAAGGGAATGTAATCTACCAGATGCTCTCCTCTCACACAAATACTGATTGTTGGGCTGAGAGGAGCCATATCAGGAACCCAAAAAACACTCAGCAACCTCACTAATATAATAGAAGAGCCAGCTCAAATCCGAGTCCTCCATGCCTGATTCCACATCTTGCGCAGGCAGTCTACCCACTTCTGTGCCACTCTCTCAAGGCTTTTAAAAACATGCAGTCCTCACAAACCAGCCCAAAGGATCAACAACCAGAAACTCTGCTGTTCCTGTCAAAGAGAGCTGCTCTCCTGGCTTGTCCACAACACTGCCACTTTTCCAACCCGAAGTAACATCACTTTGAACACAGCCATCCCTGCCATTCCCAGGACCTAGGAGCAGCAGCCTACATGTGGGCCTGGGGCTGTGGCTTCTGTGCAGAGTGGAAGGGCAGTGACAGGGGGCTCAGCGTCCTCATATGGACAGTCTGTCTCATAGGGCATCTTCACTTGTGCATCACCCCATCTTTCATCACAGATGCTGCCCCTGGGACAGCACAGCTGTTCACAGGACTGAGACCCTCAGTTCTGCCACAGGTGGTCAAGTCCTCTTTGGTAACTTCACAGGTATGAGCAGTTACATTCTCCTTCTTCCAGGTGCCAGGATTTCAGAACCCAGAACTCTAGTATCCTCTCCTGGGTTGCACTAAGTTGTTCAAGAGAAAGATCTTAAACCAACTGCTCTGAATTTCTCCCCAAACCGATCTCTCCATTTATTGCAAAATTATTTATTGGGAGCCAACCAAGCCTCTTTTCCCTCTGTGACATGCTTGCTGGTGGCACTCATTGTCCTCATCACCTAGGACTATGAGATCATTGTTTATTTAGCAAGCACTAACACAAAGCTTCCTCATTCCAGGTATTGTCTGGGGCACTTTGCCAATATTAACTCACTGATTCCTAACAACACCACTCTAGGTGGGTGCTTCAACTCTTCCCATTTTATAGATAAGAAAAATGAGGTGGAGAGAGGTGACGCAGCCATAAAATCACATGTGGTCAATGGCTCTGGTCAGCAGAACAATGACTGCCCCCCCAAACACATCTTAGTCTCTGGAGCCTATGAATACAGTAAGTTACACAACAAGAGTGAACTAAGGTTGCAGAAAATTAAAATTGCTAACCAGCTGATCTTAAAACAAGATTTTCTTGATTATCAGGATGAGCCCTGTGTAATTACAGGGGTCTTTTAAATGTGTGAGAGAAAGGCATGACGGTCAGGGTCCAAGTGACACGATGACAAAAAGTGACTGCTGGCTTTGAAGATGAAATATGAAGAAACCACGGGATGCAGGCAGGCTCCTAAAGCTAGGAAAGGCAAGGAAACAGGTTCTTCCCCAGAGCTTCTGGAAGAGTATAGTCCTGTGGACATCTTGATTTTTGCCTGGTGAGAACCTTTTAGGACTTCTGGCCTGTGTTTTTTTAAGCTACTTTGCTTGTGGTAATTTGTTAGAGGAGCAGTGTGAAACTAAAAGAGATTTTGATACTGGGAGGGCTGCTGTAACAAATGTGGACGTGCCTTTAGAACTGAGCAACGTGCAGAGGCTGGAGAATTTGAGAAGAATAAGAAGAGCCTAGATTGCCTTTAATAGACAGTCAGAAATATGAATATTAACAACTCTGCCAGTGAGGGCTCAGAAGGACGTAGGGAGCATGGATGAGGAAACCTGTATCATCTTGCAGAACACCTCCATCAGCAGGAATAGACTACAGGGAGAAATACGGATGTGAAGGGCTGCCAGTGAGGGCTCAAATGGAAATGAGGAACATGTCACTGCAAGCTGAAGAAAAGGGGATAGTGTCAGAAAATGATCATCATGAGACAGATTTTGGAGGCGCAAATGAGAGTGATACTGCCCCACCTTCGAGGGGGTACAGCCTTGAGGGGTGGGGGATAAACAAGAAGGAGGCTTCAAGTCTTCCAGTCTCTGGTGATGGGATCTATTAAGGCACACTGTCACTTTGTCATTGTCTTGTTGTTTCCTTCAAATCAATGATCAAATGTGAAATGATACCACTTATTTCCCAACTGGCCTCTCCCTCTCCTCTGGAGTTTAAAGCCCAGGGAGCAGCAACCCCATCAAGCTGTTCTTTGCGGCAGAATGGGTCCTGGAACAATATCTGGTGGGTATACAGTATGGGCTCTGTTTACATTTGCTAAACAAAGGGCATCATCTTTTTAGACTGCTCCCACCAACCAGTGACAGAGAGGAGACAGTGGTTAAGTTTGATCGGGGCTGTGTCTTGTTTCTGGGCAACCTTCTTTCGCTTCTGGGACTTAACAAACTGTACATGGTGACTGCTCCCCACATGTCTGCCCAACAAGGCAAAAGTCAGAGCCACAAAGGAGGTGCACTACACCTAGACAGACAAAGTCTAAATCCTACACTTCTACCATCTCTTTCTCTGTCTCCCCATTGCTAACGTGCAAACAATCATACCTCCCTCTGAAATCTTATGTCTGATTAAGATCCTACTTAACAGCCTAGAAAATCTCTTCTCTCCAGCTCCACCCACCACTCTGCCCTGCAGGCTTCCCGGTGCTTTGCTTTTTGAATGGATGAGCAGAGAGTAAAAAGGAAACTCTGACCCCTTACTATCAGTTTTACTATTAAACAATCTAACAAACACCCTCCACCCTCCGGCACTCCCACCCACCTCATGTGACCAAGAGCAGCATCAAAGAGATTCATCTTCCAGCTGATCTTCATCCTTATGCTTCAGTATAAAAATTAAAATGAACACAATTTAAAAAACAATACAGAATGGAAAGAAAGTTCAAATTAAGAGCAAGACAAAAGGAGGAAAAAAGTAGGATCCCTTAAAAGTTAAACTTTTGAATTTCTAATAGGGATTACCACTAAAAGGTATCTTTTCATAGCTATCCTTTCCCTCCAAGTGACCCATAACCCTACAGTCACCAGGAAGCCAGGCACAGAGATAGCCTGTGTGCTGTTGACTCTGAGCCTCGGTCACCCTTAGCATGTGTACACAATAGGTTGGCAATGTGGAGAAGGAGCCTGGCAGCACTGGCCCCAGCCCCACCAAGCTATCCCGCCACCCCCGCCACTCCCCCACCCCAGCCTGACTGAGCTCACACTCGAGGATTCCAGGAAAAAGAAAGTGGCAGCTTGGCAGAAAGGAAATGAGTTGCTGCCTCCAGGAACCCAACAAAGTTACGGGACAGCTCATCAGCTATTTTACAAAACCCTCTGAGGATCAAGATTTGGCGATATTCATTGTGCCCTTGTCACTGAAGAAGAAAGTAGCCAGTCAAAATTACTTCATACCCTAGATGCTGGAGACACCCACTCTGACACCTAAAGTCAGCTCCTGCTCCAAAAACACCACCCCTCATGGTAAAAGGGCAGGTTCTCAAGTCAGTCACTATAGGATTCTCGGTTTGGGTCCCCCAATGCCAATCCTGCATTATCTACTTGTAAACCAAGGACAGTAGAGAAGTCCAGCCAGTCAACAAAAGGAGCAAAAAGGCCAGCCTTGTCCAAAACAGGCAGACAAGTCGTGTTAATTTGATTTCATATGCCTTCTGGAGTTTGCGTTCCGTAGCTACCAAATGCTTAATGCTAGAGAGTCAGCTTAAACAGTTAAGGATCTTAGAGAAACATTACTTTGCAGCCTGGAGTCTGAGAAAAGAGCAGAGAAGGGTACATTCGTACCTGAGATGCTTGCTGTTTTCACAGTGTGACTGCAAATAAATTAATCAAAATGTTAACTGCCATATGAAAAAAGACAGCAATAAAAAAAAAGAGGACAGAGGAGGAGGAGATAGATGTATTTCAGTGGACTCTATTAATTCAGTTTTAATAGAGAATTAGTTAAAATCAAGACTGGTGCACCCAAGTTGGCAATTTAAAAATTCTAGCCAAGACCTGTTTGGTACCTATATAATTTGTAAAGTGCTGCTATATACATTAAAAAAAAAAAAGTCAGATCTTAAAGTTTCAGGGTTCTAAAAAGTCATGCTCATTGAAAATGTGCCATGCTATTTACAGTTTCATTACAGTATCTTATTCTCTTTATAGGGAAGGAAATATATTCTACTCTAACACTTTGACAGTACTATTTTGCAGTTAAACTGAAAGCTTGAATCAAGATCTTTCTAAGTTGTACTTATGAAAACTCACAAATATTATACACACTATAAATAATTCATTATCTATCCTAAAAATGCTTCTACAGAAAATCACTTCAAACTCCCGTAACACACATGAGCTCAGATCAAGCAGGTGATAAAGAAACTGGAAAATGCAGATGTGCTCAGGACTGAGATTTGAGTTGTTTCCTGCTGTCCTAGCTAAACCTTGCAGAGAAAGGCTCTGTGCCTCAGTTTCCTCTTTTGTAAAAAAAAAAAAAAAAAAAAGAGGGTAACTATACTAGCTTTGCTCACCCCTCAGAGTCGTTGTGGATATCAGATGAGATCGTGTTTGGGAGAGTCTGGTTACCACTAGCAGGCTCAGCGCAGAACGGTGACAATCTGAAGCCAGACACTGCCATGGGAACCAGACAGTACTATAAGGTACACAAGTGACACAGGTCCTCTCTTTGGAGCCAGGGATGCTTTTAAAGTGTCACCCAATTGTCACTAAACCCATCGAGTGGCTGAACAGTAAGAGTTTCCCAGCCAGCAAAGGAGAACAAGTGGGAACAGAGAAGAGCCAAAGGTGCCGGTGCACTGTGAATGGGGGGCCTGATCCCTGAATTAGGGTCACCTGTCCTGGGAGGGAGAGACCCTGTGCGTGTGCGGGGACGCCTGTCCTGGGGGATCCTGCTGTATGTGGGGGACCCTGTACCCGGGGGGTCCTGTCTTAGAGGACCCTGACCTGGGGGGAGGACCCCGCCCTGGGGGACGTTGCTCTCGAGCGGGGAGCCCCGCGCCCCGCGTCCCGGAGGAGTTCCACACGGCGTGGGCCCAAGCGGCGCCAGCCCTCACCTGCGGTGTCCCAGATGGAGATGTTGTAGGAGCCCCACTGCTTCAGGTAGAAGGCGCCCCCCACCGTGCTGACCGTGTCCGAGAAGCGCCGCTCCATGTACCTCTGGAGCAGCGACGTCTTCCCCACGTTCATGTCCCCCAAGAGCACGATCTTCCCGTCGGGCTTCCTCATCCTCCCGCAGGAAGCCCCCCTCTGGCCCTCCGCTCCCGTCCGGGACCCGGGGCTCGCGGAGACCGGGACTTAGCGAGCCCCCGGACTCGCGGGGACCTGCCCAGACCTTCCGGTCAGACGCCTGGAAGCGCGGAAGCAGCACGTGTCCGCGGTGGGGAAGGAGCGGGGACCTGGTCCGGGGGCGAGGCCAGGGCGCCCCGGCCCCGCCCCGCCCCGCCCCGCGCCAGGCCCCGCCCACGACCCCGGCCCGGGCCCCGCCCCGCGCCAGGCCCCGCCCACGACCCCCCGGGCCCCGCCCCGCTCACGACCCCGGCCCCGGGCCGTCTCGCACCAGGCCCCGCCCACATCCCCGGCCCGGGCCCAGCCCCGCCCACGGCCCCGGACCCGGCCCCCGGACCCGGCCCCCGGACCCGGCCCCCGACCCCCGCCCGCCTCCCGGCTCTGCCACCCACTCCGCCTCGGCCGCTCCCCCTTCCCGGCTCCGCCTTCCTCGGTGGTCCCAGCGCCCTAGCCCGGCCTCGCCCGGGACCCTGCCCTCCCCTCCTCCCTGCCTCCCAGCAGCGCGCCCCCGTCCCCGTCCTCCGCACCTCCTGCCTAGGGCCCCCCTCGGCTCCCGGCGACTGCCGGCTCTGCCCTTTCAGTCCTCGCCTACCCCGCCCCCTTCCCATCAGGTCAAACCCTGAGGACACGGCCCTGAGCGACGCTGGAGGCCCCGGACGCTTATGACCTCAGCGCCCGAGGTCCGGGGCGAGTGACGGGAGCCCCGTCGCGGTCCCGTCCACCCAGGGCTTTCCCAGCTGCGTCCGTTTCCTTCTCTCTGTGTGTGCAAATGTCGCCACCAGCCAAGGTCGTCAAAGTGGACCTTCAATGAGCGTCTGTGGAAACCCGTCGTAAGCCTCCAACTGCTAATGGTTAGGAAACGGGAGGAGAGGAGACGACAGGAGCGGTTTCTAGTGTCCTTTTGTTGTGTTCACTTTTGCAAGAAACCGTTCATGCTCTGTTAACATTTGAAAAGTTGACAGCCATCCCCATTTAAAGCTTTGGAGTGAAAGTTTGACAGCTAGCAGAATCTCTCCTTCCTTTTTAATAGAGCAAACCTTTGAAATGTTGCTAAAATATGCAATGTGTGGGATTTGGTATTTATTTTAGAGAAAACACTGGTGTGGAACTCTGCTTTGGTTTGAACACCTGTGGGTGGTGCGTGCTGCGGCCACTGTGTGCCCTTACCGTTCCCTGTAAGAAGGGAATGGGACCCGTGGCCCACTTAAGTGGGCTCTCTGAGACTCAGGCAGGGCGGGGGTGTGAAGGCATCTCGTCCATTGCGCATCTCACGGGTGAAAGGTTAACCCGGGGCTGACCTCGCATCACTACTGCTTTCTCTGTTCAGAGATCTGCCATACTTCCTATTTCCTACTCCACAGGTTGGAACTCTGCCCACTGTTAGCTGCTCCCCACACACATACTTACCACCCTTTTTACAATTGCTTTCCCACCCCCTTTCCCTTTATGGCTCCATCCTGCTTTATTTTCTTGCCACTATCTAAAATTGTATTGCTTATTTACGAGTTTAACTGCGCTATCTCCCTCTCTAGAATATAAGCTCCATCTGAGAAGGGACTTTTTCTGTTTTCCTCAATATTGTGCTTAGTGAAGAGTAGCTGGCACATAATAGTTGCTCAAGAAAGCTTTGAGTCAGGGAAGAATGGGTGAGTTCACCATCCTGGTGAGGCCAGAAGCGATGTCATACAAATACATCATGACCAGCCATGCTCCACACCCTCACTCATAGAGTCTGCCTCACCTGAAAAGCCCCTAGTCCCAAATCGCTATAGGTGGCCCTAGAAACTTCAGCAGTCAGCTCAGGCACCCCTCCTCAGAGCCCTCCCCCTCAGGTGGGCCTTTTCAGGTTCTGTTCTCTGCATTCCCCCCAACTTCTCAGCCCCTTCATGCATTTTTTCCCTGAGGATTAATAACTGGCTCATTTTATTCAGCATTATCTCTTCTTGCAATTTAAAATTTCTCTAGGGACAGGGAGCATGTTTTAAGCTAATTCTGTATCCCATCCAGTTTACTACACCTTTCTTAGCACACTCCATCATTCAATAAATATGAGACTATAAGCCGGTGGGAGTGGGGTCTTTTGTTTTGTTCTCCAGTGTCTCCCAAGCACCTAAAACTGGAATCTACTCCATGCTCATATTTGAATGTATTTGTTGGTTAACTGAATGTTGTCTCCACTTGAAAAACTGCTCCATTCAGAGAAGGGTTTGGAGATGTTGGGACTTTCCAGCACCTAGACCAGTGCTCAGAATATAGAATTCACTCAGCAAGTTCGTTTAAATATATTTTTTTTAATTGTACAGCACTTGAAAAAAAATCTAAATTTAGCCAAAAGTATGTCTCCAAATCAAATTTCCACTACTCTTAAAAAAAAAAATGGCTTAAAGACTGTCAATGGCCTTATTCATACCAGGAAGCAATATTGAGGAAGGAGGTAAGCTTAGGGTTAAGAGTCTGTTTAAACTAGCTACTTACATGCCAAGTCCGATGTTTATTTTGCCTGGATTTAAACCACTGGCCTAACAGGGTAATCCTTTTTCCATTGCTAGATGAAATGTGCCCAAGGCAAAGAAAATTATGTAGTTTTTTAAGAGATGCAAACTGAGCAATTCAGGGACTGTTTACAGTTGCAATAAAAGGAATAGGAAAATGTGGTTGCTTCTCTCGGATTTTGCAAAGTAGCTTTGGAGCATTTCTAGGTACTTCATTGTAGAACAATTCTACCTTTTAAAAGACTTACTTCCAAAAAAAAAAAAATTCTGCCTATCTATCATGCATGCATTCAGCAGAAAGGAATGGAAGCGCTTAGTCCTGACCTAGGGATAGTGCCAATAAAATAAACAACCAAAATAATAGATTGTGATTAAGTGTTAGATGGAGAAAAATAGAGGAAAGAGGTAGATAAAGAATGAGGCCTGAGGGTGGATGTGGGAGGGGTGGGGAGGTCAGTTTTAAACGTGAGTGAGTGAGTGAGTGAGTGAGTGAGTGTGTGTGTGTGTGTGTGTGTGTCTGACTATAAGGAAGTTTCCACCAAGCATCAGAATGAGGTGAGGGGTTAAACATGCAGTTTTCTGTAGGAAGAAGGATTCAGGTAGAAAAAACAGCTGAGTTTGAAGTCCCTGGGGCAGAAGCCTGCTTGGAGACTCTATGGGCCACAGGGAGGTCAAATCACTGATCAGGAAAGGGAGGATGAGCTGGAAGAGGGGGTGAGTGGAGCAGAGGTCAGTATGGCCTGTGCGTTGTCCTCTGAATGAGATGAAAGGGTGCTGAAGGATTTTGAGCAAAGGAGAGACATGATCTGTCCTGACCAACATCACTTGCCTATTGTGTTAAGGTGGTCATGGCAGATGAAGGGACACCAGGGAGAGAGACAATAGTGACTCGGATCAGTGTGACAACAGCATTGAGAGTTACTTATATTCAGAATACATTTTGAAGGTGAAAACCCAGGATTTGATGTGGATTGGATGCAAAATAAAAAGAGTGAGCGGAAAGAAAGAAAGAAAAGGAGGAGAGAGGGGGTGGAAATATAGAGGAGCCAAGGACCAGCATCTGAGAAAATGGGGTACCATGCACACCTTCATCTTCTCTAGAGTAACAGTGGTTCATCTCTAAAGCAGGGCTTCCCAACCTCAGCACAACCAACATTTGGGACCAAATAATTCTTGGTCATGATGGCTGTCCTGTGATTATTTAAAAGCACCTCTGGCCTCTACCTACCGACCACCATCACCCCAATGTAACAACCAATAGATGTCTCCGGACATTGCCAAATGTCCCTGGGGGCCAAAATTACCTTCGGTTGAGAAACATTGTTCCAGAATAATACCAGTGTACCTTAAAATTTATCATTAAATGTCTTAAAAGTGAACATCACTCAATATTTATTTTGAGACATGCTTTATGAGATATTTATAAATATCGTGGAAATCTATTTGTCTCCACAACATAGTAATTTATTAGTATTTATTAGTCACCTACTATGCATTGCTTCATTATACATATAATCTCTTGTGCTCCTAAGATTGCTTAAAGTAGATTCCTGATAAGGGAAATCACAGCTGAAAATAACTTTTTCAGGGCCACACAGCTGACTTGTGGCACAGAGAATGTATCTGATCTTAAAGTCCCTCCCAGTACAGTGCCATCTGAGCAATAACTCTAAGGTTTATATTCATAAAATATTGATTCCCTTCTCTTTAGTTGACATCCACAACTACTTAAGAACAAAAATGATTTGTATGTACAGTGACGTACTCTAAATCAAGGGTCCCTAATTCTCAGGCCGTGGACGGGTACCGGTCCATGGCCTGTTGGGAACTGGGTTGCACAGCAGGAGGTAAGCAGTGACATGCAAGTGCAGCTTCACCTGTATTTGCAGCCACTCCCCAGCACTAGCATCACGCCTCAGCTCCACCTCAGATCACCAGGCATTAGATTCTCACAAGAGCACCGGTCCTTGGTGCCAAAAAGGTTGGGGACCGTTGCTCTAAATGATCTACCAGTACTTGAATATGCTACCTCTCATTAGAATGGACAGAGCAGTTTGGTCTGTTATATCCTTAAATGTAATGAGATATATTTTCACTTGACCATGTCTTTCTTTAAACTAACCCCCTACTGATGGAATTCCTGACCAAGCATATATATGTATTATCTCAGTTAGGATTAGGTTCTCATGGAGAAGGACAAAAAGCCCCAAATAAATGAAGTTTAAAAAGGATAGACATTCCGTTCACTAAAAAATTTCTGTAGAAAGTAAACCATCTGGGGCTGGCCCAGCAGTCTTCTACAAAATCCTCAGGACTCTTTCCAGCTCACAGCTCTGCCAGCTGAGAGGTGACTCTCACTCTCCTGACCCTGGTTGCAGCTCCAGCTGTCACACCCATGTTCCAAGCAGCAGGTGTGAGAAAGGGTGGATGGGGGACAAATAGCTGACCCTTTTACTTACATCCCATTAGACAGAAGTTAGCTACGAGCTATCCCTAACTGTAAGGAAGGCTGGGAAATGTAGTCTTTAATCTGAGTCATCATGTTCCCTAATTAAAAAAAAAAAAATCTAATATGAAAAGATGAGGAGGAAGTGTGCTGGGGTAGGGTGGGGGGCAATTAGCAATTTCTGCCTTAGTACTGTTCACAATATTATTGCCAAAATACTATTATTTATTTAATTTTAGACTTCCATTAACACTGAATTACACTCTTCTCTTCTCCTGGGTGGCAAATAAGTCTTGAATTATGTGACAAATCTCATAAGCCCACTGGAATTCAGCATACAGATGCATTGATGGTAGTGACATCTGCAAGGGGCATTGCAGAGATTAGCAGTGTGTGTGCTGATTGATCATTTATCCGACCTGCACAACATCCTCCCAACATTAGGTGAAAAAGTTTAATCTTTACCAACATAGTGGGTGGAAATAGATCTCATTTCCATTTGCATTTCTTTTATCATCAGTAAAGTCAAAATCATTTTTTTAAAAATTTATTGGTCATTAATGGTTGTTGTGGTTGTTGATTGCCTGTTTATAACCTATGCACATTTTTAAATTAGAGTCAACTACAGGTTTGATATTCTTCAAAATAAAAAAATTGAGGATCATATGTGTATCCAATGAAAATAAATTTTAAACATATATAAATACAAAACAGGTAAATTATAAGCACAAATTTCTATGATATATAACATATATGAAAGCATATATATATATATTCATGTAACTATGTCAGTGTTATTTGTGGTGATTTTTTTCACCACACAAGTACTTTTTTTTTTATTTCTATAACCAAATCTACCAACTTTTCTTGCATAGTTTCTGGCCATTTCATTGTCCATCCATTTCATTGATCCCCTTGATTTCCTGCTAACAGTCTGGTGTCAGCTCAGTGAAAGGAAAGAGCATGAGATGAACTGGATTTCAAATCCAGATAGGCCATTTTTTAACTAAGCAACTCTGGGCAAATGTTCCTAATTGTTCTACCCTTCAGTTTCCTTGTCTATTAAATGTAGATGATGCTGCCCCTTTCGGTGTTGTTGCGGATATGTGACCCTTTACACAGGATGTGCACAGTAAAGTCAGTTCTCTTATTCCCTCCTGTGTGGGGGAGCCCTTCCCCACCCACAATTCAACCAGTATTCCTTCTGCCAGAACCACCCACACTCGATAGGATGAATCAGGCCCTTGAGAACACCGACTTACTCAAGCCTGAGCGGGAAACAGTGGGTACTTACTGAGTCTGTTTTATCTTTCAGTTTCAGATACCCAAACTCCTGGCCCGAGTTTCTGCTCTTCTTTCTTTTAGGATTTCCTTCATCCTCTTCCTTTCTACAAGTGGAGTTGATGATCTGAGGGCTGGAAGGATCGCACTGCAACATTCCAGGATTGGGAAAGCAGTGTTTCTGGGCCTTTTACAGGACTGCTAGGTGAAACAAACTTACAGAAAGACTATTAGGCATAACATCTACACACAGAGTGTGAGTGGGGGAGGGAGGATCTAGTTGAGACAGTTTGAAAATTCCTTTGTCTGCTTAAAAAAGGCAAAACAAAATATCCAAACTTGTATGGCATAACAATACTGGCTGCTATTTCATATCAACAATTTGCCAAGATTGTTTCTTCTTATATTTTAGAATGTACTTTCACTTGTTACAACGTTGATGCCTTCCATCAGCTCATGTCTCTTTATCATAAAAATTATCCTAAACCTTCAAAGCAAATTTAATGGAAATTTATAGAAATGGAAACAAAGTCTACACAAACTCCAAAAATGGTAGATTTTTAATGAAAAGGGAATTCTCTAAAATAAAAAATATGTGGTGCCATTCAGTATAGGAGGGAAGATTACAGATCTTGTCTTCTGCACCATCTGTCCATCTTCTGCATTGTTCACCAACCCTCTAAATCATCTGCTATCATTAACCCTCAATCACACATACTTCAGGGGAATCTTAGAGTTACTCCTGCCCAGGAATCACATAACTGTTCCAGGATCGGTGCTACAGCATCTTCCTTCATGGTATCTTCTAAGTCATACCATTCTTTCTATCTCTAGTTTAGCTTGACCCAAATTTGGGTAATTTCATAAGTAAATCCCAAACTATAGGTCATCTATTCTGTCCTAACACTGGTTCAAGTATGTCTAGTCACCTTCCTCTGTCTCACAATGGACACTGGTCATTATGTTTCCTTCCCAAAGTTCTTCACTCTAGTCTAATATTTAAATTTTTCTTTTAACAGTTGAACTTCCTCTTGCAAAACAATGTGAACTTCCCTGTGCAGATAGAACAAGGAACTCAAATTGCTTTCGATTTTTCAGTAATTGAGCAGATTTTGAAAGTTTTTAAAACATTGTGCATGAAACGTTTTTCTAAATTGTGCTAATCCATTTATTGTTAACCTCTTCCACCTCAATGTCAGCCTTGCAGGCATTGGAGAGTGAATCTGATCATGTCTGACCAAAGAAAGGTACAGAGGGTTTTTTTTTTAATCTCTGTGAAAACATGTTTTTCTGATTTTTTTATAGATATGCCCACTTTAAAATATTTCACTTCTTATCTTGTCCATTTCTTATTCCTCACTAATTCTTAGCTGGAATTTTCAGAGACAGGCAAGTTTAGAAACAGAAGCAGCTTTCCTCTTCTGGGCAACTGTCATTTCTGTCATTTGCTCTGCAATGCTCATTAACACTCATTGTGCCACTTCCTCCTGGAAGCCTGTCCTGCCCCCTACCCCCACCTCCCCAAGCAATTGCTCTCATCTGCATCATCCTTGGCCAATCTAAGTCATTTCAGTCTTTCAACTCATTTGTGGCTTTTGACACTGTTTTCTGCTTCCTCCTTTTTGAAAATCTGTAACTGTGGCCTTTCCCACCTCCTTACCACATGTGCCCTTTGCCTCCCCAGGAATCTACCTTTAATTACGTGTTTCTTTTTTAAATAAATTTGCCCTACATGTGCTAAGTATCCTATAAATCTTTATCTGAGCATTGAAACTTCTGTTACTTATCATGTTGGCTGGATTTTTTTGTAATAGAACTTTGGCCCCACTGGAATCAAACCTAAATGCAGCCCAAAGCAGACTTGTGAATATGGACCTTCTTAAAGAGTGTAGACTTTCTGAAAAATAAATAAAAAACAATGAATGTAATGCTGCTACAAAAAGATCATGACGTTTTCCTGAGATTTTAAGCCAGTGATATAATTCAAGCATTTAAGCAACCATTTAGTCTAATCTCAGGATTTCAGAGTTACGGTAATTTCTCCAAATTGCATCATTATGAGGTTTGGAGACGTTACAGGGAAGAGATAATCAAGGGCTTATCCACCAGTGCCTGGAGACCAGTGGGTAGAGATGGGGCAGCAGACAGCCAGTTTCTCCGTACAACGTTACCGACCCCTTGAAATTTGGACTGTTGAGAGGAAAAATTTTTCTACCAATTTCGATTCAGTGGTTGGGGGCCTGAAAATTAACAATAGACAGATTAACAGGAGAAAAGAAAGTAAGTTTTATTCCCACCAAAGTGAATGCATTTGGGTGAAAGACCCCTAAACAGTTGGATATAGGAGTTTGTATACCAGTTCAGAAGAGGAAAGGTTGGGGAGGGGGGAGCAGAAAGGGCTTCTATGAGGCGATAAATAAGCTTTTAGGAAAACAAATGGGAGATATGACAGCTGTGAAATGTTTGTTTATGCAATTTCTCATCCTGTATGAGTGAGAGAGGGGATTTATGGTTGTGTCACTCTTGGAAGTCTCTGCTTTCAGATAAATAAATCTCTGCAAAGGCTTCTTTCTGCCTCAGCTATATCTCAAATATATTCAGTTTAAAATAACCTTTATACCAGCTCTATGAGTCCAATGAGTCCCTATGAGACCACTAGAGACCTTGCGTTTGGCCAGAAGGAACTTTCTTCCTGGGTGAATCGTGCACAGAGCTAAACTCACCTGGGCTCAAGGTTCATTGAATTGTTCTAAATAAGATCTCCATGTCATCCAGAAAGGCCAGAGTCTCAAGCATTTCCCCTGTAGGAAACAGGCAAAGATTCCTGCACTTCATTGTATAATTTACTTTTCATCTCCAAAGATTGAAGTTACATACTTGCTGTTGTCTAAATGCTGTGTCCCCTCAAATTCATAATGTTGAAATTCTAACTCCCCGAATGATGGTATTAAAAGTGAGACATTTGAGAGGAGATTTAGTCATTGGGTTGGAGCCCTCATGAATGAGATTAGTGCCCTTATAAAAATGACCCTAGGAGGTCCCTGCCTCTTTTCTCAAGTGAAGACACACTCAGAAGCTGTCCATCTATGAACCAGGAAGCTGGCTCTCACCAGACATGAATCCTCCAGCACACTGATCTACTTTCCGGCCTCCAGAACTGTGAAAAATAAATTTCTCTAGTTTATAAGCCACCCAGTCTGTGGCATTCTGTTATTGCTGCCTAAACAGACTAAGATAGCACTTTTTTTAGACTACCCAAGGAGAATAGATGTATTTTCCTTTCCCAAATGCTTCCTATAGTTTTTGGCTGCAATATGAACAGATGGGAATCTGAGGACAGTACTGTTGTTCTCCCTTTGGAACACAGCAGAGCCAAGAGGAGCCCCAACGTCACCTCTCTGTTGGCTGTCAACAAGAACTGGCCCATCTTTAAAGAAAGGCATCCTGCCATAAAAACTCCAGTTTATCATTTATGTTCAGTAATTCATCTACAGTGTGGCTCTGAAATATTTTCAGAAATGAGCTTATCAGATTTTCAGTCTTTCCCAAGCTGCCCTATTTACTCTCTGTTCTCTCTTTCTTATTCATGTCGGTTCTTTATTTCCCTGGCTCTAACTGACCACTGGTAACTGTTTTGAATATTAGAAAACAGAACCAGAAACCTCTTTCTAGACACTAATTATTTAGAACCATATCTGAGAGCCAGCAAATAAAGATGCTCAGATCTGCAAACAAATAGTTTTTTATTCTTTAGATGAGCCAGCTATTTTTATTCTGTCAGTGGACAACCACTCCTATAAGAGATTCAGTTTTGATGATTAAGGAACGAATTCATTCTTTGAGCTACCTGAGTAAATATTAACATGGGTCTCATGTTATTTAGAGGAAGCATCAAGAACTGTTTATAACCCAAAGTTAATTTTCAAAAATGACTAACCACTGAGCCAAGCCCTAGGTTTTCAGAAGTGGGCAATCTACGTAGTTATGCTTAATTTTTAGAGCCTTATTTATGTTTTCCTGTACTTATCACAATTTCTACAATGAATACATATTACTTTTGAGAAGAGCAAAAGCAGATACAAAGTTAAACTTAATTTGAACCTGGAAAAATAAGATGAAAGTTTATGGGAAGCACCAAATGAAAAGTTTATAATTTATTATTTCTGATTTTGGTTGAAATAATATTTCCTGATACTGTCAGTGTATACAGGGAGTGTATTTGGGCACAGGGAGAGATGAAGGAGAACTATGGTTAGTGAAGTGTATTTAATTTGTGATATTACAGCTCTAATATTCTGAAGTTGCATAGTTAGTGAGACTTGGTCCAGCACTTACACAATTCTCAACAGCTATTGTTTGATAAGGGTAAAAATATTAAAAATATAAGTTGAACCATATGAAATTGACAGTACTTGAGCTTTTGTAACCTAAAACATGGTGCTTTCATATGGTTCAACTTGCAACTTAGTAAGCTCTAGTTTTCTAGATGATGTTCATTGGGTTGCTTTAAGTACATAATTTTCTCTCAGCCACAAAAACTAAAAACGAATGTTTAGCCTTAGTCTGTTTTCTCTTATCCCAACATCTTAACAATTACAAGGGCCAGTGGTGTCACCTGGCTGCATTTTAGAGGAAATTTCTTAAAAATACCAACCTGATTGTCCTACCCAGACCAACAAAGTGAAAATCTCTGAGGACCAGGGTTTGGGGAGCAGGTTTAAAAAAAAATTATTGGGATATAGTTGACAGACAGCAAACTGTACATTTTTAAAGTGAACAATTGGAGAGGTTGACAAATGTGTTCATTCATGGTCCATCACTACAGTTGAGATAATGAACATATCTATCACCTCAAAAGTCTCCTTGTGCCCCTTTGTCATCTGTCCCTTCTGCTCCTTCCACCCTCTCTGTACCCAAGGAACCACTATCTTCTATTGATCTTCTATTGCTATAGAATAGTCTGCAGTCTCCACAATTTTATATACATGAAATGATAAAGTGTATGTACATTTTTGTCTACGCTTCTTTTACTCAGTATAATTTCTACATGTTGTCATATGTCTAAATAATTTGTTTCATTTTATTGCTATGTAGTACTCCACTGCATGGATGTATCACAATTTATTTACTCACTTTCTGGATATTTGGAGTATTTCTACTCTTTGGCTATTACAAATAAAGCCTCCATGACCATTTATGTACAAGTCTCAGTGTGGACAAAAGCTTTTATTTCTCTTGGGTAAGTACCTACAAATTGAATGGCTGGATCTTATGGTAAGAATATTGTTAAGTTCTTAAGGAACTATTCAGCTGCCTTTTCAGAGTGCTTGTTCTAATTTACGTTCCCACCAGCATGTATGACAATTCTAGTTTTCCACATCCCTGCCAACATTTGGTATGTCACTCATTTTAATTTTAGTCATTCTAGTAGGTATATAATGGTATTTCACTCTGGTTTTGATTTCCATTTCCCTGAAGACTCATAATGTTGGGCATCTTTATGTGCTTTTGCAATTTGTAGACCTTCTTTGATGAAATGACCATCAAATCTTTGCATAGGTCGTAGTATTCTTAAAAAGGTCAGGTAATTCTAATGTGCAGCTGTGGTTGAAAGTCACAAGACTACCAAAACTCACGAATTCTGGAGCTGAACTCCCATGTCAGCTTCTTGTGCCCCCTACTGGTGGGGGATGGTACCCTCTCATATTCAGATTTATGGAAAAGGCAAATTCTTAGCCCAGAGTCCTGAGGACCCTTCTGGGGCTAACCTCAGAACAATTCATTCTTTGAGGGATTTAAATGTGAAAACGATCATCTCCTCCTCTTCTTCATGCGACCCCTCCTGTAATGATGATGAAGTCCCTAATCACTTTACTATTTCCTGGAAATATTCCACCAAAATTTTTTTAGGCAGCTCTAGGATAAGGTTCCCGACTTCACAGCTCCTTTCCTCCAAATGGGTGTTTGGAGGATATATACTCAGGATCGCCTCTGGGCTTGAATTCGTGATGAACACAGCCTGCAGTCACAGACCTGCCACAGTAATAGACACTGGATGTTTGCAACACGTTGAAGCAGGACCAGCAGGTAGAAGGAAGAAGAGGGACTGTGGGGTCAGCTTCTCATTCTTGCCTCACTGGAAACAAGGAACTGGGCATGTAGCTGAGCTGCCTGTTATGGGTGGAGTTGTCCCCACAACTGTCAAAATATATTGGAGTCCTAGCCACCACCCCCCACCCTCCCGTACCTCAGGATAAGAACTTATTTGGAAATAGAGTCATTGCGGATGTAATAATTTGAGGTCTTATTAGGGTAAGGAGGGCTCCTGATCCAATAAAATGGCTGATGTTCTTATAAAAGGGAGAAATTTAGACAAGGAGATCAAAACTGAGAGGGGGAAGCCCATGTGACAACAAAGGCAGAGATGAGAGTGACACAACCACAAGCCAAAGAATGCCAAGGAGTGCTGGCAACACCAGAAGCCAGAGAAGATAAGGAGCGCTTTTCCTCTACGAGTTTCAGAGGGAGCGCAGCCCTGCCAACACCTTGATTTCAATCTTTCAGCCTCCAGACTGTGAGAAAATAAATTTCTGTTGTTTCAAGTCACCAGTTTATGGTACTTTGTTACAGCAGCCCAAGGAAACCAGCTCACTGCCCAAGGACACACAGACGTGGTCCTCATCCCCAGTGACTCATCTCCTCCAGTCTCGCCTGCAGGCTTCCAATTAGTGAGACGCCAGAGTCCGTGCAGGTGAATGCGCAGCCACTGAGAGTTTAGGGCAAAGTGGCTCCTTTCCAGCATGGTTCCGTTATTTATTTTCTCTTTAAATTGCCTGGTTGTTTTAAAACTGGTTTAATTACACGTTTATGATTTAAAACATCAACCATAATTTAACACAATACAAAGCAAAAACACCAATGGGTGTGTTTCTGCATTTGGCTAAATGACAAGTGTTGCTTTCTTACTCAAAAATAAACAGTTCGTTGCTTCTAAATATTACTAAAAGCAAGATTTAAAGAAAATAAAGCTCAATATTGGGAAAAGACAACATTTCTCTAAAGAGTTCCAGTTTATCCAGTGGTTAGGAGCTTTTAACTGCACAGAGGTGCATCACAGAATGCAGAAAGCAAAATTTCATAGAAAATCCAGAGGGAGACAGAATGGGGCAGGACAGACAGGTATGACTATAGCAATAGGAAAACAAGCCAATGACATGCTTCTAGGCCTAAACAGTCTTCTCAGGGATCAGCAAAGGAAAGACCAAGAAAGGAAAATTTCATTATGTATCCAGTTGTGTTCTAGAAGACTAGAGATGGACATCAAGCTAAAATTAGATGAGTGTGTGCCTGACCCAGGAGCCTGAAGTCCAGGAAGGACATATCAGATCAAAGCTGTCTTTTAATGGACATATCAGATATGTTTCTCCCTCTATTACATAGAGCAGAAGCTCTGTTTGCAATAATCTATGTTCCAGGTCTGTTTTTTTCACTTACACGAGTGTTTGTAATAGGACAGTATTTATCACACTTTCCTTAAGACCAGCCAGCCTTATGGTTGAAAGTAGCACTCTACCCCAAATCTCTGCCTGGCTAACTAATTTGGAGGCCTAGTCCCAGAATCCTTGAGCACTGTAGAAAGCAGCTGCTTAGAGCAAATGGAACACTTTCCCTAGTCAATCTGTGTACTAACACTTGGAAAGCAGCTGCAGAGCAAGTTCCTATATAAAAGTGAAATCAACCAAAAAAGACAAATCAACCTGCCAAAATGATCCATTGACACAGCTTCTAAGACCTCCTTTTTCTTATGGATGTATATTTTTTATTATTTGTTTGAGATAGGCAAGCCCCAGAGAGGTTAAAGAGTATAAATTAACCAGAGTGAGATAAGGTAGGTCACCCTCAGATGGCAGCTCTGCCAATTTTTAGTGCTCAAGTCTCATTTTCTTCAGCAGTAACATGGTGTTAAATTCTGTTGCTCAAAGCTAACATAATATTTTCCATTTGTTTAGGTTTTTAACATTCTATAGCACTACTGCCTAGTATGGTAGACACTAGCTACATATACCTATTTAAATTAAACTTAAAATTCAGTCCCTCAGTTGCACTAGCCTAGCCACATTTTATGTACCAGTAGACACATGCGGCTAGGGGCTACCATATTAGATAGCAGAGAGAACATTGGCATCACTTCAGAAAGTTCTAGCAGACAGCACTCTCGAAGTCTCAGTTTCCACATATATTTTTCAATTGAAGGGAATCAGAATATGCCATTTCCAAATATGTCACTTTGGCATAAAGGTTATTTTGCACTGAAAGCAAGTAAAAAACAGACAGAGAAATAGCTTTGTCGAAAAACGGGAAAGGAAATTCCCTTATGAAGATGTCTTCCTCTCTCATACCAGGATGGTATGGATAATCTTTTATCACCAGAGATGGAGATGATGCCAAGATGCATCTGCATAAGCTAAACCTTACTGAATGACCCTTAACTTCCATTAGTTTTCCCATATATTTAACTTCCTACTATTTACCACCCTTAGAATCCAAAGCCTCCTTACCTTTGCCTTGCCATTTCTTACCTTTTCTTAAAATGGTATATGAGCCTCCCCAAATCCCAACTTAACCTCTTCTTGGAGTTTTTATTTATTTTCTATTAAGGCCTCTATTTTTTAGAAAAAATTTAAAATATTGAGGAATATAATTTGTATGCCTTTTCTCCTGTTAATTTGTCTTCTGTCAGTCTAAATCACAGGCCACTATCCTAGAAGGGCAGAGAAAAATTTTTTTTCCTCTCTTACACAATACACCAAGAATAACTGAGAAATATGGACTAATCTAGCCAAGAAGCTGAACTCCTAAGGGTGATGGAGTCTGTGTGTTTTAGGTACAGAGGATATCCATGGAAGCAAGTCACCTGTCATCTAATCAGATGACATCACCTGGCCACCCTTCCAGGGGGTTTCTCTAATTTTATTTTGGAAGAAAAAAATAAAAAAATAACAAAATTTTTATTTTGGAGAAAAACTTTAATTTTAAACATATATGAGAGCCATTTGTCTTATCATTTGGGACCTGCTCTATATAAATCCTAGATTGACAACCTTCAAGATTATTGTTCCTCTTAGCAGACTTTAAAACAAGACATAAAAGTCACAAATAAAATGGTAAAATATAAGGAAATGTATCACTAAATCAAATACATGTTTCTAGAACTGACAGAAATGTTAAATTTTCTAATTCAAATACTTGAATTTTTGGTGATGAAACTCTACAACACAAAAAGTTTAGGTGCCGCTTCCAAATTCTCTTTTGCTGGGGATTTAGAATTCTCATATCCAGATTCAACCTACTGTTTTTTCTTCCAGGTTATGATTATATAAAATGTTTTTATTGAAAATATGGTCCTTCTAAAGTCTTTGAGATTAGAGCTATCAAGAAGAGCCTATCACTTCCTTTATTGGTGGTTGATACAGAAGAGTGCACATGCACACACATGCACTCATACACACACAGATAAATATTTTACTTCCTCTGAGCCTAACTTCTTGAACAGAGATCAATAAGGTGAATTCCATAATCTTAGATTCAGTTCCATATGGTTTCTTTTGGCAATTGCAGGGAGAAAGGATGGAGAAATATATTCTTGAATTTTATGTAGGAGAAAAGGAATAAGAATACTCAATACAGTGCCATCTGCAAATGTGACAAACATAGGAAGTGCTTTAATCATTTGATATCTTGATAAAGATTCTGTTCCCTGGCCCTATCAAACTAACATAAGAAGTGGTGGTGAAATTACTTGGTGAAGTTCAACATTAATCCATGGCCACTCCCATAGTCATCTCTGCAACTCTCCTGCTGATGATGCAACAACTGATTAAGAAAAGTGTTCTACCCAAAGCCAAGGAGGTCAATAACAGCAACACCATTCTAATTATTTTGTTTTTTAGATGTTGAATCATAGCAATCATTTAGAAAATAGATGATCATAGCAATAAATACCTTTGAGCGTCTGCATTTTAAATAAGCCCCCAGAAAAACTAAATCTTCCTGAACCTGTTTTTTCTGGTCTGGAAATAAAATTTGCTGATCCTGAAAATAAATTTTATTTTTTCTCTGGCTGTATCCTTTAATCCTATTCCTCTTCATTAAAAAGATAAAAATAATAGATGTCACAAGGAACAGTTCTCAAATTGAAGGACCCTTTAACCAATGGGCATAAACAGCTGCTCCCACTGAGGTAATTAGGAATGCAAATTAGTTGTCAGCATTATGTTACTTCTAGTCTTCAAGCTTAATGGAAAATTTTTTCCAGCTTTAACTATTTTTCAGATTTTGTGGGTAAAAAACATTTTCAGGCCTTCTATAATATTATCCAATGTGTTATTTCACCTTCAGAACAATAAAAGATCTGAGTTCCAATTGACCTTTCTTGGATCTATTTCCTAGCCTGGTTTGATGAGGACAGCAGTCTACAGGCTAAGAGCATGGGGGAGGACAGGATGGAAAGGTAGTGAAGGTCACATCTCAACAGTGCCAGAGACATAGGCCAAATGTGTTTTATTTCAGAGGTGATGTAAAAGAAACAAAATGTGTGCGCGTACATTTCAGACTGGTTACCTTTCCCTCCCTGTCGTTTTGGCTTTGGAAGACAAATCATTCTAATACAATGAAGCAAATCACAAGTGGCTCCAAAGCTGGGGACCCTAGATGAAAATAAATAAATAAATATTTAATATTTATTAAATATTTAAAATAAATATTTAAATATGTTTGCATTTAAAATATTTAAAAGGGTAATGTAATACATTAATAAAATTAAAATTGATGAATTCATACCGCTAATAAATAATCTAATAAATTCATGAATTTTTACTGAATAAACTAAAATTTCAGTTCATACTGGTAATACATAAACGCTCTGGTGGACATCACATTAACCAAGTGATTGAAATTAGCAGTTACTGGCACCAAAAACATGGGGCAAACTGTCACTGCTTATATAGTTGATCCCAAATCATTTCAAAAATATCTACTAGAATAAGTGAATTTAGTATGGTCAAAGGGTTCAATGTCAAGATGTAAAAATCAATTGTATTTCCATATATGAGCAATACATTGAAAATTAAAAATAACATTTATAATCGTTCAAAAGCATAATGTGTTGATCAAAATGTTCGAGATCATGAATGTGATTACATGATTGTTAAAACTCATATAATTAAACACTTAAAATTAGTAAATTTTATTGCTACGTAAATTATACTTAGAGTGAGCACCTACATGTGCCATGTTTTGGATGATGAGCATACAGAACAAAAATTAAGCTTTTCTTTTTTAAAATTAATTAATTTTAATCCTTTAATGTCACCACACATTTGACCCCTCTCACCCCATCTATCTCACCCCCTCTGCCCCCTAAAAGTTAAGCTTTTCTATTGAAGATTTCTAGTCACGGTGTAAGTAGCTAAAATGGTAAAACGCACAGCCAGCCTATGGAGCCGCTTTCTGCCTCAATTATTTCCTATAATACCCCCCGCCCAAAAAAAGGAACGAAAAAACCCCTACATCATTAAGACGCCTCTTGATTCCCTAATCTGTCTTCCAGCAAAACTCCAGCGAACCACGCTGCTGCAAGGCCAGGTTGGGGATCGAGCCTGCCCAACCACTACGACCGGAAGCGGCCCGTGGAGGTCACCCTCTGGCCGGAGAGAGGTCGCGACCCAGCCAGCCGTGGGCCGGAAGCCCAGTTCCGGCCACGGTGCGAAGGCTGACGGGAGGCCGGAAGTCCAGCCCCGGGCTTTGGTTCCGGCGGGGCGCGGGGGCGGCCGGGAACCCGGAAGTCCGCCGATGGCTGTCGGTCTGTCCCGGCTGGCGGCCCGGGCGTGCGGGCGAGGTAAGAGCGGTGCCGGCTCTCTCGGCATGGCCACTCGGGTGGGCGTCGTGGCCGCGGTCGCCGGCGCAGCCGCGGTCGCACTGCTCTCGGCCGCGCTCGCGCTCTATGGGCAGCCGCTGGACACAGGTACCGGCCGCGGGCCGCCTTTCCCGACGGGCGGCGCCGCGATGGGGCTGGGGCTGCGGGGCCGCGTGCGGCTTCGCGTCCCGCTGCTGGGGCGGGGCGCAGGCTGCGGACGGCGCGAGCCGGGCGGCGCTGGCCGGGAGCTTTCAGCACAGTCTCGGGGCCGGACGAGGCGACAATGGTTGTTCAGGAGTTTTACTCGGATTTTAGGCGTGATAGGCCCGGTTAGAGGAGGGCTTAGGGATTCTTCAGCTTCCGCACCTCCTCACACCAGCAGCACTGGGGCTGGCTACAGTGTTGGTAGCTGTTGGTCTTACACGCACACACTGTGATTTGCTAGCAGAAATTCCCTTTGAGTTTGAGGTCTCGTTATTAGACCTCATACACTTTTACCAACAAAACAGGTGTTCTGGAATTGAGATCCCCGACTTCCCATCATAGCTTTAAGGTCTATCAGTTAAAGATCTGCTTCAAATCGGTTAGGGTTCACATGAATTTAAAGCACGTTCGGCACAAAGAGATGTTGGTTTCACAGTAATTCACATGGCAGGTCATTCTAGAAGACAGCCCAGGCCTACGAAGTCTGTACTTCTTCCGCCTTCCTTAGCCACACGTCTTCAGAACGAATAAGAACCAGACCTGTCTAACCTGTTCTTGCAGACCCAGAATTGTCATGAAGACAAAATTGCTTAATAGGAAAAGTTTTGTCACTTCTCGTCAAGGCCTTTTTTATATTTCAGAACTGTGATGTTTATAGTTAAGTATTTTTGTGGATAAGTCCAAATGATGTATGTCTTTAAGCCATCTGAAACTGAGACTCATTGTGCCGTGTAGGCAAATTTAATTGACTTTTCTATGGCCCGCCCCTAGGAGAATGGGACAGAATACTTACTGGTGAGCCTTGTGGACTTGACTTTGCATTCTTACAATTTCACTTAAGGAGTGAAAATACTGCAGTTCTCAAAAATGATTTGTTCCCCTCCCAAATGGTATCAGAAGGCATTTGAGAAGGATTTTGACTCTTGTTTTGGTTGGTAGGGTGAATATTTAGTTAAAGAAAAGTGATTTCTTTTGCCTTAAAATAGCATCAATTTTATAAAATGGTGTTTTCTGCCCAGGCTCATCCATTACTAACCGAGGTGTCTTCTCAGGTCTGTCTCTCAGGGCCTCAGTTTCCTTGTTTGTAAGAGAAGTATAAACTGGTTCCTAATGAGAGTAAATCAGGATACCTTAGTTCATCAAATATTTGCATCAAATTCTGAGCCAGACTGTTTGAGGCACTTGATGGTTGAAGTCTAACATGGAAAGACGTAGACCCTCCCTTAAGCCACAGGTGGAAGCTGTACCACATTCTGTGTAGACAGAAGGTGGAGGAGTGGTCTTAGGGATATTTTGTGTGTGGCTAAGTGCTTAATATCAAATGATGGTATGTAATAAACCCAAAACACAGTAAGGAACCTAGAATAAGAGTGACTGGTAAGTCTGGATTCTTTACAATTTCTAGACTTTTTGAAAAAAAAGCAGCTGTATTTATTGTTCTGGAGGAATTTGATGTAGTGACTATTCTCTGATATTCTTGTATTGACCAGTCATGTTGTTAAGCTGGATATGTTCGAGTTTGAAACAAATGCTGGCAAGCGTTTTCATGATTGCATAGCTTGCTCATCAGCCACCAGTGATACCATCATTAAATCTGATTATAACATGTTTTGGCTGCTTTCATGCAGCTTGCTAAGGAGCACCACACTTGAACTTGTGACCTATGTCTAGTTTTTCCAGCTGCTGAGATAACTGAAAGGATAAAAATATTGGGTGCCTTATTTTCAAGAAAGGCAAATTAAAATGAGCTATTTAGAGACTATGCAAAATGCCTTTGAACCTGATGTAAGATATATTTTAAATTTACAATACCATTTCTAGGTTATTAGTATCTAATTGTTAGATGTATGACTGGAAAATATGAATCTCAGACTTGAATATGGAAGTGGAAGATAACAAATGAGATGATGTTTTTCCAGTTTGAGAGAAGAGACCTAATAAGTTTATAGAAACATTGAAATAAAGTATAGTTTATTAATAATGCATTACAATTTTTTTTCCAGAAAGATTAAGTAGACTTCCAGAGTGTCTGATACATTTCAAAAGTACTCAATGTGTGCAAGATGTGTTAGTATTGTGTTGTAATTTCTGAACATCATTTGCTTACAGAAATAAAATAATAAAACCATCGGATAAAAATCTATAGCATTCATGTTAACTTGCAGTATTTTGGTTAAAGGGCTATTTCATTTAAGTCTCTGTTCTTTATACATACCAATATTTGCCATTCTGAGTGATTTCATTTTCTTGTTTTTCAGCTTTGAAAAGAGCATTTTCACTACATAAAGTACATTCAATTAAAGACATGGAAAATATTTTTCAGTTGGTGAGAAATATCATACCTCCTCTAACCACCAAGAAACACAAAGGGCAAGATGGAAGAATAGGCATAATTGGAGGCTGCCAAGAGTAAGTGACTTGAAAAATGTTGGTGTTTAAACTGTCAGTCTATATTATCTATCTACTTACCAATCAGCCAGCCATCGATCTAGTGGGACCCTGGTAATCATTTCCAAATATAGTTTGATATTATGACAATTGGTATTTTTCAGTGAACTTTTTTTTTTCACCTCTTGCACCAGTTATTTCAAGTCCAACCACACTGCAAGCTGCAAGATGATGTAGCTTGCACAAGGTACTCTAGATAGAGGAGAAGCCTCTATAAATAGTTATACATTTCCCCATTGAGAGTTTTTTTTTTTTTTTTTAACTTTAGACAGAGTTAGCAAAGGAACCAGAGCTGGTTCACAAGATCCCAAATAGAAGATGGTTTCTCTTATTCCTTCTGTTTTTCTCCATCCTCACACTTAGTCACACGCCTGGATCAGCAACCCTAAAGACATTTCTAAATAGACAATACTCATTTTTTAAAAATTCCTCTATGCAGCCATTTTCCTAGCTTTAGCCACCATGGTGGCCTGCCTTAATAGTTTCCTTCCTATTAACCTTCTTTCTTGCTAAACTGTTGCTGAGATGAAAATGAATAAACAAGTAAATAAAATTGGTTTGAGATTTAGTGCCCTTTGCTCTATGTCTCATCTAAATTCAAGCCTTGGAAGAGAGAAAAAGGGCAAGATAGAGTCATCAGTGAAGCAAAGACAAACTGTTTCTGAAATAATGTGAAGCAGCTACAAAAAGAATAACCTGGAGAGCCAGGTGCTCTGGGTGGCAGACTGTGGGCCGGGAAATAAAACTGGCTGAGAAACAAGTAAGTCATGCCTTTCCTGCAGTCCTCTGGGGCCAATGTGGGTTGCATGCTGCCTATGTGCTCTGTGGCATGGCTTCCAATGAGGGATTTCCTTAGATCCCAGAAGGAGGAGCCATCTGGCAGATTAAATATTTGTCATGTTTAAATAGTTATATTTCAAGCACATACTTCAGAGCTCCATGCTAGGCTCTGTTCTGTCCCTCTCGGTCCAGGAGCCTGTAATTATGCAGACAAGTCTCGTCATTTCCATTCTGTTTCTCTTTAGTAATTTATTTTGGCTTGTTTGTTTGTTTTTGTTTTTAATTTTGGCAAGAATCAACTAAATTGATTTCCTAAAACTAGGGGGCATGGGCTTTGGTTTGAAAACCATGCTCTAGGGAGTGGCCCCAGCGAGGCAGTGCTGGAGTCAGAGAGTAAAAGTGAGAATGGCAGTGTGTGGTCTAGTTTGGAGCCATCTCCCTCAGCCTCCTTTTCTTGACTAAGCTGCCTGAGGCCCCTTATAGTTTTGTTCTCAGCAAACTTTTTGATTGAATAGGAGAAAACTCTAGAGGACCCTGATTGAACTGTTTACTGGTATGTGGTAATGTTAAGGTTTTGCCTGTAGTTCGGGGTTGATACTATTTTTTCTTATTTTATACTTTTCTGTATTGACCAGATTCATACCATACGTATATGTATGTATTACTTTTGTGATCAGAGTAAAAACACTCAGCATCTGCTTGGTTTACTTTGTCAGTTTAAAGATATTCCTGGAGGTCATTTATGAAATTTGACAGATCCTAGCTTTTGTAAAGGCCTCTTCTCTCTTCTAGTTTTATATATTTTGCTGCTATGTTGTTTGACACATAAGATTTATAATTTGTCCATGTTTATCAATGATAACTTCCTGCATTTGACTTAAATTCGACCTTGGATAGTATTTCTGTTTCTGCTACATTTTGTTTGCATTTATATGCTATCTCTTTGCCTAGGCCCGTATTTTTAACAGTTTGTCATGTAGTTAGGTATATTTATAAACAGTATATAACGATTTTGGTTTTTTACCCAATATGACAGAGACTGCTTTTAATTAGGGAAATAAACCTGTTCATATTTAGAGTCTACCTGATGTACCTTCTAAGATTTGTTATGTTTACTCTTTAATTTAGTTTGTGCTTTCATGTTTATTCATATAGACTTACTCTTTATAAGTGGGTAAGTGGATATATGGTAGTCACTGTACAGATGGGCCATAATTTAACCAATTCCCTATTGATAGGCAATTAGTTACCTCCGTTCTTTTCTTTTCAATTAATAATATGTCTGTAGACTTCTCTTTATGTTTTTAAATCCTTGTGTGAATTTTTATTGGAGCAGAGTACATAGACATTCTAAATGTTGATGAACATTACGAATTGTTCTTCCCCACAAATCATACTAGTGTGTGCTGCCACCTCACACTCTGTGGCTATTGGCAGCCTTTGCTCACTGAGCAGTCAAGGCAAGCAGTTTTCTGTTGTTTCAGCATATTTCTTAGTGAGGCTTGTGTTCATGTTGTGGGTGTGCGTATGTCACATGTCCTGTCCTTTGGTGTTGCTGGCATGTCGGTAGTCCTCTGCAGGAGAGTGCTGCGTGTATAGATTGCGCAATCTACTGCAGTTCCCTGGTTTGTTTTTCCTGGACTAGCAAAACTCTTCATTGCCTGGAACGGACATAAAAGTTACAGTCACCATCTGACGGCAAGTTTAAGGTTTTTCTTCTGTTCTTGAAGCATCCTTGAAAGTAGAGTTATAGACATTCCAGAAGAACAGGATGGAAGCCAGAAGAAGGTGTGAGAGTCTCTTCTTGTTTGGCCTGGGTGCCCCGTGTGGCATCACGTGGATGACCATTGCCTCTGTTTATGGTTGCTCTTGGGAACTGGTCCTGCCCCTTGGGTACTGTCCAGTGCCTGTTGCTCTGCCCTTGATCACCTCAAGCACACTTTCTCAGCAGAATTTTTGGTAAACTCTCATCGTTGTCTTAAACCTTCAGTTTTTATTTTTTTCTCCAAACATACATCCCCTCCCATCTTCCTTGCTAACAAAACCCCAGTTGTGTTCAAGTGGTGTTGTATTTTCTTTTACTTGCAGTTGTGTGCATTTCTGATAAAACAAGTCATTTATATATCTGTGTTTATATTAATCTAGAGAGAAGAGTCTTCATAATATTAAGTCATCTCATCAAGTGCACATCTAATATATTTAATATGTTTTAAAAATTTCCTCCCAGAGTTGTCATGTGTTTTATAAAGTTAATTTCTAGATGTTTTATGGTTTTTGCTGATATCGTAGATGCTATTTTTATCTTTTTTTTTTTTTTTTTTTTGGTTGATAGATATTTGACAGCTTTACTGAAATATTTTATACTGGATTAATTCCTTAACAGTTTTATTGTGGTCTAAATTGTACATATTTGAAATAAACAATTTGGTAAGTTCAATGTATATATGAACTCCTAAAACCATCACCTCAAGCCTTTAGTTTGAACATACCCATTACAGGGAGACTGTAGTCATGGGAGCCAAAATTTGCCTTTCCTGATATAGTGCAAAGGTCTTAGGCGAAAGACTGACTTTTCTGGTTCTGATCCATGTTTATTGACCATTTACTGAGTACCTACTAGAGGTTGTGCCCTGTGCTGGGTGCTTCATCTTTATATAGTTTATTGATAAACCTGGTGTGCTTGCCTCATTCTCAGAAGTTTTTGACTGTAAATATCTTCTTTTTAGGTATACTGGAGCCCCCTATTTTGCAGCGATCTCAGCTCTCAAAGTGGTATGTTTATTTATAGCTTGTTCATTAGGACTTTTCTGGTAAAGAGTTGGATTATTTAAATATGATTAAAGCAAATGTTTTCTGACAGAAGTCTAAATAACATCTCTTCATGTAACCATGGATAGGAGAAACACCTTTAAATATATCCTGACCTCTTGTGTAGTGTCAAAATAACTTGAAACATTTTTTTAAACCAAAGTTTTATTAGACTTTATTTAACCAAGATGATCTGGGATGCCTTTTCAGTCCTAGATTAAGCAATTGACATCTTTTGACCATGGCAGTTGCCTTTTGAGCAAGTCCTAACTGCCTAGTCGGCACAGTTAACATGAAGTGTGCTCAGCCCCATGGCCACACTGCTTCTTGTGAACCTCATAGGTGAGGCAGCCTGAGCTTGTCTGGGTTTCTTAGGTGGCAGTGAAAGTCTGCCTTTATTTTCAGACCTTTTCTTGGGTTATACCTTCTCCTTCTTAGCCTCCTAGCTGTAGTTTAACTGCTGCAGCTGGATGTTTTACAGATAGTGCTGTGTGATCTGAATGGTTGAACACCACGTGTCCTGTGGTGAGTGGCTCTGGCTGAAACCACTTCAGGTGTCTTTTGAGCAAGTCTCACATTAAGTCAGCCTCTTGTGCTCGTTTCTCAGGGTGCAGATTTATCCCATGTGTTCTGTACCCGTGAGGCCGCACCTGTGATCAAGTCGTACAGCCCGGAGCTGATTGTTCACCCGGTTCTGTGAGTGGGGCCCACGTGGGGTCGCAGCTCTCCTGGGTCATGTGTTCTCTGTACACTGGCTCTAAGAGCTTCTGTTAAGTAGCTGCTGTACTGAAAGCTGGTAGGTAGATGGTTTCAGAAAAAAAAATGAGAAAAATATAATGAACCCATTAAAAGATAGCAAACAGCCATATGCAACAGCATGGAATGAGATCTGAGCACCAGGGTGATGTGCCCAGGGCTAACCCCTGTGGCCTGTCAGAAATGGCTAGAGGTTCCTAGGTCCACAAGAGGTCTGCGGCCTGCCTGTGGACAGTGTATGAAAGGCAAGAATGAGGGGCCTATTAGGCAGTAACAAACTATTCACTAACTCAGCAAATGCTTGCATGCCAGACCCGTCCTGGCTTCCACAGGGACAGCATCAAACTGAGCAGATGAAAAGGCCTGCTCCCGTGCCGCTTCCTTTCCCTGTGCCCTAGAACTTTCCTCAGTGATGAAGATATTCTCCCTCCAGCACTGTGGCTGCTGACCACATGTGGCTCCTGAGCTCTTAAAATATGGCCAGTGGTACTCAGCAACTAAGTTTTTCCCTTAATTAAATTTAAAAGCTATGTGTAATTAGTCTACTGTTTTAGACAACATAGCTCTGGAGTTAGACAAGATAACAGGGTAATAAGGACCACGGGGAAAATGGAAGCACAGGAGGGAACAGGGAATGTTGGCTGTGCATACATTGCGTGTGCCATATATGCAGTTTTTAATAGAGTGATCATGAGCAGTGGCACAGTGTCACTCAAGTAAAGGCTTGAAGATGGTGAGGGAGCAAGTTCTGTAGAATGGGGGTAGCAGGGATAGCTTAGGGAAGAGCTGGTGCACGAGCTCAAGCTGCAGGTGTGTCGGGGAGCACTCAGGTCTGCAGGGTTGGTTTGGGTGACCAGAGAGGTCCAGAGTCAAGCCTTGCAGGTTGTGAGGGTTATTACAAGGCTTTTGGCTTTCACATAAATGAGAAGGAGGCTGCTGGATCATTTGAGCAGGGGAGGGATAGGCTCCAGTTTGTGTTTTAAAAGGCACATCTGGCTGATGTGTTGAGAATAAGCTCTTGGGGCACAGGGTGGAAGCAGAAGTTCTATTAGTCATAGGTTTATGATGGGGTAAGAACAGGACAGTGTGTCAGGTTCTGGGTACATTTGCAAAATATAGTTCCAGGCTCTGCTGACTGGTTGGATATGGGATACAAGAAGAGAGTCATGAATGCCACCCAGGATTTGGGCTAAGTGAGTTGTCATTTAATAAGGCTGGAAAACTGGCGGAGAGCAGGTTTGGGTAGGGGTGATGATTGGGAGTTGGATTGTGGACATGTTTTTAGTTGCCTGTTAGACATCCAAGCAGACAAGGCTGATAAGAATTGACTAGGAGTGGGGCTATCAGGGAAGGTGTACATCTGGGAGTTGTTGACATGTGGACAGTGTTTATAGCCAGGAGACAAAGATGAGGCCACACGGGACTGTGTGCAGGCATGGAGTACCCCTTTGGGAGCATACAGGTTGGGAGGTTAAAGAGGCCTGGAGGGGTGTTCTGGAGTCGAGTGAAGAACTGTTTGCAGACTGTTCTGGAAGGGCCCTGTGTCCCTGTAGTCAGAGATGAGGACTAAGAATGGATGGTTGGAACTTATAGTATGAGATCATTGGTGACCTCATCAGGGGTAACTTATGGGGACAAAGAGGGCAAAGTCTTATAGAGTGGGTTCTAAGAGTCTAAGAAACAAGATGATGAACGGAAGGATATTGTGGGGAATAAAGCAAAATCCTGTGCATTTGTCAGATCTTGTTGTAAAGGAGGGGACTCAGTGTTTTAAAGAGATCAATCACATAAGTCTTTTAGATTACTTCTCCAGTGTGTCTGATATATGGGACACCCTGTGAGTCTAAAGACTACATTGTTACCTGTACTCCTGTGTGATGGAAACAAACTGGCAAAGGTAATTTTGAAATTAGCCATAGTGTTGTATTCTGATGTGTTTAAAATTTTTCTCCCATGAGTCTTGTTTAAAAAAAAAGAGAAAGAGAAAAATGTATGTCTAAAGCTATATGCCCTGCATTATTGACTCTATTTCTGATGGGAAGGAAGTTCTCTTTTGACTCAGCTTTGAGGAGACCCAGATCCTCTGCTTGCTTACCTTTGCAGATTTCACAAAACCATATGGACCATTTGAGTAAATTGCTAGGGCCCTTCCCAGGGCTTTGGAAAGGGCCCAGCAAGTGAGGGGTTCTGATCATCGATGCTTGAGTTTCATCACAGTGGATATACCTCTGCTTCTCTCATACCATTCCCTTATTCGTACTCTTTTCAGCCAGACTAGTCTTCTCCATTTCCTATACGTGAGCAGTTTCTCACCTTATTTCCTGCTCAAGCCACTTCTTCCTTCATCTTACCTGCTTGTTCCCAGAGAGTATGGCTTCCGCATCAAGCCTCTTAAGTAGCGGTGTCTTTTCCTCATTGCTCTTCCAAGACCACTGCTTCTCTCATTTCTAAAACCTCCAACTCCTTTGAACTCACACCATCAGACTCTGCTACCCACCATTCCTCCTTACAGCAGCTATCTCAGATCCCTGGATCATTCTTTGAATATTTAATGTCTGGCCCAATGTCTTTCCACCATTGCTCTCATAACTCTCGTGTATGCTTAACAGCTTTATTGAGATTTAACTTACTATAAAAATCACTCATTTTAATCATATAATGATTTTTGATGTATTTACCAAGTTGTTACCATCACCACAGTTTAATTTTAGAACACTTCCATCACTCCAAAAAGAAGATCCCTTCGCATTACCACCCCTATCTCGAGGCATCTCTAATCTTTCTGTGTCTATAGATCTGCCTTTTTTGAGCATTTCATATTAATGGAATCATACAATATGTAGTCTTTCATGTCTGTTTTCTTTCTCAGCATAATGTTTTTGAGCTTCATCATGTTATAGTGTATATCCATACTCATTTAAAAAAATAAAAATAAATTTATGCTCTCTTCACTCATTTCTCCCATTTTCATTCCTCCTTTCCTTTCTTCGTGTCTAGCAACCATCAATCTGTTCTCTGTATTAATGAGCTTGTGGTGCTTGTTTTAAGGTTCCATATATAAGAGAGAGATCATAGATACTTGTCTTTCACTGTCTGACTTATTTCACTTAGCATAATGCCCTGAAGTGCATTTAAATGTAGACAGCTAGACATCTGTGTTGTGGCATTAAAAGATGAATCAGTCTCTAGAGGACACTAAGGAGACATGCTGGCTGAGTGCAGGGTGGTGTCCTGGCTTAGATCCTAGAACAGAAAAAAGGGTGTTGGGGGAAAAACAGGGAAAGTCTAGAAAAGTCTGTAGTTTCATTAATAAACAAATGAAATTTTAAGTAAACTATTCTGCCCTTTTTCTTATTTAGTGACAGCCCCGATGCTGTTCAGGAAGTGGAGAAGTGGTTGTCTCGACTGCACACCCTGGTTGTAGGACCTGGTTTAGGGAGAGAAGATGCTCTTCTTGAAAACGTCAAGGTAATGTACAGAATTACCAAACAACCTTCGTTGTTGACTCAATTCTTAGATCTTGGGAAGTCAGAACAAATATTTTTCTTGAATTTTTGTTATTTAGTGTTCTGTGTGCCTTTTTAGGGAATAATTAAGATAGGTAAATTTGGCTTGGGGGATAAGAGAAGGAACTAGGCACAAAGATGGTAATGAACCTGAAACCAGACTGAAAGAGTCTCCCTTTTACTCTTGGGGCACTGCCTTTTTTCACACTGTAGCAGGAGGATGTCACTGTGGAATCACTTGGATGTTTCATGGTGTCACCCTGACGTTTATGTATTTGACACCCAACATGTTGGGAAGTCCCAGTGTCCAGACGGAGCAGTGTTAGCAGTGGACATGGTCTGGGGTCAGGCTCAAGTTCTCCCAGCACAATCTTCTTCCAGCGAAGGACCCTGGCAGCTTGCTCAGCCTCCTGGGCCTTGTGCCTTTTCTGGAAGGGGGTGATTTTACCCCCAGAAGTTACAAAGTTTACATTTTATAAAATGCTTTTGCACAATGCCCAGTTAGGCACAGTAAAGATACAGCAGGGACAAAGTCATGTCACAGATGGCCTGGGTGAGAGAGGATATTCTGAGAGTTATTCTAACAACTACTTTTTCTGTAAGTTGAACATTTAGGTAGAATACAAAAGATGATCTGTTCTAGCTTTGTGTTGTCATCTGGGTCCTCTTGGAAGCTCATTCTGATTTCTTAACCTGATGCGTTTCCAACCTTCTCGAAGTTCTCGTTGGTCTAGAAAACACTGGGCCTTGGGCCCCACAGGCTAGTTGATCTGCAGCTTTGACCTCTGTTCCCTGCCGTCCTTTTCAGATGAAACCAGCACATGTACAGCCTAGCCAGGCACTCAGCGAAACAGAGTGGGCATAAGCCTAGTTCACCTTCACATGCAGTGTATGTTCATTTACTTTTTCATTTATTGTTTATGCTATCTTTTATTACTGAAAATTCATTTTATGGTTGCCTTAATCTAAAAAGATGAAATCTAAAAGGATAAAAAAAAATTTATCTTCGAAAAGTTGAAATAGAAATAAATACCAGTCAGAATCAGGGAAAATAAAGATGCCGGACAGTATGCCAGCACCATGTTCTGTGTGTTCTCTTTACCTATCGCTCTGACACTGGCAGGTTGTCACTATCCAAGTGGACACATCTCAGGTTCTGTCCCCTGCAATCTTCCTGACTTTTCCCCAGGCCCTTCTCAGTGTTCCTGCGTTGCCTGCCCAGCTCTAGCCCCGGATAAGGGGGTGTGGTGCACCCTATGTGAGATGGTGCTGTGTAGCCTCAGAGAGCCAAGAGTAAGCTCCAAATCAGGGAATATGCTGACACCTTCAGATGCTTACTGAAGAGTTCGAGGTTATACTAAACATGATTTAACATCCTCATCGTCTTTATCCAAGAGGGGCTTTTTTTGGCTCGGCTTTTGCCATTTGAATTGAATAACAGTTCAAGTGAAAAGGTGTAGGGAACCCTGTGTGTTAGTTGTACTTTCTTAGCAATCTGATTGGTAGGGAACATATTTTAAAGATACATGTATGACAGATCTTTCAATTCCAGCCTTTGAGGTGAAAGTTGGGGTTTGAACTTTCACTTTTCTCAAACACGTGAATAATCATTGAGGAGAAACAGCTCTGACAAGTGACAGGTGACTGGGGTGAATGGGATTGAGCAATAAATTTGTTTTTGACTTTAAAATTGATGGTAGATACATTTATTGCCTCTTTCAAAAGGGTTGATTAAAACATATGTATCCTCTGGAGTACATTATGCTAAGGGAAATAAGCCAGATGCAGAAAGACAAATAGTGCATGATTCACTTCTGTCTAGAATTAAAATAATTGAACTCATAGAAGACAAGAGAAAGGTGGCAGCCAGGGACTGAGATTCAGGATGATGGGAAGGTGTTGCTCAAGGAGTACAAACTTTAATGAGGCAGGATGAATAAGTTCTGGGGATCTGACAGTACAGCGTGGGAACTAGAGTTAACAGTGCTGGATTGTGTATTGAAATTTGCTAAGAGGCAGGTGGATCTTAAGTGTTCTCACCTGTGTGAGGTGATAGATGTGTTAATTAGCTTGATTGTGGTCATTATTTTACTATGTATTCAAAACATCAGGTTGTACACTTTAAATAATACTTTTGTTGTTGTTGTTGTTAGCTTTACTTTAGTAAAGCTAGAAAAAAAACAAACATGTATCCTGAGTTGTACCTGAGAGGAACTGGAGAATGCCTGCCAAGTACTTCTCTTTTATGTCTCATACGACTTTCCATTTCATGGTTTTCTACTTAATGAAACGTAATGAAATTTAATGAAGATTCTTAAAACAAAGAAAAGAAGCCTACTGCCTAGAACTGGAAGCCAGCCTAAGTCTGTGGGGTGCTGGACTATTGAGTGATTCTGAACAGAATGCCCTGTGCTTCACTGGGCTCTGGAATGAGAAGCTGTGATAATAGAAGCTGGGGTCGGAGGGGCAGCTATTCACTCCTATCACAAAGAGCTCGCCTAGAGAACAGGAGAGATTAATGAGCCAGCAGTTGTGCATTCAGGATAAATAATCTGAGAGGCAGTCAAATACAATTTAAAAGTAGCTCTAAATGGCACATTGTGCAAATTAGAGGATTTAATTTAGGATAGGATTCTCCTGGTTCTAAGCCACCTGGAATTAGCATGGGGCATGCAAGTTTGTCAGGTGACACCACTCAAATCTTTGAAAGTCTTAAGCTCTTGCTGAAAACTAGGAGTTAATCATGGTTGAAGAGTGTTAGACCCTTCAGTTTCTCCAAGCAGAAGACCTCTCCTTGGGATCCCCATGTGTGAATAGCAGGTCAGAGGTGCCTTTGCATCCGGACTTAGTGGTGGTTGGTACAGTAGGGACTAAGCCCACGCCAGTCGTGGGTGGTCTGGCAGTGCCTCTTGGATAGTTTATAAAGAGAGGTAAATGAGGGTTCCTGCCAGAATGGAGCCAGAGTATGTGGTCCTCCAAGGAGCCTTGTGATTATAGGATTCTTGATCTTTTGTTTACTTGCCAGTAAACCCCTGGCCCCATTGGTCATAACAGTGGAACTCACAACTCACTCTCTGGTCCCCTCTTTAAACCTCACCTTTTAATGCCCTATTTTCATTGAAATGTGGTGATGTTTCTTATATTGTATGGAGATTTACACATGTTGCTGATATAGATAAATTTGACTTCTGGTGCTTCCTCAGTAGAGGCCATTAGTCAGGCTGTAGGCTGACCACCATCTGCTGGTGTAACCAGACTGTGAAGGCAGCACATGCTGTGTTCTGAATGTTTATGTCCCCCAAATTCACATATTGAAATCCTAACCCCCAAAGGTGACATATTAGTGAGGCCTTTGGGAGTGATTAAGTCACAAGGGTGGAGCCCCTATGATGGGATTCATGCCCTTATAAAAGAGACCTCAACTCCCTTGTTCCTTCTGCTATGTGAGGACACAGAAGTCTGTGACCAGGAAGAGACCCACACTTGGCACCATTAGCCCGAATGGACTAAGGCAGCATGGTGGGACTACAGTTTGGTTCAAGAAGCCACTTGTTAGGGTGTTTTCTGAACAAAACTTGCAATGAATGTGTACTCCCTGTTGACAGCTGTGATCGACAGGCTCGATGCTTGTGGCTTACTTGCTTGTCCCTCCTAATGTGAGATTCCTGCCAGGCCCTGGCACTGCCCTGACTGCCCTATCCGGGCAGTACGGCATCCTGTGCTTGCCCACCTGAGCCATGTTCAGATGTGTTCAACTGTGAGGAATTCCCACACTAGGCATTTGGCTCTTCCCCGTGAACCAAGGACTCTAGTATTCCTGAGTGCTTGCCACACAATTCATTCCTCAACGGAGAGTTTAATGCACAGAAAATTTATGATCAGTAATTAGAAATGAACTTATTTTTGAACAGCTTAAATGAGTGAGAAATGTGCTTGGATTTTATCACAATTTCCTCATAAGCATTTTTTCTCCCTTGGAACAAAAAACTTGTGCTAGAGTCTCACAGAACATTGGCCTGGGACAGTTAGTTATTAGCTGGGGGACCCAAAACAGGCTTTGTAGCTTCATTGACCTTGGGTTTCCTCATTTGCTCTGTTTTCATTATCTGTTTCATATTCTACTTGTGGATTACTGAGTTTAGTAGAATCTGTGAATTAAATACTAACACTGTGTTTTGTGTGCCAGGCACTTTTCTGAGTATTTTATATTAGTAAACTCATTTAGTTCTCACAAGATCCTAAGTCGGTTATTAGCATTATTTCCATTTTATAAATGTGGAAACTGATACCGAGAGATGATGTCTGGTGCAGATATCAGACGCTTATAGTCATCCAGGTAGGGCTGGTAGTATTTTATGTCTAGAACATCCAGTGCCAGAATTGGTACTCTCTATACTTAAGCCCTAAGAAGCAAATGAGATTGTGTAAAAGCATCTTCCGGCGCTGTGTAGGTAAATAACAGTAATTATTTTAATTCTGTGTGCCCTATGCTGTGTGTGGCGCTGGGGACACAAAATCCTAGTGGTGGGAGGGGTATAATAAAATATTGGCTGGTCTTTGTCCCCTGTTCCTAGGAAGGAGGCTTTAAACCTTTGGAATTTTTTCAAGAGGTAGAAATAGCTTTTATTCAAGATGGGCCTCTTGGACCTCACCTGAGTTTATGCTAAAGATTTGACTGAGGATGGAGGCCTTTACACCACACCAAGAACTTTGAGATTAGAGTTGTTGCCACCTCCAGGGAGGGGAGGGAAGGGAAGAGGCCTGCAGGTTGAGTTCAATTACATGAGCAGTGATTTAGTCACATGAGCTTAATTTTGAGACCCCAGTAAACTCAGGAGAGCTTCCAGGTTGGCGCGCTGGAGGGAGATGTCCTGACTGACCGGCCAGGACAGGACCCAGAGCTCCTTTTGGGACCCTCCCAGACTAGCCCCTTGTCTCTCTCCATTTGGCTGCTGCTAATTTATGTCCTTTATAATAAAACTGTAATTGAAGGTATAGTGCTTTCCTTGAGTTCTCAGAATCATTTTAGCTAATTATCGGACTTGAGTGGATGATGGAAACCCCTGAGTTTCTGCCTGGTGTTTGAAGGGTGGGCAGTCTTGTGGGGGTCCGTGTCCTTCACCTGCGAAAGTTGACCATCTGGCGGTTAGGGTCAGAATTGCACTGCAGCAGGTATCAGAAAATAGCACAGAAGTCTTGTACCGAGGTACCCGTACCCTCTTTGAGCAGTCTCTTAGGACATGTTCAGACCCTTTGTGCATCCCACTTCACATATTTCAATGGGAAATATCCTACTACAAGGAGTGAGATCCTAATTTGTAAAGTTACACATAGAGTGTCTGTGACACGACAGCATTACTAAGCAAACTTTGATACGTTATTTGGCTGGAATACCATAACTATTTAGTTTTTTTTTCTGCAACCATATCACAGATAAGTGGATTATGTTCATTTAAGGAAAATTGTATCTGATATACTAAAATAATTGATTACAGCAACATAAAAACTTAGTCTTATCAAGAGGGTTCAGGCGTGAATTTAAGGTGAAAACAGCTTGTGAAAAAGTTCTCTGCTTCAGGTCTTTTGCCTCTGAATTTAAATGCATAATAAAAAAACTTAGTATGTTTATTTAAAAAAAATTTTTTTTTTGCAGTGTACAAGCTAGAAGGTGGAAAATGAGGGTGTGCCTCACTGCACTTCCCAGCCCAGTCTCCAGAGTTCACATTTCTATTCATTCTTCTGGGCTTTCCTCCCTCTGTATATAAAATAGCAATGGCAGGCATGAGAATTGCTAACAATTCTTAAGCGAGCATTTCCTATGTTCCAGCTAATACAGAGCAGTGCAGTATGCTTTCTTATCAGCTTCCTGCTCAGTGCCTGCTACATAGCAGACATTTATTGGATGTTTTCTGAATGAATTCATCATCTAGTAAAATTCTGAAAATAACCCTATTAGATAAAATTTTATTCTTATACTTGTTTTTTTGATGAGGAAATTGAATCCTAGAGAAATTAAATTACATTCTTGAGATTGTCATATAGCAAGTAAATTACTTTTTTTTTAAACTTTATTGAGATTTTTACATACTGTAGAATTCAATGCCTAATTAAACAGTACAATTCATTGATTTCTAATATATTCATAGAGTTGTGCAACCATCACCATGATCAATTTTAGGACATTTTTATCACCCCCAGAAAGAAAGTGTACCCACCAGCATTTGCACCCTGTTCCTCAAACTCCCCAGACCCTGGTAACCACTGATCTGCTTGCTGTCTCTATGGATTTGCCAATTCTGGACTTATTAGAAATGGAGTCATATACTCTGTAGCATTTTGCAACTTGCTTTATTCACTCAGCATAATTTCAAGGCTCATTTCATGTTGCATTGTGTCAGTACTTCACTCCTTTTTATTGCTGTTTAGTATTCCATTGTATGGGTAGACTACATTTTGTTCATCCATTCATTTGGGTGGTTTCTATTTTGGGGCTATTATGAATAAGGCTGCTGTGAACATTTGTTTACAGGTTTTTGTGATAACTTTCACATTTTTGAGGAGCTGCCAGTGTTTTCCATAGCAGCAACACCATTTTCTGTTCCTGTCAGCAATGTCTGAGGGTTCTGATTTCTCCACATCCTCTCCAACATGTTATTGTCCATCTTTTTAATTATAGCCATCCCAGTAGGTGTGAAGTATCTTGAAGTGCATTTGTGCATACACACACTCATTGTGGTTTTGGTTCACATTTCTTTGATGGCAATGATGTTGAATGTTTTTTCATGTGCTTGTTGGCTATTTGTAGTTCTTTGAAGTATCTATTCATATTCCTTCCCCGGTAAAAAATAAATTGCTTGTCTTTATTATTGAGTTTAAAAAATCTTTATATATTCTAAATACAAGTTCTTTATCAGAGATAGTATTACAGATATTTTCTGACTCTTTGGGTTGTCTTTTCATTTCCTTGTTGGTAGTGTATAGCACAGATTTTTAATTTTGATAAAGTCCAGTTTATTTTTTCTTTTGTCACTTATGTGTTTTTTTTTTTTGTTTGTTTGTTTGTTTGTTTTGCCTGACCCCAGAATTACTCAAATCTTTTAAGAGCTTTCTTGTTTTAACTCATATTTAGATCTGTGGTCCATTTTGAGTTAATATTTTTGTATAGTGTAAGGAAGGGGCCCAGTTTCATTCCTTTGCAAATAGATATCCAGTTATTCCAGCAACATTCATTAAAAAGACTTTTTCCTCCAGTGAATTGTCTGGATAGCCTTGTTGAAAATCAGTTGACAAAAAATAAGGGTTCTCATTTCTGTCCCATCAGCCTGTGTAGCTGTTCCGTGCCAGTACCACACAGTCTTCATTACAGTGGCTGTACCTTAAGTTTTGAAATGGTAAAATGTAGAGCCCTTGATCTTTTTTCAAGATTGTTTTGGCACATTTCCATGTGAGTTATTGACTTTTTATAGTATATTTGTTATATATTGATTTTTATATTTAATATTTTTATTTTAGTAGCTACATCATAATATACTATAATTTAGTTCATTTAGGCTGTCTACAGCTTTTTCTATTCATGTTGTCTTGAACATTTCTGTATACATATTTGTTCCATTTCTTTTGGGTATTTAGGAAAAATTTCCACAAGTTCTGTTGCTGATTCAGAGTTATAGCAGTTTGCTGTTCCACCAACAGGCTATCCTTGCCAGGATTCTGCTCTGGGGAGCTGTCGTTCCTGCTCACTTCTGCCTGGTCCCTTATGTGGGGAATGCTTAATTTTAGCTCTTGTCTTATTGGAGACGTCACACTTCTTCCACAACCATCCTCCAGCCTTTTCTGATCTGGATGTGGCTTGATCATTCCTGTCTCGTTCTTTTAGGTTAGATTAACTAGATGGTGGATGCAGCTGCAGTTGTGGAGAATGGTGATGACATTAGCCGTTCGCACTTGGAGCTGTTTTCTTGTTATTGTGTTCTCGAGGCCCTCACTGCTGTTAACGTGAGCCATCATTACAAATGCAGTAAACATTAACAGGAAGCACAGTGCGCTTCATACAAATCCTGAGTGATGGAAGCAGATCACTCCTTGAATGGGTGACTGATGCACGGTTTTGTGTGGTGCTCTTAACTGTGCCAGTAGACCTGAGCATCGGCGTGTTCGTGACGTCGTTATTCAGCTACCAAATGTCGTGTTGACTCACATATCAGTGTTTTTTAAATATTCACTTTACAGTGTTTTTGTAAGAACTTTTTAATAGGAAAAATACAAAGAGATGAAGATGTTGGTGTTGTGGCCAAATATTGTACCATGAAACCAGAGATTCAAAAATCTGAATTAGCAAAAGCCAGTCAATTTTAACAATAAAGACAAGCAGAGTATTTTCATTGTTAAAGGAAATAAGCTTCCATGAACCTCCCGTACCCGGATCCTTACTAGAAAGGGCTTTTGGAAACACTCCCAAAGCTCCAACCAGTGTCAGCAAAAGTATGACAGACTGTCCGACAGGGCAGCTCATGCTTTCTGGAGTTTTACATTTCATTTTCAGAACTTGTATCTTTCAATGTTTTAAGTTATTTCTACTTACCTTATATCTTTAGTCTCAGTGTTTTCTATTATCAGGTAGAGATCATTTGTATATGCTATTGCAATATATAATCTTGTACTGGTTCATAATAATAAGCATAAGTTGATCATATATAATTTTTTTTAGTAAAAATCCTCTGAAACTTTTAGTATAACCTTTTCAGAGTTTTTTATTGTCACTTATAGCAAAGTATTATGAAAAACACATAAAAGCTGATGATTTAGGGGAATTCACAAGGATTTATATCTGTTGGAAATTTGTAGACACTGGCATGGAGGTCACCCTTCATGGGCTAGCCTGGGACCCAGCGCTGTGCATGTCACTCATGGGCTTGTTTTCAGAGTTCCCTGTGCCCTGCCTTAACAAGGGGACTGTTGGTTCATTTGGGTCTTTTCTGTTTTGCACACTTTCTTCTATTTGTTGAGTTGGTGTTGAAATTTATCAAGGAATTGCTTGGTTAATTCCTCTGAGAGGTAACGGGCTTTTCCCTTTCTTACAGGGCATTTTAGAAGTGTCAAAGGCCAGAGGTATCCCTCTCATCATTGACGCAGTGAGTGTGGCCTCTCCATTCCTGTACTCTTCTCACAGCCAGACCCCCAAGGCCAAGCAGTAAATAGGAGCCCTTGTTCTGTGCAGGATGGGCTGTGGCTGATAGCTCAGCAGCCAACCCTCATCCAAGGCTACCGGAAGGCCGTTCTCACTCCCAACCACATGGAGTTTGGCAGACTCTCTGAGGCTGTGGTGAGTTTGTCGACCACTCTAAAGACAATGTGCAAGCCCTCATCTTGAGGGGTGAAGGACACACTGTGCAGTTCTGCTCCCACTGGTCCCTGCAGGTACATCTGCAGGGACAGACATGCAGATGGCATGTGGATGCATGCATTTCTACAGTGCGCATTTTCACATGCTAACAGTGGTTTTGTGTTTTTGGTGTTGCATGTGTTGGGGCATCTTCTAATCAGTGCATCTTTGATCGGATGAAAGGCAGAATGGTGGGCTCTGGGGTCAGCCAGCTTCTCACAATGTGTACTCTGTGTGGATCACTCCATCCCTGTCCTCTGTCACCTTGTCTGTGAAATGATGGTATCTGCCACATAGGGTCTGTGAGGATGAAATGAAATATATGTAAATCCATGAGACCTTACACATCTTATGCCCCACAGACGTTATCATTCAAAGTTGAATCACATCTGTAAACTTTCAAAATCCCAGCCGTGCTGACCTTCGGTCTGACAGGGTAGGGGATGGGCACCAGAACAGAGTTTCTGCCTCAAGCCCCAGTATTGGCATCTATCTGGAGGACTTGCTGCCCATGATATTGTGGGCCTCCTACCTGGTGGGTGAAATGCACATCCCTGTTGGGGGAGCAGAGCTCAGCCATTATAAAGTGCCTGGTGGTAAGTCTGAGGATCAGGATAGATGAGACAGGACGTTCATTGTATCTCCTTCTGTGGTATCCTACCACATAGCTGAAAGACCGCATGGACAACGATGATCGCCGTGGAGCTGTGCTGAGACTCAGTCAGGCTCTGGGGAATGTGACTGTGGTCCAGAAAGGGGAGCAGGATGTGATCTCCGATGGCGAACAGGGTGAGTGGCTTTGGGATTCACGTTGTGTCAACCAGCCAGTGTGGCTGTGCTGGGTACATGCCCCAAGAAAACCTCTCATTCACATATGGTACAGGTGCTCAGTGTCACATTTGTATGTCATGTGATTACTCATGTCTCACACCTTCACACACACATGCATCACACGTGTTCCACATAGAGGGACCTCCTGATGAGCTTGTTAATCACAACTTCTTCAAAGTTCATTGTTTCTCACTGTTTTGCAAAAGAAAGTGACAGTCATGAATGTTGATCCTAATTGATAGGAGCTGCAACGGCCAAAGTCCTATCAGTTAAGCAGCAGCCCAGTGGGAAAGTGGCTATAACAGCAGATGGTACTCCAGGGTCCCTGACATGCCACCTCTGTCTTGCCTGTGACATAAATGCAGTTATTTGGATGTTCTACTGCATTTTATCTTATTTTATAAAAATGAGTAGAAAGTGAAGAAATCCTAGAAGCTGAGAGTAGTGGTAGGAATCATGAGGTGCTGAATGTGGCAAATCTTCCAGTCACATTCTTTCAGTGGGAGCCTGTGACCACTGAGTGAGAACAAAGTGAGGGTGTGGGTGGAGGGCCTGAGGTGCACCGCCAGCACTTGCTTATGTCTACACAGTGAGGTGCATAAACAGAGAATATAGAACACCTCTAGCTCCCTGAAAACGAATCCTCCCTTCATGAAAATCTGATCAGGAGGCAGAAAGCACACCAGTTATCTTGAGAGAATTTAGCACAAAGAACTGTCACCATTGAGAGAATTTAGCACAAAGAACTGTCACCAAGGTGTAAGAGTTGCTGACTAGGTTGTGGAAATCGGCCAGCACCAAACAGAAAGTACACTAGTCAGATGTGTGTACTGAGTCTCACATGCTGGGCAGGAAACACATTGTGTTCTCTGAGGGATTCTGAAACCTTTAGGTGCTTGTATTGGAAGGTACTCTAGATTCTAACATATCAGATCACATTAACAGCCCATTTCAGGATATTTTCCAAAGAAATAGAAATTTGTCATTACACAGTGTAAATGAAGTCATGAGCATTACCAGCCAGGTCCACACTAAGCACTAGCACATCTCCTTGAAGGTGGACTCTGTTGTGTAAGATTCGCTGGTGGGCTTGGTCTTCAGGAGCCTGCAGGACTGAGGGTCCCATGTGTGCTATGCTAGTGTGCTCTTTGATCTGTTTCAGCAGGTCCCTTGGCGGTTCTGAGTCATGGGTATCTGCACTGACCATTAGACTGAACAGGTAGTTTAGGGCAGCCGAAATTCTGCCTGCCTTGGTTCCCTCTCCTGTAAAAGAGGCCTTCTTGTTAGAGACAGGGAAGAGCCACAGATGACCCAGTACCCTTTGAGCAGAGATAAGCAACCCACTCTAATCCCCGTCTCGCTTTTTGCTCTCAGTGCTCGAGTGCAGCCAGCAGGGCAGCAATCGCAGGTGTGGTGGGCAAGGAGACCTCCTCTCAGGCTCCCTGGGTGTTCTGGTGCACTGGGCACTCCTCGCTGGACCTGAGAAAACAAACGGGTATGGCCACATCTCCATCTGTCCTACTTTGAAATTTTTAACTGTTAGCTATTTTAGTAGCTCATAGCCACTTAGAACATTACAAATGAAATATTGGTATTATTGTTACATGGAAGAGCTCTCAGGGCAAGGGTTGATGCTAGACTGCTTGCCTAGGGAGCTTTTACTCCTTAAGATGCTTCACCCCATCAGGCAATGCCAACAGCCTCTGGGGCATCCTTAGCTTTTAAAGCTTACCAATGAACTCTAATATGCAGCCAAATTTGAGAGCCCTGTTTTTGGAGGTTGCATGTGCACCCTCTGTATATACTTGCAGGTGGAAGTAGACCTTACTTGAATGCTATCCTGAAAGATGTGAGTTTTAAGAATTCTAAGCTGTGGGCTTTGGCACCTATCAAGGTGACATTATGGCTGCACATGCTGGGTGAGATGTCTTGGGCTGGAGGGCCCTTCCTGACACCTGATAAAGCAGTGTTGGGCCCTTGAGGTTGCAGCACACCTGGCAGGCAGGGAGCCCCCACCCAAAGGGGTCCAAGAGACATGTGCACATGGAAAGGAAGCTATAGCAGGAGTTTGGTAATGGAAGAACCTGCATTTTTAGATCTTGATTATTTCTTCACATCCTGGACACTAAAGAGCACTTTTAAATTATAACCAATAAGTCCTAGTCCGGTTTTCACAAGGGAAAACTGCCGTGTTCTAAACTTTCTCCAGATGGATAAATATTTTTGATACACCTTTTGTCAGGAAATACCACTATCTGGATTAAAATGGTTATCATTACTGTAGTAAAGCTTCCTTCTGCCTCAGGAACAAATCAGACTAGAAATTGCTAATTTGGGGTCTCAGGGCAGAAAGAGGAAGGAAATCAGAGCCTTTGATAGCTTCTGGCCCCTGAAGTGTGATGCTGCCGTGGAAGCCAATGACTTCCCGCTGCCTTCTAATTCCTCTGCCCTCCAGTTTCAGCCCTCTCCTCCTGGCTGCCTTCAGTGCGTGCTCCCTGACAAGGCAGTGCAGCCACCAAGCCTTCCAGAAGCACGGCCGCTCCACCACCACCACTGACATGATCGCAGAAGTTGGACCTGCATTCAACACACTCTTTGAAACCTGAGCCAATGCAAACAGGAAAAAAGTGGGCACCATGATAGAAGAGACTGCATTCTTAATGGGAAAATTCATTTCCAGCATATCTGAATCCTGTGTACCAGAGCAGAGTGGGCTGCTTGGGAGGTTTGTAAGCCTAGGATACATGTGTTGAAGTAGAAGATTTTAGAATGCAGTACTTTTTGGCTAAACTAATAAGCAGTTTGAGATGTTATAATGACGCTAAACTAAGTATTCCTAAACTTTTCTTAGCTTCCCAGCAATAACAGGAAAAATATGGAGAATCACTTGAAAATGAGAAAGTCACCAGCTCAACTGAATTTTAGCTTGCTCCAAGGTCAGAGTTGTTTGAATCCCTCTGAGCTTATGTCTTCTCATTCTCTCTACTGATGTATTTCATTTTTTTAATGTATACTATGAGTTCTTATTAAATAGCCCTCTCAAAGGAATCCAGTCATTTCCAAATATCTGAGTAAATAAATTTTCCACCAAAGGATGTGGCATTCATTCTTTAGCTCATTTTTGTTTTTTACATAGTGATTATGTTGAAAGGTCTGGTCAGAAATACTAAGCACTGATTGATTAAAGTATTCAGAATAATTAGTCATTAGTTTGACCTTGGAAATCCTTTTAGAGGCACTCTGGGAAAATCAGAAGGAAACTTAACGGGACATTGACTGATACCTGAATGCACACGTTGGGGATCTGAAATACCTCGTGTTTTACACTTTTCCATGTCTGTGCACACAAGTCCATGTGGTGGCTGGTGAGGCCCAGCAGGGTATGCATGAGTGGGAGGGATACCTGGGAGAGTCACAGTGCTGTTGTTCCTGATGTTGTCTCTTGGGAGGAAGGCTTCAGATTGCTGGGTCAAGTGGGAGATGCACCAAGGAGGCCCTGGGGTGACTAGAACGTTATGGTCATGCCTGTTTACGGAGGACAGCTGTCCTTCTGGTTTGAAAATGGGTGTCCTCAGGAAGATTTAGATTCCATTAAAGAAGCTGGTATCTCTGAAACTCAGAAATGAGTTTGGTTGTTTGTATGGATGACTGTTCACGAGTGGTTTTCTTAGTGGCCTGAGAGTTGCTTGTTTTCTGTCATTTCCCTTTGAGGCTTGGTTCTTCACACATGTATCTGAGTGTACTCTTACTGTTTAATGCATACTACAAGGGCAAGACCCGTCCAGTTCCTTTAAAAGTCTGTTTGCCCTTTATGATTACTCTTGGCTGAAGCTTTGTGATTCAGATACCTCACCCCAGATGGATTGTACATTCCTTAAACCAGCCATGAAATTTTAAGATTTCTTAAATGTTTGCCACTGTTATTTCACATCTAACTGTAGAAGCTTCACTATATGTGAATGTTTCCAGAAAAACTGTCACGGACATTTTTCCTTTGTGGAATTACATCTAAATCTTGGTAACTATTAAAAGGCAGACCTAGAGTATTTCAAGTTAGTGAAGTTTTTGCTCTGAATAAGTACAGAATTTTTTGTTTAAAAGGGAGATAGAACAGGGAGTATACCTAGGTAGCCAGGGTATACTTTTAAATGAAGTTAGTATTTGCTTCCTTGTTCTTTTACAAAGCTGTGTGTACTGACAAGCTCCAGTTATGGACACTTTCTTACTGGGAGCCTCCCATGAGAACAGGGTAGCAGCACAGAAGTACTGGATGGGCAACTCAGGCGTCCAGCCATCAGGGAATAGTCTGCTCCCAGTATACTGAATTGATCCCATTTGGATGTCTCTTTATAAGGGGCCTGCCTGCCACCTGGGGTCTTTGCTCTACCATGCACTAAGTGGGTTACTTTCAGCAAGTCAGCTTCTGAATGGGTTTCCTTATGTGTAGTTAGGAACACCAATGCCTTTCAGGGTCATGAAGATCAATGACAAACATGTATTTGTCTGCTGAGCCATACCAAACCATCTCTGACTATGCCTAGAGTATGCTTACCTGCTGCCTAAAGCTATACCTGGCCAGGACCTGAAAGCTGGGGTAAGCGGCAAGATGGTCACCCTGTTTCCTGCTGGTTCACTGAACAGCTGTAGCTCCCCACCTGCAACAGAAAGGTGAGGGAACCAAGAGCAAGGCCACCAGCAAGCCTGGTCCCAGGTTGTCTGCCATGTGCCCTCATACACTTGGCCACCTCTATCATACTTCTGCGTCTTGTTCTCACCCCTTCCATACAGATTCCAGAATTAATGACCATCCCTTTCAGCACTGCCTAGCAGCTAAGGTACTGGCCACTTCCTCTTGCTTTAGAGCAGGCAGCATGGCCACATCCCTCCAAGGTACCCCCAGGAAAGGGGTGTCCTGGAAGCTGCTGCCCTGTTGGTCCCATTCACACATCCTACTTGCCCTTCCATGATGTTGTCTTAGACCCCCATTTAGGACATATCCTGGGGTCTGGGCTCAGTCCTCCCATGCTGTCAGACCCTGGGGCACTGGGGCCGGCTGGCTGGCTGGCTGGCATCGTGGATGATTTTTCTAAATTGCACTGTGTCTGTGGCTGTTGATACTATAAAGAAATTTATTTTTTTAGGCACAGTTGCTAACACACCAATGGGACAGTATCAGTTTTAATGTTGGCTAAACAGCCACAATGGAAAACTTTAATATAAAGCTTTTATCGTGATGTAAGCACAGAACCGCACTGTTAGCCTGTGGTTCCCGCTTCACGCGTCCTCAGGTCCTCGGTTTGTGGTCGTCTGACCTCAGAGCCAGCAGTTCCCATGTGGATGTGCTGCTCCTGTCCTGGGGAGGAAGAAGGTCCTGTCTGAGTAGGCTCACTAGGCTCAAGTGGTAAATAGGTGAGTCAGTCAGGGCTCAGAGTGACAGGAGGCACTGCCTGTGTCCTGACGCTTCCACTGGTCTGGGCTGCACTAAAGGAAGCCTCTGAACGCTTACTGACAGTCACACTGCTGCCTTCCATTGGTGGGGCAGGGAGAACACAGGTTTGCTCCTGTTCCACCCCAAGTCCCCAAGCTTACATGCCCCTGGGCCTCAGTGTCCCTCTAGGCTCTGACTCTGCCTCTCACCCCCAAACCTTTCTCCCTCAGTGCCTTCTGGCTCTGACCTCTCCCTAACTCTTAATTCCTCATGAGTGGGTTTCTGCTCACAGCAGCATTGGCAGGGGATGCCTGAGCTTTCACTGTTCCGTGTTTGCGTGATGCTTACTGGTTTGCACGGCACCTCGGGGTGGTCATCCCCATTGTCACTGGGCCTCAGTGGCACTGGCCTACCTTAATACTGATGCCATGGGCAGCAAGGTCCTGGCGCAGGGTGTCGCATGCCTCCAGCAGGGGCTGCCTCTCCAGGAGCTGCTGCCGCTGGGCCTCCCTGGTGGCCTCTCCCGTGGCCAAAGCAAATTGCCGGACCTTGAGCCGGAATCGGACCAACTCCTCCAGCACGCTGTGCAGAGTAGCCGAGCTGCTGTCCCCTGAAACAAACTACACCCCAGGCGGAGCTGTGTGACCAGTGAGAAGCTGGCGGCAGCCCACACAGCAGACTGTATGGGGAGAATGATAACCTAAGGAAATTTGTGTACCATACTGGAAGGCAGGTTTCTCACTTTTAGAGGTTACATATGGAAAGGGAGGAAAGCAGAACGAACTCTGTTGGGGGACTAAAATTGAGGTGTTGGTGGTAACTCCTGGTTCCAGTCAATGTAGTTGAAAATAAACTGTGCAGAACTGATGACACACCACTCTATGTAGCTAAGATGGGCTGCTAGTTCTGCTCAGAACTACTGCAATTTTAGTGTTAACTTTTTCAGGAACATTTTAAGCATGTAAATAAATTTGGTACTATGAACATTTTTAAAGAGGAAAAAAGTGGTTATGATTGTACTAGCACATAGATACCCCACAACTGAGGACTGAAAAGAGAAGGGTGTACCTGTCGGGCTGCCAGAGAAATTCCAACAGTGTCAAAAAACTGCTCCACATAGGAGATGATGGAGCCAAACACAGCAGGACTCCTAGGACCACTAGGTTCCTATGACAAATCACCCAAAGGTGGTTGTTAAAAGCAAAGCACATTCAGTATAACAGAACAAAGACCTCAGAGGTCACCTCCGCCTTTCCCTTTTTTAGTATCTTGTGGAGACACTGGACTAAGTCTTGGTTGTCTCACTAACAAACTAATGACCATGTGGAAGTCACTTAACCCCTGAATCTGAGTACACCCATCTGTAATACGAGAATGTGTTATGGTCTGAATGCTTGTGTCCCCCCAAATTCCTATGTTGGAACCTAACTCCTAGTGTGATGGTTTTAGGAGATGGGGCCTTGGGTAGGTCATGAGGGCAGAGCTGCATGAACGGGGTTAGTGCTGAGGCCAGGTGGACAGAGTCAGGGTCCCAACACAGAAGTTCTCCCATTTCATGTTTTTTCAACAAATTCAACTTCCACAGAGTTCCTCCAAGCGAAGAGGAGGGTGATGTGTTCTGCTGTTAGCAACATGTGAAGCCAGCTGTCAGTATGCTCGGACCTCCCTGTCCCCCACTTATACCCGTATCTACTTCTCTGGGCTCTGGGAGGTGGCTGTCTCCTTTGTAGTTCAAACAGGGCAGGGCTCACTGAGGGTGAAGCAGCTCCAGGAACATAGAAGGTAGTAAGGAAGCACCAGCTGCAGGGAGTTGGGAGCATCATGTCTGTTCCTCATGAGGAAAAACCAAACAAAAACCGTACTCTCTGGCCCTGTCCTTGGAGTTACCTTACTGATGGCCTTCAGCTGCCTGTTCGCATGGTGAATGAGGTCCATGATGGCATCCACAGCCCTGGGTGTATCAAAGTCATCCGCCAAGGCAGCCTTCACAGCCGCCTTGGTGTGGCTGAGCCTTGGAGGAGATGAGAAACAAACTCGTCACTCATTCCCTGGACCAGCCCGACAGCAGGTGGCCCCCCTCTAAGCCACTAACAGGCACATGGCCTCACTCCAGCCCCCTGCAGCTCTATCTCCTCTACTGTCAGACCCCTTTCAGCACAGTCTCCGTAATGGTCAACCTGCTCTCAGTCCCGGCCCATAACAAGGGAACTCAGGTCCCCTTGGCCTCCCTCCTCCCCTTTCAGACGTCAGGCCCGTTCCCGCACGGCACCATCAGGCCCGCTCAGCCCTCCTTTCTCTGCATGGTCTCTCCTAGGCACCCATCACCTGTCACTGATCCCTCCAAGGCTTCACCTCCACATCTGACTCCTTGCTCCCCCTCATTAATGGTCTTCACCCACTTCCTTTGGAGTCCCCCCTTTCTAGGCACAGGAAAGAACTGGGCTCCAGGCCACCCTGCAGCAGGGAAGGGCCTGGGGCCAGTTCTGGCCATTCTGAGCAGTATCCACATCGGCCAGTGTTGAACTGCGAAGGCGGAGCCACTGGAGCCCTCTCTTCCCTCCAGCCTGGCACCCGCGTGGTGACAAGACCTCTGCTCATTACACACTAATAAATGCCAGCAGAGAATCCCAACCAGGCAGCCACCCCACAGGCAGGGCCTCCTCATTTCTCACCACAGACTCGCCCGAGGCCAAAGAGCCTGAGAATTTCCAGACAAGCACTACCGAGTGACCTCGGCCTCCAAAGGCCGTACTTCCTCTAGGCAGCCTGTGTCCGGCACCCCGGGCTCTGGGAGGACCATGGGTTGACACCTACCTCTCCCACAGCACATCTTCCTGGATGGGACCACATGCCAACTGCCCCTTCACGTAAGCCCGAGCGTCCTCGACAAATGCGACAGTGGCCAGAAGGAGACGCTTTGCTTCCAGCATGGAGCTGTTGCTGTAGTCAATGGCTGAGGACAGAGAAGTGGTACACATGGGGGTGCCGGCTGAGTGTGCCCACACTCAGGAGACCCAGCGCTCCTTAGCCAGGCCCCTCAGAGAAATGCAGCAATGAGGAAAGGACACAGCTGCTCATCATCCTGTGCCTTTCAGGCCCACCCCATGCAGACCATCAGTCTGTCCTGACTCGGGTGTCTCACCACCTCAGAAGAAACATGGAAAACCTCTCCCAACAAGTCTGGGCCCAGGAAGCTCATTCCTGCAGACAGACGGCAGACAGACAGGACTCTGGAACCTGGGAGCTCTGGCTGGGGTACCTGAAACAGCTCCAAAATCACCTAACTGGTGCCATGAGGACTTTGGGATCAATATATCAGGGGAGGGAGAGAGGATCAGTCAAGCTCAGCGTCTGAGTATGTGAAAACAGATTTGAGAACACTCGCTCCACTTGGGCCCACCTGAGGCACCAGACACCTGTGTCCCGGCCCCCGCAGAAAGGCTGCAGCCGGAGTGATAGGGTGTGTTAGCTTCTCCCAAGTGGTGGAGCGGGTTAGTGTTGGGGCTGTGCTGCCCCAGTCCCAACAACTGAGAGCTCAAAACAACTTATTCTCTTGCAGTTCTGGCAAAAAAGATTAAAATCAAGTATCGGTAGGGCTATGCTCTTTCCATAGGCTCTAGGGGAGGGTCCTTGCTTGTCTCTTCTGGCTTTGGTGGCCCAGGTGTTCCTTGCTTGTCTCTTCTGGCTTTTGATCCCTTATAGCTGCATCACCCCAATCTCTGCCTCCATGGTCATGCCCAATACATGAGCTGAGCCTCCCAGTCCCCAAAGGGCACCTGCTCCTCCTGCAGTGCCAGTCATAGATACTAGAGACTATACTGCTATTACACTGGTCAAGCTACACATGGTAGCGCAGGTGTCCCCAGACCTCACCTTCACGGGTGAAAAAGACAGTGCTAGACAATCCCCCCTCAACATGACACAGAAGAGACTTCGTACTCTGGATGGGACCCCATTTTGAGGGCTCCTGTTCAGTCCCTGTGTGAGGACGGCCAGTCGAGGGATGCACAGCCCCTGCTGTGTGAGAGCGATGGGGTGCCCCAGTTCACGAAGCAGGAAGTGGAGGGCGCTGCGGGGTCCGGGCTCATCCAGACTCCACAGGGAGGGATAGGTGGGGGACTGGACAGGAAAGACTGACTGGAAAACTCATGGCCTCCATGAGATAAGCTTCCAGTATCTTCTGGTTGAGTGCTGGGATTATGCTATTTAATAGAGTATCCTCAGGCTTGCTTTCAGAACCCAAACCTTATGGCATGAAAACAACCACACTAACAAGGCTGTACTTACTACTTAGTTGGTATTTTGGTATTCCCCAAACACTACCAGAAGATTCTTTGCTGAGCTATACACGAGCAGACACCACAGCCGGCACCCCAGGACTCACTGTGCAGCTCACCTGACCTGTAGCTGCTCCGCATGCAGAAGAGTCGGAAGATGTCAGGGGAAAATGTCTTCAGAAAGTCCTAACGGAGATAAATACGAGCGATGTTTAGTGTTTTTTCACATGTGTAGCGCTCAGATTATATTTACCATATGTGAGCTCATCTCACATATAATCAGGAATGTTTATGAAAAGGTTTGCTGTTTCCAAACTCACCCTCAGCACCTTTCCCCACAATTTCTATGCTGGATTTTCCACATTCAGTCCCAGTGTCTGTGGGAAAGGCCGAGAGGAGGTGGCCGTTTGCCTGGAGTCCCTGCTCCATGCAAGCACAGGGCTTTTGCTCTGTTTTTGGCCTCAGGAGCTCTACTGACACAGTTTTCTGATCTTGTCATGAAAGGACAGGGACATAACCAGAGGCACTGAATGGCATGGGAACCACAGAGGGACTGTACAGAGGAAGGGACCTGGGGAAGAGGAGGGATGCACAGCCCCCTGCTGTGTGAGAGCGATGGGGTCCCAAAAACAGGAAGGAGACTATCCTGAAAAAGCTCACCCATGGTAACGTCAGAACAAGTGACATCCACACTTAGGGGTCACAGGCCCAGTTTCTCTCTCCAATGGCAGTTCCCTGAGGCACTGAGGCCAAATCAGATCCCACGTTCATGTTTCTTGAAGAATAAACCATCCTGCTTCTGATTAAGCATAAGTAAAACTAAGAACCCACTTGGAATCATCCTATAGGTTATTTCCACGTCTACACAGAGAAGTGAAAATTTCCTTATCAGGAAGGATAACATGGGGAAACTTAGCAGAAATCATTAAAATGGCACAACTTTCAACAAAACTTCCCTCTATGGTCAGTGGAAAGTTCTGCAATGATCTTACAGAGATGAGACATGAGGTGAAGGAAGAAGGGAGGAAAGGGCCCAGTCTCACGACAGGCTCCAGCATGTCCTAACGAAAGACAGTGGGGCTCTGCTCAACCCTGTTGGGGCCCTGCTCAGACACAGGGCTGCCCTGGCCCCAATCCGAGGATGCATTGTTCACAGTGGCCATGCTGCCAACTGACTGATGCTGAGCACTGAGGGAAAATAGGCTCAGACAGGACTTTGAAAATAGGGAGTCTGGGGAAAAACCAGAGCCATCCTGCTCCTTCATCATGGATTCTCAGTGAGTAAAAGATGTTATCAGCCCTTCTGTGTGTCCACCCCCTCCTTGTCCAACAGCATCTCTGGCCTCTCCTCAGCAAATGACCCAGTGCGACAGCTGGGAGAAAACACCTGGCCAGACCCTGCACCAAGTCTGGTCAGGTGGTTCCTCTGTGCGGGTTTAAGGATGCTGTTTAGAAACAAACCTGCTCCAGGTGCCTGCTGGCTTTGGTGCAGGGATTTATACTAAGGGGACACCTGGGCACACCTGGGAGTTAGACAAAGTCTCACCCACTGGAGACCAAAGTCTCAGACCTACTACCTTTGCTGGTAGCTGCCCTGCTCACCAGGACACCTGGCAGGAAAAAGGCAGTCCTCACTACCTACCACTGACCCCAAGGCCAATCTCCTGTTCCTGCACAATCTGCTCCCCCAGCCTTCATGATCATCCCACATGACTCGGCCTCCATCCTGCTGGTTCCTGACATGATGCCAAGGCTACCAGGAGGCCAAACTGAACTATAGTAAAACACACTGATAGAAACAGACCGCCCAGGACCTCACAGAATGCTGTTCATCAAGCAGATTTTAATAAATGTCAGACAATAAGCACCCTAATAAACAATGTGCCTTTCCCAGCTTCAGAGGCAGAGCCTGGAGTAGGAGCCCCAGAGCGAGGCCACATCCCAAAAGCACCAAGCCTTCTGTCGTTGTTGGGTGGGGGGGCCCACATCAGCTGCTACCTGCCCTGAAGTGCTGATGCTCTCCCTGTAGGTCCTTCAGCTCAGGGATAGGCTGCTGTGAGAGAAAGCCAAGCAGCACTCTGGGGTCACCAAAAGGGAATCTGTGCCTTTGCTGTGTTTCAGGGCACTCCTGCAACACAGTACACTGGGTGGGGCCCCTCACTCTCCCGGTTCCCAGTTCATCTGTAAGATTTAATATGGTGAGAGGGGGAGGAGGGTTATAGGTGAAATGCATCAAGAGCCTTCAAACTTAAATATCCTACATGCTGAGGCTGGCCTAGCACCCTCTAGGCCCAGAAAAGCCTATCTCTCTAGTCGCGTCTTTCTGAGCTCACCTGACCCTAACTGGGTTCATCTCTTGTCAACGCCTCAGAAGATGGAGCTGGCAGCTTATCCCAGATGCTTCTCCACTGCCCTCTAGCCTTGTCTCCTTCCCTTTGGAAGCTACTGAGGCCTGCGGGTGTGAGCCAGGAACAGTGATAAAGGCAGCCACACTGCACCCTCACTCCTGGCCTGACTCCTTGGATCATGAGGCTGACATGGCAATAACACGACACACGAGGGCTGAGAGCCACCTACATCAGAGAGAAACAAGTCTTCAGCTCCTCACCTGGGGAAGTGGGGAGGCCTCATTTAGTCCTCCCTGGGAAGGAAGAAGGACCTGTTCACTTAGACTCCCAATGCTTATCCTTTCAGAGCGATGGAGGGTGGCTCTGGTCTGCCTTTCACCAGGCAGGGACCATCCGCCACAGGTCCTGCACTGGCACAACCCCCCTTGTCTGGCTGTACCTGAAGCAGTGGGGAGAACATTCTCATTCAGGTGTGGCATTTAGGAAGCTGCTCAGCTAATACTCTCATCTAGGGGTTCTCAACCGGGGATCCCCAGACCTCCTAAGGCCCATGGACAGAATTCCAGAGGAAAGAGCGATGTATACATTTAGATAAGAAAACAACAACATATTCACTTCCACTAGCCTCCCATGATCAGTGTAAGCAACAAGCCACAGCAGAATCATCAGCACCTGGCATTCTGTCATTCCGAGCAGTCACAAGGGTCTCCATCTCACGTTCTCGCTGCTGCATTACTTCTAAGTATCCTATCCTTGATGGCAGCTATCAAACCTGCTGCTAGATTTTGTTAAATAATTCACCGAAGCACATGTGTTCCTGCATTTCAATATAATCAATGCCTTCCAAAATCCTATATGTTTCATTTTATAAATTTAAAAACATTAAATTCTAAGGAAGGGTCCAAAGACTTCACCATGCCACCAAACCAACCTCCAGAGAAAAAAAATGAAGAACTCCCATCTAATCCAGACCTTTATCAGTAATGAAGCTGGTTTTTCAACTTCTATCTATGTCCTATGCATTCCTTCCCAAATTGTTAAAAAAGAAAAAAAAAAGGACTATATTTCTTAGTCCCCTTAGTTTCCCAAAACTAGCCAAATAACTTGATCCCCATTCACTTTATACCCACATGTTTTTTCTACAGTTATTAATGCATCCACACACGTCCTTTCTATCATTTCACATTTCTTATTCAAACCTCCAAGGACTATGTGGAAACATGACACTTTAAATGCACAACAGTAAACTCAGATAAATAACATTGCTATGGAAGTAAGGATTTATCATTTACAAAATGCTAAGATGAAATACGCTAATTATCTATCCTGTTATGATGACAAAAAGACAAGGCTTAGAACACTGAAAGCCAAACCATGAAGTGTCAGGCCGCACTCAGGCTCTAGATCCTACACTTTTTTCCATAATAAATCCTTCCCACTTGCTGGGTCATTTCCCCATTGTGGTCTTTCTGAGGACTTTCCAGTTCCAGCTTATTTGAATAATGCCTCTGAACAGTTACTCGCACAGGGCTGTGTCTTGCAGCAGTAACTACCGATCTCTGGTTTCCGGGTAGAGCTCTGCCCTGAGGGACCCCAGAAAACAAGCAGCCCAAGAATACTGAACTGGGTTGACACCTGGAGAGCGGAGACAGGCCCACGGATGACCACTCCCCAGCATGCAAGAGGGCCTTTCCACCCACTCTCTTCGGTCTTTCCTCTTACATTTGAATTGCAGTAGTCCCCTTTTATCCACAGGAGGTACATTCCAAGACCCCCAGTGGAAGCATGAAACCATGTATAGTACTGAACCCTATGCACACGCGTGCGCGTATGCGCCCACGCGCACACACACACACTTTCCTATACATACATATGATAAAGTTTGTAAGTTAGCACAGTAAGAGAATAACAACATTATAAAAGACAATGATCAGAACCATATACTGTAATAAAAGTTATGTGAATGTGGCACATTATTGAGTAAAATAAGAGTTACCTAACATGAACACTGTGATATTACCACAGTGGATCACTAGAGACTCTTCATAAAGGATGATTCACGTCCAAGCCAGGACAGATTTGGGACAGTGTGAGATTTCATTCATGCGCTCATAATAGCACATGATTTAAAATTTATAAATCGTTTACTTCTGGAATTTCCCATTTAATGTTTTCAGATTGCAGTTGACCGGAGATAACTGAAACTTCAGAAAGTGAAACTGCAGATAAGGGGGGAACCACTAAATTTCTTTAGATTTCTTTCCCCAAAGCACACACTCAACTGCTTTACAACGTGTTAAAAGCTGCTTTCCTGTTTCTGGCAAATAATGTATCAGGAGACCTATGCTCCAACCGCCATGCCTACTTTAGGTGAGCATTTGCTTTTGCTTTTTAGTTCTCGTTTTTTATTTAATAAATTGTCAGATATTTGGTATGTATGGGTATGGGGCTGTTTTCAACCAAAGCAAAGGCTGAAAACATCGTGTGACTCCTGTCAGCAGTTCCTCATACGTAGCCTTGAGCTCACCTGGCCATGTATCACAGAGAAACAAACATCCCTGCATCAGTTCTCCATGTGTTTATATTTTCTTTCAATCTGATACCTTTTTCCTACTCTCTTAACTTTCTGCTTGTATTTTAGCATTTAGTTACAAAATTTAAATACTGTAATGTTATGGGTATTCTATGTCTGATAAAGTTCTTTAGTTTTTCTAAAGAAATTTCTATTTTAGTTTATTTTCTGGATAGCTATATTCTCTACTTTATTCCTAAAAGGATTTTAGGTGGGTTTTAATTTAGTTTTTTATTTTTTTTTTAGGTGGCTTTATTTTGAAGGGTTTTTCCTCCCATTCAGAATCTGGATTCATTCAGATGAACTTAAGGGGTCTTCACAAATCTGAAAGTTAATAGTTCTCCAAATCCCAGCAACATTAAGGTATTTGTTTTCAGCACTTTGGGGGTGCTTCTATGGAGTTACAGTAGTTCAAAAAGAAATCTAATCTTTCCATAGGATTCTGTTTCTATGGGCTGTTTGCTAATAATAATGTAGGAAAAAGTGGGACTACCTCAAAATCTTCTGCAAAGGAAAGGAAATAATCAACAAAATGAAAAGGCAACCTGTAGAATGGGGAAAAAAATTTCCAAATCATGTATCTAATAAGGGATTGATATCCAAAATATATAAAGAACTCACATAACTCAATAGCCAAAAGAATGAACAAAAAACCCCACAATCTAATTCAAAGGGAGCAAAAACCTGAATAGACAGTTTTCCAAAGCAGATATTCAAATGGCAAACAGGTACATGAAAAGGTGCTCAACACCACCACTAAGCATCAGGAAAATGAGAATCAAAACCACAAGATACCATCTCACACCTGTTACTAAGACTATCATCAAAAAGACAAGAAATAACAGGTGTTGGTGAGAATGCAGAGAAAAGGGAACTCTTGTGCACTGTTGGTGAAAATATAAACTGGTGCTCTGGAAAACAGTGTGGAAAGAGCTATGGAAAATGGTATGAAGATTCCTCAAAAAATTAAAAATAGAATTACTTACTATATGATCCATCTGTCCTATTTCTGGGTATGTATCCAAAGGAAATGAAATCAGTATCTCTAAGAAACACGTGGACCCCCCATGCTCACTGCAGTGTTATTCAAGACAGTCGAGACATAGAAACAACTTATGTCCATCAGTGGATGAATGAATAAAGAAATGTGGTATTTATATCCAATGGAATATAAATCAGGCCTAAATAAGGAAATCCTGCCATTTGCAACAACATGGATAAACTCAGAGATTATGCTAAATGAAAAAAGGAAGAGACAGACAAATACTATATGATCCACTTACATACAGAATGTAAAAAAACAACTTACAGAAACTGAGTAAAATCAACAGCAGGGGCCTGATGGGGCTGGGCGTGTGCGAGACAGGGAGATGCTGGTCAAAGAGTACAAACATACAGTCATGAGGAAGTTCTGGGAATCTAATATACAGCATGCGAACTATAGTTAACAATACTGTAATGTATACTTAAGATTTGCTAAGAAAATAGATTTTGAGCATTCTCACCACCATATGCACAAAGAAACTATATGAGGTGATGGATGTGTTTATTAGCTTGATTGTGATATTTCACAGTGAATATCAAAATACCACACTGTGCACTGTAAATATATACAATTTGTCAATTATACCTCAATAAAGCTGAGAAAAAATACAGGAAAGCATTCTAACTTCTTCCTTACTGCTATGAATGCCCAAGTCATATTCTGACACTGATGTGACAAGGCCTTCACACTGTTGGTGTTCACGGACATTAACGTTTTAATGTGTTCCTGCCCTATCCTCTATTATTGCTGTTTCTGCACTACTCTGGTCCCACTGTACAATTTGAGAATCCTGAGAGTGAAATGTGACTATGGCTGTAAGTTTTGCTGGAAGACTCTCAGAGGGAGGCAGTGAGCTCCTGGGAGCTCGGCCATCAAGGGGTGACAGCAATAAGCCCTTCAAGGCACATGAGGTCAGGGGGTGCATGCTAGCAAGAAGCCGGGGTGCACTACCTATAAGCCATGTTAGGTCTATCCCAGCACCCCGGGGAGAATGGGTGGCTGCCCTGGCCTCTCCTGGCCCAGGTCCACACTTACTCAGCACTTTACATAATTTCACCTGCACAGAAACCCCACAAAATAGGTCATGTCATCTCATTTTAAAAGAAGAAAAAAGCAAAGGCTTTGAGAGGTTAAGTAACTGGTCCCAAATCATAATCTAGAAATTAGAAAAGGCCGGTTTTGAGCCGTCATCTGAACTCTAAAGGTTGAGCTCTTTCCATACTAACTGCAGGCTCTGTTAAAAGAGAAGAGTTTTCATGCAGACTATGGGCATACCTTGAAGACACTGTGGGTTTGGCTCCAGACCACTGCAATGAAAGAGTATCACAATAAAGCAAGTCCTAATCTTTATGCTGGTAGTAGGTCTTGCCTTCAATTTGTAAAAAAAACAAAACAAAACAAAAAAAACACAACATCTGTGATACAAAAACCTATCCGTGGCCTCCAAAATAAAGAGAACTTGCAGGAAACCTTTTTCTGCTAGAAACCAGAAAATGGACAAATATTTTTAACTATGGTCAAGGGGAGGCTAGCCAAAAATATGAAGTAAAAATATCCAATAAATACATACACACAAATTCATCATAACAAAGAAATGAAAATTTGGTGCATTTTGCACCGAATTAACAAAGTTAATTCAGAAAATGTTAGCCTGATTAGGATTCCTCTACATTTGATATGGGGAGTTGTTAAATGGGTGGAGTGTTTCAGCTCTCCAAGATGAAACAGTTCTGGGCTCTGTTACACAACAGTGTGAATGTAGTTTATGCTCCTGAGCTGTATACATAAAAATGGTTAACACGGTGAATGTTAAGTTTTTTACCACTATTGGAAAAAAAAAAAAAAAAGCCTAAAACACAACATGCAAATGCAACATATGAACCTTGACTGGACCCTGGTTTTAAAAAAAGCTATAAAAAAATGTACTGGGACTAATGGGGAAATCGAACTAGGGACTAGGTAACTAATATTAAGAAATTATTGCTAGCTTTATTAGGTTTGGGTTATGTAGAAAACCATCCTTATGTTCAGGAGTTGCATGCAAAATAGAGAAATCTGCAACATATGTTCTAATGATTCAACGACAATAAAATGTGTATTTATATGCACACATATACACATACACAAATACACCTACTACTCCCATATAAAGAAACAACAATAGCACAATTATAACATTCTTGAATCTATGTGGTGAGTATAAGTGCTTCTTTAGCTTTTCTGTATTTTTGAAAGTTTATATAATATTGAACATTTCTGTTTATGAAAAGTATATAAAGATTATTTTGTGAGGAACACTCCCCTTTTAATTTACTCTAAATCTGGTTCCCACCAGATTTTAGAATAGCTTCAGTGGTTGGGTATTCACGTGATGAAGTTCTCTGATTGCTATCCTTGTCAATGTAATTTGCAGTTAAATCAAGTTGGCTTTACAGACCCAAAGACAAAGGAAGATCAAAATTTTTAAGTGTTTTCCTACTAGTGCACTTGATTTCCATTCACATGAAAATTCACATTCCATTCTTCATCTCCACAGCACAATAAAATTTTTCAGGTAGGTTAAGAAGCCAGCACGCAGCAAAAATCAAACAAATGAACGAACACCAAAGCTACACTAGATAGATTGCTGATGGTAGGACAAGAAAAAAGAGCAGGAAGGAAATCTAGCAAACAGAACTCAAGAGATAATAAAATTGTTATAAACAGAAATGGAAAGAAAGTGAATCCTGGAATGCAAGACAAAAGCAGAAGTCCACAAAGAAAGCCAACAGAAAACAGGAGGGATGCATGGGGGAGAGAGAATGGGAATCAGAAATATCACTGCAGGACCACAGGAAAAGGAGCCAGAGAACACCGGGAAGCAGAGATTTGGGGTCTCATACTATGTGTCAGCCTTTAAGACAGGTTCAGCAAGCTGGTGGCAACACAGGAGCTAAGAAAAGCACATTACCTTAATAGTGATGTAGTTCTTCAGTGATTTGGACATTTTTTCTTCTTTACCTTTCACGTGCAAATGCCCTGAAACAAAAACAAAGTCATTCATTCTAAATTGGGTGGGAAGAGAGGGACTCCTCCACCCCATCTGCAGAGGGGAAGACGGTGAAGTGGGTGCTTCTCCAATAGACGACTGCACCACAGGGCTGGGACTGTGACCACCGCAGGGAACCAGAGGAAACAATAAATGTTGCATTCTCTAATATGCAAATACCCATGTATATGTAGATATAAGATTCCCCCCAAATCTTCACCCACATCCGACCCTCCAGAAGATGGAACCCACAGCTTTGTTTGTTCTAAGGAGTCAAGTACACCCAGCCCCACAGTGGGTCATAGATGGGCACCATTGACTCAGAACCCAGAGAACAGATAAACTGTGACACTGGCAGAAACAATTCACTTTCCCTCTTTCCTATAACTTAGAAATAACGATTTAACTAACTCAACACCTGAAGAAAGGACAAACCTCTGGTTTTTCAAATCAGCCTCAGGGCAATAAAAGTTTGTTAAGAAAAGCAGGGGTTCAGACCTGCAGAGCTTGCAGGTCTCTGAGAATGATTAGATTTTCTGTTGTGGTTGGTTTCAGACTTAACACCTTGGTATTATTCACCCCCATGTATGTGGAAGGCCAGAGGAAAACCAAACTCATGTCAGAAACTTCTCAGTCTGAGCCTGGAATTCTTTCTTGGCTTTATTTATGACAGTTCAAAAACAAAACTTGGCTCCAACTTTTCTGAGAACTGGTTAAAATGTGGCTTCCAAAAAGAAATATCACCTTGAATATGTAACTCTAATGTGTCATGTACATCAAGCACAATTAAAAAATTTTTAATTGACAATATCTGGAAAACTACAATCTGACTACCTAACTCTACTTTCCATCTATTTACTTCAGAAAAAACAAGTATTAATGTAAAGATGTATGTATTCCATGTTTATCGCAGCATAACTCACAGTGACCAACACATGGAAACTACCTAAGTGTCCTTCAATGGGCGACAGGACAAAGAAGATGTGGTAATATATACAAAGAAATACTACTCAGCTATAAAAAAGAATAAAATACTTCTACTTGGGACAACATGGATGGATCTTGAGAGTATCATGCTAAGTGAAAAAAGTCACATGGAAAAGGACAAGAACCATATGACTTCATTCCTATGTGGGATACAAAGCAAAGTAACAAATCAACAAACAAAACAAGCAAACAATCTCACACAGACAACAGTGTGATGGTTACAGAGGGGAAGAGAGGAGGGGGGAGGATGGACAGGGTAAAGGGGGTCAAATATATGGTAACATAAGGAAACTAAACCTTGTGTAGTGAGCACACAATGCAATACACGAATGATGTATTATAATATCATACACTTGAAACTTACATATTAACCAATGTTACCCCAGTAAATATTTTTTTTAAGTATTAATTCTCTTGTGTGTCAGGAGGAACTGCTGTTTCTCCAGGACAGGACAAAAAGTGGAACAAAGAAGCTTCCAGTGCCTTAATAGATGGTAAAAGGCAGAACAAAATCTTTACCATTCCCACATTTATAGGTAAATAAGACCTCCTGTTTTATAAATACCAAACTCATCATTAACTGACAGGCTGAAGAAGAGTTTTCATACTGCTACGTGTTACCGTTTTGATCCTTAGAGCCACAGTTCACTCAAGAGCATACTGCATTTCACAGGGCTCACTGCAAACCGTAACTCAGCAAGAGCTTTAACTATGAATTATCTGTGGAGGCATCAAGCTTTAACTTGCCAGGTGGTAAATATGATGATGATTTGTCCCGAATCTGAGACGAAGGGCAGGAAAACCTCCTTCACAGCTCCTCAGACCTTGAAGATTTCCTCCCCACCTGGGCTCTGTGCTCATTTATTCTCTAATTGTGTGTTACTCTCACAAGTCCTCATACCAAAGGGGAGGGACTTTATTTCACACAACTTCTGAAGTGTAGGCACCTGATTGTAGAACTAGCTGGATCCCCAGAGGGTCATTTCTGAAGCATTCTCCCTCCTGGGCAGTGCCCACCTCCCCTGCCCCCATCAGCACCAGCTAAAAATGGATCGTTGGGTTTCTGTCCTTCTACTTATGGAATCTGCCCAGCAAGGCACATTGTTGGCAAGAACAAAGTGGATTTTGGCTAATGCTGAGTTCTACCCAGAGAAACAAAGTAGAATACCAGAAAACAACTCTCATGCCATAAATAGCAATTCAGCCAACTTTGTTTCTGCCTTTTTTTCCCCCCAGATTACTTTGAGAACTAAAAGAAATGGTATTTGTTAGTGCACTGTGTTTTAGATGTTGATTATCTGCATCTCCCAACCCTACCATTCCAAAAAGTTAATAAAACCAGTTCATTGTGGCCCCACTGTCAAAATCTGGACATGTGAATCTTTCCATGCATCAAGAGCAATTCCAAAACTGCTATGCTCAAAACATGCTTATTTCACAGTCCACTTCTGAGAACGGGATGGCTGGTGTTAACTATGTTCTTTGAATGTGAAATGGGAGGCCGTGTTATTAGAAGATGACAGATATATATGGCAACAATATTATAGCTCAAAATTGGCATATTCATAATAGATTACATCACACTATTTGGAATTCCTTAATAGTTTTATTTGAAAGAAACTTATAAAGAACAACACTATAAAACATTTTCCATATTGTCAGTTCATATTTCATTTCCAAAAAAGGTAGACTAATTCCCACCCAAGTAAGTTCATTTCCAACTGATAGAAATTCAAAAACAATTTAGGAAACAACTCCATTTATTGACCTATTAGTTGATTTATGTATTTCCAAATGTTTCACCAACAAGATAGAATAGAATTGAAACAGAAGAAATTAATCTGAAGTCATTACTTACCAGAATGTAGAAAATAATTTCCCCACTGCTTGCACTGATGAAAGACCTCACACTGTGCAATTTCATTTTCATGGTGCGGAAAAGCTAGATCTATCCCACCTGAATGGATATCCAGTTGACTTCCAAATACCAAACTGTAAGACACAGTGCAAAGCTGTGAACTAATTCAATCAACATATTTCTCCAAACTACTTGTTATATTTAACGTTTCCAGCTTTTATGCAATGAATAAAGTGGATCTCAGTTTTAAATCAATATGCAGGATAATTTAACTGATACAAACAGAAACTGAAATTGTTTCAACTTCACAAAATCCCTAACTCATTAGCATTCCTCCCAGTAAAGAGACCTAATTCTCTGCTCCAATATACAGTTTTTAAAAACTTACAAAATTACATTTTCTTACTTTCAGTGGGCAGAGGTTAATGGTTTTCCAACTTTAACAAAAGAGAACTATAAAACCAAGAGAATTTTTAATTTGGCTTTTGAAAATTTAACTATTTAGTGATCATATATGAAAAACAAGGTTACAGAATTTAAGTAATACACTTCAGCTGTTAACATATTAGCATTTCTGCTATAATGTTAAGCTACACAATTCCTGGGAAACCTCATGTCCTAAAAACTACACACAAAAACAGCTGATGAGTACTGTGAAGCTAGCCAGACCATTCAAAGCCTGTGTAGCTTTCACCAGAGGACCTGCAACAACAGCCTGTACCAGCATGAACAGTCCAGGTCGGCTAGTGGCTGCTTTGGAAGACATTAAAAATGCAACAATCAGCACGATCAGTGGAAATGTTGGTTTGTGAGGGCTAGGGTGATGAGGCCTCCCCCAGTAGACAGAGAGGCTGATGTGTAGACCCTTGTGAATTTTTCTAATAATGGTTAAAAACAGACATTTCCAAAGGTGTGACAGCCTCGCTCAGATCCCTTCCTGCTAAAGGTTGACTCTGCTCTTAATCACCTCCCTTGGTCCAGAAAAAAATGCATATGTACCAGTCATGCTTTAGATGAGTGGTGACAGAGACAGGCACAGTGGCTGGGTGGATCGCCCATTATTGTATATTCTTAGCAATGGGTTTTAGAGAAGGGATCTGGGCTGCACAGCAGGAATGAGTAGCGGGCAAGCAAGTGAAATTTCATCTGTATCTGCAGCCACTCCCCAGCACTAGCATCACTGCCTCAGCTCCACCTCAGATTGTTAGGCATTAAATTCTCATAAGAGCACTGGTCCCTGGTGTCAAAAAGGTTGGGGACAGCTGTCTTTGAGAATGTCTTAGAGACCTTGAAAGTCAAACGCTGTGCAGAAGAATGTGAGATGGCAGGGACCAGGATTGGGGAGGACAGGACAGGGGCCTCATTTCTAACAAGTGATTCATTTTTACAAAGAGCCAAAGCAAATATGACAATGTTAAGATTTAACAAAGCTAAACTATGGGTCCACGGTGTTCATATATTAGCCTCTATTCTTGACCATACATTAGACCTAAGAGAACACTGAGAAGTAAAAAAAGTCGTATTTTCATTATTTAGATTTCAACAAAAATATTTAATGGTAACATGAGATTTAAAATTTATTAAATGTTTTTTACCGGCTTTAAAGAAATCATTTGAATCTAAAAAATATCTTTTTACAACCCAATGTATATCCCACATTACTGTTAATCCAACAAGTATTTATAAATACAGTATGACTGGACATAGTTGTTTGTTTTTAATGAAAAGCTGGACGCATGCTTCATAGTAATAAAAGAGTTGGATGTCTCAGGAATTCCTGGACATGTTTCCAGATGGGCCCTACATACATCATAGATGAGGGCAGCAGGGGGAGGTGTGTTGGAAGTCTTCTGGGTCTTAACTAGAATGAACAAGATCTAGATGGACAGGTGTGGAGGATGAGGCTTACTAATCTGGTAGTAACGGGTAAACCTATGTGGGGCTGAAAACTAAACCAGTTTGGGGTCAGTGCATGGGGCAGAGTGCTCTTGCAGGCAATAATTACCCCAGCAAATGCACACATTTATACCCAGCCAGAAAACAGCACCACAACCAATCTGAGGGTGACTGGGTTTATTAATCTTAAAATTGGGGGTCAGCTAGTAGTTTGAAATTTTCACCTTAAGCAGACTTTATGTTTCTAATTTTAAAAACAACTTAAATATAAAAATCTGAATTAACATGAAACTAAAAAGCCCCTCACCTCCACAAATAGGAAATATACACACAAGGTTATTCCCTGCAGGTATCTGTAAGAGCGAAATATTAGAAACAACTACAAGCTCCTCCACAGAATACCGGCTAAATGACTGATGGTCCAGCCACACAGTATAGCATCATGAAGCCAAGAGACAAATGATGAAGACAAATAACATATGGGAATTCCCGGGACGGACTGCTGTGAAAAGAGAACATGACAGCATATGCGGTATGCTGCTTTTTGTACACTTTCTGAGTAACACATATATAAGAAAAGGGATATCTGGCCATAGGCAGAAACATGGGAAGTGCCAAAGGAATGGTTTACAGAGGATATCAAAAAGAAAGTGGAGGAAGCCCCAGCAGGTATGTTGAAACCAGAAGAAAGCTGTTTCGCAGAGGCCAAGGAAAGAGCAGAGACATCAGCTGCCTGTCAATGAGGTCAACAGTGACCTCAGGAAACCAGGCAGTAGCAGGTCACATATAGACAATGAGAAGAGAAGCAAACAAAAAAGGTCACTGAAGATCAAGATCAGAGAAGGACCTGTGGTTATGGAGATTCCCAAGACAGAAGCAACCCGAGCATAGTGTTGCCTGAGATGAAGAGCTGGTGGAAAGGCCAGATTGAAACCTAGGAAGCCAGACATGTGGAAAAGGGGGAGGGGATGCTCAGTGAGATCTGATCAAGAACCAGCTTTGGGGGTGAGGGTCTGTGGACTGAGAGCAGGTTAAGGGGAAGGTAATTCAGTTCCCGGTTTCCAGGGCTCTGTCCTCGCCTAGACCCTGAGCAGAGAGATGAAGGCACACCTGAAACTGGCTTAGAGGTGATAGGAAATCAAGAACTGAACTGTCAAGTGGGCTTTTCTACTAAAAATAACAAGTGCTAATGTTGGAAAGGTAAACCTGCCGTGTTTGTTTTGGTTCCCTTCTTATAGCCAGTCCCACTGGAACTTCTCAAATCAGCTTGCTTTGTGGGCACTGGTGCCAAGATTAAACTTGCCCCATCTACACCCTCTGCTGACCAAGTCAGGCATTGCTTGAGTTTTCCACATCACAAACAGGAAGAACCAAAGAAAACCTTACCTTGAGATGGTAGAACATTCAATGTGCCAGCCAGGTCTTCCATTTCCCCAAGGAGAGGCCCAAAACATCTCTTGGGGTTTAGCTGCCTTCCAGAGGGCAAAGTCACTGGCATGCCGCTTGTCAGAATCACCTGCCAATAACAAATGGTGGGTCAACGGGAGAGAATCTAGATTGAACAAACTAACCCAAAATCACCACAAAACTGAGATGCAGGAAGCACTTCCCAAAGATTCTGTTCCTTAAGTAACCTCACATTTATCATTTATATGTTTTTCTCCTTCCCCACATGACGTTGAGAAAGACTAAATACTTTTACCTAAAATATGCCAGAAGCATGAGGTCTATCAGCAGTGAGGCCAGTTTCTATAAGCTGAATAATGAATGAGCTGAGATTTCAAATACATACAGTAATGCTTCTTTGTGAGAGGTGTTCTGAACTGAGCACTCATTCTTTCTTATTCTGTCTTGTGAAACAGCTGTATTTACTAGTAACTGATTTTCTGAGTAACTTAAAAAAATTATATAGAGGGAAAAGCAAAATTACCAGAGTATCAATCATTTCAAAGAGTGAGGAGGCTCAGAAGAGGAAGGTTAGGTTATTATTGAAAGCCATACAATGTGCCAGTACTGGGCTCTCTTTATATTCTAAAATTTGGAAGCAAAGAAGAGCTCCCTCAGAAGTGGAATGGATAAACTATGGTACATCCAAACAGTGAAATATTATTTAGCTCTAAAAAGAAATTAGTTATCAAGCCATGAAAAGACATGGAAGAACCTTAAATGCATATCACTAAGTGAAAGAAGCCATTCTGACAAGGCTACATTCTGCATGATCCCAACTACATTATACAGTATGGAAAAGGCAAAACTATGGAGTCAGTAAAAAGCTCAATGGTTGCCATGGATATGGGGTGGGGGCGGGATTTTTAGGACAGTGAAATTATTCTGTATGATACCATAATGGTAGACAAATTATTATACGTTTGTCCAAATCCACAGAATATATGACACAAAGAGTAAACCCAAATGTACACTATGAACTCTCAGTGATAATGATGTGTCAGTACAGGTTCATCAACTGTGACAAATGCCCCATTCTGGTTGAAATGGCTGTGCCTGTGTGAGGGCAGGGGATAACTGGGAAATCTCCGTACCTTCTGCTCAATTTTGCTACGAGCCTAAAGCTGCTCTAAATATAAAGTCTATTAAAAAAAAAAAAAAGTGTTGCTGATGCTAGAATGTGTAAGTCTCAGAAACTCCTCCTCTGCTTCCATAGGCGCATGGCCACACCTCATAGGTGTGGATAATCTAGAGGTTTTCTGCTCTGCCTTCTGGAGACCAGGAAGCTACTGGTTGAGTAAAAGTAACAAATACCATTTCTGAGGAGTCAAATAAATGACACAGTTTATAAGGCAAGAAGATCATGCTTAAAGACAGAAATAACTTAATTTTTCTTTTGGCTTTTATGTTTTTGTTGGGTTCTCTTATATAGTACTCTTTTAAAATTATTTTTAATTTAGTTCTGCATACATATTTCTTCTCCACCAAATGACTTTGATCTAACAAATCACTGGAACAGAAGAGAGAATAGGAATAGATTCAGATACCTTGGGAACATAATATATGGTAAAATACGCACGAATTTAATGTATGATAAAACATCTATAGGAATTTAGTATATAAAAAAAATACTTTAGGAATTTGATATATGATAAAAGCAAGATGGAGAAGAGTAGCAAAACACGACACCATGCAGAGACTATCTCCAGATGGAACCAGAAGGGGCCAATGTTCTGTCTCCAGGGAGAAGAGCTGGAGGACCAGGCTGGCATGGGGAGAAGTGTTATATACTGTGTCAACCATATATTTTACATGTCTTCTCTATTAAAAAAAACTGAATTAAATTTAAAACATGGCTGTGATCAACACTCTGACATCATTACAACTTCTAAGAGAGTAGGAGTCTCAGCTGAGCACTAGGAAAACAGAAGCCAATATGGGAACCCAAGAGTCACCCCACCTGGCTCTGCAAGAGGACTGGGGGCCACACCAACGAGTTTGCCATACTTGTCTCCTCTCAATTGAAGATCAAAGTAGACGTTGCCTGTTTACAAAGGTAATTGTAATTTCATAATTAAATGTCAGCATCTGTATAGCTTAATAGTCAATAAATAATTCATATTTAAACATAGAACATGGTATCTAGCCTTCATTTGGTTCCTTTCACTGTATTTTAAAATCAGAATTAATGCCACCACTATTATTTTTTAAAAGTATTCATTCGGACACATCATGAACATCTGGATACAGAAGTGAAAACACAAATATAAGTTCTGTATCAAATGTTGAGGCAATTCTTTTTAACAAGAAAAATGAAAAATGTCCCCCTCAGAGTCCTTCTTCCTCTCTCAGAATTTATTACTGAGCTCTAATTACAAGCTAGAATAAACTGGTGAAAATGGGAGAAGTGCCGTGGAAGCTGCTTTCTATTAAGTCAGAATGTAAACAGTACCTAAAAATGCTTTAAGAAAGAAACTGCTCCCCTTAATGGAAGAAACATTCTCCCATACCTTTATGTTATCAATTTGCTGAACAAACTGTTTCCTTACAAATAGTTCAAAGATCAAATTACAACCAAACTTTGTGAAACTGACACGGAGTCCAAACTGAGTTTCAGCTAATTAAATTTATTTAAAATTATGTTTATCATTATTTAAAATTTACAATAAAGCACAGTAATAAAACAGCATTTAGTCCCACAGCATGTTCAGATGAGAATCTCTAAGCACCTCATGAGCATTCATCAGTTTATCCAGGTTATGTGTCTTATTTCAAGTTATATGACAGAAAAAAAACAATTTCCTAAATTTTCTGGAACAAACTCCAGTTCAGTCACCTAAGCCCTTTAAAACAAGTTTTTCTTGGAAACAAAATCTAAATATAGCAAATAAGATAAAGCAAAGGACTGTGAGTCCCTCTGTGTGCATAGGCTATTGAGAAAGGCAACACACATTTCTGGGGGCCAGGAGGACCATCACATGTATCTGAGGTAGGACCATGAGAAAGGTGCTTACAGTCCAATTATTCCTATAAATTTTGGTCATTATTGTGCTTTGAAGTTTGTTATTGACTTGCAACAAGCATTGTAATACTTGCATATACTCAACCCTGAGCTGAGTATTTTAATGGGCTATTCACTAAAAGCAAAAGATTATTCTAGTCCAAGAAGTGACAAAAATTAATACACTAACAGCAGGCTAAGGCAGCACATGTTTGTCTACCAAAAGGTACAGTACAGATATCAAAGCTGATAAAGAAAGCTCACTTTCAGTTACGGATGGTAAAGAAAACTTCCTGGAAGAGAGCAAACTTTGGTCAGGGTTTGGGGGATGGGCAGGATTTAGTTTTGGGAAGAATGACTAGAAAGGAGAAGATACGGCTAAAAACCCTGAAACACAGAAGCAGCAAAACACTGTGATGCCAATCTTTCTGTGAGGCCACCAAACAAAAAGCAGCAGATCCTATACCAACCAAGCTCCACCAGAAGCTCCATGCTAATTCAGAAGATGGGGTGTTCTGCAAGACAACTGGCATGTCTCTTTAATAAGTCCATACTGAAGAGAACAAAGTGGGAGCTGTTTTAAAGAGACTGAAAGGACACAACCATATTCAGTGAGCAGCCTAGATTACATTAGGATGTGGGAAGGTGGGGGCCAACTGAGTAAATGTGAATAAGCAGTGGACATGGGATGCTACTAGGGAACTTCCCAGTGTCTTGGGTCTGATAATGACCAGACTTACACTGGGTGATGTCTTATTTAGAGACGCATGTTGAAGTGTCAAGGGCCTGAAATATTAGGATGTCTGCAGCTTTTATTGGTCATCAAAAAATAACATGCTACAAAAAAATGAATGTCTGCAGGCTCATCTTTAACAAGGAAGTAGGGTCTTTAGTGGTACTGATATTATCACCAGCTTTGTTTTAGGATGAAAAACTGTAGTTGAAAGAAGACTGCAATGAATACCTGCACACCTACATCCAACAGTTGCTGGCATTCTGCCTTATCAAGACTAGCTCTCCAGATGGTCATCTCTCCTATGACTGAAAAATATTTTTAAAAAGAAATTATGCAACCATTTTACAAAAACACAATAACTATAAGAAAACTTCACATCATTTTCACATAGGAAAAGACAGTAAAACATCTGGCACCTTCCAACATAAATCTGTGTCAAAGTCCTATTGGTATTATCCAGTGATCAGTTTTCATCACATAATCCCTACCTTTTGCTGTTGAATAAGCATGTCCATTAGCAATTATTCCTTCAATAAAAGAAATTATCTGAGGAATATTTTCAGTTACCCTCATGTACACTGTGGGTGGGAGAACCTACAAGAAAGCAAAGGGGAGGTAACTATTTACATAGCTCAGAGGCGTAGGTCAGCCACATCATTGTCCAAGTTTCTTATTCTTGTGGTAAGAAGAATCAGCAATAGGCTTTACCTTCAAGGCTGCCATATCTTGTTTAAAATCTTCTTCATAAAGACTGGCAAGAGAAGTGGGTGATATGTTCATCTGCAAAAAGATTAGATAAGCATATTAGGACGTCCGGAGTATTCACAACAGAACCACACAGAGGCATAACTGGCTCTAATGGCCAGAAGGACTGAGCCACATGGTCCTACCACGGCTTGGCCTCAGTTTGAAACTACCTGCTCATAAAAAGAGCATTTAATTTTAAATATCAAACTTATTCTAGAAGCTCAGCTAGTCAAAAAAGTTTCTTGACCCTATTTTCTAGTCAGAGAGAAAAAAAGAAGAAACAATTCATGATTTCTATTACATAATCCAAAACAAGAACTAAAGCATACAAAAACAAAACAAAACGAAAAAGACCCTCCGTTTTTCTAGAACAAGCCAGATCAATGTATTCCACATAATAACCAGTAACTTGGGTCCTATCTTATCCTTTTCCCTTCTTTTGCTGCAGGCAAAAGAAGTCAAAAATATATTAAAGAAAAAAATCTCTAAGAAATATTTGAAAACAATATAGCACATGAAAATAGAGACTGTGATGGGTGTCCAATCCCATGGCTGGAATTGGGGACAGGCAACCCTCTTCCCCACAAATGGACATTGAATTCTGAACTCAGGGCATTTGGGAGCATACACCTGCAGTCTCAGATTCTCAAAGTGGGCTGGCACATAAAAGTATTCCTTACTTTTCAACAGAAAAAATAATCCCAAAATAGAAGCATGACACTGTGAAGTTCTAAAACTGAATCTGGCTTCATAATTGTTAACATGTGAAGTGACCCTTAAGTCACTGGAACTCAACCAGCATCTGTAGCATCTGCTCTGTGCTCTGTACTCCGCTTCCCTGCTTCTCAACCCTGAGGAATAGGGCTCCATCTTATGTTGAGAAAATTTCAGCTCCAGAATAGTAAGAAACTTTCTCAAGTAAAACACTACCTTGAACCCTGTCACTACACATGAAGCCCATGTTCTTCTTAGGGTCCTAAAATAGCAAGCATCCTAGAAACCGTGACCAATGAACATGTACTGAAAAAATAAATCTGGTGAACAAAGTGTTGCTGCCCAAGTGTCTTTTTGGCTGTGTTGTCTTGGCCAAGACAATAAAATTCTGCGCCCTTAGGCTTTCTTTGCAATACTGAGATAATCCCACCTAATTGTCCCTTAGGTTGTTATGAGGATTCAATGTGCAACAAGAAAGGCAATGTTGTAAATAGAAAATACATTAATATCACTATTAAAGAGACGAAACGCCTAACACCAGACATAGCTTAGTGATCAGTACGTATTAGTCCTCCTCCTGCGGTGTAGCTTAGTGGCAAAACAGACCTCCCAAAAAAGAAATCAGTTAGCATATCTATCCAGAGGACGAAAGCCCAACCAAGCAAAAAAGCTAAAAATTGTGTTACCTTCCGCTTCATCAGTTTTAAAAACTGCAATTTTAGACCTACAGGCCAGCAGGTTGCTTGTATTTATTTATCTGTAATTTTCATTTTCTGCACAGGAAATTCACTCCCAGGAACTCAACTGCCATATAGGGTGTCCAGGACAGCCTCCCTCCTACAAGGCAAACACTATCACCAGTTATCTCAGGAGTATGACTGCTGTCATACAAGAATTTGTATTCTCTTCTTGAAAGGTAGCACCCTCCACACATCGCCTGAACCTGGCATCCTTCCCTATCAACAATGTTCCAGAACTGTCCTCAGAAAGCACACTGAGCTGGCACCTTCCCTTCAAAGGCTGTCTGCCTTCCATCCCACAGACGATTCACCGGCCCTCTCCAATTATTTTCCCATTTTTTTCTGTGACACACATGTCTACACACACGATTGCACATGTCACTTCTCACAGGGGAAAGAACATTTCTAAGCTACAGACCCAGACATGAAACCACTGGTCAGCGGATACTTGCTGGCTACTACCAGCTGCCTTCCTCAGAAGCTGCACCCATCTGAACCTGACCGGCAATGCACACCCTTACCTGCACAGTGCTAACAAACTTCTAGACTTTGTCAACATGACAGCTAAAAGATGCTTTCTTGCTATAATTTTAATTTGTACTTCTCTTATTTTAAGCGAGCTTGAACATGGCACATGTTTAGGACTATCTATATTAAACAATCTGTAATTACCCATCTTTCTATTGAGTTGTAGAACTTTTTATACTGGTTTATAGAAGTATTTTTATATGAAAGAAATTAACCTTTTATCTCTGATAGAAATGTCAATGTTTTTTTTTCCGTGTTTCAGCTTTACGGTTACTTTATGGCATGTAGAAAATTTTTATATTTAGCAATCTTTTATTTCTCAATCTTTTCTCATAAATGGCTTCTGGTCTGAAAACAAACTTTAAAAACCTTCCCCAATATGAGGCTGTAAAAAGTGCCCCAAGGTTCTTTTAGTAATGTGTGGTTTCATTTCTTTTATATTAAACCTCTGCTCAAATTTGGTTGTGAGGCATATATCCAACTGTGGTTTATTTTTTTTCCCCAGATGGTTACCCAATTGTCAATACTTTTTACTGAATAATTCTTCTGTCTCCCCACTGATTTGAAATGCCATATTTATCATAAAACAAATTTCTATTTATTGTGTCTATTTCTGGACTTTCTAATGTGTTCCATTATCTGTGTATTCATATATCTACAACATTTAATTTCACAACCTTCAGGCACAGAAAGTAGATGGGCCAAATGCTCAGGACAGGGCAACAGGGAGGCCAGGAAGGCGAGATGACAACAGGCAGAGGAAACTCTCAGGGGCGATAGAGATGTTTGTCGTCTCAACAATGGCGATGGACTCACAGGTATGCAAGTTACTAAAACCACATATTACTAAAAGAATCTTGGGGCACTTCTACAGTCTCATATTGGGGAAGGCTTTTTAAAGTTTGTTTTCAAAAACTTTAGAGTGTACACAAGTATGCCTTGTGTGCCCTACATGCAATTTATTGTGGGTCTGTTCTACCTCAAAAAAGCTGTGCAAAAAACAAACAAAAGAATCTAAGAAAACCAAAAATTTCCTATAGCTTTTAAAATACGTTTAAATATTTAGTAGTGCTGCTCCTCTTCTATACTCTTATTTTACAGACTTTTCCCGGCTATTCCGGTTTTTGTTGTTGTTGTTGTTGTTGTTGCTGTTGGTTTTTTTTTTTTTTGCTATCCCATGTGAACTGTAGAATCAATCTACCTAATTCTAAAAGGTGGGAATAATATGGACATATGCATACACACACAGACCTGCACATACTGTTTTAAATGACTCGCTAAGTACAACACTGACCAAACAATCAACAACTTGTTCCACATGTGGCTTCCCGAGCTCACATGGCACAACCGTAGAGGACATGGTTCAGAAATGTTCATGAGTGACGATGAACTGTAAGAGGTATACATACCATCTATTGCTGGCCTTAAGGAGACAGGGGGAACCATATTCTAAAAGTAAAACTTTTAAATTTAATTTTTAATCAGCTGACCACATATCAGGACAGCATTGTTCTCTTCCCATAAAACCAATTACAGGAGGTAAGTGCTGAAATGCGGTCCTAGTTCCTGTTAATTCAGGTTATTGTTTAGCTCTCCCTTATTATCATAAATCATTTCAAGTTAGCTCTTACCCTGGCATGAGACCCTGCTGGTCAGGCCCCCAGCACTGAGACTGAGTGTCCAGCTTTCTTCCCAGAAAGAAGGGAAATGTAGGCCAATTTTCTGAAGCACAAATAACTGACTTGAATCACTGACACATTTATTATGATTTTTCTTAACATAAAACATGACTGCAAATATACCATACTGCTATTAATTCCTACCCCAAAAATCCTCCTGTGGTTTTTATCCCTGACAAACTATAAAACTGGCAAAAATTAAAGTCAAGGAAGTGATTCTGAAAAGTATAACATAATTTAAAACATTATAAAAGCAAGTATTGGAGCACATGTCATGAAGGATATCACCAGTGTTAAAAAAGTACGCATTAGATAAAGGGAATGGCCTCCTTGTTAGATTCTAAAAACAAATAGGTATTTCCATAACTATGTTTTGAGATATGTGGTTTATCATGCTAAAGAGAGACACCATTCTGAGAACAAAAAGCTATTCAATACCATATTACCATCTTGCTCCATAACAAATATGGAAAATCAGGTGTCAAATTCTACCAACTTTTCGTAGTCTAAGTATTATAAAAAAAGTTTAAAGTAACAACCAATGTCTCCTGGTAACATTTATGAAACCCTCAAAATAACCCCTTATTCTTCATGTATTTACTGCTGCCCACCACCCACTCCTTTCTGAATCCGCCCCTCCATGGACTCCTGGCTCTCTGTCACTCTGCTGACCACCCCCATTCCCCTCTGCCCCGTCCCAGAACATCCTCCAGTTCTCATCCCTGTCTCCCACTTTACATTCTTTCCCACCAAACCTCACCCTAGGGCCTGACCAGTCTCTGGCCTCCCACCAGCCATGCCTCCATGACTTTCAAGTTGATAGCTCTGCCTCTCCTTCGGAAGACCCCAATTCCCAAAGTGCAGAGACACACTTGCAATAATATCTATCACAGGCTTTGGTTGAGTGTGATGACAGATGAAACACTAACCTGCTCACCTTCTTCCTTGACAAACCTGCATTTCCAAATGCCACCTCTGCTGCGGTTTTACCTCAAACTGCTCGTTCCCTCACTATATCAGAGACCACTAATTTCTTTGTCATTTCCATCCCAAATCCAGCCAACGACGTCAACTTCAGTCGCACACCCTTCTCTCCTGTGTGAAGGGCGATAATGTACTGCCTCTGGCAGGGTGAGTGCTATGAGGTCAGATGTCACAGACACAGAGCTCTCTTGCACCCCACTGCCACCTCCCCTTCCAGCTCCACCAGGTCTACCCTTCGCTCATTCCCATGGCCATATTAGTATGTCACAACCTCACCTGTAGGGCCTTAAGTGGCTGAACCCAGGTGGATACCTGACCCCAGAGACACCGAACACAGTTTGGGGCATTTGGACATGGGCATGGGACAGAGTCAGAATCCAATGTTGACAAAGTCTTGAACCAAACCACCAGAGAGAACCAGGGATGAGGTGATGAACCCCAAATGCTAGCACTGCCTAACTTCACTTCTGTTCCAGCAGTATCTTCTGACCAAACTATAGGGTCTTTTCCAACACCAACCACTTCTCCGACTCTGAGTCTAGCTGGGTGTCCTACGATTTAATTCTCCTCTTCTGACACTGATTTCTGGAGTTAGCACAGACCCCAAAAGTTAGGGAAGCAGTCCCACAACATGGCCCCCACTTCAAACACCAGCTGCAAATGTGGTCCCCAGGACATATGCACTTCTGCCTACTGACTAAATTTGTAGTTTTTGACAGAATGAGTCACAGAACTCAAGAAAGCATTCTACTCACTATTACCAGCTTACTATAAAGGACACAACTCAGGAACAGCCAGGTAGACGAGATGCACGGGGCAGCAAGACATGGGAAAGGAGTGGTACTACCATGCCTCTCTGGGAGTATCACATGCAGCACTTTCCTGTGTTCACCAGCCATAAGTTATCTAGCTGTCATTTGGGGATTTTTATAGAGACTTCATTACTGGAGAAGGTTGATTAAATCATTGGCTCTTGATGAACAACTCCATCTTGGGCCCCTCTCCCCTCCCAAGAGGTAGGGGTGGAGGGATGAGGTGGGAGTGAAAGTTCTCAGCTCTATTCAGGGCCTGGCCATTCTTACATCAGGCCCCATCCTGAAGCCATCCAGGGGGCCCAGCCACCAGTCATCTCATTAGCGTATGGAAGACACCATCACTCCACAGATTCTATGGTTTTAGGAGCTCTGTGCCAGAAATCCCAAAGACCAATTATTTTCTATTATATCACAGCCCTCGGTTGGTTTGTTTCTTTAGGCTCCTCAAATTCATTCTCTTTTTCTATTTACAAAATCTGCTCTCTGAAACATGTCCTCTCTCAGTGTGTGGCTCCCACTGACTCCTCCCAGTGGCCCTGTCTCTAGTCATGTCCTTCCCACACCCAGAGTGTGCCCTTTCCACTGGACCAAGCCGATTCTGTGCTAGGTCCCAAGAACCTACAGAACAACTTCCAAGTCCTCAAGACACCATCCTGGCCCACAATGCCCTACTACCTCTCTAGCATCACCTGACGACTTCCCAGATATTCCATAGACCCTGATTCCCAGGTAGAACACACTCCTTCAATACTCCTTCTCTGCCTCCCCTTACAACTGTCCCTCCACCCAAAATGTCCTTACCGCTCTTGTTCTTCACATGTCCTTTCTACCTAAAGCTTAAGATCCTATGTGGGCTAACCTTCTCCAGTAAGTCATTTCTGAATTCCAGGAACGCTGGGTGATATTCATTGCATCTCTCTATCTGGGGTTATAAACTGTTACACACAGAGCATCTGTTCGTGGGTCCGCCTGCCTCCTGGACACGAGCCAAAAAATGAACTGTCTTCCTCACCTCTGTTCACATGAAGCCAGGCACAGGCCTGACCCCAGACAGTCTGATGCATGCTCCGGGACAGTTCCGGAAATAGAAATCAAGTCTACTCAAGGGAACACAATACAATGAATTAACTACCTGAACACAACAGAAATGGGAAACCTCGCTGTGATGAGGACATGAGGAAATAAGTCTAAAGTTGAAATTGATCTTCAGAACTGCCAGTAATCCTCTCCTTGAAATGGTCTGACTCTACAGAGAGTGATAAAACATCAAACAGACTGCTCACCCTTTAATCTAGCAGTCTCACTTCAGGAAAAATATTTAAGGAAACAAAGGAGATCTTCATAGTAGCACCATTTTTAATAGCTAGAAACAACACAAATAGTCAATGATGGGGGACCCAAGGGAACTGCTGAATACACCCACAGCAGAATGCTATCTAGTTATTAAAAAGGCAAATGAACAGAAAATAGGAAGATGTGGTTTCTATAAAGTAAATCTGAAAGAAATTGAATATGCAAGTAACCTAAGAGCTCAAATACAAAGATGGTAAATTATGTCCATGTGGTAGAATGCTATGCTATAAAGCTTTTAAAAAATGTTCAGGAGTATTTAAAAACATGAAAAAAAAACCTCTCAAAATATAGTAAGTATAAAACAGACTATAAAGCAATACAAAGTATAAACTGGTTTTCTAAAAACATACTGTGTACGTTTACACGTATTTCGTAAAATTACAGGAATGTAAAGCACTCAACATAGGTTTTTCTGTAAATTAGATAATTTAACATTTATAGGTCTTTAGAGATAATGGTTAAAGTTGCTACTTATAAAAATCAGAGGTGAAACTTTGAAAGTAGACTTTTAAAACTACAACTATTTATAAAACTAATTTGATCCCTCATTAGAATTTCTCCAAATTTTCCTTTAAATGTCACGTGAGGTAGAAGTGCTCTGTTCACATAACAGATGAGAAAATTTAACCTCAAATAAATTTCCTTATCCCAAAAGTGGCCTTTTGACTTCCATCTATAAAGAGGGAGTAGATATTATTTACCTTGGAGGGTAAAGGGCCAGGGATAGGATAATGGATTCAAGTCATGAGGCCACCAGAGAATGAGGTAATTCAAATTAGACCTGAACTTCCTTTACCAGGACAAAGAGATCCCTCTGGTAACCTGTCAGAGTATATTCGTTGGCCCACGCATAGACAATAGGGAAAAGTACATGGGAAAAACAAATAAGAAAAACTATCACATCAGGGTCAGAACACTAATCAGTCAAGTTGTCAATATAATCTTCGACACTCACCTCATTGGCCTTTTTAATTATCTTATCGTCCACATCTGTAATTCCCATCACCATGATGATGTTGCATCCAAAAACTCTGGTTAGGATCCTTCGAATTATATCAAATCTAACATATGAGCTGAAAGAAAAAAAATGTTAGGTCTGTAATATAGAAAAGTCATCATTGTAATCTTTAAAAATAGTGCATTACATTATTTAACATGCTACTGCCTACCTTCAAGTGTGTGATATAATTGATAGTTCAAGTGCAGCTAGAGAAAGAAAAAGCTTTTTACTGACTGGTTCCCAAAAGAAATTGACAAAGGTACTTCCTCAATTTCAGGATACAATGTTAACATTTTTAATTTTAGAGCTGTTGTTTACATTTATTTACATCTATTTAGCTGTATAAAAATGTCTTTGTATAATCTCACTAGTTAAAATACTGAAACCTTTTACCATTTTTGTTCATGTTCTAGAATAACTCTAATGCTTCACCATGACAAAAGAGAAGCAAATAATAATTATAAATCAAGATAAACACAATCCTATTAAAGTTGTATATGACTACTTCTAAGAAAGATGCACATGACTGTGGCATATTTAATCACCAACTCCTTGACAGAATACAATGAGGTAATTCAGACTTGTAAAACCAAAAACGTTTTAAAATCTATTAAGATCCATTCAAAATCTCAAGAATCTGGTTTTCCATAAAAGCAACGTTAGAATTTAAAGTCAATTAATCTCATGTTCATCTCTGTCATCCATACAAACTCTCTAAATCTGAGTTCATAAAATCATTTTCCCTCGAAAACTAGCCATACTCACTCACCCCAAATGCAGCTAAGGCCAAATCTGTCCATTCTGATGGAAAAAACTCTGAAAATCCTTGCCAAAATATTTAGCTGTTTGAAGCCTCGGACTACTTATTTATAAATTAGGCAAAATTCCACTACCTCAAGGAGTTGTTGTAAATAATTTTAGTGCCTGCACCACAGGAATTCCAACAAGTGGGAGCTACTATCATTATCATCACTATGACTTCCCTTCATCTTGAGTCAAGACTCTACAAGACATGAGATTTAAGAGAAAGAAGCGTTAATAGGAACTTAAAGTGAGAACAAAAGTGAGGTCACGTGCTTGGCCCAGAGATGCTCAAGGGCTGCAACAGCTCCAATTACTTCAGGTGGGTTGCTCCCCCAGGGGCCACTCACATGAACCACGTGAGACAGCAAGGCAGAGTGTCGAACTCAGCCCATCTGCCTGGTTCATCAGTTCTCAGCTGTGGGACGTGGGGCTGGTTCATTAGCCCCTGGTCTCTCTGCATCGCAGTATCCCCATTTGTAATTTGGAGATAACAACAACACTGCCACTTGCTGTTAGAATTACACTGGCTGGTGTTGGTCAAGCATAAAAACAGTGCCTGGCACATAGCAAGTGCTATCTGTGCTTGTTAACTATTTTTTTTTTTAAATAGGGGTTGGTGTAGCTAACCAAAGAGGAAAGTGGGGAGACATGATCTTGGAGAGTAAATAGGACAGACTTACAGAACCACAGAGATGTCCTTAAGATTTTGAACTTTACCTTAAGAGCAGTGGAGCCATGCCTGACCATTTGTGCCCCCAAGACCTCCCAACTTAGAAACCTTGTAGTACTTAGTGGCATTCTACCTCTCAGGAGCATTCTAAATTGAATGACTTCTTGAGGAATGAGTTCTGACCATCAAGGCTTCCACAGTGGTTATCCTTGAGTGTGGGAAGGGAATGATAAAGTGGGAAACAGAGACGGCGTCTAGGGTGTGGTACAATCCTATTTCTCCACTGAAGAGCCATGAACATTCATTTAGCTGTACACTTAAGATCTGTACTCTTTTCTATATTTGTAAGGGCGAATACAAATTATAACTTAGAGGCTTGATTCTCTAGTTGAAAGAGAAGAGACTCTCCCCCATGTCCCCCTTCACAATTTCTTCCTCAGCCCTTTTAAAATTTATGTCAGTCTTTCTAATGGCTAAACAGGCCTCTGTCAATCTCAGCTCAGAAAAACTTCAAAAACCTGGGAGCTATCAATTGGAAATAAAGTCATTAAGAAAAATGCTCTATCACCCAATGGGAGAAGGGCCTAACTTGTCACCTGACTCCGCATTGCAAACCCTGCCTAAATAAGCTAGTTGTATCCACTTGGCTCTATAGAAGAGTGCAATTTCTTTGTTTTTATAAGCCTTTTAGCAGATTGCCTATAATGTGCATGTGCCTCCCATTATGGTTAAATGCTTATTCAATAATAAAAAATTGTTTTCTTTCTCTTCTGCCTTTGTAGAGAGGTTTTTCAGGCTGGGAGATTACTTAGTTTTTAATATTTCCCTAACATATTTTATACTTCAATACAGAGATCAAAATATGCTTTTTGTAATTAAAAGTATGTTAGCCCAAAGTGAAGGGGAAAAAAAGGATTTCTAGATCTTTTATTGTTCTAACAAAACACAAAGTTCAGATCTTGCTTTGTGATACACAATTTTTTAAAATGTGTATTAAAGGTAACTTTTTACTTTTAGTCTCAATCCGAACAAGTTTAAAAGTTTATATACATTACTTATCCTCGATAACCGTTGATAAAAAAATGGTAGCACCCAGAAATAACTCCTGACCAGCTGACCACAGCACCCTTGGAAAGGCCTCATCTCACTAAACCCATCAAGAAACATAAAATTCCAAAACGGGTCATTTTCACTACTTCTCATTGCCTCACCTCTGCAATGGGTGTTAAGTGCTTAGAACTCTTAGAACCAAATGAGGCTGTAATGTATGTGCTTACCACGATACTTGGAATACAGTAATTATTCGGAATTTTTAAGAAGCCACTTGAGACGGACAAAACCTGCAAACAGCTTTTGTGTTATAAAATAAATGACTGAACATTCAAATCCGGGACACTCACCAAGCATGGCCAAGGTGTGCGTGATCATAAACAGTCGGCCCACAGCTATACCTAGGCACAAAGTTAAAATCCATCACATGAAATCGATATGCAAGAAAGGACACGACTTTCTTCAGCTATGATGATCATAAAACCATCTCTCTCTCTCTTTTTTTTTTTAAGTAACTACTTTTGGGGACTGCATAGCTGGGATTCGACCACTTGAATCGCTGAATTCCTATCCGAACCCTGTCAATTCACCGTGACTACACCAGGGTCTTCAGCGGTGCCTCCGACGATGTGATTACTAAATGACTTCCACCCGAGCTCCCGCCCCCAAACACGCTCAGGCCGCATCCTCCCCCCCACCTCCCACGACGCCCCGCTCCCCCCGCGATTCCCGGGAGGCTACCAGGAGGCGGCGTCGGCGCTGCCCACGATGAGGGGGTCCTTCCTCCGAGTGAGGCTGTTGTACACCTTGACGCCCGTATCGTGGCCCGCAGGCTGCAGCCAGCCCTGGCCGCGCGCGCCCGACAGCGCCCGGCCCAGGCGGAGCACAAGGCCCGGCGGGGCGGGGAGGCGCGGGCCGCGCAGCATGACCGCCGGGGCCTCGCGGAACTGCGAGACGCGCGGGATCCTGGGCGCGGCCCCGCCCACGCCCTAAGGCCCCGCCCACCCGGGAGGTTCGCCCCGCCCACCTCGGCGTTCCGGAAAGAGAACCCGCCCCAGGAAAGGGCCCGCCCAGCCCCGGCCCCGCCCACCCCGGAAGCAGCGGGGGGGCGAAAACCGCAGCCGGCCCCCCCGGAGGCCTGCGGGGGCGGGGCAGAGCGCCGGCTCCGGGCGGGGGAGGGGAGCCAGCGCGGAGCGCTGTTGCAGCCCCAGGGGGGCGGGGACCGGCGCTCCGCACCCCCCCGCCCGGCGACGGGGCGCCTCCCGTCCGCGTCCCTGCCGGGGCCACCTCCGCCCGGGGCGCGGGCGGCCTCTGCGCGCCGGCCTTCTCGGCGCGGGCCCCGGCCTCCGGCTGCACGGCGGACGTGTCCCCGGAGCGTGCGCGCGCACCTTCCCAGTCTCCGGATGAAAGACCAAAGCTCTGGGAGCACTCGAGCATCAAGTACGCGTAGTGAAAAAAATGTCTGCTTGGAAATCAAGTTAAGGTTAAAAGTTGTATCGTTCCGTCTCCTAAAAATGAAAACATTCTGAATTGCGGTTTTAGCGGAACTTTTTAAAGGGGGAATCACTTGAAGTTACTTTCAAATGATCTCGACAAACGTGCTTCTGTTGACATCTTGCAAAACTGTTTTTTTAAAAAATCTTTGCCTTTGCAGTCGTCAAATGAGTAGAGGTTCCTCAACTGCTATTTTTGGTTTGTTTTGCTAGTTCTATTGAAAAGCAAATGCTTAAGTAGAGACAAACCGGTATGTTCCCAGAGCACTTAAATTTTTTTTGAGGTCCCTGGAGTCCAACTCTGCAATTCTGATTCAGGCTAAACTAGTCTAAGTGTAAACTGTGTCCTAAATGCATAACACTAAAATGTTAGAACCTGTTGTTGAAAATTAGGAGACCGCTACATTAATAATGTTAAACAGTAGTCTCTGACTATTCGAAGTCCTATAGAATATTGTCCTTCCCTTAGTGCCAACGCTTATGTTGATGTTATCTTGTAATTGTCTCGTTTCTGCTCATATGCATATTTCTCTCCCTTAGTATTTTAGATTGTAAGTTCTTTTGAATCTCTCTCACTGTACCTAGCACTAAATTCAGAAAAGGTCTGCTGAATTAATCTCTGATGATATCCACCTATTGTGCAGGGGGGAGGAAATTTGGGCATGTAAAATATCTAATAGAGGAAGCTCTGATCCAGTTATTAGATGTGTTAGTAAAATAAGAAAATGAACAAAAGGCTTGACCGCAATCTGTAAGAACACACAATTCAAGGAAAAAGCTAGTTTGAAAACAAATTTAATAACACTGAAGACCAAATCCTGCACACGAATCTGGATAGCTGCAACATTTGAATTGGCCATAGAATATCATGATTTTTAAATTAACAATGGTATCTTCTGTGTTTAGAAAACTGGTCAAGTAATGTGTTCAAGTCCTTGACTGGCAGCATTCTACCTTAAGTCTTGAAAATAATCAAAAATGATAAACATAACCTATTATTTAATAGTTAAAAATGATTCCTTTCACAGGTTAAATATTAAGGTAAAGAAAGTGACTGAGAAGGTTTACTAGTATATACCGAAAAAAGAATCTGATAATTTAAAGTGACCCCTTTCTAATCTAGGTCAGAACAAAGAAGTATATTAAAATGATCCCAAATATTGTGAAAATCATTTTAATCCTTAATGACAATATCAAAAAATGTAGTTCTCAGTATTATATTCTCAGTGCAAAATCATGTAATTCCAAAATAGAAGAGAAAGGTAGCATGTTGTTTAGGATGTGTCAAGTTTGAAATAAATGTTTATTTTTTAAGTATCTCAAAACATAAAGAATTGTACATTATCTCTTTTTTAGGTTTGAGTATTTTCAGTTAAAATGGAAATATAATTTTAGAAAAAAAAGATTTAATATCTATTTTTACAACACTCCCAAAAGCAAAAGTGAAACAACCAAGATTCTTCAATATTATCTTCAAAATTAGTTGTTTTAACTATGGGTCTTCTAACCTTGTTCAGAAAACCATGAAGTCATTGTTATATATTTTAAGAATTGTGTAAAGCTAATCAATAAAATATTGTCTGACTAATTAGTCTAAGGTGTAAATTAAAACGTCTCACAGAACTTAAGCTCCGTATTCACTACTGTATCCCCCAGGGCATAAAACAGTAACTAGCACATGGTAGGCACTCATTACATATTTCTCGTTGAATGAATAAGATGTTTTTGCGTTTTAGTGTCTGCAAAGTCACTTGAGGAATCATTCAGATAGTATCGCGATTTTTGAAATCGCGGTGTGATTATCATTGGAAGGAATAAATGATTTTTACCGTTCATTCTTAAGTTCAGATAAACATCACTCACTCTAGAGCCAATGAATGCAAGCATTGAAAGAACCTCTTTCTTGCTACTGTACTTTAAAAATCCCGGTATGCTCTTAGAGGAAATGTTTAACTTTTCTTAATCAGCTTCGTACTCTCTATTCCATCTCTGTATCCACAGTCCTCTTTTGTGCATACCAGTGGCCAGTAAGTTTTGTTGCATGAAATGAAATCTTATGATTTGCCTTTAACTGGGCCAAGACTAGGAGACGTGTGAATCTATGAGTAAAATAACCACCATTTTCCCAAATATCAAAGTGAACGTCCCATGGATGTGGATTGTATAAGGAAGTGTAAGAGTGAGGCTCAAACCCTCTTACTTCAAAGCGTAAATATTATTCGTTATCACCGCGTAACTTACATTCCAATGTGAAGACTCCGTTTCGAAAGAAAAAACAGCTTAATTTAGTCTCGTTCGTTGTACTGATATCCGTATCTCAAGATACGCAACAGATCGCTTTGAAGAGCAACACTGCAAATAATATACTTTATAAAGACTGTGTTGGCCCGTAATATTACTGGATTTCATGTAGCGGTTTTTCAAAATTCCCCATGGTCTTGATTGTCACAACATTGCATGGTCGAAAGTCTTGCATTTCCATACCAGAACGGGCGCCCGTCTAAACTGTAACGCAACTGCTTTATGTCTGATGGCGTGTGCCCTGTCTGGCAGCAGCGCCGTCCCGGAGGTACGGCTGACCGTCTGAACTGGAGAGGAGGAGAAGCCCAGACCTGCCCTGGCACAGGCCGGGCAGAGACGTCACGAGGTTGGAGGGGTCAAGCTAACTGACAAGACTAGAGACACCTACAAGACGACCCGCCCACCTGGGGACAGAAAAGACGCCGCCGACAGCACAGACTGAGCACAGAGGACGGATGCAGAGGCGGTCACGGTAGGATGCGGCCTCTGGGGACCGCGCGCCACCGCGCAGGCCGGAGTCCCGCGGACAAAGGTAGCGATTGGCCGCGCCCATGGGGCGGGGTCTCGGACGGAAGCGGCCGGTCGGCGCGCCGGCCCGTCGTCTAGGCAACGGCATCCTCGGGCCGGAGCTTTGCAGGAAGCCCCGATCGGGAGTCGGGGGCGGGGCGAGGAGCCGGTGGGGAGGGGCCGAGGCGGCGCAGAGAGACCCCTGGGACCGGCTCTGGGTCGCCTTCGGAAGCGGAGTCTGAGAGCGGACTCCAGGGCACCGGCGGGACGGGCCCAGGGGCGCCCGCCTCGGTGTAGATCTGGCCCCCAAGCAACCCTCCCCTCGGGCCCCTTTGTCTCCCAGCCGCTCGCCGCGGGGCTTCGGCCACCGACACAAAGCGCGGGCAGCGGCAACCGCGCAAGCGCGCGAGGCGCGGAGGCCGCCGGGCGTGGTGGTCCGGCGCCTCGGCCCGGCCGCGCGAGCACGCGTGCGCCGTCCCCGCCTCCCCCGCCCCTCCGCAGGACGCGGGTCTCGTACTGAACAGTAGTAAAGAGCCCTGGAGGCGCTCTCCGGTTCGTCCCGCCTCCCCTAAGCCTTGATTGGCCCACCGAGATGGGAGGCGGCGCTGGATTAGCTTTCCCGGCTGCCAGTCGGTCCCAGGTCCTGCTTATAACCCTGCTGCGCGGCGGGGCCGGCGGACTGGGGCTGAGTCGGGGCCGGGGCCGGTGGCTGGGCCGTGTGCTGCTCTCGAGGCGGCTGTTCTCGAAGCGGGGTCCGCTCCGGCTGGCTTCGGGCGGGTCTGGCGGCCCTCCGCATCCTCCGGCGGCCATGCAGCACCGCCAGGCAGCTCTGCCTCCGAATGCGAAACTCCTAGTAAAGTTTGCGCCTCGCCTAGCGCCCCCTACCTCCACGACCCCCGCCCCGGCAAAAGCGACAGACAAAGCCACACCCCCGCGCGGCGGGGCCGGTGAGGGGCGTGAATGCGGCGGGGGCGGGGCCCGCAGGGAGGGGGGCGGGGGGGCGGGGCGCATGCGCGGTGCGGGGGGCCGAATGTTTCCCAAGTGTTTGAAACTGGTATTTAGGTTTTCCACGTTGGACAAGTGCGGCGCGGCGGGCGGCGCGCGCCCCTTCCCGCGCTCGCTCTGCCCGGCCCCGGCCCCTGCGCCGGGGTGCGCGCCCGCACGCCCGGCCCGCACCCGAGGTCGCCGAGCGCCGGCCCGGCCCGCCCGCGCCGGGTCCCCGGGCCCAGGCGGCGCGGCTCGCAGATGTAGCGGCGCGGGGCTGGCCGGAGGGGGGGCGCCGGCGGGCGGGAGCTTTGCATTTTGCAGCGCTGGGCTCCGAGGGGGCGGGGGCTGGAGGAAGCGGAAAGCCGCGCCGAGTCGCCGGGGACCTCGGTGAACCATGTTGAGCCCGGCCAACGGGGAGCAGATCCACCTGGTGAACTATGTGGAGGACTACCTGGACTCCATCGAGTCTCTGCCGTTCGACCTGCAGAGAAACGTCTCGCTAATGCGGGAGATCGACGCCAAATACCAAGGTACGGCGGGATGGATGGGCGGGGGCGGCGCTGCAGCCCCGCGGGTCGCGGCGCGCCGCGGGGCCGCGGGCCGTCTTGTGCCCCGGCTGGGGAGCCGTGGGCCCGCGGCGGTGGCCCTGGCCCAGCGGGAACAAAAGGGCTGGAGCGTCTTTGATTCGCCAAGGTCCTTGTGCGCGAAGCCCGGACACGGAGGAGGAAGGAGAAACGAGAGGTCTCGATGCCAGGCTGCGCGAGCAAAGCGCTCTTTGTAGTGAAGTGACGAGGCGGGGTGCTGCGGGGGAGGGGGCGCAGGCTGAGGCGCCGAAGGAGGCATGTACTGCGGTCGCTAACGTTTTGGGGCGCAGGGGCCCGGCCGCGGTCCGGGCTACTGGGTGGGTGCTGCGGGCGAGGGGTCCCCTGGCCCTGCTCGCCATCCCCGGAGCCACCCCCACCCACCCAGTCCCAAATCTGAGTGTTATATAAAGTCCAGGGTCGGTACTACGCGCCGTGTAGCCCCGGCCGCCGCCGCCCAGCTCCCGGGTCACCCCGCAGCGCCGGACACTGAGCGGGGGCGATGCGGCCGGGGGTAGTTCGAGGAGGGCCAAGGCTTCATTCCGTGCGTGCGGTGGGGAAGGGGAGAAGGGAGGGAAGGAGGCGGCGAGGAAGTCGCCCATCTGTGCGGTGCTGGGGGGGGGGCGCGTGCAGACCGGGCTCGCAGAGTAACATGGCAGGGGGAGAACCTGTGGGCTGCTCCCCGCGGCCCCCGCTGCCTGGAGTGCCGGAGAGGAGCGGAGGGCTCGCGCCCGCCGGGAATTGTTGGCTGTTGGGGAAACTTTCCCGCCAGGCCAGGCGCTGTGTCGGGGGCTGTGTCGGGAACGTAGGTCGTCACTCGGAGCTCACTAATGTTTACAGGGCTGCGCAGCAGGGAAACGGAAGAGAAGGGGGAGGCGGAAAAGCCGCCCCTCGCCGCGGAACGCACAACGAAGCCCCGCCGGCAAGGCGCCCCTGCGCGCTCTACCCGGGGCTCGCCTTCGCCGCGGCATTTATAGAAGACTCATTAGCATATCGCGAATGTCCCGCTTCAGCCTCTCCATGATTGGCTGCAGCGTCCCCACGGAATGTCCTTATCAGTCCGCTGCTGAGCTATTGGTTGCAGGGCCGGATGAGGGCGGGCCTTGCGCAGTGACTGACGCGAGTCTCTGTTTCCGCCGCCTTCTTTTTTTCTCTTTCGTAGAGGGGCGGGGAGGAGGGCGGGGGTCGAGTTGATTTGAATGACTTCGGGTCGCCGGCTTTCGGCCTTGGATTGGCTATCGATGCTGCCGGACGGGCCGTGTTCTCTTGCCCAGCTCTGTGATTGGCGGCCCGCCTGGCCGCCACCCCCCCCAGCCAGGCGACTCCCATAGGCGGCGGTTCCCGGGGCGGGGCGTGTCTACTGCTAGCTGCCTCCCCATTCGCGGATGGCCGGGCCTTGTTCCGCCCCCCGGGCCTCAAGGATTCGGGACCGGCCACTTCCGGCCGCGGAGCAATGGCGGCCCCCCGGGCTCCTGGTCGAGGCTGGCGAGCCATAGTGCCGGCAGTCCCGAGAGTGCTGCTCAGGCCTCCTGTTGTGGCTTCAGGGACCCACCGGCAGGCCAGCGGCCACAAAGAGGGAGAAACGCGAGTGATCCGAGGCCGGCGGCTCCCGGTGGTCGGTGCCCCGGAATGGCTCGGGTCGTGTAAAGTTAAAAGGTGTGTGTGGGGGGGCGGTATTTAATTTAAAGGTTTCTATCTTTGTGGAACGCGATGTCACCGGCACCCTTCATTAGCACTTTTTGGAAATTTCAACATGTCAAAAATGCTTATACCCCCATAAAGTTGCTGTCTTCTTGCATTACTGTGAAGAAGCCCGTTTTGCTGTTCAGAACGGTGCTCATTTGGCTCCTGCAGAGAAGCTCAATCTCAGCCCCAACCCCGGTATTCACTGAAGCCAGTGCCATTGAGTGAGCTGTAAAGTCTTAACAGCCGTCATGATCATGGTCATAATTTCTTTGGGTTTACTGTAAATGTTGAGATATGAGGCATACTTCTAAAACATTAACCTTTTATTTTTTTAAAGAACTACGTTGCAAGTCAAACTTGGTTAATAGTTTTTTGCTTAGTGTGCGTTAATTGGAGATTAATTCACAAGAATGGGTTATAATTAGCTTACAATTAAATGGTATTTGAGGTTATTTTTGAATTCAAAATTATTTCAAATAGTTTTGAATTCAAAACTATGGAATTCAAAATTATTTTCGAGTTGTTTCTCAAGAATTGTTTTTTAAATACTCATCCACTGTGAAAGTTAGCCAACTGAAAGAACTTCATAAAGAGCTTCAGTGCCAATCTTATGGAAAAGATATATTTCTAATAAGATCAGATTGAGTTTTACAGCAATCTCATCTAATCCTTATACATATTTTTTTTCCCCATGGTACTCTTGCTTTCCTACAGTAATGTTTTAGAAGAAAGGATCAACAGCATTTTGAGCAGATGAAGCTGAAGAAGCGGGTATCCTGGCAAGATGCCACCCTAGTTAGTGCTAGTGTTGTTCCTGTTCACAGATGTCTGTACTCAAGTGGCACTGTTGATAGGGTGTTTTGTTTGGGGCATTTAAGAAATATGTGCCATTGTGAAGGTAACAGAATTCTGGGTAATTTTGTGATGAGATGTTAGTTTCTTTACCACAAGTGAGACTTCATGTGGATGTAAGCTTGCTTGTGACATAGAAGAAGCCATGTTTATTTAATTTTAAATTAGCCATATGATAAAATGGATCTCTTTTCTGTAAAATGCTAATGTCGTCTTTAGAAATAAAACCAAATGATAGTTTCGTAACATGTAACATGTAATTCATTTAACAAATGACAAACTTATTAATATATATGAAATAGAACTTAAATTGAGTTGAACACAGCTATTTATTTTTAGAATCGATTACTCTAAGTGATTATGAAACTATGGCATTCTTTCTACTGGTGGAAGACAGTCTCTACATTGTTTCTCTAGGACAGAGGTCCCTAACCCCCATACTGGTCTGTGGCCTGTTGGGAACTGGGCCGCATAGCAGGAGGTGAGAAGTGGGCAAGCTTCATCTGTATTTGCAGCCACTCCCCTGTACTATCATCACCACCCCCACTCCACCTCAGATCATCAGGCATTAGATTCTCATGGGAGCACTGCTTTAGAGAATGTCTTCAGAGCTATCTTTAGTGTAAAGATATAGCCTGGAAAATAATGCTTCTATTTAGATTCACTGTTGGCCTAAGTTTATATGTTTATGCTGGAGTTAGGTTTATGCCTTATAACTATTTAGAGATCAGGTCTGAAAGGGATGAAGGCCACGTTTTATATATATACATTACATCACACCATACACTTCCTAATTGGAAAGTAGAATTGCCTTGTTTTGAGAGGCTGCAAAAGGGTTTCAGGAGAAAAGTCTGACATTGTTTAATTTTATAGTTACTGTTTGGGGAAAATTACTGGGAATTTCTATCTGTACTTAGGCCTTTGGCAAGAATATTCACTTGCCTTATTTCAATCAGATTATTTTAACAGCTTTTATTTTTTGAGAAATTGCCTAATTACATATGCCAAATTACATTTTAAAATCACATACTGTCTTCTATCCAAGGTTTAAATTTAGTATTGAAGGTTTTTAATTTATATTTTATAATGTTTTACAATCTGTTGACTTCTATAGATAGAAATGTTATATTAACAATAGTTGCAAAAACAAAGTCTGCCAACTTTGTTTTTAAGCAAGACTGGGTTGTCTGGATTATTGTGACAAACCATTTTGTTTTCAGTAATCCTAGGAATAACATGCTAGGATGAAAATGATATGACTGAAAAACCGAGGCTCTGAGTCATAAGTAGTATCTGTATATATATCTATAATTTCATAAAGTATTCTAGACATAAGTACCTTAAAGTAGAATAAAGTCCTTTAAATTATTAGAAGATGTGTGAATGAAAACAGTGGAAATATAGGACAATCATTTTATTGAAAATAAAATTTGGGCCCCAGAACTTCACCTAAATTCAGATTTTTCCCCTTAATTGCCCTTCACAGGATCATTTGTTACTCATGTTTCTGAATTCACAGAGAGACCCTTAGGGGAGCTTTGAGTGGCACTTTGCTAAATGAGAACTGTGTTGGCATCATTTGTAGTTAGTTCCAGGGATTTTTTTCAACTGGAAAAAGTCTGAAAGGCATACAAGTTATAATATTTTTATACAAGAAAGCCCCTGCATTGACCATTTTTGTCCTTTTCAATTACATTTTCATAGACTAAAGAATTAAATAAAACGGCTCATTCATGTTTATAGTATGGGTATAATGCTTATTCTTTTCTTTGCAGAAATCCTGAAGGAACTGGATGAATACTATGAGAAGTTTAAACGTGAGACGGATGGCACTCAGAAAAGGAGAGTGTTGCACTGCATTCAGAGAGCCCTGATTCGGAGTCAGGAGCTGGGGGATGAGAAGATCCAGATTGTGAGTCAAATGGTGGAGCTGGTGGAGAACCGGACCAGGCAGGTGGACAGTCATGTGGAACTCTTTGAGGCACATCAAGAGATCAATGACACCACTGGCCACAGTGGCAAAGCCGGCCAAGATAAGTCCAAAAACGAGACAATCACGCAGGCAGAAAAGCCCAATAACAAGAGGTCCCGGCGACAGCGCAACAACGAGAATCGGGAGAATGCAGCTAATAATCACGATCATGATGATATCACCTCAGGAACACCTAAGGAAAAGAAAGCAAAGGCCTCCAAGAAGAAGAAACGCTCCAAGGCCAAAGCAGAGAGGGAAGCATCACCTGCAGACCTTCCCATTGACCCGAACGAGCCAACATACTGTCTGTGTAATCAGGTCTCCTATGGAGAAATGATCGGCTGTGACAATGACGAGTGCCCCATCGAATGGTTCCACTTCTCTTGTGTAGGACTGAATCATAAACCAAAGGGCAAGTGGTACTGTCCCAAATGTCGAGGGGAGAACGAGAAAACCATGGACAAAGCCTTGGAGAAATCCAAAAAGGAGAGGGCATATAACAGGTAGTGGTGGACCTCATTGAACAGTGAGGAGAACTAAGCCAGTGTATTTATTACATCGCCACCTTCAGAGAGGCGCAAGGACTGTACAATGTATATTTTTAAAGAATGTTAGAAAGGGAGCCATTCCTTCTGTAGGGATGGCAGTGGTTCTTTTTGCCTTTTGTTTTCATTGGTACACATGTATAACAACAAAGTGGTCTGTGGATCAACATTTTAGAAACTGCAAATATAGATTTGAATTAAACATTCAAGTGAGTCTCAGACTGATTTGTATTTTTATTCTTTTTGACTAGGGGAGTTGACTTGGAACCTAACACATTAAATTTGGAAGGAAAAGGTTTTGTTTAGCTACTGTTTTATTTTGATAAAAGTAATGTTATTAAAACATTAACTAATTTTTAAAAGTATCCAAGTTCTAAATATATAGCCCATAGTGAATTTGTTTTCTTGCTCTAGTAAAGTATGTCCATATAACAATTTGATTGAAAGGTTTAAAGTTTGAAGGTGATTATTTTTTAAAAGGTAAATGGTCAAGTTTTACATGACAAACATTTTATATACTGTCTTGTTCCCCTAAACGGCCATTTTTGAATGATTGGGTACATTTTTTATTAAATAGAAGTTGTCTAGTCTTGGAACTCCAAATCACGCTTTTGCTATCGTCCTAATATAGTTGTATTTAATTTACATAAGGTATATAAATGTACATTTCCAAGTGAACTTGGACTTGCTGTATTATAAGCAGAAGTACAGCCAGGTGCCATTGTGAACCCAAGGTGTGTTTTCTGCTGTGTGCATGAGAGCTGTACAGATGTGACATTAAGAAATAAATGAAGCTTAGCCAGTTCCTCTAGCAGTATATTTAATTTTGACATAACTGATTTTTAAATTTTAGTCTTCAAAACTACACCAGCATTAGACAAAGCCTTAAGCAAATTTTGTAATATTGTTCTCACTTAATGAAGTAGAAGTTACCTAACTGCCAACAAATAAATGTCAAAGCAGAATATATAATTAAACCAGGGATTGGAAAATTATTGTCCACAGGCTAGATCTAGCCTACCACCTGTTTTTGTATGACCTGTGAGCAAGAATCATTTTCACATTGTTAAAAGGTTAAAAAATAAAAAGTAAAAAGAAGAATCTTATTTTGTGACACATGAAAATTATATAAAATTCAAATTTTAGTGTCCATAAATAAAGTGTTATTGGCACACAACCATGCTCATTTACTTACGCATTGTCTGTGGCTGTTTCTGTACAATAGCAGAATTGAATGGTTGTGAAAGAGGCCATATGACCCACAAAGCTGGAATTATTTATTATGCCCTATGCAGAAGTTTGCTGATCTTTTATTTAGACTAACTACTTGCTAGTTAACCTATGTTCTTAACTGCCCACAATTTGAAAAGGTCAACAGAATTTTCATTTCTAAGTGATATGTGGTTCACTTGAACAATATGTTGCAGAAAAGTAGTTTCTTTCCATAGTTTTGCATTCTCTGAAGCTGCCTCAAGGAAGACTTGAGTAACCACTGTAGCATCTCAGGAGCTATATGGCATTTGTTTATGAGTAAAACAATAAGTTGCTTTTGTTTACTTCATAATTATCGAAAACTGTTTGTGCAAAACATAAATCCCTGTTTTACATCAAATTTCTGGTTATGGGGTGCTGCTTGGTAGAGAAATACAAATTGTACTTGGTCATATATTAAAATGTGAACTTTATATCAATACCTGCAAATAGGCATTTACTTTTCAGCAAAACTCTAAAACACTTAAAAATCTCGAGTGTTGAAATTTGATAGTATTTACCTAGACAATAAAAAGTCTACTATATGAAAACAAAATACTTGATCCAATGGCAACAAAAGTAGTTTTAAAAGAATCTTTACTGATGTAAAATTCTGTTGGCTAGTTTTTCACTTCTAAATTAGAGCTAATAATGAAAATTGAGTTATGGGAATGAATATTGAATAGAACACACTTGCCAATACCAGATTTTTTTGTGTTTATTCAGTTTTAGTGTAGATAGCAATAGTGGAGAGAAGTGAGCACAGAGGCCAAACCTTGCTGTATTTGAAACCAAAAACATTAGGTCACTTACCTCTTAAGGGTTTGACCTTGAATAAATTTGCTTAATTCTTATTCGTGGTTTGTCACTTTTAAAATATTTGTTTCGTATAGAGTGGTTCTGAGAAATAAATGAGGTTAAGTAAACAAGAGACTGGCATGTTGTTTATCAAATGCTACCTTTAATGGAGTTTCCAATAAGGACAAATGGCTAGCTTTTTTTTTTTTTTTTTTTAGTTTTTTAAATGAAGTATAATCGACATAACTATTAGTTTCAGGTGTACAACATAATGAATCAATGTAGTATATATTGTGAAATCACAAATCTAGTTAAAATTCATCAGCATACATAGTTACAGAAGAAATTTTAAATCTCTGACGAGGACTTTACTCGGCAACTTTCAAATATGTAGTACAGTATTACTAACTATAGTCACCTTTCTGGACATTACATTTCCATGGCTTATAACTGGAAGTTTGTACCTTTTGACATTCACCCATTTTGCCCTCTCCTCCTGCCTCTGGCAACCACCAGTTTTTTATATTTCATAACCAAGTTATTACAGTTCAGATAAAGGGTCTAAAATGTTTTCATTAAAATGTAATACTTGGTTCTAAACTAGAGTAAAGAAACTTGGTTCATTCAATTAACTAATGTTTGTTGAGCAGCCACGGCATGACATTCCTGGGGCAAGGGACATGGAGGAAGGTGTACTTGGAGTCCTGAGAAGGGATACTGCAGTGACAGCATCTACTGGCCACCCACATGGATATGTCTTCCAGTGACTTGGAAATTTTGTTGTGGTTGTCACAGTACTTGAGACTTTCGGTGGTAGCAAGTGCTGAAGTAATTTACCAAAGTAAAAGCCATTTTGTTATTACTATGTATTTAAGAAGGAATAGATATTTACTTGAAATGTCCTTTTTATCATGTTCAGTGTTCTAGGTAAAAGGTATTAAGATATTAAAACTTCATTAGGCAAAATTACTATTTGTCTATGCACTTTTAAAGACTGCTTGTGCAGGTGATCTGGCTTTCCTCCATTGTTCTAGCTAAAGTAATTTATGATTATTTTCAATCGCTGGCATGTATAGAATAAGATTTTGTAAATGTCGGCTGTCACCCATTCTGTTTTATCTTGTAATTCTTTTATTTTTAATCTTGGGGTCCAGGTGGGTTTAGGGAGGTTGGGAGTTATACTCTTGGATTTGTTTAATCTGGAGAAATTGCTAGTTTATTATGGCTTAACTTCAGTTTTTTTCTCACAAACCAATTAGTGTGCTATTTCCCTCACCCCCCAAAAGGATGGCAACAAATGCATAGTTTTAACTGGGTTAAAAACATTAGGTCACTTGCCTCAAAACTTTGTATTACCTGATTTTTGCTCATAAAATGGAGTTGATGTTTTCTCAATTTAAAATCTCTACTTAAAAAGAAGTCAATGCAAACAGTAACAGGTTAAATCTTAATTTGTACTCTTCAGTGCTTCATTGAACCAGAGTTTTTCTATTAAACAAAATGTTTTTGTTTGAGCAAGTCAGTTTTAAATAAAGTTATTCAGCATCACTGATATATAGAAGTAACAGCTGTCATTGTTTGCCATGGACTACTAGTACTGTGCTAGGTTCTTTGTATATGTTAAATCTTTAAAACAGCACTTCCATGATATTAGTGTTCCCGATGAGGATGCTAAGACCCAAGTGAGTTCTAGGGATTTCGGGAGGTAGATAGACTTGGCACCTGATTCACACAAGGCCAGCCATCCCACACTTGCCTGCAAAACCTGTATGCTCTCAGCACCATCCTGCACCAGGAGACCCACCTAGTGGCAGGATCTGGCACTGTTGGCCCATATTAACCCATTTCCCATTTAGAAAAAAGTGCAGCTCGTAGCATTGGTTTTACAGAAACATCTTCAGGTCTGATTTTCAGCGTGAAAATATAAAAATTTCTTGGAGTTATTTTTAGACATCTCTAATCCTAATGTAACAAAAACGTATATGTAAAGTGGATTCATCACATTAGTCTTCAACTGTTCGAGAACGATGTTAACATCACATAAGAATGCAATGTTTTCTAGGATTTGACATTTTCAGCAATAGAGTGACTGTATTTTGAAACTGGAATTACCACTGCTAATAACAGAATGCCAAAATTAGAATGTCATGTGTTTCCAAAGACTATTGATATACTAGAGCGATGTGAAAATAATAAAAGCAAGATGTTTCTTGGAAACTGGGGATAAGGTTAGGATTGGAATCCAGGAGTTATCTCAGGGCAAACGCTGCAGCCGCAAGTGCCACAGGTAAGTATCCTCGAGGCAAATGGGAAAAGGGTTAATTGATACCAGGAGGAAAGCTAAGTGACTACAGTGATCTTGTCTTTGTCTTACTACATGGTAGGGAATTACCCTCATTTTATGACAGAAAACTAAAGAAGCTCAGAGTTGAGCTAGAATAGGAGCCCAGGGCAGTCAGAACCTCGAGTCTTCACTGCTGGGCTTTTTACCTGAATGAAAGACCTGTGCTACTGAGTATAGTATATGCCTCTGCTTTTCCTCCAGGTGAACAAGTGTGCTGTCAGTGTGCTTCTTGTCTTGCCTTATAGTAAATTTCAGAATTGTATTTAACCAGGAAGATTTTAAGCAATTTACTAGGTGCTGAGTGCTGTCCTAGATTTAACATGAGATTTGAAATCGGAGGGTTTAAATCAGTACTAGTTTACCATGTACAGTCAGACTAACCTTGGGAAGCCGCTTTTCTCAGCTCAGTGTCCTCATAGCCAAAATAAGGCCAGTGGTATTGTGTATCTCAGGTCAGGAGGACCAACCCAGTTAATGCATGGCAGTACTGTATCAATACTGAACGCCATACAAATAATGATTTGAGTAATATTTTTGGTTAATTTTGGTTATGATCATTAACGGATATGTTCTGAAAAATGGAATTGAGATTCTTTACAGCTAGAGTCAAATCCACCCTTACCATATAGAGGTCACTTCCTCTTTCATCCTGCATGAGGAGTAAGTTTGCAGCTGCTTTTCTATAAATGATTCTGTTTCTCCTTGTACAACACAGAAATAAAGAAGTAGAGTTCTTATTTGCAGTAGCAGTCAAAGTCGATTAAACTTGTTAACTCATCTCTGAGATTGAATTCGAATAGACAGAAAATTAGTTCAGTCCCTTATGTGTGTAGGTGAAGAAACAGGCCCAGGCTGATGAAGTCACCCAGCAAGTTAGTGGTGGGGCTCTTGAGCTAGGTTCCAGTACCATTGCTCTAGGGCAGTACCTGTCCCACTGATGTTTGACTTGTGGTCCTAGTCTCACGCAGGCATTTGAGTAGCTCTTCATGGAAAGCCATAGGCCTTCAATAAAGTGTTGAGTAAATAATCTAAAAATTGACACGGAAAAAAGACTTTTTCTAATCTCTAAACATTCTATAATTATATCTAAAATGAAATTTCAAATTGGTTTGTGTGAAGGAAATTTTCTATAATAAATGTATATAGGCCATTAGAAATGCAATATTTCTAAATGATTAATATTTGAGAAATTGAATTTGGTTAGATTTTGATCACCTAATATGTTCAAGATTAATAAAATTTTCTAATTTTCTAATATAAAAACATACAAATAATTGTTTATAGGGTTTATTAACAATTTATCCATTTACAAAGATGCTTAGAAATGGTTTGCTATCTCCCCACGTTTGTTTATTTTGCATAAGAAGTTGCTTGATAAATATTTGTTTCCTTTATTGTATTTAAGCATCTTTTAGTTGCAAGCAACAGTAATTGACTGACTATGCCTTAAGCACAGATGGAAAAGATAAGAGAAAGTCCGGAATCAGAGCAGCAATGAGGACAGGTGGCATGGCTTTCTCCTTGCAACACAGATGTGACTTGAGAAACAGTTTGGCCCCAGTGGAAACAGATCGATTGGCATCAACTATGGCCAAAGGGGCAGATGGCATGCTAGACGCTGAGTTACTGCAAGTCTGATTTGGACAGTCAAGCACTGTGTTTAGAGTAAACCCTTCCATTTTAAAAATCCTTGCTCTGTTAGATGCCATATTAAAATGGATAGTTATACTGCCACCATAGCAACCAGATTGGATCTGGCCTCATTCTTTCCCCAACAGTTGAGGTGTGCTCAGGTAAGTTAAAAGTAGCTGGTGGTGAGGATTTTAATTATTCCATGGACAATAAATACGATTTTCAAAATGTTTTTGATTCTTTGCATTATTGATCTGCTCTATCCATAAACATGAAAAATTACAAGTTGACTAACAAATACTTTCAGGGCACAAAAATCTGCCATAAAATATCAGTTAACAGTGCTAATACATAAAGATCAAATTCCCTGGCATTTTTCACAGCTCATCATTCGATGTGAAAAGCTAGTAAGGAGCATTTCACTTTATGAATTTTGAAACTATAGACTGAAGAATGTCAACAATATTCAAAATTGGATTGAGCTACAAATGGGAAGGAAGAATAGAATGTATGGGGACAGTTGTGAAACAGTTTATGGGGTTTATTCATACTCTATATTTCAAAAATGATCTGAAATTTCAATGTAAAGTAAACATTATTATCATTAAGCTCTGACAGGATATATTGGGGTGGTGCAAACCTTAGATGAAGTCACAATTCTGCCATTGAGTTTGCAGTGCAATCTAATTTTTGGAAAATATACCATAGAAGAGCAAAGTCGGTTGTATCAGCAAGTGGCAGGATTACTGTAGTTTCTAAGACTAATGTCCTAAAGGAAAATACATGGATGGATTTACTAATTTCACTTCCTCTCCTACTCCCATAAGGTTACTTTGTAGTATGACTCATAACAATTTTATGTTTTTTTTTTAATATCTAGCATAGAGAAGAAGCTAATGAATGACATTTCCGGCTTCCTGGTGAAGTCACAACACTGGAGCATGCATGGATGAATGACTGTGCTATCACCAACAGCATTAGGTTCCCCTGTCTGTAATAGGGTAACTTGGGCTCTTGTGACAGTTACAGGTGCCAGGATAACAGTCCTTAACTGCAGAAAAAGCAGCAGGTCAATCCTAGAAATAAAGACGTGGGCAATAAAATCAAATAAATCCCATTAAGGGAACATACCCATGTATGGAAGCCACGAAGAACTTCTGATCAATATTGTGGACTGAGATAGCTCCCAAATACTAAAAAGGGTGGATGAAATATGTGGGAGGGAAAATGGTTTAAATACATACTCAAGAACAAACACAAGAAAGGAAATTCCCCAGATGTCAAAGCAAAGGAAGTCCGAAGAATAAGCTGCAGCTGAAGAGGTGAGCAAGTGACTGAGGCCTGCCCAATCCAAATGCGCCCCCGTTAGGCACAGTAATGAGCGGCCAAGTCCACCACGACTGTCTTTCCCGGAAGCGGTATATACGAATACTTACTTCCCTTTACTGACATCATCATCGTGTATTTACCAAATAATTTTTTTCTATCTTGAGAAAATTTATAGTTATATGTTATATTAACTCCGTAAATATTACACATTTTATACATATTACATAATATATACATATTCTACATTTTAAATATAAAGTATGTATTTAAATATAAATTGCACTTTGCTTGTTTCCGGTAATTTTCATTAACTCTTCAGATGTGTATTGGCTGTTTGTATTTATTCTAAAATTACTCATTTTCCAATTGCTTTATGCATAAATTTTTTCTCCCAGTCTGTTCTTATTTTACATTTGTTTGTGGCATCTTTCATTGTAAAGACGCTTTAAATTTTGAGATCATCTCTGAACTTTTTTTTATTTGGGTTTCATATTTTGTTTAAGAAAACCTTTTCCAGCTGAAGATTATATCTCCTATATTTTTTACATTTAAAAAAACCTTTATCCATCTGGAATTTGGTGTTTGGAATAAGGAATTATTGAAATTCCTTGAATGTTACGGGCAAATAGGAATGATGCCATGTGGTATGAGGTGTAAGGATTAAAAAACAGAAACCTCATTTAAATGGCGTTGGGAGGGCCTGTAGAGGGAGCTCTCATGCCCTACCACTCATCATCAGTTACTCCAAAGAGGAAGAGATGTACTTTCCACCTCCAACTGGAGTATGTTTTCCTACTCTACTACCCCAGCAGGGAGAAAGAGGATCTTCTCCTCCGGCCCTACCATCACTCAGCCAATGAAAAACACTTTGAACTTCCAGTTTCCTCCACTGGATTCTTTAACAGCCTCTCTGAACTCCCCCTTTCTTCTATAAAAGAATGTTCCTCTTCTTTGTTCTCTGGACTGGCGAGTGAGTCACTGTTAGAATGCATGTCCTGAATTGCAATTCTTCGTTGTTTCCAAATAAACCCATTTTGCTGGAGAAATATCTGGCTGTTTGTTTAAGGTACAAAGGGAGAATATGGGCCTTGAAACCAGAAGTACCTGGCTTCAATCCCTGGCACTTTACAAGCTGTGTGACCTGTACGCAGTTTCTTCATCTCTCTGACGTTCAGTATTTTCATTTGTACAATCAGTAATCACACCTATCCCTCAAGGTGTTAATATGAAGTTCAAATGAGATAAGGAGGCAAAACTGCCTGAAAATTTAATGTTGTATGTTAACCCTCACCAAACATTTTCCCCAAACAGGTGGTCAGTTGTCTCAACCAAAAATTGAATAGCCTATTACTTTCTCATATAAAACGGCATCTCTATTATATACTAAATTTTTATGTACACATGGATGTCCTAGTTTCCACTGATTCGTTTGTTCATCCTTGGGGGAAAAAAATTCACTGTTTTTGTTGCAATAGCTCTGTAGTATTTTTACAAATATTTAACAGGCAAACATTCCCTTTGTTTCCATAAACTGTTTTAGATTAATTTGTAAAATACCTACATTATTTGCTTTGAGTATTTCCATGGGTGATAGTCAGCATTCCCATTTAGAAGCTTTCTCTTACCTTTCTTCATGAGAGTCTTATTTTGATTCTAATAAAAATGCTCTGAGTATTTCACATTATATTGATGTTGACAGAGATTTCCAGTAAGTACTGTTTATCAGGTATAGGGAAGTTCCTCCTATGATTTTTGGTATTTCTAGAAATTATTGTTGAATTTTGTCAGATACTTCTTATTTGTTTGTTTGTTTGTTTGTTTGTTTCACCTACAGCAACTGGTCTTCTTAGGAGGTCTCCCAACCAAGTATAACCCAGCCCAACTCCACTTAGCTTCCGAGATCAGAAGAGGTCAGGCGCATTTAGGGTGGCATGTCTGCAGACCAGATCCTTCTTTTTTAAGGTGCTGAGGTGGGAGCAGCTAGCTACATGTGGATCTTCAACTTTTTTTAAATTTTGTATATTTTCTAATTTTGAAAAATTTTAGCATTACTGAAATAAACTTAATAGACATGATAGATTATTTTTAATGCACTTCTGTATTTAATTTGATAATATTTTAGTATTTTCATATCTCTGAGATAAGGTTTTTTATTTAAACATAGTTATCTTATAATCTTTGTGTGATAGTTCTAATATCTGCAGCCTTTAAGGATTTTATTTTGCTGTCATTCTCAGTTGTAGTACATTGTTTCTTTTGTTTGTTTATTTGTTTACTTCTTTTTACTGTGAAACAGCTAATCTCTTTAGAATTTTACCTGTAGGAATTCTTGAGGCCTTAGTTGAAGGTGAATTTCTCCATTGTGGTTTTTCTTTTTCTTTTACCAACTCACTAACAACCTGGAAACCAAGTTAAATTAAGATCCCAGCTTAGAGTTTTCCAAACCATAAACAACAAATGTAAGTTCACACACACAAACACAAATGAAAGCTGGCCTGTGCACCCCGCTTCATGTAGAACCAAGAGTAAGAAAGACAACTTAGCTGTCCCGTTCTGCATGGCAAATTTTTCATTTTAGCTTTATGAGAATGGACTATGCTGGACTTTCCAACTGAGGTGGGCTCTGGGCCAGAACCACCAAGCAATGTTCCTCAGCCTTTGTGAAGTCTGAGAAAGGTCGGAAAACTCTGCCCAGGCCAAGTCTTCTCCCTACCCACTCTGTTTCTTTGGCCCCACACAGGCCTCCAAGAAGCCCAAAGGTTCCAGGCTTTGGCCTACGGGGAGAAAAGACATTTTTGGCACTTACAAGAATTTATGCTTTCACTTAGGTTTTGGCCTTTGTGGATTTTTTTTTTTAAAGTCATGTCATCTTAGTAATACATTTAAGAAATATTTTTTAACATATTAATCACTTTAATTTGAGGGCTGTTCAGGATATGTAGCTTGCCATACTGCTGGAAATAGAAGTCTTTTATTGTCCCCCTTCTGCCCATTAAACATTGAGTTTCTTGACACCAGAAACCATGATTGATTTATTTTTATGTCCTGGGACCTGGCACGCATTAGCGTAAGCACAGGAAATATTATTTGAATGAAACACCAAAAACAAACATTTCAAGTTCAAGTAATTGGTTTGAAATTCTAAGTACAATCAAGGTAATATCCTTTCTGAAAACTCTTAAGGCTATAATTAAACACCGCATGAACTTTTTGTTTTAGTCAAATTAACTGGGAAGTTGCCTGCTTATCCTTCTGTTGTAGCCACCAGCCCCCCAATAGATAACATGGACCATCAGAACTCAGTGAGTTATAGGAAACACACTCTTTATTCAGCCAGCTGGGTCTGCCAGGGGTACGCAGACCCCAAATTAAGCAGCCTTGAATGTAGAGGTACAGGGTTTTTAAGCCCTAAACCCCATTCTTCATTCTGTCTGAACACAAAAGTCTATTTTTCTTCTATTTACTAACTGTCAACCCACAGGTCGGTTGTGCAAGCGGGGGTACAGAAGCAGAAAGCTTATTGTTAGAATGTTATGTTCCTATGGGCAATAGCCTATGTTCCCATGGGCGACAGCCGAGCAGTGATTTTCCAGCCAGCACAGTTTAATTCAAATTGCATGGATTCGATCCAATAGGATAGCAAGACATTTATGTTGTAGACGAATTGCACAATTGTAGGAATCAGATCGCAAAGGTTTAGGAAAATATTTTCAGCATAAGAATTTTGCAGTTCTTGCTACTTTCCAATAATATTTCACATTCCCTCCTTGGTACTGACATTTGCCATGATCATTGGATTATTTTGTCAATACACATCTTCCTAGTTCAGCATTCATCTCCTCAGTGAGCTTTTGTGGTGTGTTATATGCACTATGGTAAACACACATCACAGAGAAGGCATATTCCTGCCTCAGTGTTCTCCCAATCAGAAACTGATGTTAATAATTGAAATATAGGGTCAAAAATAAACAACAATGGAAGTATATATTGGGCACAGCAGTAGCACAGAGGAGAAAGTGAGATACTTTGTTTTAGAGCTGCTGGGGAGTTTTCAGTGAAAAACAGGCTGCTGTGTTGAAACTTGAATGAAGAGTAGTTTTTACCAGAGAAGGGGTGTAAGGCCATGGAAGCGGGGTGTGAGTCCACAGGGCAGTAAGCAATTATCTGGCCCAGGCTCCCCATTCAATGTTCCAAACTGCCATCCTGTCACGGACAAGGCTTATCGCCCCTGTGTGCTCAGATTTTAATAATTTCCCACCAAGGACTCTCAATTTCTCTTGACTACAAGGTGACACTTAACCAGCCTCCTGTCCTTACTCTTCCTAGATAACTTGGACATATCTAAATGCCAATGACCCCAATGCTCTTTCCTCTTTTTCTTTCTTAATATTCTGCATAATTTTAATTTGGTTCTTGTCTATCTCTCTCCTGACGAGAACTAAATTGAAATTTAACATTTTAAATAAATGCAAAAGCAGAGTGCCATGGTCTCTATATAGAAATCTGACTGATAAAATATAATACACACCAAGAGAAAACACAACCAAAATATCTAGAATATATTTTTTTCCCTGCCTCTTCCATCCCTTCTTCAACTTGCATTTCTTATATTATACATAGAAATATAGGCTGCATGTATTTTTCATTAATAACTTTAGTATTTTACTAGACTCCAAAGTTCAGTGTGTTTCCTAGGAGCTACCCCAAATTACACATTGCAGTGCAAAAAGAAAATACTAGAATACTTATAATTGTTTATATGTTATATATGTTATACATATATATTATTATATGTTATGCATAATAAAACAAAAGAGATAGCAACCTTAAAAATATACAAAAAACGTATGTAAAATATATAGATAAAAATGTATAAATATATATATATATTTAATATATATATGTATATATATATATAAATAAATTAGTCATTTTATATATGTGATTTACAAATATCATAAACTAGGAATCCATGCTCAAATATTTGATGATGGGGAGAACAATGAAGACAGTTTGGAAGACACTAGTTTAATTCTTTTTTTAAGAAAAAACGCTTCTGGTTTTAAAGTGTATTCTACCAGGCAACTGCCCCTGTTTCCTAATCTGCTGTCAGTTCTGCTAACATAGGACTAAAAGGGGAGAAAATCTGAATCATAAACACAGTCTTATCTTGCTCATGTTCCGTTCAGTGATAAGAGTTTTGCTGTCTTTCTGAATTTGTATTCCAATGCCAAGAATTTCTGAGCCACTTTGTAAAGATAGTGGTTTCTGGCAGGCAGTGTGAGAGGTATTTTGAGAAAAGGCTTGAACTGGCAGTTCCTCCCTCAAATCACACGGTAGAGGTGCAGACTGAGGCAGATTCCAGGAGGTGGTAGAACCGAGGGTCTTTTCTGTTTATCAGACCTTAGGGGTGAAGCCTTTCTCTGTTTTGCCTAACCACATGCTTATTTGAAAAACTTATAAATGCCTACATTATCGTTTCATAGGTCCAGAGGTTGTAAAATGCCACTTCTACTTTAAATAAAAGTTTAAACCTGAAGAACAACACATACACACACACAAACTAAAATAAAAACAAAGAAATAAAAAATAAGATTTTAAAAAAGTTTAAACCATTTTAATCCCAATTCTGTTCTTCTTTGCCAATACAGTGAGAAATGCAGTAAAGCATTTTACAAGTTGAATTTCATTTTATTTCTTTATTATGCATATTTCATAATTCAAAATTTCATATCCCCTTCTATTACATATTCCAATATTGATAATCTAGGTTTCTCACTTTATTTGAAAAGTAGTGTGACTGTGAGTGATAAAGTAAGTATCTTTTGAAGTTCCGAAAAGGCTTAATAAAACTATTTCCCTTATTTTTTAAATGTTTTTAAAACTGTCAGCTTGACCCTGCTGTTTCATGAGAAAAGATATCTTGAAATCTTGGCCCTTTAATGATTAATGGTTTGAAATTTCTATCAAATTAAGAAAACTTAGCTCTTTAGCCGAGGTGCCTTTCTAAACAAGTTATTCCAATACATTTTTTGGTCTCTTCAACATAGCTTGAATATTGCCAAGTTTTACTTAACAAGGGAATGTGGCTACCCATGGTGCTGCAATAGACTTAGTAAACTCTAAGGTGTGTGTGTGTGTGTGTGTGTGTGTGTGTGTGTGTGTGTGTGTGTGTAGGCACTGGGGGGCCCGACCCCCTTACTCCTTCCACTCCTATCTCGATGCCGACCCCTTGCAGACATCTATGGGGCACTTGCACACCTTTGGGACTCTACTCTCTTTTTACCATTTTGCTAGGTCTTTCTTTATAATGAAGTTGGTGCAATTTTCAGTTAAATAGTAGATGTTTATTATGGCCTACCCCTTGGTATTCAACCCTAGGGCAAGAGTGAGGCATTCTCACAGTGGAGCTCTAGCACCAGCAAAGCTGGCTTAGCAGGCACAGTAACAGGCCAGGCTGTGAGTCCTCCCTCAGAACCACTTAGTGGTTTTCTGTGGCAGTCAGCCTTCTGCAAAGAATTGTAATGTGGGAATCTGAAATCACCTAATGGGGCTGGATCTTCCCTACTTCCCAGCTGGTTTCCTTACCAAAGACCTGGTGTTTTAATCTGAAAATGAGGAGAATGAATAATAACACCTGCCATGCTTATTCTAATGGGGTTATTGTGAAAACCAAATAAAAAAAAGTGAAAGCACACTTTGTAAATTATCAGGCTTATCATCTCAAGTTGTTATACAACAAGGGAGACACCTTTCCCCAGCCACTTCATCAAATCCCAACACTAGGTTGCAGGTGTGGCCCCGGGTCTTGGGAGGTTTTATGAAGCTGACTAACCCCAGGGCTCCTACTTCCTTACTCTCTCCTAGATCTTCCAGGTGCCCAGAGCAGGGAGTTCCAGGTTCATGGGTGGCATCCACCCAAAGCTGCCCTTTCTGTATTAGCACTCCACCACCCCTTTTTTTCCTCCCAAAACTCCCTCCTTCAGAAAAGCTTATTATTCTCAATGTCTTTTCTTATGGTCTTACTTTTGATTTTTCAACCAAAAATATCATTAAAATGCAATGGATTTTTAGATCAGGGAGGACATATCTTTGAATATAGGGAAGAGGATATGACCTTCCATTTCGTTGACCTTAAACAAATACACAGCCAGATGTTTCTCTAACAAAATGGGTTTATTTGGGAAGTACAACAGAATATGCAGTCTAATGGCAAACCACGAAAGTTCAGAGAAAGGAGGGGAATGCTCTTTTATGGAGTTGAGAGAGGCTTTTGTAAATGAAGAGCCCAATAGAGGAAACTATTAGTCTGAAATAGTGACTTTTCATTGGCTGAGTTATGGCATCTTCCATTGGCTCCCATCTCCTGCTGTTATTGGGCAAGAAAAAAATCTTTCCTTCCTCTTGCTGAAGTAGTAAAATAGTATTATTTCCTACTGGATGTACAAGAAATGTCTCTTCCTTCAGTGACAGAGTGTGAGAGTTTCCTCTTCTAGCCTCCCAACTCCATTTTAAATGAGGTTTATTTCTTAATTTTCACAATTTGAATACAGAGGAAGAATATGACCTTTCATTTGAATATGGGAGAAAGAGTGTGACCTTTCTTTGCTTTCAGATAATGCTGCATCTGGCTTTTTCAGCCTTTGGGTTTCAAATAGCTCAGGGTCTGCTGGATCTATCGTTAGCTTAATCCTATTTAGCTAGAATCCTATTTAACATTCAGTTAGTTAAATCTTTGCTAGAATTTTATTTTAACAAGATCATGGAAACTCTCAAGTTACTACCCTGAAGTCACCTTCCTCTGATAGGGGAATAGTAAATGGATATAATCGTGATAAATGGATATAACTGGTAGACAGAGCAATTTGCCATTGTATTTCAGACCTTGAAGTTGCGCTTACTGGTTGTCTGACATCACTTTCAAAAGTTTTCTTAAGTAAACAAGCAGAGATGTCTGGAAAGATTTACATGTAAAGATATACATTGCTGTTTTAGTCATAATTTATGTTACTAATAATTATTCTAAATAAAAGAAACAAACTAAATATTTAATAATAGAAAAATGGTGTAAAAATTCATGCTTAACTGGATAGTGGGAATACTGTGCAGCCATTGAGAATTTCTATTTGGAGAACACTTAATGATATGGAGAAGTGTGCTTAATCTAAATATTTGTTTAAATGAACAAACAATATATAAACTTTTATTTCAAAATATCTTTGAACATAGGGTAGAGGAAATGATGAAATTTTTAGTTTGTGCATCTCGCTTTTCTCCTGAAGACCAATTTAAATGACAAAAAAAGCCCATAAAAATAAAAATAAAAATTTAACTTTCATATGTAAACATTACCCTACAATAAAATGACTAGATATGCGCAATGAAGCACTGAAGTTCATGGCCCCTGTAAAAGGAATAAATATGGCAGAGAATTTGTACAGGCTCTAATTAATGTTCTCAGGGAAATTTGAGAAGGTATTTTTCATTTTAAAATAGGAAGAAGTAACTATAAAAAAATAACTACCACAAATTTTCAAACAAAGTACGATCCAGCAATTCTACCTCCAGAAATTTATCCTGTGGCTATGCATGTTGCAGTAGCTGTGCAATGACTATTAGAATTTGAATTGCATTTCAAGTGGCAAATCAAATGGCATTTTGAATGGCTATGCCAAGAGCATATTTGCAATAGCAAAAGATTTAATGCAAGGTAAGTGTCCATACTTTGACATAACACACAGTCATAATAACAAAAAGAACGTGGGAGAATCCTTGTTTACTGACAGGGAGTTATCTCTAAGACATATTGCTAAATGAAAAAAAGCACATGTGAAACACTGTGTATTATTCTAAATGTATAAAAATGTCTGTGGTGTTTGTGTGTATAATGGAAATGCATATGTGCAGAAAGACTGCAAGTCTAGATATCAACAAGTAATTATTTATTTTATATTTTGTGTTGTAACCCAACACTACTATTAATTAAACTAATTAATTAATTAACGAGTTGTTATTCTATTTATTTACTGTCATTATTTTGTTGCTCAAGCTTCGGCCTTTAGGAATACTTTCAGGTTGGCCCCTGTATCCCTTTGACATACTCCCATCTTTTTGTTTTTGAGCATGTCCTTGCTTACTGACACCACTAGGTCGTCCAGGCTCATCTTGTTCTTTCCCAGCCCCAGCTCTAGAATCAATCATTCTCCTAAGGAGCCTGTTTCCCTTTATTGGAGAATGGTATTTAGACACCAAGAACTGAGTGCTAGGTGTGCTTCTTGCTATTGGTTATCATTTTTTCTAGGCCCTCTTAGCCAATGAAGCTAGGAAATAGATGTATGTATTCTAACCCGTGTATATACATATATCTATAATTATTTCTGTATCTATATATCTGTATGTATAGTAAACTGAATATTAATCCATGATGATATAAAAAAATGATTGAATAAATAAATAAAGAGGGTAGAGGAGACAAATATTCTTACAGAAGAATTCCAAATAATATATGTAGCTAACCACCGTCCTCCTCCCCAAGGGGTAGAGTTTAATCCCTACCTCTCCCATTTGAGAGTGAAACTGGCCTTAGTGGCTTGTTTTCACAAAACAGAGTCTGGATATGAGAATATGGTAACTTCACAGTGGAGAGGTCTGTGATACAGGTTACCATGACCAGTGATAGGTTATGTTGACATCATGCACTCCCTATATAATATGGGGAGAAAGAAGGGCACTTCACCTTTGGCATCCTTCCTCCAAAACCCATACCCTAGTTTAAACACAATGAAAACATTAGAGTTACCCAAATAAAGAGACACTCTCCATCATACCTGACCAGTGCTCCTCAATTTGTCAGGGTCACAAAAGACAAGGAAAGAATAAAGAATTGCCACAGACCAGAGAACACTGCAGAGATATGATGACTGAATCCCGGACTGGATTCTGACACAGAAAAAGTACATTCATCCTCAAATGGGTGAAATCCAAATAAAATCTGAAGCTTAGTTAATAGTAATGTATCAATGTTAATCTCTCAGTTTTGACAAATGTACCATAGTTGTGTAAGATGTAAACAACAAGGGAAACTGGGGAAGAGTATATGGGACTCTCCTATTTTTGCAACTTTTCCTGTAAATCAAAAATTATTTCAAAATAAAATAATGTTCAAAAGTATAAACCTTTATTTCAGACTACACTGAATTAATAAGAAGAATTAAACAAGGTATAGTGCTTTGTAATTTTAATGAGAACAATATCCAATGAAGATACAACTGTTATCAATATTAATGAATCAAAAAGAGCATCTCTCTTCCCCTTTTCTTTGCTTAACGGCAAGGATTGGGCTGGTGTGACTAGTGCGTTTGGTAGGACTGGGGTCTGATAGAATTCAATGGCATAATCAGCAAGTTAGGCAGGACTGGGCCAGGGAGGACACGAGTGTGGTTGGTCCAGCAGGCTTGGGGCCAATAGATAGTCTGAATGGCCAGGAGGTTAGTCATACAAGGAAAGTGAGAAAGTAAGTAAATGTATTGAGGATAATCAGAGTGAAATTCTAAACTCTTAGAAAATCACAAATATGAAAAGGGGAAAGTGTAAATAATCTCTGTTACGTTGAAAAAGAGTTATGTTAATATGAACATAAGGTTTTTAATATGTATAGATAGAGAAATCAATATAGATTGTGCATGCGTGTGTGTGTGTGTATGTATGTGCACGCGCATATGTTTCTAGTGTGTCCACTTAAAGGATATAGAAGCAATGACAGTCCAGTAGCAATGAGCTTATCTAGCACCAGACCTCGGTTTCTAACACCATCCTCCACTGAATGGAACCAGGGCTTCCTGAGAGACGGCTGATTCCAGGCTGCACAGGGAAAATACAAGCTGAGCCTAAAATATCTTCTTGTGTCAGAAATTAAGGAAAAGCCAAATATGTTGGGAATATGTCAAAATGACATAGGAACCATCTTGAAGAAGCTTCTACAAGCCAAATCTGAGCATCACAGTAAATAAGAATAATAATAAATATGTCCAATTGAATAAAATAAGAATTAGTGGATCTCTTCTAATGTAAATGAATAATACTGTAAATACTGTAGAGTATCAACCAGTAGAAGTAGAAAGAGGGGTGATCAACATTTGGCATTCGTCATGGGGATAATTTAAGCAAGAATTATCAGTGAGAAAGAGGATAAATACATAGTTTCTAAGTGACCACACACAATTCCCTTTACAATGGAGAAACCTGGAATATACCATCTTAAACCAAATGATAAAAGTTCACATCACTAGCAATGAGACAAATTGTCATTGCGTACCTCCTGCCAAGATGCACTGAGGAGAACACAAAGCCACTTTTTTGGTATTTTTACCAAAAATGCATGGTCTGAAAATAATCATGAGGAAATATCAGACAAACCCAAGATTAGGGACATCTGCAAGGTAACTGGGCTGTACTCTCAAAGACTACCAAGGTCATTAAAAGACAAGTAAAGACTGGTCTAGGCTGAAGGAGATTGAGAGGATATGACAAATGCAGCGTGTGTGGTTCAGATAGGTCCTGCATCTACAAAGGACATTCTTGGGAAAACCCAGGCAATTCGAATGGAATCTATATATCCGATGGTAGAATTACATCAATACTGATCTCCAGATTTTGCTGGTTGTACTGTGCTTCTATAGGAGAGTGACCTTATTTTTAGAAAATAACTTCTTAAGTATTTATGAGTAATAGGACATTATGTCTGCAACTTACTTTCAAGTGGTTCAGAAAATAATAGTAATACAGATAGAGAATGTATGACATGGCAAATATGGTAAAATATTAATAAATTGGAGCAGTGAGGTGAAGAACATAAGTATTCTTTTGTTTCTTATGACTTGACTATTCATTTGTAATCATTCCAAAATAAAAGATTAAAATTAATAAAATAGTTAAATAAAATAAAAATAGTTAAAAAATAAAAAGTTAAAAAGTAAAATAGTTAAAAATAATTAAAAATAAATAAAAATTAAAAATTAAATTTAAAAGTTTTTAAAAAATCAAATTTATAAGGTAAAACTTTAAAAAATATAAGGAGAAATTGAAATACAACAGGAGTCTTAAACTCACCTTTTATCCATGTGAGATCAAATGAACAGAAAAATGAATTGGGATGAGGCAATACTGGTTAGCATAGTTAATAAAGTAAGTCTAATCTTTATGTGTCCAACTTTGTATCTTGAAACAAAATACACCTTTTCTAGTGTCTACCGAAGTCAAAAAATTCAATTATATTACTTATTAGTCCACAAAAATAACCTCAGTAAAATAAATCTAGTTGATTACTTCAGTGAGCAGATGTGGTTTTGAATAAATAGTCTTTAAGCTCAATTCTGTCAACCAGTTTGGGCTATTTAAACCTTTTTGGCCTTTAGAGTGTTTTGTCTCTGAAATAATGAAGAGATGGATGACCACATTTTTATCCAAAAGTCACTTTATTTTAAGCTGCTTTTCAGATTTTCATTGGTACAAGGTGTCAGGTTGCCTTCAGAGAAAATTCCACATTAAGTTCTATGCCTTTGTACTTACTGGCAAATTAGATTGTCATTAGTTTTTTTCATTTGGGTATTGGTGTTTCTATTGTAGATATTTCTTTTATGGATGTTAGGAATATTTTTAAAAGTGTATTTGCTGGTTCTTTTCTCTTAAAAATTTTAAAATACAATACCTATAATATTTTTATAGGAAGCAAAAATCAAAAATCTATTTAATTTTCTAGTTTTAATTGCCTACAAAAATAAATAAATGTATGTTACTTTCATAACGAGAGAGAAACAATAAATGTTCTATTTTAAAGTTATTTTCTTAACCTTTTGTAAGTCTATCAGTTACAAGGTGAGTCTTTAGGAACCTTGAGGGACAAAGAGGTGAAATTATTTGAACAAGTTTCTTTAGTAAGTTTTGTAAGTGAGAAGATTTTTCTGGTAAGTAGTAAAGATTAAATGCTAGAGGCCAAAACTCTTGTTGCTCCTTCCACATTCACGGCCTTTGCCGTTTCTGGAGGACGCTCTTGCTTATTTCCTCCGGCGAGGGAGGACTGCGATGGGGGCTGGAGAGCAGGTGGGGAGGCCTCAGGTATGTGCAAGTCCTCAGGATGGACTGCTGATCGTCTCAATCTTTCCAAATGGATTAAGGATCAATTTAGAGTTACTCTTAGGGGAAAAGGTTAATAGAAATTTTAATGAAACATTTGACTTTGACAAGATTGGATTTTAATGGCTTTGAATTTTGAACCAAAGCCTTTTCCCTTCAGATCTTCGAGTCCTAGGTTAGCAGCTGTCCAAACTTACAGATGGAAAAGCAGCCTTGGGAGGCACTCTGCCTTGTTCCCTGGTGCCAGCAAATATATTGAACACTACAAAAGAAAACTGAACGGTCATGTGCTCCTGCAACCCATAGGCAGATGTTTCATACATAGTTATTTATATCTCGAAACTTTCGAAAGGTCAGCACCACAGGAAAATTTCATGAATGCTAGACTTAGCATAATGGCCCAGTCATGTTCAATGCTTATGTATTAATTCCCTCTCTCAGAAAACGTGGAGTTACGTAGTTTTCTGCTCACATATCCTTGCTTGTGAGCCAAGAGAGCAGGGAGAAGGTCCTGAACGGCACAGCTTATTCCAGTCATAGGCCACTGGCCTGTCAACACTCACACAACACCTACCATGCCTGCAAGTATGCCAGTGAGCAACAGGGAACTAGACTCATTTTACCACCAGCCAGTTGGGCTCCGATTACTGGAAGAAAAAAAATTGTAAAAATTAGTCTCTCTTTCTCTCACTTTTTTTTGTGTGTGTGTAATCCTCAGTAACAGCATTTCCCTGTCACTCTGAAATTGCCTCCCTCTGGAATAACTGGGAGAAAGGAGGGCTCTCTCACCCGCACCTGAATTGGCTCTTACTCATGCCTGATTTGGCTCTATCATCCATGCTGACTTGCCTCCCTCAGCTCTATGCCCACAGGTGAGTGGGATCTCTCATCCACACCTGAATCATCCACACCCAGGCTGGCTCTCTCTCCCATACCTGAGTGTTTTCTCTCACTCACTGTTGAGGAGTCCTTGAACTATAGGTTGTAGACCTCGGGGGGCTTCTAGTTTGGGAGAACATTGCAGAAATCTTGGCAGTGGCATGGAAGCATCTACTTCTACTTTGAGCAGTTCAGCTCCCCACAGTTGGCCTGGATCAGGAGCAGCATCCCAAGGGAGTCAGGAATTTCAGGTAACATAGTTTTCCCGTGAGGTTTTAAAGGGTTCCAGGGGCTTTGGAGGCAAGCAGGGAAAGGCGATGGTTAACGGCAGCCAGAAAGAGACAAAGGTGTGGGGAGCAGAGTTAGAGACTCAATGGTGGGCCCTTGGAGAGTATATTGACACCCTGGTTAGAAAGTAACTCCCTTCTTAAAGATGTGCTGGGTAGTGAGAAATTCTTGTGAGAAAGAGGCTTGGATAAAGGCAATCTTATGGATGATTCCCCACAGTATGCCTGCTCTAAGGTGGTAGGAAAATTAGAAGTGTTCATGGTGGATATGTTGCCCCTGAATACACTAAGGGGGTGGTGGGTGGTGGGTGGTGGGTGGTGGGTGGTGGGTGGTCACCAATGGGGATGATAATTTCCTTCAGGGCACTGAATTAGTTGTGGACACACAGGGGAGGAAATTCATGGGGAGATGGGTTTGTAGACTCTTGTGCCCTTTCTCATTTTAAAGCCAGGCAATCCTGAATCCAGGGTCCTTTTTCTTTATAGTATCTGCAAACATCCCTACCTGTGGGGGTTTGGGAAGGAACAGATTTCCAGGCTAGTTTCCTTCAAATTTTTAAGTTGTCCAGCCATGAGTTTGCTCTGTGTTTGCTTGGCCTTCCTGCAATAATGCTCATGGTGTTAACCTAGTATATATATTTCAGAGAGAGGATAATTTACCCTGTTTTAGATAACATCTCTAATTCCTGGTGAGAGCCAAAAGTGATGCTAGTGATGAAGGCAGAAGCTGTTTGTGTGTCCAGAATGAGACCACAGCAGTCCCTCCAAAGAGTCTAATCGATGTCCATAATTAGAGGCCTTCAGCTGTGTGTCTTTGACCAATCAATTTTGAAGGGAGGGCAGTCGGAATGGATTCTAAACCACTCTCTTATGGGTTTAGCCCATAACCCACAGTAGCTGTTCTGATTTTTTGAAAGTCCTCTTCAAGAGTGACACATTTGACATTTTCAAACTGTAAAGTTGCATTTCCAGGGCTCTCTACAGGATGAACAAGTTGATATAAATCACAGAGCCCAGGAGAATGTGCCCTGAGGACTGGCCTGAATTGATTACTAAATTCTTCCTTATTCTCACGGGAGTCCAGAAACAACTACTGGAAATTTGAATGAGAACAAGGCGAAAGCGTGGGCACTTAGATTATTGATCTTCTGCCACAGGTAGAGAAAGGACAATTATAATAAGGGTTAGGAAGGAGAGCTGGGGGGTAGAGATGGGGTAAAAAGGGGGAGCAGAGGCTGATGGAGGATAAACAAAAGTAATAAAATGTACAAAACAAAAACAAAAACCCCAAATGGCTTCCCTCCTGAATTCTACCAAACATTTGAAGAATTCATAACAATCTTTCAAAAACTCTTCCGAAAAATAGAAGGGGAACACTTCACTATCCATTTTATGAGGCCAGTTAGAGTACCCTGATACCAAAACCAGACAAAACATCTTATGAAAAGCATACTCCAGACCATATCTCTTAGGAATATGGACACAATAACCCTCGACAAAATACTGGCAGATATTGAACTACTTATGCATATTATCTCTGAGACACCTATCCTGGTTTTGTTTGTTTGTTTGTTTTTTGTTTTGGGTTCTATTCTATAAGTTAAGTCTGCTTTTCCTCAGATTAAGACCATTTATTTCTACAATATTATTTGAGTTGAAACACTAAAATATTTTATAGATAATCTAGTCCTTTTCACTTTATACCCCAACATTTCTTAACTTAATACATACAATTGTTTAATTTTTTAACTCTTTATTGAAAAGTACTCATTTTCTATTTCTATGTATTTCATAGCATACTTTTCCCTTCCTTTTACCTGGACTTACTTTCTTCTTTTATATTTAACCAAACTTCGTATCTTTCTCTCCTCTAATAAGATGCATTTTTCTCAGTTTAAAATTCAATTTTTTCTTATAAATATTGTTGCTGTACCATCTCCCTCTATCTGTAGTAAATTTTTATCTTTTTACATGTGTCTTAAGATTCTATCTCTTTAGAGAAAGAGCCTTTTATGGGGTGCTTGTTCTGTCTTTCCTTTCACATGAGCAGATCCTGCTCAGCGGTTAAGGGCTTGGGTTAAGGGTTGCTGTTCAGCGGTTAAGTGGGTAGGCTTTGAAGGTCTGCTCTGCTCCCAAAGCACATGAGCAACCTGGGGTGGGAACAACAGTGTGCAGTGTGGTGGGGGTGGTGAGGTACCGGTATCTGAGTAGAAATTGAGCTTATTCTTGAAGGAAGAGGGAAAGGCTGTTGTTGGTACATCCGCACGGTCCACCACGCCAAGGCAGCCACAAAGAGGAGACACTCCAAGGGTAGACAGAACTGTCAGTTCAGAAATGGGTGTTGGAGGTATGGCACAAAATGCTTCAGGACAGTACTTAAATAGCATCACAATATGGTAGGAACCAAATCACCTTAGGAGTGGAGTGGAACAATGGTCGAAGAGCAAACTGGCAACTTTTTAAAACTTAAAATATCCGATATTAATGAGGATTCACTCAAAGATAAACAGGCTTTCAAAAAATAAATAAATAAAAGGTAAGTTAGTTTAAAAGTTTCTTTAGGAAAATTTCAGTACACATTTCAAAAGCCTAAAAATATTATCATCATTTGATTTAGCAACTCCATAATGGATATTTATCCTAAAAATAATAATAGTCAATATTTATTAAGGGCCATAAGTGCCACTGTGAATATGTTATGCGTATTTGTTAATCAAATTTTTACAGCAACATTATAAGATAGAAATTAGTAATATCCCTGTTTTCTGGTAAGGAAACAGAAGCACAGAGCAGCCAGAGAATTGGAAAGAAGCAGTCGGTCAGGGTGCCTAAATGCCATGCCTTTGAGCCCCTCAAGTTCTAGTAGAATCAGGAGTCTAGAAAATAGGAGAATTTTGAGGCTCGAGCAAGCTGAGGCAGAGGGATGTGTGAAGAGGAGGCTGGGGAGTTGGGTGTCACCAACAAACACTTAAATCTGGCTGTGCACCAACACTTGGAGGGCGTGTGAGAAGGAGTTTGGTTGATTCAATCTCGGTGTGCCCTTGAACTGAAAGGAAATAAAGACCGCCACTGTCAAATGTGATTCATGAGGAGCTTTCTGTTTCTTGTGGTTTACACATAGAAGATTTTTTCCCCCAGAGGATTCATTAATCAAGCTGTCACTAAATTCTGTTGTTATTAATTGGGAGTTTTGTTTCGTTTGCTTTTTATTTGTAACCTTGCTTATAAGAATTAGTTTTCTGCTGCCTCTGACTTCTCAGAGAACTCTAGCTTTACAAAAAAAAAAAAAAAAAAGTACTAGGTCTGAAGCAAAAGGGATTTTTAGTTAAGTAACTGGCTTATGGCCACCAGTTAGTTAATAGGCAGCCGGGGAACAGAAATCTTAAATTTGTATTATGTTTTATTCACTGGCAGAATGATCTCTATTTAAAAAAGATGTTTTTCTTTAATAACATTTTAAATTGTATGTTTGGGTTTGGGAAAATAAAGAGCTAAAGCTTTATGAGCCATTCATCTTGGGCAAAATAATAGGGAGAATTAAAAATATATGTGAAAAGTCATTTTGAACTCTCTGGGTTTGTTTTCACCTCTTTTATTAATTCAAGGCAACGTTAGCCTGTCCCAGAGGTTCCCAAACTTTCTCAGTTCAGGGCACCCTTTCAGTGTTGTGGTCACTTTTCATAATGCCCACTGGCCAAAAGAAATACTTAACAATTTAGGTTACTGAGAAGAAGCATCTAAACAACTTAGTATTTGCATCCTTGCAACTGGGTCACCATTACTAAATATAATACACATAAATCAAAATTAAAAAGATAAAATTTCATGCTGTCCTTAAAAAACCACTATTTCTTGCTAATGGGCCAGCACACCTAGTGGTCACTGCAAAATTTCTCAGTCCTTGGAATCCTTGGACACAGCACCCTCATTTTCTTTTCCACGTTGATTGCCTGATTCTTGCTTTTTATCACAGCAGCTGAAGAAAACCCAGCTTCACAAAGTCACAACATCATCTAAAGGCATATAGCTGAAATCTAATGTTGAAATAGTGAACTCCTTCAATGTATTAGTTCCTGGGAACATCACTGGGTATCATAGAAAATATAAAGTATCCTGCAGCATACTGGGAGTTTTTGGTGCCTGGTGGGGTTCCTCAGTACACAGTTTGGGAAACCACTGGGCAAGCTGTTTCACATTTGCAGCCACCGCCTTAGGAAATGTACAGGCATGAAATTAGCCCGAGGAAGGCTCCTCATCCATTGTTTTGTGACTGTAAAAGATTTGTGACTAAAAAACTTCGCAGTGGCAACAGAGATCAAGCAGAATTCTTTGTTTCTTTATTCCTCCGAATGCACGTAACACGAATTAATTTGCTAGGTCTTCCTTCTTGAGTGAAGAATTCCAAGTAACAATGAAATGACTATTCTGACCTTAGCTACATTTTTCTGTGTCCGGCCCCATACTGAAAATCAGGATCCAGTTTTCTCATTCTGAAGACAGCTGGGAAGGAGCCCTTTATTGAAGGCTGCTCAGGCTTAGCGACTCAATTTAACAATTAACCCCCGACAATGAGTGCTGGACAAGCAGAAGGATTTTAGAACTCAAGGTCAGACACTGAGCATGAGAAGTCTTTCTTTCACCAGTTGCAGAACTGTGACCGAATTCCTAAGCCTGATTGATACCATCGGGAAATTACCATGTGTTAAAGGAAATTGGACTCTATACAAAGCCTTATTCATATTTTTCCTGACTGAAGACCCAAATGGCCCTTGAGGGATTAAAATATTTGAGCATCTGTAGAAGATGGTCTACGTGAAAAAAATACCTAAATTCTTTGCCTGGGTTTTATAAAAGGAGATTCAGATGGATGGAGCTCTCTCATATTCTCACTTTGGGAAAGAATTAATATTATTTAAATAACTTAAGCTTTCAGTTGGCTATAACTCTCTTTTTAATCCATGTCTTTAATTTGAATTATTTTTTATTGACAAGACTTCTGAGTCCTTTTCAATTTTGGAAACCCTTCCTCTGATTCCCAAATGCTCCATGGTCTATGTATAAACATATTGGCTTCCCATCCCCCAAGTCATGAAGAGTTCACCAGTGTGAGAAAAAAAAGAGATGGCATTGTTACATAAACACGTAGAAAATCCTGTCTATGAATTCATACATTTATGGTGGTTCCTAAATGTAAGGTGATAAATACATTTCCATAAAATTCCATGCAATACATGGTCCACAACACTGGGGAAGAAGGAGTGAGAAAAGAAAATATCTCCCTATGTTAAACTCAAAGAGAACAGCCAATTATATACAGGTGGATTCTCACCAGCCTATTTTTATTTATTTATTTATTTGTTTACTTACTAATGAGTGTGAGATGGTATATCATTATTGTTTTAATTTGCATTTCCATAATGATTAGTGATATTAAGCATCTTTTTATTTGTTTGTTGGCCATTTGTACATCTTTTCTGAGAAATGTCTATTCAAGTCCTTTGCCCAATTTTTAATCAGATTGTTTGTTTTCTTGTTGGTTAAGAGTTCTCTAAATATTCTGGATATTAATCCATTATCAGAAATATGATGGGCAAATATTGTCTCCCCTTTCCATGGGCTTCATTTTTATTCTGTTAATCCCATTACATTTTCAGAATTTATTCATGTTTTTTGAGTAGATCATACAGATCAAACGTGAGATCTATGCATATTTTGAATAGATAAAGTTTATTATCTCAATGGCTGTAACAGCGTTCCATCTAATGATTACATGACAGTTTATTTATTCTTGCTTTCTATTACAATTGTGCGTGCACACATTTCTTTGTGTCAGTGTCAGTGTTGGTTAGAGTATTTCTCAGTGAATTAATCACTCGATTTTATGACACATGCATTTATATTTTATTACAGACTGCTAACTCACTTTCCAAAATGGTTCTTCAAATTTTACTCCACCAGCACCACATGAGATTTCAACCTGCTCAGGGGAGAGGAAACTGGTGCTGTCGAATATGAAAGTACTGACGAATATGAAAACACTGTGACTATTACATGTGTTGAAAGGCAGGAGAGTCTAATGTTTAAGAGTAAGTTTCTGGCACCATCAAGCCTGAGCTCAAATCCTGACTCTGCCACTTACTAGATGTGTTACTATTAACTTTCTGCTTCATTAATAAATAGTATTTTATTATATTTATCCACTGTCCCATAGATGGGCTTTTGGGTACCTTCCCATTTTTGCCCATTACAAATAAAGCGATTGTGAACATTCTGGCACACATCTTTCAGTGAACTCATGCATGCTTGTTAGGTATAAACCTAGAAACAATTTGTCCTATGGTAGGCATTTGTTTACTTTTGTAGACACCGCAAGGTACTTTCTCAGAGTCATTTTACCAACTTACATTCCAGTGACAGTGCATGAGAGTTCAAGCTGCTCTACATCCTTGCCAATACTTGGTATTGTTTGTCTTTTTCAAGTTAGTGTTAGATTGTTGTATTTTTAAAGAATTGTTGGTTGGAAGCTTACAGGAAGAATCATTGTAACAAAATGTTAGCAATGCTCACTAGCTCTTGCCCAGAGAAATGAGACTCTTAGGAAGCTGACTTTGAATATGTCTCATGCTCCTGGCAAGGGAGAGGCTTTACCTGATGGGAATGAGTGCCTGGGAAAATTGCATTTCTAACTGCAAATTAATAAATTGGCATCACTATTTTATACATCTGACTTATGAGCTTGGTTAACATGAGCTCCTCCTGAGAGATTAGTTGCTCCATAGTTTGTACCCAGATCATGGGAAGAATCAATATTTATAGAAATCAGAATAGCAGTTGCCCTGGAGTGGAGTGGGTAACGGACTGGGATACTGTGTGAGAGGAAATTCCTGCTGCTGAGAATGTTCTAGACCTTGACTTGGTGTACAAACATAAAAAAATCCATCGAGTTCTATACTTAAGATTAGTGTGTTCTCTGTACGGTACTGTGTGCATTTTCTCTGCCCTTGATGGGCCAAGACCCCTTTCAGCATGGGCATCATAATTTCGACCAAATTATATTCTGTGGCATTAGGACAAAATGGAGAATGCATTGTCAGATCTGTGTGAGGTAGGGGATGGGTCTGGGTGAAAGGTTTAAGGGGGATAAGTGACAGGCTGCAGACAGCATCAGGTTCTCCTCTCCTGGGCTGGTGGAAATCCCATCTGGCGCTAAGGGAAATTACAGGACCATGCATGCAGGGAAGAATATAAGCTTTTCTGTTTTCCGACATGTCAGCAGAAGGAACAGGTTAAGAAAAAGGTGTTAGCTTCAGATTTATAAGGCACCATGCTGAGTCTGCCAGTAAAAGAAAACCCAATTGCTCAGCCAGACTTCGAAAAATGTTATTTGGTCCCTGAGTAAAAACAGATGTTATTTCCTGTTACAGAAATCAGCGATACATCTCCTGACAACCACCAGCAGCAAGGTACTCAAACCTCCCATATATCTTTCTCCCTCCAGGATCAGATTCACAAGGCAAAAGCCAGTGAAAAGAATCCCGACTTCATCACCTTCTCTGTTGTCACCTTGTGAAAAGCGGTCAGGAAAGAATTTTTTCCTACTGAACTATATTTCATTAATGTTTCTCTTCTCCTTACCAGTACAGCTGGGCATGTAATGACCATGCCACCTAAGACTCATGTTTTCATAGCAGGACTCCAGAGTGAGAAATTTCTTCAGAGGAGGACTTTTTTTTTTTCATTAGGTGCAGGGTTGGGCTGCTGGATGATGGTTTGATTGCTTCCTCGGCTCCCACTGATCTAATTTTTCCAGCTTTGGAAAGTGGTGTTTGCCTCCTTGCCCAGGCAAATAATAATTTATGCTGGAAATACAGGTTGGCATATGCCAATTTAATACTTTCAGTCACCTGAAAAATCTTCTTGGCTAAATTGTAAAGCAGACAGTTTCTATGCCTTCAATTTGTCTGTCTCTTTTTGCTTCTCTGTCCTTACAGCCCTCCTTCCCTTCTTCCTGATGCCCCCTCATCCAGCCCCCACACTCCCACTTTCAGCTTGTGTGGGGTTCACACTGTCTTCCTTCCATTACATGGATTCAGTTATACCTTCTAAAGGGTTTTCATTCAGAATTGGATTTCTTTACATCTTAATAAGCTGTCCCATAATAAACCACCACAAGACAAATAATACTTGTTCTGTTTTGGCAGCTTGAGCTAATATTTTGCCTTTGATTTATGAGAAATTAGATCCAAGGTAGCTATTGGTCTTTTTAGATGTTGCTAAAGAGCAAGCTGTTCCCTAGCTGGCATCAAGAGGAAGCTCAGGCCTTGAGCTTGGCTGTCACACACCCCAGCAGAGTTCACAAGGGCCTCACAGGGTCTTCCTGGCTTCGCAAGATGCCGAGAGAGAGAATAGTAATGAAGAGAACATTATCAATGAAGGGGTGGTTGAGAGGGAGTGCCTTTAGCATAGAGGACTCTACAACCCTGGACTACAGACACAGTCTGTGCACTGACCTTTAGTTCATGCCAGGGCTCATGCCCAATAGATCTTTAGTGCTACTCTAAAGTAGTGAGCTACAAAGAGCAGCCCATATAGAAAAATCCACTGGAATATCAGTGTCCGGTAGAATGTACCACAATGACGGAGATGTTCTCTATCAGCTCTATGCAATATGGTAGCCTTTTCCTACTGAGCACTTGAAATAGGGCTGGGGAAAATGCATAACTAAAATTGCATTGTATATACATTCAATTAATTTATAGTATATTTCAAGAGACAAATGAGGCTAAGCCTACTTTATTGGACATTACAGTTTTGGAAAGTAGGAAGAAAATAATCTAGACTTCCATTGATATTTATTTTCATCTACGAAGGAAAGAAACTAATCTTAATCAACATTTCATATTCAAAGTGACACTGGGACCCTAGCTGAGTTAGCCTCTTGAATGGTCACTATCACATGAATATGAGGGTATTCTAGCTGGGATTCACCAGTCAGAGAGGTGACAATGAAGCCTTAGTGGCTTTTTTTTTTTTCTAGAATCTTATAACCCAGGTGTGTCTGTTTTACTGGACTTACAAACGATCTGGTTTTAAGGAAAACTAATTCTGGCAAAGTGGAATATTGACTTAAAAGAGAATTCTACATGGCATCATAGAATGACAATCAGGTTGATGAAACAAACCCAAGCAAACCACAAGACGGCAAAGATCGCTTCTACACATAACACAAACTTCTGTTGGCCACTCTACAGGGAAAAACGATGACAACCAACTCAAGTCTGACAAGGCCAGGAGATTCAAAATGATTAAGACTGTTTAAACTATGGATTTATACTCAAGATCATTAAAGATAACTGTCTTCTAAGTGTATGTCATGTTTTGAAATATTCGCTCATACTAGTATGAAATCAAGGTGAGCAAGAAACTTAAGGATTAAATGCTTGAAAATGAAGACAAAATTTTACCATTTTTAAGATCCTCAGTACAGTACATTATGACATTTTACTAAAGGTTTGACACATTTCCAGAAGTCTCTTTTGAGTTTTTGAACTTAGCAATTTTAGTAGTCAAATACTATTAAAGAGCACTTCCAACTATGGTTCAATTAGCTGAGATACAAAGAAAGTGATAGGCAAATGCTTGATTTCTTTGTCATAAAATACTGTCAGAATGCATGTAGAAAACATTGCTAGAGATTGAAAGAAAGAGGTTAGAATACATTACACAGTGTGGGAGTTTTGCTACACAGCTGGATAAAAGTATAGGTGTGCCTTTTAAAATTTTTTATTTAAAAAAACTTCAGATTTACAGAAAAGAATGCAAAATTAGTACAGAGTTCTATATACCCTTCAATTAGTTCCCCTTAATGTTAACACTTACACAACCCCAGGACAATGATTGAAACTAGGAATTTAGCATTGACGCATACTATTAACCAACCTTCAGATCTTATCCTTATTTCCCCAGTTTCCCCACTGATGGCCTTTTCTTATCAGGATCCCACATTGCATTTAGTTCTGATGTCTCCTGACTTCTCCAGTCTGGGACTATTCCTCAGTCTTCCTTTGTCTTTCATGATTTTGATACTTTGGAGGAGGACTAGCCAGGTATATGTTAGGATGTCTCTCACTTGAAGTTTGCCTGTTGTTTTCCCAGGAAGGGATTGAGGTTCTGCGTCTTTCACAGGAACGCCACAGCAGTGAACTTGGGTCCTTCTCAGCTCCTCATCTCAGGGCCACATGAGATCGGTATCTCACTGCTGGTGATGTTAACCCTGATTTTCTGGTTAAGGTTCTGTCTGTCAGATTCCTCATGTAAAGTTACTGTTGTTCCTTTTGTCATTATTAAGTATCTTGTCAGGAGACATTTTGAGACCGTGCACATATGTTGCTTCTAAATAGGTGTATGTGTACCCAGTGTGTCTTGATTCCTGGTATTTGCTGTATTCTGTTTCAAAAATTAAATTAGAAACATATCTGCTTTCTTCTGTGTATCTAACAGAGGTGCCATTGAATATATATTCTTAACTCTACGTGAATGACTTATTTATTAAAATAAAAAATTTTAATGGAAAAACTATAACTAATTTCACTGATTAAAGTAGGAAAGGATGTGAGGTGAGCTGCCAGTATGACAACACATGTGAAACTCATTCATTGTATGTGCATCAGTGAGTTACAAGTCACTCTCTTATAGCTAGAAGTCCTCCCAAAGCTATAGGTGTCATCAGTGCAGTTATATTGATTTAAAGATGAAAATGTAGAAGAATATAGTACTTTCTAATGAAGTAAGGAATGACCATAAAAATATTTTGTACACCACAGCATTATTCTGGTTAAATTGTAGCAAGGTAATTAAAAGAATGTTGAACTTGAAAATGAATTGTATAATTTTCCTTAACAAAGAATCAAAAAACATAGCTGTTCAAAATTTGGGACCTGTCATTGAGAAGCCAAATGGCTGTCAGAAAGATGCTTCTTAGCAGATGTTTCAAAAATAATAACAAATACTGTTAATTAGTACCTTCAGAATAAAGGTGATTTTGTAAAAATAATAAGAAACTGATAGCTTTTTGAAAGAAACTTGAAACTTTTGAAAACAGATGGGCTGAAACTATTATTGTTGCCCAAAATAATGTGTGTCATCTATAAAAATGCTATTGTCTGTAAGCTTTAAAAAATAGACATCATTTTCTATCTTATTTAACAATCTTCCCAAAAATGGTGAGTTGTATTCCATTTGCGAAAAAATGTTAATATGTCGTGTTTTATGACTAATTGGCAGGAACAACTAATTGACATCATGGAAAATGGAAACTTACTAGCTGAGTTTAAACAAAAAAATGTTCATATAATTGGTGGATAAAATAGAAAAATGAGTAACATGATTTACTGAGTCAATCATTTGTTGCTATTTGGATCTGTTCTTCTCTGAGGAGTACCTTTTACAAGTTGGACAGCTATTAACATCAAGTATCAAAATAAACAACTCAGAATCAAACCTTCAAATGCCATCTCAGAAATGTTAAACTAAGATAATTAAAGGAGTGATGTGTGTTCAATCACATCACGCTCCACTAAAAATATATTTATGGATAATAGGACTATTTTAGTGAGGACCAAAAGGTTTTCTGTACCTTAAATAAATAAAATAACTCAAAATTACTTCAGAGCATTATTTGTTTAATCTTTAACTCATCCTTTAAGCATTTTTATTGCTGTATATGTTTTATAATATAATATGTTAGCATGGTGCTACTCACATATCATTTTTAAATATATATTTATGCATGAGGAAGGTTTGCTCAAATGTTTCACATATGGGAATATGAGATTCAAAATGTTTGTAGACCACTGCTATGAATCCAAACTCTGATTGTACTTCAGAGTGAATATTTTACATGCACTGTCTCATCTAATTCTCACAGCTTCTACTAAAAGGCAAGTCTTCTTAGTGAGGTAACAGTTAACCCGAGTTCATAGTTCAGAAAGCCTAAGATGGAGAGAAGGTGGTTTAAAAACATTAAGAAATTTGCCAGAACTGAAAGCAGGTCCTGGGTTTCTCTTCCCGCATGCGTCATTTTGACTCAGAATAGAAGCTGCCCTCAGGGTTTCAAGGTGTCTTCTAAAATGGACCTTCTCCCTCCATATGGATGCTGAAAATAGTAAAATCATTCATCCTTAAAGGAACATTTGTTAATGCCTTCACGTGTTGGGTGTCCAACAGGTAGAAGTGAGACTTGGGATTTGAACAAGTGGAATTGTAAGTATGCACCAGTAAATAATCAGTGTGCAAAACATTGTGCAGTCCGCCTTTCCCAGAAGAAGAACAATTTTAATTTGTATATGTAGTAGTTCAGTCCCCATGTAGGATAACATTATTATTCTTAATTATTGCTTATATTAGTAGAGGATCTGCACATATATTGGCTCATGCCATTATCACAAGAGCCCCTGAGACTGGGCGTTGTTTACCCTACTCCAAAGATGAGGAGACTCAGGCACGGAGAGGCTGCTTTGCTGAAAGTGGCAGGAGTGGAAACTGCTGAGCCAGCATTTCCCAGATCTCAGCCTCTGAACCCGAGCTCTGTCCACGGGAGCCTGCACATCTCCTAATCACAGTGCAGTAGAAACCCAGTTGCTCCTCCCAGTAGTCTGCATGGCTGTATTAGAAAATCTCTTTTTGGGTGTCATGAAGTTTGTCTCTGGGGACCTCTTTTACATGCAAGCATCTTTTTGGAGAGAGGGAGTCTATTATTGCCCATTTATGCCTACGTATCATTTAACCTGTTAGATTGCTTCCCAAATGGTGAAATTAAGAAAATTTTGTGCTGGAGAAAACAGGCCATGACCTGTGCACATTCACATGGTCAGGGTGGGGAGTGGAGCAAGGGCAGCAAGCATTGTGTTGAGGGTCTGCACATTTGTAGGGCTCCACGGGGTCTAAGGTTCAAAAGTCACCTCATGATCACATTTGGTATCTATACCAAGTGAAGGAGGAAAAGAGGTGCTCCTGAACCCCCTGTTTTGCAGATGAATTGATTAAGGCTTAGAAGGGGAATTTTTGTGACTCTCTCAAAGTCACACAACTTGTAAGTGGTCCCTCTGAAACCCTTTCTGAATTATTTTCCTTCTTATCTCTGTTACTGATACCTCATTTCAGTGGTTCTGACCAGGGATGGTTCTGCCTCCTAGGAGCTGTTTTGGATATCTGTGGGGACATTTTTGGTTGTGTCAATAATCACTGGTACTACTGGCATTTAGTGGGCATGGGCCAGGGATGGTAAAACTTCCATAAAGTCTACACAAAATAAATGTCTTCTGGTTTGCCCAACTTTACAGTGGCCAGTTGAATGTTCATGAAGAATGGTTTTACTATGTATTTGTCATGATCTAAGCCTAGGATGCAGTGCCACATGAAAGGCTCAGACAACCACAGAGGGGTGCCAGTCCTGCTCCCGTGGTTCAGTTGAAACCAGAACCTCGCTGGGAAGTGATGCCAGGGCCCAAACTGCAGCAGAGGTAGGAGGAGGGTTCTGTGTACGTTTTCCCTTTTCACATTCTCCCTGCCTCCGTTAAACTCTGCTTGGGAAGTGTTTGTTCTTTACCCTCTCTACCCAGACGCAAAAGCACTTTTTAAAAACCATCATGGTGTCTTGGGAAGATATGTAATTGGATGCTGCTGAGCTCTAATCCTGGTTCTCCCACTTTTGGGGGCAAGTTTCCAAACCTTCCTGGGCCTTGGGTTCTTTATTCATACAATGGAGAATCACTGCTTCTTTTAGTTATCCATAAAGTCAGATGAGATAGTGTATGTGACGAAAGCACACAAACTCGCTTTTGTTTCACTCTGTTCCTTTCCTCCTTCTTGCTTCTCCCTTCTTTCAGCTGAAGGAAGATTCCGGTTCACTTACTGTAACTTCACCCTCATAGAAATAGGAAGAATGTATTTAGCGTTAAGAATACTTTTCTTTCTGCAGCTGTCCTTGCTTAAAACAAAAATAAATAAATGCATGCCTACCTTTCTGAGAGCATCTGGCGAGCAGGCGGTGTGGACTGCTTTTAGATTCTAACACAAGCCCCCACTGAGGTATGCAGACGTACCTGCCCATGCACTTTTACACACCAGCCTAGCTCCACCCAGGAAGGAAAGGTGGATGTGGCTCCAGAAGCTCCCTTCGGACCTGGCAAGGCTGCTCCATGTGGCGCATAAGGACCTGGCAGGGAAGCTAGGACCCAGGGTGTAGGCAGAACAGGGATTGGGCCAAGCAGCTGTGAGCACGTGGCATGGAGAGATGGCTTCTCTCACACAGATGACTCTGCGCACAAGCACACGTACTAGCAGGTCTGATGCCTGTCATCCTCCCCTCCTCGGTTACTGAAGCCTCTCTTGAGGCTTCTACAGAAGCAAGGAGGACTCTGTTGTGGTCAGGAAGTGTGAGTAGCTGTCACCTCCGTTGGTGGTTTTGCCACTGAAAGACCTCATTAACTCAAGCATTTTAGGGTGACCAAATAGAGATATTAATTTTGGGAATTTCCAGTTTGGTCTGCATCAGACCATGAGCAAAGAAATTCATGCCAGTGACAAACCACACCCTTGAATTTTCTCACTTAAAAAGTTATTTTAGCCAGAAGTCACGATACTCTTTCCAAGGAACGGTTGCACAGCATTGTCCAAACCGCAGGAATTTTCCACATGTACACTGGATGCAGTGGTGCCTGGTCAGTTGGGACTGGCTCAGATAGAGAAACAAAAGAATATGTGCCATAAAAATAAAGAATTGACATAATGCAGAGAAAGTACCTGATTTTCCAACTGGAAGTAACCCAAAAGTATGGCTGAGAAACTATATCGATTTTTTAAAAGGTCTTTCCAGGGAAAGAAATTGAGGATTCAGGTAAGCTTTTTTCTAAATGAGTCAGAATCCTTTTTTCTCTTTTGTCTCAAGCTTTGCAATGATTGCTGCAGGTCTTCACTGGTAGTTTGCAAGACAGACTGCTTGATGCCTCAGTGGGATGCTGAGCCAAAGGAATCTGTGGGCAAGACCCATACGTGGACTGCTGCTATCCTCTCCTGGTCACGTTCAGGCACAGAGTCTGAGAAAACAGCCTGGAAAAAGAGAGATGTGCTCTGGTCAATTTGCCTAGCTCCCTTGTGCAGTGTGGGTCCTGGAGGGGCTGTGAGAGGCCCTCAGATGAAGAGATATCTATCTGCAAAGCTAGGATGAAAACTCCTGACTTTTAGTTACCATGGTTGCATTGTTAGTAAAAGCAAAACAATGAAAATGTTGTGGCCGCCAGCCCCCAAAAGACACACGGACCACCAGAACTCAGTGAGTTATAGGAATCACACTCTTTATTCAGCCAGCTGGGCCTGCCAGGGGTACACAGACCCCAAATTAAGCAGCCCCGAAATGCAGAGGTACAGGGTTTCTAAGCCCCAAATCCCATTCTTCATTCTGTCTAAACACAAATGTCTATTTTTCTTCTATTCACTACCTGTCAACCCACTGGTCAGGTGTGCAAGCGGGGTACAGAAGCAGAAAGTTTGTTAGAATGTTATGTTTCCATAGTTAGTAGCCTATGTTCCTATGGCGACAGCCAAACAGTAATTTCCAGCAAGTAATCAATTTTTAAACAGTAATTCTCTAGCCAACACAAAAATAGTTAAATGCCTGTCATAGGCTGGTTACATAAATATTAGTTCATATACAATAAAGTATATGAAACAATTTCAAAGAGTGAGGATGCTCTACATGTACTGAAATTTAACAATTTCCAATAATATATATAGTGAAAAATGTAATGAAATATGTTTAGTATGCTCTCATTTGTATATTATATTGTATATGTGTATACATATTAGATCTATATATAAATATATTTTTACACAGTTAATGCATTCTATAAGTACTTTTCAAAAAACTGTTAGCAGTGCTTGACTCTGGAAAGAAAAACATAAGACCCTGAGGAACAGGGGTGGTGCCAGCATCCATACCATATATTGAAAGTACAACAAAAAAAGTAAAATAATTTAAAATCTTTAATTTATTCTTGCAGCAATGTTTACTAAGCACCGCTGTTTCTTACCCTGTATTAGATGGTGGGGTAGATAGAGAGCAAGTCACACCAGTTTTAAGCAAAAATAAGACTAGAAGGCCGAAGACTGAGGCCTCGGGGGAGGAGTTTTACTGTGCGCGGAGCCTAGAGCCCAGCTTTGCACAGCCTCGCGGTCCGGGGATGCGCTGCAGCAGAGGGGAGACCCGGCTGGGGGGGGGGAGCGGTCTGGGAGGGGTGGTGGACAGGCCCTTGCGTCTCTGCTCCATGCTGAGAAGCGCTGGGCCGGCATCCGTGGGATTCTCACCTCGGGATCCTGGCCTCCTTCAGGTCTACAACTGCTGTCAGCAGACCAGGCGCCCGGTGGAGCATTGTCACTGCTACCCCCTCCTAGGTGTCTATGTTGTATCAGAGTTGGGGGCTCGGTCCATGAAAGATTTGCGTGGAGGTCCGATGCTCCGAGCAGCAGGACAGCAGGCAAAGAGTAGGAAGGAAGTAGAAATGATTTATCAAGCAAAATACACTGGGAGAAGTCCAGGCGGGCACTTCAGTAGAGGACTGAGGGCCCCGAGGAGCTGAGGGTTGGGGTTTATAAGAGCCAGAGGGTTTCCCGGTTCTCCTTCTGTCCCTCCCATCTCCAGTGGCACGAATTCCCTGCTCCTCCCCGAGGCCCTCCTACTCCAGGCTTGGGCATGCATAGTGCCTGCCGGATGGATGGGAAGTCGTAGGCCGGCACATGGGAATTTTGAGGGTAAGCACATGCCCAGTTCACTAATTTTGCCCATACCTGTGGGGCGTCCCCAGAGTAAGGTCATCTAATGGTCATTTGCAGTAAGAAGCAGAGGAAGCATGGCAAGGGTGGGGGAAGGACACAGGGTTTGTGTTGAGGGGAGGGGCGAGTTGCCAGGCACTACCTGGTCTCTCACCTGCCTATCTGGCTTCTGACTTTGGGGGAATGAGGGAGGCGCTGGAAGCCTGCTAGACACCCAGTTTTTTATATTCTTCTACTGAACTTGTCTCAGGCCTTGTTAACCCTTCACTGTCCCTTTCCTTCCCACTCATATCTGTCTCTCTGCCTACCCTGTCATCACCACATCTCTGCCTTCAGAAAGCTTAGATTTTGTCATTCAGTTAAAGAGAAGCCATTTTTCATTGCCTGGGAAGGACAAAAGGCATCCCTGGCTGAATATGTCAGTGGTTGGCCGGTCTCGTGTGTGATACAATGCAGGATGGCTGGGGGAGTGGGTCATGCTGATGAATAGAATATTCTGGTTAAGAGAAGGGCTTTCATTGTACGCACCGACTGCCAATTTGCAAAGGAGGTAACAAAGCACCTTAGCTACACATAATTTGCGCTTGCTTTGATGATTCAGAAGGTACCCCAGTGCCTCAGGGTCATCGTTAGAAACCAATTACGGCTTAATGAGAAGCCAAAAGCTTGTGTAAAAAAAAAAACATTGGCCAGGAAATGGGGTGTCCTGCCTCAGCATCCCCCCTCCCCATACACACCTTAGGGAGTGGCCCTGTGCCTGGGGCTCCTCTTGGCTAACCAGGACATGGGCGGATTTCTTTGTCTCAAAGCTTGAATACTGCCAAAGTGATAAACATCCCTCAGGGTAAGCCAACAGCAGTTCATTAATTTTAAAAGCCCTGAATCTTGGATCCCTGCACTGGACTCGTGTGGGTGGTTGTGGTTTCCAAGGCCTGCTCTGAAACAAGAGGAAACGAGTCTCCATCCTGGCTCTGACATGCTGGGTGCCCGGGGAAATTATGGTATAACTGGAGGGCAACAAGCTGAATGCGCCCTGGCTGTATCATGATGATGAACAGTCTGCTGTCCAAGAATCTCAGAATTCCTTTGACTCTCTCTCTTTGAATCTGCAGTATGGAATATTACTCATCACATTTACTTAACAGGTATTAGTTAATTAAATGCTTTAATTAAGAAAGGGCTTTGAGCCCTGAGAGTAACAAATACTACCCGGCATCACACCTTTCTCTCTACTTAGCCAGGTAGTGACTCACCTTAGGAATGCTAAGTGTATTTACTTAGTGTTTTGCAAAATCTTTTACTTAATCCTCACGACAATCCTTTAGAGTGGATGTTGTAATTTCCTCCACTTTGCCAATGCAAGAAATAACTCAGGAAAGTTGAGCCACTGTCTAAGATCAGAGCTGAAAAGCAGTGGAGCTCACTTCTGACCCAAGTTGTTTGTCCTTGCGTGCTCCACTCTCCCTTAGTGGCTCACTGAGCTGTTTACAGATAAATGGGGCCACTGCACACCAAAGGTGTTCAGAAAACACACTTTCACGCTTTTCACAAGATGAGCCATTACAACCTTCCTTTCTATAGCCCTTGACGTAGGCGTAAGTACTGGGAACTCCAGCAAGACAGCAAAGCCCAGGTCTCTGGCCCTGGTTCTTGGATAAATAAAGGGACCTCCACCAAGCAAGACCTCTGCACCCTGGGCCTCCTGCCAGGCAAAGGCTACAGAAGTCATTGCTGCCTCAGCCAAGAGTCATCTCAGGGTCACCCATGCCTCACATGAAGCTGACTACCATTCCTTCTTGGAAGAGCCTGAGCCTGTGGGTTTAAACTCAATGGGCTTATTGAGGTCTTCATTTTTATTTACCCAGAGTCCCCTCTCCGTGCTCGCATCTGCCCATTTCTCCTCATTTCATTCCCATCTATTCTGTTCCATTCTATGTCATTCCGCTCCATTGCTATGCTATTCTCACTTGTGTTTGGTAAACACTGTCAGACAACCGGTCACTGTGATTCTCTGCCCCTGGCAGGGGGCTCCTCAGCGCTTGCTTTCTTGTTCTGTTCTCTTACCTCTGTCTCCTGGGGTTTGCTTGGTCTTTAGTGGAGACACATGGCTTCCTGCAGACAGCATTCCTCTCTCAGTAGCACACATTCGCTGTCTGTCCATCCTGCAGAAGTGAAAGCAGTTTCATTGCACTTGGCTTAGGATAGCAGATTATTGACATGGCATCATGAGAATGCACGCAATCTTATATCATATTTAGAAGACATAATTTAAAAAATATTCTATCCTTCTAGGCTAAGCATTAGAAATAAGGTGTGACCTATATGTTTGTGCATAAAACCAAAATTACAATGGGGGAAAAATTTTAAATTCATGTATGAAAATGCATTAAAATAATTTTAACAGTATTACAAATAAGAAGGAGACCTTCATGAATAATCATATTGGCAATTTATAAGTAGTTTAAGTGGAATCAAGCAAAAGGCAATGCTTTTGCATTTAAATATGCTACTTTTGGATGTAAACAAACATCTTGTTTAGGGTCATCGTGCTCAGCTTTGAAAAGAACAAAGCTTGATACTTCTGTACACGTGGCTAGATTTAAATATTTTGCATTTAATACTAATTTTAGAAGCCAAATAACTTTTCTTGATATCTTTTTTTTTAAATTAAGTTTATTGGGGTATCATTGGTTAATATGATTATATAATTTTCAGGTGTACATTATAATTTGACATCTGTATATTCGATTGATATCTTAATGAAAGCAACCAATATGCTATAAGCATGAAACATTCAGATATGCTTAATTTTGTCATAATAGCATTTATAAAGTATATTTTATACATTAAAAAGAAGTGAAAGCAGTTTAAGGACAGATACAAAAGGAGCTAATCAATGAGAATCTCCAGAATCTGAAGCAAAATGAGGCAGGGCAGAGGGGAGGTGCAGTCACAGGTGGCGATTAAGAGAGAGATGGGTTGGGAGATGGACGAGTCAGTCTGGAGAAGGCTGATGCAGACAGCCAGAGAAGCTGGCGGGGCATTGTTGCACGAGCCCAGAGACAGAAAGAGCACAGAGAGTGAAAAAGGGGACTGAAGAACAGGGAGCCCCAGAGAAAGAGAGGCACTTACCTTACAACATCCTCCTCAGGTGCAGGCCTACAATTTCTCCAGTGTTTCCTCTTGACTGTAGATTTCCTTTCATTCTAAGCATTCTTGCCTCTGGAATAAGATATTCACAGAACCTAAAAGGACCTTAGAGATGAACTGCCTTATAGGTGAGGAAACTGAGACTCAGAGACATCAAATGATTTGCCCAAAGTCACACAGCTTTGCAAATCAGGGACTGGGATGCAGGTCTTCCAGCTCCTGAGTCCCAGGAGCTCATTCTCACTGCTTTGCAGTCCCCCACACACAGATGGGCTCAACTGTGATTGGGTGATGTTCGTTTTCTATTGCTATGTACAAAGTACCACAGCTTAGTACCTTTGAAACAACACACACTCACTTCTCACAGTTTCTGTAGACCAGGAAGCTGGCAACTGCTTTGCAGAGTCCTGGCCATTGTAGCCTGTGTGTTTCTCTGTCCTCTTCCCCATCCTCGAACCGAGGTTGCTGTTGTAATGCTGCTGGCTCCTTGGCACATACCGTTCTCCTACTCAGGTGCAGAGGGAGCGTTGAGGAAGCTCCGAAGAGAGAGAGTCCACGTGGTACTGAGGTAGTTCTCCCACAAGTGGACCTACTTTACAACATTATTCACTATCCCACTTCCTGCAAGCTACTTTCAATCGATTCTTGTTGGGAAGTCTTTAGGATACGTTACAGTTAAGTTGCCTGTAAAAAAAAAAAAACCATGTCAAGGACAGAAGGACTAGTAAATGTATCACTTGTGGCCCTTTTGTGCCCTTGTTAGTTAAGAGAGGAAAGAGCTTTATTTCTGAGTATCTTGTGTTCTTTCTCTGTGGCCAGAAGACTTTACATGTGTTTATTTTGATTTATTTAAGAAACGGTATTGCTCTAGAAACAACAAAATGGCATCCTAGAAACAACTGGTCACAGATCCTTTGGGTAAGTGACATCTTTCAACCTGTTTAACCAAGCAGGGGAGGGAATAATACAAAACCAAAAAAATTGAACTATACTAGAGCTTTTCCAAAATCAAGTTATATCAGAAATGTGTGGCAAGCTCACTCTCCAAGTGGCAAAGCTTTGACACACAGCCCAGACATACAAATGGCAGAGCACATCGACCTCTCATTTGCTCTGAAGTGGCCTTTAAGCCAGTCTGGCTTTCCGCTTACAGTTCTGTGACCTTGACTGATTTACCTCCACCCTCTGCCACTTCAGTCATCAGGTCAGCACATTGGGAACAAGTACCCATCAGAAAGGCAGAGAACAAGTGCTTGTCACCTGGGACAGTTCTGTCTTGCCTGTGACACTGCTTTGATAGGGCCACCACATTTCAGGGTCTGCCCCAGTTTTGTGAGGTCAGAACTTTGGTGGTTCATGCAGAATAGTTAATTAGGCATCAAGAAACTGATATTAAATAAATTCACAAAATCAGAGGTTAACAGTTGCTAGTTTACAGCAAGAACTGTAAGTCCATGGATAAAATACTCATTTTGGAGGGGTCTTATGTTCCCTCCAGTCTTAGTTTGTCAGGCAGCTGTGACAAAAGGCCACAGTCTGAGTGGATTTGGATGACAGAAGTTTATTTCTCGTGATTCTGGAGGGTGGAAATCTGGTTCTTTTATAAGGCCACCAATCCTATTCATGGGGGCTCCACACTCAGGACCTAATCACCCTGAAAGGCCCCACCTCTAAATACCATCGGTTTCAACCTAAGAATTTGGGGGGACACAGACATTCAGTCTATAGCATCTCCTTAAAGGTAAATCTACACGTGATAACGGAAGACAATCAGGGGCTATTTGGAACATATGGACTGGAGCTACGTGACGGCAGGGCTGAGAGTGGATGACTCTAACATCTGTGATCAAGCTGTGAGAACTGATGCCTCCACTGGCCTCGGAAGGCCAATTTATACATCCAATGTGGGACACTGCCTGGCAGCCTGCAGCTCTCCGGAGGGGTTTGTCCAGCTGATTCCTGCTAGCTTCCACACATTTGTGCATTTGCCCTCCATTGCATGATAATCTTCTGTTACTTTTCCTTAGAGTATTACCACCCATGTATGTTTCACTATATACATAGATCTTGTGGTTTTGTTGTTTTGGAATCTTATACAAATGGAAATGAATGTTATGTATTCTCCTATGACTGATTTCTTTTGCTCAAGACACATCAAGTTAATGTACATAGCCTCATTTCATTCTTTATCACTGCTGTATAGTATTCTGTTCTACAATATACCACAACGTATTTATTCATTTTACTACTGGTGGATCTACTAGACAATACCCACTGCTTTCCGAAGTGGTTGCATCAGTTTCTGCTCTCACCAGAACTGAATGAGATCCCCTTTTTGTTATATTTACTTCCCTGACAATGTTGTTACTTCCTGACTTGTAAGTATGAAATAGTAATTTATATGGTTTTTAAATTTCCTTGATTGCTAATGAAATTGAGTCCTTCAAATATATTTATGGGCCTTTGTGTTTCTTTTTCTGTGAACTGTCTGATGGTGTTTTTTGAATATTTTTCTATTTCTATTTGCTTTTCTCTTAAAATGTGAAGTATGGAATGCAGTAATCAAAACTAGGGGCACGATGTTGTGTAGCAGAACTATAGAACTTAACCATCTTGCTTTTCCATCTCTTGATGACATCTCTTGATGACTAGAAGTTCTTAAATTTAACGTAGTTCAAATTATCAGGTTTTTTAATGATTTTACCTGTCTATGTGTGTATGTTAATATTCATCTCTACTCTGAGGTGATACAGGGAGTTTTAAGATAATATAAAGACTTGTTTCATATTTAACTCTTTAATCCCTGTGGAACTGATGTTTTAAATATGGTGTGAAATAAGGATCTAATATTATTTTCTTGTATGTTTAGTGTATTGCCTCAGTACTACTTATTAAATAGTATCTGTTTACTATTAACTAAATAGGGTATACCTGCTCTAACGGAACTCTGTTTCCATGTATGAGTGGCTTGGTTCTTAGATCCTTTTTTTGTTCTGCTGTCTCTCTGTGCATCCTCACACCCAAACCACGCTGTTCTAGCTACTTAGCTTCATGAGCTGTCTTTGGGAGGGCATGTCCCCAACTCTGTTCTTTCAGAGGGTCTCAGCTACACTTGGACCTTCACTTTTTTCCTTTTAAATCTGAGAATCAGATTTTCAAGTTCCATTAAAAAAAAAAGAAAAATCTCCCTTGTGATTCAAATGAAATATTACTAAATCTACAAGAGTGTTTTTACTTTTATATTGTTAGTTTCTTAAAGTAACATTTTCACTCAAATTCTACCACCAAAGATAAGCACTGCTAACATTTTAACATGTCATTTTTATCTTTATATATATTAATTTAAAATTCCTATTGAATAAATACATACATATATATTCATTTATATTTGCTACAGATCATGTGGTGTCAATTCTAAGATGCCATTTTTTCATATCTTATGATCTCTGGATTCAGAACGCTTTGTCTGGTTTCTCTGGGCCAGGCAGAAGTCTTGGGTCACTGCATTGTCCCCCCAGCTGCATAGAACCTTGCAGGACAGAGCTGCTGTGGAGCCAGGAATGGAGCACCCTTCATTTCATAAATGCTCAACGATGCTCCTGCTGGTGTAGATGTGTGAGGAGCCTGACCTGTGGATCCATGTGTGGGATGTGACTTAGAAGACTGACTCCAAATTTGACAAAGTACAAAGGAATCTTAACCAATTTTTTTTGCCCTGTTATCCTATTGATGTATCCAAAGAAGTGATATTTAATTAAAAAAAAAAAAACAAACCTATTTCTAAATTGGTCAAAAATAGCTCTTTTTTTACAAATATGAAATAAAAATTCTTAATGTTAAAAAGTGTGTTTTAGTTTAAATGTGAATAGTTCCCCCCACACACCCCTCCTTAACTGGATATAACAATGGATGCCTCTGACTTTCTGAAGTAACGTATAGATTGGGGGTGGGTTGGTATAATCCATTAACACAATTTAGCACTCATTAGCACCAGAATCAGCTCCTACTGGGAGTGGGGATTTTAGGAGAAGGGGAAGGAGATGATCCATTCTGCTGAAATCCCTGGTTTACAGCAGCTAGAGGGCCTGGAAATCCCTTATTCTCCCCCAACTAACTGGGAATTAGCTGTGGTTTTGTTTTAATTCTCATGTGCAGTTATCAGTGACTTCCCCTAATTCTCACACCCGGATTAACTGAGGTTTGATATTGTGTGTTAAGTTCATATGTGTTATTTTCTCAAAAATATACCCTAAACTCACTTGATATCCAATTCCCTTCTTTTGGGATGTGAATTCAGTGGCTTTAACGGATGACCAGGAGGTGATGTGGATAGTGCTGCTGTCCCCTACTGGTGGAGACAGACATGTAAAACATCAGAGCAAAGACAATCAATCTATGGGCACCTTTCTCCCTCAGAGCACACAGCAAATCAGATGCAGACTTTGGGATTTTCTTACATCTAAGATTTCAAGTGAAAACTACCTCAAAACAAAGGTGTCATTGCTACTAGATTCAGGCTAATTTCAAGCAGAATTTACTTTTTCTCCACTGTTCATCAGGTATTAAATATTTAGTGAAATTTTGCTTTTCCTGGAGACCTGACAGTGTAATTATTTCAAATGTATTATTTTGCTCTATACTGGTTATTCATTTTTATTAGAATATATTTTTGTTTACTGTGGATACCTTTTGAAAGAATCATTCAAGTTTATCTTATTTTGCTTTATATTTTGTATCAATTTTTAGTAACACATTTGCTTTGTCAAATAAATTTTACATAAAATCATTTTAATTTATTTTATACTGTGGCTTGCTTTGTATTTACTAGTATTTCCTAAAATACGACTTCCATATTAGGTCTTACGTGGTATGTGAAGTATTTATAAACTTACTAGTAAATTTGTTGTGGTTAGTTGCATTCTATATAACAGTACTTACAAATACAATGTATTTCTTTCTAGCAATGTGGCTTTCCATTTTTCATTTTCAGAAGTAGCACAAAATTATTACACATTTAAAATGTATCATCTCAACTGGATTCCAGTATACAATAAAACTTTATTTATGTATGTTTACAACTATAATACTGCTTGAAAACAGCTTTCAATACATACATGAGAAAAATGCTTAATACTTTGTTTTTCAAAAATGCCCTTGTTGAGCAAGGAGTATGTCTCAAATGCTAAAAAATATTTTGGATATTGGTGGGCTAGGAAGTCCCAACGCTGTCCCTGTGGTTTTTATGGAGAGATGACTTCTAGCTGAATGATGGAGTTGTAAACGAACTTGGTGGATCAGTGACTTTTAAGGACTGCCTCTCTCTGTAGCAGTTAGCTCTGCAGTTAAATTTTATGAGCCTGTTTCCCACCTATCCATCCTGCTGTCCACATAAGAAAATCTTTGTGTAAGGTAAACGCATCTGGGGAGTCTCCAGGCAGGCATCCTGGCTGGCCCTTCCCCCGCTGACCTAACACTGGAAATAAAGAATTATTTTCGCTGAGAGTTTGTTTAACTGTTTGAATATGAGATAAATATATACTGGACAGGGATACAGGTGTGCAAAGCACCTTTTCAGTAAAAGCTTGCCTAGATATGCCATTTCGTTTTCTCTGAATCGTGCTAGGTTCTGTGGGAACAGCTTCCTTGCTCAGGGGTGCCTGCACAGCAAAAAAGCTCTGTCCCCGGCAGCCATACATGCTCTGGGTGGCCCATTTCCCACCCACAGCAGATTGGACTGCTGCAGATGCAGCTGGGAATTTTGAATAGAGCTTCACATTTTGCCTGTTAATCTCTACATATGGCTGGAACCCTTCTGTGCAAATCAGAGACCAGTGAAAGCCAGTGCAGCGGAAGGGGGTGGGGCACAGATTGAGAACATCAAGCAATTGCACAGAAAGAGGCAGAGACTGAACATGGAGAAAATGAACGTTGTGATTTCTGCAGTTTCTGATTCAAGGCACTTCCCGAGGCTTCAGTGCATTCCAGCTTTTGTGTTCATGAGACAGCCCTTGTACTAAATGTTATTGTTTCCTTTTCTTGCTTCAGCCAGCCTGAGCTTGTCTGCATTTCTTACGACCCAAGATTATGAATGAGTACAGTTGGTGATGCATATCTGTTTGATGTTATAAGAAACGTGCTTTGTGTAAGGAATCAGGTAGTTTAAACATTGTCAGCTCCTATTAGATATCAAAGGTTATTTTTATAACGGATGATTACTTATCATAATTTGAAAAACTGAACATCAAACGTCCATATACCGAATCTAATATTAATGAAGCAGTGTCACTTGGTGTGGAATATATTCTGGAGCTTTGAATTGTTTGGTTTTTAACACAAGAGAAGTGACATTAAAGTAGCAGAAGGAAGATGAGATGGCCAGCAAAGGAAGCATAGGAGAGGAAACCGAGTCAATTCTGGCAGCATCCAGCCCAGGTTCCCTCTACTAGGATCTCTCTTCTCTGGAAAATCTCCCCGACAACCCCCACAACCTACCCGAAGTTATACCCTATATTCTCCCCTCATAGCACCAAATTGTAACTCCCTGTTTGCTATGTGCCCAGCAGGGAGGTAAGCTCCATGAGGTACAGGACATTATTTATCTTTACTACATTATTTACCCTTGTGCTTTGCGTGTCTGCGCGTAAAAGGTGCTAAATCAGAAAGAATGACTGACTTTCGGTGTATCTCTCTGTTCTTGTCATCTTTGTTAACATAAGTCAGCAACCTCAAAGCAACCTCTTGAAGTTCACTCACAGATAGACTTGGTAGCCTGGCCGTAGATGGCTGTGGGCCAGATCTTCGAACAGGAACCTTGACCCAGGTAAAGCCCTAGGTGCCCAGGCCATGTACCTCTTTGATCACACCCAGTCCTTACTAAATGCTTTTTAATTAAACTTCTACCAGCTTATACAGGGTTTGCTTATGAGCAGCTCGAATTTCTGACAATGTTTTTAAGAAACCTGATGAATAATTCCATGCTATTGTATGTATATTTTATTCCTTGAAATAATAAAAAAAAAAACCCAAAAAACTCAAAACAACCTGAGTGACTTATTAAAGGCCCCATCCAGCCTCAGGCCAGTGGTAAGATTGCTTGCTGCCAGGAGGCTGGCTTCTTGGAGACCATCTGAGTCAGGGTTTTCCAGTGAGACAAAATCAATAGGATATATGTATAAAGAAATTTATTATAAGGAATTAGAAAAGGAAATAGGGGCGATAACACACCTTCCTCCTAAGCCCTCACTGTCACAACCACTGCATCATTCTGCATTTTGGATGTTTAATTTGGGGGTTCTGTTTGTTGATGGTGAATTACATAACGTGGTGTTTATTGATTAATCCATTTAAAGGGAGGATGACCTGAGGTTAGTTTAGGACAACTTCCTACAACAGGCTCATTATGATTACTGAGAGTGGAGACTAGCATTTGTTAAACAATTTAATCCACCCACAGACATGGTGGGTAACTATTATTTTCTCCACCTCAGAACTGGGAAGCTGAGCTCTGGGTGTTGAGACACCAGCCCATGGTCCCAGTGGTGAGAGATGAAGCTCTGATTGAATGTAGCCCACCCAGCATTGGAGCATGCTCTTTAGCAACACTGCATGAGGCAAGGGAACATTCTGGAATTCTCAGATCTCAGCCACCTGAGGGAGAACTCCTGGTATGCCCAGACTGATGTGAGTCACACTTGAAAGAAAACTGTTTTCCAAGTAGTTGGTTTTCCTAAGTGAGTTTCTGTGCCAGCTGGAATTGCCTCCAGTTACTCATCACTATGGCTGTCAGGCTCAATCTTTTGGGTCAGATGTTGGCAGGAAGGCTTAATGTTCATCCAGACAATAATGGCTTTTGTAACTGGCTACTTGTAGGTGCAATCAGCCATCTATAAAAATTAATGGATTGCCTCCTCATATTATGTCCCCCTGTAGAAAATGAGGGTTCAAACTGTTGACTGAAAATTTGACAATGTGAGGTAAATCGATTCATTTATTCAAAGGGGTGACTCTCATGGCTAGGTGAGCATGTAGAGGGGTTGGAAAGTAACAGGAAGGAGGCCAGGCTCATATGTCTTCCCCTCACTTGCATCTTAACTGCCTTCCCTTCCAAGGAAGGTCCCGTTAAAGTTCATCAAATCTATGAATGCGCCCCTCAGTTTTGACAACTTTAAATTTTATTTACATAAACACTCTTTATCTTTATTCCTCTTCCTTGATTCAAATAATATTATATGTAGTACTGAGAGCAAAAATACATTAACAAACGCACGTCAGGGGAAATGGTTTATAACACCGGTAGAACGTGGGATGAAGATGGGGTAGAGCAGATGATGTGATTCCATGCCTTATTTCCCTTGGTTCCTCAACTTTCTTGATCAAGGCCAGTTGTAGGGACAGGGTTAGCCTGTACAAAATGATGCGAGGCTTCTGGGAAGACTCTCACCCGAGGGTCTCACCCATGTCCAGGTGCCACCCGCCTGCACTTGCATTGGGTTAATGTTGCCCTGTCCTCTCAGAAAATGCAAATGTGCATTGGGAGTAACCCAGCGAGTTACCAAAGGATCAGGGTGCTGGCGAGCACTCCTTAGCTCCTCTGCCCTGGGCAGATGGGCCTAAGGGTAGAGGTCCCTCACCAACTTGAAACCACCTCAGCCAGTGCACACGTGACGGACAACACAGGTCTAGCTTCCTTCTCTAGACTTCTGTGTCTCTCCCTGTAGAACAGTCCCCTGCTAGAAGGAGTAAGTTTAACAGTAGCTGTCAAAGCAAGCCTCCACCACCACGACCCTCCTTCCAGGAGGCTTCGGGGAAGGAGACTTCAGCCAACAGTCCCACCTCTGCCCCTGAACATCTCCTGCATGTCACTGCTCTTTCCCCATTCCACAAAGGGCAGCCCATCCTCAGGGAAAAGACAGTAGTTTCTTCTCACGGATTCTTGGGGGCCCTGGTTAGAAGATACTCCCTTTACACTGATGGGGCATTTTTACAAAGTCTTCCTAGTCTGTGAGTTCCACAAGGACAGGAGCCATTCTGCCTCCTGCGTTCTGGTGCCGCCGGGGCTTGAAACAGTAGATACAAGGTGCTGGATAACTACATGAAGATCCACACCACGTCTGGGGAAAGATGGAGTCGTGTGCACACCCTGGGCTTCCTTCTCATTTGCCATAATCATAAAGGTTCCTACAAAGCTCACCTGGTCAGCTTCACAAAGCCTCAGAGGAAGTTGCCCCAGGGGACTTCAGGGCCCCCAAACCTTTGGAGTTAATTCTGGTAATTTTCTGAAAAAAGAAAAATTTAGGTTGAGAAGGAGAAGAATCAAGTTTGATAGCTTATGACTAATTGCATAAATATATTTATGCTTCAAGCCAATTCACTGATCAAACATGAATCTCTCTCAACAACTCATTAAAAATTAAACCAAGAAGAAAGTGCACCTTCTGAGGATGAAAGCTTTATACAGTGACAGCTTACCACGATGTTATTTCTTACTGCTGTCATTGCCCAAAAAGCCATCACTATTGAGAACAGGAGTTAGCCCAGCAAGGCTTATCTCTGGTCCATCACCAGCCCTTTATTCCTTTGGGGTCCCAAGGCTGGTCTGCTGCTCAAACACAGTGGAACCTGTTCCTCCAGGCATTCTTAGAGCCCTGAATGGATGGGCACCATGCCCACTGTTCAGAGATGGTGGACAAGCACAGTGTCCAGTGTGAGGGTCTCCTGATGGTGGGGCATCTGTCCATGGGTCTGTCAGAGCTGTGAGATCACCCCACCTGTGCTGAGATGAGTTCCACGATTCAACTGGTCCTCCCATTCTTCTTCCCAGGCTGTGCCCCAACTTCCAAGCAAAGGAATTTCTTTTCACCACACTGCTCCTGTTACACAGGAGTCTGTCTTTTTGGACTTACTGGTAAATCATGGGCTTTTTAGGTGCTGAATCCATTGAATCCTCTAGATTCTGAATCTTCTCGGATTCCTGTGCCTTAAAGAGAGTTGGCCCTTAGCAGTATTAATGGGTAAATGGTTGATGGATGCATGAATGATCCAACATTTCTTCATATATTTATCACAAGTTAGAGGGAGGATTACTTTCCAACCCCCCCAAAATCCAAATTGCTCACACTTAGACCTGAAGGGTCTTCTAGGAATCAAAAACTCCTGGCAAGGAAGACGGAGCTGAAAGAAAGGGAAGGAAAATGACATCCTTGCATCCTCCAGCCCCTGAGCTGAGGCCACCGGCATCATCTTTAAGTCTCGCCACAAATCTGGGACGAGCTCATTGATGTTCAGCTGCGCACACCAGCAGGGCCCTCCGGGGGTCTGCCGTCAGCTGCACTCCCTGGACTCGCTGCAGACTCTGCTGCCCCAAATCGTTACCTTATTTCTGTTCTGCTCCTCAAGCTGCCTTGGGGCTGTGTTAGCGAGGATGGAGACTGTTAACTTTTCAGCGTTCGCCAATCCCGCGTGACCGTGTCCCAGAACACCAGGGCAGCTCTGTCATTTGTTCAACTCTGCAATGCCAGATGGTTTTATTTCTTTCAAAGGAAGGGGAAGCAAATCAGGTTTTCATGGCCCACAGCCAATCTACTGACAGAAACAAATTGCTTAAGGAGAATTCATCTAACTCTGGGCAAAATCAATCAGTCTGAGGGTCGTTACTTAGCCTCTCCTGCTAGAAGCAAGGGATCAAGGGAGCAGAAAGGGCACAAATACACTCAGAGCCCCGCCAGGCTCTCCACGACAAGTCACAGGCCCTGCGGCAGGAATGGAAACTTCCTGAGGACAGAACTGTTTCTCATTCATCTTGGTATTTCACCCCCACCCTCCAGGTACCCAGCAAGCATCACCAACCCTCCCATGGCAGCTTGAGCCCAGATGAGGGAGCAGAAAATGATACGGCAGTGCCGAGCCATTCTGAGGACTGAGAGAGGAGAGAGAGCTGTAACCCCACAGCAGAAGAGTCACAAATGTCAGCCTCCCCAAGCATGTCTCCATTCTCTTTATTAAACCAACTGGAATTTGGCTCTGAAGCATGAAGGACAGAGATGAAAAAGAGTGCCCATGTAGTAACAGCCACTTCCTCCTCCCGACCCCTTGTCCATACAGACCCCTTGTCCATAAGTCCACTGGACTTAGTGGTGGGACTTCTCCCTTTGGCCACCTCAGGGCCAAGGGGTCTGGAAACCCAGGGCAAGGCGGTGACTGGAGAAGTCAAAAGACAAGCATATTTACGTAACAAGGCAGGAGAGTGTCTGGGGCAAGAAGACAAAAGGAATTCTGAGGCAGACAATGGGAAGATGCTGGATTTGGGGAAGAAGAGAGAGAGGTTTTCTGTCCAAGGGAGTATTTGAATGCAGGGAAGGTTGGTTGTCATCAAGGAATTGGTCTCTTCTAGCATTCTCTGCAGAGACCTTCATGAAGGCAAAAGTCATTTGGGGTGCTGGACTATTGTCGCTACGAGCACGGCCCCATGCAGAACCGCAGCTGACATCAGCTGGGTTTCATGTGGGTCTCACTCACCAACTAGAGATGATACTTGTTATGGGCTGATTTATGTCCCCAAAAGCATATGCTGAAGTCCTAACCCTGTACCTGTGGATGTGACCTTATTTAGGAAAAAGTTCTTGGCAGATGTGATCAAGTTAAGATGGGGTCAATAGTCTGGGCCCTTATTCCAATATGACTGATGTCCTTATAAGAAGAGAAACATGTTGTGTGAAGACAGTGACAAGGAGAGAACATTTAGGGAGATGGAGGAAGCTAGTGTGGTGATGTATCTACAAGCCAAGGAACTCCAAATGTCACCAGCCACCAGCAGAAGCTGGAAGTGGTGAGAAAGGATTCTACTCAAATTGGTGTGGGAGAACACAGAATTAAGTATCAATAGATGTACTTCTCTCTCCCCTTTCTCTTTGCCTTTCCTCCTCACATTAAGCCACGATGAAAGAGATCTCCAGTGCCATCAGGTATTTTGTCACATCTAAACTGAGAAAAAAGTATCAGAATCCTGGCTTTTGAGCTTGATACCAAACCAAAACAAAAACCCCACTTATTTCAGGTACAAAATAAGAATAACTGGAAGAATCTGTGTTTGGGTAGAACTAGAGCTTTTTGCCTCACCTGAGCCTTTGCCCACAACCCTACAAGCAGGTTGCAGCTCATCTCCAGAGAGCACACCAGAGACCCCTGGTGATGGACAATGACCCACGGCCGTCCCCATGGAATATGCCAGAGGACATTTGATTGGCACAGATCTCCGAAGCATTTAGTAGTTTTCCACATGGAAATTTTACAGACACACAAAATAGTTCTACGTGATGTGGGGAAGCGGTCTAGCATGGAATGGTTCATTTGACCAAGACGAGATATAATAGATACAAGGATACTGCTATTTATCAAATTAGACTTTTGTTTACCTGTAGGTAAGTTTCTTAAATTGTTTGATGAAAAATCTAGGAACGGAAATGTTGGGGAAAAGTTAAGAACATTTACTTAAACACGAATTTTTATCTCAGGTCCACGTGCAAAAAAAAAAAAAAAAAAAAAGCTCCAGCAACATCATGTTTCTGGCCTAAGTGCCACATGGTAAGTGTGCACCAGGTTCGCCTTCTGTTTCATAGTATGTTTGAAGCATTTTGCCAGAAATTTCTATTACCGAAGTTGAAATGATGACAGCTCAATTTCGTTGTTAGCCTCAAAATGAAGAACAGAAATAATGATTCAGAGAAAAAGACAGATAAATTTACTTGTTCCAAATTATAGATCCTTCATCGTAGACCAAAAGCTTATTAGCACATTTTCTTTTGAAGGAAGGCAAGGTAATTCAAGATAATGGTGGTGCTATTCCAGCTAATCACTGTCAAGGTTGTGGGCTCTCCAAAGCCTCGGGGCTGTGGTGCCAGACAGAAAACAGCGGCTTCCTCATTTTATACTGTGTACTGTGCGTGTTTGTGTTTTGTGTGTCTATGTGTGTGTTTTGTGTGTTGTCTTGGGTGTGTGGTGTGTGTGGTGTTTGTGTGTGTCCTGTATATAGTATGTGTGGTGTGTATCTTGTGTGTGGTATGTATTGTGTGTCTGTGTTTTGTATGTTGTGTATGTATTTGTGTGCTGTGTTTGTGTGTTGTGTATCTGTGTGTTGTGTATGTGGTGTGTCTTGTGCTGTATGTATGTTGTGTGTCTTGTGTGTTGTGTGTCTTGCATTTTGTGTGTGTGTCTCAACTCAGTGTTGTATATGTTATGTCTTTTTATATAATTTTACATTTTGAATTGTAATTAATGATTTATATGCTCAAGAAAATAAAATTAAATAATCAAGGATGAGGGTGAAAACTCAAATTGAAGACAAACAGAAACAGTAAACTTTTCTGTATTTCAAATGAACATCCAATGAATTAAACAAATAGAACCAATTTAAATAACTTGAAAGTCTTAGTTTAAAGGAGGGAAAAAGGAACTTCAAGAAAACTTGAAGTCTCAGCAGGTTTGTTTTTCATAGTATAGTGAGTGTAGGGATTCTGAAAATATTAGGGGTATTTTGTAGGGAAAAAAAACATTGATTTTATTAGATGCTAGTGTTATTACTGTTGGAAAGGCAGATAAAATTATGGGATGGGAGAAAGCAAGGAAGAATGCTGTATCATCGTTCTTAGGTATCATTACTCTTAGAATAAGAATCAGAAGCAGCGTTTTCCAGTGAAAGGGTCTAGAAACAATGACTGCCCAGTAGCACTGGATATACCTTGAAAGGAATATGCCAAAGGGGCATAAAATATGTCAAAAGGGCAGAAGCTGGGATAATTAATTACATAAAAATGAATGATAACAGTCATTGATTATAACCCATTGAATAAAATAAGAATCCATGAGTCTACCCTAAAAAGAAAGAGAAAGAAAAAGGAAAGGAGGGAAAGAAAGACTGAAAGAAAGAAGAAAGGAAGGATTGCTAACAGTAGAATGCCAACTAATGAATTTGGAAGAAGAGTGAAGTTAGAAAATCACCGTTTTAAAAACACCATGTTAATACTTAACCCAGGTGAGAATCATCAACAGATGCTAAAACTATTCAGTGAAATGGGATGTAGAACAATGTTTACATCATCTCAAAATAATCCTCTCCACACATATAAGATGTTTACTGATGATGAAGGGAAAAATAGTAACTCTACAGTGGAAAATACTGGCACACTTTATCTTAACCAAGTGATCAAAGTGAAGATCACCAGTAATGAACAAATTGACATCATCAATGTTTCTTGATAATAATGTTCTGAGAGGAACACATTATTTCTGAGATATTCCAGCCCAAAATATATAATTTGAATCTAATCATGATGAAACATCAAACTGAGGGACATTCTACAAAATAACTGGTCTGTACTCATAAAAATATCAATATCTTAAGGAACAAAGAAAGGCTAAGACAGGCAGCAAACCCAACAACAACAAACCCAACAACTAACTACAATGCCTAATTCTAGATTAGGACCTTTTCAAAATTGCTATAAAGAACATTATTAAGACAACTGATGAAATATGAACTACATATTAGCTATCAGTTTTATGTCAATGTTAAAATTCCTGACTTTGATCATTATATTCGGGTTATATAAAAGATCTGAATTCCGGGATAAATTATGCCTGCAAGTCACTCTCCACTGATAGATCTAGATTAGACAGATAGATGATGATAGATAGATAGATAGATAGATAGATAGATAGATAGATAGATAGATGATAGATAGATAATAGATGATAAGTAGATAGATAATAGACAGTTAAAAAATGTAAAAGAAAAATCTCTGGGACATACACCACAAGAACAATTAAAGCGTTCATCATTCTTGTAAGAGAGTACTTAGGACTCTAATAAGAAAAGTTAAACTTACGGGCCATATTTCATTCAATCCACAAACTATAACAGGCTCTGTTAACTCTATCTAACTCTCTATATTTAAATATATCTAATTCCCTACACAAGCTCCTTAGGTGAAATCGCCCATTCCCATTATCATCTAGAATCTAAAAACATCCAAATCTTTCTTAGACCTTCTGGAGTCCCAGATTGAAATACTTATTCACTGTCAACTAGATATTTTCATGTGTATTTATTGTAGATTGACTCATGTCCCCCGAAAAGAGGTGGCAGTCCTACCTAACCTTCCCCAGTGCTTGTGAACTTGACCTTATTTGGAAGCAGTCTTTGAAGATGGCCAAATTAAGATGAGGTCACTAGAGTGGACCTTGATCTAATATGATTCTGTCTTTATAAAAAGGGAAAATTTGGACACACAGACAGGGACGCACGCACAGGGAGGACACCATGTGAAGATGAAGGTGGAGATTTACAAGCCAAGGAGAGAGGCCTAGAACAGATCCTTCCCTCACAGTCCTCACGAGGCACCAACCCTGCCAACACCTTCATTTCAGATTTTTGGCCTGTAAAACTAAGAGACAATACATTTTTGTTTTTTATGCTCTCTCTCCAGTTTGTGTCATTTGTTATTGTGGCCCAAGGAAACTAATATGGGTAGTAATAACTAATTCTTATACAGTGCTTTTCATGGGCCACTTTTTAAGGATGTTCTATGCATTGACAAATTTAATTCTTACACTAATCTGTGAAGCAGATACTGTTTCCCCATTTCACAGCTGGGAAGACTGAGATATGAGCCCAGGCTGGGTGGCTCTCCAGAGCCTGCGCCTTCACCTTTCTGTTGTTCCTCTTCTCACCAGACCAACTTGTCTAGAAGGCTCTGAGATCCTCATCTTCTCATGTCCTCTCATCACATTGCCCTGGGCAGAGGGGAGACGATCAGCCTAACATATCCCCTCAGGTTTCCCAGAAAGGGGATCTGGACTCAGCTCTCATGAAAAGGTTTTAACCTGCTATCATTACAGACAAGCCTGTGTTTTAGAAAGAACTCCGCCAATGGTGCAGAAGTGAAATAGAAGTGTTCAAGCAAAAGCAATAGTTATAGTCCAAAAGGAGGAAATAAAAGCCGGAATGAAGGCAGTATTAGTGGGAATGGGGGGGCAGGAAGGAGAGATTCCAAACACATCTGGGAGTTATAATCACTCAGATTTCACGTGTGGCTCTGGGAAGTGAGGAAGAGGGAGGGGGTGAGGAATTCTCACATCCTCCAGCTTTGGGAGCTGGGTGGCTCAGAATAGGGAATATACGAGAATGACCGGGTTTGAAGATGAAAAGAGGCACCCACGTAGAGCCTTCTAGAAGGCAGATGAATTTGGAGCTAAAATTCAGGAAGGCAGTTTGGGCTGGTAAACAGAATTCAGAATCCAAAGCAGGTAAGTAGTGTTCATAGGCAAGTGATACAGGGGGTCCTGGGAAGATGTCAGCCTGACTTATTACTCCTTCTCTCACCTTCTTCCACCTAACTTGTTGAAGACTGAGCAATGACTATAGGGAAAGAAAAGGCCGACCTACTGCCTCAGCTTGGAGTGGATCCAAGTGGATCCAGAATCTGAGGCTTTGTTTTCTGGGGGCTTTGGGGGTGCTTCTGATCCATGATAGCTTTGGTACCCCAGTTTCTCCATATAGAGAAGGGGAGGAGGTTAACAGGCCCATTAGTGTGAGGAAAGAAACCTCTGTTGAAGTATGCTGGTTCTTAGCTGCTTAAGAAGAAAGAATACTTCTCCTATGCACAGGGTAGGAGATCTGCCTCAAGCTATGGAACCAGTGATGTAGCCTCCATACCGAGTCGGTTCCTCTGCCCTTGGGTTCATACCTAGGCTCAATATTACTAGTCCCTCAGGAGAACAGCTCCATCCCTCTCTTCAGGAAGCTTATGCAGAGGGTACGGGCACCTTCCTTGGCCCATCCCTGTGTCATGCCATCTCTAGGAGCCCTCAGTCTTCCATTGGACGGATCTTGATGCTTGGGTCTGACTTATGTTGGATGGGCCTTGATATCCAACCAGGCTTTCATCAATGAACCTTGATATTCAGCTCAGGCCACTATTGCACCTTTATGTTCTGCTCATCTAGGCACAGTGGGGGGAGGTAGGAGCCTGGGCCTAATCCCACGGACAAAGAGAAGAAGGGTTCTCCAGTTCTACTTTTGTTTTTACTCCAGATAAATCTAAGGACCTGCTCACTCCTCCACTAAGTGCCTAAGTAAGTGTATTTCTCAAACACTCTTTGTATGTTTTTGAAGAAAACATTTGTATGTTATTGAAGAAAAACTATTCTTACTACAAGCAGCATTCTGCTCTCATGATGAGGAAACAATGGGACCCTATTATAACACTGAGAAGGACGGCTCTTCTTGCTCCTCTGCCTACAGACCTGTCAACATCATGAAAGAACTGCACCAGTTAAGTTCTGTGTGTGTGTTAGTGTGAGTATGTGTGTGTGTGTATTTTTTGCATTTTATTTTATTTTATTATTAGTTTCAAGTATATAGGACATTGGTTAGACATTTATATAGCTTATGAAATGATCCCCCGATTATGTGTTTATATTTTCATTGAGTTATAACACATATACAGTAAAGTGCACGAGTCAATATTGTATAGCTTAAAGAACAATCACACAATGGACATACTTGTGAAACCATCATTCTTCTCTAGAAATAGAACATGACCCCAAAAGCACTCATGCGCTCCCTCCTAATCACTCAGATTAGATTAAAAAGAAAAAAACAAAACTGAAGTATAATATTTTTATGAGACAAACAAAGAATTTTAAACATAAAAAAAGAGCAGGCAAATGCAAAATAATAGAAAAGCTGGCAAAGTGGAACTTATGGCCCAAAGGAGAGATAACAAGAAATAGATGGCACCTTCAAATTTGGATAGATGGAGAAGGGTTTTGGGACAGGACTGTTTACAAGGTTGGGCAGTGTCCTGAGCACCCACAGGTGGCAGGACTGCTCTTTCTCCAAGTTTTGAAAAAGTGGGGGTTACCAGCGCCCAGAGAGAGAGAGTCAGTAGAAAAGGTCACTGTGAGGAGAGTCAACCTGCGGCAAATCCCAGAGAAAAGGACCTGGGAGTAAGGTGGGGCCTTCACCCTCCAAACTGCTGGGCCTTTTATGCATCGAGACCAACCCCAGAACAGAGCACAGGAACCTGAGGAGGCTGTCCACGATGGGTCAGCCTTCTAGGGTAGTGAGCAGGGCACGGGGTCTGGAGGGACCCACGTAGCATCCAGGCTTCAGCTGGGCAAAGGGATATGGTGCAAAGTCAAAAAGAATAGTCTGCTGGAAAAGATAAGTACCAAACCACATACATAAGGCAAAAACCTCAAGTACGAGGAGAATTTGATGAATTCCTAGTTCAGAGAAAAGCTTTAATACTCCTCTCTCAGAATCTGACAGTCAAAAGGGAAATCAGTAAACATTCAGGATTCAAATAAGAATTAATATGTATGTGTGTGTGTATTGTGTGTGTCCGCACACACAATAGAGATATAATAGAGAGATATATCTTTCTTATGACAATAGAAATTTCCCAAAATTTCGTCAGGTTCTTGATACCAAAAAAATTTTTTGTAAGTTGTGAAAAAGTAGACTTTTTAGAGAACATATTGATCTGGAAATTAGTAATAAGAAGCCAACACATTTATCCACTTGAAAATTTGAAAAATCCTTTTAAAAATGATTCTTAAGTCAAAAAGCAAATAACTTATAAGTGGCTAGTTACATAGAAATCAATAAAATGAGTGTATTTCATATTAAAGCCTTTGCAATTAAGTTAAAAGTCATAATCAGAGGAAAATTTATAGCTGTACCTATAACTACATTTATTGTCAAGCAAGAAAATTTGACATGAACAAGTTAAACATTCAATATAAGAAACCAGAAAACGCACAAGCAAAAGAGAATAAGGATAAAATCAAGAGTGATACAATTAATAAAGTAGAACAAACAAAGAATTGAACTAAGAAACAATACCAAAAGCTGGTTATTTAAAAATTTTATTCAGGAAAGACAAGCTCCTGGCAAGACTGACTTTTAGGAGAAATGAGAATGGATATAGACAATTGAATTTTGGAGCAAGAAAGGAAATGCAATGACAGACATGAAGGAGAGGAAAAGAATTGTAAAAATTATCTACACGACTTTTTGCCAATAAATTTGAAAATTTAAATGAAATTAATGGCTTTGCAGGTAAATTCACCCACAAAATGAGAATCTGAAAAGACTTACGACCACATAATCCTGTGAAGAGAATAGCAGACTCTCCACTAAGAAAAAGGTAAAAAGCTGCTAAGCCAGAGGATTTTTAAAGTGATTTTACCAAATATCTAGGGAACATGTAATTCCTATTCATACAAACTATTCTAGAGTAGAGAAAAATATAAACAAACTACCTATCATTTTATAAAACCTTCACAAAAAAACTAGTAAAGATGCCCCTCCCCACATCCACAGTTACAGACGTTCCTTCCTTATAAGTACAGATGCAAACATGCCAAGTAAAAGTCATAACACACTGAACCACGCGATGTGTTAAAATATACACTGTGGTCAAGTGGGGTTTATTCTAAGAACGTGGGGAAGCTTCATCATTAAGAAATTAAACAACACAACTCATTACATCCAACACACGAAAGAAGAAAAATCATGTGATTCTATCATGATAGGACCGAAATGCACCTGATAAAGTCGAACAGATTTCCTAACCACAGACTTGATGTGAATAGAAATACAAAAGAATTTTAAAATTATAATGGAAAGTATTTTCCAGAAACCAACAACAAACATTATCTTAAATGATGAAATACTAAAGGCATTAGAGGCAGAAACAATTTCAAAATGTCCATTATATAATAATGCTTCAGACATTTCAAAGCAGTAAAGCAAGAAACTTGAGTATATAATAAATATCGCCAGAGAAAAGCTAAATGAGCATTTTATTTTTTTTCAAATGGCTAACATTAAACTTTAATTTTTATATCTTTATTGGGGTATAATTTGTATGTAAAAAACTGCACATAATTAATGCATAAATTTGGTAAGTTTGGACATATGTATACATTAGCGTTACCATCATCACAATCAATTGGATAAAGATGTGGTACGCACATACAATGGAATATTTCTCAGCCATGAGAAGAGATGAAACACTCCCATTTGCAACAACATGGATGGATCTTTAGATAATCGTGCTAAGCAAAATAGGCCAGACAGAAAAAGTGGAAAACCACATGTTATCACTTCCATGTGAGATATAAACCTAAAAGCAACCAACAAGCAGAGACTCCTGGGCATGGACAGTGGACTAGTGGTTACCAGAGGGAAGGGAGGGAGCAGAGAGGTAGATAAGGGTACAAGGGGTCAAATATGTGGTGATGGAAAGAAACCTAACCCTGAGTGGTGAACACGCAATACAATATATATGACACACTGTTGAAAAAAAAATTTAACCTCACTGTCTCTCTTTTTTTAAGATATGTTTTTTCAATCACTCAAGTTTGCTGTTATTTGTATTTTTAGACATCATCAAATTATATTATGATCATAGATCTCTCCCACCTGACCGTGAAATGTGGACAGGAACTGAGCACAAGGCTGTTTGTCACCTCAGAACGGTTCATAGTAAGCATTTAGGAGATGTTTAAGAATGGAAGCACTAAATGCATAAAAGACCTTAAAACTTTTTAACTGAAGAATAAGCAGAGCATCTATTATCAATACTTTCACTAAATCAATAAACATGCTAAAAGATTTGGGCTTAAAATAATGAAAATCTGAGATGGCAACACGGCTTTAATTTCAGTGTATACACACACAAACACATACACACACCTTGTTTTGCAGACAAATTGCTTTGGGGAAAATGAAATTGAGTTTTATGCAGCCTTATAGCACCAAATACTTTAGTGACCACGTTGGGTAAAATCTTTCCTACCTTATACAAACATTTCATGAACCAAATCTGTACTCCATCACCCATTACATTGAGAGTTAGTAGGAACAGAAAAATAGCTGCCTTGTTGAATAAGGGATTGCTTGAAATTTACATGCCCTCCCCTTGTGGTCCCCATGGTGTTTCCAAGTGCCCTTTGGTTTCTGTGCTTCCCCTGTAGAGTGCTGAGACTTCGGTGAACAGGGAAAGGTGGCATTCCTGCAGGGCAGAAACAGCAAAAGAAACCTGAGGGCAGCATGTGGCTTGAGGGACAATATGTGTGAACTGCCCATTGCAGTTGCCCTACCTCCTGCCCCCTCACTTTCTCTTTCTTTTTAACACAAATTAGCAAACTCCTATCAACATGCCCTAGTCTTCCAATCTCTCGGTTTCTGCAGTAAGCATGCCCAGACTCTATTCTTAAAAAAAAAAAAAAAAATTATGGTCAAACTGTTGTTTAAATTAAGTTGAAAATATTTTGTCCCATAAAAAATATTGAAACTTTAAGAAATTTATTCTGGAAACTGTATATGACGCCTTGGGGCAGCTGTAGCAGCCCATTTACCAACCGCCCCCATGTTATCTAATCTCATTTTGATTAAATCTGGTATTAGTGACGGTTCTTTGCTTTTTTAAAAATTGCATGTCTTTATTCATTATGCAGATTCATCCATTGAGTTGTCTTATCACTTTAAGAATACACTCCTCATTTTGGCAGAAATACATTCTGTTAATTCCATAAATAAAATAAGCTACAGAGAAAACTTTCCATTCTTTATAACGTACAGAAATTAAAAGAAGGGTAGGAGGAGCATGGTGGATGACTTCTTATATGATAATGTATGTAACTTCAGTAAATCTGATGGTTCGATTTTAATTGCATTTAAAATTCTTTTAGAGTGCAATTTAACTTCTTTTCCATGAGCTGTCTCTCTCAAGGCGAAATGAATTACTCTCTTTCAGGTTACAAAAACAGCCACTAACACTTAGAGTATCGCCATTTCAACTTTAAAAATCCACACACAGTCAAGGAGGCAACTTAACTAAAGCTGGTTTCCAAGACTGATAGCTGAAGTAGTTTGAATGAAATGATGAAATTAAAGGCAAACTGGATCATGGTGGGCATTTGGGGTAAATCAAAGAGAGCAGTGTCCCCAAGGCTTTCTTGGAACCATCGTTAATCATGAGAGCGACACCCCCACTCGTGGGTCTCGTCCTTGACTCTACTCCAGGAGGCAAAATTACTCTTGGTTCCATCTGGTCCCGGACTTTCTATGTAATGTTAATTTTTCTGTCATCTTGTTCCCTGTCTCTCTGTGCCAGTTTTCATCTTTTAAAAAGAGATTTCTTTTATGACTTGGCTATGTTTTTTTCATTAGACAGATGAGCTCTTTTTGTGTTTGGGCAGGAATGAGAAAATCGTAGCTTCTTTTAAGGCTTAAATATTGGTGATATACACATTATCTGTGTCACTTAATTTTTAACAACAAACATCAGCCAGGCGCCTGATAGGACACTGTGGTACAGGTATCTGAGAAAGGAAGAATTAGCAATCGCCCTTGTAGAGAACCTACAAGCACAAAACTAGCCTTTGTTACCACAACCTTCTACAATTTTCACCAAAATGACCTCCCCCACATCTGTTCCCAGCCCCTCCCACACACTTTAAAAAAGTGAGTGTGCCGGAATTTAAATGCTGTCTTCCTTTGGGAGATGTGGGGAACCAGAGCTTGCCACCCCCAAATAGGCTTTTTGGAATATTATGTTAAGCTGTTTTCTTAAAGAAACAAAAGACTCAGAAAGAAACTTTGACCTCCCCCTTAACTGTCTAAAAGAATTTAGATAGAGGACCTGCTCCAGGGAGGGAGCTATCATCACAGATAACTAGAGTTTAATATGAACTAGTGTGATAGACGGGGAGGAACCCAGCAAGGCCCACTTGATCAAAGTCCTCCGTGTCCCATTGTTCGAGATGCCCAGCAAACATTTACTTGCCAAACATTTGCTTTTCCATCCACATGTGAATTGTCCTCTTGCCCTTTGAAGTTCCAAAGTATAACTGGTCCCCACCCCCAACCCCTCCAATCCCTCCAACCCTCTTTCTCCTTAGGTGGCATGTAAGCCTCAGCTGCCCCATCTGTCCTCAGGTCTTATATTCTTACGAAACCCCTCCATGCACATACATGATAAATTTGGTCACTTTCTCCTGTTAATCTGTCTCACGATAATTTGATTTTTAGTCCAGCCAGAAGAATTTATAAGGTAGGAGGAAAATTATTTTCTTTCCCACCCCACAGGAAATAATACCAGATATGGAAACAGCCATAAACTCAAAGATAAATAGTTTCATTATTTATACAGTACGATGGGATTAGCTGTCCTCCTTCCCTTTCTGAGGCAGGGCACATACCCACCCCTCTCTACTAAGGATCCAGGTCATACTAAAAAAGTATAATAAAATGGGGTATTTTGAAACAAGAGAAAAGCAACAGAAACTTCCTAGCATAACACCACACTGGAGATGATGTAATGGTTTTGAGAACATCTCACCCCGATGGAAAGTATGTTTTCCTTCCCTCCTTCCTATGCAGGGATTTGAAGCCTCATTTTTCAGGAGGAAACAAAAGGGTGGGATGAGTCTCAGTTAGGAACAAGGCGAACAGGAAAAGCCCCGCTCCCTCCCACCTGGTATTCACCTACACCCAAGGCAGTGAGGGACTTCTTTTTAACTTGGTAGGATTTGGACTTGCTTTGGAACAATGGAACTGTTATTAGAGTCACCTATGACAGAAAACAGGGGTCACCTAGAGAATGCCAAAGCCAGCCAGCATTTGTGCTGGGTTTCCTCCGATGACGTGTTTGAACCATGCTTTCCCTCCTTATCCTATCAGGGGACCCACCATTTCTGTGTATCCCACCGAGTGTTTTTCTATCTATCTATCTATCTATCTATCTATCTATCTATCTATCTATCTGTCTGTCTGTCTGTCTGTCTGTCTGTCTGTATAGAAAAACCTGAGTTTACACCAATGCCTCCAAATCTGGTTCATCACCACAGGTCATTCCAGCTTTCCTATTCTGTTCTGATCTTTCTACCTGAAAAATGTGAACCTAGTGTCACTGTAGGGTAGCAGTCAGCCTGGATCTGGCTGCTGCTGCTGCTGCCTCCTCCTCCTCCTCGTCCTCTTCTTCTTCTTCATACACTACTCCATATAATGATAGAAGATAAAATACTTTTGTCAAAATGAATGCTTTTTGGTTCATCTTCAATAGAAATCGTCTGGATCAAATAAAGTTTTGAACGATACTTGTTAAAACACATTTCCTGCTTTATTCCCAAGAGCTGATGGGGGTTGGGGAGTTTCGGGCTTGTTCAGCGTGGCCCTATGAATGGTACATGTGACCGTGAAGCCCAATGCCGCTGCCACTTGTTTGGTTAATGACTCTCATCTCGTTCTAGGAGGTGAAAAGAAAGGAGGCAATTTGGCAGTGTTTCGAATTATACCACTGAGTAATTCAGGTTCTCTTTTCACACATTAAAATGGAAACGTAATATTTAAAACCCAAATCATGCAGTGCAGGGAGTCTAGGCTGACTGAATGACCTGGGTCACCCCGGCACCCACCCCGCTGAGTTACACTGTTCCAGTCACCTATCGATTCAGTCACTGGGTTGCCCCAACCTTCCGCCTAATGAGTTTGAACATTTGACAAATTCCCGCATGCACCTGGTAGCCAGGTAAAGCGCACAGACCCCCCCACCCTGAGTTCCACTTTCCAGACAATGTCTTACAATCATGGCTACTTTTCACTTCCATAAAAACCGTGGTTTGCTTTTATCTCCATCTCTTGATCTGTCAATGCCAGACATTCTCTCTTGACTTTCAGCGACAACAGATGAGGATTGACTTTATTCCTGTTACTCTATTGTTCCTTCTTCTGCCAGACACAGATAATTATACTATTAAGCTTCTTCTATTAATCATTTGTGGTAGAGAGCATTAGTGGTTTCTCAATATCCACTCTCCACTTCCTTTTTCGAAGAAGCCAGTGTGTAGCTGTCACCTGGCTGGGCTCTGGATGCCACCTGGCTGGGAGGATGTCACATGGCCAGGCAATGAGGTAAATTTGGGGCCTGGGTCCAGCAACACCATGGAGCAGTCATGCTCAGCCTGGGCCATCTACTCTCAGATTCGCTTGGCATGAGAGAGAAGCCAATGACTGTTTTAAATCACTCTTTTTGGGGGGTTTTCTGTTTTATGCACCCAAATCTAAACCTAAACAATGTATTGTCATTATAACTTTGAACCGTATGCTCAGGGTTCTATTGTTCTCTGCTGCTTTCCTCATTCTGAAGAGGATGTGTTCACTCTTCACGCACTGTCCTCTGCTCTTCCTCAGTCACCCACAGCCCCCTCCCTGCATCATCATCCCCTCCCCAGGTTATACTATCATACATGCCTTTCTTCTTTACAACTGCTGTTAAGTATTTTATGCTTTGTCTGAAAGCTGAGTCCAAAAATATGTAAACTCCGTAACCCCTATCAGGTAAGAAACTCAGTGTTTCTTCTCACTGTACCCATCACCCAACACTCATCATGAGATAATCTGAGATTTTGGTGTCACGCACACACACTAATTCATCAGATTTATACAAACAGCAATTATATGGACCACGTTGAGTGTTACTAGTTTCTTGACTCTTACTGTTGCTATTACGGATTTTAAGTTAGGGGGACCAACTCGCTCCAGTTTGTCCAGGAATTTCCTCGTTTTAGCATTAAAAGTCCTGTGTCCTGGGGCCCCCTCAGACCAAGCGAAGCTGGACAGTTGATTAGCCCCGCAGAACACACGCTATAGGACTTCTTTCAGAACCCATGAGTGGGTAACAAACACTCCTAGTCGTTACCCCTTCGTTTCACTACAAGCTTGGCTGGTAATAGGATTCTAGGTTAAACGTCACTTTTCCTTCAATACCTCAGAGGAATTCTTAATTAGCACGAGCGCCTTTTACCCTTAGGAGAGTGATCCTGGCTGCCTGAGAGTGACAGGTTCCCGAGGTGGATTCCCACACCTCCCACTCCTCTACCGGAGGGGGAGTTCCGTGCCCATCTGGGGTACTTCCTGCAAATGTTGCCCATTTTTATAGACTCCACTTAAAATATTTAGAATAATTATTTACCTTTACAGAAAAATTACAAAATAGCATAGAGTTCTCACCTAATACCCTTATGTTAACTTCTTACTGCACGGCACAACTCTGATCATTAAGGAACCAATATTGATATATGTCATAACGAAGTCTATCCTTTATTTAGATTTCCTTAATTTTTAGCTAATGTCCTTTTCTCGTTCTATGCACCATGTTACGTTATTCACCATGTCTGCCTAGGCTCTTGGCTATAGGTTTCTCAGACTGTCATTGTTTTGACAACCTCGATGACCCCATTCCCCTTAGTGCAGCTGCTGGTGCTTGGTAACCTGGCACTCCCTCCTATTAGTCCAGTGATGTCAGGACCCTTTTGTGTCACCTAAACCACAAAGTCTGAGCGAAAACTGCGAAGATCCTTAGCTAGCTCGGCGGCTGCCAGAGTTAGGTGAATCTTAGCTAGAAAATGTTTTCCCTGGATCATGACAAAGTAAAATGCCTTTGTTCTTGTCTATCTCCACCACGTATTCCTCTGCCTCTCCTCCGTGAGTAGAGACCCTGTTGGGAGCTAATGCTGATACAGCCCCTCTGGCTCAGATGGTTCTTTCTCTTTCCTTTGTGCTGCTCAGATGGTTCTTTCTCTTTCCTTTTTCTTTCTTCTCCCTGCTGCTGCTCTTGGATGGAACTTCAGGGGGTGATGGCTGCACACCTCCCTGCGGGCCCCTGAGAGCAGTCGTTAATCCAGATTCATGAGCCCCTGACACAGAACAGATCAGCAAGGTTGTCCTCCAACAGAGAGGCCTCCCAGGCCCTCATCAAATGCTGCAGAGTGGTTTTTACACAAACGTTATACTTGGCAGATGTCGCCTCAACAAATTTGCATCTTGGTTCAAATCAAAATTCCATCTGAAACTAAAAGCACCTTCTTTGAGCCTGACCGGCTGGAGGAAGGCTCTGAGGGGATTTCACATTTCTGGATGGTCCGTCTCTGACCTCGGTGAGAACGACCTGGCTCAGTGTGTGGGGTCAGGGCCCACCAGGAGACGGAAATCGCACCACTTATTTTAACAGAAAAAGTTAATGCAAGGAATGTTCACTACGTAGGAGCTGTCAGCGAGATTGCCCTGCAGTGCTCTGATGAAGGTTCTGGTCGTTTCCCTCAGGTGGTCAGCAACCTGGTGTTTTTCCTGCCTTTATGTCGCTGCTGCAAGGGTTTGCTGCTGCGTGTGTGGCTAACGTTTACTTGCCTCATACTCTAAAATGAGAGTCTTATTTGGGTTCCTGCCGTTTCCACTCTATTTGGCTGACCCCAAGCTTGCTGCTACCTTTGCCCCTTACGAGAATTTTCCCTCTAGGTGGAAAACGCTACATCAATTCCCTTTGCTCTAAGATCTTGCCATTGTTGTACCCAGATGCCCATGAAAGATAGAGATTGCAAATGGGTGTCATTACTGGCATGTAGATTAATATTTTTGTTCTTTTTGTGTAAACTACGGAGCATACTTCAATAGCTGTACTTTTAATCCTGTGTTCCTTGCCTCTGGGCAGAGGATTCCATCCTGCCTGGAATGAAAACCGCCTTGCTCTGTCTGAGGCCTTTCATACTTCCCTGAATCTCTCTCTTCCGGAGAGAATTTCAGAACTACTGAAATAAAGAAATAATGTCATTGTTATGAATTGGAGACTTAATGTGCCAGTTTATACTGGTCCATGTTATTTTGCTTGCAAAATTGGCTTAGATTATCTTGAATTATTTGAACTGTAAGAAAACCGTACCAGCAAATGATGGTAATGACATTTTTTTAGCAGAAAGGGACAGACTCACCCATGCATCTGAGTTGCAATTTTTGTAGCTGTTTCTAAAAACATTTTAATAGAATTCACTGGTGAAAGCATTGTGGCAGTCTAAATGGTAAAACAGAAAAACCTTAGTCGTTTTGCAACTGCATCGGAACCTTAAAGTTCAGACAGGAGCCAGGGGGCTGGGGTCGTGGAAAGCTGGGACAGATGGAGATACACCAAGCAGAGTTGTTCTAATGTAATCTTTCATATTTTGTCCTTAAAATGTTTTTATTTAACTGTATTTGTTTCAATTCTTTTTTAAAAAAAGCAATAAAATGAAAAAAACTAATGTCTTCTTTGTGCCCTTCCCCCACCCTGTCCTCCCTCCCTGAGGTGACCTTTCCTGAAGGTGGTGGACATCTGGAAGGGAGAGGGGATTTTTTCCTTTCTTCCATTCTAGATTCTTTGGTTGGCCTAAAAATTAAATTGACACAAACTAACTTCAGGATTAGCTACCAAACAGCTATTCTAAGTTTTTAAGACCCATATTTTTAAGAACTAACTAAATCTTAGTTCTCCACCCTATAAAAGCAGAGAGGTGCACAGAGATATTCATTCCTGCATTGTAAGAGAAAAAAATAAGACACCCTGAACATCCCACTAGCCTGAGTCGAATTCATTTGTGTGAATTTGAGGGACAGCGGCATGCTACCTCAAAACACATTTTTGGGATATTAATTATTTTAAGCTGATTATTTTTAAGAAACAAAGGACTCAGAAAGAACTTTTGACCTCCCGGCTCACTAACTAAAAGAATTTAGATAGAGGACCTGCTCCAGGAAGGGAGCTATCACCACAGATTATTATAGTTTAATATGAACTAGTGTGACAGACAGCGAGGAACCTAGCAAGGTCCATTTGATCAAAGTTCTCTGTGTCCCATTGTTTAAGATGGCCCAGCAAACATTTATTTACCAAACATTTGCTTTCATGTGAATTGCCTTCCTCCTCTTTGAAGTCCTGAGCACCGCCCCTCTTCTCTTTAGCTCAGGATGGCATATAAGCTTTAATTGCCATATTGGTCCTGGGGTCCCACATTCTTATGGAACCCTCAGATGTACCTAAGTAATAGATTTGGTTATTTTCTCTTGTTAATCATCTGTCTCAAGTCAATTTGACTATTAGATCAAACAGCAGTACGCAGAAGAGTAGAAGGAAAATTACTTTTCCTTCCCCAACACATCATTCTATTGCTTAATAGACTGGTCATTTTGGTGCATCATTAAGAGGAAGTCTGGTAAACACGCATCTGTAAGACCTAATTTTTTCCAGTCCTTCTCAATGACTGTCCCTCCCCCTCAGATCCCACTTCCAATGCTTTTCACCTCTGCATGCCCCTTTCTGCCCTCACCTCCACTGGGCCCTCTAGAAGCCTGACCAGGCATTAGCAAAACGGCTTGTCTGCTCCGATTCTCCTCATGCTTCGTCTTCTCTCTCTCTAAGGCTACTCTCCTTAGGGTGGGATCTCTCAAGTTTTCAGAGGTACCAGGGTTCTTTCATACCAGCCTGAAGGGATAGTGGTGCCCTCTTGGCCCCCATACTTCTAGATCATTCTTGGTCCCTTAATACCCTGGGCCCTTCCCCTCCTCTCTTGAGAGTTTGTGTTCTTGGCTCATTATCACTCTATGTTACCAGGGTCATAACTTGGGACTGTCACTGTTCCCGAAGTATTCAGTTCCTTGAGTCCCTCCACTCTACTGTGTCTCCTTGGCCACATTGCGTTGACTAGCCACACAACCCTCATGACCCTCACTACAAACACGTTCCAGCCCTCTCAGGCCCCTGCTTCTCAGCCCACTCACTCTCCCACCAACATTCAACACCCAGAAACACTGTCTGCAGAACCCGCCAGGCTTCTGTTCCCTCCAACCCACCTTGCATTCCCCTCGAGCCAGCTTAAATCTAAGCCCTTTCCCAGTCACTCTAACAATCCCCTGGGCTTGGTTGGATTAAGTCCAACTGTGCATTACCAAGGCTTCTGTCAAGTATCACTTTCAGTTGCAGTTACTAATGTTAAGTGATGCCGGTACCTTCCAGAAATCACACTACTTGTTCAGTCCATTTACTCTTACTCTCCAAAACAGCTCTGTCCCCTTTCCACTGCCCCTCACTCACCAACTCTTTTCCCAAATGCCCCCTGAACTGGTTGGTGGCTTACGATTCCCCTAGGGAAATGGAAGTGATCTTGAGAACTTCCACACGCTCAAACCCACGCCCTCCACACCAGTACTCTTTCCCTCTAATGGTGGCGAGAGCTGCTCCTTATCCCATCCTCAGAGAGCCCCTCTCTCCCCTGCACGCCCATCTCCCTTCTTTCACATCTTCCCATCTTCAAACTCCCTTGATGACATGTTCCCCTTTCTTTCTATCGACCATGTCTTGGCTCTCCTTTTCAGGAAAACATTTAAAAAAGTTTCGTTTCTGTCTCCAATTAGTCTTCTCCCATTTGCTGTTGTCCTCATTAAAAAAACAAAAACAAAAACAAACCAACAACCCAGAGAAAAGCTGATATTCAACGAACACCCTTCTAGAGTTTCAGAATTTATCACTTAGTTGCTGAGAAGGGATTGTTGCAAACATTAAAGGCAGTAATTCAAGCAGTTCTCACCTGTGATGTGCACACCCTGGGGGCCTCGGGGACATTTCAGGGGATGCAAGTTACAACTATATTACCAAGATGTGATTTGCCTTCCTCTTGTGATGACACTTGCACCGGTGGTTTAAAAGCAGGGGTCTAAGCCTTACAATAATTGTCCTGGTTACCATTATATTCCTTGCTGCTGTACACTCAGTTTAAAAAAAAAAAAAGCCAATTTTACTTCATGTCCTTGAGTACATATTCTGTGTGACAAAGTGGAAAGTGTGCATAAAAGATTTCTGTTGCATACATCAAAGTACGATGATTGTCTCCAGGAAAAACACTTGTCTGATCACTTGTGTTATAACATAACTAATTTTCTGGAAACATTTTTATTTGAAGGAATGATTAACAAACTATGGCTAATACTCGGGTGTTTGGCAGACATGATTTAAAAAAATTAACCAAGTGAGCCACTTCAAGGAAAACTGACAGTACTTGTGGCCATTGATAGAATTGGAGCTTTCAAGCAAAAATTAGAATGTTGTGAAGCTTGCATTCACTACTATGTGCTTGGCAGCTTCTGATTTCCAAGAGATTGTTAGTGATATGTGATTTTTTAAATATTAAATAATAAAATGTTTCAACATTTAGAATATCTGCAGAACTCAGTTAAAGAATATTTTCCAAACAGCTAAGGCATGATGTTAGAAAATCATGCATGGAATAGAGGTCCATTCACAGTGCAAGATAAACAGATTTAATGTAACAGTAAAGAAAAAAATCTGATACTGGTTTCTGATTCAATATTGCAATTAACCTTTAGGAAACTACCATTGTAGTTTTGGTGTTACATCAAATAGCCACGATTAACTGCAAGGGCTATTAAAATATTCCTCCTTTTCTCTATTACATTATCTGCATGAAGCCGGATTTTCTTTATGTACCTCAACCAAAACACTTATTCAGGCCTTCTTTCAGGAATGTTTTAGCTTTCAGTGCAGTGTCCTGAACACCTTATAAGAGATATTCTTGGGTATTTTATGGTTTGGGTGTTACTTTAAATAGACTTTTTACTTCAATTTCCAATTGTTTGCCACTAGTATTTAAGAATAGAAGCAACTAAAAAGGTCTTCAGACCAAAAAAGTTAAGAATCAGTGAACTACTGTAACAGTTGAGCATGAGCTTAATTTTGGTGAGTTAAGCATAACAAAATATAAGCTTATTCTTAATCAATATTAAAATGTCCACAATGTTGTATAGAACATTCTTTTTCTCAGTAAAGTCCGTTTTTCCTCCCAAAGTAGACAAAATAATGAACCTTCATGTACCTCACATCAACATTAGCTCACACCCAATCTTGTTTGAGTTTTGTTTCCGCTAACTTTCCTTTATTATTTTGATGCAAATTCCAAACATGACATAATTCCATCATAACAAGTTCCTTATACATCTCTAAATAAGTCTTCGTGTCCATGACTCTGGACAACAGTATGACACTTTGTATCAATCACCCACTGAAGTGTGGATGATGCCCTATTATAGATTCTATGCATTGCTTTTTACTTCCAAAAGCAGTTGTATTCTGTCCAATTCTCAAGACTCACTAAATGTTGATATTTATAGTATTTATTAGAGTCACTTAATGTTTTTCAGTAATATTAACTCACTATGAAATCTCTGGAACACCTTAAAAAACAGTCCAATCAGGGAATCAATGGCATTAGGTTTCATCTTTTGCAAACTCAGAGAAATTTGAGGGGGTTTCTTGGATGTATGTTAAAAAAGTTCCCTTCTTTCACATCTTGTTTTTTTAATGAAGGGTTTGGAGCTTGATTTACTGATGCCTGCTCCAGGCACAGGATGAGGTGGTGGTGATGCAAATAGATTCTTCTGTTCTCATGAGAGTCATTTTTGTGACACTTCCAAAGCTTAATGCTCCCTCATTTTGAACTATTAAGTTTTACAATAATAAACTAATGAGTGTTTTAAATAATATATATTGGCATGTCAGAATGTCCGCTTACTAATTACAATGTATATTTTTAAAAGGCTTATATTCATTAATATCTGCTGACCCAAGAGTTCAATAAATTATGGTTGTTGCCATTTATGAAAATAGGCACCCAGGGACAATATTGTTAGCTGATAGCAATTATTACCAGCCCCGCCCTGACAGATCTAGTGAGACAGTGTCCATAAAGCTAGAGGATATGAACAAATCAAAAAAGCTGAAAAATAAAACAACACATGGGGAGAATCAGAAGAGTAAAGTAAAATCTTACAAGCAAAATGAAAGGCAATACTGAACTTTTACCACCCTTCCAGTTCCTTCCATGGACAACCCCAACACTTTGCCCCCGCTCCACACCCCGGCCACAATACAGCCTGGAAAGAAACCACACCCTAGAAACAAATCAAGTGTGAGTATTTTTATTCAATTTGTAAAGGACAGTTTAAAAACAAAACGTTAGTAACACTCTTGGAACACTGGTTTGTTCATATGACATTTTCTCTGTCTTCACCAATTTTTTTTACAAAAATCAGAAAAGTAAAAATTCATTACAATATTTGCAGTGTAACCACTAGTCATCGAAACAAAAGCTAATTTCTATAAAACCATAAACTTAATGCAGTTTTATTAAGAGAGATTAAAAATTCTCTCAGTTAACTGGATATACATAGTGGTATATATTTTAAAGCAGAAAATCCCCAAAAAACAAGGAAAAAAGAAAATATGTCAGAATAGTCATATTGACAGTTTCTACAAATAGTGAATTCTACTACATATAAAGGAAACCGTTATAGGTGGTAAAAATTCTAGAGACAAAGTAGGAAATGCGTAATAAAAACACAATCAGAAGTCCTTTTCAGGCTGCACGAGTTTTCAGTGAAATTCAGGGAGTGAGTTACACCATTAAAGACCACTGATGACGCCCCGAAGCCACTATGTGTGTCTACAAGATAAACCTTCATCACATGGCAAGCTGCAAAGTTTCAGTGAAAAGACTTTGAGAAAGACAAACGTTCATTTCTTCATACAAATCACTGCAAGTAATCTTTATAAGGCTGGACCTTGCATAGGGAAATAGCTGTCTTCTGTCAAAAATTCTACAGGAAGGGTAAAAGCAAGCTTTTCAAAAAAGCTACCTCCACTTGATCTCAATCAGATATAATTTGACAAAGGGAAAAATGGCAATTTATGGTGACAGGATTAAAAACATGGAGACTGACAGCAGAAAAATTAAATTCCAAAAGTGCATCGTGTGAGAAGCCCACTATCCCACGGATGAAACGCCTATGCACTAAATTAGCCCTACTCGTGCATTCACTAGGACTCACGAGGAACTTGTCAGATACAAGCTTACTTTTTCAGAAAACTAAAGTATAAAAAAATAGGACAAGTTGTGGCATTCCTTTAGGTTGATGCTACATTAGTATTCTGAGTTGGCTACTAGAAGGATTAATGTGCCCAGACAGAGCCAGGGCACTCATCTTTAAGATCCATGGTAAAGGTGCATGGTACCCAGAACGGCAGTGTCATATCTTTCCTCCACCTTCACAGAATCGGAATGCTCTATTACACTATTAAGCTCAGGGATACTTTCAGCAGTGTCCCCAAACCCATGGTAATGTCCATAGTGCAAATTTTCCCCAACATCTTCTACCCAGGATGGTCTATTAGCTATGCAGCTACTTGGACTCCCATTCAGGTGCAGAGAACCACACATCTCAGGGTTAACACTCATGGTCTTTTCTGGCTCCTCAATCCCATTAACACACAGAGAACCCTGGCTACTTGGAAATGGTAGTCCTGGAACTAATCCATTGCTAATTCCATTAGATCCTGTTAAGCACTGGTCATTCCTGCTTTCCATCCCATTGAGTTGTGTCGTGGAAGGGAAGTCCAAATGTCCATTGATGACACATCCATTTGTCAATATGTTCGATACGGAGCTACTGTTTTTCATATCTGCATTAAGAAATACACCTGTCACCAAAATTCAGAACCAGAGGGGAAGAGAAACTATAAAATGCTTCATTGTTGTTACAATTTTAAAGGACTTTTAATTAGTTTTTCTTTTAAATGAACCATTCCTTTTCCAATGTGAAAATTGTGCATAGGTATATTTTAAAATAAAATACAATAGCATTTGTCTGGTAAGATAGGAAACTTATATATTTCAGTAGTATTGAAAAGCCAAATTAAAAAACTTAAGCTGACAAATATACTGCATGAAAAATACTAATAGTACTGAAAAGCCATAAAAAAAACCTGTTCTCATTTTAAGACTATTATCAGAGAGTGGTTTTTAAAATCAATCCTGAAAAAGTCCATCAGAACTGTGTATAAGGATTCCCACAAAGGGTTAAAATAAAATACAAACTTCTCTAGCTCTTAAGAGTAAAGAAAAGTTGTTGATGAAACAGATGAATTAAGGCAGTTCCTTGGACTAGGTGACACAGTATCACACCTCATAAGTCAGGGAAGCATACAAAAGAATACGCAAAGAAACTGTTTTTTTTTTTCTTCTTAGCAACAGTAAAATCTACACAGGACTGCAAAATGCCACACACCAGCACTGCAGAGTACAGCTACAGGAAGGAGTTCTAGATACTAATGGTTCTCATGCATACAGTCTTGAGCTAAGGGCAGTTCTGAAGTTTCTTCTGAGTTCAGCGATTAAAGTGATTACAATATCAACGGTTCCACTTCATTGGGCTATTTTCAAAAACCACTTAACGTTGGAAAAATGTTGATAGTTTAATTTGCATATACAGACATCCATTAAGAGGAGGATATCTTACAAAAAAAATGTCCGTCACAAAACATTTGGGCACATGGGAACAGGCAATTACAAGGTATTTCTCTGCATGACGAAACTAGAGTTAATATTCATGTACACAGTAATTCACAGAGCAGTATAGAGAATGACCTAAATTACGTTTTGCTTGATAATATTAAATTCTATCCCCATGTTCCACACTATTAAAGCAAGGTATGATATTAAATACAAAAGAGTTTAATTTTATAATAGATGAGGACTCGTTTTGTACACTGATTACTCTAACACGGTCTCACACAGTGTGCCTTTGCCCATGGAGGGTTTACTTTCTGGTTCACCATGTACAGACCTCTGATTTGCACTTGGGCAGAGGTTTCTATGTGTCTGCAAACCTCCCTGACAACAGCTTGTTCAACAAACAAAAACATGTTCTAAACATTCCATTAATCATCAATTTTCTGGCAATTTAAGTGATAATTATAGTTTAATAACTGCTATAAATTCTTCAGAGGATTATGAATTATTTTTTGATAAAATGACAGCTTTTCTAGTTAGTTAAAACTCAAGGTTAGAGAACAAGTGTTTCAAGAACTGAACATGAAGTAAATTAAAGAAATAAAACAAGTTGTGCCCAGGAAAGGTATTTATATTAATTTTCTTTTCTTCAAAAAACAAGTATAAACAATTTATCCTGGTAGATAAAACTCATGAATATGACAACCTGAATAATTAAGACAAATGCAAAAGTAAACATTGTCTCAGAAATCTGAGTTAACAAGACTCACTTTTTTCACTTAATGTTCAGTGTGTGTGTATTGTTTTTCTTTAGTTAAGTAAATTAGTTCTATTATGTAATCTTAAAACTGAAGTCAGTTGATAATCTCAAATTATTATCGAAAACCTAATAAAACTGAGCATCAAACTAGCAGACATGTTATGTTAGAGACTGGCTCAGACAACCCAACTTGGCTGGGGCTTGCACTGCGCTGGCTGTGTCCCGTACTGTCGTCTACTCTGTGTTCCAAGCTGCCTCTCAGGACTCATACTTCCCTCTCACTTATTTGTCGATCTACTGCAAGGAATCTCTAGTGATTTAAAATTTTTTGTTTATTCAGTTAGATCATGTTATAAATGAAACGATGAAAAATATGGGGAATGCTTACTTGGCACCTGTTAAATGGTATGAGCTGGGCTTGAAAAACATATGGCCTTCTCAATATTATGTTTATGCTTGGCATTAAATTTAACCAGAAAACTTAGGAATTCATGTTTGAAGATTAAACAGTGATTACTTCTGCCTTCTTAAAAACATGTAGCAATGTCATTTTTTAAAAAAAGTTTTGAGCTTTAGTTTTGCTATTTACCTTTAGCCAAGGTCTTTAAATTTATTATCTAACAAGAATTTCCCTTGGAAAATATACTCATTTAATTATATCGCAAAAAGGTGACTCCACCCATTACAATTCTGTGGCCTCTAGAAACATGTACACATTTTCTTTTCATTTTAGTTAACAGAAATTATTTTTCCATGTAAGTCTGAGGAACAAAATATGTAATCTTTTATCCTCAGTAAAGAATTTAGCATAAAGACATAAAACTTCTTAAAAACCAGTACCAATTTCTAAATATAGTAACATAGTAAGAGAGTGGCTAAAATGTTTTCATGCTCATCTAAGTAAAACTATAAAAGAACAGTAGAAAAAAGCATTAGCTAAATAGATCTTTTTTTCTAAATGCTAAAAGAAACCAAGCCTTTGCATTTTATAAACTGAAAATGATTAATACTAAACTTTTAATATACTAAAAATTTTAGCATATAAAATAATTTGTGAGACATGATACTCAGCATTTTACCTAGTGTGAATGCTACAGAAACCAGAGCGACCCGAGTGTCACGTGAAAGATTCCGTATTGGTATGACTAGTTACAAGTCAAAACCACATTTATTAGTTTTCAGTGTTTATAGCGAGTAATCCTGCTTCCTGTTTATCGCTTTAAAATTACTAGCAATATATGTTCACCTGGTATATTCACCCAAAAATTAAAAATGCAAAACTTCATTAAAATTAAACAAGGCACATTAAGCAAAAGCTTAAAATCAAAATAGGAAGATTGTACTTATATTTTTCATATCCATAGAATGCACCAAAAAACACTTATCTTTGTATCTACAAACTTGCCCAAGATATGCAAATTATAACATTCTTTAAAATGCCAGACACATAGTGCAAAACTCATTAGAGAGAAACTTATGTTAGAAATAATATGCATACTGATTCTTGCAACGACAAGGGGTCTGCATTGCTGAAACAGTATATATTTCTATTTCTTTTGGTCCAACAGAACCACCCTCCTGCTGTTTGGTGTCTTCGACCATTGGACTGTTGTTGCAGTTAACAGGAAACTGTCCACTCCCACCTGTTACAACAGCAAACTCTCTATCGATGTGCATTTTGTCAGCATCGTCTTCTGTCTCGCCATTCACTAGTGGCATGCAGTATTCTGAGCATTGAGCTGTAGAGAAAACAAAGGAAATTTTAGATGCCTTGTACATAAAGATTTTAAGACAAATGTTTCTTATTCCTTTTTGTCAGAGGACCAAATACTCCGAAATTGTCAATTTCATATTATTACTAATGAACTTACTAGTACACTACCAAGAAACTTACTTTCCACAAAAAAACATTTCCTGAAGTGTGTATTTTAAATGTCATAGAATCTGATTATCTATTCTAGATTAACTCATTTAAGACTGTTATTTGGCCAACAAAAAGCAGTTACACAACTGAGACATTTATATTTTTTTTAAAAATTCAGCATGCTCCATATTATGCTCTAAAACATTCGTTTTTCGTTAAACAAATTACTAGCACGATTCTTGAAATAACATAAATGCCATTAAAATGATCTTTGAATTAAAAAAAAATTTCACTAATTTCAGTAATAGAATATAAGGTAAACAGCCAAGACTTGAGACATGCCTGTCAATACTCTCAGTGTGGCACTAGCCTGTGCTTTGATACAATAAAATTGGAAACAAGTCTTAGTTTCAAGATTTTTAGGAGTTGAAGTTATATATGTATATTTCTTATAAAATTATCTTCATCTTGGAGAAAAGCTACTTTAATCACCTTCTTCCAAGTATTACATAGTCTGTGCAGAAACACTTCTTGCAAACCCTGGTAATCTCCACTTTTCAGGAGCAGCCACTCTCATTTCACGTGTGGTTTTCTAGACTTGAGAAGCATTTTTTCAAAACTTTTATGCCTTGCTTTGATTCACTGACCATGGATGGCATAAAACCATCCCATCAAATTAAAAAAAATCTTTAAAGTTGACTAATAATCCACTGTATGACTGTATTATAATTCACCCACCACCAAATTCCCTATTGTCTGGATTGCTTCAATGTTCTTTCGTATCACAAATACCATAACTAACATCCTTATAACATCTTTGTACACATTTTTTGTTCCTTTACTCAGATAAATACCAAGAATTATTTCTGTGTCAAAGGATATATACAATAACAACTTTCAGTACTAAATATTTCTTTTAAATAAACATTTAAAAAGAGACTTGAACTTTACAGCTTTACTTCTATTTTTTTTTTTTAGGCAAGGCAACCCTTGGGTGACCTCACAGGTTGCAAGAACCTTGTCAGCTTACAATCCTTTGTCTTTTTATGCCTGCAGCACCTGGTCTTCCTAGGTGGTCTCCCATCCAAGTACTAACCAGGCCCAACCCTGCTTAGCTTCTGAGATCAGATGGGATTGAGCTTGTTCAGGGTAGCATGGCAGTAGACAATTATTTTTAGAGGAAGCAATTTTCAATATAGAAAGTCATTTTCAATAAATGAGAATACCAGATTATCCCAACTATTGAAACCAAAGATAACAATCTCAGTCTTAATGATAAACACAAATTCTAAATGACTAGTATTGGGGAGAAACAGAAAAAAGAACATGATTTGTGTAGTTGGGGAAAAACAGAAGCCTGCACAGATATGAGGCCAAAATCATTCTACGCAGGTGCTTTGAAAACAGGAATTAAACTGTTCGTTTCAGTCTAGTCTTCTCCACAGAACTAAAATTGCTGATAAGCAAAGTTCTATCTTCACTATGAAACAAGGTTAATTTTAAGATATCAGTGGTGTCTATGGCCACACCACGCTGAACAAGCCTGATCCCTTCTGACCTTGGGAGCTAAGCAGGGTTGGGCCTGGTTAGTACTTGGATGAGAGACCACCTAGGAAGACCAGGTGCTGTAGGCATAAAAAATAAAAAAATAAGGGATCCTAAGCTGACAAGGTCCTTGCAATCTGTGGGGTCAAAAAGGGCTGCCTCGCCCAAAAAGAAAAAAGAAAAAAAAAATCAGTGGTAAACAGGACATCTTGTGTGGGAAGTGAGTTACTAGAGAAGAGCATTCCAGGTACCAGTAGACAAAAACCTCACAACCTTCAGGGAGTTTTTAGCCAGTGTTTTGAGAGATGAGGAACCTGCAGTCAGCATGGGGGTCTGATTTTCCCCCTTTTACACTCTTCAATGCCTAATAAACCAAATCGGGAACTTTACTGAGAAGTGGCACAGGCTATGATGGCAAAACCACATTCACCCTCCCAAAAAAGAATGAATTCACTGGGTACACAATGCGGCTTTAAGTACCCATTCCCTTAATGTCTGGTTTTGTTTTGGAATTCAGGTGCCAGAGTGCCTTGGGGAAAGTGGCAGCTAGGTTGTATCTACAACTTTTGATCTCTGAAAAGCAGGTTAAAAAAACCTGACAGACAAGCCATGAGGACAACCCCCACACACACCAAAAAAAATCTTCATACAAGTGGGGATATTCAGATTCATTCCAAGCCCGGTGCCTAGAATAGGGACCCTATCAACTAATGAAATCCACTTTCTAGCCAGAAAAGTCACAAACACAAGGAAGCAAAAACCATTAAAAATGAGAATAACCAGTAATAAAACTGAATCACAATCATCTTAGGTTATGACTGTAAAGTCGAAGTGGGACATGAAGGCAGACCTGCCACAAGGGGGCCAGAAGTCAGTGGCAAGGGGAGTTTGGGGACATTCTCCAAACTGGATATAGATAAAAAAATAAATGGATATAAAGAGCTGGACACACCACCATTTTAAAGCAAAAATCAATCCCTTAACTAGAGACCTATGCAGTGAACTAGGAATTCTATTCTGAAATATTTTATTTAGCAGTGTCTTTTGTTAATGCAGTTTCTGATTAATGCAGCAGGACAAAAACGAAAGACCAAAGGCTTTCATATTTTGGTAGTCAAATTCTTTTTAATGTGGGAAGCAAATGCTAACACTGACAGCCTAGAATTTATTTCTCTGGCAATAGAATCTTTATAGTGAGATGTTCTCATACAATATTTAACTTGGCTGGTAATCTAGCTGGCTCAGAACATGGGGTAATATATTTTATATTCATGTCTTCACTTCTTTATTCCTACCACCTGTAAAAATAGAGGGTGCTCCATTAGCTGGATGGGGGCATGAGGTTGTACTTGCTTTTTAAAATTGTTGTAAGCCATGAAACTGAAATTGGCTTCTCAGAATTTTAAGAATATCAGATCTAGGCTCAACTTCTCCCACAACCAGAGATCATGTCACCTGTGGCATTTTCTCTCCCCTGGACCTATCATCGTCAAAGGAACTACTTAAAACATTCAGCATTGCATTTGAGAAAGGTGGCCTGTAGGCATTTCAGAATTCTTCCAAAATTGTAAATTTTGATTGTCTGGGGAAATACCTTCCCTTCCTGTTTTCCAATTGACTTAGTTAAAAATTACTGAAAATTTTGTAGTGTCTCTACCTTTTGACTGCCAAAGTAGGTATTTGTTGAGAAGATTCTAGTAGACATTAGACAATACACATTTGATAGAAAACCACCTAGGACTGTTTCAAAATAAACCCTACCAGCCTCCTTCCCCCACGAGCAGTCATGAACAAGTGTGACCACTGCCCAAAATGCCCTCATCCTTGACCTCCGGGGCTAGGAAAGCAACTTCACTGGGGAAGGTGTCCAGGATAACACCAAAGTCGGATTTGCATTTTCATCAAAAACTCGACAGTTGCAATACCCCCGTATAGCCAGTTTTTAGGGAGCTTCTTAAACTACAAACTGATAAAGCAGTTTGAAACATAGGAAAGGCTTTACTCCCTAGACACACCCCATACAGAAGACACCATCTGATAGTTTCAAAATTGGCAAGTTGTTTCATTTAGTGGATTTAAGTGAAACTTGGGGTCACAAGACAAATGTGATTTATCTTTTGTGCATTTTAAGGAGACAGTGGGGAGTGCCACCAGGTGCTGACCCATGACTGCTAGAAAGCAGTTGAGTAGCCAGGGGGCCCAGAACACCTCCCACCCCTGTGGTCTTTCTACTGAACTGAGAACTCTGACCTCAGTTCCCCATAAAAAGGGCCAGGAAGGAAACGTCTCCTTGGTGGTATCCCACCAGCCATCACCAATTCTGTCCTATTATAGAGCATGTTTTACCTAAACTGCCTTTATAAAAGATCCTGTTAAAATCAAAATAGTATCTAAGGCCGGTGAGAGAGCAGTTCTACTACAAGGTGGCCTTTTGTGGTAAATTCCTGCCCAGCCCCAACTGCAGACCCGTGGGTTGGGAAATTTAAGAGGGCAGAGCAGTAGAGATGCCAAGGACAGCTGCAGTGACGGTTCTGGAAACACTAAGAAAGTACTTGAGTTTTTTCTTGGAGAACACAGAATGGAGGTGCACGTGAAACACCATCCTGGAGTGCCTGGACCACGCCCTGGCTGATTCTACTGTAGCCTTATGCTAGAAACCAGAGGCACATGAGGTTTGCTAAACTCAGGATTACAGCACTAACAGTCCAAGTCACAGAATTAGCTTGGTTCTTAAGTGTAATTCATTCACGTTTATAAAATGCTGTCTCTAGAGGTTAAGACAAAACTATATCGTTCGTTATCCAAACACAATTAGTATTCTCTCTGCTCAAATTTAAATATTTTGCATATTTGAGACCACTAAGAACACCCAAAATTAGTATATATGTGCACACACATACAAATTACTTTTGTGACTAAATTTTGGTGTCCTTAGTGTTTTCAAGTATTATATGGCATTAGAATGAATTAAAAACCTGATTTTTTGAAACTCATGTTTAAATTGGCTAACATAGATCATTTAACATGTGAAGTTATATTCACCCTCAATTTCTTCTAGTCATTAAAACGGTCAATGTGAACAATTAAGAACAGAAAGTAAAAATCCTATACAGTCATCCTGGGGAAAGTGTGCTGTGAAACTTCAGCTAATTTTAAACTGTCAGATGTTGAAGATATTTTCCCTAAAAAGCGTTTTTATATGAAATACCTACATAGGATGCTAAGATCAATATACTTCATTAAAATAAAACAGTGAAGCCAACATCTGAGACCTGGGATCACCACAGCCTACTTATGGCAATTCATTTCCCCAAAATAAAACTGCAGTTTACTAGGTCAGTTTGTAACACGCTGAACACGCTGGACTTGTACCCCAGAGTGCTGGCTAAAAACAAGATGAGCGTTTCTCTCATGACTGGAACTAGCATTATTTTCTAACCAGGATCATTGATAACTGTGGACAACAGTTTTCAGTATATATATGAATGAATAATTAGCATTGTTATTTCTGAAGACTAAGAATGCTAATAAAATGAAACTACGTTTTACAAAGCTGCAGCTGAAGTCCTGAAGTCCATCTGTTATTCTACCTTAAGCAAAATGGCTGATGCGGGAAAAAGAAAACCAAAAACCTAATTATAGCTACTTCCTGCACCATAAATGAGCAAATACCATATTAAGGAAAATATTACCCCAAAATGCTTTTCATCACAATTAACTGCTAAAATAACTTTGCATTTCAACCTCCAGAGTTCTGGACGGCCCCATCTATTATGTCTGTGTTCTGACCAAAGTGTATTTTGATACTGCTATAAAACTGCATGAAATTATTTTGAAGTATATAAATTTTTGTAGTACACCTTGCTTCCAAAGGAGTTTATATTCAAGCAGTACGAAAAGGCCAGGGCATTACTATTTAAGTTCTCTTACATCAACATAGTTTTCAAGGGAAAATCACTCCATTACCTTAAAATATTTGAAAATAATTTATTGAAAGCAGAAAGATACTACTTTCCGTGAAGAGCAGATAACGTTCAGACTCATAGTTCCAAAGTAAAAAATAAAGAGTGAACTTCACAGGGTACATCTTTAAGAGTTGATCTAAAAGAATTTAAACTTTTAAGTACTTTACATGTGAAGTTATTCTAAGTATTCTATATGCATATGTTACACGAATGCGAACCAAAAACTTACCTACAAAATGAGCAATTCAGAATAAGCAAATACTTAAGTTCACACATTTTAATAGCAAATGAAAACAAGATGCCAGAAATTAAATGAAAATGAACTAAGGTAACCTATCTTGAATTGCACACTAAAAAACTATTCAAAGAACAGAAATAGCTATATAGACAATAAAGCCAAGAACAATTTCGTTTAGAATATTCAGGAATTTGGGGGAAGAGGGAATCTTATTTTAGTAATTGAGAATTATTGCCTCAATATGCCATTTGCAGTGAGCATATATAATGGTAAAGTGAAAGAAGAAAAATCACCTCTTCCTTTCTCACTTTCCCAGAGGAGAGAGCAGCAGCAAGTCTGGGGTTGTGTTGAAGATACCCATTTATGCTTACAAATACACACTTATACACAGACACTGAAGTGGCATGTGAGACCATCTTAGGACTACCACTACACCTCAAGGACTGAAGTATTACAAAGTTTACAGAGTAAATAATTAAAATAACCCTCAGTGGACAAATGAACGCTGGAAGAAAGAACTGCGAAGTAAGGTGCATCTGGTGTCAAGCAAAGATTTCTCCTCTGATGGTGACGCGATATTGTCACTTCATGTACATGTGGAATGGTGCTCAACTTTAAATCTGGATAATTACTACCTGCAAACATAAATGGAGGCCAGGCTTCAACCACATTCTGAACTGGCATCCTCAGGCTGAGCATTAGAAATGGAAAAACTGCAGTGAGTTTAGTATGTAAATACGTGAATCTCTAACCCTGGTCAACCAAAATGAACTCTTTCTGGAGGAAAAAAATAAAATCCCTTAAAAATCTGCATGATGCTTTAAATCAAATTTGCATAGTAACAGGGTTAGGAAAAAATTAGTTTCAGGAATCTTTGGAAAGGCTCTTCAGGACACTTAATACAATGAGATACTGGTCAATTCAGCTGACCGTAAAATCTTCAGAAACTAGTTTTAAAAACTCTTTAGGTACATTTCTCAGTCTTATTAGAATGCTAAGTGACAATCTTTAAAAAAAAAAATTTAAGATTTATCCTACAAACCTATATACATGGAAACAGATGTATCCTTGTATAAGGGCACACAAAGTTAACAATATCATTCCAAAATATTAACAGGATATTAAATGAACAAAAGACTATTTGTAAAAGGTGGCTATCCTTGAAGGGCTTTTAAAATACATTAGGAAAAAAACACATTTGAATATGTTACAAATAAATGGCAATACTGAGCAATACTTCACCATTTAAAAACACCTTGTTGTGCTTATGATTGTTATTACAGCATCTGTCTAGGTTATTAGGCCTCTAACTTATAAAAGCTATGAATCTGATAAAGTATTACATATAAGTTTGGACATTCATTTCTATAAAAAGTCACATAATCATAAGTTTTTATAGTGACCAAGATTTTTAAACTTGTGATAATGCAATTTTTATCAATATCATAGGAAAAAACCCTTTTCATTTGCATATAATACCATTAAAAGTAGACAACATATTAGAAAGCAATGTTGACCCACACTAAATTTAAGGTCAACTAAAACCTCTATCCAGTTTTCTCATACTATATTTGTATGGTTGATTTCTTTTTAAGCCAAATAGTACAATTTTTAATTTCAACAAATCTTACCCTTGTGCATAATTTCAGTGATTACTTTTCACTGTCATCTCTAAACTTCTGTTTAAGTTCACTAAATATTTCTGCCAAGCTATTAATGTCTTCTAAGATATTTTATATAAACATGTAATTTTTCCCTCTAAAGGGTTTTTTCAACTTAAAGAGTGACTAGCTGATTCTGATTATTTCCAAACTCCAAAATTAAAGATAAAAATACGCAAAAACACTTAAAATTTAAGTAACTTACCTTAGAGACTTAAATCCTCAATGTCAAACTGCCACAGATATCGTGACAAACTCACATATTACATTGTGGGGCATAGAGACCAGCTGAGGCCAAATCACAGTGCTAGTGGAACTGTACAGCAAACATCTACGTTCTCGAATTTGAAACTGTTTTACTACCAGACTAACAACTGTTGTAAGCTCATGAAAAATTTACAGGAAACAAAAAAAATCAGGCACAATGGCAGATCTTTTTTTAATAGTTATATTTCGAACAGGTACAATAAACAAGAAAAATCTTTCTAATTCACGGGAGGTAAACCTGGGTGTGCAGAAAAGTTATAAATACACATTAACATTTGAGCTGTCAACATTGCCCTCTTACATCCTTCCCATTTGTTAAATGGCCAATCTTCAAAGTGGCAACACAGGAAAAACTCCACCATCACTGCACCAGAATCCTCCGGGCACAGTACCACCTTAGGTGAAGGTCTCATCTTGAAGGTGCTTTCAACCATAAAAAAGAAAACATGTTAAAGGAGAAAAACAAGTCTGCTCTTTCCCGCCCACAATGTGGTCTCACCTTCGGTTCTAGCTTTCTTCACGCCAAAGGGTTCCGAATCTTCCAAACATCTCTTGCGATTTGTTCCCACACTAACATGATTAGGAAACATATTCTGATGGCCCCCATTTAAAGTGCCATTATTATAGAACTGATTCAGATGACAATTCTGGAGGTTCAAGAGAAACTGGGTACATTCTTGGAAACCCTGGGTTTGAGCAATGTCTGCTGCTGTCAGGCCACTGGCATTTCTCAGGCTGTATGACACAAAAACACTGAATTACATCCCATTAGCATTTTCATCTGGTCTCTGTTCCTGCTGAACTGACTAGCTATCTGAAGGTGTTATGAAAGAGTATACAGGTTTACAGCAAGTCTTCATTAAAGAAGGAATTACTCATCCTAGCTCTGTAACTAACTTCTCTCTTATGCACATTTGATTACTAAGCAAGATTTGGGAGATAGTAATTTAAAAATCAATATACCAAACTTTAAAAAAGGCATCTTCCTATTTAACTTCTGAAAATCATTTTTGTTAGTCTGAAGAACCTAAATTTATGCTAACTTCAGACTTAATCTGAATTCTATAATATCTGCACTTAATTTTAATAATTCATTCCTTTAGCTTGAGTAAAATCATTAACAAACAAACATGTACTGAAATTGTCCATGGCATTCATAACAATTGGCTTCCTAAAAACAAAGGTAACTGGCTTACTGACAAGCCAGATTTTATGCTAACATGTGACACTGTAAGTGGAAGTTTAGAAGGATGTCCTGACATTAAAATTTATCATCAAACTGGAGTTCTGAAAAGTTGAGGTTTTTTTTGTTGTTTGATTTTTGGCCTTACCTAAGAAAACTTGCAGGAATATTACATTTTGGCCTTCTAGAGTATTTGAGTGGATATTTTCTGTAAAAACCTTCTAATACTGTCCTAGAAACTCATGCCCTAGGCCTACCACTGAAAAGAATCAACATTTCACATGGCTAGTAACACGTTAGTGCTAAGTCAAGATCTGATGTCTTCTACAGTAGCTAAGATTCAGATTAAAGGAGGAAGTGGTGGCAGAATATAAGTGAAAGATCTGAATGAGATGAATATAACAACCAGTTAAGTGTATAAACCTTAATTAGGAAACAACTTAGAGAAAAGCAACTCCATGTTGAAGTTTCCCTGGAAGAAAATACACTGCTCTGTGAAATAAATCTGTATAAAAAGCAAAACAGGTTGTTAGCTACAGGTTGATAAACTGAAATTGGAGTACTGAACAACAAAGATACCTCCCATACGTACTCAGCAAGCTATGTTGTGGACAGAGTAAAGGTATAATCAAATACAAGCCTTATTTTGTGTCAGTGAAACAACCAATGCAGAACCTTTGATACTTCTTTCCCTAGGTTAATATGAATGGGAAAAAAAAGACATTTCAGAGTGGAAAATACGGAAGCAGGGACAAAGAGGAGTTTTTCATTTTAAAGATAACAATAAGCCTTGAATTTATATTTCCAGCCATCACTCATAAAGCTCTAATCTCAGAAATGAAAAATCTATGTATTTTTGGAAATCACTAAACATGTCTTCACGTCTTAAAAGCATGAGATAAGAAATGTATTTGCATTTCGAAGGCAAAAGCCCAAACTCAATTTGATCAGATACGAGAGAGACAAGGCTTGAGAATCCCCAAAACAGTATTTCCTTAGACATATAAGGCAGTTGGATGCATGACTACTAGGGATTGAAGTTGACATTTTTCTTTTACCTTATGGCTGTGAATTCTGATAAATATTATTCTAGAATTTCTTAACATTTTTTATAAATTAAATGGAAAGGAAACACCAAAGCTTGGATAGAGCAAATTATATGTATACGAAATGATCATATTCTTAATTTTTAATATCAACATGTTATTCAAACGTAAGATTCAAGTGAATGTATAGCTGGATGATTTTTAAATGGTATATTTCATTTTCAGAAGATATCACAAGTGAAAATGGTCCAAAAAGGTCTACTCTGTTAAGAATGTGGAAGTTGCCACATAAAAATTCAAACTAATTCTTCAAAATTTGAAAAACTGAAGACCCAGTACATAAGTATAGACATAAGATACTAATACTGCCAACGTCTCCTTGCCCTGCCTCCCCCTACCAAAAATAGGCAAACACTTGCACACCACTCAACTTACAAAGAAGTGTCCAGGTTTTGGGAGGCATTATCTTCAAAACTCAAAAGAACTATAGCCAACTGAAGCTATGTACTCCCCATGTATGGACCAAGCAAGTAAGCGCAAACAATCACAAGTCAAACCAAATTTCTACTGGTTCCTCACATAATTTTGGGGGACCAGAACTCAGAATCTAGGACATACAATGACTGTTGAAGAATTACCCTTACTTACCTACATTCATTACTCCATTCTCTATCTGTGAGATGTTTAACTTCTAATTCTGCTCTGCTCACATTTAAAAATGTACAAGTGGCTGCTCAGTCACAGAGTGCACATTACAGAACCTGGTCAAAAAGGAATGCTAGGGATCATCTAATCCAGAGGTAGGCACCTTTTCTGTAAAGGGCTAGAAAGTTAGGCCTTACAGGCCAGTCTCAATAACAACTACTTCACCCTATCACCATAGTCTGAAAGCAGCCTCAGATAATATGTAAACTATTAAGCCTGGCTACTAACAAACCTTTTTTATGAGCACTGAAATGAGAACTTCATAAAATTTTATGTCATGAAATATTCTTTTGATTTTTGTTCAACCAACCATTTAAAAATGTAAAAATCATTCTTAGTTTATGGGCCATTCATAAACAAGTAGCAGGTTGGATCTGTTGAGTAACATTCAACCAATGGACAATACTGGTAACTAGTACTCTACTCTTAATAATATATCTGTGGGTTCCTGAAAAAAAATCTTTCTAGTTAGTAATTTTATGCACTATTCACTTCAAACAAAAAATTTTTAAAAAGCTGCCAATCTGTTAAATTGCAAAATATTAAATACCAAGAAAAATATCTAAGGGTAAACTTTAGAAGAATGTAAAATAAAAGACCTCACGAGAACATGAAGAATACAATGATTCCTATTCCATTTAAGTGTTTTCTGTTAAAAGTTCTAAGTGCCTTACAACTATATAAGGCAATAATATGTTAATATGAATATACTAAAAACAGTCCTTAAAGTGATAATTACTTAAACTACTTTTTAATATTTAATAAGTAGAGAGGATTTTCAAATGTACTATAGAGGCTGAAAATCACATGGGGTTCCAAGTAAAAACCAGACTAATTATTAAATGCTACCATTCTCAAAACACTAATTTTTAACAAGAGACTGGGGTCTATAAATTCTTTTTTTCATATAAGCATGTTAAGCATGTTCCAATTTTGATTTTAATTTTGTTTTAACTAGGTTGAAACAGTAATTTTCGTTAAAATGTACGTGAATTTATAACTTTCAAAATCTATCTGGTGTTCCAAGTTTAAGTAGATATTAAATCTAAGCTACCCTTCGTTATTTTCCTAAAATTCAATAGGTGCCTGGCACGTGTGACAGGATTTACAGGTTCTATGGAAACTTCACATTCAAATGTGGTAGTCTGTTCTGTTATAGTACTTTTTAACCAGTTAAGCCTTCACCCTTTAATCAATAGCTATTCATTTACTGTGTGTGTGATATGGCCACAGTGCACTAACTGCTGGCCTCTCCTATCGACCCTCAAGTAAGGTGCTGATAAAGACAAAAGTTACTCTGAACCAGTAGTCATTATACACACTAGCCCAAAGGGAAATTTATAGTATCTGGAAGAAAATGTTCAAAATTACTCTCAAAAACTATATTTTGTGTGAAAATTGTAGTAATCAGAGTGTAGATATTATTTTTAGACTAAATATTTTTAAAATGTATGCTTTCAAACTTAGTCCCTTCAGTTTGATGCACTTGGGCAAACATAAACCATTCCTGATGTAAAATTTTCCTTTGTCCATTTCTGAAAACCAGAGAGGTCTCATATTAGACCATTTTAAAGCTTTAGTTTACCCTCTCTGGTCCCAATATCCACTTTAACAATCTTTGAAAATGGGCAGAGGTTTAAAAAATCAGACATCAGTCAACTTGGGTGTTCAAATGGGGTCTAGCTTGCTTAGGTTTCAGAACTGATTTTCTTTAAAAGAAAATTAACATGACTGGTAATATTAATTTGCTACAATTTATAATGGAAGCTATGACTGTGTTTATCTCTGTAGGTTCTAGGTCCTTTAACAGTCAACAACACGAAAAGCCATCTTTGAACAGACCACCCATTTTCTCCCAATAGTTCCTACTATTCTTTCAAAATTGGAATATGAAAACATGGAAGGCTTACAAGTCTTTGTAATGAATTCTTTGTTCTGCTGAACTGGCAAAATAAATCAAACTGGTATTTTTTAAACTTAGTAAAGTTAAAATATAAATGCTTATGTACTTTATTTTCTGTAATAAAATTCTGAATAGATTTTCTGTAATAAAATTCTGAATAGAATATTAAAATTTATTATTCTTAATAATGTCTCCCCAAAGAACTTTAAAACTCTATTCTTCTGTCAGCCAATCCCCATCTATTTTCCACTTATAGTGTCACAGCATTCAAATATATGAAAAGCCATTCTAATAAGAATAATTTTTTTTTAATTTGAAAAATCACGGATCAGGAAATACCTGAAATATGATTTTTAGAATCTGAGTTGTCACATCACCTTCAGGATGTTTTTTCTTTTTTTGTTAATGCCATGTGACAATAAAAGAAACCACAATTTTATTATAAATAATATCTCTGTTAAAATTCTGATCTCAACTTAACTATTGTTAGTTTACAAATAAAAGGTAGATATCATAAATTAGGGTAAACAAAGCATGCAAATCTAAAGAATCTATATCTGAATTCCTAGATTAGCATTAAAACCAATCACCGCAACAAATACCTCAACAGTATGCCTCGTGTGAAGAAAGGAAGCCATACTGAACATTCAATGCCACAACTGTAAGGTTTTCGGAGAAGCACCTGTGGCAGTTTCAGCAGTTTCTATATGGAATGCTCCCCCTTTCTAGGATTACTTGAAAAAATCAAGTCAATTCGAATTACGTAGCTGTAAAACATTGACATGTGTAGTTTTTACAGATTCAGAATCTTCTGTGTGATTTAAAACGGGCAATGGTTCATAAAACAGGAAACTTAAATAATAAGGGATCACATATTTGCAGGCAACATTTGGATTAAAAATACATATACATACATGAGGTGCAGAAGCACATTTATTGAGCATAAGCCATTGTCATGTGACCTCCTTGACCAAGAGCTATTGCTCTATAACACTGCCTTCTTAATTTTTAGCATGAAGCCAATTTAATTATGTCAATATTTCAACAAAATTTAACAGTATGGACTAAAAACCATTAACTCACGATTCTGGTTACTTTAAAATTTGGTATGCTGTACATTAGTAACTATTCCTAGATGGGAATAAGCAAATACATGGAATCATTAAAAAAAAAAAAAAGATAAAAAAACATTACTAAATGTCCATTTGTACAAACAAAACATTAGCAAACATCTAAAATTTCTTCATTAAAAGAAAAATGTGTATTTTTAACCCTTTGGTATCCAAACTCTTAAATAATTATGAAGGCTTTCTTAAATATATTCATTAGGCAACAATAGGAAGAAACTATTTTTTAAAGTTTCTACCTGAATAAATTTGGTGCCAAGTTTTCATTTCAAGTTCAGCATTAGTGAGGATAGTTTTATTATTGCAACTGAACCCCAATTATGTTTGTATACATTAAAATATAAAAGCATCATTCAAATAGTCTGATGAAATACTTAACAAGTTCCCACTATATCTGGATTTAGAAATCACAGGTTTTATTGGAAAGCACTATTTACAAAAAAAAAAAAAGCAGCTGCTAAACAAATATTAAAATCTATATGTTATTCAAGCATGAAAAATAATCAGATTCTAAATTAAATCTGTCAACAACTCTAGAATATCATCAGTCCACCATCTGCTCCTGCCCAGCAGCAGAACTTTAATAGCTATCTCAGGAAGTAATTCCTCCATCTTGCTTTAACACTCTAATAAAAAAATAAGTGTCAGGAAATAGCAGGAGCAGACAAGTTTGCCACAGTGACAATTAGGTAAGGGAGGCAACACTAGGAGGTAATAAGGATGACTGGAATACAAAGGCTCCAATATCAGAAACTACTAATTCAGTTATAATTCTAATAAATTTTATAGTTGGACTATTATTCTGAAGGGTTAAAAAGTGAACAAATGAAAAGATACCACAAATTTCAAACATGAATGAATGGCTAATAAAGTAAATCTGAGTTACATTTTGTCAAGGGCAAAGGTTGCAACAAACTTCTTGCACTAATATTGAAAATATGCTCATTGCATGATTTGCCCTAATGAAATTTTGCTTCAACACGACTCTATGGGTAAACAAATAAAGATGGGTCATAAATATAGCTACCAGTTACAAGCCAAACTAAATCAACTCCATTTTAATGAAATATTCCTAAAAATTCCCAAAAGCAATCAATATATTTTTGCAACATTAAAATGTCCATTAAGATCACATTTAGACTTTTGTTATTACAGCCAAGTGTGCCTGTTTTCTAAATTAGGCAAGAAAGAATTTTTTAGAGTGAGTCATTGAACTTGTTTATATAAGGCTATAGATGCTTTTCCAGCTTGCTGGTTATCATAATTAAGTTCCTCCTGGGATAAAAACAATTAAATTAAAATATATGTAGCACATTAGAAGATCTGGTTACTATGGAATTAATGACTTCTACAGAAATGCTCTCCTATAGAAAGCTATGAGACTTTGTTGTAACCTAATTAAACACTGGTACCTGTATGTGATTATTAAAATGGACTAGCAAATTTGTCTGTGTTGCAAGTACTTCTGAATTCACTCTAAATCCCTTTACTTTAACTCTGAGGCATAAAAACAGCTACCTTAATTTCTGGTTGATATGGAAACATGCTCCACTTTAATCTCTCTTAAAAAACAAAAAAAAAATCAAAATTAATTGGTGCTAAAATATCCCCAAATACTAAAAAGTAAAGATAATCCAAGGCTTGAAATCTGCACTTTACAATGTTAATAGTAAATATGTCTTAATTACCAGCAGACAGCAAGTCTTCAAGAGGCTTCCCTGCTCCCCCCCAATCACATTAAGACAATTTTACACTGTTACTAATTTGACCAAGCAAAAAAAAAAAATGAGGCAATTTTTCCATGTTGGTATATGCCCTTCTTCCAATCAAAAATCCTAAGTGTGAAACAAACAGCAAGTATTTGCTACAATGAAAAACTGAATTGCCATATAAACAAAACTAATGATAATTTAACTTAATGAAAACTCCACACTTGACATTCTTGAGAAAAAATGAGAATGAGAAGCATTTATAGAGGTTTAGATAATTTAAAGTATACAAACACTTAAAGTATAAAGTACAGGTCACAAAACTGACATTTAATCCTGTGTACTTCTATTTTTAGATGTAAACAGTGGTATATAATAATGATCATAATATAAGTATAAAAAAACTTTACATGGAAAAGAAAACTTGGCACCAAAACTTAAGATGTAAAGTAAGAAAAGAAAAAAAACTCCATTAATATACTCACGTGTGGTGCTAGAAAATGTAATACGATGCACAGCAGTTGACATGCGTTATCTTACAGATGCAGCCTACATTGACAAGTTAGTTATATAACAAACCATTCTAGCCACAGATGTGTGGTGCACTTGCCCTCACCATTATCTCCCAAAGACCAAAAAGCAATAACTTAAGACTTTGGCCACTTTATGCAGAGGATATACAAAAGGCAAAGTAGGAATTAATAAGAAAATTATTCAATACTGCCAAGTGTGATAAAATACTTATTTGAGAGTTTTTAATCTATTCATGGGAAAAGAAAAAATTCATATTATCTCCTAAGTATTATAACATGTAATATGAAGAATGAATAATCTGGCCCATTCTGAACTGAAAAAAAAAAAATAAGTAACTTTAAATTAATTATATGCTCCTTGATCTTAAAGAAAAAAGCATTTTATTTGCTAGGACTATACCATATGAGCAGCATTATCGCAAACAGTAAAATAGATCTAAGTATCATAATTTGGGGGAATTGAACAATTTGTTAGTAGTCTAAAACTGTTAAATTATAAAAATGTACAGAAAAGATATCAAAAGCAATTTACAATTTAGCTTACTGGCAAAACTAACATTTTATCCAGATGTTAAATCTAAATAACCCCATTTACAATTGCAATAAATAATGATCACTTGTGCTCTAACTCCAGGCCAAAGACAATTTTAAGAGTCACTTTTGGCGAGGTGGCTCAGGCTATCTCTTCTAAAAATATCTGAGAGTTCAGTCAAGGGAAATCACCATAATGCAGGGTCTCGAGGGAGTGGCTCTATTTACTGAGAAGGAAAAACAAACTGGCACTCGAGGCCATGCTCAGTCACACTTGGTGGAAAAGAGACACTCGAGGGTCCTGTAACCAAGGACAGAATTGTAAATAAAATGATCTCATTTTAATAAGACACCTATTAAAAGGACATAGCAATAGATATTTATTGGCTTTAGAGGATTAAGCTATCCATTAAAATGAATAAAACTAACATCTTAGTAATAAAATGTTCAGGACCAATTAAGAGTATCGTTTAGAAAAATAAGTCATTGAAAAAGATCAACTTCTAATTATTATTTCAATAAATGACAATTAAGCAACTTAATCATTTTATATGACTCTGTATTTTATAATCAGCTTGTTATTAAAGATTTGAGTTTTTAATCTAAACACAGCTACAAAAACTGCATATATCTTTGCTTTAAAGCAATTCATTGAGAATCATCTCAATGTTTTTTAACATTCAATTGTTTTTACATTACCTTAAGTCATAACTACAAATGAAGTCACAAGATTTCCTGCAATGTAACAGTTAATACAGATATTTATAATACTAAATCACTATGTAAGTAAATGATCCAAGCCCAAACTACTGACTAATCCTAACAGTAATATTTAATGAAACAGAAGCTCTGATACTAAGAGCCTAATGACAGCCCCAGGTATTAGACAGACCTTGAATTAACCTACATAGTTTTGCTGTCCAGGACCTATTTGCAATATTTATTATAATACAGAGTCAAAACAATGAAGTGGAAACCAAAGGGTTAAACTAAGTTTGTTTTGTGGGTTTTATTTCTCCCAAAGTCTAAAATTTCACATTTCCAATTAGAATAAAGTGGTCTGAAATTAATTTTCATGAAATAATCAAGACACCCAAGGTAAAACAAAAAGGCTAATATTATAGTTATTTTGGTTATTACAGCTCTATAGCTTACACTCAACATTTAAGGGCGAAAACCGCATCCATTTGTTAATGCTGTGAACTGCAGAAGAAAAATTTTTATAATATAAATCTTTAACAGAAAGTTAATACAAATGAATTTAATACCTAAAACAAATGTATAATGTCATGGCTAGCTAATGATTTATATACAAAATGGCACTGTAAAATTAATACACTTAAATATTATTATCCTAGCAAATCACAAATAAGCTAGTTGATATACTAGGCTAAAACAAGGACATGCTAAAATAATGTCAATAGTATCAAAAGCTCAGAGTTTGAGTCTTTAATATACATAGTTATATTTTATAAGGAGCCACAATAAATCATTAAAAGTTATAACAGGCTTTAAAAAAATCAATGTTCTCACATGTGCTAAAAGATGAGATAAAAATTTAGAAAAGCTAATTGTTTGCAAGAATTTTTTGAGCCAGAGAGGCCTAAAAAATATTCTAATCCAAGGCCCTCGTTATAAAATTATAATCTGGCAAAGAAAAGTGAAGACTTGTCCAAGGTGATACAACTAGTTAGTGGAAAAGTCAACAATGCAAGGCTCCAAATTTAATTAGTTAAGTGTTTTTTCCATCCTAATATGCTCTCTCTCATGGCAAGAATTCTGACAGCCCTATGAAATTAAAGCCCTTTCTGCTTTAACCCATACGATAATTTTGCTCACTAACACCACCTAATCTAAAAAGCAAAATTACATTACTAATATTAAAAACAAAATTCAAGACTTTTGCTTGCTCTAAATACTGTAATGCCCTTGACATTTGGTTGGGAAAAATAAACAAAAATACTTACTCGATGTGAGCCCCATTAGCCACCAGGGCACTGATACAGTCTAAGCTCCCAGAGCGAGCTGCCTTGTGAATGGGAGTCTCGCCCTCACAGTCCTGAAACAACAAAAAGCAACATGCACAAATATTCAGATCCATAAGACTTCCACATTTTAAAGTAACATAACTAACACAGACCATGCACCACTGCAGTCATCTTTGACAAAAAACAATATGGTGAACCAAATTTGAAGTAGAACATGAAGAAATGTGACATGAAGAGAAAATAAAAGCAGACCAAGGAAGGGGTACACTCTCCTGAATTCTTGAATTCTAGGTCAAGAACAAAAAATCATGAGACCTCTACAGTAGTGATAACATGTACATTTCAGATGGCTAGGAGGCAGAGGAAGTCAGCAGACTCAAGGAAACGACTTGGAAGACTAATGCAATCACTCAAAAAAAAAAAAAAAAGGATGAATTAGCTTACACTTCTATGAACAGAAAAAAAATATGAAATGCAATTTCATTCACAGGCTCTGAGGTAAATAAGAGGTAAAGAAAAACAGCAGTCAAGAGAAGGAAGTCATTTCTGTTAGAAAATTGATGTAAGACTTTTTGCCTGGGAAATTCCAAGTGGTTAAGCAGCAACAGTTCCTGAATCAATTGTCACTGAAGCTGAAATTGGCAGAAGACTATACCACATAATTAAGGGATCAAGATATAAAGCAGGAGGGGGTAATAGTGCAAAGTACGTGGTACTTAGAAAACAATTCGTTCATATATTCAGTCTATATTTGAACTTCACCAATGCATACTCACATGCGGAAAACTGAAGTGAGGACTAAAGTAAAAAAGACCTGACTGCTTACTGGAGGGGAAAGTGTGTACATTAAAAAATGCTCCAAAGTGATGTAAAGCTCTAAAAAGAATAATTCCATTTGTAAAGAAACACAAAAAATCATGTGGCTATACAGGGAACTAACTAGTGAACTCTGATTTAAAAACAAAAACAAAAACAAAAACCTATCCTCTGAGTCTCCCCCAAAATGGGGGTGGGAACAGAGGAGGTACATAGTAAGGACAAATAAAAATTACATATAATTTTCTACAGGAAAAGTAGAACTGAGATTTTGATGAGGTTTTGCAAAAACAAAAAGGCAAAAAGAACAAAGAAACAATAACCGCCCCCAAAAAAACAAAAAGCAAAACCCCATAAAATGATTAAAAATAAAAACAAGAAAGAAAAGGTTTTTTAAAGCGATCTTTGGAATAAGAAAAAAAGTTTTTGCTGATTTAACCTGGGAAAGGCAGAATAAATGCTATTTGAAGAAAACTGAAGCCAAGAAAATAAAGAGTAAAGAGCCACTTTAAGGTTACTCACATCTCAAGACCAGTCACATTTCAAAAATATCAGTTTGTAGTATGATTCTAGAACTATTGTTGGCAAACTGAGTAATAAAGGAAAGTGGGGAGAGATTACCAGAAATCCAAAGACAGACAAATCATCTTGAATTTTAAGAAAAATCTTATTTCTAATGTAGTTACAAGAAACTAAAAAGACAACATCAAATGCCAGCAAAATTCTAGAAGGGGTTATTTAAAGAGATGACTTGCAAAAGCAAAGAAGTGATACTCATGGGTAGTCACTATAGACATAAAAATAAGTCACTTGAAAACTAACTTAACTTCCTCTTTGTGTAAACTTAGAACACTGAGCTTCCAGATAGTACATCTAAGTTTCAGAAACCCCTTATGCCAACCTTAGAGATAGCAGAGAAAGTGCCTACTAAACTTGACAAGAACTTAGAATAGTTAGTAATTAACATGCCCCAAACTAGAAGATGGGTTCAAAAAAATTACATGCACACAAACAAAAACAGAACAAGAAAAACCTGGATCTGGCTTTATAACAATTTATCTGGAAAATGAGAAAAACTGTCTATGTAAAGATGTGTCAACAGTGTGTTGAGGGAGCCAACAAAAGGGTTACTGGGACCTCTGGGGTCACTGGGTACCTGTCACAGTAGTCCAACCATTTCATTATCTAATAGAGTAAGACCACACCTGAGATTTGGACTGAAGCTCAGCACATGAGACCACAGCCAACTGAGATCTATTCAGGAGCAATGCCAGGATGCCTAAGAAACCAAGCAACACCCTTGTACAAGAGAGTACTTTGGGATATTGAGCCAGGTGAGCAGTTAAAATATAGGGAGGGCTGTGAGAAGAGAGTGGGATCTGTGGACTCTTGCCCTGGGAGGAGAGTTCATAAGATATTTCCACACAGTGCTATCCAGAGCAGTTCAGGGGAAAGGGAGGAGAGCCCAGGCAGAGGGGTGGGGGTGGGGTGGGGGCTGGTGGTGGAGCAACCTTTTATCTGTGGAAAATACTGAGCTGCTAAAAAAATACGAAAAAGGGGCTTTGAGATTTTGAAAGGTCTGAAAAGAAGCGTTAAACAATTTCTTTAGCTGTAAAATTAGCTATGTTAACAATTTAATGAAAATTAACATACAGAATATTCTGTACTTAAATGCCATATTAATACTAAATATTAATTACTGCCATTCATATTTTACTGATAAGGAGATTGAGCCAGAGACCAAGAAATGACTTGCCCAAGGCCAGGGAGATGAAGTAGAGTATGAAATCAAGCCCCAGTGCTCTTACTACTAGAAGAAAGGGAGAAGAGAAGAGAATGCAGGACCAAGAATAAGACAAATAAATAGACAACACCTATGTAATAATGGTAAATAGTTGCCTATTTATGACTCCCAAATAGGTGGATAAAAGTAACAAAGCTGCAGAGAAGTCTATATGCATAAAGGTATCCATGCGTGGACACAAAAGAAAGGAATAGCATGGTAAGCCTAAATATTGAATCGCCTCCTGGGTTCCAGTCTAGTAAGAGAAACAGGCCTAAAATTCAGGACTCTCCCTTTACTACCCTCTCTACTAAAAGCCTATTATGGAGAACAAATTTCCCTTTTATCCCTTGCTTCCATTTCTCACTGATCACTGTATTAAATCACTGCGAAAACACCTTTCACCAATACTTGGTTTGTAGGTAGGATAGCTGGGTTACCTTGAGGAGAGGGGCTCCCAATGGTTATCATCAAGGAATGAATCTTAGGAAAGACCAAAAGCAGAAAGGAGAAAATAAAGTTCCTTTACACACAATAGGTCCTTGATGATTTTAGTAGAAAAGGCATATAAAAATAGGAAGAAGAACAAAGAGAAAAGTAGAAACCCATAAAGAAGAGCTACAAAGCTCACTGCACAGGTGCCTTAGATGAACCAATCCTGGGGCAGGGTGCTAAGTCTAGTGACAATGCTCAGGTCAGTGTCTTAAAACCAAATGCCTGTCCATGCAACTGAGTTCCCTAAGATAAGCACTCTTCTTGTGGGTGAAAAGAATACTGAAAACACACCATGAAAAAAACTGGCACTCTCATGTTCATGCTTGTATGCTTAAATACAAACCCTTGCATTTTGTGTCCAGTAGTCACTTCCTACATGACACTTGGCTACTTATCTGCATCTAGTCATCATTCCCAACTAGTATCTGAAGCAATATTACCTCACGCTGGTTAACTTAACCAGAGATGGTTTAATAGCCATTCTTCTGCTAGCACAGATATGTTTTCACAATTGGTATAAATGAAGCTAAGGTGGCTGTGAGCAGGGTAGTCATGAAACCTGGGCTCAAGGCCAGACTCCTTCAGTTACTGGCTGTAACCTTGGGCAAATCACCCTGGGTCACTATGGATCACAGTTAAGTCATAAAACAGGTGAGAATACAGAAAGCATTTCTATATAGAAGGGCCTATTATCCAGAATTTAATTTAATAAACATAAATTCCAGTTAGGCCACAGGTAAAAATACCAAACTCTAAGGCCTCAACTTAAAACCCAACACTATGTAATTATAACTGGAAAAAGAAAACAAAACAAACCAAGTCAATCACTGGCACTCCCTTACCAGTTTGTTAATGCTGGCTCCTGCTTGAATCAACCAGATGAGGCACTGAGGATGTCCCCCAAAAGCAGCGATGTGGGCTGGCGTCTGTGCATATCGCGTAGTGGAGACATCAAGTGTGGCTCCAGCTCTCACCAACTGTATTAAGCACTCCAACTTTGAAAACAGCAGGAAGGGGTATTGAAACATGCATAAATACTGGTATACTATTAAATATTACACACAATCCAAATTCTATAATGGAGACACGGCATTTTTCACTTTTCTTTTTTTTAGTTTAAAGGAACATTCTTTCCTTCTCAATACCATACAAATTTTAAAAGGCATTTAAATGAATACTTTTCCTTATAAAAAGTTGGCACATAGGAATATAAAGTCAAAAAGAATAACGCTACACAAATTTAAATATTTTGTTTTCCTACTGTTGGAAAAAAACAAAATCAAAAGATTAGATTGCATTATTCAGACTTCTATCAAAACTAGGTTTTGCCACTTTCACATACTATTCTAAAGAATAAAAATGTTCAAGTGATTGGTAAGTTAAAAAGTTGTGTAGCCATTCATAGTAAACTCTTCACAGTCAAAGATTGTTTTCTGTGGTCTGCACAACTGTACCCTACACCTTTACACAATGCAGCATTAGATGAATACTTAATTGAGGCCCATCCTCCAGATTATTTTCTTAGGGAGAAGATGTCTTGAAAGGGCAGGACTTAAGACTTTTCAAACCGTTTGTATAGGGGGAAAACACAGTGCCAAAAAAGGCCTAGAGCATAGCTGAGCTCTGCATCTCTAACTCTCCATGGCTCCTTCCACATCTAAGACAGGTGAGTCAAAACATGACTGCAGCCAGGTATCAACATCATACTAGCTTCTAGGTAAAAGAATTCAGCACAGGCAAGAAACATTTATCAAGTGCCTACCATATATGCCTAGCACTGTCCAAGAAGGCATGCTTTTCTCAAAAATTTACACTGTTCCACCTGGTGGATCCTAGACCTCAGACTGCCCTGTTTTCCCCAATGAAGGCACAGTGCTGTTAACAAAAGAGCTCTGACCGCAAACAATCCTCCTCTTCTAGAAGGAAGACCTTAAATGAAGAACAAATAGCTATATTCCCATCTCGCTCCCAGGTCTTTTATCCTCTTTCAATTTAAGCCCGTCCTTGCAAAGGCCAGATCACTGCAATCGACATTTTTGTGAGAGGATCTCTCACAGCTGGAAGTATACGGATTTAAAACATGATTTCTGTTTTCAAGGAACTTGAATCTGGGAGTGACATCTAATAAAGAATCAGCTTTGGTGTATTTCTATAAAGTATCAATACATTGAGTAAAAGATGAAAGTGCCAATATGAGTGTTAAGATGAACAGGTGTTAAATCCAACAAAAATAAAACAAGGATGAAAATCACTTGGCATGCCAAAAACAATATCTTAAAATCAACTGAGAGCTCCCAGAACTTAAATCTTTACCTATTGGCTCAATTTAGGATCTTGGGTTAGGAAATCTGGAAAGATATCATTCCATAAAACAGCCTGTATAAGAAAGATGTGATTCAAGATTTTAAATCATGTTTAGTCCTCTGGGAACAAATAAGCCTTGTAAAAGATTAGGTAACTTGTGCACAACTGGCACATTTCTAGGAACACAAGCTTGAAAGCTGGTAATAGTTCATAAATACGTTGAATGCCAAGTTGGCTCTTGTACAGCCAAGAACAATGTAGGCTTAAATGTATATCAAAGGAGGGAAGCTGTTTGCAAGGGGCAGGATTAGGGGTGCCTGTATTGGGAACCTGTAGCCCTTACTCCTCGGCCTAATTTCTGCCTTAACTTTTTCTTAGACTGAATGATGTATTCTATGGCCTCTTCTGTATCTAAAACTATACAGGCATAATGATTGACAGCTTAAAAGTAATTGCTACTAGTTACATTTGACCTCTGAAGTTAAATCTACGACTCACATTCTATAAAAGTAGAGACAAAAAGTCAGTTTTATTCTTATTGCCATAAAACACACATAACATGAAACTTACCACATTAAACATTTTAAATCAGTTATTACTATTATTAATCCCTAGAGACACCTAAAGGCACCTTTGGGTTGGTAAACAATTATTATAAATGACCACTTGTAATGAGGTTTAAGCATTTTACAGAGTGAACTGGATCGTCATACAATACTGTGTCATTCTCAATCAGGGTAGAGAGTATGAGAATCAACAAGCCATTTCAAAAAAAGCTGTCCTTGCCTGTTACAAGGGTGTCTTTTCCCAAAACACACAGGGACAAAAATGATGAGAACCAATGCTTTGAGTTACCTAGAGTTTAGTTAAAACTAAATCAGAGCAAGATGCACTCAGGAGGGAGATAACGTCTCAGATTACAGACTGCTTTGGGAACTCTTCATTTAAGGCTAGTGAAAGAAGGACATGAAAGAGGGTTCTTTTACTTTTATTTGTTGAGAGACTGATTTCCCATGGGGGCTCATTTTCAGCGACCTGTACTATAGAGGCACACCTTTAGACCGGTGCCATGGGATTTTAAAGCCCATGGCTGATTAACTTATCTGCTTCATCCCCAATGTCATAGCTCCCTTTCATTTCTTTCAACAAAATACACCTCTGATTTTCCATTTTACGAAGAGAATCAGAATCTGTTTCCTAAAGGACACAACTGCATTGTGAATGCAGCACCAAGAACAGCAAAGTAAAGCAACTTCATTGGCTGGTGATAAAAATATTATCTGCGCAGATCTTCTTGAAATGAAACGATTTCACGTTATCCTGCATATATTTCTGCAAAAAATATTTACTCTAACATTTCGGAGGGAAAACATTTTTAAACGCCCCTGCATTTTAGTATATAAATCTTAATCATTAGGCTCTCTTGAAATGCGCGTGAATCCCACTTCTTTCCAGATCGAAGAACCTCATTTACTGCACTATCTAATTCTTTAAAAACTTAAAGTAGCACTGTTCTTCTCAGGCTTATTATTATTATTTTTAAGTGATAAGGGAAGGGGGCTATCATGGCTCCATGACAGAGTTCTCCCTAATTTAACATCTGTACAATAATCCAGACCCGAGACAGCACAACCATCACTGATCTGACTGCATCTGGGCAGGCGAAGAGTCCTAGAAGCATACAGACGAGTCTACACAAAAATCCCCTAGGCGCATTTTTAAAAAGTGTCGCTATGCATCTCCCACACGGCCCGGCGCTTTGCGATTCCGTCTATCCCAACCACCGAAATCAGCTGAAATACAACGGTCACCGAACAGAGAAGCCAGCCGGCCCTGGGCGGTTCGTGCACACGCTCGTTGGAGCGGGACCGGGGCCAGCGGCGGCCCAGAGGCAGGGTCCCCAGGGCCGCAGACGCCCCGCCGCCCCGCGGCCTTCGGGGAGGGTAGCGGGGCCGCCCGCCCCTCGCTGCGCGCGGCGTCGCTCGGGCGCCGGCGGCCCGCCCCGGGGTGTCGGCCGTCAGGGGGCGCCGCCCCGGGCCTGGTCTCTCCCCGGGGCCTGCAGACGGCGCGCGGGCGTCCGGCCGGCCCCTCCCGCCCCGCCGCAGGCGCTGGTCCGCGCTCGGCCGGGGGCGGCGCCTCCGGGACGCCGCCCCCGTTTGAAACTTGCGCCGCCGCACATGCGCCGCAGGCCGCCCTGGGCGCCGCCGGGCCCGCTTCCGCCCCGTCCCCGCGTCCCCCCCGCCGCCCCCGCCTCGGGGCCCCGCCGCCGCCGGCCCTTCCGCCCCGGCCACCTCCGCAGCCCTGCGCCTCAGCCCCCACCTCCCCGACCCCCAGCGGGAAAGCCGGAGAAAATGGCGCCTTCGAGCGCGCGGGCCCACCTTGCCGAAGTGCGCGGCCCAGTGCACGGGCGTCCAGCCGTAGAAGGAGTCCTCGGCGGCCAGCTGCGCGCGCGGCGCCTGCCGCAGCAGCGAGCACAGCGCGGCCAGGTCCCCGTCGCGGCAGGCGCGGTGCAGCGGGAAGCGCAGCGACAGCAGCTCCTCGCTGGAGAAGCCCGCTTCCACGCCGGGGCCCGCTCCTGCCGCCGCCGCCATGGTCCGTCACCGAGGAGCGGGGGCTGGCGGGCCGGGGCACACGCCGCGGAGGGCCCGCGAGGCCGCCGCCGCCGCCGACACACAAAGAAGCTGGAGCAGCGCCGCCGCCGCCGCGTCCCGCCGGCTGCCCAGCGGAGCGCGCGGGGCGGGGCGGGGCGGGGGCTGAGGCGGCCAGTCACGGCCGGGCCGGGGCGGGGTGGGGCCTGCAGCTGCCTGTCTCAGCCGGGGTGGGGCGGGGCCTGCGGCTGCCTGTCACAGCCGGGGGCGGGCCTGCAGCTGCCAGTCTCAGCCGGGGCGGGGCGTGGCCTGCGGCTGCCTGTCTCAGCCGGGATGGGGCGGGGCGTGGCCTGCGGCTGCCTGTCTCAGCCGGGATGGGGCGGGGCTTGCGGCTGCCTGTCAGCCGGGGGCGGGGCCTGCGGCTGCCTGTCTCAGCCGGGATGGGGCGGGGCCTGCGGCTGCCTGTCAGCCAGGATTGGGTGGGGCGGGGCCTGCGTCTGCCTGTCACAGCCGGGGCGGGGCCTGCGGCGGCCCGGCCTGAGGCCCTCGCCTGGATCCGCGGCGCCGGGACCAGAGCCTGGAGCGGGGGAGGCGGGGCCTGGCGGGCGGGAGCCGCGGCCGACGGCGGAGGCTGAGGGCGGGAAGGGAGCAGGGGTTGGAGTCAGGAGCTGGAGGCAGAGCCGGGGTGGAGCCGGCAGCAGGGGATGGAGCCGGGAGAGGACCTGGGCTTGCGGGGTGGGGGATCTGGCGGGCGCCCGGGGGGGCGGAGCCTGGGCCTGGAGCCGGGGGCGGGGCCGGGGCTCCCCCTGGCCCTGTGGGGCGGGTGGACCTTCTGCCGCTCCCCATGCCCAGACTCCAGGCCCAGAGAGTCCTGACCATTTGGCGGGGGCAGCCCAAGGGCAGGGACCCCGGGGAGAAGCCCATCCCCGTTAATTAAAAGGCCCGAACCTCAGGTTTGGGGTTTGTGACCTCCCCATATGCGGGATGCCCCGTACTCCGTTAGGGCTGCGCGCCTGTCATCCGCCCAGTTACCCACGTCCGGAGGACGGCTGCTCCCTAAGGTGTGAGACCCTAGCGCTTTGCTGAACCGAGGACCTGTTCCCCGGTTTCTGCCCTAGGGCGCCTGCGGGTTGGGGAGGTGGGCTGCAAGTTTTTGAGAACAAACAGCAAAAATACTGAGAGATATCGCTGCATGCAAGGAAATACTAAATGCTCCATCAAAGACTGAGAATCATTGCCTTTTTTAAAATATTTTTTTTCTGATTATGAGTAATACGTGGAAATAATAAATTTCACTCTCGAGGGATAACCAGTATCAACCCTTGTGGAAGTTATGAACATCCAAACCTGAGAAGAATTTTTTATAAGAGCTTGAGCCAAACTGATACATGCCAGGGAGCAAATATCTCAAATGCTCTGCAGACTTATTTTGCAGCTTCCTGTATGTTGTTGAAATTAAGGCGAGAACAGAAAGGAGATTACATGGAGGTGGGGAAAAAGCAAGGTGGGGACTGGATTGCAGGATAGTTAAGATTATGTGTTCTCCTGAGAGTTAATAGCCGCATCGAGGGGTATTCTGATATTTCAAAGGTGTGTTAACCTTGTAAAAGAACAACGATCGGGGCTGGATTGAAATCTTTCACTAAAGAAGTTATAAGCTTGGTGTGTGACTATACTCCCAGTTAGGAATTTATGATCAGATCACCCTATGAGGTTACCTTCTACATAATCTGCCCCCACCTTTATCATCCCCTTGTTTATGGATATTAATTTACAGTACTTTTCTAACTATAGAGTTTGATTTGTATATGCCTTTTTCCTTGTTATATTGTGTTGCCTTTTTTTTTTTACAAAATTGTAAATCACAGAAAATCAACTGTAAGTGGATAACCAAATGTCTGGGAAAATATCGATGCATAAGATTGCACATTGCAGCATTAGTTAATAAAATAAGAAATTAGAAACCTAGCACCTAACAAAGGGAAATTGTTAACTTACGGTATAACAAATAACAGCTATCTGTTCATACAATGAATGTGTTGAGTACCACGGTGAAGGAAACACATTGGAAAATGCTCTAGATATAGTGAGGAAAAATAGCAAGTATTTTGATTCAGTGAGCAATTGATAGTGAATGGGAAACTAATGGTATTTAGAATCTGTCTTCTCTCGAGGAGTTTATAAATCTCCTAGATGAGGCAAGAAAGGATATTTCAGTAGTTCAAGCAATACTTTTTGTTTTGTAGAAATATTCTGTAAACTCAATCTTGGTCCACTCCAGAATTCAATCATTTTTCTTTTTATACACCATACTGCTTTAAATCTAATATCTATTTAAGATACACACCCTAGTAATGATTCTACCTGTCCTGGGAAAGAGGCATTCCTTTTTGCCAAAGGACCAAATCATGCCTTCTGATGTGCTGCCTGGAAAATTACTGCTTGGCTATGGCCCATGGGAACATAGGCTATCACCCATAGGAACATAACATTCTAACAATAAGCTTTCTGCTTTTGTACCACAACTCGCGCAACCAACCTGTGGGTTGACAGTTAGTAAATAGAAGAAAAATAGACTTTTGTGTTCAGACATAATGAAGAATGAGATTTTGGGCTTAAAAACCCTATACCTCTACATTTCGGGGCTGCTTAATTTGGGGTCTGCGTACCCCTGGCAGACCTAGCTGGCTGAATAAGGAGTGTGTTTCCTATAACTCACTGAGTTCTGGTGGTCCGTGTGTCTATCGGGGGCTGGTGGCTATGATCCATAATAACGAGAGGGAGAGATTTTCCTTACCCTGCATTCTGCAAATGATGAAATTAAGACACAGACAGGCTAAGGAAACTGGCCCAAGGACAAGCTGCATGCTTGGTGGAGCTTAGAATAATATCCAGACCTAGTTTCCAATCTATTGTTAATTTTTTTTAACCTTGGAATTTATTTTGCATAAAGAGTCTTAAGGCCTAGGAAAATAAAATACGTTATGTGACAGGATTCTTAGAGTGCATCCTTCCTCAATTAATATGACTTCCTGTTTTGGGGGGTTTATTTTTAGGGTTAACTTGGATTATATACATATTTAGGTAGCTGTACAGAAATAGACCAACATATATGAGATGATGGATCCCTAAGATATGTCTCATGATAACTGTGGATATGAGAATTAAAAGGAGGTATCTATTACTTGCTTCCAAATGCCGACATTCCAATAGGTTCCAAGTTTTGCCCAACTTTTTACCAATTTCAGATTTTCTTTAGGGCTCTTGTTTCTAAAAAGCTCTAGAGAAAGTGAAAAAAATTAGATTCATAATTCACATCCTTTGATTTTGTTTGACAAAACAACCATAAATAAGTGACAAAGATTCTCTCCTTGACCGAACTCTATTCTGGCTCCCCTGAATTTCAACTAGGTCTCAATTTTTGGACTTTTGCATTCTTCTCTGCATTGTCCAGTTTTAGCAAGAATCCTGCTAAGTTGGTTTAGCTCTCATATGTAATCATCCTTGATATCTAATCAGATTCCTCATTCCCTACAACCCTCAGGTGATATCTGCCCGCCCTGGCTACCTTCAGCAAGAATCCTGTTAGGTCAGTTTAGAAGCCCTGATGTTTAGCTGATGTTTCCATTTACAATTTTCCATCCATAGACACCCACCTTGCTCCATGGCTATACATTCCAACTTGCCCATGCTGTTTTGAGAATTGAGGTTGATCTCTTCCCCATTTTAAGAAAAAAATAGGGTCTTATCCCTACACCCATCATATGGTCCCCCGTGAATAGAATCTGCCTTACCATTCCTTAACAAGTGTCATTGAATAATGTTCTTCTTTAATTGAATAATTTTTTTTAACCTAGAAAATTTGGGTATTTGATGATATGATTCATATACACAAAAGAAAACAGACTCAAAACAATATGTCAAAACAAAAGCAAAAGAACCCTGTGTTTAGGATTGGCGTTGTGGTTTTCCACAAAAAAGATTGGGTTGTGTGAGGAATTGCTTAAAAGGGGGCAGGACTGTATTGAAAGAATGTTTCAGTTAGAAATGCACAGAAGTGCATAGAAACGCACATACTTGGGGGAAACACAAACATCCAGTCAACAGCAAACAATTTCCCAAACTTTGGTCATTCAGACACTGTCTCCAAGTGGATTTTTACTACATCAAGGTGGGTTTTTATGTCTGTGTAGGACCTGTGCTATTAATATATTTTTTTAAATAGCTTTACTTTTAAAAACTTACCAACTTTTTCATGTCTGATTCATTAACAAAACATCAATGAGTTTATGTGCTAGTTACATTTTTCTCCCTAACCATTTAAACAAATACATGACAAAATAAAGTTTGCTCAAGTGGTTTCCAAATCTGCTCCCACTATGAGTGGTACTCACACCTTGCTTTGGAAATTGCTCCCCAGGCAATAAAATTTGTACCTCCAGTTGGGGCCTGCCCACCTCTCTGCACTTGTTTTCCACACCCCCACAAGGTTGTCCATGAATTTCTTGAAACCAAGGTTGCCTCTCTATCAGAGGCTTCTTCCACCCCATTCCTAGCACATATTCTGTCTGTCTTAGGTTGAGTTGTGTCCCCTTAAAATTCATGTATTGAAGTCCTAACCCCCAGGACCTCAGAAGGTAACCTTATTTGGAAATGGGTTTGTTGCAGAAATAACTCATAAGATGTGATCATAGTGGAGCAGATTGAGCCCTTAATCCAATGTGACTGGTGTCCTTATAAAAAAATGGAAATTTGGTCGCAGACACACGCACAGGGAGAATGCCATGGAAAAGCGAAGTCAGAGATCGAGATGATGCAGCGGAAGCCAAGGAATGCCAAAGAGCGCCAGCAATACCAGAAGCTGCGGGGAGGCCAGACAGCCTCAGGAGGAACCAGTTGTCTAACATCTTCTTCTTGGACTTCTGGTCTTCAGACTGTGAAAACATAGATTCCTTTTGTTCAAGCCCCTGTTTGTGGTACTTCATTTGGCCAGTGCCAGGACACTAACACACACCCCTGTCCTGGTTCAATCTGTGGACACTCGCGACTGGGAGGCTCCCTCACCTTCCTGCTCAGCTCCCTTTGAATACACCTGACTCCATGGACTTCTTTCAAAGCCATGACCCTGGCAATGGCAGGAGCTTTATTCCCATGGGGCACTATCAGGAGGAGAGTTTCCAAATGTCTAGAATTTCAGTTTCCTGTCACCCCCAAATGAACAAATTTAACCCCCCCAAATAACTGCTATTCATTTTTAATCACGAAAAAAATAAAAATTAAAATCTTGATTGTGAAGAGGTGTGTCCTGATACTGCCTCTCAGAACTCATAGATCTCTTGATTAAAAATATGCCAGAAGTTTGCTTCTGGTGGCTCTAAGTGTAAAAGGAGAGGTTGCTTCTCTCTGTTCTGGAAGGGAGCACCCCAAGCAGGTCCAAGAGCTTGCTCTGAAAATGCTGTGCTTCTCCCTCCATGTTAGGTATTCTGTTGAGTAAGGTAATGGGTGGACGTCTCTTTCTCCATTTTTGACTCACTCTCTGTCCCTCTCTGTATCTTCATCTCTGTCTTCATTTCTCTCTTGCTCCCTCTCTCCATCTCTGTCACTCTCTCGTACCATCTCTGTTTCTCCTTCTCTGCTCTTTCCCTCTCTTTCTCTCTGATTTTGTCTTTCCTTGTCTCTTCATTTCTGTCTCTATCTCTCTCTCTCTGTCCTTCTCTGTCTCTATCTCTTTCTCTCTGTCTCTGTCTCTCTCTTCATTATCACTGTATCCCTTGCACTGGGACAGGGTCCTTAATACAACTTTGTTGACTAACATGAAATTGCAGGCTGAAACAGAGATCAGTTGGCAGCTCCTTTTCAGGAAGGGGAGACCTGCAATAAACCAAGGATCTGAGTTACAAAGAACATCGAGATTCTGAAATCTTACTGATTGGTGTTTTATTTATATCTTGTTTAAAATATAATAATGCAGAAAAAACTATAATAGAAAAAAATCAGATTTTTTTTTTCCTCCTTAAGTAGAAAAAAACTCTTCTGTGTGTTTCTTTCCTGTGTGTCTTTTTTATCATGGCAGAAAACGTTCATTTGTGGTATTTCTGGTCACCAAATGTGTAGAGGTTTAGAATTAGAGATACTCCTAGTGCTCTTATCACTCAGGAAATTACAAGGATTTTAGGAGCTGTGCAGGGAACTGAGGGCAGAGACATATATTATATCTATACTGTAGATTTATTTCTTGTTATTTCATAAGCACAAATGCCCTTATAATAAAATAAAAACAAAGGACTTGTGTTTCACTTGGAAGCAGACTTCTGATAGCAGAATACTTGGGGATGGAGAGGTGAAGGTTCAAAAGAAAAAAGAAATAGCAGGCTGGTCCCGTACCTGCCATCCTTAAGACAGAGATAGCCAGCATTGGGGCTACTCCTGAGGAGAGTGCTCTGACCCCTGAGGATGACCTCATGTGATCTCCTGACCCCTTGACCTTTAACTTGGTAAACATGGAGTCCTTTCAAATGTTTCAGCTGATTTCTTAACTTCTCAATGTTATTACAGGAGAGATAAATCCCTACTGAGTCATCACTATTATTGAAATGGGCGTGGTTGGTGACTGCCCTCCACAGAGCAGGTGGGGGAAGTTCTCACATTGCCACCCTGAAGCGGCTTCCCTCCAGACAGAGCCACAGTCTCCAGGATCAGTGGACCGGACCCAGATACCTGGTGCAATTGAAATTTATCACGTCTTCTCACCCTTCCTGAAATTCCCATTGTTGAATTTGTTCCTTGAGAACTTTCCAGAAACAAGATCATTTAACATGTCAGGAATCCCTTTTATTGAAGATAACATAATCCTAACCATCTAGTGAAATAACAGGAATTAAGTTGTCAAATTAAAGCTACTCTTGCCTATCACTCTCTCTAGCAGTTAAGACCTTAAAGTGAGCAGATGCAGGGCTGCTTGGAAGGCCCTGTGGGCCAGGAACGCAGAGGCCACCAGGGGCTGAGGTGAGATCAAAAAGGTCTTAGTACTTGGATCCCAGGAAACATGCAAGTGATTTTTATAGGTGACTGGAGCATGGGGGGAGCAGCCAGAGAAGTGGATGACAGGAGGATGGAGAGGCCAATGGAGATGCCAGGCATGCATGATGTCCTGCAGTGGTGACCCACAGCACTGAAGCTGGGTACTCTCGCCTCTCATTATGCCAACCTTCCCCCATTTCTTCTTTTGTGAAGGCCAGAGATGTACCCTTGCTGGAGGAAGCATTTCTCACCCTCTCCAGCTTATTCTCCTCAAAATTTACCCTATCTCAGCAAACTGGTATTGTCAGGGTTTGACAAGACTGTGAATGTGAAAAGGATTTTTAGACTGCGAAGATGTAGATTATTAAATGTTCTGCAAAGCACCTTTATTATCTACCCTGCCACCAGCAATTTATAAAAATTTCGGTTAGCAGTTTTTCCTGCTATGAGGTATTGCTGTCAGATGTTTTGTTTCTCTTGAAGTCTAAATTACAGTGATCAAGGCCTCCAGAGGTATTATTGTCAGAGAGTAGCAGCACTCAGATCACACCAGCTGCTGTGAGTGTCCCCTGGAGCCTGCCCTGCTCCTAGAACCAATGGCCGCTCCTCGGCTCTGCTGTCTGTAGGACTGCTGGTGATGGCATGCTGACCTGTGGCTTCTTCATTCCAAATGTACTGTGGTCCCTTGCAATTCCACACCAGTGTCTGTCACATTTGTTGTATATATTTCCAGACATACACACATACAAATATAAGTATAGTTATATGTTAATGTACTCATGGTTTTCAGGTAAAATGGGATCTTATTATATATAACCAGAGTCATTACTTATTAAAGTTTAGGCAGCTTTCCATGATGGTAATAGAAATTGCTGTTCTTCTTTTTAATCATTATGTAATATGCCATTGTGTATCTGTAGCATTTACACATCCTTTATTGATGAATGCATTTTTGTGTGTGTGCAATTTAAGCAATGGTAAAATGAATATACTTATATAGTTCTTGGCACACTTGCCCATATTTTTTTATGTAGAATCGTTGGTTCAATTTTATGCACATTTACATGGTTTTTAATACATTTCCAAGTTATTCAGAAAATGTGGGCAGATTTACACCTCCATTAATGATGCTTGAGTGTGCCTGTTTCCCTCCACCCTGGCCAATACTGGGTATGTCATATTTTTAAATTTAGGAAATCTGATATGTAAAAATGATTCATTCAACAAGTATCAAGCAGCTGCCACATGCCCTTGTTGACTTGGACTTCTAAAATTATTAATGAGACTGCTACTGAGCATCTTTCTATGTGACATCATGTTTTTCTTTATAGTTTCTGTCCTTGGAGTCAATGCTTAGAAAAGTACATTGAGATTATAAAATATTTTTGTGCTGCTTCCCGATTTATTGCACCTTTGCATCACCTTTGTTATCTACTCTACCTTAATGAACTGAATGTTTTTAACATTTCTCCTTTGTAGTATGCCAAGTGTTGAACTTCAACAGTAGGAGATGCTGGAAGAAGGGGCAGGAAGACCGCACCTTCCCCTCCTGGTCTGGGAGTGTTATGTTTGTTCTCCTTCTTGTTCCTTCTGTGAGGTCTGCTGGTGGTGCAGGGTGGTAGGGACAAGCGGTAGGGAAAGGGTGTAATCCCTCAGCTCCTCGCAGCCCAGCTCAGGGATCATCTTCTCAGGAACTATTTCCTGATGCCTTGGAACTAGGGACCAGGTCTGGCTGTGCAACTTCTCCATTGCCCAGTGGTTTGTAGGTAGGCTTCCTCCATGGAGCCTGGTGCTGGTCTCAGAGACAGGGCTCCTTCCAAGTGTATCCCCCTTGAGAACTCTCCCTCAGCCCTGGGGGACCCTTTAGTGTTCTCTCTCCATTCTTATCATTGCTCTCCTATCACACTCAATAATTTTTTATATTAAGTTCTCCTGTTTACATTACGACTGGTCTCAGACCAGTATAATTCGTTTTATAGTTTCTTTCAGTCATTGTAATGTTTGTATTCTTTCAGTCATTGTAATGTTTGTATTCTTTCAGTCATTGTAATGTTTGTATTCTTGTACTCAACTCATCTCAGTTTGTTTTCTTATGTGGTATGTGTTAAACTCTAATTTAATGTTTTCCCAGTCATTTATCCATTGTCCCTAAACCTACCACATAGATCTGAGATGATCCTTGGTCATATACAAAACACCACAACTATCAGAGTTTTTGAACATTTTATTCCAGTCCACTGATGTTCTATTTCTATGCCATACTGTTTTACCTTGTAGCTTTATAATACACTTTAAAATACAATTTACCAAACTCCCTTTCATTTTTTTGTTCCCCCCCAAAATTTTGTCAATCACCACTTATTCCCTTTCCCCGAAATATTATAGCTATGTCCATAATAAAATTTTAAAACAATAATAGTTAACTAACATCTTGGAAAATTAAAAACTCTAGCTTCTTTCAGAAAAAAACAACGATATAACTAAAATTACATAGTAGTTAGGATTATCACCAAGACCATGCTGTATAAAAACCTGTGAGGTACTTACATCTGCCCAGACTGACTATGCCTTTTGTACCCAGAAACCAGCACAAAATCCATGTCATGATTACATATTTTAATTTGCAAAACTAATATGCAAATACAGCTTCAAACCATAAAATCCACGAGGTCTGATTTGGAACAAGAGAAGTAGCTCTCCCCTTTCTGCAGAGAACAGGGATGGGGCAAAGCATCAGCAGCTACTTTCATGAACCTAAACCCTCTTTTGCCTCAAGAATCTTATATCTTCATTCTCTCCTCCCTTACTTATTACTCAGGAGATGAAATGTCTTCTCCTTCTTGACAAGACTGACCCATCTTCATTGAGTTCTTGATCAGTGTTCAGGTTATACACTGACAGGAGCACCTGCCCAAGGATGCACCTTGATCTGAAAACCAGCTCCCACTACCAACAAGGGGAAAGGTTCTTTTTTCAAATTTTCTACATCCCAATTAAACCCAAAGAGAAAAAATAGAAGGAAAATATAGAAAGCAGCATAAGAGTTGACTATTCTATTGCCTTTGCATTGTCTATACAGTAGTAAAAGTATGGATGTATTCTAGAGTCTAATAAGTCAGAGAAAATAGCTGAGGTAAGCATTAAAATACTTAAAAGAATGTATACTAGATTAAGACTTTTATCAAATATACAGTTTGCAAATAAAAGAGTCAAGTAGGAACCAAAAACAGAAAATAACAACACTAAAATATCCATTTATTGATATGGGGACTGTAGAATGGTGTTGTTGAAATAAGTTAGGGCTGGAAATTAGAAAGTTTTGCACCTCGCTCCTCTGCTGACTTACTTAGTGACTAGGGAGTTGTGTGCCCCTCTCTGCCTCTGTTTCTTGGGATTGCAGGGCTGGATGAAAGACCTCAAAAGGCCATTCCAGCACAAACGTTCTCTGATTCAAATCCCCTAGTCTTCTATTAGACTGATGACTTAATGACCTCAGGGATAAAGGAGATAGGACTCTAGTGTCTCTTGAGAAGAGTATATAGCCAACAATTACAAATAAAGTTGTAGAGTTTAATTCAATCTCCAAATACCTTTAAAAGTGGTGTGTTAGGAAGAAAACCAAACTCAGACTGTGCAAAAGAAACAGAAATTCCCTATCCAGGGTTATTTCTGAGATTCATGAACTTCCCTAAACCTGCCCTTCTTGAGAAATGAGGCAATCCCATATTTTAACTAGAATAACACTTTCCAGCCTGGTCACCTCAACGTGTTGAACCGAGGCAGGTCCCATCCATAGCCAGAACCAGTTTAGACATGAAAATTTGGAAGAAATCTTGACGGCTGCTCAAAGAAAAGTTCTCGCCACCCACTAAAAAGGGCTGGTGTGTCAAATCCTTTGCAGTTAAAATACTGATGGTAATAAGGTTCACTCATCCAAGGGATGGGCCAGCTCCCAAGCACTTTCCATTTTCTCTGAGCCATAGCCTACTTCATTTTGCTGAACCAGAATTTCAATGCATTGAAAATTACTTGAAATTGGGTAATTTCCTAGGGATTGGAAAACTTTTTTTTTGTAGAGATTGTGGTTTCAAATCAGGGATGGTATTCAAAATATTTAACCACCCTCAAGGTTGGACACTGGCTGCAAATAGCCTGGTCATGCTGAAGGGGGATGTCAGCCCTGGCTTTCCAAGTGCACTTCCTGGAATGCTGTTTCATTTCCACACTGCAGAAACCCCATGTGCGTGTTTTGAGCCTTTGCAAGACAATGAACTTTACTCTGTGTGTGCATACATACTTTGTGTGTGTGTGTGTGTGTGTGTGTGTGTGTGTGTGTGTGTGTGTGTGTGTGCTTTCAGGTGCTGCAGTAGGAGGAAGGTGTGGGAGGACTGACTGTCAGGTCTTCCTAAGCCATCGGGCTCCTCATAGACAGAACTACTCACAGAAACTGATGGTTAATTTTATGTCATCTTGAATAGTCCATGGGGTTCCTAGATACTTGGTCAAACATTATTCTGGTTGTTTCTATGAGATTATTTTTGGATGAGATTAACATTGAAATGAATAGACTAAGCAAAAACCAGATTGCCTTCTCTGGTGTGGGTGGGCCTATCTGATCAGTTGAAGATTTCACTAGAACAAAAGGCTGACTGTCCCCCAAATAAGAGGGAATTTCTCCTTCAAGAGGGCCTTCCAACCGAGACATCAGTCTCTTCCTGCCTCAAGACTTGAGCTGAAACATCAGCTCTTCCTGGGTCTCAAGCCTGTCAGGCTTCAGGGTCAGATTAGAACTATACCAACAGCTCCCCTGAGTCTCCAGCTTGTTGACTACAGATCTTGGAATTTGTGAGCCTTCATTATTGTGTGAGCTGATTCTTTACAATAAGTCTTTTTTTATGCTTATGTACACATCCTGTTAGTTCTGTTTTTTTAGAGGACGCTGACAACTATACAGGCTCTGAGGTTCTGTGTATTCAAACTCATCTTCTTAGAAAATAGCAAACTTTGGAAACATTTTTTAAGCTCAATTAGATTTTTATTTTCTCTTTTGCTTCTTTGTTTAAGGGGGAAAAAACACATTGTCTCTAAATTAATATCTAAATATATTCATTTTATTGGACACTCCTTGAATAAAATGATCTCCTTTATACAGAATTGTTAGTAATTCTGTTCTATTTTTATTCCTTGGGGTGGGAGTGAGCGGACAGCCCCTCATGTGGTCCTGGTTTCTCAGTTTAATTCTCTCTCTCCTTGTGGTGCCTGGCTCTTCCGAACAAACCTTTATGCCTTTTTTTCCCTCGCTTGAGATTATTTCCTGTTTGAAAAGAGGAGATTATCATGAGAAATCCTAGGTGTTCCTATAAGCCTGCATTTCAGACCTTCCTGTGGTTCACTCAAATCAGTGAGCGCTGAGCTGAGCTATGAGGCTGTGAGACTGAGGAGCACAGGACTAGGGGCAGCACTGAAGTCTCTCCTTTGTTGTCCCTGGCCCACAACAAAGACTTCCTCCTGGTCACTTCAGGTGTGGTCCCCCACAGTTCCAGGTGGGCAGGTATGTGTGCAGGCATGATGCTAAGCAAATGTCATTTAACCCTCTGACCCCTTATGAGATAAATGCTCTGAGTACCCTACTTCAAAGATGAAGAAACTGAGGCATAGGAGGTGCTTGCTGTCACTTGCACAAGGTCACTCCTATGTCACAAAACTCATTCAGGCCTGGGTAGGGATTTGAACATGGGTCAGGCCAAATCCTGCACTCTGAGCCAGGACCCAGCTTCCACCTGCAGTTAGAACCTCTGGTTTTACATGTACGTGAGGAGCTCAGTGACTGGCAATTTCTTCCTCAGTTTCCCCAGAGGAACCAGGTGATTGGAAGGAGATGGAAGAGGAGAGAATCCTGGGTGGGAGAATGAGGCCACTCAGGAGCATTTTGAGTTTAAGGTGCTGGACATCAGAGGATGTTAAATCCCAAGGTGGAAACGTCAGTGGTCTAGGCTCACATGGGCATTATTTGTAATAGGGAAAAGTAGAAATGTGGGTTTAAGTGAGGCTGGTAATAAGTGAGGTGGAGCAGGCAGAACTGGAAAGTTCTTGGGGGAACAAGAGGTACAGAAAGAGAAGAAGTCAGCGAAGAGGTGGGAGGAGCCATGTAGAGGTGGTCATGAGGATAGGATGATAGGATAGAGGGAGAGGAATCTTGCAGACCAGGCTGCAATCTGTTTTTCCCAGGTAGTTTGTTCCATTTAATGTTTCATTCCCACTGCATTCTGTCTCAAAACCCACTGGGGGACTTCTCCGAGCTTTGCTGTTTTGGGTGATCCCCATCTTCCCTCAGGGGCAGCCTGCTGAGTAGCCATTCCTGTGATGTCATATCGGGGAGGTCAAAGACTCTTGGTCTGTTCTATCCAAGCATTGCTGGGTCCCTAATCCCTGTATGGCCCCACAGTTATTTAAGGAGCTTCCATCACCCCAAATGTATAGGTACTGGGTTAAATTACAAGAGCTTCATCAAGTGGAGAGTCCCTGTCTTTAAATATTTGAGTTATGGGAGAATTTCTCATTCTCAAGTCATAACACTCAAGTTTCAGGAAACTGAGAATTTGGCAAAGTCTCTCTGAAGTCTAAATCTAAAGCAGCAGAAATTGACTGGATGACAATGCAGGTTGCTCAATGTGCAGGTTGAGCAACCACTAACCTCCTTTTCCACCTCAGATTGTGTTGGATGGGTCCTGCTGTGGGAAGAGATGGGGCCTGGGATTTCAAGGTCCATAAAAACTTAGGTGGGGAGATTCTCACTTCAGAGCATCTGCTGACCTGTGCTTGATGACAGCTTGTACAACTGAGAGGTCTCTAGTCATATTCTGTGACTCCATCCTCGTTAGCATTAAACAAAGAACAGATGGCAGGCTTGCTGCATTGAGGATGACCAGGTGCTTGGAAGAGCAGCCTTGGAAGAGTCAGGACCCAAGAATTTCCCAACAGTCTGGAGCAGTGAGGGACACCTGACCCTCCCCAAGAATGTGAGCTCTGGCAGGCAGGGCTCCCTGCGTCTGTGGTGATGAATCCTGAGAACTTGGAACAATGCCTGGTGCATGACGGGTGCTCAATAAACATTAAAGGTTGAATGATCAGGTGGTTGAATGATTAGTGCTGTACTTGGATCTACAAAAAGCCAATTGCATGTGGCTTAGCAATAGACCATTTACCAAAGTTTTAGAAGTTTTCATTAACACTAGCTTGAAATTAATGGTGTGATATATCTCCAGAACCAATGCAGTGGACCAACTTTAGTAGTTAGGAAGTCACATCTGAAAAGGTAATGGAGAAGAGTGGGAGGTCAGGGGCCCCAGCCTATGTGAGTCTCAGCCCTAGAGTGGAGGCCACCTGCAGTGAGAGGCAGGTCTGATGGGTGGTTTGGGGACCCTGCTGGGCCTGGTAACAAGGGGCAGGCAACCACCACAACGTGGGTGTGTGATAGTGGCCTCAAGTGTCACAGCTATTCTTAGGAGAGAGAAATGGCTACTCACTAAGTTTGGCTGAGAAGGGAGTGTGGGGTGCCCACACATGGCCCATGACTCCTCAAATTTGGACTTGATGGGTCAGATGTCCCCACATTGACAACCTCCAGGAAACTCCTGTGGGGTTCACAGCTGGTCTACCCAGGGACTGAGTTATCTGCTCTTTCAGAGAGTTGTTCACAGGCATTTATGTCCATTATGTAGACATTTTACTTCTCTTCATACCAGGAAAAAGCAAGGTCTCAGCATAAGGACCCATCTTCCGCATTTACCTATCACCAAAATGGTCCCAAGTTCCATTACCTAAAGCTTTTCGAAGACTGTCAATGATTTTTTCCAGAGCGTCTAGGCTTTGAATCTGATAAATTGTTTCTCTTTCCTTTTCTGTGGGAAAAATTAAGCATAATGATTAAAATTTGACAGTTACGGTTTAATACCAAACTCATGGTTTCTTTTCAATCAGGCCATCTGGCTCTTGACTTCAAATTCTTACCTTCTCCCCTGTACTGTCTCCCAAGTTCCCATGTCCCACCATAAGCCTTTCATTCTCTTCCCTGTCAGTTCATAAAGGCGATGGGAGAGTCAGTTGGATTTCCTTTGTTAAAGTATACACTGGCTATTCATCAACAAGTCCGCAAAAGGCGATGTGTGTACTTTTTCTTTATCTTCCACTCCCATGTCATCAGACATTCATTAGAGTATGACAGGTAACACTAAGAAGCCAAATATAAAAGACTATGCTAAAAAAGATCAAACCTCAGGAAAAGAAAAAATTCCATTTAAGTTCAATCATGCCTCTTACTAGTGTAAGAGAATAATTCTAGCTCAGGAAATGGAGTAAGTTTCCAAGAGGTTCCCCTGCTCAGCATAATAAGAGTAGTAAGGAACTTTCTCAAACTGATTAATTCTATCTATGAGATACAATCTTGTCATACTTAATGACAAAAAACTGTTTTCTACTGAGGTCTAGAAAATGCCATGGATGCTCACTTTCACCATTTCTATTTAAACTTTACTAAAGGTCTTGGCCAGTGCAATATGGCAAGAAAAAGAACAAAAAGTCATAAATGTCAGAAAGAAAATTAAAATATGTCCTTATTTGTCTGTGATTGTTTCCATAGAAAAATCTTGGGGAACTCATAAAACAGCTTTTATAGTATTAGGGTAAAGTCTTGGGCCTAATACAATACCTAGTTAATTCTTTTTGAGGTACAGAGTTTTAATTCTCTAACTCCTCCAACAGTAGCAGAGCTTTGCCTGAATCTTGAGAGTATGAGCATTTGTTATTCCTCTCTCTGAGCAGAGGGTTTTGCTTCTTCCCTTTCCCAGAATAAACAAGTAAACAGAGAAAAAGCTACAGCTCTTTTATACAGTACAATTCTAACTGATAAATGTAGAAGAAATGATAGAAATAGAAAATCTCTTTTTGGCAACTACTACAGTCAAGTTTTGAAGGTAGAAAGCAAAGGAAGCTAAATTAGTAGTGAAAATATGATGAGAAATAGTACATTTTCATAGTCTGAAAGAATCTCCCTACAAGATATTAATTATCTACAAGTGAAAAAAATGTTAACTTGATTATGGAGAAACTTAGTAGACACCACCTTGAATAAGTGATGAAGGTAAACGGATCAAGGTAATGAGATTTAAGTCAAGCACATCCTCCAGTGCTATGCGGAGAAAGGCATAGCATCATTTCTTCAACATTCTTGCCAAAAATATATAACCTGAATCTAGTCATTCAGAAAAACTCAGATTGAAAGAGACTCTACGAAGTAACTAGCCAACACTCTTCAAGGTCATTAGAGATGAAGCCATATTAGGGAACTTCCCAGATTGGAGGACAGGAAAGTGACATGACAGTTAAATGCAAAGTGGAATCCTGGGTAATCCTGGAAGTTAAAAAAAAAGGCATTAATAAGATAATTGGGCAAAATTTGAATCAGGTCTGTAGGCCATTTGACAGTATTCCATCAATGTTAATGTCCAGGTTTTAGTAATTGTTCTCGAGTCTTGTAAGATGCTAACGCTGAGAGTACTGGGGAAAGGGAACATGGGAAACTCTTTGTACTGCTTTTGCAGATCTTCTGGTAACTCTAAAATTATTTCAGAGTGGAAACTGTTTTAAATGCTCACATTGTCTTTGTTTTTCCATCCCGTTGTTTTCCTGTAACCTATTTCCCAGACATACTGACTCTCACACGTATACACTCGGGGTTGTGTGTGGACACACACAGCAGCAACCCACTTCCACTAATAAGTAGTAGCCAGAGACAATCTGCTTATCTACAACATTTTCTAATAAATATCTTTATGCAGATGGACCATCATAACGTTTGCTGAGGATGATAGTTCTCCATCTCACTCAGTAATTTCTTTCCTGTTCCCTTTGCAGCTTGAAGGTTAATGTCAGGAAGAGAGAGAGAAACAGATCAGCCTTAGTTTCCCTTCCCAGCAGGTGAAGGCAATGCTTTTCCATGGGTTTCGGAGACTTCATCCATTTCCTGCCCGTGGGCCACTCCACCCTTCATGGAGCTCTCCATTCAGGTTTCTATTATGACCAAACATAAGGCTAAGCTTTTGTCTCCTCTAGCAAAACTCGAACTTCCTCTTCATACCACATCCATCGGTCCTGCCTGGGTGCTAGTACTCAACTTATCTATAGCCTGCTATGTGAGAGAGGGCAATCCCTTAACAGAGGAGTGAGTGCCTCAGTTCCTCTATCTGAAAAATACAGAATGAGGGTTAGAAGAATTTTGTTCTCTAGTTTGCAGAGCACAGTCCGCTTTTGCCATACTGAAGCTGTTGCCACCATAGGAGTCATTTGCTAGCTGAATTATATTCAAAATAATCTAAATGATTAAAATGAGAAAGACAGCCATGATGCAATGTTTAAGAGTTACAGCCAAGCCAGACTTGGTGCTCTTCTGATCTGCCCACCACCAACGCAGCTCTCCTCCCATTTGTAGTATTCCTCATGTAGCTTAAGGCAGAGGGGCCGCACATTACTTAAGACAGGAGATGGGTCTGCATGCATGCCAGAGAATCGCTAGTGCTGCCTAGATGTTTTTAATTTGCGATCTGCACATTGAAAGCGGGAATGCCACTGGTATCCACCTTGCACTCATGCACACTGTTTGCACACTCTAAAAAAGCCCTCATGCTATGAATGGAGGTCCTTCGAAAAGTACGAGCCACGAGCTTTTCCAGAAACCAAGGGGCCCCTTTGCTTTTCATTCAAGCAAATAGGGGCAGGGTATTAAGCCAGAAGTGCCTGGCTTGCTCTCCCCTGGCCATAGCATTCTTTTAGAAACCATAACAACAATGAGCTTGACACCAGCATTGTAAAAGGGCAGACAAGGGCAGCGTTTCAGAACCAAATACACATTTGCAGCATTGCTGGTTGACCATGTCACTTACTAGAACCTTGGGCTTTCTGTGGGGAAGGGCACAGGGAGAGGAATACTGTGTAATGGGAGGCTGGGGTCTCATATGGCTTCCTTTCATTTGTCATACATTTTTGTCTCATATGCTAAGTTTTAGGGACAGACATGGACTCTGCTCTGGGCTCACCAATTGCCTGGCCTTATGCTATTGAACAGTCTCTGTCTCATAGGCTTGTGGGACACTGGCCATTACTCAAGAAACTGGTGGGCCCAAAACAGGATAAGTGGGCCACCACCCACAGCTGCTCATGGGTAAACCATCCCAAGAGCAGTCATGTCAGAGGTGAATTCTTAGCCCTCCAGTTAGGAGTGAGTGGTCCAGAAAGCTTGTTCACTGAGCTGCTGCTGGGATGGATGGGCAAAAAGCAACAGCGTTCTGGGCTTCTCTTTCACTGGGTATCAGTTCATCAAGACAGAGTGGAGCAGGTTCTACACAAGACGGTGGTCTGAGGATGCTGCTCTCTGTTCCTCCTCACCACCACCCTCTTCTTGGCAATCCTGGACACCATCTCCTTTCTATGCCCTAGACTACAAGTTTGTTTCTGTTAGGCCCCAAATCCCCTCCCAGGCCAGCCTTCACTCACCCGTCCCCAAATTCTTAACTTCTTTTTATTTTCAATCCCTAAAGCAGCAGGTCTTGACTTGGTGGTTAGAAACAAAAGAATTCAATTAAACACATTCTTTTATATTAAAATGTGGCATTTGCCTTGGGGCCCAGATAAATCTAGTGCATGTCCCTGCAGCTCAGGGAGCTATTCAGGGAAGAAGGGCTCTACGGAGGCCCTCAGACCAGACCAGTCTCAGAATGACAAAGTGGTGGTTGGCAGTCCCATCTGCAGCCATCCACGCACATGTGACAGGTTTGGAATTTTCATGCTCCCTCTGAGGACCTGGTGATCTGGTGGCTTTTCTGATAGTAGTTTGCCTTATTTGGTCCTCTCTCCCTTACCTTTTAACCCCTGACTCAGACCCTTCCCCCTTGACTCTCACTCTCAGCCTGTCTCAGGATTTTCCGTCTATTTTTATCTCTTCTGTGTCTTCAGTGAATTCAATGGGCATGATGCAGAGAGAATGTGTCCTTGAGACCACTTCAGCTCACGGGCAGTCCATTCAGAATAAACTCACCCTGTCACTTCTATTGTGGGTCTACTTCCAAGAAAAATGTCCAGATGTATTTAATTTACAATGATGAGGCGATATGTAAAAGTCAATGAGTGGGCCAGGTCCAGAGGTGTTAGAAATATTAATTGTAACTAGAATTCCATTATTGTTCAGTCCTTGCAAACATGAGAGGCTGGCTCACTGGAGTAGGCTGTTTAGGGGAAGGATTGAAATGCAGGTTCCTGGGCCCACCTGTCACATGGTAGGGCCTGGGAATATGTATTTGAGTCAGCTCCTCCCCCCATGCTTGCTATACCATCGGGCTTGGGAGCTGTGACCTGGTCCCGCCTCTAGGCCCACCAAGACATCTCACAGGGGTATCACAAGAGCTGCACAGGTACCTCTTCTTTTGTTCAGTCTTTAGAGTAAAGAAAAGATCTGTCACCATGGGATGCTGGGTCCTCAGCCTCAGAGACTTGGCACACTGGTTTTCATGTCAGCCAACTTGTCTGTTGGAAGGATGCTTTTTCTTATTCTTGGGGTATCTTGGGGGGACACTCTGGGCACTTGCCACTCTGCCCACCCCAGGGGAGGAGCAGTGACTTAACTAAAAGTTTGGGAGGGGATATGCGGTGTGACTTCTGGCCTCCACCTGCCTGCGGGGACATTTCTTCCAGCTGCTATAGGCTCTAGTTTTCCTTGGTCAGACCCACGGCCAGGGGTGGAGAGCTGGTGGTCCCTCTGTTCCGACAGAGATGGGAAATCTGCTTAACCCAGGGGAAACAGCTGTACTTCCCAACAATGTTTTCCATCCTCCATCAGGGAACTGTCTCCATTTGCATCTGTCTGGCCCCTCCGTCCTCCTCACTATGCTCTGAACTCAGGTAGGGGAAATACGGGGTACATTTACCATTTGAGAATTGTCCATCTTCGTGCCCAGAAAAGAGTTTGTTTTCATGCTTATTCGTATCAGTCTGATCATACATTTTAAAATGGCCTTCTTTGATGAAGAGCATGGAAAGAAATGGAGAAAAACATAAAGGTACACTCTTATGAGTATTTTGGTCTACCCTTATTTTCAAACATTAGAGTGGACTGTTAATACGGTTTTCAAGTTCTATTGAAAGTGTGCATTGGAAAGTTACTATGTAAACAGGCATCATTTGACCTCCCTGAACCCAGCAGTCGGGGTCTCAGCGGATGTTGGGTGAGCTAATCTGAGGAAGTAGAACTTAAACCTAGATGCAAAATTTCAAGAAAATGCTAAATTTCCCTGCTGCTTTATGCATTCATGCTCTGCTTATAGATTTGCTGGTGTCTGGTGCTCTCCTTAGCAAGGGTCGACCAAACATTCTGTCTTGGTTCTCAGTGTGCTGTTTTATGTGTGTATGTACATTTTCAACAACATGAAGCTGCACTTTGGAAAAGCATGTTCTTTGTTTTGCTCACTACACACAGTGTGACCTTGGGCAAGTCCTTTTTCAGACCTTAGTTTAAGCCCCTGATAATCAGGGTCATGGTCACTCCCTTAGCACTTCAGGAGCTTAAGTGCGCATTACACGGGCTGGCTCACTGAGAGGTCCTATTTTCTTGTGCTCTAGGTTACTGTAGTAGCTGAGCCCCATTTTCATTCCAAATGTACTTGCTTGCACATGCACCCCAAGGGCCACCCCCAAATGATGGGAGCCTGTCTCTGCTAGCCTAGGTCTGACCTTCCCAGTCTCATGCAAGTTATGGGAATGGTTTGGGACAACTGCTTCTATCACATTACCATTTGCTTTTGCCCCAGAAGTAGCTGGCCTTAAATGCTAAAATGTTGGCATTGTGCACTTAATATTAGACCTTTAAGAATATATGCAATTATGAGTTTAAAAGATGTATACTTGCTTTTTTTCTTTGTTTTCTTTGATTTTCCTAGTAGTCTTTTTGTTTCGATCACTGTTGATTTATTTGGATCCAGCATCTCTTGGACTAGAATTTCATCTTGGGAAAAGCATACAAGGACTCATTAAAGCCAGAGATGCAAAACCCACACCCTTTTGCTCTACATGGACCTACAGTGGCCTGTGAATGCAGTGACTAAAAAAGGGAACTCAGGACTTGGAGTTGGCTTTCTAAAGAACCTTGTCTATGGACTAGTGGTTACCAGGGGGAAGAGAGAAGGAGGAGGGGAAAAAGAGAAAAAATAATAAAATGTTAAAAATAAAAAAATAAAACAATAAAAAAAAAAATAAAGAACTTAGTCTGAGGTTCTTAGTCTGGGGAGATCACTGGCTCCCTATGTAACTTCTGAAAAACTGAGATCATCCAGATATGCTGGACAATAAACATTGCCTCCCAAAGACACAAGGCATTCCCCAACCTGTCCCCATGTATGCACAAATGTCTTTCTTAATTTCAACATAAGACTATAACCTAACAGACCAGGGCTTTGTGTTGGATGGACCCAACCCACATTCTGGTTCTGCTCTCACCAGAATGTGATTTTGACAAGTTTGTCTTTGACTTTAGGTTTTCTTGTCTGTAAAATGGGATCTGTATTTCATCAGGCTTTTTATGAAATTCAAATAAAGCAGTATATGTAGGAAGCACTTAACACAATCCAGGACAAAGGCAGCTGTGTTTCACATCTGCAACACAATGATCACAGTGATCACCATGACCAGCACCTCCGTCTGTGCAACACAATGGGCACACTGACCAGCCCTTTCACATGCTGGGTTGGTGAGAAAGAAGACCAATCTGCCCTGGTTTGCCCATCTTGATTTTTCTGGTTTAGTATGAATATCCAATGGGAACCCCACAGTCCCAGGCAAAGTGGACAGCTGGTCACCCTGGTTTCCATTCATGTGGAATGCATGAACAAAGGGGGAGAAGAACTAAATGTCACTGGAAACAAAGATTTTACCAACATACACAGGAAACATTCTCCTAAATTTCTGTGACATTCCTACTCAACAGCTACACTCTCCTCCCTCCTCCCCCAGAGAACCTGGACTTTCCTGGGCAATGTGTGCACCCCAATGGAGCACTCTGAGACCCCTGTGAAGAATTTTGCTTCATCTGATAAAAGAGAAATGGCTTCTGGACCTTCACCCCCACATCTTCCTGCCCTGGAAGTGACTGTGATGTCTGGGTTGTGCACTGCATGCATGACCACAGGGTACTAGCTTGAGGGATGGCCAGGTGACCTCAGAGACATGGCCTCATGTCAGTGAGCTTCTGATAACACAGGAGCAGAACACCTGTATGGCTGAGCCACTGCCACTCAGGCTCTGCTTATATGGGCAAGTCATATTCTTAGCTGGTGCAGCTGCTCCGGCTATACCTGCTTCTACCTCGAGAAGATCTTGGCCGCTGTTCTGGTCCAGTTAATGTGCAAAAGAACCAGTTTTAAGTTTCTAAAAAAAATCATGGTGTCCAGTTAGATTTTGGGTCACAGAGAAGAATGGACATTGATGGGAGCCACAAGCATTTATTGAGCACCTTCTGTGGACCAGAAACTGTCCAAGTGCTGGAGGGTCATGGATGACCAAGCCCCTGGTTCCTGGTTTCTGTCCTGAGCAAACCAACTGTGTATGAGAGACAGGACTCTACAGATGTGACTGTGCAGAATATTTCAGCTACAACAGAGAGCCCACCAGGGGCTGGGACAGAGCGGGGGAGCCCCAAGGCAGGCAAGGACAAGCTGGAGACAGGAGCTTGGCTGACTAGAGCAATGAAGTGGTGCTCCTGGAACAGTCTGCTCCATGCAGGCAGCTGGGTGTGGTCTCCTGGAGACAATAAAGGCCATGGGAAGGTTATCCTTGCCTCAAACCAAACCACTTCCCTCCACCTTGTGCAACTTGTACCAGGTTATTTGGGAAACACCCACTGACAATCACCCAAGCCCCTCCAAATACAGACCAGATGTTTGATATAAGGAGGCCCCTTACCAAATACTGTAGCCACGTGGTCACTCAGATTTCTTAAACTTGATGGCAATTCAGTACTTGAAGCTAGGGGAAAAATAAAAATCCTAATAGTTTAACAATGTTGGTTGAATTTGCACTGGCTTCTGTCTAAATAGATTCAGTTTTGTGTTGCCCACCAGCCTGCTCTAGGGGATGGAGCCCTGCTTCAAGTTTCTGGGACTGGGTTCTTATCTGGAAAGTGGCAGGCAAAATGGTTGTGAGGATGAAGTAACACATTTGCTCATATGCTCTAAGCTGACACCTGCACGCCTGGGCAGCATTCACTGGTGCTGTCCTTTTAGTAGAATAAAAAATGTCCCAACTCCAAGGGTGACTCTGCCTGTGAAAATGTTCTAAAAACAAATGAAGAGAGACATGCATGTCCTTTTCTAAAAAACACACTACTATCTCTTTAATGAATGGACCCAACGAGTGCATCTAGAAACTTAAAAATATAATGTGGAGAAATGGAGAAAGTATGAAATGCTGTTGCATTTTGTGATTCTCTTTTTGGAAGGGGAGCACCCAGGGGAAATGGCCACCCTACTTTCTCCTCTTTCTTAAGCAAAGAGATCCCATGGGGTCCTGTTTACAAGTAGGAGCACAGTCTCGTGGGAAGACTCTGACTGCGCTCAGACTCTAGTCCTTCATGATGCCCCTGGACTCCTGACCTCAAGCCTTCCCAGCCTCGCTGACCTGGGCTAACCATGCTGGGGACCGGGCAGGGTGCAGTGACGCTGAGCACTGGTTCCCTTCACAATCTCCCACCAATGGTTTCTCCCACTCTACTTTCTTAGAACTGATATGTCCTGGTCCATTCCCTTGACTCGAGGTCAAGGTCGGTCTCTTCCTCCATCCCTCAGGTAGTGGGCAGGCTGACAAGAGAGGAGCCAGCACCCGAATGACTGGCAGGGCAGGGCCATCTTCCCCTTGCTGCAGCACAGAGCATTCAAGTGGTGTTTGCAGATGCTCAAGTTCCAACACTAAATGACAATACTGATTTTCAAATGGGTTTAATGATGGACAATCTGCATACCAATTGACTCATCTGCACACGCAAGGGCTTTGAACAATACAAGAAAACGATGTAAAAAGGTCTGTGCAGCGATGACAATCGCTTCCCAGTGTGCTGACCTTCGGTAAATGAAGCAAACAAAAGTACAGTTCTCTTCGGAGGAGACATTAATGCGTCATTGAGAATGGGTACAGCTGCGTCGTGCAAGCACTTTGTTAAAAATATTCTTTTCATTTTGTGTCTGTCCCGTAATTATAATGGGAGCATTGTGCACGTCAGCCAGTGAGCGAATGCAGAAAATATTTCTGTTTTGTGATATCCGCACGGCTTTTACAGTGCATTGTCAAGTGTAGCTGCGGTACCGTGTTTTGCCTGTTGTCACCTCTTACTGAGTTTTAAACCGCCCGGCGCCTGTGTTGTCGTGACAATTGACTGCTCTTTCTCTGTATTTCATGGTGCACACCCAGGCCACCAGAGAAGGCTTTCCACTGAGTTCTGAGGTTGTGCCCCGGTAAATTTGGGGAAAATAAGGCTGTAACCTCCATCATGGGGCCCATGGCTGCTGCTCCCCTTCCTCTCCTCGTGGTCAGGCCACCTGCGGGGCCAACAGCCACAGGGCCCACTGAGGCAGTAAGAGTCAAGCAAAGTAAGGAAAACCAATGTTCCTTTAAGAAAAGGAATGAGAAACTGCCCTTAACTGGTCTTTCCAGCTGGAGAAGGCCTTGCTGGCAGCTAAGGTTTTCAATGTCTGACAAGGAGACCAGGTCTGGGGAGGGGAGAGGCTGGGTTGGGGCTGCATCAGGAGCTCTCGTGTAATTCCTGCGTGTGGCACGGTTCCTGAGGACCTGGGAGTGGGGCAGTTGTAATCAGAAATGAGCAGACTGGAGGGATGGGCAGCAGCATGAGTGACCACATGACCCCACCTGTCACAGATCCTCAGCACCCCCAGCATCCCAAAGGACAATGTCTTTGGTAAGCACCGCCAAACTAAGATTCCTTAGGAAGAGGACACTGGAAATGTTGGCTTCTTACGTGACCTTTTCAGGCCCAGGTGACCACCTGCCTTCTCACCCAGACCAAGGACAGGCTGGACTGTCCCCCAGTTGACTCGAGGCCTGCATGGGCTGGAGGGTGAGTGGACCACCAGACCAGAATCCCTGCGTCCTGCTCTCAGGACAGGCACATGAACCCTGTGGGTGACTCTTAGGGTCTGCTTGCTGAGTCTTGGGAACTGGGGTGGGGGAAGGTAGAAGATGGAGCAAGACCAGGTGGTCTGAGCATGCAGCTTTGGGGGCGGTTTTGAGGCCTGCTCTTTTTCTGCCACCTTCTGACCTCTCTACCAGAGTCACCTCCATGGAAGTCTGTTCCTTGTCCATGGTTCCATTTCTCAACATGTAAGTGGTCAGGACAAAAGGTCTGGAGCCAAAGGAGGATTGCCCCTGCTTGGGTCTTGATTAAAACCAACAACCTGCAAAAGGACATTCTTAGACTGTGGGAGAGAGTTGAATATGGGTTGGGTGTTAGCCTATATTCAATTCTTTACAGAATTTGTGTTACTCTTGTTAGTGTTTGATGACATTGTAGATATTTTAGCAAAAAAAACGTTTTCATGTAATGATAAGACTCACAATAATGACAAAAGAATGTGTGTGCATGAGTAGAAAAAAAGATGGCAAAATGAATATAATTAAAATCAGTGATGGGGATACTTCCTACTATTCCTCTACTTCTGAGTAAGTTAGAAATTTTCCATAATAAAAAGTTGAGGTCTCCGAACCAAAATGGCATAGACGATAGAGAATTTGTTCTTCCCCTCTGGTGACCAAAACAAAGATGTGACAGAAACAAGGAGCAGCAGCAAGAAAAAATCACCTGGGATCTAGATGAACAAGCCATACAACTAGGGAGAAATCCAAGAAAGCACCCTGCACTGGCAGAAGGTAGGACGGGGCGAGGATGTGGGGCTGCCCAGTCCCTAGTGGCTGAGTGAGACCGAGACTGCAGCAGCAGCAAAAGCAACAGAAACCTCTTAAAGGAGCCACGTCTGCGAGTGGATTTTCCTGGTGATGGACCTGCTCACTCTGAGCACCAGTGTGGATTCGGCTGCACACAGGGGGTACAGGGACTTACAGGGAGACATTGTCAGAGTGAAGGCCAAAGCGAGACTCGCTCTGTATAGAAGTGCCGGTGGTATCCATTGTTCCTTGTCAAGCCCTTCCAGCTCCCTGTGCACAGGCACAGCGCCACCATAGCTGTGACATCATCAGACTGGATAACAGAGGTCCTCTGCCCAGAGGTTTCCCTGAAACCCGCCTCCCCCAACTCGCAGCTCTACCACAGGCACAACCAGGTATATCTTCAGCAAGTCAGTGCCTACACTCACGTTGGCAGCTGGCCTCAGTTTCTGGTGTGACCTTTTGAGGCAACTATAAGCACAGCATCTGTGGATTGCTTGCTGAATCTTAACAGCTGGCCCTGGAGGGACAGAGGCTTGGGTTAAGCTTGGCCTGCAGCTGAACCCCTCTCAGGACTGTGTCACTGGACACCTACTTCACAAATCTACACGAATAAAACTGGGAGACTTAGGAGCTTTGCTTAGTACATAGAAACAGATATGGAAAGGGAGCCAAAATGGGAAGGAAGACTAAAGAGCAGAAACTGTATGAGAGAAGAGAACAGAGATCCAGATATAATAGAGTCAAGCGATCCAACAGATGCAGGGTTCAAAACACTGGTGGTAAAGATGCTCAGTGAACTTTTGGTTAAATTCCGTGAGAACTTCAATAGAGATAACAAACATAAGAATGGACATGGCAATTATAAAAGGGAACCAGTCTGAAATGAAGAACACATTATCTGAGATGAGAAATATATTAAATAGAGAAAACAAAATGAATAAAGAGGAGGATCAAATGCCCTATCTAGAGGACAGGAAAGCCAAGGACGCTCAACCAGGATGGCAAGAGATAATGTGCCAAGACTATAAAAATAATTTAAGGAGCATGTGGGACACTATTAAGGGTCCAAATATCCATCTGATCGGCATAACTACAGAAAATCAAGATGTTGAACAGCTGTTTGAAGAAATAATGATGGAAAACTTCCTTAATCTGGTGAAGGAAATTGACATAAAACCCCAAGAAGCTCAGAGAATTCCCCAAGTCAGGGATCAGAGAGGCCTACACCAAGACACATCATAATTAAGATGTCAAAGTTTAAATACAAAGAAAGACCATTAAAGCAGCAAGAGAAAAACTGTTACTTATAAGAGAAAACCTATAAGACTGGCTGCTGATTTCTCAGAAGAAACTGTGCAGGGCAGATGGGCTTGGTGAAAAAATATTCAACAGGACAAAGACCCAGGATGTACAACTAAGAATAATTTATCTGGCAAAGCTATCATTTAGAGTTGAAGGACAGATAAAGAGCTTCCCAGACAAAAACAAGCTGAAGGAATTGATCACCACCAAGCCTGTATTACAGGAAATGTTGAAGGGACTTCTTTAAGAAGAAAAACCATGTGTCAAAAACAGGAATAAAGAATGGTAACAACTACATTCTTTAAATGGAAAAGAATTAAGTGCTGCAACTAAAAGAGTGGATGAATGGAAAGGAAAACAAGACCCCTAAACGTTTCCTATAAGAGACTCACTTCCGATTAAAAGACACAGACTAAAGGGAAGGGGATGGAAAAACATATGGTTTAATGGACCTAGAAGGCATTTAAGTCAGACAGGGAAAGATAAACACTATGTGATTTCACTTCTATGCGGAATCTAAGGAATAAAAAGAAGAGAGTAATCAAAAACGCTCACAAATATAGTGGACAAGTTGGTGATGGACAGAGGAAGAGGAGTTTGGATGGCTGGGCGAATAGGGTGAAGGGCTAAAGAAGCATAAGTTAGTAGCTGATGAATGGATGTGGGGATGGGGAGCATGGCATAGGGAATGCAATCAGAATAAATAGGGTGGCTAGGTGGAGGGAGAGAGCAACTGCGGCGGGGGAACCAATTTACAAACCATATAGATGTCTAACCAATGTACTGTATACTTGAAACTAATTAAAATAAAAAAACCTCACTCTCATAAAAAAAGAAAGTTGAATATTTAATGTATGCTACTCTCATCCAGAGTTATGAATTTTAAAGAGGGCTTCAATTTACCCTTTTCTCCTGGGGAATAAATGGTCAATTCTGGATGTAGGGAAGGGGAGGGATTTGTGGAGAAGAAGGCTAACCCCTGCCTGGTTTGGGCCCCAAGGAGGAGCTTGTTTTCCAACTGCCTCAACAATCTACTGTGACTGTACCTGAAATCATTCTTATTGGATAGAGCTCAGCTTCTTGCCAGCAGTACAGCAGCAGGACGAAGAGAGTCAGTCCTCTATTCACTACCATGTTCCCTCCAGCTGAAGAAGGAGGACCTTCCCCTGAAGGCCCCCCAGATCCCCCCACCTTAGTGTCCAGGATACTGTGGAATGTCCCGGGACCTGTGACATCACATTAGGAAGTTAGCTGGGTCTTGCTCTGTGTGGAGGAGTGGGTGGAAGCGTCACGCAAAGGAGGGAGAAGCTTGTCTGAAGCTGGGACATAATGGGGATCTCCTCTACTCACTCCTGTTTCCTGTTCTGGTCCCTTCTTCAGTCCTGCAGATATTTTGTCGAGTTCTACAGCGTCACCTGGAATCTTGTTAGCAATGCAGAGTCTCAGGACCCAGCTTAGATCTCTTGAATCAAAGCCTGCATTTTCGCTACAGCCCCAGGAGATACATGTGTACAATAAAGTATGGGAAGCAGGACTTCTCTTTTAACAGTTACTCTGGCTCTGTAAGGGAGAAAAAGCTTCTTTCCACCCTCTCATGGTCCTTGGCTGAGTCTGAACCTTAAATTGACAAAGACAAATTAACAGGAGGAAAGAACACATTTAAGATAAATTTTACATGAAATGGAAGCCTTCATAAGGAAACGAAGATCTGCAAAAACGGACCTAAGTATCTTTATGCTAGTTTTGATGGGGACTGGATAGCTTTGGAGAAATATGAAAGTCAAGGAGACTGTGATAAGTAGTAAACTCAGGGAAACTTAGCAAGGCTTGTTTGTTAGGATTCTTCCTGGCGTCCCTTTGTCCTCAGGGATTCAAGCCAAACTCTCAGGATACACAACAAGATGGAAAGAGAATCTCACCCATTGTTTTTATTGGTGACTCACAGCAGTTTGTCCAAACAGGTGCTGGTCTGTTGAGAACCACACACTCGCTGGTCTGTGGGGCTGCCTGGAAGAACAGGCTGTGGGACCTATCCCTGTGTTCTCCTCTGATTCTTCCTTTTATGACAAATGACACTAAGGATGGAGACAAAGGAAAACAATGGCTACCCCTGGAAGGGAAAAAAAATCAATAACAGGAGTACTCCAACAAAAATTTCTCGGAGTCATACTAGTCCACGAACTAACTATTACAATATAGTCTTCCACTCCAAACCTGGAGAGGAAAAGACAGGAGTGGCTTTTAGCACCCTCACTTGACCAGACTCATCAGAAATCCAGGGGGCTGACTTGGTAAGAATTCTTAACTTGCCAACTTTTTAGATAAGCTAAGACCTCAGCTATAGCCTCAGTGAGCAGCAAGTCCCTGCCCATCCTTGTTGCCAAAACTGTCGGGAAGAAATAACTTTTCCTCTACCCTATTTGGTTCTACAAATTAAACTATCAAAACACAGATTAACAGAAGAAAAGGCATGCAATTTTTATGAACATTTATACGACCAGAGTTCACAGAAGAAAAGTGAAACTCAAATAGGTAGTTAGACTCAGGGGCTTCTGTAAGAGTTTCACAAAGGGAAGGGTGTTTGTGCCTCAAGGGATGATAAATGATGAGAACGTGACTAGGAACTACATGGGGGAACTAATGAAAGATAAGGAGCACTTTGGTTAGGTCTGTTTGAACAAATTCAGGATTGACTCTCCATCTCCGGTGATAAAAAAGCCCTTTTTTCCTGGTTTTGGGAAGGGAGTCACATCCACAAAGGCAGATTTATTCCCTGCTCTTAGCACTTGAGAGAACATGAAGCTCTTCCTGTATCTGTTATTTCTTGATTGTCTTCAGCTCAAAATAATCCTAAGTGGCATATTTGGGGGTGGCATATTCTGCTACCCTTCAACCATTAGACAATATGCCTGTATATCATCAACTTCCCCAATGAAAGGTTGTTTTCAAAGCACTTTTGTAGTTGTTTTCACTTATGAAACTATTGTGTGGATCCATAATTTAGCAATATACAAATAACTATTTTAAAAACAGAAGCAACGCTAGCTATTATAATGTGAACTATTTTCTATATGAAAGAATTAAATGTAATTAGAGAAGTATACAAACAGTGGTTAATATGCTGCCTCTTGCAAAGACATATTCCAATTTATAATCTTCCTTTGTGGTGTATGTTGTCAGTGTTTAATCAGGCGTGTGAATGTATTCAGGTGTTGAACCATTCTATTAGCTGGGATGTTGCACTATTATTTGCTGAGCTGTTTATGTTATATTGTTGCTGGCTCTCTGAGCCTCTCTTTCTCTTGCTCCTCTTTCTCTGGTCTCTGCAATCTGTATAATTGTCTTCCTACTTTTGTCTTCGGAAAGCTTTAAACAGAGTTACTGGGAACGATTAACTGTGTCAGAATCACAAAGTTCTTGTGCTTTACAGAGTAATTACAGGGACAGGTTATGCTGATCCTTGCAGCGGTCCCCAACCTTTTTGGCACCAGGGACGGATGCTCCTATGAGAATCTAATGCCTGATGATCTGAGGTGGAGCTGAGGTGGTGATGCTAGTGCTGGGGAGCGGCTACAAATGCAAAGGAAGCTTCACTTTCTCACTTACCACAGTGCAGCTTGGTTCTTAACAGGCTAAAGACCAATACTGGTCCATGGCCCAGGGGCTGGGAACCCCTATTTTAAAAGGTGGGAAGGAATCTAGGTCTAGCGTGGAAGCCACCATGGGGTTGTGGCCAGTGGCCAGTCATACTCACCCTTGGAAGACACCAACCTTATCTTCTTTTTTTGAGGGTAAGCACTATGCTTTCTTTGTTTGTTATTCTTTGATTTTATCCATCTCGCCTCCCTTCCCTTCGGCAACCATCAGCCTTTTCCCTCTATGGGTCTGTTTCCGTTTTATTCATTTGTTTTATTTTTTTAGATTTTACATATAAATGAAATCATAGCGTATTTGTCTTTCTCTGTCTGACTTATTTCACTTAGCATTACACCCTCTAGGTCCATCCACATTGTTGCAAATGACATAACATCACTTTTTATTACTGAGTAATAGTCCATTGTGTGTGTGTGTATGTGTGTCTGTGTGTGTGTACACACCACTTCTTCTTTATTCACCCATTCTCATGCCTAAGCATGTTACCTCTGGGGACAATCTTAACCTGCCATAGCCCCGGTGACATTGGGGGCCTTCGGTCCTTTCTGCCAACACAAGAAAGAATTACAGATCAAGGGCGAACCAAAATGGTGTAGGTGATAGAGGCTCTGTTCATCCCTCTGGCGACAAAATCAAAGTTGTGATGGAAACAAGGAGCAGCATCAAGGAAAAATTGCCCAGGATAATGATTAACAATCCACACAACTAGGGAGAAATTCAATGCAACGGCAGAGGGTAGGACGGGGTGAGGACGTGGGCCTGTCTGGTCTCGAGTGGCTGAATAAGACGGAGGCTGAGGCAGCAGCAGACGCCTCTTAAAAGGGCCATGTTTGTGAGTGGATTTTCTCGGTGATGGACCTGCTCACTCTGAGCACCAGTGCCGATTTGGCTGCACACAGGGGCCACAAGGGACTTACAGGGAGACATTGTCAGAGTGAAGGCCAAAGAGAGATTCGCTCTGTACAGAAGTGCCAATGGTATCCATTGTTACTGATCAAGCCCTCTCTGCTCCCTGTGTGTGGACACAGCGCTGCCATTGCCATGACATCATCAGACTGAATAACAGAGGTTGCTCTGCCCAGAGGTTTCCCTGAAACCCCTCATCCCCCAACTTGTGGCTCCACCCAAGCCACATCCAGGTTATCCTCAGCAAGTCAGGTGCTCCTTGCTGAGCGGCGCCTAGACTCACACTGGAGACAGCTGGCCTCAGTTTCTGGTGTGACCTTTTGAAGCAACATTAGCACAGAATCTGTGGATTGCTTGCTGAATCTTAACAGCTGGCCCTGGAGGGGTAGAGGCTTGGGTTAAGCTTGGCTTGCAGCTGAACCCCTCTCAGGACTGTGTCACTGGACACCTACTTCACAAATCTACACGAATAAGACCGGGAGACTTAGAAGCTTTGCTTAGTACATAGAGACAGACACGGAAAGGCAGCCAAAATGGGAAGACTAAAGAGCAGAAACTGTATGAGAGCAGAGAACAGAGATCCAGATATAATAGAGCCAAGCGATCTAACAGATGCAGAGTTCAAAACACTGGTGGTAAAGCTGCTCAATGAACTTTTGGTTAAATTCCATGAGAACTTCAATAGAGATAACAAACATAAGAATGGACATGGCAATTATAAAAGGGAACCAGTCTGAAATGAAGAACACATTATCTGAGATGAGAAATATATTAAATAGAGGAAACAAAATGAATAAAGAGGAGGATCAAATGCCCTATCTAGAGGACAGGAAAGCCAAGGATGCTCAATCAGGATGGCAAGAGATAATGTGCCAAGACTATAAAAATAATTTAAGGAGCATGTGGGACACTATTAAGGGTCCAAATATCCATCTGATTGGCAAGATGTTGAACAGCTGTTTGAAGAAATAATGATGGAAAACTTCCCTAACCTGGTGAAGGAAATTGACATAAAACCCCAAGAAGCTCAGAGAATTCCCCAAGTCAGGGATCCAGAGAGGCCCACACCAAGACACATCATAATTAAGATGTCAAAGGTTAAATACAAAGAAAGACCATTAAAAGCAGCAAGAGAAAAACAGACAGTTACTTAAAAGAGAAAACCCATAGGACTGGCAGCTGATTTCTCAGAAGAAACTGTGCAGGGCAGATGGGCTTGGTGAAAAATATTCAACAGGACTAAGACCCAGGATGTACAACTAAGAATAATTTATCCGGCAAAGCTATCATTTAGAGTTGAAGGACAGATAAAGAGCTTCCCAGACAAAAACAAGCTGAAGGAATTGATCACCACCAAGCCTGTATTACAGGAAATGTTGGAGGGACTTCTTTAAGAAGAAAAACCATGTGTCAAAAACAGGAATAAAGAATGGTAACAACTACATTCCTTAAATGGAAAAGAATTAAGTGCTGCAACTAAAAGAGTGGATGAATGGAAAGGAAAACAAGACCCCTAAACGTTTCCTGTAAGAGACTCACTTCCGATTAAAAGACACAGACTAAAAGGAAGGGGATGGAAAAACATATTGTTTTAATGGACCTAGAAGGCATTTAAGTCAGACAGGGAAAGATAAACACTATATGATTTCACTCCTATGTGGAATCTAAGGAATAAAAAGAACAGAATAATCAAAAACAGACTCACAAATATAGTAGACAAGCTGGTGATGGATAGAGGGAAGAGGAGTTTGGATGCCTGGGCGAATGGGGTGAAGGGCTAAAGAAGCATAAATTAGCAGCTGATGAATGGATGTGGGGATGGGGAGCATGGCATAGGGAATGCAATTAGAATAAATATGTTGGCTAGGTGGAGGGACAGGGGAAGAAGGGTTGTAACGGGATCGTTTTATGAACTATATAGATGTCTAACCAATGTAATATATACTTTAAATTAAATTAAAAAATTAATTAAAATATAAAAACATGATAACAAATTAGAAGTGCTACAACGAGAAAAAATATAACTATGAAGGAAGACTTCAGGCTGGGGAGCGGTCTTTCATAATGTGACTTTTAAGTGGTGGCCTAAAGGACAGATTAGACTCCTAGGCACATTTCAGATTTTGAGAAGAGTGTTAGAAAAAATTGTGAAAAATTTTTAAATTGGAAAAAAACCCAACCAACCAAACAATTAAAAAAAAAAAAATAAGCCTTACAACTCTGTAAAGTGTAGAAAACTGATAGAAATGCTAATATTTCTTGTCCATAGAAATATAAATTGTGCCCAGTGTAATGCAGTTTATTATCACCCTGGGGATAGTGACCAGTTTTACATCTATTTATAAATTCATTTCAGCTTTTTACGGGCATGAGTGTGACAGTAATTTATTATTTGAAATAACTATAAAATGTGACTAGAGCCATTCTTTAAATGACTATAAAATTTTGAATTCTTTGTAAGTTCTCAGTCTGAAACTATGAGCTATTTATATATCTCTGTCAGTAATTCAGAAAGGACTGTACATCTATGGGAGTGTAATGTTTTTCTATTTCTGGAGGGTATTAATAAATCAGATTATAAAATCTCTTAAATTAAAGGAGCTCTGTCCTGTTGGCTTACAGATATAAATAAGCACTTAAATAAATTGAAAATTCCTAAAACTCTGGGAAAATAAGAAAATAAAATTGAATTAAATTTAAAGCATTCTTTAAATGTGCTCTTATAAAACATTATTTATATAATATCTAACTCAGAAATGTTTTAAGAATTCAAGTATATGTATTAAGCAGATCTTTTACAAGCAAGACTAATTTAATCTAAAAATATAGTTTAAAAATCAGCTGTCTCTGGTTTATTGACATTAAAATGATTAACTACTTGAGTTTGCTTTTTTAAACTAAAAGAGGTAAGCTAATATGGCCCCTCTAATGTTTCAGATTAGAAAATCTGTAAGTTTGTGTTTAAGTACACTGAGGCATTATTCTGATGAGTTTTTTATTCCAACAGTAGTTATGTTTTCTATTATCAGCTTGAAGATAATTTCCTAGACATTTAGATAACTTACAATCTTGGAATGTTTTCAAACTGCATTAATTAATGGATAATATTTGGATACCTAGATACTTTTTAAGTAAGATAGAATATTAAAACATAGATCATGTTGAACAAATCAAAAAGAGTCAGGGGCTTTGGCCAGAAGTAAATAATAAAGATTGTTCAAGGGCCTTAGACTTTGCAAACTGGAAAAACAGCTAGGCAAAACCCCAGAAGTATTCTGAAGAAGAAAAAAAAGTTAATAGCTCTTATAGTAAAAAGCACATTCTTGAGAAGAATCAGTTCTGCATTCTTGGCCTCTGGGTTGGTGCTAGATGGGAATCCTCTAGATAATTGGTGGTCTGGATAATGAATGTCAGGTGGTCTGGTTACGTGCACATTCTTTCCTTAGTCCTTCAGGGGGCAATCAGAGGGTTATCTGGAGGTTTGGTGTATATTCAGGCACTGATACAGAATTGAACAGTTCAAATATGTAAGTTCCCAGGCCAGTTAAAATAAGAGAATAGTTTTCTCATGCATCAAATTTGATTTTAGTAATTTTGTTTTACTTGATTTTAATAATTTAGTGTCTTTACTATAGTGATTCTATTTTATTCCTTCACTCTAGTCCTCAATCACTAAGCATAATTTTACGTACTTTGGCTGATTTTTATGTGCCTGAAAGACTATATCTTTGGGTCATGTTAATGAATGTGTTCAATTTTGCCACATTAAAAAGGAATGTGTGTGGCTTATAGGTAATACCATATTTGATAGTTTGCTGAAGTGTGTACGTATGACAGTGAGTACTAAAGATTTATCAAGGCTCTTGCTGTCCACAGTGTGTTTAAAATCTCATTGGACACCGATCAATCTCGCCCCTCAGTTTTCTTTATAAAATATGAGTGTGTGAAGGCACACTAGCAGCAACAGTGATGGGGAAATGCATGTGTGTGTTCCTTTGTTTTTTTTTCAAAGAGAAAGGTAGTTTTTGGTATCTGGACCCTTTAATACCCTTGAGACTTAATGAGGATTTTGACTTTTACTTATGCAGTTTATAAGTATTCACATTTATTACACTAAAAATTGAAACTGAAAAAATTTAAAATACACATTTGTTTCATTTGAAGATAGCAATGATAAACACATTGCATGTGAAAGGGTAGCACTATATGCAATCCCCAAATATGTTACAATGGCATAAGGATTATTTTGAGCTGAAAGCAACTGAGAAACAGATACAAGAAAAGCTCTGTCCTCCCCATCTGCTTAAAAACAGGGCATTCATTTGGAAAGGTGTCCCCTCTCCCCTTCCACTGGGAAGGGCAGAAGATAATCACCAGAGACAGCTCTGGATCCTTGTCATCCCAGAGAAGACACCCTGACCTTGCGCAACTTAGGTGCTCCTTTGAAGTTTCGTATCTTTAGGGACACAGATGGATGCCTGTTCCACCCTTCCTGCAGGCAGGACTGTGTGAGGGGCAAGTGGAAATAATATGTGTATTAAAATATCTTAAAATATTAAGAAATGAATGAATACTACCCAGATGAAAAAAAGTAAAGGCTGTTTAATTAGAGCTCATGATGGCAGGAAGTCAGCTACTTGGGATGGGCAGGCACTGAAAGCAGGCAGAAGAGTGGAAAGCTTATAGTAGACAAAAGGGACTGCTCAGGTAGGTCCTGATGGAGGCTGCTGGCTGGGAGAAGCTGGAGATACCAAAGGCAGGTGTCCCACAGAAGCCCATTTGGCTTTCTCTGGTTGGTCCTAAATTGTAAGCAGGGACAAAAGTTAGGAAAACTATCAGTTATTGATCAAGTCCTGGCCATTTGAGGCTGATTGTTCCAGAAGTTTTCACTTAGCTTCCTGGATTGTCACTAGAGATAGCCAGCTGGCTCCTATGAGTCTGACTTAATAAAGTAGGCTGCTTCCTGGGTGTTTATCGTAGATAAGGGGTTGGTTTCCTGGGCAGGCTGTGGCAGGTTTCACATCAAAGTTCTATTTTTTGTGTGTTTTGACCATTTTCCATGGGTATATTCAGTTTCTAAATATGTATGAAAGACATAAAATTCTGAATATGTGACTGAATTGATTTATGAAACTAATGTTCGCTATTTCTTAATAGAATATTCTTAAAGAAAATCCTCAAATGTTACTTGAACTAAGTAGACATGTTCCCAGAAACTTTCTTGGGAAAGCAACAGCTGCTACTATTTAAAGATCCTCTTTGAATCCACTGCCCGGAAAGCTGAGCTGTGAAGTTTTCTTCCCAGCTCCTGGCTCAGAGCAGGTGGAGGGGTGAGGGGAAGCAGTGAACAGAATTAGTATCCCCAAGGTATTCTGCTCATCACACTGTTCTTATATCCTGAATCATAGAATTGGAGGGGCCTTTAAAAATGACCTGCCCTGAAAGAGCATTTGTAAAATTAAAAAAAAAAAGTTCAACTGAGACCAAGACACAATAATCTTACTTGGCATCTGATTATGGGATTAAAACTTCCAGAAAAGTCAAGTGGAAAAGGTGGTCATGAAAGGATGAGATGAGAAGCTGTGCCTGTTGGGGCTGACAGTTTCATCAGAGACTTTACAGGAGGATGAACATGAGGAAGGCTGTTCTGGTACCCTCTGGTACTACCTGACTTCAACGGGCTTTGTACAGACTGAGTTAAATTGGCTAATAGCCTCCTCACCAGATGTTTCTACTTTTCTGAACTGGACAACGTCACAGCTACATGTACTCAAAAACCTCTTGGCTAAACACTTTCATTCCTATCTTCTGTTTAAGTTTTCACTTCTTTAGCAGCAGGCATCTCCAAGTATTTTTTAAGTAAACTTAGAAAAAAAAAAAAACCCCAAACCTCCATAAAAATGGAAAGTAACAGCACAATAAAACATATTTTCCTTTGAATCATTTGAGAATAAGTTGAGGTCATGATACTCCCTCATCCCCAAATACTTCAATATGTATTTTTTATGAGCAATGGCTTTCTCCTACACAACTACAAAATAGCTATTAAAACCAGGAAAATAACACTGATGCATTATGTGATAATACTTTCCATAAGATTACCACCATCTAATCCTTGGCCCTCTTTTAGTACTAACCCTAAACTCCAAGTTTAGTAAGATGATGAATATAAGATGAATAGAATCAAGTAAATAGCTTTTTTGTATGTTAGTAATAACCAGCTATAAGATGTGATAAATCACTTGTATATGGGTTATAAAACAGAAAGCAACAAAAGAACAAACAAACTTATAGACACAGACAGCAGAAGGGTGGCTACCAGAGGTGTGGAGGGAGAATGAAGAGAGTAAAGAGGGTCAAATTTATGGTAACAGAGGGAAACTAGAACCTGGGTGGTGAACACACAGTGCAATATACACATGATGTATTATAGGATTGTTCACTTGAAACTTACATAATGTTATTAACCAATGTTACCCCAATATATAAAAATAAATATTTTAAAATAAATAATAAATTTAAAGGGTGATAAAAATAGTCTTCATATTATCGCAAAAACTATACTTTATGAGGGATATAACCCTAACATACCCAACAGAAAATATACAAAAGATGGCTGGTTTGGGGGAAATGTAATAAAGTTAGGTATTTCCTCTTAACCACCCAGAAATGATCCCAAAGCTGAAAAGAGAACAAGAAACAGAAATGCAAATTCCATCACATAAAATATAAAGGTATTTAAAACCTGAGCTCTCTAAATAGCAGAAAGTGCTGCTGAAAGCAATTAAGGTCCATGGAGTGTAGGGAGTTAGAGAGTGCAGTTAAAAATAAAGAAATAAATAAAACTAAAGAAATAAAAAGGGACATTACAGAACAATTTCTATGACATTGTTAAGCTTATGTGTTAAAGAAAACTCACAGAAAATGACACTACATAGTTTAAACATGCTATGTATTTTCTATGCGAACACAGGCATGTAAATGCATAACAGATCTGAAAAGACATCAATTTGATTAGAGAGTTACCTATGGGAAAGCAGGAGCAGGGACAGGTGAAGTACACATGTTCAAGTGGAATGTTAGCTTTAGCTATTGTGTTTAAGTTTTTGGAATTGCTTTAAAATGCTCTCATATTGGTTATATGATCAAAATTTGATTAAAAAGTTAACTTAGAAAATTACTGATTCTTTCTCCTGTTGTCAAGCAATAGAGGTCAGACCAGGCCAAATTATTTTCCTCTTAAGTGTCTCCAACTGACTTCAACTTGCAGAAATGTAGCTGAAGATGGTCTGAAACTATTAAAGAATTCTGGGAGAAATAGAAAATCTTTCTCTGGTTTCTGGGGAAATAGTTACTACATCCACATCACTACAAAAAATTCACAGCTCAGATAAAGGTGAGACACAGGCTGGATGCAAAGGAATTTTGATAAAACTTTTAGAATGGGCTGTTTTGGGCTTCCTCAAAATATGGCTGCTGGGTTTCCAAAGCGAGTGTTCCAAAAGAGCCAGGTCAAAATATGTGATATTTTAATGGTATCATTTAGCCTCAGAAATCACATAACATCAATTCAGCCACACTCTATTGGTCAAGACTGCCACAAAGTCTGCCCAGATTCAAGTGGAGAAAACTGCTGGCTTGATAAAAGTAACATCAAGGTCACATTATTAAAAAAAAAAAAAAAAAAAAAGAAAGAAAGAAAAGAAAAAAGAAAAAAAAAAAAGAAAACCTGTGGAATCGGCAATGTTGTTGGGGCTGTTTTTGGAAATTACAACCTGCAACTGAACCATATGCAAAAGAGCATTTGAAAGAAGTTCCAGACATCTGTGCTTCACAGAAAAAAAAAATACTCTATTATACTTTGTGAAATGAGTTTAATAAATAATGGGGCATTTCAATAGACCATCCCAAATTTTTTAGAATCTGGATTTGGTGGCTTGAAGAATAAAGAAAATACCCCATCCAAAAACAGATATTATTAAGTCTATTGCTAAATTATATGGTATGTGATGATGTGCAAAAGAAGTATGTGAGTACGGAGGCCCCTGGGTCAGGCAGACTCATGCAGTATATTTTTCAGGTTTGTATTATGTTAATGCCACCGTTCCTGCTATTTCTCTTTTCTTTCATTCAATGTACCTTCTCCATCCCTTCTCCTGTTTGTCCAACTGCTTCTCAGCATGGCTCTTTATTTTCTTTGACAAGATGCATATCAACCCTGCCCTGCTGCCTCCTACCTTGCACTGACTTAAAAAATAATTCTTTTCCCATTCAGTGCTGCTTACACTAGCTTAGCACATATTTTTCTACATGAGATTCTGGCTAGAGCCTCAGTGTGTTTCTGAGTCCCCTTGTGCCCTGAGGTTTGGAGGCTGCACATTTATATTCAATCTCTATACCTTTGACCCATATTTCCATGATGGGTACCGTCAATTCTTGCTTTTGGCTTCTCGGCACTGTCCCCCTGGCATGCAAGTTTAGTGCAGCTGCCACTGTTGCTCAGCTGCATTCAGCTGTCAGGGCAATCACTCCATGCTACCCTCACACCACCCACTACCATTTCCAGGAGAAACCTCCATGTATTCTCTGTTAAGGACTCTGTGGACTCATCCCATTTGTGAAATCAAATTGCATTGGTGTGACTGGAAATGAATGGTGGCCCACTGAGCTGGCCTACAGAGAAGCCATACCTAGCTGAACAGATGACACTAAAAAGGTTCTCAGTCACCCATTGAGGCCTTCTTCCTTGCCTGGCTCCCATACCACAAGGATGACCAAGATTTCTGTGGTCATTGTGCCCTCTTGACATATGCCCAGGAGCTAAGGCAGCCAGAATGGCATTTAGGGCCAAAGGAATTTGGGACAGACAGTATCGCTAATCATGGGCCTCGAGGCCTTCTTTAACCTTTTCTTTTTCCTGTTTGTGGCAAGGTGGAAAAATGAGCTGATCCAACATCCTCCTGGACTACTTTTAGGTCTCAACCCGAGGCTCAAAAGGATTTCTAAAGTGCTCTCAAATGATGCCTCTGTAAAAGTGAGACCTTTTTACAGGTGCTTCTCCTAAATCTTTTGTACCTTGCCTTTCTCTTCCTGTATACAAATGACAACTATGACCATAAGTGAAAGTCCTGATCATTAATAAAGCAACTGGTTTGATGTCTGAAAGCTAAAAAGAAATTAGAGCACTAGAATTAATCCTTGACTAGACCAAAAGAATTTAAATCAATAACCTTTGACAGGAGGCTTAATTTTTAAAGAGGGTTAAATTTTATATCTCTAATCATTTCTTGATTGTTTGGTTTTAAATTTTGTGTACCAAAGTTTTAATTCAGAATAAATACAAAATACTCTGGGCCACCTCCCCAGACAGTCAACATGTGCTTCAGGAATGCAGGTGAACTTGTGCCATCACCTGCTATGAAATCATCAAAGGCTCACCAGAGTCATCACACAAGCTGCTGTTTTGTTTCCCAGGCCCTTGCTCACTCTTTTCTGATGTCACAGATAACATTTATCGAGCACTTACAAGTCCTCACCAATTCTCTACACGTTGCATGGATTCCTCAGAATTGGCTATATTGTGACCAAGTCTTAGCTGTCTTGCAATATAGTCACACTTTTAAAATACTGATATGGACAAAAATGGGCCACATACTAAACATGGTAAACTCAGGGGAGGCCAGCATGTCAGGTTTTACAAACTCAGAGACCAAAAGTAACCATATAGGATGGTCTAAGCATAAAAATTTCTAACTAAAAGCATCATGGTGGCTAGTCATGCCCTAGGCCCGTAGTATCCTTGACAAAGGTCAATCTTTACCTCAAGCACATCTGTCTATTGTCTTTTTGCATCTGAGATAAAGTATCTTTGAAATGTCAGAGTAATCTCCTTTTTCCAGATCCCTCAGGGCACAACCTCTAACCAGAGAGGGAGGAGTGGGGTGGGGGAGGTGGGAGTGGAATCACAGAACTCCTCATCACTATCTTGTTGCCCATTGTATCTCTATGTGCTGTAAATATTAACTATCCTTTGCTCATTAAAAAGAGGTATTTGTCTCTACCTTTTATATTTTATCCAATCCCAAAGATTATCCTGCTTTTCTTTCTCCTGCTTCCCTAATCTACCACCAATGAATTTCAATATAAGTCCTTTTACATCTCCTCCTTTGATTCTAATGTATAAAATAAACTGTAAGACTGTCATTCTTCAGAACACTTTCTTCATCTGTTGAGATTTTGCTTCCCAGCAATTGTCATCAGTTTGGTTCAAATAAACTCATAAAAGTTCTCTGCAGGTTTTGATGTTTCTTACCTTGACACTAGCCACATTAAGAGAATGATCATTTAAGTAGCTACTCTTACTATGAATGTTGTTGCCATCCCTGATTCATTCTTGCACTCTTAAAATAGATTGGTTTGCCATTAACAGTTGTTTCTCTGGTGAGAGTCTGTTTGGTGAATGACGAGTCCCACAGTCACACCACTTTATGCTGATAATGCCAGGCGCTGGCCCTGTTGAAAAGGGTGAGATGGCTCTTTCTTGAGGCCCGTTCCAGTTTTGGCCTTTCTGTTGTGGCCAGTGAGTTGTGATGGAGACACCTGTCCAACAGGAAGCAAACAGAAATCCCAGCTCACTGATGTTTAACTCAAGTCCTCTGACAGGCTCAAATGGCCATGCATCGTGGGTCCAGCTGTCCCCGGTCCTGATCTGAACCAGTGACCTCGGAACCAGAGCCTTCTGCACAACTAGCTGAAACATCCTGTCACATGTTATTTTATTTTAAAACGTTGGCTTCCTTTGCAGAGTCCCGTGCTTTTAGTATCTGGGCTGTGGCCAGGTGGGCGGAAGAGCACCTGGTTGTCTAAGGACCTAGATTTTCCTGCAACTCTTACTTTTTATCAAAATCTGTGGACCATTCACTTGGGAGGATTAGCTTCCAAAAGGCCTGACCAGGGGTTGATTCCACATTACAGGCCTCGGCCTGAGGGGCAGAGGAGAGGAGGGTTGGAGAGCGTCAAGGAACAAGTGGTCACTACCCTTTGCCCCCCACTTCCACCCCCAAGCTGTTCCTCAGCTGGGCCTAACTGATCCCTACTCAACCTTGCCCCTCCCCTACTCCCTCCATGGACCTTGGGAGAGGATAACCTGGGAACTGTCAGGAAAGCAGTCATAGTAGTGGACTTCCGTCTTGGTTCTCCTCCTAAACTCTCCTTTCTATAATCTGGTTGCACCCCTTCCCCTAGTCCACCTATGAAAACAAGAGTCCCAGACCTGTGCACTAACATTTTGTCTTGAAGCCTAGTCTGATCCTTAGGGCCTTGCTTTCAGGGAAGATCGTTTGATGGCCAGTGCAGGCCTGCTGGGCTTCTGGAATTCTCTCTCTCGTGCTGCAGCCTCCCATCTGCTGGGACAGTTGTGAGTAGTGGGGACTATGTCATGTCTTCCTACAATAGGAGGCCGCTGATGGGGACCCTGGTGCTTCTCAGTCACATTCTTCCCACTTCCGGGCTCCAAACTACTTGAGGGAAGTGCTCAGGAGTCTGACAGACGAGAATTAAATTATTGTTCAGGCTGGACTTGAGACCAGGGCTTGGACCTGAGCCCCAATCTAGGCTTCCTACAACCTCCTCCTGCCCCAAACTGAAATTGCCCATTGAGGCGTAAGCTGGACAACCAGAGTCAGTCTGGTAGTTTTCCTGATAAGGGAGAGGTGAATGCCTGCGTCTGAAGACAGGCAGAGTCCTCAAACCAAGAGAGTCTAGAACATTCATGATCTGGAAATTTTTCAGTTTAACTCCTCTAGTGGGGAGGAATTATCAAAATGGGGAGAAAAGAAGTTTTCCTCCCAACATTTTATGAAGGCAGTACTTTCTATTTTATCAACTACAGCAGGTTGAATAGCATTCCCCAAAATTCACGTTTACCTAGAACCTCAGAATGTTCCCTTATTTAGATATTAAATTTTTGTAAAAAAGCTCGAGATGAAATCATTTGGATTCAGGGCGGGCTCACAATCCAATGACTAGTGTCATTATAGGAGGAGAGAATACAGAGAGACATACGGAGAAGACAAACGGTGTGAAGAGAAAGGCAGAGACGGGAATGACACTGTCACTAACCAAGGAATCCCTAGAGCCTTTGACAGGAGCGTGTCCCTGCCAGCACCCTGATTTCAGACTTCTGACTGCCAATACTGCGAGAGAATTTCTGCTGTTTGAAGCCACCCAGTTTATGATACTTTGTCATGGCAACCCAGAGGAATGAATACACAAGTGAAGGCAAATTTAAGGATGGAGGGATGGAGGCATGGAGGAAGAGGAGAGGGGGAGAGAGAGGGATGTTCTCTGTAAAACCTCTAGGACCTATGGTCTTGCTCATCAGGTCGAACATCCGCAGACAACATATACGTACACCATGTGACTGTTGGTAGGAGGTTGGGTCTAGTGCTCACCCTGCCCCTCTTTGAAGGCTTGCCTTGCGGTGACCACAGGCGGGTCACTGCTGAGCCTGCAGCTACCTCTTCAGTGGACAGGGAAGAGGGAGGATGCACCCACACTCAGCTCCGCAGTGTGAAGGCCCTCATTAACTGATCAGTGGTGGGTGCCGTGGTCTCAGAACCACTTCTGACAATCTGTTTCATGAGACTGTTTCCCCGACGAATAGTGAGTCATTATATTGAGTCACAATTTTTATTAAAGTTATGATATCTGATTCCAAAATATTTGAAAGTTTATAAATCTGCTCTTAGAATTGATTTAGGTCTCCCCCTCCCCCCGACCACCACCATAAGAATCTAGCTCCAATTCTATGTTATTGGCATCCCAAAGGTGATTTATTTTGGTCAAGAACAGGAAAAAGAAAAAAACTCAGGCAGAGAAACTTATTTTGAAAATTTCCTGCTTTCTATTAGATATTTTCCTTACCCCAAGCAGATTAAAAGCGAGATGGGGACCTGACGCCATAAGAGATGCTAAGGGAAGAGAGAGAGCCACTGATAAAGGGACAGTCTAGCATCCAGGAATGGCTTTCATGAAATTTTAAAATAATTTAAAACTGTGAGCTTTGTTAACATCAAGGGGTATTTTTATATGATTGAAACATGAGTGAAAGATTCCGTTAGTGTTTGTTGGATCACAAAATCACTTGTGTGGGTGTATGTTTCATATCTTAATTATCCTTTATAAGCTTGTAGTTTTTACTCCCCTTGTCTCTCTCTCCCACTCCCTCTCAAGGACAGAACCTGGATTAGCCCTCTCTTCTAGATTATCTTTTCTCCTGGATTAGCCTTCTTTCCTGGATGATCCTCTCTCCTGGATTGCCCTGTCTTCCTGGACAGCCCTCTCTCCTGGATTATCCTCTGCACTGGATTATCCTCTTTTCTCTCTTACACTATTTCTGTTCCTACAGCTCCTAGTACAGTGCTAGACTCAGAGTAAAAGGAAATGTCTGTTAAATTGAACTGAATAAACATCAAAAATCCAAATGTAACTTAATTTTTAAAAAACTATGTAATCAAATCGTGAGGAAGAAATATGATTGAGGAACATGAAAAAGTTATGGTAAAATTATTAAGGATAAATTATTCTATGTACACATGCAAAAGTAGACTCCATAACAAGTCTAGATTTAAAAAAAAATTATTTGCATAAATTATATTTAAAAACCAACAAAAGACCGGAAGGATGATGACAAAGGCAATATAATTTGTTTTGTTTAGTTTTTCATTAAATTATTGGGAAAGGATAATATAATTAATATATAAAGATTGGCAGGAAAAATATACCAATAAAAAATTGAGCAAAAGACAATAAACAAGCAATACATAAAAAAACACAGAAAATAAATATTCAATAAACCTAGAGAAAAATTTATTCTCACAAATAATCAAATTAATGAAATTAAAATATTATATCTTTCCCAATTAGAAAATATCAGGTAATTACTAATACATTATTTGCAAGGGTGAGATTTACACACCAGTGAGAGTAGCCATCAACATACCCCTTTTTGGAGAACAATGTGGCAATACTGTAACAAAGTCTTTGATCCATAATTTCCACTCCTAGGGAGTTATCTTAAGGAGTTATCATCAATGTTTATATAAATTTATCTATTAGTATTTTAATATGATCATTTAAATTAGTAATTTGTGATACTTTTAGCCATGGATATATGACATGTGAAACATTATATATGTGGAATCAGATGGAGAGTTACATAATCTCATTGAACATATATTAGTAAGAAATAAACTCCAGCGCACAATGATAAAATGAACTTATGGTTATTTACATGCAGCTGGTAGTTTACTTCTGGCCATTTGTCCTGCCTTTGATTCTGCCTTGCTTTGTCTAATCTTGGTGTCATGGCTCAACAAGGTCGCATGCAATGGAAGCATCTACCAGGGCCTCTGCACCCCGGGTCTGTGGTGAGGTGAACTTTCTTTTCATATGCTGCAGTTGTCACAGCTGCTGCCCTCACTCCTACGCCTTTGGCTCGCTACCCTCTCATTCATGTTTTAGAATTCTTCACCAAGTCCCCAAACCACCCCTGGTTAAATTAGGTCACCTTAGAGCATTTCTCAACTATTTTTTGAGAGAAGATTCTGAGGATATGACTTCACTTGGGCTTCCATTTTTCTATTTCCTGGCTCCCTCTATCTTGATGTGGGGATGTCACCCCATATTTTTAGGACAGTCTACATGATGATGACTCACCCCATTTTGAACGATGGCGCAGTGCTAGACCAAGTTCATATTATCTCGTTTTGTCTTATTGTCTTGCAAAGAGTAAACAGAAATTTTAAATGAAAGATGACCAGTTTAACGGAACAACATTTCTTGTTTTGTAAGATGGAAACCATCACGTTTTATCTCTCTACATATAGATGTACTTTTCCAACCACTTATTAATTTTTATGTAACTTCATTATAAATCAAATACAAAATTAATGTTTAGGGGGGAAATCTCTAAGATATTCTCGATTCTACAATCAAAATAAGCATGTATGTGGCCAACTTTTGTATTATGATAAATTGAAAACCAGGAAGTAGTAACTTGCCCAAGATTACCTAAAATATGATAATATTAATTTTTAAGTATTCAGTTTACATAGGAAATAAGACAAATGAGAACTGAAAAAAGGAAGCATAAGATATGATGTGAATAAAATGTGAGCTCTGTGAAAGCACAGACGGCATCTATTTCATTCATCATTTGATTCCCACCTCTTGGCTCAATGCCTGACACATAGTAGGTACTAAAGAAAGATTTGTTACATTGTTACTTAATGATAGAAAAAAGAAATAGCTCAGTCACCACCTCAACTGCTTTTGCTCATACAAGACTCTATAAAATAGAAAATCATGTCTGTCGCCCACAAGAAAATGCTAATTCATTGTCACAACTTTGTTGTATATACGATGTGAGAAAATGCAAAGTATGGCAAGATGAACCTGAAGCTCCTTATGTATCTTCCTATTTAAAATATGCTTTTTAAAATTCTTTAGCTTTATCTCTCTGTTGGGAATAGAATTTAAACCTCAAAAGTGCTTTTCATACCAGTAGTATTGGATTATAGGGCCCGCTCTACTCCTATATGAGCTGGTCTTAACTAATTACGGCTGCAAAGACCTGCTTTCCAACTAAGGTCACATTCGCAGGTATTGGAGATTAGAATGTGAATGTATCCTTTTGGGGGACACAATGCAGCTCAGAAGGCACAGCACATGGGACTCCTTGCCCCAGCCCCCCTGCCCTGGGTTGTGCAAGGACCCTGGAGGCTCGCAGTCTTTCTAGACCCCAGATTCCACTAGCTTCTGGCTCTCTGCCCTTGGTCTGGTCCCTCTGTGGCACAGCCCTGCCACCTGGTGCCCTCAGATACCTGTGGTTGCTGACACCACCAGCAGAGGCCTTCCCTCAGGGCAGCCCCTGCCTTCCCTCAGGACTCAGCTGGCCACTGACCCCTCTCAGAGCACACTTCTCACCCACCCTCCAGAAGCTTCCTCTTTCCAACCTGGCCAAGTGTTGACCCAGGACCCTTTCCTCCTTCACAGTCCCCAGAGGGCCCATGAAAACTATTTACATTTGTCTTGCCTTCTCAGAAAACAAAACATGTAGTGGCCTTGGTGAGCCTTTTTCCAACTTTTCTTCAAGGCGGCTCCACCTGCAGCTCTTTTCCATTGAAAGACAAGATTTGACTGCCCTCTTGGGGTAAGAGAGGCACTTCTGAGAGCTTCCAGGTGAGTGGCAGAGTGAAAGCTGGGGTAATCCTCACTAGCCCACCTAACCGTGCAGTTCTCAACAGGTCACTCTGCTACACGTTGATTCTTTGCAGTTTCTTTCCAACTATGTTATGGAAAGCAAAGGAAGAAAGGAAAACTCAGGAAAGGGAGAATAAATGCACTGAAAACAAGAAATAGGAAGAAATAGTAGAATAAAGGATTTAAGTAGAGAGGAAGAGAGAACATATTAGAGAACAGGGCAGTTTATAAGATGAATTACATGGGAATAGGCAGAGTTCATTAAAAATTTTGAAGACTTCTTGTTTCAAATAAACACATAACTGCAAGCCAACTCCTGTATGATTCAACTTATATGAGGTCCTAGAGTTGTCAGATTCAGAGCCAGAAGTAGCCACATTTGTCTCTTCTTGAATCTAGGTGTGAGGAGCTGGAGGGGAGGGAGTGGGGAGTTGTTTAATGGGACAGAGTTTCAGTTTTGCAAGATGAAAATGTTCTGTTGGTTGCACAGCAACGTGAATACATTTAACACTATAAAACTGTACACTTTAAAATGGTTAAGATAGTCAATTGAATATTATGTATATTGTACCACAATTGTAAAAATTTTTAAATAAAAAAAAGGTATAACACATTCTTCAGTTTGACATACGAACTGTTTTTCACCTCTCTGTTTATCTTTCTAGTATTAAATTTTAGTCAAGGTTTGTTTTTTTTTTCTTTGCTATATATTATAAATTATACTGGGGAAAAGGAGGAAATGGTAACCCCAAGGTTATTTCCTCATCAGCAAGGAATTTCGAAAGGGATGGGGAGGAATGTTGGAGGAATCTAGAGGCCAGTTTGGACAGAGAGCATTTGGCATCCAGGAAGGGAGGGGCCCACGGCCAAGGTGCAGAGTGAGGCATGCACCTGCATGGGCAGATTCCTCTAGAAGTTCCAGAAGAGGCCCTCGAATGGTGTCTTCACACTCCTTCATATGCATGTGGCAGTGAGGGCCACAAAATAAAAAGTAAATAGCAGCTTTAAACCCGAGTGCCAGCTGGTCGATATGAAGGAATCAACCATTCATTTCACTGGGCTAAGCTGTCACTATGACCAACCCCTTATATGAAACTGTAAGGTAAAAGTCTATACACTGTCCCAATGTTTAGGAGGTGCTGGAGGTAATTACCAACCCCTGGAGCTGTAGAGATAGTTACCAATGAAGGAAAAGACAGAATCTAGATGTTGGAAAAATCAACATCAAGCCTGCACGTGGGCCTTTTAACAAGTTGTGATATAGAAGAATTCACATTTGTTCCAAAGACACCCTTGATTCCCCTGTTGCAGTCAGATGGCTTCTCTTTCTCAAGAGCATCTGTTTTGCACTGAGTACCACTAATGCAGAAGTCGACTGCAGAATAAAGCAGAGTGCAGCCATGGGCTCTCCTTCACTCTGCTTCCCTCACTAATGACTCAGTGCATTGTGCTCCAGCATGGGGGACAGGGGCTTGGTCCCCTGAACACCCAGATGGTTAAAGGACATGTTCTGAAACAAAGCCGCAGTTGTTACAGCTCTGTCTACTTAATAGATACAGTTGTTAAAAGTCTGACCTCTTTTTCACTTTTTCTACTAAACTTTAATGCCAATTTGTAACTCTGATGAGTACAGTTGTGTGTTAGAGCCAGCACGCATGAACCCAATTTCACTTATTGATTCTACCCTGCAGTTACTGCTGATGGCCAATAGGGGGTGTAAATCAACAGCTTTATTACAGTCTGCTCATGGTTATCTTAAATCATAAGATCTCAAATTTCAGCTCATTTATTGAAAATAAATAGTTAATTAACTCCTTGAATCTTATAGGATTTTTAATCTCTCATTAATTTTCTTATGCAGTCTTTAGCCCCCAAACTAATTTTCCTAAATATCTACAAATAAAATTTAAAGAATACAGATATATTTTTAAGTCAACATTTAAATTGAAGCATAGTATAAGTACAGAAAAGTTGACAAATGTGCAGCTGAAACAATTTTTACAAAGGCAACACATCTGGGGGACCAGTCCCTGGGGCCAGATATGGAATATTACCAAGAAGATTCTCTCGTATCCCTTCTCAGTCGTTATTCCTCCCTCAGAGTAAGTACTCTCCTGACTAGTTTCATCAGGGGTGAGTTTTGCTATTTTCAAACTTTATATTGCTGAATTATTTAATGTGTCTGGATTCTTTTACTCAATATTGTGGTTATGAGATTGTCCATGTCCTGAGCGAAGCAATGTTACATGGTGTAGAATGTAGCATATGTTATTGTAGGAATATTCCACATTTACCTGTCCATGTTAGTAGGCATTTGGGCTGCTCCTGGTTCAGGACTATTATGGGTGATGATGTTATGAACATTTTTATACATGTCTTTTGGTACATGTATGTGTAGATAGAGATACTTTAGGAATAGAATTGCTGAGTCATAGAGTATGAATATATATAAACTTTAGGAGATGCTCCCAAAACATATTTCCAGAAAAATTGTACCAATTTACACTCCCACTGGCCACATATAAGAGTGTCCCTTGTTCCACACCTTCACCAATATTTGATATCATGAACCTATTTTTTATTGTGTGAAATCATTTTATGGTACTTGACATATAGCTTTTCAAGGGTTTCCCAAACATTTTAACTTCAGCTAGATACCAGGAAAAGAGTAATGAAGATATAAGAACTGTGTAAATTACAAGCCCTCAGAATATGTTTTTGGGCCATGAAGTAGTCTAATGAAAATCTAAGATGTTTCTCAATTAGGGAAGTCTGTTCTTAATCAGTGAAAGGGGTTGTGGATGAAATTCTTTATTCTTACACTTATTAACCTATAGTGCACTTAAACTGCTGCAGTGACTAATCCCCGAGTCCTAACTGAGCATCGATGTTGGGACGGACAGAGGTAGTCTCACTTCCCATGGCAGAATCACCTCTTTCTTGAAACTAGGAGGTATCTTCCTCTCAAAGCTTAGGGACATTCCTATCACAGCTCACCTGTCCAAAAGTGACCTGTGTGTGATCAATACCAACATTTTTTCAATAGACAGGAAATCAGAAAGTAATGAAGATGTGGAAGGAGAGAGTGGTGAAGTAAATAGTGAATACGTAAGGAGGACTGGTTTTGCCTTTTCTTCTGCTCTTTCTGCTGAAGGTGGGACACGAAGGAAAACAATGTGGAGGCTGCATGTTCTGCTCAAGCTCAATTCACTCTATGAACTTTAATTAGTTAGAGATACTTCCAGCGTGAGCAGAATCGATAAATTCACTCTAATCCAAATGACAATGTCTTTTCTGGACTCCCAGGGACAAAAGTTTCTTATGTATACCCTCTTTCTTTGAGATTTCTGCATGTTCTCTGAGCAGGGGCAAATACATTCTCCCAGACTTCTAGGCCCACCACCTCTTAGTCATGGCCGCCCCTGCCCTCATTTACCATTGCCCGACTTTCCTAGCTGGGGAAGGTGGAACATGATGAATAAGCCCAACAGCACTGGTGACTCATCAGAGGCTTTAGGCTGATTTTCCAGGATAAGGCAGACTCCTCAGTTGCTTGCCCCATCTATCTTGCGGCCACAGCTTGTGTGCAGAATTCCCAGTTTGGCTGTTGGTAGGTGATCTCTGGCCATCAGACAGAGCTGCTTGGTCCCATAGACATCCAACTAGGATTGAGGCAGGCTTTGTAGTAATGAGAGTTGGCAGGGTCCCCTGATTTCCACAGGAGGATGTGATTGCCTTGTTAAATAATTTCACGGGCTGGCAGGAAGGTGAAATATATTAGGTTAAAGACCAGGTACGGAGGAGCTGATACAGCTGATGGAGAAATTAAGCAGGTGGTGAGGCTTTCTTTCTGGTGAAAGCAGAGAACTCATGGGTAGGTCTTTGGGGCCCTATGAGGCTCAAAAATTTCAAGGTGGCACATGGAATGCGAGGTCGTACAAGACACAGGGTGGGGACATGCCTAGTTAGAAGTGTCACCACACTACTTTCATTGTCTTTCTAGTCCAGATGCAGGGCACCAATCAGCAGTCATTTTCACCAATTAAATAATGTTACCTGGTGACACAGTATAACTAATCCCTTTATAAAAGTCTCAAGGGAGCAGAGCTAGAAAGTTAACCTAAGGATCAAATTTTCATAGTACAGGAGAAATCTTTAATACAAATGCTGAACTTTGTCTCAGGCTAGCATAAGAAATAGTTATCCACAGACACATGAACTAATTGAAAAAGTAAAATAGCTCCATCCATCTCCTCGAAACAATTATTTCCAGAATTTTCTTTTTATATTTACTACTGTTATTAAAATTGGTAGGGTGCATTGATTCGATCAGTTGTGAACTGATGAAAATTCTAATGATAACACAATCTAGAATAAATGTTTTTGATACCTAGAGCTGTATGGTTACATTTAAAAGAATATATATTTTTATTTATGTTTTGTCTGTAGAATGCTAGAGCAATGAATAAAAGTCTCAATATAAAAGTTTATTACATTAAGATAAATTCTGTGGAGAAAGTGTGTTAAAAATACAATTTAAAGGAAAAAAGTAAAATATAAAATTACAGACTTTTAAAGAAATTGTCAATGCATTTTTAAATGGATAATGGTGAGTGTGAAATTTTTATGGTATCTTTCATTGGATACTTTTAAAGAAGTGATGAGAGTTTATCTTTAAGTCAGTGTTTCTAATACATGGAAAATTACCTCCTTTGCTACTATTTTAACTTGCAATAAAAACTTTTATATGTCAAATTAAAAATAAGCTGGGCTATACTAATTTTTCATGAGTAAAAATATATGAACACCACTGCTCCAAAGGCCAGTGTATATAGCTGGTTTGTTGGTTGTATTTTGGGGGTATAACATGACAGCCTTCAAATGCTTAAGTCACAAGGGCCATTGTCTGGGATATGAGTGTCCCATTGCATTCTCGAATAGCTGAACCGGGTGGCTCAGTCTCAGGATGGCTGTCAATGCACCTGTGTTGAATGCTTCTATTGTTTTGTAATAGTAAATATTAGCTTGAGGACAGAACATTAAAATTAAGATGTAGGATTTATAGTCCCATGGAAAATAATTTTATTGTGCCAATGAAAGTGAATTTAAAGTCTTGCTCCGTGAGTCTGGGGTTTGGACACTGAGGTTACTAATGAATTCCTTATGTAAAAATGGGTCAGGTGTACACATCACATCTAAACTTTAGTGTATCCTTGTTATGGAAATTGTTTTTTTCTACACAACAGAAAAATCATTGAGTTGATGAGTAGGTCAAATCAATACTTTCATCTATCCTATCAGCTTGTTCAGAAGCTGTGGTAATTGTGACATATGAAACAAAATAAGAAACTAATATGACCAAAGCTAGATTCTCTTGTACCTGCGTCTATGTTGAAACATTTATTCCCACTCTCTTTCCCCAAAGCCCTCATCTCCACTAGCCCCTCTGGCCTCCATGACCACCAACTTAGAGTTGAAAATGAGAGGTTGCCCCTCAGAGTTTATGGTGACAGATTCTGTGGTGTAGTCCCTGGTTAACTGGCAATTAGCAGAGAGAGGCCAGAACAGACAGGAAAGCACCAAATGCTCCTCCCTGCTAGCCCAGCCCAGCCACACAAGCATGCAGTTCGGCTTGTGGTTGACCCACAAACCCATGTCAATGTTGAACGAATTCAGAGGGTCAAAAAGAGGATGTGGGACATTTTTGGGTCAAGGTGGGGCAGAGTGATCTGGTCAGAAGGTAGTAATTTATCTGTAGCAACATTGGCTTAAGGCTGAACCTAAATTTTGCAGGACCAGAATTGGTCCTGTGAAGGAGTGGGTATTTCAACAAACCTGAGATAGGTTTAGGCTCAGAATGCCTATTAATTTATTAACCAAGTTAGAAAAATATAATGGTTGAGGAGACTAGCCATTCAAGTCTTCTTGCCAGGAGAAGTGTCCCCCTTTTGGGAGGTCTGTGGGGGAAGCCCAGGCAGCAGCATGGCCTTAGTGCAAGCAACTTTAAATGGATAAACCTCATGGGCAGTACCAGCAAGCTTTGGCAACCTGGTATCCATCGCCGTCCCACACACTGCCAGTGGGGCTGAGGTCTGGCCACACTTCCTTTATCAGTCCCGGCATCTAGGACAGCTTTTTGCTCCTTGGGCTCCATGTTGTAACTTCATGCCGATTTCTCCATGTTGTCAGAACATTCTTTTTCACAAAAAAAATGCCTCTAGTTTTTTAATAAGTTGGCCTCGGCAGGATGAAAACAGAAAGCATTTTTATTCTTTCTCTCCACATCTCCGTTACACAGCTCTGGCCCCAGCTTTCTTTGTGGGCATCCCAGAAACATGCTGGAGGAGATCTAGGGCAGAAGCCATAGCTTTTCTGGGCTTGTCAGGTATTAACAAAAAATCAAATTTTTTTTGGTATAAAAATATCCCAGTCCATTCTGATATTAAGCCTTCCATTTCTCATTTGGTTTGAACATCTCTCCTCCCCAAGCCCAATCCCAGGACTGGGAGTGGGGGAGGGGATGGGTGCTGTTTGGCTTCTTGCTATGCCCCTTCTGGATCTCCTCCTGCTCACTCAATTACTGTGCTGCCCCTGGCTCCTCTGGGCACAGAAAGGGATAGCAGTGAGGATGGGAAAGTTTCTACTTTTGAGCAGAACTGGGCCTCTTCTGCCCTGTGGGAGTGCTTGTGTGGGTCCTTCTGAGAGGTTCCTATGGAGACCCTCCACATATAGTACTGCCGTGCAGGGAGCCTCAACAACTGACCCATGAACGTTAGGGGATCTCCTTCGAACCCCACTTTTGTTGTCACACCTCTCCAGAGGTCTGCTTCAGAGGTGACCCTTTTAGGAGTACCCATGTCTGGATACAGGGTCCTCTCTCAGCTTCAGGGAAATTTAAATGCTCCCTGTCCCACCACACTTAGGGCACTAGCTTCTCCCTTGGAAACCTGTCGCTGCACCCCCAAACCAGGGAGCTAGTGAAGCTCTGAGTGGGTCCCCCATCTCTACTCTCTTGCTCGGGTGAAGAACAGGCCTTCCTCTTTTGGGTGGGAATGAAAAGAACCTCAGCATCCCTTCCAAATGAGGCTCTCTCTCTAACTCTCCAGCCCTCAGCTAAATTCACAGCCTTTTTTTGTTGTTGTTGTTTATCCTGGAGGTGAATGCTGAGGGGGAGCTGGCAGAACCCTTGCTTTAGGGGGACCCTAGCACCTTACTTAGAGTGTGGGGTCCCTAAGCATTTCTTTAGCAATACAGCTGCTCTCTCATTTCTTCTTTTTGCTTAATGATTTTTCTAGTGGGCTGATAATCCTCATCCACACATTCTTGACTCCTAATTTCACTTAAAATTTTCCTCAGTTCCTTGCATCTAAGACATCTCTTGCTTGGGTCCAACTGGATGTTCCACTTTTCAGGATCCTGTGTCATCAAGGGTCCTACAAGGAGAATAGAAGCCACACTGTTGTTCGAACAGATAGTCTAAGGAACTGTTATTGAATATGGGGTATTGGAAGAGGCCACTGCCAGGAGGTTGAGGCTCAGACCTCTGGAGAGGGGGTCTGCCCTGTGCTGCTAGAGTCTCCCAGCGGCTGCAGAGGGCTTGCTTCGAGGAGTGGGGGATAGACTGAAGACTGACACAAACAGTCCATGCCAGGTGAAGTGGTGGAAGGAGGAGCAATCAAACAGGAGTCTCACCACCATACCTGCTGCCTTCCAGTCCCTCTGAGTGTGCCCACCTCTAGGAGACTTATCTGGGAGCAGCTAATGAGGGAGAACCGAGACGGGCAGGGTCTCAGTCCTAGTGCAACAGAATGGGGTATAGAGGAGTGGGTGGCAGTACTATGCCAGGTAGGATCCCTTTCTAGGGAATGATGTAATTTAGTTCTCTACTTGTATGTTCCAGATAGTCACTAATCCACTGCATTGCCTTCCAACCTTGGACATAATTAAGAATGCACCTGCAGTGGTAAGAATCAAAATTCTTCTTTATATTCAGCACCTTAGTCATGGTCCTTTCTACTCTTTTGCTAGTGTTCAGGGATAGTCATAACATGAATAATTCTGGCTTTATTTGTATATGTATACTTATTTCACACTTATATTTATCATCTCACTGATTTCATGAAGTTTCATAAAGTTACTACTCTAATTTAGCAAGCTCTTTCCCAGTGATATGAATATTTTTCAGTTTCCCACATTAATAGATAATGCAGCTTTGGAAACATCTATGTGTATTATTTTTTCTTTGACTTATTTCCTTATCCTTACATTTTCCTTATATACCATCTTTTACCCACATTGAAATTATTTGGTATCTCATATCCATGTATTTTTAGAATGGTCACTGGTTGATCTAACTTCTCTCTCCTTCCATTCTTTTCACCTTCTTTCTTAATCCTTTTGATTGTTAGTTTTCTACTGGGATAGTCATTCCAGTCCTTATTTTCTTAACTTTTTAAAACCTGTATTTCACTTCATCACCTGCATCTCAGTTTCCTTGAGCTAAGAGAACCACTTCCATCAGAAATTGTTCTATGAGGAGTAAGGCTTCTTCACCCCAGGCTAATTTGCTCACTGTCCAGACAAAATCTTAAGGAAATTTGGTACTTGGATAAGCACACAGGACCTCGTTGCCTAAGGGAACTCTATTTTCAATAATTTGTGCCTTATAAAAAATCGGGTCCCAATTAATCAAGCCCATAATTTGTTTGATGTACTTTTTTCTGGAGTAAGTAAAAAAAACCCCATAAAATGGGGCAATTCAAAATGTTTCCCATTGGAAGTCAACACTACATTCAAATGGATGAAGCCACTTATAAAGCACAAAATTTCCATGTAAGATTGATTTTGCTGCCCCAGTATAAAATATGGCAGGCGACTGATTATGCCACCAAATATTTATTTGTAGGTCCGCTTCTGTTCTTTTTCAAAAAGCAGTTCTCTAACAGAATTTTTAAAAAAGTTTTGCATGGAGTGTATGTCAAAATATCAATGGATATTTTAAAAGACAAGTCAAGCACCACCCACTTTTAAGCTTTTAAGGCCAATGTTTACGTCAGACTTTACAATGAACCAACAGAGTCCTTTTGCCCAGTAGTCTATTCCTGGCTCCATTATTTAATACAGTATTCAGTCAAGGACACTGAGAATGACACTCACTGGTATCCCCAAGGTAAATTCACATGGAGGAGAAAACAAATTTGTAAAACGTTTTGTTTTCCAACAAGCCTTGTCTGTTATCATTAGGATTTATATACATGCAAAAACAAAACAAAACATTAGAATAGTTTGATCTGCAAATGCATGTTGCTTTTTAAAAAGTAGGTTTACAACAACATAAAATAAATAATTTATTTGAATAGTAAAAAATAAAGTGTATTAGGCAGTATGCTAAATCAGTACACAGAATGAACTTATTTTCCTATTAAAAGAAAAGACTGTGAAATAGGCATAAAAAATAAATCACAGCCTATGCTCTTTACACAATCTAACTTCAAAACCAAGTGGTGAAGCTGAAAGTCAGAGGCTGGGTAGGGGGCGGGCACCAAATGATCAGGTGGAGCTGGTGCTGCAGCCATCCACCCTATTGGGAACTGTGTGTATTTGGGACAGGGCATGGGCATGTTCTGAGGCCAGAGGGGACCATTGACACAAATGGCCCAGACCTCCAAGTCACCTACCTGCCTCTGTTTGTTGGACTCCTGTTATTCCTCAGCTCGGACCTGTGACATTACATTATGGAGTGTTTACATGACCAGTTGATAGAGAGACAATGGGCCTGGTTTACAAATGGATTTGTTTGAAAATTTGGCGTGAACCAAATATGGACTGCTGCCATACAAGAGCTCAACACCAGGGCAGTGCTAAAGGATAATGGTGAGGAGAAGCTGGCAAAGCTTTGAGCAGTTTGCTGGTCATCTTCTTTGGGTACAGACGGTTGAATAATTGTGGGTAGCTGGGTTTCTTGTTTGTGTGTCTAGAAGAGGCAAGATGGAATGAGTGGTTGCAGGAAGGTGGGCGGGGGCCTGTGGAGGTAACTGTGGGTACAGACACAGGCCTGTGGATCTTGAGACCCACATCATCTTCAGAGAGCATCACTGAAGAAGGGTCACTCAGCACCTAGGCACACAGACAGTGTCTGTAGCCAAGTACAGCTAGCCCAGGCTTTGCTTACCAGCCCCGTGCCCTGCACAATAGGATATAGACAGTGCAGTCATGGTGACAGGGATGTAGGCACGCAAGAAACACACACTGTGGGTTCCTTTTCACCAAGAATGACCTAGCTACCCACAGCAGAAGCTGATTCTAACCCACTGATATGGTGGCAAGGTGATTACACAAGAGCCCTACAGTACTGAAGGGAGAAGCAATTCATCTCACTAGACGGATACTTGCAGGAAGCAAGCTTGAGGGTGACTTCCTGCAGGGTTAGAATGTAGCATATACACTGACCCAATAGCTTTTATATGGTATTGTGTCCCTGGTAGCTAAAAATCAGTGTCTAGCCACTAATGGGTAGAAACAGCATTGGCCTCTCTTACCATTACTCTCAGTGGTCCATTTAGGAGATCTGTGCCTCCTGCTCTCCAACTTTAAGCTCTGTTAAATTAGAGGTCATTGCCCTGGGGGGAGACCCTCAATCATGGGAAATGGGAGTCGGGGGATAAATCTTAGCCTCCCCATCCTCTGGTAAGAAGATTCTGAAACCTGCTCCATTGCTTCTCAAAGCTTACCATGAGCCTCAGTTGCTTATTTACAAACCTTTGATTCACTTTTCTCCCTCCCGTTTCTCCTTTTCTTTGTTCTTCATGAGATTACTTTCCAAATAAACTACTTGCACCCAAGTTGTTGGCTCAGGATCTGCTTCTGCGGGAACCTAAACTAGTATAATTACCTCACTAACAGTATGTTTCATAATGTTAGTAAAATGCCTTCTGATCCTGACTAAATTTTTAGCCATGTATGTTTATAAGATATTTTTTCCCTGCCTTGCATCTTTAATTCTTAGCATTTGACCATGTTTATGGCAAATAGATGGGACACTGATAAAACAAATGCCTTTGATAACAAACAATAATACAATGGGCTTCATAGAAGCCCTTCTCACTGCATTTTTCAATCTAGATGATGGTCCAATTCAATAAAATCAATTTTACAGTGAGTGATTGCTAGGTAAATAGCCATCTGCCTGTCTGGCTTCAGGTTGGGGTAGATTTTAACATTTTTGTGACATTATCATCTAAGCATCTACAAGCTAACAAATAAAGTTATTATAGTTCAGCTAAACTTTGGGTCGTTACTGGTCTGCCACTGTTTGTGGGTATATCCCTAACAATGCCTGGGATCAGGAATTAATAGGCAACTGAGTTGGGTGTGAGGCTGAAATTGTCTCTTGAGAAATGAGGGAAGGGAAGGTCACATACCTGTGCTGACATTGACAATAATCTTAATTGGCTCCAACCCAATAGAAGAATGGGTTCTCTTCCATAGCACATGTCCTCTGTAATAGGAACTTGGGAAAATATTAAGTTTAACCAAAAGCCCACCTCGGTTACTAGTATAGCTCAATTAAATACCTAAAAAACACCTAGCTTTAAACAATGTTACTTTCTAGCATTCCTTGCAAATAAACTTATTTTTTTTTAATTAATGTACATCCAAGGTAAAAGTATGCCACTAGTAGCTATAAAGCATTTAAATGCCCAGGGACTTCTAAGACCTGGGGGTCTCCCTTCTGACAAAAGTTGGCTGCCAGGTTCATTGGTCACCTAAAATCTCTGCCTGCAGCTGTCTTTCTGTAGGACTATTTGATTGAGTCAAGCTGAATCTTCCATTTATTATAAGCACCAGGCCAAATTTAATGAAATTTGAAATTGTAATGACTATCTTAAACTGTTTCCAATTCAGCAGTAATGAGAGTAAACAGGAATCTCAGTGGACAACTCTTGGGTGCATACTCTTCTGTTGATAGTCTTTGGGCCCCAAACTTGATTGAGTTGTTCAATGTCGTTCCCTGCAAAGAATATAGGGAAGTGGCCTAGAAAATGGGTGTGGTGTGTGGGTCCTGGAATTGCAGAGCCCGTTTTGTGTTTATGTTCACCCCAGTAAAATGGAGATAATGAGAGAAAGAAAGTTCATCAAGCCGTAGTAATGATAGTGTGATGTGATATAGGAAGAGAGCTCTGGGCAGAGCCACAGGGGGGCTTGGGAAACGGTTGCTGTCACCACCGAATATTCTGCCCTCATGCTCCAGGATTTATATTGCTCTTTGAATTACTTTGTTTGCATTTGGAAAGAAAATTTGACCGCTTCACCTGAAGTTGGAAAATAAATGTACTTCCAGTACTCCGGAAGAAGGCAGAGGAGAGTTAAGCCTCTGTTTTTTAAAATCTTTCTATGGTTTCTAAGCCTTTGTCATTAACTCTATTAGTATGTGCCTGGCACACAGTAGCTCTACATAGGTGAGTGCTAACGCTGTTTTAAAATGTCACCGGCAGACAAGGAAAGCACTCAGGGGCTGGATGGAGAAAAAGGACATCATGTATACCTTCACACCTTGCTGCTTTTGAGAAAAGGCTCACTTCCTTAATTTGTATAGCTGCGTGCCGGCGCCACTGGTTTGACAAAGCTCGTTCACTATGCTTAACTGAGCTGTCTTAGTTCTTTCCGTCCAGCCCTGAGCATGTCCGCAGCGCCCATGTGGGATATGGCCAAGTGGCCTGTTGGGCCGGAGCTGTTCCCGGTCCTTCCTTCCCGATCTTCTGCACAGACACAGTTCGGCCTCTGCTGTTTTCTCGACCGTCCTCCCAGTGTTTGCAACGTCACCATCAATTTAAGTTGAAGGTTTCTTTCTGGTCCGGAGGAGCTCGCCAGGCAGCTGCGTTTCAGCCGGGATGGTCATGTGCTCCGGAGCCGGCCTCCCAGCAGGGGGCACGCGCGACCCCGCGAGCCGCTCGGGGCGTCCACGCTCCCCCCAAGGCTCGCCGCAGCGCCCGGAAAACCAGTTCCTCGGCAGATGGGACCCATGTGGCCACCGATTTCACCATCACGTGTGCTCTGTCCTCACTGGCTCGCGGGGTCCGGCGAGAGGAGCCCATTTCTGGTCCTCAGCGCCCCGTCCCCCCACACCTCCTGAAAGGGACCCCGGCGAGACATGCGGCGAGCATCCTGGGGGGCGTCCCACGTTCACACACCGAATGAATGGAGACTATAAAGACGGGGTCCCGAGTCCTTCCAGGAGGGGGCGGCGGGAGGGACGCGGCCAGGGCCGGGGGGCCTGGCGGCGCTCTCCCCTCGGGAGGGGGCGCGGTGGGGGCGCGCAGCGGGGAAGGGCGCGCGCCGCCCGCGGTGGCCCGCGGCGAGCTGTCGCCTCCTGGAGGGCGCCGGGCCCGTGGGGGCGGGGGTGCGGGTCCCGGTCGGGCGCGCAGGTGCGGGCGGGCGGCCGCGCACCCGCGGCGGGGCCCGAGGGCGGGGGCGGCCCCGGCGCCGCGTCTTTTCTCCCCTCCGCGGTGATGTCATCGGCGGCGGCGGCGGCGGCGGGGCGCGGGGCGGCGCCGGGCGGCCGCCGCAGGTTCACGTGCGCGTCACGATCGGGCACTTGACAGGCGTCCGGGCCGCACGCGCGGGCCCCGCCCGAGCCAATCGCCGGCGCGGGCCGGCCGCCCGCCGCCCGGGCGAGCGCGGGAGGGGGCGCGGGAGGGGCGCGGGCGGCGCGGAGACGCGGCCGGGCTCGCGCCGCCGCCGCCGCCGCTATGAATTCCGCCGAGCAGACCGTTACGTGGCTCATTGCCTTGGGGGTGCTGGAGTCGCCCAAGAAGACCATCTCGGACCCCGAGGGCTTCCTGCAGGCGTCGCTGAAGGATGGGGTGGTCCTGTGCAGGCTGCTGGAGCGCCTGCTCCCCGGGACCATCGAGAAAGTGAGTGTCCCCGGCGCGGCAGCGGGGGGCCCGCCTCGCCCGCCGCGCCCCGGGGTGCGCGGGGATCGCTCGCGTCCGCGCCCGGGGGCCGCGCGGGGATGGCGGGGGGGGGAGCCCAGCCGCCCACGCGCCTCCTTTGTGCGCGGACCCGGGGACGCGGCTCGCGCGGGGGCCCCGGCGGCGGGAGCTCGGGGCGCCATTGTGTGCGGTGCGGGCCGCGGGGGGGGGGCCGGGGCTGCGCGTCTAGGGGAGCGACCCCCGGGGGGAGCGGGGGGAAGGGGAGCGCCCTGCTCCGCCCGTGACCCGGCCCGAAAGGCGCCCTGCAGCAGTGCTGCGTCCGGCTTCCCCCCGGGCTTTGTTCGCACTCCTTTGGTCGGCGCGGGGGTACAGTGTGAGTTTCGCCCTCGTTTGCTGAATTAACCCAGTGCCAGGCATCCTTCCGTGAGGCGCTCCTACGTAGGGGCGGCCGGGGCATGAAACCAGTGACCGCCCTCCCCCGCGGAAGGGGCCCTCGCGCCCCCCAGCCGGCCCGGAGGCGGGCAGGGCTGCACCGCCCGGCATTCTCCGAGCTGGCTGCCGGCTCGGCTGCCTTTTCGGGTCTCCACCTGAGTCGGAGCGCGAGCCTCCATCCAGCCCTGCAGACCCGCTTCGCTCCTTCGTGACTGCCGGTTTCCCCGCGGCCGGAGGCTGAACCTTGACCCGCATCTCTGTGCGCGGTTAAAGTTTGCTTTCCTCTCCCACAGCTTTGACAAAGCAGGGCCGGGGAGAGGGCGCCTTTGAAAAGGATGCATTCTTCTCTGTGTTTCAAAAACGCTGTAGCCTTATTCCATTTTTTTTTCTTTCTGCCAATACGTCATCTTAAGATCAATAATTAGTTAAAAGGTCTTAAACGTAGAAATTGAAGTACACCCTGACTATGAAAAACCGTCTAGGTTTTTCGATGGGCACGTTCGCCACGATGCACAAGAACAGTTTGCTAATAAATATATTAGGTGATTTTAAAAAGTAAAATGGTTAACCATGTAAGTTTGCACACGTCCTGGCACTACATTTTTCAAGGTCAGAAAAGATTTAATATGAATTTTGCATGCATACTAGTTTTAGTTATTTTTCTTACTCGAAACATATTTATGGAAACGGTTCATTTTAGAGTGAAGAGCTGCCTGCCTGTCCAGGAAATAAGAATATTGCTTGTAAAAGAACCTGATGTTACAATAAAACTATGATTTAAGACAGGAATAAGGAACAGGATCTAACTTTCAGGGTACTCGAAATAGTTTGTTGTCATCTGGACATCAGATCCTTCGGTAATAAAAGACAGATGTTGAAAAGCATTGAAAACGCATGCTAAGTTTACCAAAACAGGCTTACATAAAATACTGTTCCATTTCTAAGAGTGAAGCTTTAAGAAACTTCATGAGTTATTTAGATAAAAACATGCCACTATCAATGCATGTTATTGGGAATTTTAACTACATTAATATTGATTGGCAGACTTCAATAATCATTTTCTTTTAAATTCTAGAAAGACTTTTTAGAACACTGTAGCATGCCTTTCATCCCTAAAACAACAAAGAGGGGAATGAATAAAATGTTTAGCTTGCAGAAGCCAAATTGAAACAACCCAACACAGTCTAAAACTATGGTCATTTGGAAAATTTTTATATCGAAACTATCTTTTTATTTCCCTTAGGCCCCACTGGGTTTTGACCAATACTATCACAATGAAAGTTTAACATCAAAATAGCAAATTATAGACAGAACTACTGATTCTCTGTGGTTCGAAGGTACGTTTTGGGGGTAAAACATTAGCCATTCTCTGCCTCTGAAAACCTTGGATTTTAGAAGTTTCATGAGCTTTTCCCATTTCCTAAGAGTTATTTGAACTTTTCGATGTTAGCATGAGCACCAAATAATGTATGCCACAAAGCTCACATGCTGAACAGCTTTCATTGGAATGTGGGAATGTCTGAGGATGATTTTCCTTAAAAAGGAACATTTAGAAACTGAACTGAATATTCATATGGAATTGAAGGATCTTTATTGCTGTTTGCCATATGAACACACTGACAACTGGTTAATGGGGTATAAGCAAGCAGCAACTTAACATTTGCAAATTCATAATTTAAAAATTTGAACCATTAGGCTGGGAATAGTACATAATTAAGAAAAGTTTTGTGGTGGGTCAGATTTTTCATATGCCTTTTATTAAGAAAACATTCCCTAATATGTTTCTTGCATTATGCTTATTTGTTCTATTTTAGACCCAGTAAAGAGTGGAGAACTGGGAGGATATTCATTTTGATTCAGATTGTTCTGCTCATTTTAAGAAAGTATTTTTGTCAGCTTCTCCTTTATATAGTTCTGCTTTTCTTTAAGGTGGAAGGTTAGAGAGGGTAAAGAGGGGATTATAAACTTTACAGGAGCAGTTCGGAAAAGAAACACGTTTCATTATTGCCAATGATATGTTTTCTGCTGTAGCAGAGAGAAAAGTGGGGATTACAAGGTTTCCCAAATCTTCATGTATGCCCTTATGCTTTGATTTTCTCTGGTAATAGCCAGAATGTTTTGCTGACCTACCTGCACTATTTGCTTCCCTTATTTCTCTTGGGATGGGAAACACAAAGGCCACAGGATCCAATGAGCCTTGTTAGTACTGAGCTCATGAGTTAACACTTTAAACATCCTTAGATGAGTCACAGGGAGTGAAATCAAGATACAGAAGTTTTAGAGGACTAAACATTACTATAAGGTCAATAAAACACATGAAAATAACAGAAGTCATGAAACGCTGCTTTTTTACTTGTAAATGCAGCAGATGAACTTGCTTGCTTCGCCATGAAATCACGAAGAATCTGGTCCTTTTATGCACAGGATAAGACAACACATGGTAATCCATGAAGTGCTGCATAGGAGACACTCCATCAATCAATATTTGTGGAATGTAATTGAAAGTCAGATGCTACCTTTCTGGTCTTGCTAGATGTCCTGGGTGTGCAGGTGTGCGTGCACTGAAACTGGTTTAAGCTGTTGGACTGGGTATTAGTGTCCTGGGGCTGCTGTAACAGAGACCACAGACAGACTGGGTGGTTTAAACAGCAGAACTTCATTCTCTCACAGTTCTGGAGGCAGGTGTCCAAGATTAAGGTATGGGCAAGGCTGCGTTCCCTCTGCAGGCACTAGGGGAGGATCTGTCCAGGCCTCTCCAAGGGCTCTGGTGGTTCCTTGACTTGTGTCAGCACAGCTCCAGTCTTCCCATGGTGTTCCCCCTGTGGTCTCTTCTGTGTCCAAACCTCCCTCTTTTATAAGACACCAGTCATTTCATTGTATTAGGTCAACCCTACCCAAGTATGACCTCATCTTAAATAATTACATCTGCAGTGATCCTGTTTCCAAGTAAAATGTTCTTAAGTATTGGGGATTAGGATTCCAACATTATCTTTTTGGGGGTCCATCCTATAACAAGTTGCATAATTTGAAACAAGACAATTTAAGTACTTACCTACCTGCAGGTGTCAGGTATTATGGGAGATAAAAAGACTGAACAACAAGTTCTAGGGTTTTATTACAGGAAAAAACAACTGTAAAAACAACCATATGGGGGCAGAAAATCAAGTCTAAGTTAGGTGTAGATGAAAAAAACAGAGGAATTAAAAAGTCCAAGGAGACTGCATAGCCAGCCTCTGATGATTTTCTGACACATGGATTAGAATATGGTTTGTATTTCCCCAGACTGATATGGCAGTCCTAGGTGATCTTCCGCAGTGCAGAAAATCAGTGAATTCTGATATAGTACAGGGAAAAGACAAAGCTGTTTCCTAATTGATTCATAACTTGCTTTCCCAGTAGTCCTAGGATTCTGGGACTGGTGGGGGATGGAGTGGGAAGAGAGAGGAAGTCTAATAGCTGCTGGACAGCAGTTCTAAGTGCTCACTGTGAGAAATTTTCCTTTATTTAGGCCCCTTTGCCCTAAGGATGTGGTCGGTGATGGCAATGTGGTGTGGTGGTAAGGGTCTCATGCAGATTTGGAAGGCTCGTAGCTGTACATAGATGCTTGTTGATTGGCTGGGAAAGCACTCAGAGAAAGTTCTAGTTATAAAGCATGTTATCCTTACCGTGTTTTTAAGGAAACTTCTTTAAACCTTGCAAACCGAATTATTGGTTATATCAAGTTGTTTCTAATGAAACTACTTAAGGTTTCAAAATAATTAATTTTGCAATATAAACATCTGCTTTTGAAGCACGTGACTTTAAAGTACTCTCTCAACTCTGCACTGGGGTGATTCTTGTTTTGGGTTTCAGGCCCAGAGAAGAGGGCAGCTGTAACGGCATTTGCTGGCTCAGTCAACATAAAGCAAACAAACTTAAATTCAATTTAAATCGAGAATGCCTAAAGTGATTTCCTGAGTGACACACTAGACATGCTGTAGTGTTTATGTTGGCATCACACACATGTAGAACCGCTCGCACATTTGCGCACTCGCACACACATCTGCTTGGGTTTGAAGGATGCTGGGGGAGAGGATCACAAGATGGCCTTCATTAGAGGCAGCTGCCTCTGTGAACTCTGGTGGAATCCAGCGTTCTTGCTATCTCAAGACCTCATTCTATTAATAGAAATAACACTGATAAAGGCCTCATTTCTTTAAGCACTTCCCACCTTTATATAGGTCTCTTTTAAAGAAAAAAATGTGTTCCCTTAGTTGCAGGTACTGTGTTAATCTGCTGTCTCCATGTTGTCTCATGCCACACCTGTTTCCCAGATGAAGATGCTGAGGCATAGCAGTTTGCTGTGCCCAGGTCACTCACCTAGCACTTGGAAGCAGAAAATTCCAGCCCAGGGCAGCCTGCTGCCAGAGCCCGAAACCTTCCAGGTGATGACAAACTGCTGCTAGTTGAACACCTGCTGGCTGTCTCCACCTGCACTAAATCAGGGGAAGATAGGTAGTTACTGCTTTCAGGAATTACAAGGCAAGTGAGGAAGCCAGACAGACAATGGTAAGGACCAGAGCAGATAGAACAGAGTCCAGGGCTAGACTGGACTCTAGCATAGGCTGCTGGTCAGCAGGGATCCCAAGGGGGAAGAGGGCATAGTGGGGACTGTCAGGAGGTGAGGGCAGGCAGCTGTCTGCATGAGCAGTGCTCCCTGGCTGAATGAGAACTTGGAAAAGCTATGAAGAGCACCCAGCTCTAGGGAGCACCATCCTTGGAGCATGGCCTTGGGAAAGCTTACTTCAAGCCTTCTCATTCATTCACATGGGAGGACACCCCCAAGGACTTCACTTAAGCTCTAGCTCTGGCATCTGATAATCCTCCTTGTGGCTCCTGGGCTGTCTGACTCAATTTGCTGGGTGTCTGTCTATGCTAAAATTGAAAACAACATACTATGCTATAAATTCACACACATGTACATGTGTATATGTAGATAATAAAAATTTAAGATTAAAGTACTGTACATGTATTTATTCAATGAATTTCTTCTCCCTTTAGAGGCAGCTGCTCACTGTAAAACAACTGGTGGGGCCATTCTTGTTTGGTGAGGGTATCTCTAGTCTTTTGGATTGGAGTTTTGTGGCATCTAGGGTTGCCCAGGTGTCTGTCACTGTCAGTGGGAGGTAGCACAAAGACACACCATCCCTCTGGGTCTCAACTCTTCTATGGGCAATGCTGGGGTTTGGGAGGTTCAGTGGTCCCCAAGACCTACTGGTTTCTCTTGGAGCCACTGTAAGATGATGTGGTTCCAATATGTGCTCTAGAGTCGTACATTTGCTATGTAACCTCAGGCAACCTACTAAATTCTCTGAGTCTCAATTTTCTCCTAAAAAATGAGATTAATGATATCTGCCTGGAGGGGATGGCTTGTTGAGGCAATAGGGTCATTATGAGGGTAAATGAGTAGATGTGAGGGGTTTCGTGCAGTACTGGGCACAAAGTAGGTCCTCAGTACATGGTAGTTATTATAATTTTATGGATTTAACCCTAAGGCCCTCAAAACCCAGGAATCCTTCTGTATTCTAACAGCAGGGCAGATTCTGTAGGGGGCTGGCCGCCCCTCCCTTCCCAACTGACAGTCCACCATTGTTGGGGTTAGTGGGACCACTGAATTTGGTTCCTGGGATCCTCTGTTTAGCGCCAGGTCCCCACGCAGCTGCCGACTGCACACAGCTGCCTGCCCAGAGGGGCCAGAGGGCCAGGCTGGGGGTCTCAGGTTTCACATGGATAGAGTTTCATACTTGAGAAGGGCCAGGAGTCACAGATGGGCCGTGAGGTCCTGGACAGCCCGCCCTGTGTCTCTAGAGGGAGGGCACGCTGGGGCTGTCCCTGGGCTCTATGTTTCATGTACGACTTCTGACTTTTCCCTGCATCAGTTCTACCAAGTTAGGAGAATTATTTCCTGATGTTTTTATATTTCTAACTTTAGCTCGGAATTTTTAAAGTTTTATGTACCAGACTGGTAATTCTCAGTTCTGTTTTTGCAGGGTAGTGCTGAGTCTGCTATAGTCTAAAGGCCAGGGAGAAAGGGGTGAGGATGTTTACATGGGATGTGTAAAGACACATTTCCAGCACATTGGTTTAAATGATTTAAATTTAATTAATGTATTTGGTTCCTACTATGTGCATGCCGGTGTACACAGCATGTGCACAGAAACACATGTATTTATTGGGTTAGTTTTACATGTATGCTAGTATATCACACTCACTGAAGCACATGCAGGCATGTGTTCTATATCACCTTTTCAGGCAGGTTATAAGACAAACCATAGGATCTTAAGTGTAAAGCAATTCTCAGTGTGAAGGAATTCCCAAGAGCTCAACCGGTCCAAACTCTTAATTTTACAGACGGGTTAACTGATGCAGTTTCATATGGCTATGTAAGTTGTGCACGGCACAGTCTAGGGAGAGTCATTCACACTGCAGTCTAAATGAAGGGTCTCTCCAGCACTGTGCTGGGGGTGGGGTAGTGATGCAGAGAGGTGAGCATCCACTGAGGTCAGCCTCCCATGGCACAGAGCAAATTAGAAGAGGGTTGTGGTAGATTACAAAAGTGGCCCCAATATGCTACCCCTTCCTGTAGCCATGCCGCTTGTAGAGTGATGTAGCTTCTCCCATCCAGAGGTAGAGCCTGTTTTCTTCTTGAATCTGAGCTGGCCAATGGCATGTGGCAGAAGTAACAGGTGCTAGTTTCTAGCTCAGGTCTCAAGAAGCCTTACGTGTTTCCAAATTCTTTCAAACTCTTCCTCGACCGCAAGGACAAGCCCAGGGCCTAGTTACTAAGGGATGCAAGACCACATGACAGCTCAGTTGTTCTTGCTCAGGCCTCCTGGATCCACCTACAGCCCACCAACAACCCCAAACACTGGGGAGAGCCCAGCCACTGCCACATGAGGTAGCCCAGACAGACTGCCCAGATAACCCATAGCCTCACAAATAAAAACATGCTCACTTCAGCCTGCCACTGAGGTTTCGTGGCTGTTTGTTACACACCTTTACCATGGCAATAGGTAATGGGTTCAAGGATGGAGAGTGGAAGTGAGATTTTGTACATAACTTTGTTATTATTACATTTGGAACAGGTTTTTTTTTTTTTTTTGTTGCCATTTAAACTTTTATTAAAAAACAGAACTCAGACAACTTCTTTGTTCTTGCATCCGACATGACTATGAAGTGATTCTTTATGAGGATGCAGGTGAGAACTGTCAATATACTAGTTCCACCATAAATAGCATATTGGAATATCTAATAAAGTTGGGTAACTGAGATTAAAAAAAAAATTAAATATTAAAAATAACAATAGTTTCCTAAATATCAGGTGCATTAATCATCTTTCAGTGTAGCTCATTTGCAATTAAGCTCAGTCATATTGCATAACCCCCAAGTAAAAAACTGAGGGAACTTATTGATAATTTTCACAGCATCAAAGATCAAACTCATTGATAATTTTCACAGCATCAAAGATCAAAAGATAGTTAACTTCTTTAAACTGGACAAAAGATGCACACATAATGGTTACCTTGGCTGTTAGTCTTCCAACCATTTCCATGATTCCAGAGATTTCTTCTTTAAGGGGCTCCATCAACTCGATTCCACTTTTTCCTTTTCCAATTGAAAGAATAAACATTTTTCCTTTGGGTGAATCTTTTCTAGCCAACCTACAAAGCAGCCGGGCCAGTTGATGAACTGAGCCACCATGCTGGCATAGATACCAGACTTGTATAACTCTATCATCTCCACCATGACTCCAGGGAAGATCTGTGGCTGGTAGGAAACAAGAAGAGAAAAAACTCCATTTATTTATTTTTAAAGGGGCTGATCGGCCTATCTTTTCTCCAAAGAAGCTGTAAGTAATTCAAAACCAAAAAAAGTGTATATAAAAGAAATTCCAGTTTATGTTAAATTGCTTTAGTTCAAAATGAGAACCCAGTTTTAAAGTTTGTGTTGAATTTGCAGTTTCTTGCAAAGAAGTCCTGTTCTGGCAGTATGATTTTTGTTAGCAACACCTTCTTTAAAATGATCAAGTTTTGGATTATTTGTAAATACCTTGACCTGGGATGACCTTTCTCCCTCAATTCTAAGTGTCTCACTGCTAAGATCCTATGCCAAGAAGATGCTTTTTCACCTACTTCCTGCACTTAAAATGGTTTAGGTTCGTAAGGCGGTTAGCATATTTATTCAGAAGTCTTTTGTCAGGAATAGAGATTCTCTGAAGAAGCCTATTGCTTTTGAACATATGCCAAAAGATCATGACTTTGTCATTCACTTTAAGGAAGAATGTTTTTGTGATGTTGATGGAAAATTAGGAGTTTGGCTGGAATCGTACTGGTGCCAATTGCCTCTGTTGTTGGCTCTCCAGGAGGAGAAAGTGACTAACAGAATATATGGAATCTTATTCTAGGCCTTTATTTCTCAGATAACCTCACTATGATCTTTTCTATGGCGCTGAAGAAATTGCCTTGCTCAAGACCCGTGTTTGTACAGTGAATCTCATAAGACACTGGTATTAGTAACAGATTTCTTCTCATGGAAACATGACGTTTTCTGGTCATAGTTTTCCTATTTATTAATGCCTTTTTGTTTCTTTTGAAAACAAGCTCTAAAAATAGAATGTGGTCAAATTCTTGACAGACTTGTGTTAAAGGTTAAACTTATAGAAAGTACCACATAAGCCTCACTTTTAAGTGACAAGAGTCTGGAATTGAGTGTCTTTTAGACTTTATCAATGGATGACAAATGGAGACTAAGAATTCAACTATTGTACCTTCAACAAAGCACATTGGCTTTTATTGAATCCTAGTAACTGCCATGTCAGCAATCCAAGGATGGCCCTTCAAATAGCAGTAATTATATATTTTTTGGGTGCACATCTTAAGCATACTGTTTATGAATTGTTAAAATAATCTGGAAGTGAGAGAGTACTCATAATTCTCATATAATTCTTTTGTTTCTGTCATGGAGCTTCCACTTTAAGCTAGAAAAATAGGGCAAATTTAATCTAAAGTTGGTAATAGACAAAAGAGAATAACAAAGAACAGAATAGGAATCAGTGAAACAGGAAACAGAAAATTACTAGAGAAAATCTACAAAACACAAAGTTGGGCCTTTGAGAAAATTAATAAAATTGATAAACTTGTTAGACTGGTCAGGAAGAAAGGAAAAGACAGAAATGACCAATATGAAGAATCACTACAGACTATAGATACTAAAGAGATAATAACAGAATATTAATGTTTTTATGCCAGTACTATAATTTAGATAAAGCATACAATTCCATGGAAGACACAGACTACCAAAGTTCATTCCAAAAGAAATGAATAACCTCAATAGTCCTATATCAATTACAGAATTTGGTCTTGGAGTAAAAACCTCATAAAGAATATTCCAGGCAAGATGGCTGCACTGATGAATCCTAAACAATTAAGGGCTTATACCTAGAATACATAAGGAATTCTCAAGATTCAATAATAAGGAAACAAACAGCTCAATTTAAAAAATGTATAAATGATTTGAGTAGATACTTAACCAGAGAAGATATACAGATAAAAAACACATGAAAAGATGCTCAACATTATTAGTCATTAGGGAAATGTAAATTAAAACCGCAATGAGATACTACTGTATACCTATTAGAACATTTAATATTTAAAAGAACAAGTACCGGCGAGGATGTGGAGGAACTGGAACTCCCATCCACTGCTGATGGGAAGGTACAATTGTACAACTGCTTTAAAACATACATCTACCAAATGATTTATCCATTTGATTCCCAGGTATTTACCCAAGAAAATGGAAGCGATGTGTCCTTACCAAGTCTTCCATACAAATGTTCATAGCAACTTTGTTTTTAGTAGCCACAAATGACACAATCCAGATGTTTTTCAACCAGTAAATGGATAAACGAAGTATGGTATATCCGTGGAATACTACTCAGCAATAGAAGGGAATAGATGAAAGTTATGCAGAGTAAAAGAAGCTAGGTAGAAAAAGTACATACCTTATGATTCTACTTAAAATTCTAGAAGATACAGTGTAATCTATAGCGACAGAAAGATCAGTGCTTGCTTCAGGGGCACACTTCAGGGAGTGATGGCTTTGTTCATTATCTTGATTCTGGTAATGGTTTCACAAGTAATCCCATGTCAAAACTTATAAAACTATACACCTTAAATAGAAGCATTTATTGTATGTCAGTTATATCACAGTATGTGTTATATGACAACATTCACTCTGGGTATAATTAAATTTTTGCCATATGTAATGGAGCTTGAATTCATTTTACTAGTTATCACCTACCTAATTGTGAATGCAGAAAATGTATAGAATTTTATTGTACAGTGGTAAATCGTATACTTAGATTTATTTCCAGAGAGCTCATTTATCTATTTATTTTCTCATCAAATCTTTATTGGGTACCTACTATGGTTTAGGAATTGTGTTAAGACATGGGATACAATGATTAGGAAAAATAGACTCGCATACCATCTAGTGGGGGAGAATACCATTGAAGAAATTATGAACTTGTCGTTTTACAAATTTATATAAGTATTCTGAGAGCAAGGAACAAATTTCTAAAAGTTCGGTGTGTAGCAGAGGAACCTGATTTATACTTGGCATTTGGGACTGAGGATTGGTACAAGATTGTGAGTGAGTTCAGCACTGAGCGTGAGTGTGAATTAGATAGAGCTCAGAGAGGACACCTGGGCTGTAATATAAGTTTGGGAGTCACTATAGAGATGTGAACTGGAGTGGAGTGGCAAGATTTCTTATGGGGAAATTATGGAGGGAGCACACGAGAAGGCTTTGGGGAATTTGGGAACTGATGGCCAGGCAGTCTGACGAGCCCCCAAAGGGCTAAGAAAGGTGGCTGAAGGGTGGTTAAGTCATGAGAGAGCCTGGTGATTGGAAGTCAGTGAAAGAGGTAACCATGAGTGTACTCCTCAAAAAACCAAAAAGTTTTGGCAACACGCTTGGAGGGAAGAGAGGGCACTATTATTAATTGTTCTGGGACAACAAGCATGCACTGGACTGTCCTGGGCAAGCCTGGCTGAGTGGTCTCTCTAGTCTATTCATTAGGGACCTTATCCTGTGTGAAGTAATGAGGGTGGGGTCCTGGGTGGGGGTGGGTTCAGGACAGAGAGGGGCTGATGAGGGAGATTTGTTAAAACTGGGGGAGCTTTGAACACAGAGGATCGAGGGGAGTAGTAAATGTTGGAGATAGAGTGTGGAGTGTGAGAAAGTGGGTTAATTCAACAAGAATGGTTGGGTGGCTGGGAGCCCATCAAGAGCTCATTGGATGTGGATGGAGGTGTATAAATTTATAGTGATTTTAGAAGGGGACCATGCAGGACATTATGCTTTTTGACTTTTGAAAATTTTGTTAAGAGGAAGTTAACCTTTAGCAGTTTTCTCCTTGATAAGGGAGACTTAGAAAACTGTACTCCTTTCAATAGCTTCAGGGGAATATATCTAGTTCTTTTTTTTCTTTCATTTCCTACATTTTTTTAACATGTTTGTTTATGGCCAACCAGTGTTGTGTTGAGGCTAAACTTTTGCCACCCTGAGCACTTCTGAGATTTCCATCTTATCTTAAATGTACTAACGTCAAGGGTTTAATCTCCCTCCTTTGATTCATTTTACAGAAAATGGCTTTTGAGGTAAAGCTGGCGACACTGCTGGAAACTAACCTATCTGCTGCCTCTATTTTGTAGCTGACATTTGAAACTCCATATCTGATGTAGGTAAAACATTAATATTTAATTTTTAGAAAGTTTAGGGTTGAGGGCCATTTGTATTATAATTTTATGAATGTATATGTGTCTCCTGGGATTTGCTTTCTCTCTCATTTAGAAAATGCTCACAATTTGTTATATATCATAATAGAGATAAAAATTAAGTGGTATTTATTGAGAATATTGTTCCTAAATAACCACAATAAATGTAAGCAATGTTTAGGTTTGGGTATTATTTTTCCAATTCAAAGCAATAAAACATGCGCTATTCAGTTCTGTCTCCATGTGAGGGAGAAGTAAGCCCACCAGTTATTTTTTTCTCCTTAATCCTTTTTTTTTTTTTTTTGAGAGGATGGTGGCAGAGTGTCATTTGAAGGAGATTTTTAGGGAAGGGATTTTTAGTGAAGGAAATGTGACACACACACTCATAGAGGACCTTAGAGACTGAGGATTTCTGGGTTGGTGTGGTTTTCCTTCTCTTACAGTTGGAGGTGTCATAGCTGCCCATCAATTAATTTTGTCCATCATCTATACGTGTTAGAGATATCACTGACATTGGAATTAGTATATGCATTTTAAGTTATTTTCAAGTGATGTTGGGTTTTCCATTGTTTTGTAACTCTAGTTTTAGGTGTTTATGGGTATCTTACATTGGCAGCACATCAGAGTCACCTGATGGCTTAGAAACTCTCCTCCACAGTTTCTGACTCAGTAGGTCTGGGTGGAGATTGAGAATCTAAATTTCTAACAAGTTCTCAGGTAATGCTGATGCTGCTGGTCCAGGGGACCACACCTGAGAACCACTAACAGCCCGCTGAGCTCATGAGCCCAGCAGTTCTATAACCTGGACCAGCCAGATTGCATGCATGGCCCTTTAAGAAGACAGGAGACAAAGGTGTGATCAGCTGGGGGTTATTCCACAGGTGAGCACTGGCAGCTTACCTACCAGGGTTAACCCTCATACTTGAGAGGTTTCCTAACTATAAGTGTAACTTAGAGATGTTGCAGGTTCAGTTCCAGGTCACCATAATCAAGCAACTATCGCAGCAAAGTGAGTCTTGTGCATATTTTGGTTTCCCAGTGCATATAAAAATTATGTTTACATCATACCATAGTCTATTAAGTGTGCAATAGCATTATGTCTAAAAAGAAAAGTAATTCCTTCATTATGAATACTTTATTGATAGAAAATGCGACCAATCACCAGAGCCTTCAGTGAGTTACAACTCTTTTTTGGTGCCGATCCACTTGCTTGATGCAGGGTTGCCACAACCCTCAATTTGTAAAAATTTCAATATCTGAAGCTCAATAAAGCAAAATGCAATAAAACAAGGTATGACCAGATGTGTCTGTAGTGCCTTTTAGTTCAAGACAAAGCAGACCCATGCTGCTTCCCTGTGGGCTTGTGGAGCATTAAAACATGGAGAGGTTGAAAGAAACCTCTTGGATTGGAAGGGGCACTCGGAATTTGTTAGTAAAAATTTGTTAGTAAAAACACCTGTTTCTGTGCATTTAGAAAACTCTTGTATGAAACAGAAGAACAATCTCTAGTGAGACTAAACTCAGGAGGTTTGTATGAGATTTGATGAAATTAAATGGAGGCACTTAAGGAGAGATCCTTAAAAGAGAATTGGGAGGACTGTGGCTAAATAAGATGACAGCTACCAAAAGTTATGGAGATACTTCTAGGTAAGGGTTTCTCTTTAATACAAGGCTTTTAAGAGAAAAATAACTCAGCCATGTTGTTGTGATGTGGGGTTAGGGAGTCATCTCTGGGAAGCGTCTGGAATGCCGGATCAGAACAACCAGGCAGCTTAGCTATGGAGTTCAGCTGAGCTGGAATCCGTTCTAACGCTGCTTCTCAGGGGTGGTTGGTCTGTGGCCCTTAAACTGGGGATCCCTTGTTTTCTGAAGGTCTGGCAGAATTTGTGGGGCTCACACTGGCCTTTCACCAACACCGAGGACACGTGCCTTGATCTCGTTCCAGTTTATGCTTTTCAATTCAGTAGCCAATTAAGAATTCATTTTGTTGAACGTGGAGGAAAAAAATGACAATTTTGACAACCTTCTTCACCCCATATCTGGTCATGTCACAGGAATCTCCCATTCTAGATGATTCCTTTTCTAGATTTTATTGCTGAGGTGACCTTTAGGGACCATATTTCCTTCCAGTGAATGATGTTGAAATCATCTGACAAGGGTTTTCAAGCAGCCATCATAAAAAAGCCTTCAAAAAGCAGCAGTTACGAATTCTTTCAAAATGAATGGGGAAAAAAAAAAGGACATCTAAGCAAAGAAATAGGACTTATAAAAAAAAAACAGGTGAAAGTTATGGAACTGAAAAGTAGAATAACTGAAGACTCACTGGATGGGGTCAAAATTGAGTGAAGATGAATAGAACCAGTGAACTTGAGGACCCATCAATGGAATTTGCTCAATCTGAATAACAGAGAAATGGACTGAAGGACAGGAGGAAGTTGCTAAGAGTTCTACTCTTTCCCTCAGGCTATCATGAGACAGTGACATGTGCAGTAACAAAAACAATAACAAGTGCAGTTTGGGCAGTTGCCCTTATTGACTCCCTGCTCTCCTGTGTCTTATCTCTCATCTCTGAAATGTCAGAATCACATGAGGTCTTCATTAACTTGTTTTAGCCCCTTTGTGAAACTTAGGAAACTAATATAAGGCAACCTTATTAAACATGCAGATCTCGTGGACAGCTGTATAAAGTGTCAGCCAAGAAGAGCCTGAAGAGGTCTGAGGGAGGAGACCAGCTGGTTAGGGGGAAACCAGTTTGGAGCCAGCGATTTTTCTTAGTGATAGAGAGATGAGAGCTGAAACCAGAGTGCTGGCTCTCGGCAGCACCCAGCTAACTCGATGCCCTGATACACACAAAGAGAAAATGGAGCCCTGGATACTGAATGTGGGCAGTCCTAGAGAGAGCTGGGCAACAGCTGGGGAGCTGGTCTCAGACGGAGCCAGCCTAACAGGATGCATCTGTCGCGACAGAAAGGCTATGGTTTTGCAGTAAAACCCAAGAGCATTTTTCATTTTGCCTATAATGATTATATTTCCAAGTTTTTTTTTTCAAGGTTGGTTCCTGTCTCAAATATTCAATTCTCATATTAGACCAGTTTATATTACTTTTTGGTTCTAGGTGCTATGTCAGCATCACTCATTTTCGATAGCTATAATCAAGTCTTGATATTTCACGTTATAGGCACAGGTCTTTAATTCATTAATTTACTGAATGAATATTAAGTGCTTATATATGCCAGGTGTGAGATCTAGCACTCATCCAAACAGACCAAATACTCTGTGTATGGAGCATATATTTCAAAGTGTAGGGAGTAAACATAGTACACAAGTAGATCATATAGTATGTTGCACAGTGATAGGTCCTATGGAGAGAAACAGGAAGGTGTAGGGGATGGGAAGTAACAGTAGTTAGGGTGACATTGCAATTTTACACCTGGTAGTTAGGGTAGGCATTACAGAGAAGTAACTTTTGAACAAAGACTTGACAGGTATGAACAAATGGCTAGGTGTGAAGTGACTATCTGGGAGAAGAAGGTTTCAGGCAGAGGGAGTGCCTGTGCAAAGGTCCTGTGGTAGGAGCCCACCTCGCAAATCTGGGACTAGCAGAGGCCAGTGTGAGTTGGGGGAGAAGTAGTTGGCTGGTGACGTTACAGAAGGAACAAGGGATCGGACTGTAGGACCTGCTCAGGCATCATGAGGGCTCTGACTTTTTAAAAATATTAATAGACTTTATTTTTTAGAGCCATTTTTGGTTTCTAGAAAAATTGAGCAGAAAATACAGAGAATTCTCAATACCCCTTCTCCAAGCCCCCTCACTTTACACCATTATTAATATTTTGCATTATTGTGATACACTTGTTAACAGTTAATGAATTGATACTGATATATTAACTAAAGTCCCTAGTTTACATTGTCTTGTACATTCTCTGGGTTTGGACAAATGTAAAATGACGCATTCACTATTACAGTATCATACTAGATAGTTCCACTGCCCTAAAAAGCCTCTGTGCTCTGCCTGTTCATCCTGTATTCCCCTCTATCCCCTGGCAACCACTGATCTTTTTACTGTCTCCATAGTTCTGTCTTTTCCAGAATGTCATGTAGTTGGAATCGTGCAGTATGTAGCATTTTCGGATTGGTTTCTTTCATTTAGTAATATTCCTATATGCTTCCTCCTTATATTTTTTTGTGGCTTAATAGATCATTCCATGCTAAAAATGAGCTATTGTCTGGGTGTACCACAGTTTATCCATTAACCTATGGAAAGACATCTCAATTACTTCCAGGTTTTGTCAGTTATGAATAAAGCTGCTGTAAACATTTGTGTGCAGGTTTTTGCATGAACATGTTTTCAACTTGTTTAGGGAAAGCAAATTTACCCAAGGAACGTGTTTGGTGGACCTTATGATGAGAATGTTTTGTAAGAAATAGCTAAACTGTGGCTGTACTTTTTTGCATTCCCACCAACAATGAATGAGAGTTTCTGTCGCTCCACATCCTCACCAGCATTTGGTGTTGTCAGTGTCGGATTGGTGTCATTCTAATGGTGTGTCATGGTATCTCATTGTTTTAATTTGCATTTCCCTAATGACACATGATGTGGAGCATCTTTTCAAGGGCTTAATTGCCGTCTCTATATCTTTGGTGAGGTGTCTGCTCAGGTCTTTTGCCCATTTTCAAATTGGGTTGTCTGTTTTCTTATTGAGTTTGTATTTTTGATACAAGTCCTTGATTGGATCTGCGTTTTGCAAATATTTTCTAAGTGATCTGTGGACACGTATTTCCTAAATACAAACTGCTTACACATCTTATGCATAGCTATGACCCTGTTTATTTCAGCTCACACTCTGCTGATACTTAGAGTTTTGAGATATAATGATATTTTTATCACCTTATTACTCAGAGTTAATATGAAAGTCTCAATTGGCCACCAAGTTCTTTCATGCAAGAGGCTTTTACAGCTGAGTATTCTAAGTGTGGTCCCTTCCTTACCCTTGCCTTTCCCTCTAGGGAGGGTCGAAGCTGCTATTTATAGAGGCACGCTTGCCAGGGAATGTCCTCAGCTATTTTCTATTCCCCTATTCCTCTGATGAAGACTCCCTTTTGCTTCCCAGTTTCTCTCCAAAATCAGCCACCCCTCTTCGCATACCTTCAAATCTCCCACACACTATCATGTGGATTAAAATAGAATTTTTTCCTAGATGGTCAATGTCCAGTCTTCTGGCTCTGAGGCTTTAACTTGCCTTAAATGCAGCTTCTCAGACAGTTTAAAAATAAAAGATTCTTTAGAGGGGAGGGTCATGCACAAGGCAGTGCTCTGCTCTGTAGCTCTCACAGTGGCCCTTTGGTTTCATTGTGCGTGAGAAGGGCATGGAGAGGGGGGTTCAGAAGCAAGGACAAATAGATAAGCTAAAACAAATGGGGAATAGCAGAGCAGGTATCAAACCCTCTGAGATATCTGAGAACACAAATTTAAACATGGCATACTCTCAGCGACTATAGGTCAGGTGCTGACATTCTAACATGAGGTATCTTGGTCATAGGTGGGACCAGCCGCCACCAGCATCCCATGGATTTTTTTTAAATGTGAGCATAAAACATTCATCAGATAACCTAGAATAAACAGACTTTGGCTGCTCTTCCCCTCTTAGAAGTTTCTCTGCCCTAGTTGCCACACTGACATTGTATGGATACACAGCAAGTTCCCTCTTTAGATTTATTCAGCACCTTTCATCAGACCACAAGCCTTCTCATCGGCTTTTCCACTGTTGAACAACAGACAGATACCACCAACCATTCTGCATGTGTTCAGCAGGTGTGGAAATGGATGTCAAAGGATCAGAAACAACATAGAAATGAGAGCTTAAGAAGAAAATAGGTAATGGCTCAGATTTACAAATAGTATGCCATAATTCATGGGCTGTTTTAATTAGGTCATAAGCATGAGAATGAAAAAAGATTATTATTTTATATAAACAGGTGAAAACATCAAATAAGAAAAATCTCTGACCACAAGGCCCAATTTAAGTTGTCTTATGAAATGTTATTCTTTTGTTTTTATCAAGATCCTATAAAGGCATAAGAAATAGCATCTGCTTAAAGAATGTCCTGAAATATTAAACAACAGCCCGTCCCATGCACCTCTGCTTCCCTAGCATCCAGATTACAATCAGGACATGTGCTGTTTTCAAGATTTCTCTCCCTGACTAATACATACCTGACTGTTTTGATCTAACACTGTTTGGGAACAAAATACAACATTAGTCGAAGAGTTTATTCTAGGTTGTCTGTTGAATGTTTTATGCTCGCATTTAAAAAAAAATCCATTTTTGGCATTGGCATGAATTTGGGATGGTTGCCACCATTTCTGAAGGACTTAAAAAATGTGCTTTTGGAGTTTGTGGGAACCAAGCCTCGGGAGACACATGAGTTAATTTAAGCCACATAGCCTTGCTGGTCCTCTCCTTGATGTTTCACATGTCTTGGATATCTGAATTTAGTTTGGGAACTGGAGATGTTGTACATTCACATTTCTTATTGCCCTTTATAGTTTGGCTAGTTCTATACTAAAGGAAGACATTTTATTTTTCTCCAGATGATTACAGCATTTATACGGGACTTGGGCTTTGGGATATACTGAAGAAGGAAAGCAAAAGAAAAAAGAAAGAAAAAAAAAAAGAAAAGATACATATACATACAAATGCTCTCTCTGTATATATATATCTATATCTATGTATGTATGTATATATATATATTTTAACGTCTTAAATTTCTTTTAGTAAACTGCTTATCCCAGGCTATGCATTTTTTGGGGGATATTTAACAACCAAATCCTTGAAATTTCTGCTGGGTGCTTCATCTATTTTCCAGTGGATTTGGAGGAAGAGCTGCCCAGGTCAGAGAGCTGTGAAAGATCCTGAACCTTGACCAGGAGATTCCTGCAATCTAATTAGAATAAAGCAATGGCTATCAGGTAACTGAAAATTAGATGAACCAATAAGTGCTAGTTAGACTTTTAGAAGGTGAACTTAGGATTTTAAACTTAGCATTGCATGTTGGCATGGAATAATGGAGATATGCCCTAGAAGGACCCCAACAATGATAGCTGTGCTTGCTAAGGACTGTTTTGTAATGGCAAAGGTTCCTGGGCCTGAAGAGAACACTAGTTTGGAGTGTTCTTTTAGAAAATGTATTTAATAATACTTGTATGTGGTACAAAATTGAAAAGGTACAAAAACGTAGAATGAAAAGCAAGTTTCCTTTCGCTATCCTCCAGGCCTCATTTCCTCTCATTGGAGGTTAAAAGTTTCTGGCACATGCTTCCAGGGATATTTCAAGCATTTCTAGATACCTATGCACATTTTCTTCTTGCCTTTTCTTTTTGCAAAAAAGGTGGCATGTTCTGCATACTGTTTCCTATGTTCCTTCTCTTATTGTAATGAGATTTTAACATTTCGGTATATAAAACCACCTTTTTAAAAGGCTGTGTGATTGATGTGTGATATTGTTTTGTGGAAGTACTATAGTTGATTTATTCTTTTTGTAAATTGGTTCCCATCTTTTGCTGTGACACCATGTTCTAGTTTTAACAGTTCTACCAGGAAGCTTACTAGGTTTGGGCCACAGCAGAAAAGAGTATGCTAAACGGAGGTGGTTGGCTAGAGTTTAATGAAGCAGCTATTTGCAAAGTGTGGGCAGGGATAAGGAAAACCCAATAATGATGGAGAAGCATCCTGGGGAGCTACTGCTTCCCCTAGGTCTGAAGGGAAAAGAGAGAAAAGCGGGTTCCTAAAGCCAGAGAGAGCTGTAGCTGTATAAGGCTCTTGATGAGAACTCTGGTCTTCAGTTAGCGAATACAGCCAGTGATAGGTTGGTAAAGGCTTAACAACAGGCTGTGGTGAGGAGCCCTGATTTGTAGTGTTTGCTGATTTCTGTGGTGTAAACACTTCGATTGTGGCCATTTTCACCCTCCCAACATGATGTTACTGAACACAGAGTTAGGGTGGGAAGTACATAACTCCTGTGAGCAGCTCCAGCACATTGCTGTGGCTGTGTCAGGACCTGCTCAGTAGGGTGGCTGCTGGCCTGGTTCCTACTAGGGCCATCAATTGGCTGAATCCCATCGGAAGCCAATGTGCAGGAGAACCTGGTTGCTGCAGTCCTCACAAGTCAGCCTCCTGGAGCACAGCTTGTTGGTGAAGTATACAGGCTACAAAATTCTGGGCAGACCATGCCTCCTGAGTCTCTGTATACTCATTTGTAAAAGAACAGAATTGCCTTTGATGTTCTGACCTTTTCTACACGAAGGTTCTCTCACTTCTCTTTGATCAGTGGATTCAATGACCTAAATGGGTAGGTCATTTAGTCATATTTGCTAACTTTTCAATGGGAGATACTGTGGGCCTCTGCACTCAGAGCTCATGTCTAATGGGACAGGGGTTGGGGGCAGAGATAAGTTGTGCACCAGCAGGTCTAGCTGCAGACAGAACCACAGATGTTCAGAGGAAGTGATTTTTTTGTAGCTGGCGTGATGAGGCTGTTGATGGCAGAGATCTGGGGAGAACTAGTTTTGTAGTTGAGAATTTGTTTTCCCAATGAGGTAAAAACAAACATTTCTTGATGAATAGCTCAGTCTACTTATACCACTAGTTCTCTAAATATGGGCCTGGTATCATCAGCATCTGCTGGGACCTTGTCATAAATCCAAATTCTTGGGTTCCACCCCAGACCTTCTGATTAAACTCTGTGGTGGGACTTAGTAATCTGTTACTCTGGGTGGTTCTGATACGTGTGTACATTTGAGAAACACTGAGTTATACCACATTAGTGGTTCCAAACCTGGCTGAAAATCAGTCAGCTGGGGAATTTAATTTACAAACACACACACACACACACACCCAGACTTCTGGGCTGTATTTCAGACTTAATCAGAATCTCTGAGAACTAGGATCCTGGAGAGTAAGTGTTTTCTAGATGTTTTGAGCTGTGTTATAAGAATTCTCTACTCTTGATCTTAATTATCCTGGTGACACTGAACTTGTTTAATTATTTGCCTTGTTAGAACTGCTGATTCTCTTTTCTCGTGCATTCTCTCTCTAAACACTTCAGAATTGAAGAGAAGGCAGTTGCCTTAGTTGGCACTTTGCATGGACTGAGGGTGGAGCTGGTTGTTCCTGGTGTAGAGTGGGTGGTGAAGTGTTGAGAACGCAGAAACTGGACAGCTGTGTATGTCTCTGATGTCTGACTTTAAGATTGCTTCATGATTTAGTTTGGGCAAAGTCTCAGAACATCAGACACATTCTTTATCAAATATTAAGTACAAAAGCCATATTTTAGAAGAAAATTACAGTGATTTTGGGATTGCCTCTGCCTGATTATAGAAATCTTGATTGAAAAGCCTCATGTTTGTTCATGTGGAGACCTTAGGACAGGATTTCTGTAAAGCAAATTGGGCAGTTTTGGTCATTTGGGGCCAAAGTTCCCTAAATACGTTGAAGAGTGCACTGAGGAGAGCTCACCGTTAGTGATTATAAAGCTATGAACATACTTGTAAATGCCTTTTCTTGTGGGACATGTGTTTTCATCTTGTGGGTAAATACCTAGGAAAGGAATTGCTGGGCCTTAGGCATGTTTAACTTTGTAAGAAACTGCCAGTTTTCCAAGTGTACCATTTCATACTTCCAACAGTCATATGTGGGGTTCCAATTGCTTTCCATCCTTGCCAACACTGGCCATTGTTAGCCTTTTTCATCTTATTGATCCTGGTGGGTGTATAGTGTTATCTGTGGTTCTAATTTGCATTTTCCTGATGACTAATGATGTTGGACACTTTTCCATATACTCTCTTACCATTCATGTGGCTTCTTTAACAAAATAAGGAGGACTTTTAACCTTCTTTTGTGCTAATATTATATTTGAAGTCTGTTTTTTTTTTTCACTGCAGTTTCACCTATGATTTCAGTTGCTCACCATCCTTTAAAACAGCACGGACTTCTTGAATGTCACACCTTTGAAAATGAAGTGCTATCTGGCTCTTCACTCTTTCAGCTCCAACTCAGATGTCACCTTTTGGGTTGGTTAAGCCTCTGTCTCTGCTCTAAGTCTACAGAATGTTTCTTTTCTCTGCACTTCATGGTCCTGAGTGTACATCTGTGTGGTTGTACTTGCCACGTTGTGTGGAAAATTCCCTGCCTCACTGAGGGTGGGGACCTTGTCTCATTCTTTGCAATCGTGGTGCTTATCATACGATCTTGCATGGAATCCAGGGCCAATATTGTTGAATTAATTTATTATACATTTGCTCCAACAGCTCTGAGAAAGGCTGAACATGTTAGCTTTAAATTGGAGACTAAGGCACAGACCCAGAGGAGTCAGACAACTTGTCAAAGGTCAGCATGTATGTTACAAAGTCAGGGACTATGTACTATAAAGTTTTGACTTTTTGATATTACCATTTTCCAAACAAGTGTTGTTTTAGGTACAATGTTCTTTGAACTAGCTAGCTACATGCACCTATGTACATGATGACTTTTGAAGGCATGGGATAGTTTTAAGGGAATCCATTTCCAGATCCTCAACCTGCATGTGCACTTACTTATAATTGACTAGCCTGAGGAGGTTCCTGTGATCAAGCAAGACATCATGCTGGTTCAACCGTCCCACCTTCCCTTTTACAAAGGCTGCTCTTTTACTGCGTATAAAAGGGTAGACCGTTCACCCATTTGTTGTCTTCCTGAGGTACTCTCCTGCAAGATGGAAAACAAAAACCTCCAGGCCTTGTAACAAAGGGACAATTAGAAATATCCATGACTGGAATTTTGCAGTTCAGGGGTTCTTTTAGCTTCCACAGAATTGCAGAAGATCCTCATCAAGCCGTTAACTGATGATTTAAAAAATTTTTATTTATGATAGATTATGTCTGGACTTTGGCTCTGTAGTTCAGAAAGTTTCAAAGAATCAGTTATATCATAAAACTTCTTCCATTTCCACATACGGGTTTCCTCTGCTATCCAAAAGTAGAACATTCCTGTGAAACCTTTTTGTAAGCTGAAATGGTGTAAAGTGAAGAAGCAGTTAGGTTAGGACACATCTTGCTAATGAATGGACACAATCAAGTTAAAGCACAGATGTTCACAGACACATTTCAAGGCTGTCAACTTGATGCTGAGATGCTGAGTATAGTTCTGTGGAAAGAGCTTGGTATTGCCACTCTTGCTCCTTGGGGTGTGAGCTTGCCTCTAGGATAGCTTGCTGCAAAACAAATGCTGAATGCTATTGTTGCTTCTTGCCTTTTTTTTTTAAAGCAAAAATCCTCTTGAGAATTTCTTTCGGTTAGCAAAAATAGGACGAAGGTAGGTCTTTTATAAAAGTGAAGTGGCATAAAGCAAACTTTCGACAAGCAGGAGACACCTGTACTTATTTTTATAAACAAAGTTTCTCACTGTTGGGATTAAAAAAACCCCCAAGATAGGAATAGAATTGATAATGGACCATAGCAATTTCTAGCACGGAAAAATTAATTTAAAAAAAGTACATCTCATTAAGATGTACATTTCCAAATAATATTTTATATTTAATAATTTTCATCAAAGCTAACAGTGTTTCCATTGTGTACTAATAGTAGTTGTGTTAACTCAATTTTGAAGAAAAAGTATAACTATTAGGTCTTTATGGCTTAATCTTGAGTAGATTCTCATTATTTGTGGTAGTTACATTCCACAAAGTCATGGCAAACACTGAATTAGTAACTACTGCACCAGCGTTCCTGGGGAAGTACAGGGTTAGTTTCCTTTAAGGCTTTGGTCACAACGTTTCATCATCCAAATAATAAATCTTGTTTTAGATGTATTTCTGTTTAAACACAAATTATTTAACATACATATCTTACAAATAATTACATGCAGCATTTCTTTATAGTAAAGTAAAACACTATTTCAATTATAGTATTATGTAATGTAGTCTTCTGTAATGTGATTGTCCTAGTTTAACTATTTTGCTCAGTATACAGTACACACAGTGCTCACATATACACATAAATACTGTATACTGTATAGTGCAATAATGCAAGAAAGCAAGCCTTGAAAAAAAACATTAAGCAAAGATTAAAGATTTAATATTTTATGAAAGCACTAAAAGCATACTAGTGATGGGAGCTGTAGTGTGTATGATGGGACAGTGCAGCTAGTGTGGTTAAACCTCTTGACCTTGCCTCGTTCCATAAAAACCGAGAGAGTGAGATAACTCATTTGACAGAAAAGGAAGAAATCAATGAGGGTGGCATATGAGATCTGGCAGTTCTGCCTCGGGAGTTTGGTTTTCATGACATGTTTTTGTTATCAGCAACTTTTTCTCCCAAACTGGCTTAAAAAATTTCTTCAGCTTTGTCTGCTTGACTTTCGCCTCAAATCTTTGAGTATCTTAGCATAAGAGATGCATGCAGGGGAGGTTAGGTGTTTAATGTGAGGCTGTTTTCAAGATTAGGGTCACACTCTTCCATGTTATTGAAATCTTTTTCCAAGGCAGAATTCCATTCTAATATTTTGGCTGCTGTGAGAGGTTTTGGAGTCTGAGGCTGACTTTTATCACTGTCCTTGTCATTGCTGACTCCAGAGCCATGTTTTGCCGTTTCCTCCAGGTCTTTGTTGATGGGTTCTAGTGCTGTTTCTGTCAAAATTTCCTCCATACCTCCTTCCTTCATGTCATTGAAACCTTTCCCACTTACTTGCTGTGCAATATGCATTATGTTTTTGACATTGTTCTTTATATTTTCTGTAACACCTTCAAAGTCTTCAAAAATTTTCACGCAGCCTGCCAAACGTTTCCCCAACAGTTATGGATAGTAGGCCTGCTTGATGCTGTCACATGCTGGGCTAATATAATCAATAACTTTGTGAGTAGTGACTGACTTCCAGCAGTCCATCATGGTGGTTTCCTTGTTGGCATTAAGAGCCATGAAAGCATTGCTATAAAGCTTTCTGGTGTAGTGTGCCTTGAAAGCTCTTATTATGCCCTGATTGAGGGGTTGGATGAGACATGCAGTGTTGGGGACATGAAGAGAACTTCTGTGTTGGAGTGGGCATTCTCAAGTTCCTAATGGCAATGAACTGGGGCATTATCCAAAAATAAAACACTGAAGGCAAGGTTTTTGCCATGGAGGTAGTGTTCAACTTCTGGGATGAAGCAGTTGTGGAATCAATCCCAGAATATTTTGGACACCATCTATACTTTTTTGTTCCACCTCCAATTTACTGGCATATGGTTTAGGTTTTTCCTTCTAAGTGTTTGTGGGTTTTGTGCTCTGTGTACCATTAGGGGTTTGCACTTAAAGTTGCCCTTGGCATTGACACAATAGCAAGGTTGCATGGTCTTTGAATGATTTAAAGGCAGAAGCTTTGGTGGCCATTTTCATCACATAGGTTCATTTGCCAACATTCTTGTAAAACAAGCCAGTCTCATCAGCATTGAAAACCTGCTATTCCATGTAACCCTCTTCATGTATAATGCTTATCAGGTATTTTTAAAATTCTTCTGCAGCCTCTTGATCTGCAGAACCTGTCTTGCCTGTAAGCTTAACATTTTTCATGTGGTATCACCTTTTGAAATGTGCATGCCAGCCTGCACTAGGTTAGAAGGGTTTAACATTTTCTTGACCCTGGGTAACATGACCATAAATTTCTTTGGCTTTCAGCCTCACAATAATGCTTTCCACTACTCTCTTTTTATCAGTTGTCATCTCACGAATCCACAAATTTAGCTGCCTTTCCATCTTTTCAATAGTTGCATCACGCGCTGTAGATATTTCTTTAGCATTTTCCGGAGTGGCCTCATGTACAGAGTGTGAATCTCTTCCTTTTTTTTTTGCATATACCATATTGTTGATTCATTAACATTGAATTCATGGCCAGCAGCACTATAACTCAGGCCTCAACGAAGCTCATCTAACACACATTTTCTCTGTAAGACACATTGCAGACTTCTTGCACTTAGGAATGCTAGACAGTGCTTTAGCACTACATTTGGGGGCCATTTAAAACAGTGAAATCACCCACAAAAAGGACAAAAATGTGACACTGCAAAAAGGGTATTTGTTTACATTATGAGCTAAAATAAGATAGCAGAGCATGGCCTTGTTCAAGTTCAGCTGGGAACTTGGGCATAAGACTTCAAATTTTTGCTGCTATGCATGTGTCCATAAATGAGTGTCATAAGTACTGAATTTGGGGTTACACATACATTTTTTCGAGCAGGCAAATTTGCAAATATAAAATCAGTGAATGAGGATTAACTGTATTTATATGGATCTCTTGCAAAATAGTGATTAGTAACTTAGAATACAATTTTGTTGGGAAAGTGGAATGAAAATGAGTTATAGAAAAACAGTGTGAATTTTCTGATTTTTAAAGGAAGAGCTTCAGATGGAGAATGTGTACTATATTGTAGTTTACTGCATATGTTTTTTAAAAAGATTGTTAAACAGTTTAGTTTTAAATGTTATTATCAGGATGTCAGAAAATAATACTTTGCAACTATTGAAAACGATGAAGACTTAGATGTTTTAACTACATTTTTGGTAAAAAGCTTTTCAAAATTCTTTTAGGGAGAGGTGCAAACTGGACTAAGAGGCAACTTTGGTTTTGCCGTTCCACTCTAAGTTTACAAAACAAACAAACAAACAACCCCAAACCAAAACTTATCTGTTTAATTTTTAGGGAAATATGTTGGCACTGTCTTCGAAGAATTTTTCAACTGTAGGAGAAGTCATTTTCTCCCTCTTCACACTTCTGAACACCCTGGTTTTGATTTGTAGTTGTAAAAAACCTGAGTACTTGAAATGAAACCACAGTATTTCTGAGAAGCCCGATGGAATGCTCTATTTCCCCCTAGAGGACAGGACAAAAAAGCCTCGAATATCCTCAAAATGCTAGAACTCTGGATGCTTTAGTGTAAAAGGTAAAATCTTCATGTACAGTTCAAACAACACAACAGAAAGCTCTTCTGATGTCCGTCAAGGCTTTTCCCTTGATTGTTCCATATAATTGGTACTGTTCCTGGTTTCCTTAATGTTTCTTGCCTTGAGAGGTTGTCAATAACTCCCTACATGTGTGGCAGGTGGCCCTCACAGTTCTTTCTACCTTGGACCAAACAGCAGGCAGTCTGCAGGGCCACCCTTGCTGCTCTTCACCTATGGTTGAGGGTCATTCACCACAATTTCTCCCCAGATGACTTATTGACTATTTTGGTTAATCATTCATGAAGCACCCGGTCTGTATTTGGGAAAAGAAAACATTGCACTTTAATCTCAACATGAAAAACTTATGTTGCTGATTATTTTACATCATCGTGTTGGAATGGTAGCTCCACTCTCCCCTGAGCAAGGGTAGAGAAAAACTGCAGAAACACCGGATGCTCTCCAGCCGCGATGGTGTTGCTCAAACCACGGAGGTAGAGCTCGCCCGGCCGCTCCAGGCGCAGCAGGCGCGTCTGCAGCTGCTGCGTCCGAGGTGGGGCATCAGGTGTCTGCAGGAAGAGGGCGCGCGTGGGCCGGGCCAGGTGGGCCGCGTCCGAGGATGAGGACCAGCTGCGGGGAGGAGGAAGGCACGTGGGGCCACTTGAGCCGCGTCTGAGGATGAGGACCAGGTGCCAGCAGCAGGGGGCTGGGCGTGGGTGGGGCCAGGTGGGCCGCGTCAGCGGATGAAGATGAGGAGCCGCGAGGAGGAGGATGCGCGTGTCCAGGTGGCCGCGTCCGGCCGGGCGAGGCTGAGGACCGGAAGAGGTCGCGCGGGGGGCTCCCCGGGGCGCGGCCAGATGACGCCACTTCCGGCGCCCGGCCGCTTCCTAGTGAGGGAAGGGGCCTGAGATTGGTGCAGCCTGGAGGAAGGAAAAGGTGAGGAGGGCCGGCGGCGGCGGAGCCGCTGAGCGCCGGGGACGGCCGCGGGCGCTGCGGCCCGCCAGGCTCGTCCGCCCGGGGTCGCCCGCGGGGGCCTCCCGCCGGGGCCGCTGCGCGTTCGCGTGGCGGCGCGTCCGCGGCCTCCCCGCCCTCGCTCAGCGCCCGTGCCCTGTGTTGCAGGTGTACCCGGAGCCCCGGAGCGAGAGCGAGTGCCTGAGCAACATCCGCGAGTTCCTGCGAGGCTGCGGGGCCTCCCTGCGTCTGGAGGTAAGCGGGTCGGTACGCGGGGCAGGGGTTCTCAAAGGGTCGGTCGGGCGCGGGACCGCTGGGCGGGCGGGGGCCGCGGGCGGCGGCCGGCCCGGGGTAGCGGCGCCCAGAGACCTGGCTCGCGGGCCGCTCCTAGGGACGGGGTAAGCCACTCTATGGAGTCCTCAACTTTGCTTTCTCTGTAATAGGAAGACGTGGTACAGGTGGTACCTGTATTTGGCAGCCGTTTGTCACGGATGCGATGTGATTTCTGGGCTTTAACTCTGCTGTTAGGGGGTTCTCCGATGACCCGCATCCAGGTCTGGGTCAGGATCCTCAGAAGGGGATAAGACAGAGCCGAGCAGAGAGAAATGGTTTCCACATCTTCCCAGCCTGACTCCTGTACTCTTGGGCCAGTATTAGGTGGTTTTTACCCGCAACATTTGATGTTTAGGTTTGAGAGACACTAACTTGTGCTTTGGGGAGCACACTGTGCCGTGCCTATTCTTTGTTGCTTAAGGTTTTGTCACTATGAAGTAAAGTCATGCTCTCATTTGCATGATTTTTTTTTTCATCTTAATACGTGTGGTTTCTTGTAATGCTTGGGAATTATAGGCTGATGTGGCTGTGGTCGGTGTAATTCTTGCCTTTTCTGCTCACTTGCCTACTTTACTGCTCATAGCCTTTGTTATCTGAGATGTGAGGGTTATACTAAGTTCCTAGGTAGCAGTATATGTAAGCATCTCTGACAGAACCTGTTACATAAAATGATTCCATAAAGGTTTCCTGTTCCAGAAGGATAGTATCTTGGTGTAGGTTTCTTAGGAAGATTTAACTGTGAATTGAAATTAGACATGTAGAAGTTCTATAGATGAAAGTAGTTTTTATGAATGGTTGTAAACTCTTAGATATTTTATTTTTGGTAGTATTTGATGTCTGTGAGGAAATTATGAACAGATAATTGAAAATGCTTAGCGGCGATTTCAAAGACCATAGGGCTGTTTAAGTGGGGGAGACAGAAGGGCTTTTTCTTCTGCCAGATGGGTTTTGTCATTTTTATCATTGAACTTTCTTATTCGGCTGTGATGATATGCTTTGCTTGTAGCAGTTTTTGCTTTTTACAACCTTTGTTTTGGGATTTTATTATCCTCTTCAAACTAATGAGGCTTTATTATAGTAAATTTGAAATTTAGTTTGCACAGATTATGACCTGACAACTTCAGTGTAAAACTTTTTAAGACAGTGTTTTAAAGTGTTAAAGGATTTTAACACATCATTGGTTTTCCAAAGGTTGCTGTTGAAATTTAATATAGTGACTTTTTTTATAATTAAGAATTTATTTAAAGATGTTTTTGAGTTCATTAACATATCATGCATCTAGAACGGTGCTTGAAATATTTTTAATTGGTTGATGAACTTTAATTGGAAGTTGATAGCAAACACATATTTTTAAAGTAGAAAAGAAATTATGACTGATTTTGTGCTATTTGTAAAGTATCTCTTCCATTAATCTTAAAATAGAGGTGCGTTTTATTAGCATTCTTTCAGGGCCAGTTATAAGTCACACTTAAAGCTCCTAATTACATTAGAGATAATAAAAATAAAAAAAAAAAAACCAGTATATCAAAAATCTCAAATTGTTTATGTCACTCTGATTTTTAGAAAGTTACCTTGAAAAAGAAACTTGTGTGGTATGGACCCAGCTTGGGCTTCCAGGCTTGTTCTAATCCATGGTAAGAAGGGACAGGTCTTTTCCATAAAAGACAGCCTTGCACCTGGACCACAGTGCAACAATTCCCAGTGATTTTAAAGAAAAATACATAGAAAGGGAGTGAGGAGGGAAGGACCTTGGCACTTGTGAAATGCATTTTAGGTTTTACACATTTCATTTTCACAGAATTCTGAAAGACTGACAAAAAGCTTCTGACATTACAAACAAAACTTAAAACTGGTAACTTAAAGTTTAGATTAGCTTTTGTTTTACAGTTATTGTCAACATGCTTTTTTCCCAGCAGTTCAGAGTGAATTTTTTGTGATAGACTGTCCATTATTGATATATATTTTCTTGTTTACCACCATTTTAAACTCTCCTCAGACTTTTTAAAGGAAAAGAGGAACTGAACATCATGATTACATTATCAGTCATTTTAATGTATTCACATCTTAATTAGCTGTGGAAAATAGGATATGATTATGAAAGCTTTAATTTTAAAGGAGTATTGTACAATTTGCATTTATTTTTAGAATGGTGCCTCACATGTTTTAGGTGCTAGATAGTAGCTATTATCCTTTTTTTGTAGTTTGAACCATTGTATTTTTTTAAAAAAATGTTTATCCAATACTCCATATACACTACATAAAATAAAGAAATATACGAAAAAAATTGTATAATGTTACATTTAGACATGTGTTAAAATTACTATATATTTTTCTTTCCTCTTTGCACACATGTAAATATGCTTTAAAAATATTCATGACATCAAAGTATGCATGATGTTTTTATAACATGGTTTGACTAAATATAATGTGACTGTTTTCTCACGTTAAATACTTGTCCTCTTATTTTTAAAGTCTGCCTCATAGTTCCTGAAGATTTCCCATTTTTGGATGTGGAGGCCGTTTCTAAGTTTTTACTGTTGTAAACAGTGAACCGTGTGATAGACAGTTCTGAACAAAATCATTCATTGTTGATTATGTTTTAAGAAGAAATACACTACTAGGTCAGAGGAGCTTTTAAAGGTTCGGAACACCTCACTGCCCAGTTTTCCAGAGTCATTTTGTTACTTTGCCTTTGCCCAGTAGCAATATATGAGAGCACTCTTTTGCAGTCCTGTGACTGCCTGTGCCTGTTGTTGTCTTTTTCCCCCAAGAAATAGAAACCTCATTGGATAAACATTTTGGCTTTTCTTGTATTGTTGACAGTGACCACATTTCTGGGTACATGGTAAACTGAGAGAAATGTGAGGCACTCATGATTTCCTGCTTTGAATTTTTGAAAGAGGATGTGAAAGAAGAGCTGCTGGAATAGGAAATAAAAGTTGAAAACCTCAGACATTTGCATTTGCCTTCCAGCTTTCTCTCAAGTAACCTCTGGTGTTGCACTAGCCAGAGGCATTCTGGGGCTGCTTTGTGCAAGTGGGAACTCTGGCTGGAAGCTCATTTTGAGATTCTTTGCAAAAGGTGCTGATTTCCAATTGTGTGTGAGTGATACTTTAATTTTCTCTCTTTAAAAGTTGAGAGAGTATAGAAAGATGTTTGTGTAGGCTCTCCAGTATCATAATCAGTTGGGATGATTTAGTGAGTTAGGGTGAGGTTTTGGAAAAGATATTATTACCTCATGTGTTTGTAAAACACTCATCTTTCCTGTGTATTTCTGAAGGATAAACTTTTATTATAGTTCTTGGCCCTAATGCTCAATTCTTCTAGATTTTAGGCAAGGTTATGATTGAGATTTCATCCAAAAGAATATTTCAGAATACTATTAAAACAATTAAAACATGCTTACGTGGAAACTTAAAACTTGTTTATGCAGGCTTAAGAATTATTTAAATAAAGACAAAAGTGTTTCTTTAGTTTTTTCCCTTGGAGTGGCATGCACCACCCAGGTGTTATCTTCACCCCAGATTCAAACTGATAGTTAAGCCTTTTAAATACTACTTTGCACTGAAGGAGTTTGAGACCACACAGCAGTCTTTCTTCTTAGCTAGGTATGTTTTGTATTACTGACTCATTGGTAAGCTGGAAATGGCAAGTAATGACAGTGTTTATTGACTTCTTATTTTTTCCATTTATTTAAAGTTTTTTTTTTTTAATTTCAATGAGTTGACAATATTAATATTAGTTTTGGGTGTACCACATAGTGGTTAGACATTTATATAATTTATAAAGCTGTCTCTCCAATTAGTCTGTGCTCACCTGGCAATATTCATAGTTGCTACAATATTATTGACTGTATTCTCTATGCTGTACTTCACATCACTGTGACTATTTTGTGTTTCATAACTACCAACTTGTACTTATTAATCCTTTTCACCCCGCCTGCCAACTCTCTCTCTCATCTGGCAAACACCAGTTTGTTTTCTCTGTTTTTGCTTTGTTTTGTTTGTTCATTTTGTTTGTTAGATTCCACACATAATTGAAATCATGATATTTGTCTTTCTTTGACCCTGGTTCCATCCATGTTGTTGCAGATGGTAAGAATTCATTATTAGCTACTTGTTGAATAAACTCTTAAAGTCAGTTTATTCATATTTTTACCAGAACTTGTCTCATAAGGAAGTTGAGATAAATTATATAATAAAAAAGGGTCATTTGAGAGATGAAATAGACATCTTATAGGTACTTAAGCAAAGTAAAATTCTAATTTTTTGTGGAAAAAGTGTCAAAATTGACTCTATCTTATCTTAGTTCCTTGCTAAACTGTTTCATAGGGTAAACAGTTACCTCTGTGCCCCATTTGCTTTTCCAGTGTGGACAGCTAGACTTTCACTTCTATTTCAGACCTTTGGGATGTTTCATTGTTTAGATTAGCACTATCCAATATAAATATAATGCGAGCCACATTTGTAATTAAATTCTTAATAACTACAGTAAACCCTAAAACTAATGAGCTTGTTACTTTGTTTTTTTTACAGTAGCCTTTAAATTCTGGTATTTGTCACACTCAGCATATCTCACTCTGGATCAGCCACATTTTAGTGTTCAATAACACACACAGTGAATGGCCTCCACACTGGACAGTATAAGGCCTAGATCATTTAAGAGGCCGGAGAAATACAATCATCTTTGAAATTAAATGGGATGACATTTGCTGAGTACAGATGATGTACCTAGGAATTTCATGTACTATATACATGGCACTTTCCCCATTTTGCAGATGAGATAGCTATGTGAAGTGGTTAAGAGGTCTCAAGTCACAGCCCAGCAAGTGAGAGAGGCCGAATTTGAACTTGGATCCAGTGACTCAACAGACCAGGCTTCCTTCCAGGCATACTGCCACCTGAAGTGGAAGTAGTTGAACGATTTAACGATTGCAAGGCAGGGTCGGTGTTAGTGTGTGTGTGTACCCGTCCCCCCATGTAGATCTGGAATGCTTAAAAATTTTTTAACGAGGATCTCTGCATTTACATTTTGTGTCGGACCATACAAATTGTGTAGTTGGTCCAGCCTAGTGGCATTTTTCTTAGAGGTTTGTAAGAGACAACCAGAATAAGCATTTTTCAAGAGCTTATTATTTCCTGGACCCTAAAACATATATTAACTTAATTTTTAAGTGGCTCTGTTAGGTCATATAGTTACCCCAAAGTATGATTAGAAAACTAAGATGCTGGGAAGTAGGGCACTTGCCCAAGTTCTAGAGCTAGTGAATATCCCACTGTCCCACTTCACCGGATGAGTCCTGAACAGTGCAGATCCTTAAACTTCCCAAAGAGATGCCAGAATCTAAATTGGAATTAAGTGTAAAAAGGGAAAAGTGAGGCTGGCTCACATATTTTAAGCTCCTGTTATCTGTTGTGTTAAAGCTAAAGTCCAAGCAGGCTGGGTAAGTTAATAAACTGCTCCTGACCCCAGGCAAGAGGAGGTGGAGGAGTAAGAATAATACAATACAGTATCTCAGTTCGAGTCCATGCCTACTGTGTAAGGGGTTCCTCTGCTGTGAGGTCAAGATAATGTCATATGTTGTGCACTAAAAATTGTCGCAGCTTTCCAGATGACAGGAGGTAATACAGACTCATGGTTTTGTTCTTTTAAAGGATCCTTTTGAGAAAACCATCCTCAAGTATTGGGAAGATGAGAGGGTGGGAAGTGAGAGCTAGCTTGCCTTTCCTGGGTAGAGAACTTCAGGGTGAAAGGGGAGGAAGAGGCCCTTGGAGGAATTGGAGAGTATGTTTTCATTTTGTGTCTAACTCTTCCAGTGCCTCCACGATGGAGTCTTAGCTGGAGCTGAGCATTGGGCTAGATACTTGTAAGATTCCTGCAAAGTCAGGAACGTAGTATGCAATGAAACTTCTGTCTCCTTCATTAGCTACCAGTTCAGTAACAAGACTTAGCTCATGATGCTAATCTCCCTTTTTAAGCCCTTGATGTGGGACATAGATATCTTAGGTCTGCCTACTAAGCCTCCTTGGGCAACCGTTGTGAAGTCCTTTTGATGCAGCTGGTCTGTCTCTCTTAAAAGTTGTGTAACTTGTATCTCTACTTATTCAGGCAATTACTTAATACATGTAGTAAAAAGTGAGGCTTTTTTTGCCACTGCAAAAATATGACTTCTGATACATGGTGACAGAAGATTTAACTTTAAGTGGTGAATGCATAATGCAATATACAGATGATGTGTTGTTATTGAATTGTACACTTGAAACTCATCTAATTTTATGAACCAACGCCATCCCAGTAAATAAAGTAAAAATAAATAAAACAGCTCAATAATAGTCACTAAGATGGAAAATTTTTTTTAAGACTTAAAAATTAGTGTGATCCAGTTAAAAATAATTGAAAAGTTTGTGCCATTTTAAAATTGTTATTTATTTGAAATAAACATTTAAAAAATATTACTTGGGTAGAGGCATAGGGGCTTAGAGGAAGCCAAGGGCATATCATCAGGTTGCATTTGAAAACTTATTCATGTAAGACATACATAGCTTAAAAAATGAAGTATACTCAGGCTCAGAAAGAAACAGCTCCCACCTCTCTCTGGCCCCAGAAGCAAACTTTCTAAACTTGGCTCCTTACCTTGTTTACTTTGGTATTGGTTCCACCTACTATGTGTCTCCTTATGTACTGCTGCCTTATGCTGTGCGATGGTCCATGTTCCCTTCAGCTTAGTATGCTGCCAGCCTGTTTGTCCCCGATCGCCATCATCCAGAGGGTTGTGTCCAGGAGCCTTGTCATAGCGGGTGGGACTTCTCCCAGCCCTTCCCCATACTCTTGGACCTTCTGTTCCAGGCATGTCAAACTATTTGAAATGTCCTAGTAGTTGTTAATTGGCTCATTTTACAAATAGTGGTATGTGTTTGGTCCTAGGCACTGCTCTGGTGGCATCTGTATATTGTTAGAACCTTGTAATGACTAACTTTAGATGAGATACTGAGCAAGAGAGGTTCAGGAATGGAGCCACAATCACTCAGCTAATGAGCACTGGGACCAGGTTCAAATGGGGAACCAGGCTGTGCCAGCATCCTGTGTGGTGGTCATGATGCCCGTCCTGATTTTTGCACTTGGAGCCCCTTCTTGAGGTGGCCATATGCATGGTTTTCCTCTTTTCAAGCTGGTCAACCTTGTCTCTATCACTACTTCTAAGGTCTTTCAGATTGTTTTTGCCATTTGCCTTTGTCTGGCATCTTCAACACAGTCATTCCTTGTACCTGTGTCTCCTTGGTCTGTTCATAAGCTCTTTGAGGGCAGGTTCTCTGATATTTAAGTTTTTTGGTGTCTTTCACTTAATAGGCACTCAGCAGATATTCACTAAATTGGTTAAAACCCCTTGGGCTGCCCCTCCCAGCCCAGTGGCATAAGGTCTCAGCATGTCTGTTGGGTCCCATCTGCTCTGTCACAGTTTAGCCTTTCTCTCTACCTCCTACCCCATTCAAAAATTTACTCCTCTTTCTCATCACTTCTTAAATTTTTTATTCTTTCAGGGCCTTGCTTCTTAAACTGCTAGCTAAGTATAATTGAACAACTAGCCTTTTTTTCTCATTTCATGAACTATGTGGCTGCTGATCCTAATAAACAAGTGTTGGCTTAGCAGGCTGGGCAGCTAGCTGTGCCATGCAGCCTAACTATAGCTGATGAGTTGTGTCTGGTCCTAGCTCTTCTTGGTGCTGGCTTATCTTTGGTGGAGCACAGTGAGAGGCAGCCTGGGGGCCTGGCAGTTCTCCTTTTCTAGGAAGTGTCTTAGCATCATAGAGTTTTAGAATTGGAAAGGATCTTGAACTTTGTTAGAAAACTATTTGGCAGATTTCAGTAACTGGTATAAGAGGAACTAAGGTTGTTCCACAGAGAGCAGCAGTGGAACAGAAGTTTTATGTAGCCTCTGTTGGGGTTGATGTGTCAGCAAAATGTCCAGAGCTTTCTCAGACTCCTTTCACAGGGACAGGACAGTTCCTCAGTCCCTACTGTGGGTGACCATAGGAGAATCTGGGGAAGCAGGGCATTTGTGTATTAAACCTGTGTGTGACTCTTCAACTTGTTATCTCTGGAAGGGACCCAGATTCTCCTGTTAAATGGTCATAGTCTGTTGGTGGTTTTGGAAGTAAGTAGAAGCATTTGATCAAGGTGAGATGCATTAGGTGTTGGATATGATGCATTTTGCATGCATGCAAAATGTAAAGAGGGCTGTGCTCTGCAGCCAATGGTATGCTTGCAACTGTCACTTTAGGCACTGCTGTTGCTCCATGCTGGCTTGTCTGACCTGGCTTAGCTGACCACACAGGTGTCTCGGTGTCACTGGGAAGACCTCTCACTCGACTCTCATACATCATCATTGACCCAGGGTGGGAGAAAGAAGTATGTTTTTGCATGTGAAACACATTATTTTAAATATCATTAGGTCACATGTGCATTTTGCAAATGAATGAGGATCTCCAGTGTTGGCTAGTTGGTGGGGAAAATGCTTTATCAAGGGTTCAAGTTCTTATTTTCTAGTAAGACCTTGTGAAAAATTATGTCGGTCATGACCGATAAGTGGGAATGATGTGAATCTGGAGCTCATGTGCACGTGTGGTCCGAGAATTATGAGGTGGCATGACTACCTTATATCTCTATTTATAGAAAATTCTAGTCACTCAGTGTTTTGCCTTTTGACTTCATTCCCCTCTTTTACTTCCTATTTCTCACCTTTTTTAAGTTTAGTAAGATAGGCTTCTTTGAATGTCTTTTAGTCATCACTTTCTTATTTTTACTTAAAAATAAATCAAAATCCCAATTGGTCTTTTAGGAAGGAGAAATCTCTCCTACCTCATTTTTCTTGACAGATACTGTCCTGAGGCGGTTATGTCCCCCAAGAAGTTGCTTAAAGTCCTAGGAACCAGTAAAGACATGTTCCCATGAATAACTACAAAGCAAACAAAACCCAAGGCCTTTCACATCATATTTAGATATAAAATCTGCATTATGTTTTAAAAAATAACTTTCTAGGCAGAATATGTATTTCTGATATAATTTATATTAGTCTATATTGGTTGTTTTCTCTGATAGCTTAGAGAAACTAACTGGTTTTTGAGTTGAGAAGTCATATGATATTACTTCCTGTGACTCTTAATATTTCCCACTTTGATGATAATGGAGTGTGTACACTTGTTCTTCAGGGAAGACTTAAACAGGTAGTATCCTCTGGGTTGGAGAATGTGGAGTTTCTAAAATACTGATTCCAGGGTCCCCTTGGAGAATTTCTGATTTAATTAGTTTGGTTTTTAACACTGACTCAATTGTATCATTAAAATCAGGGTGTGGTGAGGTCACAGAGATCTGGCTGGGAGAGGGAACCACATGATTTTCCCATGCTTGAAGAGCCAAGAATCCTGCCCAGCTTAGGAAAGGCAAGGGGAAAGTACTTTCCACCAGTTCTCATTGCAAAACCAGGCCAATCCAGATGTGGGAATTTGAGGGATGTGTTTTTGCAATGATTAAGATATTGAAGTAGTGACATGGAGCCTATCAGGATTGTTTATCTGATTCCTTGTTTGTAGAGAAAGTGTGGATGATGAGTGAAATGCTTTCATTTTCTTTTTAAAAGAGAGATGGCGATGAGGGGATGCTAGAGAGAGCCTCATAATACGCACCCCTTTTGCTTTACTTTGAACAATTTAAAACTTAAAGATTGGGAGACTAGTAGTGCAAACATTCTGTTCCTTCACTTAGATTGCCATATACACACTTTTGCCCCTCTGTTCTCACTCTTAGTGTTTTACCATATTTTTATCTTGTCAGCCATTTAAACTATGTGGTAGATCTCATGATGCTTGCCTCAATATTCAGCGTGTACCTAATGAGAACATTTTACATAATCAAGGTAACTGTTTGCACACCCAAGCTTAAGTAATACTGTCTCACATATCATCCATATTAACACTTACCCAGTGGTCTCCAAGTGACCTTTGTAGGTTTTTCTTTTTTTAATATAGTCTCTGAACAAGGGTCATGCATTACTTTTGGCTTGTCATACCTTGTTAGTCTCTTCTGTTTCCGGAAAAGTTTCCCCACTTTTATCATTTATGACTGATGCAGGGTTGTTATGTAGAGTGTCCTACAGTCTGGACAGGATCTGATTTAGGTTAAACATTTTAGACAAGAATTCTACAGAAGTGATATTCTGTATTCCCCTGGGTCATATAAAGAAGTGCTTCATGTCACACACTCCATAGTGCTCATGCTTAGTTCCATCACTTAGCTAAGGTGACATTCACCAGATTTTTCTCCATTGTAAAGATGCCCTTTCTCTTTATACTTAGTATGTAATTGTGGGTCGTGCCCCAAAACCTTTCACCTTATGCTCCTAGCATCCCCTCATGATCCTGTCTGAATTAGTTACTATCGCAGTGGTAGCCAGATGGTACAGGGCCCTTTTGGCATGAGGGTGTTATGGGGCATGTAAGCTAGAAGGTTGCATTTTGGCATGTGGAAAGTGTTACCTCTGCTTTCAAGAATCTGAAGATCGTTATTCATGAAGTTAGCCATTCACATCTAAGCCCTATTACCTTTGTACAAGCTTTCCATCATCAAGCAACCAATCGGTCTCTGACCCTTACTGAAACCATGAGCTGAATTTTATCAGTGTGGACTTTGGGTATGAATAGAAAAAAAGTTACTTGAATAGGAAGGAACAGAGAAGGCATTTTCCATTGCATGTATGAGAAAAAATAATAGAAATGGAGAACAGATAGGAATGTGATACTTTTAAAAACTTCATACTGGCAACTTAATAGTGACTGCTTGCTCAGTGGTTTCTAAGTACCAGAACAGCTACCAGAGCAGGGCAATGTTGTAGGTAGATGCAGTTAGCCTTTATACGCCGAGGAGAAACAGATGTAGAGAGGTTAAGAAATGTGCCTGACATCTGACATTTAGTGAGTGGCAGAGTTGGTATTTGAATTCAGGTTTATGGAGAGTCTAGAACTTCTAAATTTAGAATTACAGATCAGCTAAAACAAGGGGATGGTGGCAGTACAGTTGGTGGAAGCTCCGTAAAAGGGAAGAGGACTGAGGGAAGATTATGGACCCTTGGGCAGTTGACCTTTTCAGGGAACTATGCAATGTAGTGTTGATAACATTCATGTATTTTGAATTCTTAATACATGTGTTAATTCATCTGTACCATGCAACTGAAATGGAATTGACAAGATTTAAAATGTTTAATTGCAAACTGTTAGCTTTCTATATATCTTTCCATCACTTTTTTGGGTGTTAGAGCCATTCAATGTAGTGTAGGATTTATAACTTGGAGAATAAAGAAATAGAGCCAGTGAATTATCAGCAACTTTATTAAAAGCTTGAGCAAATTCTGTTCTTGGTACATTTGCTAATTGTTTATCTCTTAGTGGTGAATTTATTAAAAATTCAATTGCTGAACTGTGGATTTTGTGTGCGTGTACTGGTTATAATGTAAAATACAATTTTGATTATGGATTGTGGTCAGGGGTTTGAAGAACATCAGATGAAGATGACTGAAGAACTAGGACAAGGTAGCATAAGGGATGGGAAGCTTGTGTTATAAGATTCATGTTGTCCCAACTTCAAATTTGAGATCTCTTTGCCAAGACCTGGAAACTTATTCCTAGTCTAGTGTTCAGCATCTTGTTGGAATCTTAGTTTATAATTAACCCATGGAAGAGAAGGTAATTTCATATATACTGAACTGGGAAAGTTCTTAGGAAGATTGCTGCATCGTTCAGGCAGAATGAGATCATGAGATTTTTTTTGACCAGAGCATTTGTAGGAGAGAATATGTTCTGAAAAATGTGATATTGAAGATCAAATAAGTATTTCATTGCAAGTGGAAAACAGGAAGTTTTCCTTCTGGGGATGTTAGTCAGTCTGCACATAATTTATGAGGACATTCCTTGAGCCTGTGCCCTGCCCTAGGAAATGCACAGATGCACAAGATGTCTCTGCTGGTAGCATTGGGGAGCACTGTGTAACTAGGATTCAGGCAACTTCTGTAAGTTATGCAAGAGGGACAGTGTCATGGGATTGTGATTTAGAGAAAGAGACCCTTGAAATGTTGAGGCTTGAAAGGGTGGGTGGACAAAAACCTGGGTGGGTAAAATCTGCCTCTGCTTCTTGATTGGCCTCTGGGCTTTTCAAGTCCATCTGTTGAGTTGAAACAACAAAATGTCCTAAGTTTTTGATGAACTATCCTAAACAGGAATCTGAATTTGTGGTATTCTGGGGCCTAACTGCTTGGGATATGTGATAACCTCGTACTTTGCGGCTTAAGTTTTAGTGTTATCTTGGAGATTATAATAGGCATGGAAGGGAAATGCTTAGCCTAGACAGGTGCCCAAACATTTTAAAAATGTTTTTCTTTCTTTTTTTTTTTTTTCCAAGTTAATAGAAATTGGGTCCAGCACTTAGGATTCAAATATAGCCCTGCAAGGTAGAACTAAGACCAGTAAATGGTGGTGATCTGGAAATGCAGCAGTCACAAGGTAGTCAAATTGTGTCATTATGCTCATGATAGCAAGCTTTATTAAATGGTACTTATTTTGATGTAAATGCACAGTATAAACCTACTGGAAACTAGAAGTTACATAGAGAAGGACAGGCAGAGATAGCATTTTATAGCCTTTAGATAGAAGTATTGACTCCTAATTAAAAAAATGAATGAAAGTATTCGTTTATAAATTTATTTTTCTTCGAAAGTATCTGAACATCTGAAAGTTCTGACAGCATCCACCTTAAAGTATTCTTGTCAGGCAACATCCACAGTTCTTTTCTGATCACTCAAACTTCCTTTGAACTTTTCATATGGTAAAAGTTATATTTGCATAGCATCAAATGGTTTATAAAGTTACTTGCACTTTCTTATGTTATTGTCCTAATTGCTAATCCATTACAAAGCCCTTTACATTTTTTTATCTATGAAATTATCTTCTAATCCAGTTCCTTATCTGTGGCCCACTTTGGCTTCCTTCATTTAGATCCCCATGAAAGAAAAGGACTGAGTACACTTGCCTTGCCTCCCACCTCCCTCATAACCCCTGTGTATCCCAGTTTTTACTAATTGCACTGTTTGATGAATCTTCATTTTTCAGTAGTTACTTTTATAAATTTAAGTAATATACTGGAAACCTCTATTTCTTGACTTAACATCTTAAACTTTACTCCTATGTGAAAGATGAGAAAACTGTATGACTCCACTGGGCATGGTGGGCAGGGTGGAGGTAGGGGCACTTTGTTGCATTGGGTAGGGTGGGCACAGTTCCTGTGGTGTTGCTGTCTAGACGTTTCCTATTTTGGGGCTGCCCCTTTCCTGAGAGCAGGCTTTTCTTGGGGCTGCTTTGTCTGCACCCTTTGGTGTTTTAGGCTGCAGTTTTTTTTTTGTTTTCTAGAACCTAGTCTGGGACGGTGGAAGCAAAAAGAAAATACAAGGAACCCATTGCCATGTTGTTTCTTGGGTTCCTAGCCAGACGACCTCTCCTTTTAACAACTGTTTGTAAAATAAGATGGGCACAACGTTTTCAACACATGTTCTTGGCGGATGATGCTGCATCCCTCTTCTTTCCTGCTGCCCATTTTTCAGCCTCCATGGTTATTTGTTTGTGACGAAGGCTTAACAGTGCTTTCATTGCTTAGTTGTCTTGCCTTCCTTCTTAGGACTTTGTCCTCCCGTCTCCTTCAGCATTTTTTGGAAGCTGTACCTAAAATATTTGGCTGGTATTTCTATTTTGTAGGTGGTCCCTGTCCTTGTGTTTTGGGCTTTGATACAGTAGAATCCACAAAATTGACCAATTTAATTCTCATTTTAAACTGATAGAAATTGAGGGCATGTTGGGTGAAAGTGCTGTATGTATGGATCCATCCTCAAACTTTAATTTTATCCCTGGGGCGTGGGAGTAGTTGGAATTAAGTACAAAATCTACAGAAGCCAAGAAGGCGAAAATTCACTGCTGGATCTGTTTTTCAAAAGTCTCCAACAATATGGACCATTTGCGTTAAACTTAAATAGCACAACTTATTTAAGATTCATTTTTACTCATCTTGTTCTAAAATCACAAATTCTATTTGACAAAGTGATAGGACAAAATTATATTTTTATGCTTCATGAACCACACTCTAGAACTGTGCCAGAAGTAAATTTCTTGTGTCTAAAACAGCTGCCTCATAAACTCATTGGAAGAACTGACCTGGCTTGTTGCATTTGGAATATTCAAGCTGCATGAATTGAGAAAGTGCTTAGCTGGCCTTATGTTGTAGGGGTCTTTCCATTAGTGCAGAGATGGTGGAAGAAAGACTTTTCTTCCGCATTCCTTGGTATTTTTTCGGGGGGTATACTTAGGGATGTTATCAGCCAGTGATGACATTTAGGTGGGAGTCATCTACATTTGCTTTCATATCAGTATGGCTGGATGGGTCAGAGTCCATTGTGGTTGGTGATGTCTGGGTTTCTGTGATCAGGCCAGGTTGTTGATTGTTGATGAGACTCCGGGCAGGGTGTGTGAGAAAGCAGTTGTGATAATAGAGCTCTTTTCTACTGTGTCATCCTGTATCAATCCCATTAGTCTACATTTGGTTAGTCCCCATGCTGTGCTGGCTACCTTACCCTTGTACTGAGTCGCACATGCATGCAGGTTTGCCACTGCTCTACTTGCTGCTCTGCTTCAGCAGCTGTGTAGTTGGAATCAGACAGGGACAGCCAAGTGCAGCTGAGGTGGTGGACCTGGCTGTCTGGAGCTGCTTGCTGGCTGTGATGTTGCCTTACGAGGGAGAACATTCCTGAAATTGCTGCCCATACTGAAGAAAGCAAAGAAATGGCCTTAAGCTTTCCATTTCTGTGCTTGTGGCTCATGCCATTCTTGACTTACTAGTTATGTAAACCAGCAATTTTTGTTGTTATTTGTTTAAGCCAGTTTGAGTTGGGTTTCACTTTCTTGCCATTGAAAGATTCCTGGCTAACAAGATCTTCATTACTTCATTATGTGATGTATAACACAATCTATTTTGTGATGTAGAGTTTGCTTTTTTGTTTTTCTAATGTGATAATGCAGAAGGTATTCCTGATTTTCAACACCATCTATGAATTTGGAAGCCAAGGTTAAGCAAACTCTGATGTTGGGGTTTGGGGGAACCTTTCAGGTCTCACTAAGATTCAGGCATCCTCAAGTTACCTTGGGGAACCGTGTTCCACCTCTCTCAGGTGTGTCAGCACTCTGCAGAACAGCAGTGATAGCTGATGTATCTAATTAGAAAATGTGGTAACTCAGTTAAAAGAGAAAAGTGGCATGTGAAGGTAGGACTCCCATAGTGGGTGGCCATGCTCATGGTTTTCAAGCACTGTCCTCACATTTTTGGATACTCCTTCCTCCTAAAGACAGGGCTGAGGCCCCCTTTCTTCGAGTGAGCTTCACTGATGACTCCTCTCATGAAAAGAATATGGTGTGCTGTCATTTAAAGGAAAAGAACAGGGAGGTTAGCTGAAACACTCAAAGGCTCCTGAAACTTTTGCGTGGAGCCTGTTTGCCTCATCCCACTCAGAGATGGTGCATGTTGTACACTCACATCTCCTTGACTAGAGCCCATGGGAAGGTGTGGCAGTGGGTCGGGGGGACTCACACCTCTCTTCTGGGGCGCAGGGGTCAGTGGGAGAAAGCAGTGAACAATGAGCTGCGGTGACTTGAATTAGGCAAGGGAAGTTGGAAAATGGTACAATGAATGTGAAAATTCTGGATTGGATTAGCATCAGCTCTTACAATTCTTGCCTTTGAAACCTGTATTTTATAACAATATTCTAACGGTTACGGCTTCCCTGAAGACCATGGTGGCTCTTTCTGCTAAATCAAAGTTGTTTTCTACCTGGCTAGAGGTTTGTACATTTGGGAGCTTTCACATGTGCACATGGGGGTCACCCTGATAACATTGTCCTGCCAGATGGGCGCTGGTGATGGTTGATGTGTATGACACAGACCCGTCTTCCTTATGTACTGGTGAACCTTCCTTATTTCAAGTGTTAGTTTAGGAACTAAACTTGATAGTACATGTGATATAAATAAAGACTGTCGAAAAAGGGTATTTTTAGAGGACTAGCAAAAGTTAAGTCTGGGAGGTTGAGTTTGGGCAAGATTTTAGCCAGTCAGTTTTAGCCATTTTGGTGATGTGTTACTGATACTGTTTTATGGGGGGGTTAGTGGTCAGAGTGGTGAGTACTCCAAGGAGCTGGTTACTCTGGTCCTCTGCTAGGCATGTGAGAGAAGGACACTAAGTGGGGTACGAGTGCCTTTTAGGCCAGATGGTATCTTTCTGATTTAGATGGTGCACCTTCTCTTTCTGCCTCTTGTCTACAGCTGAGTATCTGCACGTGTAGTAAGACCACTCACAGTTGTCACCTTTCAGAAATCCTTTCTGAAGTCTTATAGCATGTGTTTTCTTCTCAAGGCCAAGGTTGAACCTTCCTGTGACTGTAGCATCCAGCACAGTGCCAGTGGGGCTCTCAGCAGCCTCAGTCTCTTCTGAGGGAGAGTGCTGACTAACATGGGCCTGGTAGTCTCCTTGTCACCCAGTCCCAACAGCAGTTTCTTTTGTCCCACTCTTAAGTCATCCAGAGCCTGGGGCCTCTTTTCTCTGGAACCTTATCATAGGGGATGCAGCTCTAGTGTGGAGGAATGCCTTACGTTTTATGGACTTTTAAATCATTTTCCCCTATTCTTTTTCCTCCTGCCTTTATGAAAGCATGTCAGGAAGGCCAGCTTCTGAACCTCTCACCCCTCACCTTCATTCCCCCACATTTTCTCTTTTTCAGGGTCTCTTCACCCTAGTTCTCCCTTGCTTGAAGTTGGCAATCATTCTTTAAACAGTACACTGTGTCACAGGTATCCTGGAAAGTTCAGCTAGTTAAGTTTCTCTCCCTTCCCAGGTTAGGAAAATGGTGAGTAGGTTGTGCAGTGACCTGTCCATGGGGGCCAGTGCTCAGAGGTGGGTTGGCCCTCAGCAGGCCTGTGCTTGCATGTCATCCTTCCCTATCCTTCTGGGTTTGGATTGGGAAATCGTAGACTTTGGGAAGTTCTATTACCTGGTTTATCTAGGGTGGGCCTGATTTACGCTGACTGTCCCAGACTAATTTCTGATAGAGCTCTCATTCTCTCAAAGTGACCCAGTGTGGCTGGTGAGTCCTGTGTGTTCTTTAGTGACTGCCACGTGCAGTTGGCTTGTTTTCCTTCTAGTCTCAGCTTCTTGTCTTTGTGCTACTCCTGTGTTTAGAGCCTTCTTATATCAGTTGGTTTTCCTTTTCCTTCAAGTTTTTCTTCAAATTGTACCTTGTATGAGATGATATCCAGGACTAGCCAGTTTTCAAAAAAATGAGCCCGAGGTCTTCGTTAGTAGGTTCGGTATCAGCTGGGTTAGTGATGTGGTGCTCTTTTGTTTATAAAGACAGTTCTAACCCTCTGGGTTATATGATTCCAGGTGTTCCTCCAATTGAGGAATAGGATGTATGTGCTTTTGGGAGAAACTGGAGGAAAAAGTAGAGGCCATGCCTAAGAGCTTCCCCTGTCTTTTTGCCCTGAAGACATTTTTCGGCCACTATGTTGAGTTTTGTAGGCAGGGATTGTCAGTAATGCCTTGTGCCCCCTACTTGCATGGGAAAAGTTAGTTATCCTCTGAAGGAAAAAAATAGTATTTATGCTGATACTTTTAGGAAGATTATAGCAGCACCCTGCTTTGATTGATTCAAGGAGAATGATATATTCTTGGCTAGAGTCTTTTTGATATTTAGTACTTTTTCCTGACAAGGGAAGTTGTTAGTTTGGGGTGATTCTGCCAAGTCTGTACTTGAATTTTTTTTTTTTTTTAACATCTCTGTCTGTAATTGTACTTATGGAATATACTCATCACCCTGAATTTTATAACATTTTTTTCCTTTAAAATAGTTTAATTTCTTGCTTTTTTGGTGGAGGGCTTGGTAGAGAAAGCTACAACCTTCTCTTGACACCCCTACTTGTGCTGATAGCACTGCTTAGATTTTGTGATATATTTAAAAATGGGTTCAGGTGAGGTTGGCTATGATTCTCATTCAGTTATTAGTGGAAAAAGGCATTGGATAGTTCAGTGTCAGGCAGGCAACGGAATGATAATTCTGGGGAAGTGTTCCCAAGTGGAAGTGACTGTTTTCATGCTGAGTAGCAGGTGCAGCTTATACTTCTACAACCTTAAAAGAGACTGGACTGCACACGGCCGAAGGCTGTATTTCCCCTTATGAGCCTCAGGGTGGCAAAAGAGTCCATGGTGTTGAGGCTGAAAGGTGAGTGGGAGCAGAGGTCTGTGTCAGAATCAGCAGCTTCAAGGGTGGGCATTCTGGATGGGAACCTTAGTGTTTGACATGGGGTATGTGAGTTGGAATGTGAGCTGGAATCTTGCTGATGTACATCAGTGGAGATTGGTGTCAGAGTGTGTGTGCAGTTTGTGCGTTGCATGGTATGGTGTGTGTTGCAGTAGCTGTGTGGTATGTGAAGTGTGTGTGTGTGTGCTGCAGAAACTACTTGATGTGCACGCTGTGTGGTGTGAAGACTCATGGCCCTTTCTCTGGATGGTCTCTAAGGTGTTCTCTTGAGCTCCAACAGTTGAGGAAGCTTTTTTTTCTTGGTAGTTTTGTTTTGTGTTTTAGAAAATAAGAGGTTTCCTTGGCAGAACATAGTTGTTGATGTGTCAGTTTTTATGAGACCTTAAGGCTTGGTGTGCAAGATTCAGAATATTTTAAAATTTTGTTTCTTTTTGAACATGTGAGGCATTTGCACATTGCCACTTCTTATTCTCATCATTGTCATCTCAATATCCTGTCTGTTCCTCATTCCCATTTTAAAGATGAGAAACCTGAGGCCCAGAGGGCTTCACTAGTGTGTAAGGCTAACCAGCAGGGAGTAGCCTTCAAGTTCAGAAGGGTAATCTTGTCTCACAGAACTGTATTGCTTCTTTCTTACCACATGCCATGTGGTGTTAGGTCACCCTTCCCTCTCTCTCCTATAGAGGCTTGAGAGAGTTCTTAAAAAGTATTTTTATGTCCCCTTTGAGTACTCTGGGCCTCTTATATCGTGGTTTCTATATAGTTTGTATTTGTTGTATTTCATGTAGTAGTGATTCTATTAAAAGTAAAACATTAAAAATAAACTAATATAATTTGAGTTTTTTGGGGGGTAGAAAACTGGTAAGATATATATATTTTTGAGAATATCGGATGATTCTACTGCACATTTACTTCACTTAAATGTGAAAGTAAGGGCAAGTTTTTGGTAATACATTTTTCAACTGTATAGATCCTAAGATCTATAGGATATTGAGTGTTCCCTCAATATGTTTATGAAGGGTGAGTGTGAGGAGTGAGCATGTCTTGAATGAAGATTCAGGATACCTTCCTTATCTCTCTAGGGAGGTGCTTCTCACATTTGGCCATTCAGAATCACCTGGAGAGTAATACATGTTGATTCTGGGTTCCTTCCATAGAGATTCTAATTAAATTGGTCTGGGACATGGCTTGAGTAGCTTGTTTTCTAAAGTTCTAGCAGATCCTAATGTGCAGCCCAGATCCTTCTGAGAACCACTCTCTCTCATTGCCATCTGAAGAGGGACCACAGTATTTGTTGCCTTCCCTTCTTGCTCCTTACTCCAGCCAAGGGTGAGTGTAGAGCACCAGTGGTTAGGTGGTGAGGTGGGCCAGGCTGGGAGGGCTTTTATCAATTTAAGCACTGAGTGTCCCAGGGGACAATTTAGTGTGCTAAATGTCCTGGTCGTTCTCATACACAGGCTGACTTCTTTTTGCAGAGATATTTTTATAAAAATTCTAATGAGACTTCCCTCTTGTTCTCATAGTAAAAAAATTCTGTGTACCGTAAGATTTTTCTGGTTTTGCTTTTTGTTGAATAGATTTCGATTTTATGGCATAGTCTAATACATTTCTCTGGAGAAGCACTTAAAACATTTTAATTGCCTCAGAATATGTGTTATTTTTTTCCCCTCTCAATGTCAAGCATTTGTCTCATTTCATTGTGTAGCTTCCTGTTAAGAAATGTAGGGTATATGTGAATTCACTTAGGTTCTAACGTCACGTTGAATTCTATTGGTGGGCAGTTCTCGCCAACCAGACGCTTCCTGGTATTGGTGTCCAAGTAAGAGAGATATATAGTTCAGGAATAACAGGAAACTTCAGTTTTCAACATCCTGTTTTTCTGGGCTTTGTGACTTGCCGCCTTACCACAATGAAGGTTAGTGGATATTTTATATATATTTCTTTTTGTAGAATATCACAGTTTTAATTTTCCAAGCTCTAGAATTAGAACTTTAGAGCTGAAAGAGACATGCAGATTACCTGTTCCAGCATTTTACAAGTAAGGGAACTTTCGTGTTCTCTACATAAGGAAACTGAGCCCTAGTGAGGTTAATACTTTTAATTATTTAAAAAAAGGCAACTAACACATTAAAAAATGTATGTGTATATATCAGTTTAGATAAAGCTCTTATTTGATGTAGAATTTCTTAAGTAATAGGTAACAGAACAAATGAATTAAATTCTGTATTATAACGTGATTCTTAGGCTGTTTTTGGGGATACTTTTTATAGGAAGGAATTGGCATCATGAATTTGTACTTCAACTATATGAGAAATGGCATTAACTTAATACACAATGCTTAGATGTATTCATATTGCTTATGTCTTCTGGCTCCATTTAGTTTCCTTTTTCAGTTTTTGGAAAAGTGAGCTTCATTTCCTCTCTGCACTATGATTTGATGGCCTCCCTGAAGTTTTTAAGCGTCTGGATTTTCCCTTTTTTTGTTTATTCATATGTAGCTGTACCTTATAATTTTTACTCATTTCAGAAATTAAATGTAGAAGATCATTAACTGAAGATGATTTTTGAAGAAGATAGCAATACTTCAGATTTGGACTAGTTCTTAGGTACTCTTTGGGTGAATGTCACTCGTAGTGACATTTAGTGCAGCTAAATGGTGGATGAGTGGATGGATTGGTGCATTTATTCATTTAGCAAGCATTTGAGTTTTTACTGTGTGCCGACTGTTTTGCTAGATGTTTGGTGTTGTAAAGTCTGCTTTTGTAGATTTTACAGTCTAAAGTGGCATATACACATTGAATATAAAATGGTCTTTGTGATGAATATGCTGGCGGAGCCTGGTTAGGGGACCTGAGTATTGTGAAGGAAGCAAGGCTAGGAGAAGTCAGATGAATTAAAGTTCACTGACTGGGAAAGGGGGTGGTGGCAGGGAGGCAGGAAGGGGGGGGTGGTTCCTGGCAGGACCTGTGAGATGGAGGAACTGACTAAATGAAGAGAGAGGTGGCAGGCAACTGGGAGAGGAAGTCGAGGCCCCCTCTGCTGATATTCCTGGATGACTCGTTATGTTTGTTCATTTTTGTCCCAGTGAGAGAAAATTTTGAAGTATGTTAACATAATTTATATTTTGGTATCTAAATATTTATCTTGTTATAAAAATTTGAAAGAATTTTTAAATATTTTTCTGGCACAGAGTTGTAGATAAATTTGACTATTAAAATTTCTTTTTTGGGGGGGTTCTTTGGTGATCAAAAGATATATATATATAGTCTTCAGATAGTATTTTGGAATGAGATCTGTTTTTTAATGTGTGTACACGTACATTGTAGACTTAGCTGTGGGGTATCTAAGCAAGCTGATGCGCTTTATTTTTCAGCTTGTGTGTGCATATGCGCGTGTACAAGCTGGGACTAACTCCATCTTTCCCCGTTTCTCTAGGTGGTGGAGATTGGAGGAAATGCAGATTAGATAGTCCTCGTCTGAGTGTCCCTTGATGCCCCACTTACCCAGACTACCTGCCTTCATTTTGGAATCTGCATCTCTTGTCTTCCCCTCCTTTTATCCTCACATCCATTCTGATGTCTGGATTTCTCAAAGCTGCTGTTAGCTTTGGAAGCTACTGAGACTAGGAGAGGAAATCTGTAGTATGTGTGCCCTGCTGTCTCTGCTTTGATCTAAGGAGAGAAAGATAGTGAAGTCACCCCAGCATTCACTGAGTGCTACCAGAATCAGCTTCCTAAACTGGGAAGGGCTCCCACATTAGGTTATAAAGGAGGATGGGGAGTTGTTCTCAGGCTCAGGATAAGGTGGCCTAAATGGGATTCTGATTGGATCTCCCACCCTCATACCACAAGCTGAACTCACTGGTCCTGGTTTTTGCCTCATCTTTAGGATATCATCTGTAAATCCTACACATTGTCCTCTCGTTGCTGCGAGAACTTTATCTTAAATCCAACACGACGCTACTAATTTTGCTTATTTAATTTTTCTTTTCAGACGTTTGATGCAAATGATTTGTATCAGGGGCAGAATTTTAACAAGGTCCTCAGTTCCTTAGTGACTCTAAATAAAGTAACAGCAGGTAAGACCTTTTTCAGTTGTCTCAAGGGGGTGGGAAGACAACAGGGCAATAACTTTTGCTTTTCTATTAGCAAGGCAAAATGAGCTTTATTGAATTCAAATAATAATCTTGTATTGCATTACATTTTTGTCATCACTTTTGCTGTGATTCTTTTTTTCTTATTGGATCAGAATCTCCTATTTTAGGTCCTCAGGTGGATATCAGGTATTTTCTGTGGGCAGAGTGATTTCTGCCTGAAAGTATAGCAGGGGAGAAACATCTTGTTCATATGGCTACACTCATAGGCTGTCTTGGAGCTAGAAACACCTTTCTCTGGGATTTTTATTAAAAATCAGTATTTTTACACTTACTAAAACTCCTATTTATTAGCAGATCTAGTGAGTTTTTTTGAGGTATGATCATGACAATGGAGTAGCCAATGGGTTGGCCTTTAAGTACCTACTTAGGCCAGGTTTCCTGAGGGTTATAAGGCACTTAGGGTACTCAGTTTACAGTGTTTTGAGCCCCACTCATATCATGGAGAGGGGTGACTGAGGGCGGAGACACAGTGTACTCCTCTGTGGGCTCCCAAACTGCAGGGAGGCAAGGAAAGGTTCTAAGCAGACTCCTCTAAGGGAGGCTATGCCTGTCCCATGAGTCCTGAGAAGTTCTGTCTTGGAGAGCTGTGTGGATCTACAAGGATGTAGTGGCTCTTTTATTTTAAAGTTTTTTTTTTTTTTTTTTTTATTTTTCTATTTACCTTTACAGATTTTAGTTTCAGATTTATGGGGGAAAGTTAGACTTTGATATGTCTTTTTTGATCGAAAACCACTTGTTTATTTTGTCATCGTCTCTTCCGTTTTTTTGTTCTGGCCCTTCAGATGGGGTGTACTTACCTCATTGTGTCCAGGAGAAACTGAGTCAGAACATTTTAGGCTACAGTCCTGTCATGGGGGTCCTCTGTACTCAGGGACCATATTGGTGCCCGTTCAAAGTACTTGTTTGCTGGGTGGCCGTCTGAGGACTGTCCCACTGCCTGTGCAGTTTTCTTATGATATCCTCAGACTAAAGTAGTTGACAGCTGTGTCAAAATTTTAAGACTGTAAGCCAATCCAAACGGACCTGCCAGAAAAATGGATCTGGAGACTGTCAGTTTAAGGATATATTTATAGAAGGCTCCCCATGTAGCTTTTAGGAAGTTGCTAGGCACATGTATCTCAGAGTAGTGATTTCCTTAGGGAATTTTTCATGGCCTCATTTTTTTAAAAAAATTACTTTTTAAGAAGTGGGTTGCTAATGTTTACTTATTGGTTGGCCTAAGTGGAGTGTCTAATCATGAAGAGACTCCAGGGAGAGAACTAAGCCCTTTAATACTTGTTTGCTTTGATCCTTTCAACAACTTTATGAGGTGAGTAAAGTATGGGCTACCTTCATTTTGAGGAAATAATCCTCAGAAGGGTCTCTGGTTGAAAAATACAAGAGGATTTTTTGTTGGTTTTAAAGAAGAGTCTTTTGTTGCCAAATAATTCTTGCTGCTTATTGTGTGAAGTGTGATTCTGAAGAAGTGTGTGTGCTGTGGTGATATCTTGGGAATGTGACTTGGGTGGTACTCTAAGTGTTTGAGTTTGAGAGGCTTATTTTTTCCACATGAAGGGAAACTATTAAAAATGGCAGAACATTTCCCAAATTTGAAAATTAACCTAGAGAAGAACTGATAAATAGTTGCCTCTAGTTAATTTCTGGAAAGGTGATTGGGGAATGAGTGCAAATCATTTCTGTAGCAGATAGAATCTGTGCTTTGTTTACTGCATAAATGGCTTGCTTTGTTGGCAGTCTGCGGTGTGTCCCTTGATGGTTGCCCCAGTTTAGAGTGTGGTGTGCAGTGAGGGTACATGGTATCAGGCATCTCAGCTTTCTCTTTTCTCTGTTCATGACCTTTTCAGACATTGGACTGGGAAGTGACTCTGTGTGTGCCCGGCCCTCATCTCATCGGATAAAGTCTTTTGACTCCCTGGGATCTCAGCCTTCACACAGTCGGACTTCAAAATTGTTCCAGGGCCAGTATCGAAGTTTGGTAAGTTTGCGAGAGTTGGTTATTGAAATTGGAATGTGTTGGGGAAATGAATGCGTGTAGGTGTATCAGGAACAACACACGTGCCTCTGTTAAGAGTTGAAGAGTGAGGGGCGATTTGACTTTTTCCGTGTTGTTCCTTTACTCAGGTTTGGCGTTTGCTCATCACCAAATTAACCAGATATAACTATGCTTAATGACTGCTTTTGAGAAACTTGTGTATTTTGGGGGTTACATTTTAAGATTCATAAATCTATATCTACAGAGATTTGTGTTTTAAATAGTTCCCTGATCACTTGCATAGTATTTTCTCATCTTCTGTGTACAAATGTACAGAACTGTGGGAATAAGAAATATATACTTGTAAAAATACTTAGCTGGATAAAGAAGAAATAGCTCAAGAGCTAAAAAATCTAAAGGTGGGTTTTCTCTTTATGAAAGCCTAACTTAGAGTGCTTTACTGAGTCAGTATGCAGTATATGAAGGGACTCCCTTGAGTAATGAGGTGGGTAAGGAACTTAGATTAACAGTCATCCTGGAAAGAGAAGAAAAACCCATTTATAAATTGTCAGTATACAGGCTCTGAACAAAGAACAGGATTAGCAGTGAAACTGGAAGTGTAATACTGAATGGAGAAAGTGTGGAAAGGAGCCATCAAGTCAGCTGACAAGGATGAGGCAGCTCTGATTGTCATTGTGAAAATATGCTGAGCCCTCTTAGGAGCTAATGGGTGATTGGCATTTAGTTTGATTAGCAAGTGATGTGACTTTGTTTTCATGTAACATTTTAGCAAATTATTTTGTTAGAAACATGATCTTGTTACACAAATTTGAAGAGAAGTCAGTTCTTTTAGTTTTCAGAGAACCACAGCTTTCTGTCTGCTTTAACACAGAAAGGAATATTGAGGAAGCTAATGGTAATCCTGAAGAAATAAAAATTAATTTGGTTAGGAGTGTATTTTGTAGAGCGAAATAAATTTGAATTTAGTTCAAGAAGCAGTATTAAAAACTGAAAGCTACAGAGGAATATAGTTTTTATGTGTTCTTGAAATTTTTGAACTCATGCTGATTGCTGTTTATCTTTGACTGTTTTTCCTCTTAGAGGAGTCCTCTTATCCTGTTTCTGATTTTGTGTACAATATAACATGCATTGAGCCATTTTTCTCTGTGCCCAACATTACTCTAGGTGCTTTACTTGGACTAACTCAAATAACCCTCATATTGAGCCTGTGAGGTGTAGGGTTTAATGGTAGAGGAATTTTGTAGAGTATTGGGAACGTTATTCAAAATTTAAAAAAAAATACACAAACCACTTGAAAAATATTTTAAATTAGTTTTGTTAAATACATGAGCAAAATGTAGAGAAATCAGTGAACTTTGGGTAAAGAAATATTTGCTGTCTCATCTATTCACCTGTGGTGTTTCCATCTTTTTTTTTTTTTTTCACTACATGAGGACTGGATTGCAAATGTAGAATTTGAAGTAAAGGTAAATGTCATGTGGACAATGAATGTTACTGAGATCACAATAAATGTAGGATTAATTATTCATTAGAGAAATTTTCTTAAGTTATACCAGAAATGAAAAGACCTCAGCTGTATCACCTGTCTTTGTGTCTATGATTGGTAGACACAGCTGCTAGTGAAATGAACATGGCAAGACTTCTTTTACCATGCTGGGTAAGAATAAGTATTTGCCCTATTTTTCTGTATGTATTGCTAATAGTACTTTGAGGTAATTTTCTTGGATTAAAAATAATTTATAATGAAACGAGTGGCAAAATGTTTATGTAAACATGGATGATGGGTACATGGAGGTATACCTATTACTCTCTACCTGCATGTTAAGAAATTTTCCATAATAAAAAAAATTAAGCTAAAAAAGCAACTTATAGTTTCTTGAACATTAATTTTGTGATCTCATTAAATTTCAGAGCCTAGTTTTGAAATTGTGTAAGACACTACCATCCCCAAAGTAAGGATCAATATTTTTCAGAGTGCAGTTGTAATTGCTTGCATCTCTATTTAAAAATGTCTTTTTTAACTACTACTTTGGTGCTGGTTGTCTGCATAATCTTGTGTCTGTGGACTCATCATCTATTTGTTCTGGGACAGATTTTCTGCCCTGTGGTAGAGGCAGATTTGAACAATTTTGGTGTTTTGTTAAAAATAGAACTTTTAACTTTTTTACTGTGGCGCTTCTCAGTTGCTTTCTGATTATTTCTTTCTTGGATGATTTTTTCTTAACCTCTTTTTAACATCCTGTTCTAAATTGAGCTCTTTATCTGACCCTGTGCTCTGAATGTACCTCTCACTCCCAGAAAGTGACTCCATAATTGAATGAGAGGAGGAGACTCAGTCTGACTCGGGTCATAGTTTTTCTCATATTTAAGGTCGACTTCCTCCTTTTTTATTCTTAAATGACTTATTGAATACATTTGGGATTTCTCATGTCCCTGCTGTACCCCAGGTCTTCATCTTTTGACTCCTAATAAGTATGACCTGAGGCTTCTGAGTTTTTCCTCAAAGTTTGGGAGAGTATTTGTGAGGTTATTGCTGTCATCTTTAACTTATGGGAGAAGAGACCTGAGCCCTTAAAGCATTTCCTCTCCTGTGGTCCCCACTGCCTCCTTTGGGCCAGCAGAGTTATTGAGTTCACAAAGTTTATTTCCAAGGCATGCAAGATATATTAAAATGTATCATGTTTTTAAAAAAATCTTTCAGTTCCTCTGTACCATTAACAAAGTGTACCATATTTAATCAATGCTAAGTCTTAAAAAAAAAATTTAACATGTCTGAAAGTAGCATGTATCTTAGAGTTGATGGTATATCATAATTGATAGTATTTGGTATAATATAAAACTGTAGAGTTTTGGCTAATTTCTGGCATCTTATATTTGATAAAATACATCATGAGGAAGCTGAAGCTTAGAGAAGTTAAGATAATTACACAAGATCACGGGACTAGGCAACAGTAACCACTGGAATAGAATTTGGGTCTTTTACTACTTAAGCGTTTCTTCTGTATATGAGATTATAGTACTTTTAAGAAATGGAGGAGAAAATGGAGTTTGTGTTAAGACAGCACACTAGGATATCTTGCTTGTGGATTATTGGTATAATTTCAGAACTCTGGGTAAAATAAAGTACTTGATTAAGTTATGGATGCATTATATTGATGGATGGTACATTGACTATAAGAATCAGAAAGAGGCCATTAAGAACGAATGTGATGGGTATAGATTACTGTTTCCAGAGGAGGTACTGTATGTTCTCGTACCCTACCTTGGGGTGGGGATACTTTATCCCTCTCCGATTTTCTCCCATGATTAAATTTTAGTGACATGTAACATACATGCAGAAAACTGTATGTATCTTAAGCAAACAGCTTGATGAATTTTCACAAGTTGAAAATTTCTGTGTAAGCACCCAGATCAAAGACAGAGACTGGCGCTGCTTGCCTTTCCCAAGTGCATCTGCTGCCCTGGTTCTAGTAGTAAAGATGAGTTTTACCTGTTTTGTGTTTTAAGTAAATGGATTCCACAGCATATACTCATTTTATGACTGGCTTTTTTTTACTCAGCCTGTTATATTTTAGACTGTTGTGGAGTATCAGATTGAGCCCAGATAGATAACAAAGTATAATTTCAGGAGAGCTTTTTAAAAAGAACAGGAAAAAATTCCAAAGTTAATAAAATAGTGATAAATACATCCTTTCTGGCTTCCTGTGACACTAGTGACAGTGACTAGAGTGCTCCTTATGTAGCCATTGTGATATTAGACTGAAATTGGTGTTACCTAGTCATTGGAGTACAACTCTTTTTAGTACACCCTTTTTTTCAGCCTGTCTTTGGCATCTTGACCTCTAAACAGCACTCTTTGGAGCAATATTATGGAAATCTGTGGAATCGGACATTTTAAATGGCTGCTTGTACTCTGTGCCTTTTTTTTTTTTTTTTTTTAAATACCTCTCCTCTCAGACATCTCCCTGTCCTTTGCGGAGTTTCTGTTTCTGTAGCAGCAAAGGTGTCAGTGGTATTTGCCTAACCTGTGCCTTGAATGTAGAGAATTCATGAGTGTAGGGAGAATGTAGTTTATCTCATTTATAAAGTCCTGACAAGATACCACCAGACCTCAACTTATATTCAGACTTGTGTGCAGAGAGGGCCTCAGTGCTGGTTGCTGAGCTGAGGTGGACGGGCTGTCAATAGCATCACCCCAGAGGCAGTTTGACCTCCTTAGGGGCCTGTTCTGCAAGTTGGTTATGTGTCATTCTGTTGTGGGAATTTGTCAGCGGGATCGGCTGTGTGTATGCATGTTTTACACAAAGCCAGGATAAGTCGCAGAGGAGAGTGTAATGAAGATCATGGTAGACAGCTGATGAGTGAGGACAGTGGTTTGCAGACAGAACCTGATACAGCATAGTAAGCTGGATAATATTTCACTGAACCCAGAGCAAGGACATCATGTGCCATTTTCCAAATGTGAGCTTCACTTGGATTGGCAAGCCTTATTCTACCCATCACCATTCAAGTATGCCAGTAAACGTTGTATGTCAGGTGGCAGTGGTCAGCTAGAGCTTTCATTGCTCAAAGAGCTTTTTTTTTAAGATTGTGCTAAGTATTAAATATTAAGTATGTGTTGCTTAATTTATTGTATTAATTCAAATTATTAAATATTTATAAGATAGCCAGTGTATAAATATTGTATAAACAATGTATAGATAAATAAGCATTAAATATTTTAGGAACTATATCAGCTCTTCTTGAAGATTTGCCTTACCCCACTGTATCTGTGTTTTGTCTTTTTTAGTGATACATGCACCTAGTTTAAAGAGTCAGGCAATTCTCTGAGACTTGCTATTAGGGAAGAATCTGTACAGATAACGACTTTCTACTTTTTTTCTGGATTCTTTAGGTATTTGTGTGTCTCTAAATAAAATGCTTATATTAAGCTTGATTTTTTTTTTTAACTTGAAAAGTTATCAATGTGGATGTCACACAGTGGAAGAGGGGAGTTAGGGCTCTTCCACTGCCCCTGGGTCCCTTACCTGAACAAATACTTTTTGTGTCTTCTTCTTCCTGAGCTCCATGGTGGATTCCATATGGTCTGTGTTTAGTGTTACAATTTATAATGGAGACATGGTATGCTGTGACTGTCCTTCCTTTCCTAACATTTTGTTTTCTGGAATTAATTGTTGCTTGTTTATTTTGTTGTGTATGTTTTGCAGATTGCAGTCCTAGTCTTTTGCTTCTTTCTAAGAATATCTTCTTGTTTATTCAGATTGTTAGGATTTTTCACTTTCCTCTTTCTAAGGAACTCTAAGTCTTCTGGCCCACTTCTATCACTTGGTTGTCAGCCAGGCTATTGCCAGTTTCCGTCTGAGGTTTACTTCATTATCATCCTACAGATGCCCTGTGACCTGAGTAATCTCCTCTACCTCTTCTCTCCATTTTTTTTTTTCTTGGCAATTCTTCTGTTTTGAAGGAGCTCAACTTTTACTAACTTCTTGAGAACGGGTGCATGGGATATAAAGTTTTTGAGATCTGGAATATTCTTTTATCCTAATACTGATATATACACACACACACACACACACACACACATATATCTTAGTATTAGGATAAAAGAATATATATATATATATATATATATATATATATATATATATATATATATATATATATTTGTTTTTAGTTTCCTGAAGTTTAATTATGTGACTTGGTCTGGATTTTTTTAGGCTTATCCTGTTTGGGGTTCACACAACTTCAAGAGTCTGTATGTTTGTGTCTTTTGCCAATTTAGGACATTTTCAATCATATTTCTATACCACTTTTTAGTGATGCCCTCTTTCTCCTTTAGGACTCTGATGATACTAGTCTCAGATCTTTGTTATTTCCCACAAAGTCCCTGGGGCTCTCGTCATTTTTTTCACTCAGCAGTTTGAGTAAATTTTGTAAGTTCTCTTTTTCTGAGATTTTCTATTTTATCTATTTTAAGTGAATTTAAAATTGCTTTTTGAAGCCTTTTGATGATGAAAACCCTTTCTGATGATCCCAGCATCTGCTTCATCTTGCTGTTGGTATCGGTGTCTTTTCTCATTCAAACTGTGAGGTTCTTGGAATGAGGAGTATTTTTGATTGCATCCTGGACACTTAGGAAAGTATGTTAAGAGGTACTGGGACCTACTTAAATTTTGTATCTTAGAAGTCCTGGTTGGGTTTAGTGTGACGGTCCTGGCCTAGGTCAGTAGATTGTGGTCCCAGTGACAGCTTAGTTTCTAGAGTCCTTGCATTGGTGTCTGGTCAGGCTCATTTACCTGGTGTTGCTGGGGTACTGCTGGACTGGGATGGATTGGGGGAGTTGTGGAAGGGAGATTCTGGGCCTGGACCCTCCCTTGAGGCTAGGTAGAGGGTGGGGTATGTCCCGTGGGCAGATAGGGCTGCCTGCTACCATCTGGTGGAGTGGAGGCTGGGACTCCCTGTCTGATCTTTGCTGATGTCACCTGTGCAGGTGGAGTGGTGGTGATCAATGGGCATGGAATGTCCTACCCAGTAAGAATGTCCTACTCAGACACCCAAGTGCAGGCTGAATGGGCTTTACCAGTAATCAGTTCCTGCCGTCCCTTTCCTGTTCCTTTGGCTGGGAGAGCACATTTTTCTTGGGGATGTCTTTTTTGTTTATTCTTATTGGCATTTCTGGGTTGCAAGCCTCTCCAGCACCCAGTCTGCCTTTTTCTTCTGACATTTCAGAGATCTGAAAGTATTTTTGATCTCTGAGAAAAATGCAAGCTAAAATGTGGTACCACTTCTTCCCATCAGTTTGGCAGAAATAAAATGGCAATATCCAGTGTTAGTAAATGTTTGAAGAAATAACTCTTGGGTATTATATTGTTGGTGGGAATGCAGCTTGGTATAAGTTTGTAGAACTTCCTTGAAGGGCAATTTAGAAGTAGATATTAAAATTTAAAATTTGTCATCTGTGTTCTCTGACATGAATTTAACATACAGGCGTATTTGCAAGTGTGTTCAAAGATAGATGTGCAAATAGTTTTAATGAAGCCTTTTTTTGCAATGGAAAATCCTAGAAATAGCCTTAAATTCAGTGATGGAGAGTTGGTTAAGAAATTAAAGGCATAGCTGTACAGTGTAATATTATACAGCTAGTTACTAAAGTAATTATAAGAACTTCTTGAAAAATGACCACTGCATATATATATTTTTTTGTAAATTAGAGATGTACAATATAATTCCATATGAACATATGTGAAAATGTGTGTATGTTTATGTAGGCATAATAATGGCGGATTAAGACCTTTCAATCCGTTAAGACAATTTCTTCTGGGACTAGAGCAGTGTGATGGTGTGTTGGTCAGGGTGCACTGTGGGAGATAGGAAACTTAAATATCTCAAAGTTAAACATTCTTCTGCTGTTTGGGGCAATTATGCTACATTTATCATAGTAAAACATAATCTGATTATTTTATAATGACAACTTATGCTTCATGAACATTTTTTCCCTCTCTTTCCCTTTTAGGACATGACCGATAATAGCAACAGTCAACTGGTAGTAAGAGCAAAGTATAACTTCCAGCAGACAAATGAAGATGAGCTTTCCTTTACGAAAGGAGACGTCATACATGTCACTCGAGTGGAAGAAGGGGGCTGGTGGGAGGGCACACACAACGGCAGGACTGGCTGGTTCCCCAGCAACTATGTGCGAGAGATCAAGCCCAGTGGTAAGTGGCAAGTTTGCGGAATAGATTGAGGCTTTTCCTTTAGGTGAGAAGGAATAGTAAGTGAATGTGCTCAATATATACTAAGTGCTTTCATCCAGTTGAACTTGTGTAAATGATCATGGGTTGAGTATTCAGATTCTTCTCTATTCATTTTTTTGTTCAAAGTGAATTTTACTTTATCCTCTCATTAGATTGCTTCTTACCAGTTGGCTGTAAATTGGAGTTCCACAACATCTCCTTGGGTTTGTTAATTTGCTAGAATGGCTCGCAGAACTCAGGGAAACACTAGTTATATCTACCAGCTTATTATATAATAAAGATTACAGATACAGATGAATAAGAGGCATATAAGGTAAAGTCTAGAAGACTTCTGAAGTCTGGAGCTTCTGTCTCCCTGGAGTTGAGGGTGTGCCACCATCCTGGTATGTAGATGTATTCACCAACCTGGAAACTTTCTGACCCTGTAGTATTGGGCTTTTTATGGTGGTTTCATCACATCAGCATGATCAATCATTAACTCAGTCTCTAACCCCTCTCTTCTTCCTGAGAATAGGGGGTGAGACTATTCCTGAAAATGCCAAGCTTCTAATCATGGCTGAGTCTTTCTGGTGACCAGTCCCCCAATCAGGAGCCTACTCAGAGTCACTTCAGCAGAACAAAAGATGCTCCTTGTGCTCTTACCACTTTGGAAATTTTAAGAGTTTTAGCTCTGTCCCATGAACCGGAGGCAGTAACTAATACACATATTTTCTACTTCACAGCCATATTTTATTTATCCATTCATCTATTGCTAGATGTTTGGATCATTTCTACCTTTTGGCTATTTTGAATAATGTTACTATGAATATGGGTATGCAGGTATCTGACCCCCTTCAGTTCTTTAGAGTATATATCTAGGAATTGAATTGCTGGCTCATCTGGTAATTGTGTTAAATTTTGAGGAACCACTAAGCTATTTCCACAGCAGCCATACCATTTTGTATTTCTACCATCAAAAGGGTTATTTCTCCACGTCCTTGCCAATGCTTTTTTTTTTTTTTTTTCATAATAGCCATCTTAATGGGTGTGTGGTATCTCATTTTTGCTATTTGCTGTGGTTGCTAATAAAACAGTATTTTTTTCATTATTAAAAAATTAACAATAGTACATTTTTTTGGCTGCTTATTATGCTGTGGTTATTGTATAAAGTGCCTTTTATCTGTGACCTCATTTAGTCCTCCACAGCCCCAGAAGACAACTATTGCCAGGATATTCAGCATAGGCTACAAATAAATAATATTTCTTTTAATCTGTCCGAGTGTAGAACTGGCTGAGAGCTTGGCACTGGTATCAGGTTGATTGAGATGGAAATGTCATCTTGACTTTACAGACATGACTGTTGGGAGATGTGGCTTAGTCTCTGACTCTGACTGACCAGCCTTACTGGTCAGTCCCTGGGACAGCTGGGCAGTCCTGGCTCTGGCCCTCGAGCCTGAGGGCTGGGGCAGACTGAGTCCAGGTTCTGATAGCAGCTCCAGGGCTAGTCCCGAATTCCATCGATTCTTCTGGGGGCAGAAGAGCAGCACTTATGCCTTTTCTAGGAGGACTCTGGAGGTGAGGAGAAGGGAGAGAGAGGGAAGGTGAGTTGGTCTTTTCCTTTTACCAGTGAGGGCGAAATGATCACAGGACTGGTGATGGGCACACCATCAGGAGTGGATCCTGCTGATAGTCTTTGGAATCTGGAATTTCTTGAATTTTGCTATAAACGACTCATTTAGATGAGAATTCTGGTCTGATTTTTGAGTTACCGTAGTAACAGTGCAGGTGAATGATTTTTACTTTTCAGGTATTTCTCCTCATGGAGTTTTCAAAGTTAACCTTTGCAAATTACACAGAAAAGATAGTTTGTGGGTCTCACAGGTTCTCTTCAGGTGACTTCTAGGAGTTATTTTCAAATGGATTTGAATGTTGTCATTGTCTTCTGTTGCTAATACAGTTCACCCTTGAACACCAGGATTAGGGATGCTGACTCCTGTGCTGTCAAAAATCTATGTATAATTTTTAACTTCCCCCTGCTAATAGCTCACTGTTGACTGGAAGCCTTACTGATAACAGAAAGTCTATTAACACGTTTTGTACATTATATGTATTATGTACTGTATGTATTGTTACAATAAAGTAAGCTAGAGGAAAAATTTGTTACGGAAGTTGCAAGGAAGAGAAAATATAGTAATTGGAAAAAAAAATCCATATATAAGTGGTTCAGTGCAGTTCAAACCTGTATTGTTCACGGGTCAGTTGTAGTTGGTTTCATTGCCCATTGTTACCCTTTTAAAGTCCAGCAATGCAATATAGAAATTTTACTCTCAAGTGCCATTTTTGGGCTGTGGACCTGAGAACTGGTGGGCATAGATGCAGCTCTAAGATGAACTAGCTATTCTCTGTTTATAAGAATTTACTTAAGTCAGGATTGACTGCATCACTTGATCTATCTGAAATTCCCATTTTTGTGTCTTGTGTGTGGTAGGAGAGGGAGATTTAGGGAGACCCTTTTAAACAAGTGCATGTAATTGCATTGTTGTCAAAGAGCCCTTTGTGAGGGTTCACATGGATGCTAGTTTTCTTATCCAGGTAACTGGAGAATTTCCTTTTTCTGTTTTTTCAAGTGTAAGGAATAACATTTGTGCCTATTGGTGATCTGTTATGTTCATTATTCTTTATCTGACAGTTGAACCAAAGGAATAACCTCTTTTGGAAATTACTTCCCATCCCTAGTGTTCTCAGATTACCTGGATATATTCTAAGGAAAGTAATAGTCTAATTTTAAATGTTGGCATTTGAGACTGAAAGACGTGAAACCACATTTTTATCATATTACTTTATAACACTTGAGAATAAAACTCTAGGATAACAGTAACATTTCAGTATTGCATTTTTCAGTAATTTGTGTGGCTTTGTGATTTCGGATTAGGTTTTCTTTTTTGAAGAGCGTGTTTAATGTAAACATTGTAATTTACAGTGTAATTAATGCTTCATTTTCTGTAAACAAAATGTGCCAAACCCCAAACATACAGACTCCTCTAACTGGTGATTATGTTAGGATCATTTTCTTGTGAAACAAAAAAACAGTTTTCTTTTAAATTGTGAGTTTCTCTTCTGCGCTAAATTTTGATTTGATTTACATATATTTTTATTAAATAAAACTGAGGTCTGCCTTTAAGGTGATATATTTGGGCTGTGTATATCCAGGTAAATTCTCAAGCAAATCCAATTTCTCACTTCCACTGCTTGGGGAAGTATAAGTGGCTGTGATTGTCTGCCCTCTTATGGTGAGAGATGGCAGTGTTCTGGTCCAGCTTGTTGTAGTGCCTTTGACCTGCATGTGGTTTCTTCTTTAAAATTGTTCCTCTTTAAAGACATATCTTCCAAGAGTTTGCATAAGGATATTCCTAATGTTTGCTGCAAATGCACTGTATTTTCTTCCAGAATCTGTACTGTTTTATGGAAGTTATATCATCATTACTTAGCATTTATTTTCTGTGTATTTTTTGGATATGTAAAACCCATGGATTTCTTTTGCATTTTATACACACTTATATGTTTTACACACACAATAGAGAGTTTCTTAAATTCAAAGGAAGTAGAAGGAAAGAGAAGCAACAAGGCTGGCAGTGGGAGTGAGTGATGCTGGTTGCTGTTGTCATTAAGTAAGCATGGAGGCGCTCAGTCCTCAGTGCATCATCATGCATTTGGTTGGAAAGTGAGTACTACTGATGGCTAAGCTGGCTTGGTGAACAAATTGTGTTCCATATCCCCACGAGTCCAGTTTCATGTGTGCATACACATTCACTAGGTTTCTTATCAAAGATTTTTTATGTCACATTGAGTTTACTTTCTCTCATTTTGGGGCAGCTCATCTGTGTACAGTAAAGGCATATCTTTTAAATCTCGAGGTAATGAGTAATAACTATCCTTGATAGTGATGACAGAACTTAAATGTGACTGTTATTTGCTGATCCACAGATACTTTAATGAGAAGTTACACTGCCACTTCCTGAGTTTGTCACTTTGAATATTTTCTGTTTATTTTTGACATCAGGAAGCGACATATAATGCAAGCTGTTGGACACAGTCATTCACTTAGCTGTGAAAGAACAATGTTTGACATAATTTGCAGGGAAGGGGACAAAGGTAACACGGAACTTTGTATTGCTTGAAATAGTGTTTTCTCTAGCCCTTACTTTTCTTTGGAATAGATTTGGATGTATGCATGCACATATGTGTGTGTATGTGTGCATACGATGTTAAGTTTCTGAAAGCACCCAAGATGTGGCTGCATTAGAGGATGGGCCTCTCCATACTATCTCTTCCAGATACAGAATTTTTAATAGGTGGGAAGAGCATAAAACGTAAGCTTTGCATCTCTGAGGCATGTGTGAGGGAACCTAGCATAATGTACAAAGGGTAGAAGTGAATATTCTTCCAGATTACCAATAAACGAGCACTCACCAAACACCAATGTTACTGGGTGCCGTGGGAGATGTTCTGTGTGGCCATATCCCAGTGTTGGTGATTAAAAATCCTCAATTTCAAGTACGCATTCCATAGGTCAACTGATGTGCAGTAATTTGGGATCAGGCTCGATAGTCTTTCAGAATTAGATATAACTTTTTAAAGTTTTATTTTTATTTTAAAAGCATTGTTAAGGTAACACAAGCCTGTGAAAACTAGGCAAGTAGGACAAAAGAGCTTTGTTAAAAGCAGAAGTCTCTTACTCCCTCCCCTTCCTTTGTGTTATTACCCCAGGGAGAACCTCTCCTGAACAGTCTTTCTCCTACATGCTGTGTCTTCTCTGTGTTAACTTTATCTCTTACCTCCTGATCTTCCCCTTCTGTCCTTGCAAGCTTTTTTCCTATATATTATTTTGTTCTCTTGTTCCCTTTAGTAATGATGCTGAGTAATACATGTCAGTCTTAATTATGTTTCTCATGGACCTTTGGTAGTTACTTCTTGACGCTTCATTTTGTAATACAAGGCCTACCTTGACGTTTCTTTACTCTTCAATTCTGCTTTTTTTCAGCTACATTGTCCAGATCACATTGTCAAGGTTGTCACGATTGCACTTGGTTTTAAAGCCACAGCCAACATCCATTCAGCAAATATTTACTGAGTGACCACTGTTGTGGGAACTGGGAAAATAATAGTGAAAAAAAACAACAAAATGTCTGATGCTTACCTGAAGTTCCCCAAATAGAAAATTAGACTAGGTGATTAAGAGGGTGATATTCTCTCTGCTGGCATTGATAACAAAACAAGGAGGGGATTTTACAGAATTAAAAAGACAGACGTGTAAAAACCACATGCATGTATTTGGTTCCCAATTCACAGAAGCCGAAGATAAAAAGTTGTTACTGTGACAAACAGAAATTTGAATATTGACTAGGCATTAGATAATATGAAGGAATTATTAATTTTGTCAGGCGTGGTAATGGCCTGAGGCTAGGTCCCTATGAGTAAGATGGATATTAAAGCATCGATGAGTAAAATGGCATAGTTTCTGAAATTTACTGTATAATGCTTTCATAAAAGAAAAAGGAGGGATATTAAAATCAAGAAAATGTTGATAACTGCTGAAGCTAAGTAAGAGTATATATTTGTGATTATTCTCTCTACTTTTATGTATGTTTGTAAATTTCTATAACAAAGTTATAGAAAAAAACCAACACAATTATAACACTTTCAGACAAAGGTTCAAGATTGTTTACTACTAGCAAATTGTCATTAAAGGAACTAGGAATACATATAACAAGACAACTGAAAAGTAATAGACAGGGGTATAGGATAGAGGAGACTATGGCAACAAAGAAACTGGTGAAATTAACCCATGTAGAATGAGTGCATGACATGACCATTGGGGTGGATTTATAAATGAGGTGACAACAATAATATGAGATATAAGAAGAGGAAGTTAGAATCAGAAATTGTGCTCAGGACTGAGTCCTCTGAAGGAGGCAGGCTGTAGGGATTAACTCTAGGCTTTGTGGGGTCAGTCATACACATGGATGGAAAGGTAACCACAGAACAGAAAGCAGTGGATATGTAACTTTCAGACAAGTTAGAAGAGGACAATAAAGAATAATAAAAACTTATTTCAAAAAGAGGCAGGAAAAAAAAAAGCCTGTGATTGTTGAATCTTAGTTTATTGCAGTGCACTTCACACTCCATAAAACCCATGCACAGAACTAGCAATAGACAGACATATCCCTCCCCATAGAACCAATGATAGAAATATTTTTCCTTTTCTACACTCCTAAGCTACATGTATAGCTTACAATTTAGTGTTCTTTGGTGACAACAGTGGAGCATGATCAGTCACATTTTTAGCCTGAACTAGGGGAACAAGCTGAGTACTGCACAGTTGTGAAGGATGTCAGTTCTGACCCCAAGGAGCTGAGCATGAGAAGGAGATGCAGGCACTGTGATGGCTCCCTTGCCATGTGCGGGCCTTTTATTCACCTTCCCCTTTTTTGTGTTTTCAGTAGAAGTTGCTGGGTCAGTAGTGTTGGAGTGTGTGTGTGTGTGTATGGGGGGGGAGGGTGGCTGGTGCATTTGTTTGTCTCTAGTGTTGATCAGTAAAACTACATTACGTTTTTTTCTTTTCTTTTTTTCTTTTTTTTTTTTTTTTTCAGAAAAGCCCGTATCTCCCAAATCTGGAACATTGAAGAGCCCTCCCAAAGGCTTTGATACAACTGCCATTAACAAAAGCTATTATAATGTGGTGAGTAACTGCAAAACATTTTATGAGACTAAGTTTTTTTTTTTGAATGTCTCTGAAACTCAGCAATGTGGAACATAGGTAAAGTAACTTGAGTATGAAGAAGGATAGAAAACTTAGTCATGCATTATCTACCACACAGATATAACGACCATTAATTTGGCATATTTATAATATCTATAAACTTTTATTTTTGTTTTAGTATTTTGTATATGAAATTGTACCTTGTTCTCATCATGTAACTTGGTAATATGATTGTATCCCCATACTATTACAAGTCTTCCAAAACCTTGATTTTAAAAAGGTACATAATGTGTGTTAAAGATTTTATGCACATTGAATGTCATTATACTCATATTTGGAGTAGATTATAAGTGCTTTTGATCAATATAGTTTCTAGTTTATTTTTATTTTGTATCTTAACATAGTCTTTCCTGGGATTGATGTGTGTACATATATACACAAATATATTAAATAGCATGAAATTAGAGGAGAGTGTCTAGGCATTGCACATAATAAAGATAAGTATTACAGAATCCTAAAACTTGCTGCATGAACAGTTTGTGAGCCTGAAAAAAAATTAATATGTAACTCAAACCTTTTTTTGATCCTTTACAGTTGCATATTGTACAGAAAATAGAAAATGATATTTTTTATTTGGATAAAGTTTTACATTGCTATTCTTTATCCACTTGGTATAATAAACCAGCAATGTAAACTTTCTAAACATGGGTATGTTTTGAATGCTGTGGAAAGTGCATTTATTTAGTTGCTTCTTCCTCCACTTCAGTCTCTTATTTTCTTGATCAGGGGATATAAATCTGAGGCCATGGGACCTTTGAATTTTTAAGTGAAACAGCGACTGCTAACTGTTTCTTTGCAGCAGCCCTTTTATCATGGGTGTTTAGTTTTCTCTTTTTTTATTAATAAATGGTGAAAAATTGTAACATTTGAATATGAGTTCTACCACACTGACCTACCTATTGCCACAGTCTTTGCTTTGAGTCTGCATATTCAGCTTTCTTCTAAGTGATTCCCTTCCATTTGCCCCCAAGTCTTACAGAACAAGTTAGCCTCGGGGAAAATTCATTAATTTAACCAGTATTTATTACTTACCCATTTTGTGCCAGGTGCTGTTAAAGGCATTGGGTATGTAACAGTGAATAGAAATGGCAGAAATTTCTTCTTTGTCAGCATATGTTCTGGTGTGTGGATACAGTCAGTTGTTTTTCTCTCATTTCCTGCCTCCATTCCATTGCCCCTCTTTTCATAATGTCACTTTACCCCTTCTCATTCACTGGTCTCTGCACATGATGCCACTGAACACACCACACTAGCATTCTTTGACTTTTTTCCTTGTATTGGTCAACTTCAGATCTGTTCCTGAAAGAGAAATACTGTATTTTCACCTTCTGCTTCCCTGATTTCTTTTCACCAGTCTTTTATCTGTTTGTTCTGTACCCCAACTCTGTCGACTTTCAGAATGTTAGATTCCTCAGCACATCCTGTACCTGAATATGGAGGGATCACCTTCCTTTCCTGGTAGTGCTCAGCTCTCTATGTCCTCTTCACTGCTGTGCCTGTTGAATGTTTGCTCCTGGAATGTGGTTCTGCTACTTTGCTTTTTAGTATAAAATGTGTTATGTGTGTGGTTTTGTGCACATAACCATAAGAAGACACAGTAAAATCTTTCTATGGTTTTTCAGGAGTTCTTAGTAGGAAAACCTGCCTTTTTCTTTTGCATCTGTATGTAAGATGTCGGTTTCTTTCGGGAACGCTTCATATGGTGAGTAATGCAGTCATAATCCACAGTGATGATCCAAAGAGAGAGCTATTTCTATTAGAGTTTAAAGTAGTTCCTCCTTTTCTGTGATTTTACTTTCTATGGTTCCAGTTACCCATGGTCAACTGTGGTCTGAAAATACTATAAGAGAAATTGCAGAAATAAACAATTTGAGTTTTAAATTGTGTGCCCTTCTTAGTATTGTGGTGAAATCGCCTGCTGTCCTGCTCTGTCCTGCTCTTTCCTGCTCAGAACATGAGTCATCCCTTTGTCTAGCATATATATACCCCCCTGTTAGTCACTTAGTAGCTGTCTCAGTTTTCAGATTGACTGTTGTGGTATCAGAGTGCTTGTATGCAAAAACAAAAAAACAAAAAAACAAAAAAAACCTTATTTTACTTAATAATGGCCCCAATGTGCCAGAGTAGTGATGCTGGCAATTCAGATATGCCAGAGTAGCAGGAAAGTGCTTTCTTTAAGTGAAAATGTAAAAGTTCTTAAGGAAAGAAAAAAATTTATACTGAGATTGCTAAGATCTGTGGCAAAAACAAATCTGTAACTGTCAAGGAGGAAAAAGAAATTTGTGTTAGTTTTGCTATTGTACTTTAAATTATTGTAGTAATTAATTATGTTGCTGATCTCTTTCCGTGCCTAATCTATCAAGTATACTTTATTTTAGGTATGTATGTATAGGAAAAAAACAGTAAATAAAGGTTTCAGTACTGTCCACAGTTTCAGGCTTCCATTGGGGATCTTGGAATGTGTGCCTGCAGATAAGGGGGAGGCTGATATATGTCTGAAAAATTGTGTTGGAAGGAAGTTAGCAGCTTCTAAATTGGTGCCAGCAGCATTTTTCTAATATCTCCACTAATCTTGCTTCCATTAGGTATTTTGTAAAACCATGCTTTTCTAGAAATCCTGGTGGATTGTTTTCCTTTGCATTTTATATTCTATAATTCTTTTCAGATTCAAGCGTAATTATTGCTTTTTTAGATTTCCTTCTTTAAATGTACTTATACAGGGAGAATAGCCTTTCGTCGCCTGTGCTATTCTCTTCGAATTAGCATTTAAGGTTCCTCCATGCCTTTTCATGGCTCGATAGCGCTTCTCTTTTTAATGCTGAATAATATTAAATTGGATGTACAACAGTTCATTTACCTAGTGAATGGTATTTGGTTACTTCCAATTTTTGGCAATTATGAATAAAGCTGCTATGTAGTTTCTTGGTAATAAGCTTTTCACTCCTTTGAGTAAATACCATGGAGTAATGTTGGCTGGTGGATATATTAAGGTTATGTTTAGTTTTGTAAGAAGCTGCCAAACTCTTCCACAGTAGCTGTACCATTTTCATTCCCATTAGTAATGAGTGTTCCTGTTGCTCCACATCCTCATCAGCATTTGATATTGTCAGTGTGCTGGATTTGGGCCATTCTGATAGCTGTGTAGTTGTATCACATTGTTCCAACTTACCTTTCCCTGATGACATGATGTGGAGCATCTTTTCATATGTTTATTTGTATTATTATTTTTTGGCGAGGTATCTGTTAAGGTCTTTGGTTTTTGGCTTTTTTTTTTTTTTTTTTAAGTTTTAAGAGTTTTTTGTATGTTTTGGGTAATAGTCCTTACTAGGATGTGTGATTTTGTTTTCCTTAATCTTTAATTTTCTGTAGTTTGAAGATGATATGCCCAGGTATACTTTTAAAATTTATTTTTATTTTTTAATTTTTTAGCATTTATATACTTGGTGTTCTCTGAGCTTCCTGGATATGTGGTTTAAGGTCTGACATTAGTTTGGGGACATAATCAATCACTGTTTCAAATATTCTATTTCTCCTCCTAACGCTCTCATTACATGTATAATTACACCTTTTGTAGTTATTCCATTGTCCTTGGATATTCTGTTCTGTGTTTTTCATTTTATTCTCTTTGGTTTTTGAGGATTCTATTGATATATTCTGAAGCCTTGAGATTCTTTTCTCAGCTACATCTAGTGTGCTTATAAGCTCATCAAATACATTCTTCATTTCTGTGTTTTTGACCTCTAGCTTTTATTTGTGGTTCGTTCTTAGGATTTCTACCTCTGTTTACATTGTCCTTCTGTTCTTGCATGGTGTCCTCTTACCCACTAGAACCCTTAGCATATTAATCATAGTTGTTTTAAATTTCCAGTTTGTTGGATTTATCCACTGTCCTGCCATGTCTGGTTCTGATGCTTATGTATTTTCAAATTGGGTTTTTTGCTTTTTGGTGTGCCTTTTAATTTTCTTGATAAGTTCAGACATGGTGGACTGGGTAAAAAGAACTGCTGCGAATAGACCTTTAATAAGTTGGTGGTGAGATGTGAGGAAGGGGAAGTGTTCTATAATCCTAGAATTAGATCTGTATTTTCGTGAACCTGTGCCTCTGGACTATTAATTTAAAAAGTGTTTCTCAGATTTTTTTCTCCCCCTTAAGGTGGGACAGGGTGGATTTAGCCAGCTGTGGTTGGGTATTTCCCTTTCCCAGGTCGTTTAGGCTGTGATAATACCCCAGCAGGTTAGACTCTAGTTAACTAGTTTTCCCCAGAGGACGAGCCTCATTAAGAACAGTGCTCTGGTGTATTACAAAATGGTTCCTTTCCCCTTCCCTCTGCTGGAAGCCCAAGGACACTTTTTCCCCTGACATTTATTTTGAGAACTTAGTCCCAGTAATTGTTGGTGGACTCCCTATGACTGGGTTCCCCTGGGGTTTTTAGGTCTTCAGAGTTGTCTTCCCTGAGCTCCAGCAATTTATCAATACCAGTTCAGGTTTTCCAATCTCAGCACTGGTTCCTACTGCGGTTTCTGCTCATGTGTCTCTGCTCTGGTAAACATTGCTCCCTGAATTTACCTCCAATCCTAGGGACACTGGTTTGCCCTGTGTCCTCCTCTCTTATGACTCAATGAAGAAAGTTGTTGATTTTTGTCTATTGAGCTTTTTACTTGTTGTTAGGGTGGAGTGATGTGACTTCTAAGCTCCTTAGATAGGCAACCAGAAACTGGAAGTCCTTCTGTGGACATATGCATGATAGCTGCTTTGGGGCTTCATTCTGCTAAGTTCGACATAGGGGCCCCCTCAGAAACAGTTTCCATTGAGTGCCCACCTATTTCTTGGGCTGCGTAGGCTACATGTGCTTTGCATATTTTATAATTTTTTATTTAAAAATGGACATTTTATGAAAGAGATTTTAGCAACCCCGGATTCTGAACACTCTCGTCCCCAGGATTTGTTATTATTGCTTTTGTTTGTTTAGTGTCTTACTTAGACTCTGTAGTTTGTCTCTCCCACAGTCACTAATGGGCACTATTTTATTTTTAATTAAAATTTTTTCTTTTACATTTTAAGCTTGGCTTTCTGATTCTCACACTCAGACAGCAGGGTTCAGTGTTGAGCTAAAACCTGTCTGAAGATTGTGCTTAGCCAGCCTTTTCTGTTCTTTGCTGGTGGGTCTGTATGTGGGTTAGAATGCGTTGGAGCAGGGCTGGGGTGAGGGGAGCCTTTTTAGAACTTAAAATCAGTGAATGTAAACACAAAGGAAAATATTAAAATTGTGACGTAATTAACATTTCAAAGGCCCCACCTCCTAGTACCATTATATTGGGGATTTAGACTTCAACATAGGCATTTTGAAAGGATATAAACATTCAGCCCATACTCTGACAAAATAGTTAAGGTTACCATAAAGAATTTAATAGCAATATTATGTGTATCCAGTGAGTAGAGATTTAAAGAAAATCTTCAGTTCTAATTGTGGTGGAAATGTAAATTTTTATAGGGTTTCTCAAAAGTAATATGGCAGGTGTATATAGAATTCTGAAAATGCTCAAGTGCTTTAATAATTCTACTACTAGAAATCTCCCAGAGAAATTACTTGAAATGTATTTAAAGATATTTATGCAAAGGTGTTTTAATAGGATTATTTGTTATAGTAATAAATTTTAAGCAGCCTAAGTATATAATAGTACAAGAATGGTTAAGTAAGTAGTTATGTATGTTTATATTTTTTAAAAATGCACTTAATATCAAAAGTGTGTTTTCACGTTAAATGCAATAAGCAGAATATAAAATTATATAGGTAATGCAATTTAATTATGTAAAAATGTTATAGAAAACAGAATGGAGTGTGCCAGAGAATGGTTTCATTTGAGTGGCAGAATTTTATTGCTTGGTAATGCAAGTGGTAATGATTTTGGAAGATTACGTTGGCACCAGAGACCACAGATACAGGCATTGAGGCGTTGGAGAGTGATAAAGAAAGGAAAAAAAAAAAAAAAGCCAAGGCAATTTAAATAGTGGGTTAGTTTTTGTGGCAGAGCCAGGCATCACTGTTACCTTTATTTTCTAATGTGAAAACTGTTTGAAATAAGTCTGTTTTCAGTGTCTTAGGTCAGTGAATAATCAGGAGTACTTTTGCTTTAGGTGATGGAATGGAGGGGGTTCAGGCTTTGTGTGTAAGGGTTTGTGTGCCTTGTTGTGGCCCGGCCTGGTGGAAGCCCTTGTCTGTATAGTCATTTCTTTGTAAAATGAGGTTGTCCTTGGCCTTGTAGTTGAGGATTAGCAGTTGGTCTTAAGGTGTCTAGTGAAGTACTTGGCCTTTACGGGATTGTTAATGTTATTAAGAAGAGTGTTTAGGAGCATTTGAGTTTTCAGACATCATCGAGGCCACCATACTATTGTTTGCAAACAGGCATCTCATTTGAGGATTCCCTAGGAGAACTATAGTCAAGGGTGATGGGATCATATAATTAAAGGAAACATGTTTGTGACATGCCTGAGCTTTATGGATTTTGCCAATGAAAGAACTTAGCTTCTGTAGAATGGTGGCAGACATCTTAACCTATAGAGATCAGAGAAAGCACTTGTATTGTAGAAGCTGGATGCCCACCCCTAGAAGGTGAAAGGTCTAGTCAACTCTTTTAGGGGACCAGGAGTTTCCTCAGTCATCATTAGAGGATGAGGGTTCTTAAATATATTGGTCTAATAAGTTCAAGTCCTTCAGACCTTACATGTTCAGTGATATACTGTGATTTTATGTTTCAGGTTTTATTGAACACTCACTTTTATCAAGTGTGTTACATCAGTATTCCTTATCGGAAGAGCAAATAGTTCTTCCATTCATGCCAAATATCATGAAAGGGCAGTGTAGCTTTTGCCTTTGAAACATTGCAAATATGGTATAATAGGTAGCAATCACTAGTTTTAATAAATGTACAGAAGAAATTTGCATCTTTCATAAAATGCTTTTGCAAACTTCCATGGACTTTTCCTGTGCTTCAGAGAAGTGATGTACCTGTCTTTCCCTTTTCCTCCTTGCGTTGCCTGGAACCTCTGCATGCTGGGCCAGGAAAATGCCTGAGCCTCTGAAGCGACATTGTAGTTTACACCGAGCAGCCTAACCTCAGTCCTAGTTTTGCTGCTTTTACCTTGTCCTTTTGCTTCTCTCCACTTAAACCATGTGACATCTGAGGTCTCTGCCCGGGCCTGTGTGTGGACAAGGTCTATTATTGCATGTGCCCTGGGGATTATAGATGAGTAAGCAGCTTTGTTCCCTGTGGCTCTCCTAGAGATCTGTTGCCCTTCTTTCTTATATCTCATCCACATTTCATATCAACAGTGAGGGGCCTGCTGAAGTCTTTGACCAATTTTGCTCTCATTGTTTTTATATAATTTCCTTGTTTTCTATAGATCAAGATCTAGTAACATCTTTGGGTGGTAGCAGAAGCCTGGCACAGAGTAGAGCTGAGCATTTGGTGAATGAATGAAGAAAGACCTGAGTCGTTTAATTGTGGGAAAGACTGTCTTGTAAAATAATTACTCTCTGACTAACGGACTCATGTAAGAAGTAGCTCCAAATAGGATTCCAGGTTGGAAGGCGGTACTAGGTGGTTTATAATATTTCTTCCTACCTTAAGTCAGGGAGCTGACACTCTTGAGAATCTATCATGACCCCATACAATCCCTTTCGTAAAAGAGACAGACTTGTAGACAAGTCTAGTCCCAGATAGGACATGGCCAGGATTTGTGCCTAAGTCTGCTGGGTTCCCAAGGCTGGTCTTCACACATCATGTTGTGGTCATGCACTTCAGCCTGCTTGCTAAGGCCAGCTTCCTGTGGCTACATATCATTGTGGACCAGTAACTTTTGCTGTAGCTGCTATTTAGTAACCCTATAGTGTTTGGAAGAAATATATCCTAAGACCTTGTGAATTCCTAAATTTTGAAATAGTATAATAATACCTTTCAAAAGGTACAGTAACGTAAAACAAATTGTACATGGCTTCTCCAAACTCTTTTTTTGAGAGTTAATGTTACTAAGTCTTAAGAACATGCAGAGATCAACAAGCTACATTAAATCAATAATATCCAGTGGGGGTGGGAGTGGGGTTGCTTCTCTGCATCCTTATGGCTTCCAGATTTGTGGAGTCAGGAGGGGCTGTAGGAATTGCTTCCTTCAGCAGCACTGCCCTGCCCTTCTTTCCTCTCCTTTCCATAGAGTTTGATAGGTTATTAATGGCTCAAATCCTATCTTATAATTTATTTTGAAAATTTAAGTACTAAATACAGTTTAAATAGACTTGGTTGAAAGGAAATGTACAATGATTATTTTTCCTTGTGGTCCATGAGGGGCTGATTAGGTGGGTGGGAGAGGAGTTAGAACAGTCGTGCCATTTTTTAGTTTTTCCTACTGCGCTTTTATGAGCCAGGATTATGTTTTTAAATTTGGCTTTAGTTTATGATGATATCCTATATCTTATTTTTAAAAATTATTGTTGTTCATTTTTAATTTATAAAACATGACATCTGCCAAAATTGGCAATGAAAGTTGTAACTCATAAAATCAGTGATACTAAGCTCTCCTTTAATGGTAATAATAAAATGAGTTTCTGTGTGTCTGCAAGGTAATGAAATCAGTGGTCCTTTGTTTTGCTTTGCTGTGATGGCTGACAGTTCAGGGATTGTTTGTGTGGCTTGCCTGATGTCCTCCTCCTGTGTGGCACCATTGTTTGACTGGACTTGGTTCTCCACGCCTCATGCCTCAGGGAGAGCTCACGCTGGCTGAGCTCAGCCTGGGTTGTTCTTCATGGCTGTGGAGTGAAGGCTGCTCTTTCTGTGAAACTGCACGTATTCTCTGGGACCAGCCTTCGTGTGATGGAGCTTTCTTAGGCAACGGAGCTGTGAGGTCTCATGGGGTCCTGCAGCAGCCAGAGTGTGCAGCAGTCAAGAAAAGGAAGAAAGGTGATGACTGCAGTATGCAAATATCCTTACAAGCTTAGAGATGAGGGGTGTGTGGCCTGGCAGAGTGGACAGTGTCAGCATGACTCAGTTAGTGAAGTCTTGGTCCTGCGTTGGTGGAAAAACTAAGTGTAACTTACATTGTTTGAATGAGAGTGTTACAGAACTTGTCTTTAGCACTTATTTGAAGGTAATGTTTATTACTAGTAGAAATAAGCCAACTTAATTGTCTTAATAAATGTAGCTTTTTGGCAGAGGATTGTTTTTGGTATATTATGGGAAGTTTTTATATCTGCATGCTGTGTTTAATACTATCATTGAAGAAACATTTTATTCTTCCACTCAACCTCAGTGATGTTTTCTCACAGTTTTCCTTTTATGTCTACCTGGGAACTGTTATTTTTGTTTTCTTAAATAGGCTAAGCATGCTGTAATCAGTGTTGCTAATCGTTCCTAACATTCGTAATTAAGACATGAAATTATATAGTTTAACCTTTGTTTTAACATTGAAAAAGGATTTTTCATCTTACATTTTTGTGACATTTCATTTTTTTAGTTCAAGGACTCATTATACTCGGTTTATTTACTTCATGTTATTTTTGAAAGATAAGATCTGGTTTGAAGTATAATTCTCTGATGATGCAGTGGCTTGTGTCACACTGTGTTCTCTGTCTACCAATTCTTTGACATTTGTGTCTAATGAGAATTTCTTCGAAGGAAGACATTGTAATCATAGGATCAGCACTCAGATTCCCCCACAAAGGAATGAACTCTGAAGTGGCCCCGCCTCCCTCTGGCTAATTCCCCCCATCTTCCATGAATAGACCCATTCAGGGGCGAAACCAGTATACAGTGTCACAGTGAAAGAACCTCTGACTCTCTTCAACTTAGTGTAGTATGTAAGTTATTTAATCAGGTTTGCATTTACTCATGAGTGACTGTACTCCTCAGAGTCCACAGAAAACAATAGTGAGCAGAGTAATCTTAATGCTGTAAGTTTTTAGCTTAATTATTACTTTTTTTTTGAAGATTTAAACATACATTTTGATTATCAAAAATCAGGGGGAGAAAACAGTGTGTTTGATAGCCTTATTATGTATGATTTTCTTTGTATGATTTATTTAGTTTAGGAAGATATAGTGCATGTTAGTATGTTTAGTAGATCCTCAGAAAATGTATGTAATATGATTTTCTGATTAAAGATGATAGTGGTTCTCTAACAGAGTGGGATAAAAAGGATAGTTGAGGAAAGGATTTCACTTTTTTAATTCATATCAGATCTCATAGGAGCCCTGACTTTTCTACCCTTAGTCTGATAGCTGAAGAAGGCAGTGTTGGGTAGTGCCATGGCAGAGAGATCTAGACTCACATTCTGGCTCTGCTTCTTCACTAGCTGTTTGATTTTGGATAAGTTACTTAATTTCTCTATACTTTGGTCTTTTCCTTTGTAAAAGGAAAGGGTCTTGTGAACATTGGAGATAATGTAGGTAGAGCACCCTGCTTGATGTTGGCATTGTGGTGAGCATTGATAATTAGTCCAAGGCCTGCCTGTACATCCCGGCTCCACCTGCAGACCTTGGTGCCTTCTCCCCTTGCCCTGTGAGAAGCCTTTGCATCTGGTGATTACTAATGGAAAGAGGCTCATGTTTTAGTTCAGTTGTTTTGTACTTTTTCAATTTTAAGGAGTTGTTAAGTGATTTTGGCCAAATTTATTTCACTGATATATAGGATATTGGGAAACATTAATTTTAAGGTTGATTGTAATTATTTTGCTATCTTTAAATAAAATAAAGGTATACTTTCGAGATATTGTGGGTTTCCAGACCACTGCACTAAAACAAATATTTCAATAAAGTGAGTTATAACCTTTTGTTGATGGAAGAGGGTCTTGCCTTCAATTTGTAAAAAACATATCATCTGTGAAGCATGGTAAAGTTAAGTGCAATAAAATGAGGTATGCCTGTAGTGGCTATTTACAGGTTGTTTTACACTGGTAGACCTTTAATTTTTAATAAATGTGTATAGGGTGATAGGAGACTATCATATTCTCTGCTGAACGTTTGTAGTCCCCAGAAATTGATGTAGGTTTGCTAGATGCAATCTAAAAAAAATTCATGTTTTTAAAAAATGAATACACTTTACATATGTTAAAATATGTAGATTTTAAGGGTACCATTCAGCAAGCATTGGCAAGTGTATATATCTATGTAACAACTATTCAAATCATGATATAGAACATGTTTGTCACCCAGGAATTTATCTCATAACCCTTTCCCCACTGTCACCCCTTAGTCCCCCGATTTCTTCCATCATAGATTAGTTTTGCCTGCTCTTGGACTTACAATAAATGGAATATGCAGGATGTGATTTTTATGAATGGCTTCTTTTACACAACACAGTGTTTAGAGATTCATCCATGAATCTGTGCTTTTGTGATTATCAGGGGTTTCTCCTTTTTATCTAAGTAGACTTGGCATTACTTATCTGATGATGGAATTCTAGCCTTATTCTAGGTATACCTGTGTCAAATGTGCTTGGTAGTAAGATGAAGTCAGTGGTATAGCTTAATAATAGTTTATTATGTAGGTTTATGAGTTAATCACAGGGATTGGTTCTATTTAACATTTAGTATTAACATAGAAACAACAGTGTGAATTGAAAAATGGTAGTGAACCATTTCCAAAGTTTATAAATCTTAATGTCAAGTAATACTTATTCATCATTTATTGTAGGTGCTACAGAATATTTTGGAAACAGAAAATGAATATTCTAAAGAACTTCAGACTGTGCTTTCTACCTATCTACGGCCATTGCAGACCAGTGAGAAGTAAGTTAGCTGATAAATTGTGTTAACTGTAGAATAGTTGTCACCTTAGTCTATTGTCTTGTATTTTTATAGAATAGAGGGTGAAATGCTGGAATAAAACCTTGTACCCATTTGCCTTAGACATAAGCAAATTTTCATTTATTAGGTTAAGGCTATAGTAGGGCATTGGGATGGGAGGGGAAATGAATATAAGTAAAACTGTTTACATATTTTTACTGTTTTTCTTGGCTCTAGGTTAAGTTCAGCAAACACTTCATACTTAATGGGAAATCTCGAAGAAATATGTTCTTTCCAGCAAATGCTTGTACAGTCTTTAGAAGAATGCACCAAGTAAGTAAGATGCTAAAATTTATAAAATTCAGACTGTGGTAACTGGAATTCAAAAGATCAAGTTTAACATAATTTTAGAATTTAAATTTCTAAAGATGGAAACTAGGTTATTTTGAATCTTTTAGGTATATCAACTTTTATAGCAAAAGCTGTGTTTTAAACTATCTAAATTTTCATGATCTTTGAAGGAGAGATTTACTAACTTCAGAGAAAGAAAGGCTTTGCATGAGTGGTGATTTTAATGTATTGGGGAAAGGGGGAAAGTAGGGGATGAAGACCACCATCAGTTACATGGGGAGGCATTGTGTACACACCCTTGAAGGCAAAGTCTTCCCAGCATCATCTTCCCCATGTTTCTGGCCATCAGGAAGCTGAGAAACTATAAAGCACTACATACATAATGTGTTATTCTGGTGTATTAGGGAATTGGTTTAGGTCACTTTTCCAAGATATTTTTGGTGGGGATAGAGGAAAAGCATGTTCTGGATGATCGGCCATCAGATTTTTTCCTTTGTGACTATTTTATATTCTTTGCTAATAACGTCAGACATTAAAGGATTCTAAGTGCCTGCTGGGTATTGGATGACTTAAAATCATAATGCACATGAAAAGTTTTGAGATTTTAGTCTACCAGGTGATATTCGATGTTTATTTACCTATGGGACTTGATATAAAGGAAGGTGACATTTTATTTTTTTGTTATCTTTATTTTTGAAGCCTCTGGAAAACTTTTTTCTCTTGGATTCTGATTTCCTTCCAGCTTTTTGCATTTATCTTTCTCAATCTTGGAAGTGGTGAGGGGTGTCTTGACTTCTGTGCTAGTAACTCTTTAAATTGGTTGTTTGTCTTGCTGAAAATAGATTTATTTCCTTAACTTTGGCTTCAGAGTTTCATCCAAGGCACTTCCTATTGGAAGATGTGGCAGGGAAAGCTGAATGCCAGTGTAACTAAATATCTTTCAAATAGAAATTCACATTATTTTTGCTTTGTAGTATTTTTGGTTTGCGTAAAGTAACATTACTTGCCCATGAAAAGAGTAGTTTGAGAATCACTTTACTTTTGGTGAATAAAGATCATTTGCCAGCAATTTCGGGTCTTCGTGGGAGTCGAGTATAGTACATAAATGGAAGTAAGTGTTTGCTTGTGCTTTTCCTACTGGCTGTAGATAATATAAACTAAATAAATTAATATTTATACAGCACATTTCGCAATACTTTTGTGAGCCTCATGTTAGCCCTGTGAAATAGGGCAGATATTACTGTCCTCACAGTATAGATTTAAAACAAGTTTAGGGTGGTCAAGTAATATGCTTTAAGTCAAATATCTAGTTGGGGTTCAGTCCTTTATGTTGTCTGAATTTGGTATGACTTAGGTATTTTCATAAAGTTCCTCGAGGTTATGGTACATAGATAGGACATATTGAATTTTCCGTGGTCAAATGGAATGTTTAAGACCAGCTTTCCTAATCAACCATTTTTCTTTTCTTTTCTTTTCTTTTCTTTTCTTTTCTTTTCTTTTCTTTTCTTTTCTTTTCTTTTCTTTTCTTTTCTTTTCTTTCTTTTCTTTTCTTTTCTTTTCTTTTTTCTTTTCTTTTTCTCTTTTCTTTTTTTCTTTTCTTTCTTTCTTTCTTTCTTTCTTTCTTTCTTTCTTTCTTTCTTTCTTTCTATCTATCTATCTATCTATCTATCTATCATGAATATTCTGAAAGTTTTCAGGGATTTGGGCTGAATTCAGAGATAGAATTCAGGGTTGCATTCTCTGACATTCCTGGGTTCCCCTTCTACTTCCCAGCAGCTCATGTTGAACACAACCCTGTGGTTTTCTCTTGGGGTTTAACTGTCCCACATGACACTGGCTTAAAAGCAAAGAAAACAGGAGGAATGTTCTGTGCCCTTTTTTTCTCCAAATGCCAGCTTTCCTCCATAATCTTCCTACTTTTGATGGCTCTCTGGTGCTTTCATGTAGTCCATTTTATATTTTGTTCAGTTTCTTTGTTATCTGCAGGAGAGTTAGTTTGATAGCAGTACTTGACTATAACCAGAAATGGAACCTCCTGGATGTAGGATGTAGGATGATGTAGAACACAGTCTTTTTCCTATTTCTCAAATCTGGTTTTCCCCTCAGCCTTGTAGGTTCCTTGGAAGCCTGCTTTCTGTTGTAATTGTGCTCACAATTCAAAACAAAACAAAACACACTATAGGCTCCTTTAAAACATACAGTTTGCTGCATTAACATTATAAAAGATAAAGTCAGGGCACAAGAAGTTTAGTGACTTTCCCAAGGTCACACAGCTCATAATTGGTGGCCTAAATTGAAAGCCCCCAGACCTCATCAGCCCCATCTTAGCTCCAGTCACTGTAATGAGAAAGACTGACTCTGAGGACTCTTCCCTGGTGAGGATCTGTGATTTACAGTTTACTTCTTAGCAGCATTTTTGCCAGTGGGTTCTCCTCAGGGAGAACTCTTCTCAACCCTGCCCTCTCTTACCTGGAGTAAACCCTGTTTTGGTGGAACAGGCCCCCGCCTTCCTTTGGGACTCTGGGCAGGATGAGATGATGAGTGCTCTTCAAGATAACTTTTGAAATGTAGTTCTCCTATTTTAAATGATGGAGTGACTCCAATAGTATAACAGTTTACTATAGATGCTATTACATTATGATTTAATGAGACTTTTTTTTTCTGGGAATGGAACTGTGGTTTACAAAATTGTTTCTATGGGAAAATGACTTCTGAGCATCTATGAATGACTTCAAAGCAAATTTTTTGAATAAACCCATTTGTAAGTTGGGTTTGCTTGTATTTTTTGATGAAAAGTAGGTTAAACACTGGAAAATAAAATCTCAAAAGTTCTTTTTTATAATGTCCCTGGTACTGTACCAAATTTTGTTCTTATTTATTTTGTGATGTGATGCTTTTCTAATATCCCCTCTTAATACTGAAATATCCTCTAATTCTTTAGTTTTGTTTGTTTGTTTGTTTTTAAGGTGTAAATGCAATGGTAAAGGCAGGCAGACAGTGGAGATACTGGCTTTACTGCATTTCTCCTTTGACAGGCAGCTCTTGAGATAGCTGGCATGCCTGACTTACTGCATCCCAGAGTCCAGCCTTGTGCCTGGGACTTTACAGAAGTTCTTTTTTTTGCGCTTATAATTGTTGCTTGGGGTGGATGTGACCCACTCCATCACTCCTCACTGAATGTTCTGGGGTTTACCCTTTCTAGCCTCATTTTCCAGGTTTTTCATTTTTCCTTTTCTCTTCTGCATATGTTTCATGCTATGTTGGCCACTGTTTGTGACACTCAGGGCTGACAAGGTATATTTGAGTTTAATCAGGTACCACCCAGTTGTTTTAATGATAATATCTCATGGTTTCTTTGCTGTTGCTTTATGTTCAGCTGTGATACGTGGGTTACCTTTAATTTACAAAGTTTCACACAGGTTTATGAATGGTTCTGTCAAGTAGTGGATGATATTTCCTGGCTATGTGGAAGTGAAGTTTATGGAATGCTACCATCTGTGGAAGACTATAAGGGAAACATACTCATTCTGGAGCAAAATTTGGACTATTATGGGACTGGTTCATGGGTGCTATTAAAGGCCAAGATAGTATCTTATTCTTTATATTCCCAGTTAGTCTGTAATTCTAATACGTAGTAAATATTTAATATATAGATGGTTTTAGATCAACTCAGTAGATTTTAAGAATTTATTTCTCTAGAGATAGGTCTACGCAGCGTTTAAACTATTGTTTGTAAAAATGGTCGAAACTGCTATTGTGATTTTCAGCTTCTGCTCTGTCAAAAGTTAAAAAACTGATTTTGAGTCAAGTCGATTGAATGAGTATTGGTGTCACTAACAGATGAAGGCAAGTAAGAAAAGGATTTGGGATAAGGTAGTAAGTTCAGTTTGGGGTGTTTGTGTGCCTTGGAGTGCAGATATCTGACAGTCAGATAGTTGGCCAGCCCTGGAATCACATAAGGTTGGAGGTGGAGATTTGAGAGTTGTAGCTCCCCACCCCACTCAACCATTTGTGAAGAGGTGTGTAACGCAGGGGTGTTTGCCTCTGTACATCTTAGTTTTCTCATCTGTAAAAGGGGTTGGTAGTGTATTCCCTTGAGAGTTAAGTAAAGTCAGCATGTGGTCATGGTGGCTGGGGGTTTGTTTCTCCATCTGGAAATGCATTCTTCTTGCTTCCTATAGCCCTATATTTTATTAGAGCCTTTCCCTGTTCGCCATTTGAAATTTATTAATAAATGAAACTAATGCTGATTTCGAAGGTCCGTGGGTGAATCACTGTAGAAAAGGTCTGTTTTCTTTCAAATTGAAAAACTGTTTCCCCCTCTCTATAGTAGTTCTTGGGCATTATTTTCAGTTAGTTTTACTTTCTGCCCTCAGACTTTAGGAAATTAAAGAAAATACATAGGATATATGACTTTAGATATTACTATTAGGTATTACTATCTTTGGGTGAAGTTCTGTAGAGGATGATGATAATATTGTGCTTTCTCTTTGTTCGTTTTCTTCATCCTATTATTTTTGGAGATAGCTTATAGGCAGTTGGCTAGCTATGGAATCAGATTGGAATTAGAAAACGCTTTAGTGGATTTCATGATCTAGTGAATTGGTATATAATTCAGTTCCTTATTCTGAATTTTATTTTTTAATGTGGATGTTTTAATTTTTTCTAAAACAGCTGGAGAGAAGACAGCTTATTTTTAACCTCTAGCTAGTTAAGACCATCATTGCCTATATTTGGAATGGTAGGAAGCAAGAAAATGTATTTAAATCTTATTCTCATGAGATAATCAGTTACTTGGAAGGAGTCTGTATATATGTCATAAACTAAAAAGTCAGGAGAATCTCACTTGCAATGTTAAAGAAAATGAATAAGTACTTAGGAAAGAAATGTTTGGGATGACCAAGGAAACATCCTAAATGGTAATTTGGGGGAAGTAGAGTGATTGGAATTGTAGGGATTTTATGTTTTTAGCCACCTTTTTTCCTTTTCTCACTTGGTTGCTTCTGGCCTGTTTTACCTGCCTCAGACCCTCATGATTCTGTCTTGCTCCTTCTCTTCGCACATTTTGTGGCATAATGGCCACCATCCTGGTGTCAAAGCCAACTCTTGGGTCTTGCGTATTAAATCAGACTCCAGGTATGATCTCTCTCTTGACTGTGTTTCCTGTAGTCTGCTTGATATATTCATGCTAATCTCCTTGGAGCTCTTCAGGTCTGCTCAGCAGGAATCTGTATTACTGTCCCTGCCTTTCTTTACCCTGAGACTTCCTCTTTTTCCTTTGTCTTTATCTCGGTTAAAGAGTTCATTGCCCACCTGTCTCTTCTTTCTAGAAAACCTGGACACCTTTCTGAGGCTTCCTCTCTTGGTTCTGCCCCTGCCCTTACTGCTCATAACTGCTCTGGCTCAGTCACTTGTCCTTTGTGCATCCTTGCATGAACGTCCTAACCATGCTCTGGCCTTCAGTTTGCCCCCTTGTGCATCTCTCTCTCTACCAGCCCAGGCTTTTTCTGAAATGTGCCTTGTTGTTCAGCAGTCTTCTCAGAAGCCATGGGTGCCCTCATTTGTTTGTTTACAGCAGTATTTTAGAAACCATTTTTTGAGGTGCTTGAATGGGACATCTTGGGGTGGGAAGGAGCTGATTTAGAAGATCCAGTCCAGAGTTTTAATATCTATGGTAGTCCCTCTCCTGATGGGCTCCTGTCTGTCCTGTGGCATCAGACTTCTCCCTTGCCCCTTCCGTTCCTCATGCTTTCCTTCAGAAAGAAAGCCTTTCTCTCTGCTCCCTGGGGGGCTGAGCAGTGTGGTTTCCCACCCAGTTCTCCCTGCGTTTCCCTTCCCATGGATTCACTTTTGTTTCTCCTCTTGTTACATCCTGCTTGTTCTTTCAGACCCAGCAAACACACAGCACTTCTCTTCACAGCCTTCTCCTCTTTCCTTGCATTTGATCACATGTATGTTTGGGCTTTATTTTGGTTGCAAACTCCTTTTTCATTACTTACCTTATATATGATAGGAATTCAGCTTATTGATGAAAATATTTCATCTAGTATATAAGTTTAATGTAATCATGAGTTAAATAAACACTATTGATTTTTTTAAAAAGTTAATTATAAAGTTTATCTTAAGATTTACATAAATTTATTTTTATAGATACTGTTTGGACCATTACTATAACATTTTCACAATAAAATATTTGTTTTAGATTATTATCAATATGGATTTAAACTATAGGATGAAGTTTATTTTGTTTGAAAGCTGTATTTTTAAACTATCCAAATAATAGCAAGCCTGGGTGACTTAAAGATAATATTTTACTTTGGAGAACAGATTTGCTTAGATCCAGAGCACTCTTCTGATTCTGCCTGGGCTATCCTTATTAAGAAGCAAAGCATAAGGCTGGAGCTTATTTGGGGATGGTTTGGAGTTAATTGTGCACATCTGTGGAAGCAGCACTGACCCATCTAATTCAGGTTATTGACCTCCTGTTTGTCAGTGGAGGGAGTAGTGGCTCAAGTCTGCACAGTGAACTCTGCATCACAGACTGACCCTCTGCCCCAGGCTGCCATTGGCTCCCCAGGAGGCTGCAAGTGGAAGTTGCTGGCATTAGTAACCCTATGCAACATTTGTTCCTTTGCGCTTGCCCTCACCACCATGTTAGATGCCCTGCCTACATGTTATCAGACTCTGAAAAACAACCTCCAGAAGCACAAGAGAACCAATATGAAAACCTACTGTTTTAGCTCTTAAGTCATATTCTTGCATTGATCTTTCTAAGTTTTGCTTGTCGTGTTAATTTGTGATTTAGATGGTGATATGTGTGAAATGTGTTGACACATGACCTGGGGGCTCTAGTCTTAGGATGGATGACTCATATAACTTCTGAGCTCTGCTGGTGCCATCTAATGAGTATGTATTATGAGAGCTTTATAAAATGTAAAGCCATTTATATGATGGTGGCACATATAGTGAATTCTTAAAAAAGTGGGTTTGAAAGAGTAATAAAGCTAAGGCCAGGCTCAGTGAGGACAAAAAAAGAGAGAGAGAGAGAGAGAGAGAGAGAGAGAAAGAGAAAGAGAGAGAAAGAGAGAGAGAGAACCTTGTATAATGAAGTAATTGTCCATGTATAAACCATACTAAAATTTAACTTAAATCAGTTGATGAAATATAAGAAATGAAAATCCACTGATCTAGATTTTAAGTACATTCTCCTTTAAATGCATTAGGGGCTGTGGTACTGGACCAGGTGAGAAATGAAGTCATAACTTAGTACATGGCACAACATGGAGCAATATTTATGCAGCCCTAATAATCATCTACATGTGCATATCTCATTTACTTGTGTTCTTTTCCTGTTTATAAAACTTGGATATTCCATCATTACAGTTATGTTCAATTCCCTCAGCTAGGCATTTGGGTTTCCCTCTAGAGCTCTCATCCTAGAAGCCAGGCTCCTCGTATTTCACTGTGTTCCTGAGTATGATAATCACCTGCTCAGATGTCGGTGTGTAATATTCTTAAAATAGATGTGTCTTAGGTGTCTGGATTCTGATAGAAAGCAGGTGGTCAGACGTGTCTTTGGGTGCAGCATCTTTGTTGCATGTAATGACTGATCTTTGGATGACTTAGAAAGGATGCTGGCCTTTGGTCGTTCTCCCAGAGGGTGTGTGCTCTGCTCTTTGGGCAGCAGTTTATATCATAATTATGGCATCATCGGCTGTTTTATATTCTGTTTATTACCTGTATTATTATATAAACTTTATATCCTTGTTTCATATTCCCCAAGAAGATTACAGTCACTTTTAAGGCAGAAGATTTCTTACTCTTTTTAATTCTGTTCCCAGTGTCTGAATAAATAGTTTAAGTTAATTTGTTGAGTCAGTGACTGTCCTTCAGTTAGAACTGTGGCTAATCCTTGAAGGCACTTAGGAGTTCATACTTGGAAGAGTCTGCCAGCAGTGCAGGTACTAGCTTAATTTGACTTTGGTTAAGGATAAATTAACTAAATAGTAAAATCCCTGATAAGGAGCACATGCCTGTTCCAAGCTAGGTGGTTACTGCATTATGTAAACATTGAACCATATTCTGTGCCAGAATTACTGTGCCTTTTCCTTCTCTGTATTAGTCTTTTCCTCAGGATAACAATGATGGTAATTGTCTTCAATTTTTGTGTGCTTGCTTTTTTCTCTGTAGCTGTCACTAATTTGTTCCTGGTTGATGTTCATTTCTTTCAGTACATTCACATATACTACGGTACTTATTAATGTTCTAGGAAAAGTCACTGGATCCTTCTTGTTTTCATCTCTAGCCCTGCTGCGTGGTCTCAGGGTATCACTTGACTCTTATCCTTCTGCAGTTTACTTCCTCAGTGTTGACTGCTGGTGTCTTCCTCTCTGTGGCTGTAGTCCTTCGTTTCCTAGTTACGTTCTGAGGAAAGAGTACATGGAAGGTACTTAATCCAAGTTCATACTTAATTATGACTTAGTGGAGACAATTGTAGGAAGTTGTTTTCATCCATTGTTTCAAGGTTCAGTGTTGTTGAGAAGTCCCAGGCCATTCTTATTCCTGATTCTTCTTTAAAACTTGTGTTTCCTCCTCAAAACCTTTAGTGATTTATTTCTAGAACTCTGAACATTGATGTGTTTGGTTTGGGTCTGTTTGCATCCCTCAGGCTGGTACTTTGGGCTTTTTCTATTTGAAGACTCATACCTTTTAGTCTGCTGAGGTCTTTTAATCTGCTGAGTTTTGTGATCATTTCTTTGATTTACTTCTGTTTATTTCATTTTCCACATCTGGTTACTTTTATCTTGATGTGGAGCTGCTTGTTTTGGTCTTCAGATCTTCTCTTTTTTTCCCATTAATCTGGGAGATACCAGAATTTTATTTTCCAGATTTCCTATTAACTTTTTCAATTGTGCTGTCATTTTATTTTCAAACTTTTTTTTTTGTCCTGAACGTTATTATTTTAAAAGCATCCATATTTCCTAGATGTGTTATCTTCTGTTTTTCCTCTCAGGATTAAGTACAATTTTTCTGAATATTCTTCTCCCAGAAGAGTAAATATTATATTTTTCCTCTTCATATCTCCCCACCTTTTGTCCTCTGTTATTCTTGTTAGATTTTTTTCCCCAAAAAAGTGTTTTGGTGATCCTTCTGTGTTATCTTATAATTAAAATTGGTGCATTAAAACACTTGAGTGGAAGTGCTGACAGTGGGGTTGAAATTTGTCTGCTGTTGTTTTTTTGGGGAACCCCTGGTGTTACTGTTTTTTGGTCATTTTTCCTCTGGGTCAGATTCCCTAGGGAGAAGAAAAAGCTTTTCTGATTTCCTGCCTTGAAGGATATAATTCTTCCTGTCAGTGCTCTGGGGTTCTGGTGGGCAAAAGATACCTGGGGTTCAGGGGGTGTTGGTCATTGTCCTCTCATGCCCTGCTTTTTTAGTGCAAGGACCCCTGCTCCCGCTCACACTGCTAGTACCCCTACCAGGAACCTTCCATCCACAGGGATGAATGTCTTACTGCCCTCACCCACCTGTGTTTGTGGCCCCATTGCCCAGTTGTCTGCTGGGAACTCAGCTATGGTCTTGGAGTTGGATTTGCCTGCCCAATCATGATTATCTGCTTTTCTGTTTCCAAAGTTGGTTCTGATCCTCTTTTTCTGTTCTGTTTGTTGAGTTTTGTGAGTTTATGCTTTTTAAAGCATCATGGTAACTGTCAAAATAGTCAAATAGTGGATTTGGTAAGGAGAGTGGTCAGTAGATAGGCTCAGGGTCCAATCTCCACCTGAAGGGAAAGGTGGCTTTTGTATTTTTTTGTGTGCCTTTCTTGATGCTACCTTGGTAGAAAAGCCTTACTAACCAGATAGCCTCATTTTATAATTCTTGTTTTATGTAAAACATAAAACAAGAATTTAAAGTTTCATGACATCTGTTTTTCTCACTGCCCAAAGAGGCCCGGACTTGTAGGTTTGTAGTTCTTTGTGTAGGTCTTGGCATTTGGATGCTGGAAAAAAGGATGGCGGTTAGTTCACTGCATTATAGCAGAGTGGCTTTCAAGGTAGGTATTTTCTCCCTGCTATATGCATGGTGTAAACAGACATATTCTGGGATTTGTTTTCATAGAGGTGGGTGGTACACAAGGAGGTCTTTTTTACTCAAAGCATTCTCTGTTCATTACTTAGCAATTTTCCTTCTGTCTGTAAAATTTAAGATTATTTCCCTTGTGTTGCATGTCTCCAGGTTGCCTGAAGCTCAGCAGAGAGTTGGAGGCTGCTTTTTAAATCTGATGCCACAAATGAAAACCTTGTACCTTGCGTATTGTGCCAATCACCCATCTGCAGTGAATGTTCTCACGGAGCACAGGTGCGTTCACTTAGACATCTTACCTGAAAGGAAAAGACTTTTGGGGGGTACCCTCCAAAACAGTGCTAATATTAACTTGATTTTCAACAATGAAAGTTTTATTTTAATTACCTCTCAAAATTAGTGCTTGAGAAATACTGGTAAAAAGTCTTTGAAATGCTGATTAGTGCTTTTTTGTAATTAAAAAGGATGTTTTTATTGAAGTCCTCCTCCCTTCTGCAGCCCAGAGCCTTTTGGACAGTGGGTTGGAGGAGCTGGTGAGTGTTCTGGAATGTAGTTGCAAGCTAAATCTGGGGTATGGGAATCACATTTCTTTCAGATCATAAAACTGATTTGCTATAAGAGAAAATGTTCCATTTAAAATTAGGATTGGGTTTTATAGGTAGAACATTAGCCTTATAGATGTTGGAAACCATTAGTTTTAGCTTTTCAACTTGAAGAAGATTGAGAAATGTAGTCACTGATAGGCATTACAGAGCGCAGAGGCTCTGTTTCTGCTGTAAAAGTGGCACAGATTTTTATTAATGAGTGTTTTAGAAAAATGTTGATGATTTCTTTTGAAAACAGTTGAAAAAAATTTTTAAACCATAAATGGAAAAATAGTTTTAGTAGCATCAAGTTAACTTAATGCTTAACTTTAACTCTTAACTAAATATTTCAACTCAAAACTTACTTTTTTTTGGTAAGCAAGCATTGCTGAGCTGTTTAGATATTGAGTTGAGGTTCAGGTGTAGTGTTCTTGTGTGGCTAGATTGTGTGGAAGTGGTTGCCAGGGCCTCTGGATCAGTCTGACCTGGTTTCAGTCCTTGCTGCTGCTTTTAAGCTGGTGGGCCTGGGTCACCTCATTTCTCTGAAAGTGTTTCATAGGGTTATTGTAAGCATTAGGAAAATGCGTGTAAACTGATCAGAACTGAGTGAACATGGTAAATGCTTATTGCTTTGTTGTCTTATCTTTGGTCTTATAAATAAATAAAGACCCTGGGCATTTACTGTTTTCTGTGTGCGCTTAAATACTAAGGGATTAAAATTCTAATGTCTATTTATATTAAAGTTTTCCAGTCCAAAAACGAAGCAGTAGTATTTGACATGGTGATGAAAAGAAGGGAGATTAGGATGTACAGTGTCCAACAGAAACAAAAAGCCTGAAAGACTTGCCCCTGCCCTTCTCCCCTACCTTTCTGGGAGGCTGGGCTACGTTACCATCCATGTTCCTAATCCCGCGAAGCATGTATTCAGTTATGCTTTCTGCTGTCTACTCCTGAAGATTACAAATTAAATGGAATTTCCAGAAAAGTGCAATGCAAGGATTAAATTTGTTTTTCTGAAAAAATTATAAGGAATTATCAATGCAGGGACGAAAGAGACAAACAGAAAGCAAATAGAATGTTAGGGTAAAATTGTAAATCTTTTCTTTACTCTCCCTTCCCCTTTTCTGGTGGGGGATTGATCTTCTACGATTGGGTTGGAAGTATGTAGAGGGGGCGAACAATTTTAGAGAGAGATTCTAACTAAATATTTTTCTCATGTAAGAGAGGATCTGTCCTGAAGATGACATTTCAAGCAATTCAGACTGTTAGTTTCCTAAAATAAGACTTTCAAGGGAAATGCTTACAAGTATGTGCTGTTTATCCTCTCTCCTGTACTATTACTTTAACGACTATGTCATAGTTGAAATGTAAGTTTAGCATTTCCCCAAAATAACAAGGAAAGAATATGGGTACATGTTTGGGGAAACTGCCTCCATGTGGCTTGTCTCGGAGTTGGGAGGTGGGTGGACTGAGGTCATGCTCTGGGAGTGTGAGCCTTAAGACAGGACACTGCAAGATGTGCTGCCTGTGTGCCCTGCTGAGATCTCTGAGCAGTGAGAGTCCCTACTCTGTCCACAGGTCTGACCCTACTCCTGAAGTGTAAATCCATGAATTGAGATGAGGATTGCAGTTAGCTGGTAGCTTCTGTCAGTGTTCACCACTTTTGATTCTGGGATCTTAAACCTGTAACGTCTTTCCTGCTTCCTTATATTTGTTGGTCTTAAAACCGCTGCACTTATGGGTGGATTGATCTGTTTTTGTTTGAATATACTTTAAGGATTGACTTAAGAGGAGCATTTTGAAATTTTAAAGTCTTATTTGCAATCTTGCATTGTTTAAATTCAGAGTGTGAATCTTGTGAGTCCATTTATGGAACCACCAGTTCGAGAGTTATGTACCTTTTGCTTTATCATAGGATAGTAGACATCATGTGTTCACAGCTGCCTATTTTGAATGAATTATGGGTTTCATAATTTAGTCTGTAAAATGAGTTTTGTTCCCCCCCCAGCACTTTGTTACTTATTTTTTTTTTTGCTAGGCTACATGATAGTTCTTTTATGTGTGTTCTTTTTGTTTTTGTCTTGCAACCCACAGTCATTTCAGTAAATACAGAGGCGATACACTGTAAGTTTGCTAGAATCAGTAGAAATTAAGCTGAAAGAGCCATTGTTTTATCAAAGTAGCTATAACTGGTGGTTTTGTTTTATTATGGTACTAAATATTAAAAAAGACCAAAAAATGGAAAAATTACGGGTTGGGTGATGAAAATTAGTTGCATAGTTTTGTTAATTTTTCTGTCATAACTGTAGTTATGAAATTTCAGAAATAATCCTGAAATATCAAAAATGACCTAAATAGATTTTTCTTGTGGTAAAAAAGCCCTGCAGGGATTATATTTAATGGAATTAATTTGTATGTATCATTAAAAATTTTCATTTTTATGAGACTGTGCTTGATCAGTTGCTCAACATAGAGAAGTGCTGGTAAAATAAAAATTGCTCCTTCTTAAATGTTAATATCATTTACTCTCCTCATGCTTTAGAGGTTGACAGAGTAATTTGTAGAGATGAACATTTCTGAGTGAGGATTTATGAGGAGTGTGGGAGGGCATGGCGAGTGTGAAAGGCAAAGCACTGTAATGTGGTTGGAGGGGCCAGACCAGTCATTGCATGTCTACCCAGACTCTGGGGCCACACTTAGGTTTAGCCATCCTGCTAGCAATGAGAAAGCAGGCAGTGGCTTTCACTGGGCATCTCATCCATAAACATGCATAGTATTATTACCTGTGTCACAGGCCCAGGGTGATATCTCTGAGAATCATTGTATAGAAGCACCTACTTTGATACCCCGTACAGATTGCTTTTCCACTAGCATTGCTCCCATCTCTCCATCCTCCTTCTTGATTATTCTCTTGTCTGAAGCTCTCACTTCTGCCCAAGCTGAGCAGAGGAGAGTGGCAGGAGGGAAATGGGAGAGGAAGCAGCTGGTGAGAATCAGTCTTGGAGTACTCCTCACTTACCCATCCAGCTCTTGTGGGAAGAAGTCTGTGCTAAGGAAGGGAAAAGGCAAACTGATAATAAAATGCGTAACTATGCAAACTCAGGAATACTGCTCGGGGCCTTGAAATCCCCATAGCCCCTGGGATAAACATTAGACCAATCCACAGCAAGATTCTGAAATATCACACTATTTCTGGTTACAGTAATCCTAGCCCTGTGATTTTCTTGAGAAAGCACAAAGTTATATATCCAGAGATGCTGAAATGTTTGTTTCTTATGAAAGTGTGCGCACACACACATACCCCTAGAAGTAGTTTGACAGCTTCTGTAGTAACATATTTCAAATTGCATCACTGTGATTGGCTGTCTTATAGGAAGAAAGTCATTATCAAGCCTTATTTCTTATAGAAATGAGAAAATTTATTTGCTAAATTTTTATAACTAGGGTTATGTGAATTTTCCCTTTTTTGTAATTTGCATTGATTTTGATATTATCTTCTAATTGTGTATATTTATTTAAAAGATTGATTTAAAAAATACATATGTATAGGTAGGAACATAGATACTCTTAACAACATTGTTACTGTGTTTTTCACATTATTACTATGTATACACTCTGATTTTAAATGCAGTGCACCTTGCCTAACCAGGCCCACCTGAGTTTAGGTAGAAGTAGTCTTCTGAAGAGATTTTATATGCTTAAGAAATGTAAGGCTAACTTCCTCATGATTCGTTAATTTTCAACCCGATTTATGAAACCTTATATTTCTAAATTGATTTAGTTAAGTATGGTGATCTACCCTTTTGATGCATTAACAGAATCAAGGTGAAATGAATTGAGGATGGGATAAGAGGTAAAGAGTGCCAACACCAGTTCTTGTTCTCATACCTCCCCACATGAAGTCATTTTAGGTTGATCTGTAGGAAACTCATGTTCACCACTTTTGAGCTAGTAGTTTCAAATGGTTTAGCCTAAATATTGTGTATATATTTTTTTACCAGGACCCCTTAGTGTGGCTGGTATTTCCAAGAAGCTTGGGCAAGGGCCAAGAATAGCTGGATGAGGGGTGGAGGGCGAGATGGAAGAGGTGAGTCAGTGGCTGAGTCCCTGAGATCAGATTCAGATAACCTGCACTTAGGACAGACGTATTCAGTTATTCAGTATATTTATCTTTTATGACTTCACTTATAGTGCTATTCCCAGTAGATGGCTTGGGAACTCACACATGTCACCCTGCTCATCCAGGTGGGTGACCTGAGCAGCTGCTGCTGCCTTTTCTCCCCTCAGTTACTGATGTCTGGAATGACACATGGAGCATCAGTGAGGAACACAGACCCAGGTCCTCAAATAGACCCCAAACATCAGTGGAGACACAGAACCACCAGAGTTTCAGTCACTGATATGAGTCATAAATGTGTCAGTGACGGAGGTTGACACTCATTGCTGCTGCATTGGAACTCTCAGGGCTAAAACAGTATGCATGAATGTTAGAGGTGATGGTGAAAGAGGAGAAGTAAAATATTAGCTTTACTTTAAGCTTCTTTAATTTGTGAATATATACTAAGTCTCCTCAACTATAAGTGAAGATAACTTTCATGAGAATTAAGTGAAATAGTGATGTGAAAATGCTTTTGAAATTCAAAAGTGAGTATTGATTATTTTATTGTACTACATTGTGCACTTGGAAGGTTGGGAAATATTACTTCTTCCTCTCACAGAATGGTTTAGGGCGGCGGTCCCCAACCTTTTTTGGCACCAGGGACCAGTGCTCCTATGAGACCTTAATGCCTAATGATCTGAGGTGGAGCTGAGGTGATGATACTAGGTCTGGGGAGCAGCTGCAAATACAGATGAAGTTTTGCTTGCCTGCTGCTCACCACCTGCTGTGTGGTCTTGTTCCTAACAGGCTATGAACTGATACTGGAGACTGGTTGGGGACCCCTTGTTTAGGGTGTAGTTTACGTTCAAGGGGTGTTTGGTGTTAATGCCATCATTCAATTTATTGTAGGTTTAGAGGATCTTTTCCTTTTTAGATTTTTTATCATCTTGAAGTTTCCAGATTATTGAAATCTATTAGAGCTCTAAGAATGTATACTTACATTTGAACACTGGTATGTGAAATTCACTTGCTGAAATGACCTTTTATGAGCGGGATTGCATAGGAAACAACTGTATACTAGATTATGCACAATTGTTTTTGCTCATAATGAGAGAAATAACTTGAACCTTCTGGGGGTTCCTCCTTGGGTATTTTAAAATAACCAGTAAGCGTTTGGCTAGAAAAGCTGTAACCTTCAAAATATTAAAGATACCTTGCTATATTTTATAAACCTAGTGATTGCTAGTAGGGATGAGAGAGTCATCATTCTGAAGTCTAACAGTGCATCATCTTTTTTCATTGCTCGTTGCTCAGTGAGGAGTTAGGAGAGTTCATGGAGATAAAAGGTGCCAACAGCCCAGGGATTCTTGTGTTGACCACCGGCCTCAGCAAACCATTCATGCGACTGGATAAGTACCCCACGCTGTTGAAGGAGCTCGAGAGACACATGGAGGTACTTCTTGTCAATTGTTTGTCACTTGGAATCCATCAACCACTGTCAAAGAAATTATTATTAATAGTTTATTTTAGAGGCCAGAATCAACAAAAAGAGTTTACCAGGGTTTTTTAATTCAGTAGATTTTCTAAATGATTTTGGTAAATATTTGTTTCCTTGGCTCTATAAAACATTTGCTCCTTTATCTCCTCTCTCAGCCACTATTGCTGATAGAAAAAGCTCCAAAAGGTAGAACATGCTGATAGCATTGAGATGTCATGTTAGGAGCATTTAGTTACAAATATTAAGTGCATAAGTCATAGAGTAATATAATAGTAAAAGCATCATTTAATTAATGCATATTGTATTTCTGAAAAACAGGCTGTGGGCCTTACAGAAATTTGGTTTCAAGTTATTGTCTTGGCTAAGGGTTGATGAACTTTTTCTATAAAGGACAGGCCATCTAGTCGTCTTCACAACTGCTCACCTTTGCCATTCTGGTGCCAGAGCAACAGAGGTTGTGTGTAAGGAATGGGATTGGTATGTGCTGTCTTCATTCACTATAGCAGATGTTGGCTTTCTGACTCCTGCTCTTGGCTTCTCTGTTCCAACTGTTGTAGTCCCCTAACTCCACTCGTTCCATGATTTCCTTAAAGAATAAGAACTATCACTTTAATGCTGGGAGAAATAGGACATGTCACAAGTCAAAAATTATTGGAATATTCACTAGTTTGTAGATTGCCTTTTTAAGAAAAAAACTTTTTCTTATGAAAAGCTAATGGTCTGTTTCTTTTATTCAAAGGATTATCATCCAGATAGACAAGATATTCAGAAATCCATGACTGCCTTCAAAAACCTTTCAGTAAGTAATTAAGCATGTCATGGAGATTTTTCTCATTCATTATTATGGCAATTAAATGTAGAAATTGTTTATCATCTAAAAAATGATAAAAAAAATTGCTAAGTATAATTTGAGTTTACTCTGATGAAATAAAAATATATAGTAAATATATAGTAAATTCTCATCTGGGTTGTGGACACCAGAAAAGTGAAATAATTGCTATAATAAAAAATGATGTAAATATATTTTTAACCTGTGTCTAGTATATTTAATGATGAGTGTGAAATGGAATACTGGTGGTTCCGTTTTATCTGTTGTTATACTGTCTGGCTGACTGTTTATGACACATGCTCCTTATTTATAGCACAAGTGGTGCTCACCTCCCTCACCGCTTTCTCAGTCTGCTGCATTGACAAACACTGATAAAATCAGAAAATAATTTTCTTGTCCATTCTACATTTCTTCTAAAAGTGGCAAGATATGCTATATTTTTCTAAAACAGTGTTTCTTACTCCATAGTGGTTATGTGCTTTACCTTTCTCAACTTGATTTTATACTTGTGAGTTAAGCAAATTGTTCAGTAGATTGATTATATGTCTTAAGAAGTAAGATGTAAAGCAATATGGTCAACACTTACAATTTTGGAAGTTTCTGTCTTAACAGTGTTGTTCTGTGTCTCTCAGGCCCAGTGTCAAGATGTACGGAAAAGGAAAGAGCTGGAGTTGCAAATCCTGACAGAAGCCATTCGGAACTGGGAGGGAGATGACATTAAAACCCTGGGCAATGTTATTTATATGTCCCAGGTCATGATTCAGTATACCGGAAGTGAGGTACTGCAGTTTGTGGGTATGGGCTCGGTACTAACACTTTTGTTCCCCTGTGCAGAGTGGATAATAACGGTGAAGGAAGAAACACAAGAGGGAACACCAGCCATGTGTTGCTGTACTAATTTTGTTCTTATTCCAGTCTCTCAGTTCTTTTCCCTGAAACCATTAAAATGTCTTAGATAAAAATTGAATTAAGAGCTGAACATAATTTGTATAAAATAAAGCTTTATGTAAATGTTTTTTGAGTTTTCTCAGTTGTAGTCAAGATGGTAAATACTTTAGAATGTTTTTTAATGACCCATTTCAACCATGAAACTCTTAGGGCAATAAAACTGAAACTTATAATGCATATTCCTTCTTGCCTATGAAATTTAAAAATGGTATTACCCCTTTATGGTACTACTTTGGCTACCATAAGAAATCATGACTTTTTAATAGGCTCCATTGATCAAAAAAAAAAAAAAAATCCATATCTTTCCAGATTGTTTTTTAATTATGCTTTTTAACTTTTATTTAAAAATCTATGGAAGCATTTCCCAAAGGATTTTTTTTGTAATATTAGACGTACAAAACAGTAATAGGTGCTGCTCACATAATGATTCAAAGTTGTTGTGATCACAACTGAAAAGAATGTATGTAGTTGTAAAGATTTCTTTTTGACAGGTCTTCTTGGAGCCTGTGCTCTGATTATTCACGATGTATGTTGTGCATCTTCAAGAAAGGAATATAATAAGTAATTTTTTAGTAACTTTAAAGTATAGAATCTCTTTTTGAAGGCACTTATGGTTGGTGTTCTGAGATGTCTGGGGACAGTGCTTATTAGTGTTTCTTTTGTGGGCAGTGATAAAATGGCAGCTTGTGACAATGACTGTCTGCATTTTTCTTCTGTGTCTCCTTTTAGGTTCTTGGAAATTGTTGTCCATCAGTTATGGTCTCTCTGGGGCTGTTCTTGCCTTATTGAAATAAATGATTTTAATAAATAATATTTTTAAATCTTTCATGTAGTCTAGGTAAAGTTCATGATAGATGCAAACAATATTGAATTGATATATCAAGAGTGTTAGGGAAGTGCCAGGAGTTATTAGTAGACTAAAATTGATTTTAACATTTCATCATACCTTTATTTTAGTATGAAGGGTCTACCTGTTCCTTGCTCCCAACTAAAATTTTACAAGTTCTTTTGTTCTGTTTTCTCTCAATCATAAGAAAATTTTAAGTTAATTAAAAAGAGTTAAAGTCTTTAATTAAATTTTTAAAAAACATGTTATGTGGGTTACTTGTGTGTCTAAGAATTTATTGTAATTTTGTTTCCATTTAATTTAGTTAAAAAATTTTGGTAGAGGAATATCTAAGCAGGAAATACAATGTGTCATAAGTCTTCATAAAAATATTCTCACATATGTAAGTATGTTTTTAAAAAAAATTATTTAAATTTGTTTGTTCTTTTACATTAGGAAAAGAATGAGAGATATCTTCTACTCTTCCCAAATATTTTGCTAATGTTGTCTGCCAGTCCTAGGATGAGTGGTTTTATATATCAGGTAAAACACATTTTAAATTTATGTTTTATTTACTGCAGAGCTGAAAATCATTTCCAGACATATTTTGAAGTTTCATATTAAACACTACATGTATCTATGTGTTGTATATAGTGTTATGTACATACAGGCTTGTCTATTTTTTAATATCATTGTGCAAACAGATCTTTGTAATTATTTCTAAGCAAAAAAAGAAAGAAATGAAATTTATAGACCTATTTCCTAAGGACACAGACTACGGAGGTATAAGTCCAGCCCCGTCACCACTTGAAGTCATGTCTTGCAGTTGCCACTTCTTTTGGGGTCATTATGGTGCTATCGTGGGTGCAATAGCAAGCTGGCTGGGTTGGAATGGTGCAAGTTGAGACGCTAAGTGGTATAGCACCTCAGGAGACATTGGTAGATGCCAGATAATGTAAATAGTAATGAATGGCCATTTAAGCTCTGTATTTTTAATTGTTTAATTCATTTTCTTTGAGAAGATGTGAAAGCTGATTTAAGAATAAAAGGGGAGATCTTTCCTGGTTTTGTTTTTCTTTTTTCTTTTTTTCTCTCTCTTTTTTTTAATGTTTTCCCTTGGTATCTACAAGGGATTGATTCTAGGACTCTTTTTGGATACCAAAATTCGCTGATGCTGCTCAAGTTTCTTATGTAAAATGGCATAGAAAATGTATAGAGTCAGCCATCAGCATCCATAGATTCCCAGCTGCAGATCAAAAGTACTGTTTTCAATCTGCAGTTGGTTGAATCTGTGAATGTGAAACCTTTAGATGTAGAGATCTGACTGTAATTTTAAATGGTGTTATTAAGTAGATTATATTTTCCCTGTATGTCTAATAGGTACTTCTCGCAAGGTTGCGTTGGTTTTTTTTTTTTTTTTTTGTATAGTTATAGAAGCTAATGCCTTTTTTATCGAAATTTTAAGGTCTGGCCAGTCATCAGATACCTACTGAAACAGAAGTCACCACTTTATTTTCTGAGTTGCATTTCTTCAGAACATAGTATATTGTTTTGTATCATCCTCAGCAAGAACTAGTGAATCCTGAGTCAAAAATATCTTTAGTTAGTTTGTATCTCCACATATAGCTTTCATCCAAAGAGGAGTTGTCATCACACAATTCTAAAGGAGAACTTGAAAAATAATGCCTCTTAATTTATAAGGCTGCTTCTGAGCAGATGTCTGTGGTTTGATACAGCAGCTACTCAGGTTCCCACAGACTGGCAGCTCCTGCTTTGTTAAATGACCCCAATAAACAGAAAGCTGAGTCCTTTTTGTTTTATACCGCAAGAAGCTGAGATGGGGCCCTGCTCTGATCTGAGGGAGCAGAGGTTGCCCTTTAGGACATGCTCAGGCCCCTAGTGACAAGGCTGGTACACATACAACATTTGCTGTGAGTGATGGCATTGAAATGCTATGCAAAATCTTATGCCCACCAATAGGACCTGTTTTCCCACTCAGCACAATTTCCTGGGAATTGTCTGAGTGCTGTGACCCACATCCTGTCCTGTCAACATTTATTTCTGGCTTTGAGGAACATTAAAAAACATTAAGTCCAGCAAAAACCAGAATGTTCTATCCACTGGTATTGATTTGCTAGATTAAATGCAAACACACAACTTTATTTCTGTAGGACCTCTCAGAGCAACTAATAGACTTTTGTTCATTATGAATCTTGGAAAGGATTGTGCAGTATACAGCGTTTTTCAAATTCATCCAATCACAGAAGGACCAAGCACTGTATACTGTCCCACATCCCAGGTACTGTTGATGTGATAAATTGGCTCATTCCAGCCCTACGTACTGTAGGATGTTCAGCAGCACCTCTGTCCTTCTGCCCAGTAGGTATCAGGAGTGCCAACTTCTCTGTGACATTGCAAGTGTCCTCTGTAGGGCAGCATGTACCTTGCTGCTTTTGAAGTTACTGAGAGAGTCCTTTCCAGGCACCTTGGCCCCAAACACTTGATATACTTATCCTAAAGACTTGATTGGTCACTGGGTACCATGGTGTGTCTGTCCATGGTGTCATTTGGTCTATGCTGACCTATCCACTTAACCCCGTGTGCCCTGACTAGCCAGGCTACTTAGCTGAGGCAAGAAGGGTTATCGTTGGCAGTGCAGCCACAACACGATCATTGGACCAGTAAAACATGATAGTATTTTTTATGTTTTAATCCTGTAAACCTAAAGTAACCATAAATGTCATGAGTTGTTTGAACTCAGCAATGTTTTCTTAACATCTTGACAGGACCAAATTTCAAGGACCTTTTGGTGTGAACCAGATGTCTCAGTGGATGTTTTGGACAGAACCAAATGTCCTGCAAGGCCATTTGCAGCCCTTTTCTGTTCTCTCTCCATCAACATTTTCCACTTTGATTCCCTAGTCCTCTGTTTTCAGAATGGACAGGTTGGCTGCTGTTTCCTGCATTTTGTGCAGCACTAGTGCAACAACTGACTTCCTGTCTGGTAGACAACTAAGAATAACTGTTATACAATTACTCTTGATCCAGTTTCCCTCTTATTTGTTCTTCGAACGTAGAACTTTCTCTACATGTCTTTGAGGCAAATCACTGCTTTCTTTCCATAAACACACTATTTAAAATAGCTACCATAGACTCTAGTTTTTAAAATCATAATGTGTAATTTTTTGTGTTCTCATGTTTATATTTAGAGTAATTCAGCAGATGGAATTTGTGTTCTAGTTTGCTACTCTGTACCTTTTTGTTGGCTGAATTTCTTGATTATAATAGTCTTATTTGAGATGGAGGTTTTTGTATTATGTGTGCATTTGGTACAAATGAGCTTTTGTGGTTTATAAATGCAGTTCCTCTGCCATTTCTAAAATCATTTAATATTTTAATAACGGTACCTTCTTTATTAGAAAAGCACTAATTGTTTTTTTTTTGTTGGGGGGGCTCTTTTTTAGGGAAAGCTACCAACGACAGGAATGACAATCTCAAAGCTTGAGGACAGTGAAAATCATAGAAATGCATTTGAAATATCAGGTGATAGGCACAAACTTTGTGGATGCTATCTGTCATGGTGATGAGAAGCAGCTTACCGTTACCATTCTTGTTTGCCTGTTTCAGAGGGCTGATGTCTAAGCATTGTTGAATTATACTCAGGGTGTATGTATGTGCATGTTTGTGCTTTCTACTTATTTTCCCATTTCAGCCTGTTTTTTCTCTTATAGGGAGCATGATTGAGCGGATATTGGTGTCATGCAACAACCAACAGGATCTTCATGAATGGGTGGACCATTTACAGAAGCAAACGAAGGTCACATCTGTCAGCAACCCCCCCATCAAACCTCATTCTGTGCCGTCTCATACCGTAAGGACCTCCATACTTTTGCTTCCAGACTTCAGGGTTAGCCTTTGATTGAGTTGTCAGCAAATAATCAAGTATTTTAAAGCAAGGGAGTTGCAAGTCTCTACCCTGTTGGAGGGCACTCACTGTTTCTCACAGGCTTCTGAAGTGTGCATTCTTCTTAGAGAGTTGTGTTTTTGTTTCTTGGGTTTTTTTTTTTGTTTTTTTTGTTTTTTGTTTTTTTTTTTTTTGGTGGAGGGAATTACATATACCTCTTGATTTTTTCAAGGAAGAAGAAATAATACCAAATATTACTATGAGATTTTTGCCGGAAGTGGTGTTATGCATAATTTTCTCCTTTTGTATTTAGTTTGAAAAAAATTATTTTATAGTGGTGTAGCATATAAGACGCATGCATGCACCAGGACGGGCATGTGGTTACTGCAGAAAGTTGATTGCTCTTATTCTTGAATACTGTGGTATCAGCTATTGCTGGGGTTTCCTTATTTTAAGCAGGTGTTTCAAATATTGTTCAGTTCTTTGTAATGATAATCTTAGGTTTCAGGCTCACAGAACCACTCAGTTCTTTCTCCTCTTAAGCATGCCTTATTGCATTGGGCTAATTTTGAATTGCTTAATTTATTTAACATTTTCTCATTTAATTTTCAGTTTGATGGTTTTCCAGGAATATAGACCCCATTAATAATATCTTCTGAGAAATTAAGGTTCTATAACTTTGTTTTGATTAAAGCTGATTTTTTTTCTGAGAAAATAACTTGTTTTATACAGAGAGATTGGCAAAATTTTTCTGTTAAGAAATAGATAGTAAATATTTCAAGCTTTACAAGTAATATCGTCTCTAGCAGTTGTACTCTTGTAACAAAAGCATCTATCAACAGAAATGGGCCTGGCTTTGTCTTTTTTCTTTTCTTTTTTATTTTAAAACAAAAATGGGATCAGGTCCTAGTTTTGCTGACCCCTAAAATCATTAGATAGTAATACTTGACCAGGGAGGATTATCCTCCCTCATAACCACATTCCTAGTATAGGGAATGCTTATTCTTTTATAAAATTCTGATATCTCTACCTTTTTGCAAATGTTACTTCATGGCAAATAAAAGTGGTGGCAGAGTGTCCAGGCCTCCTTTCTCCAGCCTCCTGCTGCCTCCTAACCTAAGCTTGGCTGTGGCCTGAACCAGAACCATGTGGTAGTGGTGGTGTTGGTAGTTGAGGGGTGAGGGATGGGGGTGCGGGGGGCAGATTGTGCTCTGTGCTCTGTCTGGACATCCCAGAAACAGATTGCTTGGAATCAGAGATGCAAGAGAAATGGTAACCTGGAGGTTATTTCACTGGGTTTATTTTATAAAAGTAGCAGAATTAGGTGTATTTGGTTGAGGTTTCTTTGATGGTCAGTGTTCTTTTTCTGCCCTTTTTTACTCTTTTCCCTGGGCAGCTCCCCTCCCATTCTATCACCCCATCCAGCAAGCATGCAGACAGTAAGCCGGTACCACTGACGCCTGCCTACCACACACTGCCCCACCCCTCTCACCATGGCACTCCACATACCACCATCAACTGGGGGCCCCTAGAGCCTCCAAAGACCCCCAAGCCATGGAGTCTGAGCTGTCTGCGACCTGCACCTCCCCTCCGACCCTCAGCGGCTCTCTGCTACAAGGAGGTGAGATCTAGTGAAAGTGAGCATGACTTGATATTGGGGTGGGTATGTTTGGTCATTCTGTGCTTCATTTCAGTGAATTCAGAAAAATGGAAAATCACATATTTCTATCTGTGACATAAAAAATATGGATCAACTTCTTCAGAACTGAAGGATCTTGTCTTTGTTCTCTTGTTATTCTCTTCTCCTTTGGGGGACTGGGAGGCCCATGGAACCCTTGTGACAGGGCTTATGCAGCATCAGACTCTCTGTGCCCTTCATGGAGGGGTCTTTTTTGGTCTCAACATGGCCCTGCCTTGGCTGCTGTTGCCTGGAGGCTGAGGAATTAGAAGGCTTCACGTGGGCTTCCTCTGGGCCTCTGTCTGAGCCTGAAATTATTTTGAACTTATTTTGAACTTCTGGTTTGTGATGTGTCTCACTTTATTTTTGCATGCTGTTCTACTGTACCTTATGATCCTTTTCAAATTTGAGATTTTCCCCAGGAACCCTACATTTTGCCACCAGATATTTGAGATGAAAACATGTACAAATAAAAATGAGAGAAAATTAAGACAGCTGTCTTCTTTATATAAGAAGTTGTTGTGCACTCTGCTCTTTTCTAATCCAGCGTGTATATGTATCATGTGCAGTTAAAATACAATTCCTATCCATAAATAAGTGTTGACAAGTCTCCCACACTTTTGTACTAGGTTTCACACATTAAACCTGCTTTGTGAGAAAAGGAAGTATCTTGAGAAGTATGTTCTAAGCTGATAATTGAAATGAGTGTGGTTATCACAAGTGTGAGTGAGTGCACATGAGTGTGGTTATGAGTGAGCTAAGAGTGTGGTCATCATGAATGTGAGTATAGTTACCCTGAGTGGTTATTGTATGAGTGTGGGTATGAATATGATTATAGTGAATGGTTGTGAGTATGGTTATCATGAGTGTGAATGTGAAAGTGATTATGATTATTGGTATGATTACTGTGTGAGTGTGAGTATGGTTATGAGTGAGAGTATACTTATTGTAAGTATGGTTATAGTGGATATGAGTATTGGTGAGGATGTTTATTTTGAGTATGAGTACCATGAGCAGGACTGTAGTGAATATGGTTGGTTATTGTGTGAATGTGGTTATTAGTATGAGTGTGAATATGGTTGTGAGTGTGAGTATAGTTATTGTGTGCATGTTGGCATGGTTATGTATGTGAGTATGGTTATTGTGTGAGTATATGGTCATTAGTGTAAGTATTGTTATGAACATGAGTATGGGGGAGGATGGTTATTATGAGTGTGGTTATCATGAGTGAGTGTGCTGAAGCATCATTGCCTGGTACAAGATTCTGGAGTGGACCCTTTATCTTTGCAAGCAGTTCTAAGACATATAGAAAAGTACTACATAAATTATAAACAATCCTTTACATTTTTTGTTAATGAATTTTTTATGACATATCTTTCGCTGGTGATCATATGCTCAAGTCAGAAATTTCTTTATCATGGGCAGTTGAAGAATATTGGTATTCTTTTGTCTGGTTCAGTGTTTACAGATAGAGCAGGCAAGCACTGGTGGAGAATTTATTATTGGAGAGGAAAACTGGGTTAAAAGTGTTAAAGAAACAGAAAGGGCAAGGTAAGAAGTGTGGTGCAGTGAACATGAGCATCTGGTTTTGGTAAATGGATGCAGTGCTTTTCTGGACCCCACATTGGAGAAAAGGTTTCATATTCTGTTGTCCAGTATTACTAAGCACCTCCAAATACTTAGTGAAAAGTAAAATAGAGTATGGCAAATGAGGGAGCAGTCAGCTTTGCCTGAGTCCAAGAGTGGGACACAATGTGCGGTGGACTTGTGTCCTCTGCATGTGCAGTGCTGCATCTGGTGCACTGCTGGGACCTCATCTCTTTCTGCTCACTTTGAATTCGGAAACCATAGAACACATGCTGTGTTTCTTTGGGAACTGATTTCTACATTTCTAAAAGCTTTTAAAATATTTATTTGTACAGAAATGATTTTGAAGACAGACCTTTAAAAATCAAGTTCTCTTCCTTCTGATTTCAGTATGATACATTTAATAGCCCAGGGGTCCCCAACCCTCATAATGCTGTCCTGTAAGGTCAGTGGCTTGTTAGAACCAGGCCGCACAGCAGGTGGTGAGTGGCAGGTGAGCAAGTGAAGCTTATTTGTATTCGCAGTCACTCCCCAGCACTAGCATCACCGCTTCAGTTCCACCTCAGATCATCAGGTATTAGATTCTCACAGGAGAACCGGTCCTTGCTGTCAAAAAGGTTGGGGATTACTGCCATATCACATGTCATCTTCTGAGTCATGGCTCTTGGCTTCTCATAAGAGTCATAAACAGTTTATATAACTTAAATGATGCAGAAGTTAGCTTTTTTCAATATTGATATTTACTACATGCTTGACAGTTTAAATACTGACTCCCCATTGGATTATCTGCTCTTAGTTTTTCACCTTCATTTTCTGCACAGTTCTGAGAAGTTGTGTTTTATATATATACACAGATAAGTGGAAGACCATTATTGAACATAGCTCTGAATTAGTGTGAACATACCATAGCTAGTGCTCTTTCTGTGTGCATTGAGCTCAAAGCCTATAAGCTGATTGTATCACCTATTCTTCTCCCTTGAGGTTTCAAACATTTTCCTGAAGGAATTGTTCTTTACTTACCTTTCCTTTAAAAATAGGTTTAGTTTCCTCATCTCTGTCTAGTTAGCTAGAGCAGATGGGTATACTCTAGAATTAGCAGCATCCGTGGATCTCTGTGCATGCGTCACCAGCTGTTCTTTACCTCTTCTCCAGAATCTGCCAGCCTTCCTGCAATCCTACAACACCTCTGCTGTGTGTTGTCACAGTGCTGATGGATTCAAGTAATATGGGGGTTTGTATGAGAGTCAGTGCCCTATTGATTTTAAATTAATCTTTAGCATCTGGCAAAGAAAAATCAAAGTATGAAAGAAGTAGGAAGCTTTTAACAGTGAGATGCTTGTAGTAATTTAATATTTCACACCTTCACAGAGACCCTTACTGATACTCAGCCAGTAAAAGTCACTGGAACTTGTCATCATTTTCCCCACTTTTCTTTCTTTAGGATCTTAGTAAGAGTCCCAAGACCATGAAAAAGCTGCTACCTAAGCGCAAACCTGAGCGGAAGCCTTCGGATGAAGAGTTTGCCCTGAGGAAAAGTGAGTAATGTGCGCGTGTAGATGAGGACAGGGGTCTGTCTCACACAGACACAGCATGCATGGGATAGGAGGCTTTTCAACTTCAGACACGAGTCAAGGTTAGAGCCTATTGTCACTTCTAAAGAAATTGAGCAGTGATTGCAACAAACCAACCACAAGCAGGAGAGATACTTGACGCTAGTGATCAAGCACATACATGGTTTTCCTCTTGGTGGAATTGTCTGCTGGCTCTTGGCCTTTGGCTTGATTAATCCACCTGAGAACGGGATGAGCAGGGATCACCCGTTCTTTCTGTACCCCTTTGTGGTTTCCACATGTTAGGGTTGCACCCCCATACTGCTCTATCACTGGTGGGCTTGTTTCCCCCAGACCTCTGTGCTCAGGCAACCTCTGCTGCTCAAGTGTAAACTTGTGAAACTCAAGAGGCAGTATTGAATTCAGCTCTGGATGTCCCAGCCTCTCACAGGAGATGCTCAGTGGACAGCATGTGAATAAGGAGAGCTGTTTGTAGAAGTAAGCAGTCAGCTTCAGCATGCATGCATGCATATGCCCGTCTGCTTCTTCCCAGTGTCAAGTCTGTTTCTCAGTGTAACAGACAGGAAGGGTTTTATGTGAACAGATGGCTGTCTTGCACTGCAGGAGAACCTTGATGGCGAGATGGCCCTCCTTGTCAGAGCCTCAGAGAAGTTGTGGGATATCTCTAAAAGGGGTTTGTCTCCATGTCTTTGGATCAGCCTGCCCGCCTCTACAGCTCCTTGCTCCCTACATGCCCTGCGATCTGTCTCAGGTCCTCCTGACATTCCAAAGCATTGATCCTCATTTTCACCATACCCATTTGGGACCCCTTCAGAGATTTAATTTCAAAAGAAGGCTTCTGGGAGAGACATTTTTAATCAGGATATGAGTGAAGGGGGAGGCTTGGTGCGGTGGCTATACATGATCCTTGGAGGCTGTGCAGCCTGCATTTGAGCCTGCTCTGCCACTCATCATCGTAGGTCCTCCTCATCCTTAGTATGAGGGTGATAAACTGGGAGAAGTAAAAGTAGTAACAGGCCTAGAGGCTGCTCTGTGAACAAGAGCTCACCCTGCCCCTGAAACCTGAGGTACACTGTGGTGGGCACCACATATTTATTATCCTAATGGTCATTTCCCTCAGATTTTGAGCATGTAGAGCAGTGCTGCACTCCCAGGACAGTCGTGAAATAGACTGACGAGAGTCAGGTCTGGAACTGAATACCTGCTCCATACTTAACAACTATAACTGAGGAGTGTTTCATGGATTCCTCTATTGCCAGGCATCTGTTGAGCACATTTTGTGTGAAGGCACTTTGCTGGGCATTGGGATAGCTGTAGATGAGGTACCATTCGTTTCATAGATTTATTCAGTGCTTTCTGTGTCCCAGATATACAAAAGTAATCAAATGAAAACCCTTGTCCCTGTGGACCTTTGATTTAATAGGAAGATACAGATGGGAGACCAAATAGACAGTAGGGTGTGTTTAGTATGAAGTATGGGAAGGAGATGCAGGGGGGGCTGTTTTAAATAAGGTGGTTGGGGAGGCGTGAGTTATGGGACATTGCGTGAATAAGCAACTTGAAGGGGTTGAGGAAGCCAGTTGAGCAGGTGTCTGCAGGCGAGCTTTCTGGGCAGTGGCTCCAGAGCACCCGAGGCTGGAAACCCCTATGATGTATTCAGCGGTGATCAAGGCACCCCCCCCAAGAGCTTCGGTGGTGGGTGACATGGAGGTAGTGAGAGATGGTTCAGTTCCTAAAGGCGCTTTGAGCAAATGGGCAGTCACCTTCCAGTTGTGAACGCAGGACTTGATGGGACTTGGGTTTTAATAGGACCACTGATGGCTGTGCTGAAAACAGGCAGGCAGAGGTGAGGCCAGGGAGACTAGTTAGGAGGCTGTGTAGTAATCCAGGTGAGGGTGACATGTTGGTGGCCTGTGCCAGGTGATAACAACGTAGAGTTGAGGTGTGGGCAGACAGAGTTCAGATTTCTTTGAAAGATGGAGCCTACTGCATTGTTTCTCTATTGTGGGGAGGGGGTGATCCCCAGGGGGCATTGCTAAACATCCTGTAGCACACATGCAGCCACCCAGCAAAGAATTACAGCAGGTCCTCAAATACCATTGTTTTGTTATAACTTGATGAGATAGATGCCTTAGGGACTTATCTCTTATTTATGTCAATTAGTATGTAGTAAAACTGGTTTCATGATGTGTCGTTCACTTAGTTGCAGAACCTGTTGAAAGCATTAAGCGAAGACTTACTGTTTCTGACTCCAAATGTCAGTAGTGCCACAGTTGAGAAACAGGCCCATGGGATGTGCTGTTGGATTGGACTTGCTTTGGGTATGTGAAAGTGAGGCTTTTGGTCTGTTTACCTGCAGGATGAGTTACAGGTACTGTGTTGAGGCAGAGTGTTAAGATTCTGAGGTCTAGGGGAAGGTCTGGGCTGGTGGTAAGAATTTCAGAGGTGTTCTGTGCTTAGATGGTTTCTCAAGCTGTGAGACTGAATAATGAGTAAGACAGTGTCCGAGCCTTAGGAGATGTAGGAGATAAGGAGCTAGCAGAGGAAACTTTGAAGGATGGACCAGGAAGTAATAAGAAAACCAAGGGTTTTCATGTGAATTGAAGGAGAAACTTTGTGTGATCTCTGTGTAGATAGTGCCTGTGCATAGCAAGTACTTAGTAAACTTGACTGCTTTAAAGTCACATTGTAATTTTGTTATTTTAACCTTTATTACATTTAGAATCTTCGAAATTTTTTCTAGTTTATGGAGCAGTCTGTGCCACATAGAAAATGTGTGTTGCACTCTCATTAATTTACCTTCTCCAACCTTTGTGATGAAAGGTAGTTCAGTGATGGCTCACACTATATCCCAGGGAAGCCGATGCCCTTTGTACCATCTAATGCTTTCTCTGTACATAGGATGTTGCCAGTGTATTTACTTACCCATGTCTGAAAATAGCAACCCAGATACATTAGCTGGACAGATTTTCCTGTTGGCCAAGAGGGGATGGCCTGCCCCTGGAAGTTACCTTGCAACAATTCCTGAAATTAAACTAGTTAAATGTTATCTTTATTACCCTTAATAAAGATACCTGTTAAATGATTGGTCCCAGTTAGTGAAATTAAGTCAGTTCCTCGATTGCTCTTAAACTCTTGGTACTGAAATTTATTTTTTAGTAGGAAATATTGGCTTTTTTGTGCAGTTTTTAAATATTTCAGCCTTCCATTTTTTCTATTTTTTTATGGTAGGTAATACATGTAAAGATACATTTTTAATAAACATTTATATAAATAATATATAAATGAAAATACATAAATATATAAATGATATAAACATACATAAATATATATAAATAACATGATTTAAAATAAAAATATATTTTAAAATATATAAGTAATATCTTAGAAATATAGAAAAACAGACACAGTTTAGCCATAGGAGCATATGAAATATGCTGGGTGTGAGACTCGGAGCCTGGTACTAATACCATTAGATGCTGTTAGTCTAGAAAATTGTATTCTCTGTGCCTGTGATCTCTGAGTAGGAAGCCAGTATCTGGAATAATGTGTAGTTTAAGGAAGAGCTCTAGAATGATACCTTCAGGCTTGAGGTTGTGCCTTATAAATTTCTTAGATAAAATCTCTAGTAGAAATTTGTCAATCAGAGGAATGCCTTTGATAAATGTGGTTAAATTGCCTTTCTGGAGGATTTTGCCTATCTTCATTTCTACTAGCTGTGGATAGAGGGAAGACTTTTTCTTCTAGCCACATCAACATGGAGAATTGTCAGGGTTTTTTTTTTTTTTTTTTTTTTTTTGCCAGGCTTGTATGTGAAAACCCGATATTTTGTTTTAATTTTTACTTCTTAGTGTGATGACTATATTCTTTTCATGTGACTTATTTATACCTCATTCTTGCTCTTTTTTCAATTTCAGGACTTGGAGTGGGGGATACTGTTTTTCTTAGGGATTAGTAAGATAAGTTTTATATATTTAGGGTGTTAACCTTTTGCCAGATATGTGTTAGATAAAAATACTCAAAAAAAAACCCTAAAAATTTTTTTGAATGCAACTATTTCATAAATATTGGAAAATAAATATCAGACAAGAAGATGAGATTCTCGTTTGTCATTATTTATGGTTGAGATGATGACTTTTCATTCATCTAGTTAATTGTACTAGCAATTTTTAGATTGTAACATGTGTACTCATCATTTTTAGCTTGATTGTAATGTGTTGTGTGTCTCTTGACAGGCACAGCTGCTTTGGAAGAAGACGCTCAGATTTTGAAAGTCATCGAAGCTTACTGCACAAGCGCCAAAACACGGCAAACACTCAATTCAAGTAAGTTTCCAGTAAAGTACTGGGAATTGTATTTCATTTTGTTTAAAATCACAGTCTGAAGGATACTGCGCTTCTGAGCTCTGTGCATGGCTTCTCCTGGATGGTCCTTAGGGAGCGATGCTTCGGTGGCCTAGCCAGGTATTGAACAGCTTGAGCCTGACATTCCTAAATCATTGAAAAGGGTCTGAGCTGTCAGTAAAATAACTGATTTCTAGAGAACATTCTCTTGGGAAACCATTATGGATAAGGTACTGCCAGAATTTATAAAATGTATTCAGACATGAGCGGAAGATTCAGTTCAAGTATTTAAGCTATTTAACCTGTTGGTGTGGTATGGATTTTGCTTCTTAGAATTGTCAAAAATGCAAACCTGCAGCAAGGCTTCTTTTAGTCTTACCCTCCCCTTTTTTTAAACGATTGCATTTTTAAGATGTGGAAGTAGATACTAGTTAATTAGGTAGATCTCAGAACCACTGAATTTACCTGTACCTTAAGCATAATGTTTTAATTGAAAAATCTTAACCCATCATACGAACAATAAGAGGAAGGGTTTTTTTTTTTTTTTTTTTTTTTTTTTTTTAGCATTTGAGAGTGAAGTGTAGCATGATGGGGTAGATGAAGTAATGCATGTGGTTTGTTCAGAAGGAAGGTGCTGAGTTTCCCCATTACCTGGTGCCAGGGCCACAGGCATCATGGGGTGTCCTTTTGTACTGTTGTTTCTTATGTGGGCTGCTTTTTTTTTTTTTTTTTTTAAGAACTAGAGGATTTATATATTGTTTCTGGCATAAAAACTGGTTTTTATTAGATTTTGTGTTTTTGGTTTCCTTTTTATCCAAACACTTGGCAAATTACTTATCTCACCATCACTTTTACCACCTGTAATATGGTGGTTCAAACCAGTGTTCTGTTCTATAAACTAATGCCAGAAATAAAAAGGTTGGAAAAGGAATTTCACCTACTTTAGCTTTTGTCCAAGATGAAGATAGGGCTTACAGGATTAAACCCCTGGTGGAATTTGTAGATAATCTAGAAACTACCCTATGACCAATATTTTACATATCTCACCTATTAAGACTTTTTTGTCCATACTCTTTCTGGTGAAAACACCTTTATAGTGGCTAGTGAGCAGAGTAGAAGAGAAATGGAAAGCCCTGAATGTGGAATAAGTATGTATAATATCAAGCAATAACTTGTAAATATAGATTATTGTCATTTTAAATATTACAGTTTTATATATTTGATGAGAGATTGTATTTTAAAGAATAGGCTATAAAAATGTGGCCATAGTTTTTTTGGGATTTGAATGTGAGATTTAAAATACTTATTACCTCAGTGTCAGTTATTTGAAATAAAATTTTAACCTGGTAGTCTCAGGTGAACAGACCAGATAACGAGCTTTGCCTGTGTTTTTGTGTAAGCTGCATTTCTTCAAGAGACAGTGCCCCGTGATGCACCTATGGCCTCACTTCTGGGTGCCTGAAAGGAATGGCCCACAATTTGTGCAGTTCTTTTCTTGTTACCTTGCCTGTACTATGTGTTTCTGTTTCTGCTGTGCAAGAAAAGCATTGGATAATACATGGATTTTTGTTTTTAACTGACATGAGCTTACTACCACTCTGGGGCCTTATATATACAATCATACATGGCCTTAAACTTTCTTAAGAACAGGTTGGATAAGGGAAATTGATCCTTTATGCCAGAAAAGTGATATCCTTATATATTTGGAAATGGAATCAGAGTGAAAGCTCTTTTCATATTCAGTGTTTAGTGAAGACAGGATAATATGCCTTCCTAAAATTCAGCTCTGTTCAGTGTACATTTGGATGCCAGGACTTTATAAACCAAATATCTTTGCTATTGATTTCTTTCTCAAGGACATAATGACCTTCATAGATGGTGGAGATTTAATTGAAGAAATCCAAACTAGTCCACTGCTTTTTCTTGTAATGGATTGGGAATGGAATTAACTTTGATCAGAAGCAGGAGCTGGACAGAGCCAGTGGTTGCTGTGCTGTGCCATTTCCCTATGTGGATGAGCCTCCTGGTTCCCACTGAGTGTGTCCTTCCAGCACCCTCCATCCCTGGCCCATTCTAGCCTGCATGTCTCATGCATAGCCGCCTGGCTAGTATCACTGCTCAAAGTTGCTAACAACTCGGGCTGATTTTCTGCTCCCATTTTGTGCCCACTTCCTTCTGTTGTCCTCCATTTAACATAGTGACATTACCAGCTCACCTCTCTCTTCCTGCCAGTAAGAGGGTCTGCATCAGGGTTGATAACATTTGAGCAGACATGGCTTACTACTTTATTCCTATCTACTGGCTGAGCTCTGGTGAGCCCTTTAAGGAGGGGAGATGTGGGTGATGGGAAATGGGGAATGAGAGGGAAGTGGACCCTATTTAATTCCTTTCTCCATTCTGAAATTTTTACAGTGGTTATAGTTTGATAAGGTAAGTTTTAGACCTACATCATTAAGATGACTTCTGGTGATTTATAGTCTGGCACAGAGATAACTGAAGAAGTAAGTCAAAAGTCCTTTGAAACTATTTTGCATTCAATATCCCCTTAATGAATAGGAAGCAATTTTTAATTAAATGGTTTGTGTTACAAATAATGTCCTAAATGAGACTATTTATTAATAGAACATGGAATATAATTGGTTGCTTGTCAGATGCCTATAGAATTATCTGTGGACATGGATTCAATTTGTAAAATATTTAAGTGAGGGCTTAATAACAATACCTTTAAAAAGGAACAATTTGGAAACAGTATCATGAATTAGGTTTATTTAAATAATAATTGGTCTGGGTTTATTCTAAGGGTTGTGCTAAGTTTGTTATTAAAACCCAACCATAAATAAGGAGAAATGAACATTGTTGTCATTTTTTTAACAATATTTTCTCTTTTCCTTCTTTTCCCATCACCTTTTGCTTTTGTTTTCATGTTTTTGGTTGTGGCTCTTCCTGTCCGTCTTCCTCCTCATTACACCTTTGCCTGTCACACCTGTCACTCCATCCCACCCCCGTCTTAGCATGGCAAGGCACTGACCTGATGCATAATCACGTCTTGGCTGATGATGACCAATCAAGTCTAGACTCCTTGGGTCGTCGCAGTAGCCTTTCTCGTTTGGAGCCTTCAGACCTCTCGGAAGACTCTGACTATGACAGTATATGGACAGCCCATAGTTACAGAATGGGTTCTACATCTCGTAAGAGCTGTTGCTCATATATCTCTCACCAGAACTAATGCACTTCTGAGCTTTTCTTAACAAATGCTTGTTGTATCGCAGCCTGCTTTTCTTAGATGTTTTCTTGCTGTTTCTTGTCTCTTTTATGTGATATTTTAACAACTTTTGAGAGCGTTCCTGATATTTCCCATTGTACTTTGTGGAGGCTGAATTACCAATTCAAGTATCCATTGAAGTTATTAACTGTTGAAGGAAATGGTATATTCAAACAGCCTATACCCGAGGGTTCTTTTCTCAGTGGGTAGTGGTGGTTTTATAGCTCCAAATGGTTTGTTTTTTTATTCTCAGTGTAGCAACTGTCTCATTTCTTTTTGGATACAGCTGTATGAACACTTTTATATTTTATACTAAAACCACACAGATTTGTGATCTAAGTGCCAGCAACACAGAGGAGACTCTGGCCTTATATATAGGGATCTAAAATTTTTATGTGTAATGGACACACTGATCAAGTAATTATGAAGAGAGAAAAAAAAACATGCAACAAAAGTACTGTGAGTCCAGTTCAGACAGCCGTGTTCAGGGCACTTGGTGACCATGAAGAACCATGTGTTGGCATGTGCTTTGGGACTTGATAAAAGTATAGAAGAGCTCATCTGCATCCCCACAGCTCTGTGCTCATCAGTGTGCCACATATGGTCTTCTCCATGCCCCTCCACCACCACCATTTGCCCGTGGGTTGAGAGTTCTCTCAAAAGACCAGGTTACTGTCAGAGCTCAGACACTCTCATTGTCACAACAGACTTTCCTTAATAATTTCTCTTAAATGGCATTTAGAAAGCCTATACTACTCTACTGAAGGTTTAAAGTCCAAACTCTGAAGCATTCTGCCTCTGAAAGTATAAATTAGACTACTTTCAGAGAGAGGTATTTGGCATACTTAAAAAAGGCAAGTGCTTTGGCTTCAGTCATGGCCTGGCTGCACCCTGACATCCATACTTATGCTGCCTGTGATGGACACATTGTTTGTTTTCAGCAACTAGCTGCAGTGAAACTCCATTTACAGCAACCCCATTCTCTGTAACCCTCATTCTTGATTATAATGGGGGATATCTAGGTCTATTGAAGACCTACTACGTTGTTGTATAACTCACTTACAAGGAAATCTCAGATTCAGAGATGAGGACTCCCCCACTTTCTGGGATTTGTTGTAAGGAGATTTCACTGACCTCACTCAGACTAATTTCTGCTTCAAAAAGAACTGAATGTGACATGTTGCATTCAGTTGTAGCATCCAAATCCACATTCGATCATTGCCAGAGGGGAAGAACCGTGTTCTTTCCCACGCATGCTGTATTTGGTGTTAAAATGGAACTTTAAGGTTGTGTTTTAAGTTTTCATTGAAACCAGCTTCAGAAAACAAGATGCCATAATAAATTGGGAATAACAATTTTTCCTTTCTTCAGGGTGGCTGTAATTCCAGGTGGCTGTGGACTTTTCTCTTCTTTCACCACACCTCCTTCACCAAACCCATATATTCAGTGTTCTGATCTCATTTGCACAGAGACAGCTCTGATGCACTACGCCATTGTTTCCTGGGAGCTGGGTCCTGTTGCTTACAAGCCCAGAGGTGCTAGTGAACTCTTGGCGGTAGCATATTGCTTAGAAAGTCGACAGCTTCAGTACTGCATGTGATGAGGTCACTAGGAAAACTGACAATTCCAAATATCTGTCTGTTTCCAAGTATATGACATCTGGAGATTTCATATTTTTATATCAATTAGTATAAATAAGAAAGTTGAGGAAAAGTCTTTTAAAATTAGCCCAGTATTAACCTGAGATAGAAATGGGGTTTATATATGGTCAAATTGCAAATGGAGTTTTTGGAGAAATATAGCTACAAAGTTCATATACTTAGTATCATGCAAGGAATTTAGAAGCAATTTTGTTCTATAATACGTAGAGCAGTCAACTTTTCTGATATTAACAGAACATGTTTTCGTTTGCTTTGAAACTAATAACTGGTGCATTGGCTTAGATGCCTTTGTCACGCCTTAGCAAACGGGTTGCCTATGTCACGTGCCATATAGACCACAGCATTGAGTACAGTTGCTGCACTTGGATTTTCCTCTAATACCGAGTATCATTTGGGTTGTCTTAACGAGACATTTTCATTTTCTATATACCAAAGTTTTGACACTTTCCCATCATTCCTTTTTGTATCAGTTAAAGCCGTTTTAATGATTTTTGTTGATGCTAAGATCATTGCAGAATAACAACCTGGCTTTTTGTTTGTTTGGATTTGTTTCGACTGTCTAGCACATTAGCTCTTGTGACCTGGTTGGAAGTATTAGTGCCACAGGCCTGAAAACATTTCTCGTGTGGCAATGGTGATATGGCGTCCAAAGGGCCGTGTTTCTACTTCTGTGGAACTTTAGTCATGCTGAAATAGTATTTTATGTTTATGCAATTATGTAATATCTATGTGTACAGTTAGCATTATAATGACAAGATGAAGAATCTGAACTAGAAGGTAGGTTTAAGCCATTACCAGGCCCATTTGCAAATGGCCTAAATGGTGTTCCCATTGAATTAATACTTGCCACAAGTATATAAGCTATATTAATTGTGTTTTGCATAAAATCGCCAAAACACAGTAATGTGTATATAGTGGTATAAGACCTGGAAAACATTTATAAATTGTGCTTTTTATCTGTGAATGGGAAAGCCATTTTTAGTGGGTGACTGCCATTTGAAGACTCAGTTGGATGTATACCTGAATGTTGCATTGTATTGTACAGTATGCATATTATTGTTTGTGGTTGCATATGGCAATGAAGTGTTTGTTTTATATAAAAAAGACATCTGTTATGTACAGTTGAAATAAATTTTGCATTTGCTAGCCCGTGGCTTTTAATATTTGTTACATGGGGGGAGGGGAAGTAGCATAGTTTGCAGTTTAAGATGATTTGGCTGTTCTCCTGAACACTGTCTTCCAATGGAACTACAGAACGCTTTCTATCTGCCTTGACAGAAAAGCTTGTACTTTCTTAGGTTAAATGTGTCCTAAGTAATACAAGATCACTCCTTGTAATTTTTATTTTATCTATTTTTTCCTCTAATTTTTTAAACAAGTTTTTAATCAATAGTGAGTTTGTCTTCAGAATGAAGCATTCTCATGTGGGTTGTTTTTTTTGTTTTGTTTTTTGGGGGTGTGTGTGTGTGTGTGTGTGTGTGTGTGAGAGTGTGCATAAATGGAAAAAAGAAAGCCCCACTTTAATAGTTTATTTAGAATAAGGTCAATTTTTATTTTTGTTTTATAAAGTGCATGCCAAGTTGACTAGGATAGGCAGAATTAAAGGAAAAGAAATACCTGTGCGAGTGCCAGGGCCAGGACAAAGTGCAAATGATAAATAAAAGCAAATCATTCTCTAAAGAGAATCTTCACATTTTCTTGAGAAATAAATTAGAATCTTATCATAGCCGTAAATAACAAAGTGACCTTTTGAAGAACTTTTATTAAGTAGATTTTTTTAAAGTGTAATATTTTGCTTCATTCTAAATGTCATTTCAGTTTCAATTGAGTATAATTAGATGCAGATTTTCGAAAGATTATTAATTTAAGAAGTTGTGAGTTTTGCTACAAATGTACTAGGCAGATAGTTCTGGCCAGTTCTGACAAACTTGAACTGTTTCTAGGCTTTTGATGGAGGCCAGCTCGTTCATCTGTATACATAACACCATGCGCGTGCCCTGAATTTGACAGTCATCTGTTGTCAGATCAGGCACCAAAATGGTGTTCTAACAACCAAGATGACGGCATCCTGGGGCCTGAGCCCTACTGTGTTGCTGCTTGGGCAAGTCATCTGTCTATAAAATGGAAATGTGTGATCAATCTGTGTTTCTCAAACTAAGGGCCACAGTTCTCTGAGGGTTTGTGAATGTTTTAGGGAGCAGTGTTCTAAGTGTGTCTTCAGCTTCTGGATTGCACTTCTGAGTCCCCCCAGGGTCACCAGTGCCTGCTGTCTCTCCAGCAGCTCGGTACATAGCAACCCCTGCTGGTGGCAGTGTGGGACTGCTGTCGTCTGTCAGCAGTCATTGGTGGCTGGGTCCCAGTTATTTGCAGACACATTCTTGGAATCCTCGAGTTTGACAAATACTGGATTGCTGCTAGGTATAAATTATTGTTTCATTATATTGACCTCCATACTGAACAAGAACAACAAAACCAACCAGCATTTGTGTGGATGTATCTATAGATAGAATTTTAGGCTAGTCTAGCACTCTTCAAACTGTTGTCCAGAAAACTGCAAAATGTTAATATTGATATGGGGGGAAAAAAGTTCAGCACTCAGACAAATTTAGGAAATGCCAAAGTTCAATGGGTATTTTTACTGCAGCCTTTGGAAAACCTTAAAAATGCTACGTGTGCACTGTGACTCCCACAGCATTCCGCATTTTCCAGAATTATGTCTCAGAATCCCTTGTTATCTCTGGAAACAAAAACTTGTTTTACACAAAGTTTGGGAAACACAGATCTTGAGTGTACTGGAACCATCATGAACCTGTTTATCGTGTCTCAGCCACTTTTAGAGGATTTTAAATCAATAGAACATTTTTGTTTAGTTCTGTTAAATTGTTTTTCCAACCTGAGTAGTTTAGGGAAAACAGGCTGTGATACTTCTAAAATTACTTTAGTAGTCTTTAGATAACTTGATAATCTGTTAACTTTCTAAAACTTTGTTCTTATGGAAATAGTCAACTTATTTATAAACCTGGCTAGAGAATATTCCTTTATCGTTTTGTTGAAAGACTAACAGTTTTTCAATCATTTTAGAAATGATGCATTGAAACTAGGGAGGTTATTAGCACCCCATGGATTTCTATGCAGTAAGTAAGTAAGCTTCATTTATAAGCCTCCTGGCACCCATTGAAACCATAAATGGCATTTTTAACATTGCCATGTTTTAGGAATCAAGGAGTTAGTACATTCTGTTTATAATATACTTAACATTTTTATGATGTTAAATTCTTGTATGTTTTAAGTATATTTGCAAAAATAAGTATCATTTCATGCATGTGTATGGTTGTATCAGTTCTAACAGGTTTTAGCTTCTGTGATTTAGTTATGTTACATAATTTAATGCTTTTATTTTATGAATTCAGTGTAATTTTTAAATTAATCCTCAGATAGCTCTGCAGAGGTAGTTAGTTTCATCATTCTATTTTACTAATAATGCACTTAGTTTTGTTCTCTTTTACGAGTAATGGCTCGGTGATAAAGTGACGGGCCTGAGTTTATTGAAGATGGAGTGAGAGTGTGAGTTAATTAGTCCCAGCACCTCTGCAGGACAACTGACTGCTATGTGACCCATTTCTTCACAAAGTAGACATCCCTGTGATTCTGTTTTATGTCATTTGAACATTTTAATGCTGGAAACATAATTAGGTTGCCTAAGAAGCTAAAAGATGCAAAAATAATTAAAATACATAGAATTTAATATTCCCTCAAGTGCTATTACATAAAATTTCAACCTGTTTCCTTAACCCATTTGAAGAAATGTATTACAAACTAAATGTGACAGATTCACAACTGGTAACTTTTTTTGATTTGACTGTAACACAGTCAACAACTGTTTGGGCTCAAAGCAGATAACGATGGGAAAACTAATGAGCTGACTAAATTGTCTGATGTCATCAGTTTGCTTCTCTTCATAGCACAAATTAAGCAAAGCCATTTGTTTTCTATACATGTGGTATACATATCTGAATCTTTATGAATTCTTTTTTCTCTAGGAAAATAGCTCTTGTATTAACTTCCTTATAAAAATGTAGATAACATTTACATTTGTATTAGAAGCACAAGATTTTCCTCAGCCTTCAGAATTTTTAACCTGGCTAGTATCCCTGTGCTTTCTCATTCATTGTTTCACATATCAGTTCCCTTCTTAGGCAGTATATTCCCATGTTGTTCAGATGTCCCAGCAGCATTCCCTATTAATCCAGAAAGGTCTGGAAGAAGATGTGCCCTCAGCCCCTCACGGCACCATGGCACCGGGAGCAGGCAGTACTCTGGGAGGCGATTGATGTCAGTACAATGATGTCTTTAAAGAAGTCCTATTTCTGGGACTGTCTTGAAGGACACTACTATCTGTCTGAAAAGTAATTCCTTGGCTTAGTAGGTCACTGTGTGAAAAGGTGCAATGTGGCCTCAACAGGGGGTATGAGCGAAGCAATGCCTTCTGCCTGACAGTGACAGGATGTGCTGATTCAGGGTTTGCAGCATGGTGTGAATGCAAAAACACTAGATTGATAAATCTGTGTCCAAATACTCTTCTATACACCAGCTCCTTATGGTTTATGACTAAATTTGAATTTTTATAATACTGATTATTCTCAGTATACATACAATCCCCTTTATTAGCATTAAAATGTTAGTATATATTCTACGGCCATGCTACCCTGAACAAGCCCCATCCGATCTGATCTTGGAGGCTAAGCAGGGGCAGGCCTGGTTAGTACTTGAATGGGAGGCCACCTAGGAAGATCAGATGCTGTAGGCATTAAAAAAAAAAAGTACACACACACACACAAGTATATAAAGCTTGTGCTGTGTAACATAGAATTGTATTATTTACCCAGAGCTTAATCTTCTACTCGAGAAAACACAGGAAGAAGTCAGCATATTAATTTTGTTCAGTCCCAGGCGTTAATGGTTTCACAGTATGCTTGTATTTGATACCCTTCCCATTCTGTGAGACTAGGACAGAGCACGATTTGCAGATGTCCAGATGCCAGCAGGGAGAGACTTGGCCAGGGCTCCATGGCCGGTTAATTCCTGTCCTTATCCCTGTAGCATGCTCCCATGGAAGTGATAGAGGTACTTTCTGAATGTCAGTAATATTTTATGAGCCCTTTTCTCATCAGACTTTGATAGTACTTGTTAATCTTATTCCATTCAGAGAAGTAAAAGGTTATAGTAAAATGCTCGTGAAACTATTCTTTAAAATAAAACCATTAAAACATTTGTATTATCCTAACATACCCCTGATAATAGGATGTGCAAGTGCCATCATACAATTTGATGAACTTTGAGGAAGGCAAATTTAAAGATAAACCAGAAAGATCAAGCAAGTTGAGCCACCATCTCTGTAATTAGCTTATGCCACACATCAAGTGTGTTTTTATTTCAATAGAGAAATGTTTATCACAATACACTCGCAAGTGTTTGTGTTCTATGGTAGACTATCCTTCCTCAAATTTGCATCTGACGTAATTTTTCAAAAATGTGTATGTCAGTGCTGAATAACCTGTAGGAAAGTAATTTTATATCCTTTAATGAGATTTGATTCTCCTTTCTCATCTTTTAAAATAAATATTTTGGTTTCTCAGTTTATTTCTGGAGTACCTATTTTGTGGCATATATTTATTGAGACACTATCTTAGGCAAGCTGTTGTGTTGGGAGTCAGTTAAATGGCATAAACATCTCTCTGACCTTGTGAACAGTTTACTTTTATTTGAAAAAACATTGTATTCTATAGAATTTAGAATAAAATTTTCATAGAAGAACCAAGTAATAAATTCCATTTTTTTCTAAACCATGTGCCATCTTTTTTTTTTAACTCACTGTGAAGTTAAATATTTTGCCAGTTTTTAAAATTTCTAAACACTCAGCATATATGTACCACATAGTCTGACACATCATTCTAGGATTCGTGAAATAATATGTCTCAAAGTTTGGTTAATTTGGCTATTTTTTTTAAAAAGTGGATATTCCAAAATACCAAGGGTACTATGATCAGAACTTTTAACTACGTGTGGAAAAATTCAGGGTTTAAAAGATCAGTCCTCCAGGTTTAGAAGCTGAAGCTTAATACATTAGAAAAAGCCTAATGTTTCCTTCTGTAATGCTTTAGATAGATGGAGGTAGAGAAAGGTAATGTCCTCTATTTTATCTAGAAAGTGATTTTTTAAATGCACAGTTCTTGGGATTTAATATTAATATTTAAGTAGTATTATATAATTATTTCTTTTTAGTTCTGTCATGGTATTCACCTGTGGGTTTTTTTTATTTGTTTATTTTTTCCATAATGATAGGTTCACGCAAAGAATCTGCTCCACAAGTGTTGCTTCCAGAAGAAGAAAAAATTATAGTGGAAGAAACTAAAAGTAATGGTCAGACAGTGATAGAAGAAAAGTAAGATGCATTCAAATATTTTAATGTGGGAATGTGGAAGGGAAGAGGGGAAAGGTACCTTTATATGAGGGGAGGGGTGGAGCCCTGGAGTCAGAAAAATTTCAGGAGGGCTGGGGTATGGCTTCAGAATCTATTACCATGAGTAAACTCACAGATTAGAATTAACCTTGAGTGGGCGTTAGCTTCCCATATACAGAAAGAAGTAGCTTATTCAAAGTGTATGAATTTAGGTGTTCAGTGAGCAGAGCAGAGCAGCACTGTGCATTTTCATCAGGAGGAGTTGTGTCTCCTGGTATAGTGCTTCTCTGTGTCCACTCCATTCCTTTCTTTGTTCAGGTGTTCATTCCATCTCTGTTTCAGGAGTCTTGTTGATACTGTCTATGCATTGAAGGATGAAGTACAAGAATTAAGGCAGGTGAGTCATACCAATTCTTGTTGTTTTTTTTTTAATGGAAAAGAACACACTATGTTAAAAATGAAGCCGGTTGTCCATAAACAAAATAATACAAAAGGAGACAACCTGACTTTCAGAATGTCAGCAGATCAAACAATAGGTCTTCTGTCAGTGTAATAGACCAGGACATGAATCTTTAAAGAGACCCATTAAACTCTTTTTATTATAATGTTTTTTATATCAGAAAATATCTCAAAATCTGTTAGAATAATCATTTGAAATACCTAAAGTTTCATCCACTTAAAATTTTTATTAAATACCTACTGGAACTATTTTCTGCCACTTTTTGGTGTACCACACGATCTTTGTTTGTGAGAAGCCAAATCAAGTCAGTCAAACGAAGTGTATTTTGTGTATTTGTATGGCTTTGATCTCTGAAGAAGGGGTGGTAAGTGCTGTCCTACAAGGTGGGAGGTTAAAAGGGGAGGCTGAGGAGAAGTGGGAGCACAGTGTGATCTGGGTTGGATACATGCCCAGAGCTGCCTTGCTCAGCCATCCCCAGCAGTATCAAAGGCAGCTTCTAGGTACTTCTTTCTTCTCTGAGGGTCTTCGGGTTTGTGCTTCATCCTTGGCAATGGGATACATCTTTGTGTGCATGTCTTCTGCATGCGGGGGAATGATTGGGTGCAAGCTGTACAGAAGCAGGTGTTTGTTTATTCACTCATGTATTCATTCAACTGCTGTTACTTCCATTCTTATGTAACTATAAGATCACTACAAATGTGAAAAGAGTAGGTGGGATACAAGTTGTTCCTTTTGTTATTTTCAGCCATTTTCTTATATATTATAAAAACAGGGCTTTTCTTATTCGTTGTTAGGACTGTAAATTGTAAGAAAGGACTGTTTTCCCAGCACAGCTGTGCAATCAGCTCCAGCTGTCTATTTAGACATCTGGGCGATCCTGTGGGATGTACCCACACAGTGCATGGCGGGCTCCAGCCCAGAATTCCATTCAGTGAGGCCCCCGTCTTTTGGGAAAAAGAAAATCCTCTGCAGTACCAAAGACAGTGACTATCCTGTGGTCTGCTTCCTTTGCAGGATAACAAAAAGATGAAGAAATCTCTGGAGGAAGAACAGAGAGCGCGCAAAGACCTGGAAAAGCTGGTGAGGAGAGTTCTGAAGAACATGAACGACCCTGCTTGGGATGAGACCAACCTTTGAGGAACGGCCTTGGTTCCTTCTGAAGACCATTTACAAGACCAAGCCTGGAGCCCCGCAATCCAGGCCTGTGTGACATGCGGGATCACAGGGCAGGGCAGGATGAAAGACATCTTGCTTTCTGTGCATAGAAAAGCTGGAGTTTATCTTGAGAATAGAAACAGTCACACTGCTCCTAAAGAATCCAAGCATGAGGTGCAGACACTGAGGGCGGGACCGCGTTAATCTTACTCTGGTAACATCTCAATTACCTCATTTTGCAATAAGTGCAGCGAGTGACTACAAATCCTGGTCTTTCAGGCTTTTATTGAATATGTAAAAATAGTATATATACATGTTTCTTGTAAATAGTCCATTTTGAATGCATATTCATAATTGTTATTTCTGAGTTGATACCCATACTAGAATTTCCTTTCCACTAAACTTTCCGGTCCCGTTAACTAGAAGACATGTTCATGCATGCCTGGAAGGCAGAGCTGTACAGGGCGCCCCGCTGGCTTTTGGTAGATGCCTGACTACTGTTCTTCACCACTGTAGTCTCCACAATGCTCTAAAAATACTGGCCACCTCAGTATACCTAACGAATTTAACCTTATTTATACCTTCAAAGATAGTTTAATGCCATTTGAAAATCCTCTGTTAAAGCAGTATTGCAATCACTGACATGCAGTGGTTCCACGTGCAGTGCTCTGGCTGAATGAGGGAGAGTCTAGGCCTCAGCCTTGAAGCTAAGGAAGTCACACATGCCACCATGTCCAGGCACAGGTGTATGCTCTTGCTGCTTCATGTGAATATTGTGATCGTCAGTGTATTCACTGCACTTGGAAAGATCACACAGACTTACGTGTAGGCTAATTTCATAACATGATAAAGTGCACTGTTTTGTCTTCTCCCCAAAACAAAGCTTCACTAGAACCTGTAAATAAAATGTATTATTTATTACATATCACTGCAGCTGGTGAAGACTAATCAAGGTGATGCTGTGAGGTGTCTTCAATGGGTAGGATTGTCAGACCATTTTAACCCTGAATTCTGTTTTGCCATCAGGGTGCAGCAAGCATTACTTCAGTGCTCATGGGGAAGTGTTCCCCTTTTTCAATAAGAATAAAGCAATATACATCTTAAATTCCACCTAAGCATTGGAAATTTAAATGTGGGTCCATTCTCTCCCTGTGTCCAAACAGCAGAGCAGGCAGAAGAGGAAGCTGGTCCTAACCCCAGCCCTGTTGACCTCTCTGGACCTGGGATCTAGGAAGCTCAGCCTTGGACCCCACCCAGCTTGTTCTTCTGCCTCAGAGATAGGATCATGGTGTTACAGGAACTGTGCCCTCCTTGCCCCTCTTCTAAAGGGTCAGTTTTGGAGATGACTCTTCATAGGATAAGTGTTACATCTTTAAAAACCAAAATAACACTGTGCATTAGACACTTCTCAGAAAATACCCATCTGGCATCACATGTGACTTCTTGTGATTTGCCGTTTATTTATTGGGCAAGTGGCCCTTTAACTGCATCAGAATCTTCTGATGCCTGTGAACTGAGCAGCTCTGGAACTAGTAGGTTTTCTGGTTGTCCATAGTTCTTGTTCCATGTTCTTGCTAATCAGTCCCTGTGCCCATCCATCTACCCCTACAGTGTGGTCACTTGAGTGTCCTTCTCACTTGTAAGCTCAACAGATATGTCTGGGGCCCAGCATTAACTTGCACTTGACCTTTCAACTAGAATTGCCAACTTCCTGTATTTAGCATTTTGTTCAGTAGTGCTATGATTAGTAAATATATATATACACACACATATATATACGTGTATATATATATACACGTATACATATGTGTGTATATATATTTTGGTTAGCCCTGTTTTTTTTTTGGTGATGCATAAGACATTGCAGTGAAAAACAAATATGAGTGTACTGAAGTTTGCTGTCTTAAGCAAATTTTAACTCAGGAACAACATTTATCACCTGATCTCCCTACCACTTTGTGACGGGTGATGTTGCCATCAGCATCCTGGGATGGATCTCTTATAGAACCTGCCTTAACTGTTGATTGAAGCATCAAGTGAGAACACTTTGTTTTTACATCCCTTCCCCTAATGGTGTGACGGTTGAGATGCTTGTGTAATGCATTACCTTTTCTTCTTGTGGATCCAATATTTTACTAAGCTTTTTAGGGAGCAGAGAAGATGTATCGGAGAGCAATTTTTCTACAAACCTGGCCTGTTTTGTAAATACACTGCATACATTTATCCACGTGACCTTCTGAGGGGTTGGAATTGATGGGAACAGTAGAAAGGGACACTGTTTACCCTAAAGGTTACTTCTCTGCTCTCACCTTTCATGGACGAGGAGACGAAGCCATTCCTATCCTGAGATGTGAAGCACTTTCAGTTCCACCCATTGTTGGGATGTGGCATCAGAAGCTCTGTTTATTGTGCTTTGTGGCGTGTACCTGTCCCCGTGCTCCAGGCCACCCAGGACGTTGGAAACTGCCTGGCTTTTCTGGACTTCCTGATGCCTCTCACTTCATTTCTCCAGGACGTGCACAGTCTTCATTTAAAGCAGTGGGGACATATGACATAAATGCCACAAACTGTCCTGGCACTGACTACTCATGCTATGTTGTTGTAATTATTAAACATTATTTTTCTTATGCTACAAATATGTCACTCTTCCATGATGTGTTTTTTTCATGTGTTACTGTTACACTTAGTTTTGACTTTTATTTTAAGTCTAGGTTCAATTCTTGACACTGGAAAATAGCACATTTATATTTAAAATCTAGGGTTTGGGAATATTTGAAGAGAAAATGGAAAATTTAGGGGAAGGAAACCAAAGGAAAAGCTGACACCAATTAGGTACGGCTTCCACTTCGTCTGCCACTGTGGAATAAAGATTTTCATCCTGGAAGATGCTTGGTAAACCGAGTCGTGGGGTAGAATAAGTGAAAACATTTTTCAAGATTTCTGGGGCAGGGAGGAGGTCCTAATAGGAACATTACAGTAACAGAAAGGTGCTGGTCTGTAGGAGCCTGCCTTTCTCTTAGACTCCCTCAAGGCAGGGCCCTCCCATCCAGTTAAGAGGGCTAGAAAACACTAGTCAGGGAAGAAAAGCCGCACGTTAAACTGCCAAGCTGGGAGCATGTAGAAAGTTACCTTGGCATGTCTCCTTCCCTCTCAGAATATCTACTGTTAAACCTAAGGAACTGAGTTGATAGCTCAGTCATCTTCATCACTATGGTTCTGTTAAGCTTAGTAACTAACCACTATTGTCATCTTTTAGGGAGACAAATGATGGTATATGCATCTTGCAGGAAAAATGTCTATCTTGATGTCAGTATAAGTTTCGTTTGTGTGCTGGTTCACATTTTTTACAGTCCTCTAATATTCCCTCTTAAACTTAACTCTAGAAGGCAGGCCCCCAGGGTGTTAAGGACAGATACCAAGGCCACCCCTGCAGCTGTGGATGCTGGTACATCCCAGTGTAGGGTGCTGACTGGAATAAGGGAGTGTGCAGCTGGAAGCCTGGGTGTCTGCACCGGACATTGGGGCATGGGGTGTCTGAAAGGGGATCCCCGAAGACAGGATGAAGTAGCCTCTGTCCAGTGTGTCAATGCACCTGGCCGGGCCTATAGCCTCTCTGGGTGGAGTGACTTGCACAGGGTGCCAGGCCACCAAGAACCCAAATGCAGCTGTTACCTAAAGTGGATTTCCATTACTTTAGGCTAAAACAAGTAGGTATTCAAAAAATCATGAATAGAATGTATGGTACATTAGATGCCTCTAACTAGAATTATAGGGAGAAGTTTGGGCATTTACACTTTTTTGTTAGTCTTTAATTATAAAATACTTTCTCATTAGAGAAAATACAAACTACACAAGGATATAAAGTAAAAAGCAGGTATTTCCTTTCCAAGACCCTCCCCCACAAGAGAAAGCAGTGTGACATGCTTTACGTATTCTTTTCTGAGCAAATTCAAGTAGGTGAGGGTTGTGTATGACTGCCCCACAAATGAGATCACACTTTTCAAACTTGCCTTTTCAAAAATCCAGGTGGAAAGAATCATCCCTATACTACATCAAAAACAAAAATTCCAGGTATATTAAAGACCTACATGTGAAAAACAACTTGAAAATTTTAGACATGACAATTTTTATGATCGTTTGCTAGGATTGCCTTTTTTAAATTAATTTTCACTCCTTTATTTTTTAAATTTATTTTTATTATGGTGACATTGGTTAATGAAATTCAATGTTTCAAGTGTACAGTTCAATAGTAAGGCATATATATTGCATTGTTTTCCTCTTGTTTTTAACAGAGATCTTTCCACATAAGTAGGTGTATGTAGATTGACCCTTTGTTTTGACAGCTACATAAATACTCTTGATTGGATCTCAGTTTATTTTGCTCTCTCTCTAGTAGGTATCAAGCAGGGGCTATTGTTATTGCAAAAATGCTCTGCTGAATATCCTAGTGTGTACAGCTGCAACTGTGTGCGTGTGTGTAGCTACGTGATTAACTCCCAGGAATGGTCTGTTCGATTTTTAGATTGACAGAATTTTCCAAAATCTTGGATTTTTAGAAATGACATCACTGACAATTTTCCACTTACAGTTTTTCAAAGAGTAATCAAAGTATAAATGCTGTTTGAAGCCTTTCTTCATCCCTGAAACATTCACATCAATGCTGTTGACTATAGTGAACATGCCATTGGTAGAGGAGTTGGTATACATCTGTGATAAGTGTTATTTTGTCTTCAGTCTCATCAGGTTTTTATGTGGCAATAATTTTATAAAGCAAATAAAACTAGCCTTCAGTATCACCAAGACCTCATCTCTAACCTTGCCAATCCCCTCTCCAAATTCCTCTAAAACAAAAGTTTTCAGCATGGAGGGTCGGGTGTGCTCTCCAGCTCCTGAGTGCTGATGAGAAATGCCAGTGCAGGGCCCCAGGCAAGGGGACAATTACTGAAGGTGTGATCCGGACACCACCCAGTGCTCTGCGAGAGCCCAGAGTGATAACTCAGGGATGCCTGGGGAAGGACCTGGGCTTGGGGCAGACAGGCTGGCTGATCTGTCCCGGTCTTTCACATTGCTTCCTGTAAATGGGTATTTTAGTACCCAAGTAGGCATGTGGAAGAGGACCCAACAGCTGGCCTGCGTGTGTGTCCTCGTCGCTCAGGTGCTGTGCCACCGAGGACAGCTGCTGCCCATTACAGTTGCAGAGGGTTGTCAGTTCTCAGTTGTGTTCCAGTTTTCAGTATTAAAATGGTTTCAGGAGCAGAGGGAGTGGAGAGAGAAAATAGAGTGTTTTTTGATCATTTCATCCCCAACTCCCCTAAGTGGCTACTTAAAATGTCTCACTTTCTCAAATGCAACCCCTCACCAGATTTTGGACGGCTTACAAAAATGCCGCCGGCGTGATGCTGCCTCTCTCTGCACGTTCATTCCATTCTCGTTGCAGGAGAAAAACGAGCCCTCCCAACACCACCTCAGGAAGCTCGCACTCCCCTTTCCTGAATGAAACCACTCAACGAGGTCCTTCTTTTGGCCTCTTTTTCTTTTCTTCTATCTTTTTGCTGTGGAAAATGTCAAGCATACATAAAAGTGGAATAATGAATGGTCATTGCTCTGCCAAAGTTGACATCCCAGGCGACATGCTCTGGGTCTGTTCTGGAAGGATATTACAGCACCGTCGTGGTGGCTGCAAGGCTGCGGGGAGACAGACCAGTGGCCCCCAGGTTCTAGTCCCCCAGGTGCCAGGGAAGCCTTGGTTTCCTTCTTGTAAACAGCAAGTCGCATCCTTTGGCTTTTAAACATGATTTTACAAAGCTGCTTTAATTTCGTTTTCCCCTTGGCCACCAGCCCTACTTCTTTTCCGTCAAGAGAGAGAGACTGCTCTGAAGCGTTCTGTATATTTTCTGCCTCTGTCCCCATCACCTGCTAGGGAAGAGGGGCTGGTGTTCCTCTGCTCATCAGGTGGCCTTGCTTGTGCTTAAAAACACATTTGTGTACACAGCCACTCCTCCCTCTGTTTCTTGTTCACTCTGCTACCCAGCTGTGATGGCCTGGCACTCTCTGAGCTTGCCTTGTTCCCCCCTGCCTTTGGGGATGGTCTGGAAGTCCTCTGTGCCTGGTTGACTGGATTCCTTTTTATCCCAGTCCTTCCCCTCCTCCCAGCGCCATAGCCTCATTCCCAGTGGTGTTTACACATGCCTGCCTGCAGCATTACGGATTCCCCTCTTCCCATCCGGGGGTCCACCTGCTTTTCTCCCTGTCATAGCCCCAGCCTCTGCTAGCCATACCTCATTGGTCGCTTCACAGCTGCCTGGTAGAGGACTGAGTGAACTAGTGGCAGGTCATCAGAAGCACCTGTACATACCTGACAATGATGTGCATGTGTCGTATTGCCATCAGGTTCAGTTAGTCTTCCATTTTGAGCTTTCTGATCTTGACAATTGTCATTCTCTGCTCTGCTCACGTGATGCTGGAATGTGCTCAGCTGTGTTGTCCTTCCTGTGAGGGTGGGGGCTCTGGCCGGCAGAGGGCAGGCCTTCCAGGATGCCTGTGTGGCTCTGTCTACACCCTGGAGGAGTGTTAGTTAGCAAGCTCTGTGGAACCAGAACTCCTAAGCCAGGCTCTCTTGTCAGCAACACAGCTGGCCAAGAGCGAGATGTTGCACAGTGTCTTAAACTGCTCCAATGGCAGCGCAGAGGGGCGACTGAGAAGTTACCTTCTATACAGATTACGCAAGGACGCCTTTTCCATAACACATTGCTGGATGCTAATCATCTGGGCTCTGCCTAGGCTGAAATGGATGCTATTTTTTTCCCCTTAGATGCAATATTTAATTGATTTGTAAACAAAAGGGGTCGGCATTTCATAACTAAAAGGAGATATGCAAGTGGCAGCTTTTCTGAATATGTGAGAACATTGCAAAACTAAAAACTGGCAGCTGCATAATGCGAGGAAATTAATTATTCAGGGAAGTCCTGCTCTGTGACAGTGGTGCGTGAGGTCTGTCGACATAGATGGGGATGAGCCGTCACTCGGCATTACGGCTGATGAATTGGGTGCAAGTGTAACTGACTGTCTTGTGATGTGTGGTTGGCAGCAGCACAGGGAGGGGAGGGCGTGGGGATCGGGCCTAAGACCACACTGGCCTGTGGGAACTAGTCCGAGATGTGGCCTGCAGTGCCTGAGGGGGCCCGGGAACTAAAGGCTCAGGTCTGATGCAGGCCCGCCTTTTTAATCTACACACGTCGAGTTTACTGTCTTCTTTTCTAATAGCCATATCAGGTGTTTCTTACAAGCTGACGACTATTCCTTCTTTGTTTATTGTCCCAGCAAATTGTTAACACGTCTTGGTTTCCCATAGCTGCTGAAACAAAGACACGGGGCTGTAACCGCAGAACTTGATTCTCTCACAGTTCCGAAGTCAGAAGTCTGAAACCAAGGCATAGGCAGAGCCGCACTGCCTCCAAGGGCTCTACGGGAGGATCCTTCCTTCCTGCTTCACAGGCTGCTTGGTTGCTGCAGTCCCTGGTATTCTCTGCCTGTGGCTTTGTGGCTCCAATCGCTGGCTGCATGGGCACGTGGCCTTCTCCTCTGCATGTCTTGTTTTCTTAATAGGACACCAGTCATATCGAACTAGGGCCTACCCTGATTGAGTGTAACCTCATCTTAGCCTGATGACATCTGCAAAGACCCCATTTCCAAATGAGGTCATGTTCACATGTGTTCGGGGTCAGGGCTTCAACATATCTTCTTTTAGGGGGGAGCCCAATTCAGCTTGTAGCAATAAGGAAAGTGGACTGGCATCTCCGGGCATCGGCCTGATCCCAACCTTAACCTGGGTTCTTACCCTTGCAGAACCTAGGTTGAGTATTGGTACTAAATCCCCTTATGGAGTTAGCCGATGAAGTGTTAAGTAGTTGAAAGAGTCCTCAGAGGTTGTAATGGATCCCACTGGTACTTTCCTATTTCAGAAAACCTATGACAATATCTACATTTTCCCATGGAAAGACCACAGTCCACGATAGCAGATGTCTTCACAAGCCTGGCCTGGCTGGTCAGCAGGTGGACAGTGGCTTCGGGGGACCTGCGGTAGGGGGCCCAGCAGAACCAGCCATCACCCTGATATGCCTCAGAGGGTCTCCAAAACAGCGGCACTTCGTGGGTTCTGACTGCCCAGGTGGGGTGACGGGTGAAGTGGCATCTCACCATCCTGTGGTCCCCAGGTGGAATCTGTTGGCAGAGTGGCGGGGTCACCACTTTCTTTCTCTTCTTCCGGTCCTACCAACACCGCAGAAACGGCCTTCTCTCCCGAGGGGCTGCCTGCCCTGCCTGCTGTCCCCTTAGCTGCTGTTGCTTGTCTCTCCTCTCAGAAGAATCCTTTGGAATGTCAGGTCTTCGTTCACCCCTCCCGGGAAGCTGTTGTGAGCACCTTACTCCCTCCCCAGGGGCTCTCTCAGCCTCCTCCAGCAAGCCCAGTCTTCAAACGCTCACACGCGATTCACTGTCTCCGTGAGTTCCCTGGAACCTCGTTGAGAAATGAACCTGAGTCTCCTGCCGGCTTTGTGCCTCTTGTGGGTTAAAATTCCCAGGAGAAGGAACCTGAATGCCTTAGTTTGGGAACAGAAAAAGGCGCCGCCACTCTGGGTAATAATGTGGCTGTTCCTCAGAAAGTTAGCCTTTGAGTTACCTTGTGACCCAGCAATTCCACTCCTAGGTACGTACCCAAGAAAAGTAAAAGTACACCTGCACAAAAAGGTGGGAGTGAAAGTCCACAGCAGCACTGTACTCAGCTAACAAGTGGAAGCAGCCCAGCCGCCCATCGACAGATAAGTGGATAAACAAAACGTGGTTCATTCATGCCGTGAAACAGCCATGAAAGGAATGAAGTTCTGACACGTGCTGCTATGCTGCTATGGAAAACATGGAAGTGAAAGTAGCCAGACAGAAAAGACCACATATTGTGTGATTCCATGGATATGAAATGTCCAGAGGCAAATTCATGGTGAGAGGAGGTGGATTCCTGATTGCTTAGGGAGAGGTGATGGGAGGTCATGGGAGTCACGGCTAGTGGGTGCAGGCTTGCTTTCCGGGCTGATGAAATGTTCTAAAATGGATTGTGGTTATGGCTGCACACCGTGACTACACTGGACACCAGAGAAATGACACTCTAAATGGGTAAAATATATGGTGCATGAATTACATGCGGTGGATGATCGCACAGCACAGGGCACTGAGGGACAGTGAGGGACAGGCCAGCCCAGGGCTTTCTGGGCAGTGGACAACGGGCTGGCACAGGGGCTATTAGAAACCCTTCCTGACTCTCAAAGTCCTCTGGACGTGGGCGCTGCCAGTTTGGGGGCATCGGCCATGTATTTGTCACTGTGCCAGTTCTCATCACCCTTGTGTTACGACAAGGCAATTGAGGCTCCGAGGGGTTCAGTCACATGGCTAATGAAGAGGGGCCCAAATCCAACCTCCCTCTCACATGAGCAGTAGAGGGGCACCAAAGGACCTGTGTGTACCATCACCAGAAGCCAAACATTTCCAGGTCACGCTTTTGGTTGGTAATTAAATTTCGCAGGCTCTCAATATTCCCTTCGCTGCTGCCATCTCCTGGCCCCCACCTCGCAGATGGGAATTCCACCCGTGTCCTCCAGCTCATGTGTCCTTCAGCCTCTGCTCCACAGCAGACTGGTGGGGGCCAGTCTGCCCTCCCCACAGCCCTCCCTTCCAACAGGCCTCCCTGTAGCTCGGGTCCTTGACTCCTCCTTTGCGGTGACCTTGAGTTTCCTGGCCTCAGCCATCTGCTCTTTCGGCCACACCAAAACTGAATTCCTACCACGGCTTCCACTTTGAACCTCCCACCCGACCACACTACCTGTCATGGGCTCCTCCCTCGCCATCAGCATGAGCCCTTCTACCCCGCTGGGGTGGGTAGCTCCTCTTTGATTCTCTCTGCGGCCGCTCCCACAAATTCCTCTTTCCTCTCATTCTGTCCTCACATCTGCTTCCCGCCTTAGATCCTACCAAGACAACCACTGCCTCCCACAGAAACCTCAACCTTGATTAAGTCCGGCGTCCCTGCTCCTCACCCTGGTGTGCCAGCAAGTGCATCGAGGGGCACATCGACTGGCAGCCATGCCGCTCCCCTGGGACGGTGGTCCCTGCCACTTGCCCCTCCTGCCAATGATATTCCCCATCACTGCATCACAGGTAGCTCCCTGCTTCCTCAGCCTCACCTGGTCCAGGCCCACAGGTCCTCTTCCCACAGATTAACGCTTCCTTCAGCCACCTGTTGCGGAACGCCGAGCCAGGCTGTGCTTCCCACCACGCGGCCTCCCCGCCAGCCCAGGCACCCTCCAGCGCAGGCTGCACAGGGTGCTCTCCCACACGCAGAAGGCTCTCCATGGCGGCGGCCCGCTCTGCCCACGCCGCCAGGGCCTCAGCCCCAACCCGACGGTCACGCGCTATGTCTGCCGGGCCTGTCCACTCGGACCTGAGTGCCCATCTTACAGGTGGCAGCTCCATCCTTCCAGCCTCTTGGGAGAAACCCTTAGGGTCATCGCTGACTTGTCCCCTCTCACAAACCTGTCAGCCGATCTCATGACTCCAAAACGACATACAGAGAACATTCCACCAGTCACTATCCCGGGCGCACGCTTCTTTTTCTCCTGGATCATTTCGTTATTCCCCAAACTACCTCCCGCCTCCTTATCTATTTTCAGCCCAGCCAGGATGGTGCGGATAAAATGTAACTTAGTTTTTCCTCCTCACAAACCCCTGAGCTAGTGCCCTGTTCACTAGCGGAGGCTGCATCCTCAACAGTGACCTCCAGGCCTGCTCCTGACGTGGTCTCCGCGCCGCCTCTCACTTCGCTCGAGCCACGAGCCACGATGCCCTCCTTCTGGGTGCTCAGGTTGGCCCCGCTTGCCTCCCCCAAGGCTCTTCGCACTCGCTGGTCCTTCAGCCTTGCGCGGTTCCAGGATGGCCACATGGCACCTTCCCTCGCTTCCTTCCCAGCCTGCTCAGAGGCCCTGGAATGCAGATGGCCTCTGTGTTAGAAACAGAAAGCCACGGCCTGCCCCTGGCTCTCTCTCTTTTCTCCACAGTATGTGTACAATCTGACATGTCTGTTCTGTCTTTCCCCCCACCCCCCACAGGAATGTCCTTCTCTGAGGGTGGGGACTTTTGTCTTGCTCACTGTTGTGTCCCTGCGGTGCCAGCACAAGTGGGCTCTCCAGGAAGAACCATGGAGTGAGGATGGGAGTGGCAGGACTCGAACACCTGCTTCTGAAGCCGGGCCAGGCTGGGCAACGGGGCGGGTGTCCCACAGGCCTGGGGCCAGGGTGCGGAATCTGGAGGAGGGCAGGGTTTTTGAGGCCAGGCCTGCCCTTGAAGCTCTGCCACCCTCCTCAGCCGTGAGAGCACCCTGACTGCCCTACAGCAGCCAGTATCGCAGCCCTGCCCTCTGTGTGACATCACAGGGCTTTGTGACATCACAGCAAGCAAGTAGGCCTGCCACTGGCTCCACACTCCACTGGCCAGGAGCAGCTGGAGGGAGGAGGTGGCCAGTTTCTTGTCTGAGTCAGAGTTGTCCACGTGGAGCGTATCTGGGAGACGTGTGGCTGGGCACTCAGCCGGGGTTATGATTGATAGGTGAGACCTGGTCTGGCTGTCAGCCTGGCCGCCTCCGTTCGTGGTGCTAACTGGGGCTCCAGACCACTCTTGAGGTCCCACCTGTGCTAACTGCTCTCTCTCCTAGGTTCCCTTGACCTGTCACCTGTCTTTCAATTGCTACAATGAAATATGAGCCAGAATTCAAAAAGTCCCCCTCGCATCTCCTGAAGAAATTTGCAGGTAATGAGAAAAGACCACTGCAGGGGACTGGTTCAACCCAAGGCATTGACGATTACTCTCCAGGTTTAGAAGGGAAGACAAAGAAATTTATTTTTTTAAAATAATGTAGGAAATACTGTAAGGTCTTCATTTTCTTAAGATTTCATTGGAAAAACTCCTGAACCTAAGGTGCAAAACACACACTTCAGCTACTTCATAGTCTTTATTGCAGGAATATATATCTATATTTCATAGTCTTTATTGCAGGAATATATATCTATATATATATATTTAAGACGCTATGTAAATGTTTAGTGTGTGTATATGGTGTGATCGAAGTCACTTGAAACCACCCAGAGGAACATTTTAGATGTGTGAGTCCATTGGGGATTGGGCGCACATTTGTCTATGTGACTTGAATTTTTTTTCTCAACTGACCCTTTATTTATGCATGACTTTATTAATAAACAAAAGATAAGAAAATAAAAGGAAGAGAAAAAAATTAGTTTTCTTTTTCTGTTTGTTTGGCTTGGAAAAGGAGCTGACTAGCGAGGTTCCTGGGCTGGCCAGGGAGAGATGTAAGAAACTCTTTTGTGTGGACACTTTATAAAGAAATGCAGGCAAACAAATACTGCAGAAGAGGAGTAAGAAGGCAGGGGAGGCCCGCGGGTCTCGTAGGTGGTGGTAGGAAACCAGCTGCTGGTCCAAAATCCTCCATTAAGGTGCCACTTAATGAATTATTTCCTGTCCATTGTCACCCACCGACTGTGTGGTCTTAGGTCTTAGGTCTGGATGAGGTATGAGGTCGTGGAGCCTGAGCCACTCCTGGGGGCGGGTGCTGCTTGCTGGCAATTAGAGGAATCACATACCCTTAGAACTAAAAGTATGTTAGGTGCTAGGTAGCTGAGCTGTGCTGAAGTTGTCACTTGCTGTCTCTTACAGCGTATCACACATTTGTTATTCCCTTTTTTTTTTTTTTATCAAAACTGGCATTAAATATTGTCTTTTTGATTTAATTCTTAAATTCTGAAATAGTCCTCACCTCATGTTGATCATTTTAATTCACTGTCTGCTTAAGTGTGAATTAATTACACGTTCTAATCCGGACTCCCAAATACCCATTGTGTTAGATCTTTGTTTTCCATTTTCTTTGTAGAGCACCCAGCCCGGCGAGTGCGCCGCTGAGATGTATTATCTCCTTCATCATTAGAGGACCCTGTGTTATTCTGTGCAATTAACTTGACATCATTGTGTTCAGAAAACTAATTCATTCCAGATCTTAGTTTCAAAGTGAGATTGTATGATGCATAACTGAAAACATAACAAAACCCACAACACAAACCCAGCAGTGTCCCCTCTAAGCCCCGCGTTCTGTAGAATTGGCAGCGCGCGGCTGTGTTCTCGGCAATAACCGCTGTGTGTGTCTGTGCTTGGCAGTGTGCGACATTCCTCTGTACGACATATGTGACTACAACGTCACCAGAGATCGCTGCAAGGAGCTCGGGTGCTGCTTTTACAAAGGCGTCTGCTATGAGAAAGCAGTTCCCTGTAAGTATGGAGGCCACGCCCGCCCTGTGCAAGCAGAGCCGGGGAGGCCCAGGCGCGGCCTGTCTCCCCCCTGGGGTCTCCGTTGTGGCCATGCCTCTGGCATTGTTCCTGGTCTCTCTGCAGTCTAGGAGCAGAGGGCTTTGAGGGGACCGGTGACTGGAGTGGGATTTCTCTGATGGGTGATGGGCTGAGCCATCAGAGACTTGCTATTGAAGAGGACTGACTGAGACCCCTCCTTCTTGAACGACGTGGGTCATGCTTGGGGGTGCAGAAGGCAGGATTTGGGGGCATAGTGCTACTACAAGAGCACTGGTTCAGCTCAGGGCTGGCTGCCAGCCATGCCTGAGGTAAAACTTGACCAGGGTGAGGAGCCAGAGGGTGCAGCTGGGACCACGAGGATGACCGAGGACAAGACCCCTAGCGGGAGTGGGTCAGCAGGGATGTGTCTGGGGGACTTCCATAGGCTCATTAGCATCAGAATAAAACACAGATCTGACTCTAAGATCACTCCAGTCTGGGAGGTACCTAGGGAGGCGGTACCAGCAGGATATCTGGGATGGGGAGGCTGTGGGAGCTGAGAGAGAGAGTTGTCACCCCAACACAGGGCCTGCTTCCCTGTCAGGCAGCCAAGGAAAGCACTTGGAGAGAAAGTGTCCAAAGGTCAGAGGAGGGTATAAGCTAGGGTGCTTGGCCCTGAAGGGATGTTCCAAGTACACTTTCTGGATTTTTTTCTCCCATTTTGGAGCTTTGGCTTTCTGTGCCTCTGAAATTTTCTAAATTAATATTTTCAAACCTCAAAAAATTTAACTTGATGGTTGATGTGTTTTTTTGCCGTTTGTGGCCCTTTTAGAAATGAGGGTGAACGGGCTCCGGGACTGTTTGGGAAGGGAGAAACAAGTCTGTGGGCCAGGGCAGCCTACACGAGACCTCCCCAAAGAGGAGGAAAGTGGCCCCGTAGATACGAAAAGCTGGCTGCTGGCTGGGGCCACTCAACAGCTCTGACACTATGGAAAAATATGTCTTGGGCCTTCCCTGTCCCAGGTTACTCTCCTTCTGTCCTCACCACCTGTAGGAAACAAAAGGTACATTTGTGTTCTGGGACCCAGGAGCATTTCTTTTTCCTCCCTCCCTCCCTCCCTCCCTCCCTCCTTCCTTCCTTCCTCCCCTCCCTCCCTCCCTTCCAGTTTGGCAGAGCCACTCAGTAGCAAGACACTGAGCTTGCCTTCTCATTCCTGGACACAGTAAGGCCTAGGAAGTCAGAAATATTAGTGATTGATGAATGTTGCCAATTGTTGTCTCACTGGGGCCACCCAATCCCACAGACTCAAAACCCTAAGCCAGCCCCTTCAACAAGTAAGTGATATTCTGGGCAAAATGATTCAAGAAGCCGAACTATTGTCAGGATCCTAGCTCACCCGAAGGGAGTATGTCTCTAGTTTTGTGGAAAAGATTTGGCACTTAGGGCAAAAGGAGAGGAAGTTTGGCTTCTCAAAGTTGTTATAGTGAATGCCATTCATAGTGGGGGAGATTTTATGATGACAATTTCTTCTTTAGATCTTGAATTAGAAGACTTGGGACCAGATCTCCTTTCTTGTCCCACCCTCCAACTCCGGGAGACCCCAACATCGCTACTATCCCACACCTTCCCCTGGACTTGCAGATCAATACACTTGGACGTTACCTCTTTGTTGATTATTATTTTTATTGAGATAAAAATCTCATATCATAAAATTTACTCTTATAAACTATATAATTCACAGTCTTTTAGTATATTTACAAAGTCATGCAACCATCACCCCTATAAGTTTCAAGACATTTTTATTATTCCAAAAAGAAATCCTGTACCATTCCCGTCTCCCTCTGGCCCCTGGCAATCACTAATCTGTCTCTATGGGTTTGCTTATTCTAGACACATCAATGAAATTATACAACGTGTGGCCTTTTGAGTCTGGTTTCTTTCACTTACATAATGTTTTCAAGGTTCATCTCTGTTACAGCGTTGTCAGCACTTCATTCCTTTTTATGGCTGAATAATGTTCTGTTGTGTGGATATGCCACCTTTGGTTTATCCATTTATCAGGCGATGGAAAATGAGATTGTTTCCACTTTGTAGCCATTATGAATAATGTTACTATGAACATATGTGTACAAATTTTCATGAACATATGTTTTCATCTCTTTCGAGGATTTACCTAAGAGTGGATTTGCTAGATCATATATTTATTCTATTCAAAAATTTTCAAGAAACGGCCAAACTATTTTCCAAAGTGGCTGCACCATTTTACAGTCTGACCAGCAGTATATGCGGCTTCTAGTTTCTGCACATCCTCCCCAACACTTGTCGTTGTCTTTTTAAAATATTTATATCCATCATAATAGGATGAAGTTGTATCTCTTGGTTTTGACTTGTATCTCCCTAATGAGTAATGATGTTGAGCAGTGCTGCACGTGCTTATTGGCAATTTGTATATCTTCTCTGGAGAAAAGTCTGTTGGAGTCCCTTGCCCAGTTTTTAATTGGGTTAATTGTCTTTATTGTGTAGCTGTAAGAACTCTAAATATTCTGGAGAGTAGACTCTTTTCAGAGATATGATTTGCAGCTATTTTCTCCCAAACCATTGGTGGTCTTTTCATTTCCTTGATAAGTATCTTTTGAAACAAAAAAGTTTTTAGTTTTCATGATGTCCAGTTTATCTGTGTGTTTCTTTGGCTGCTTGTGCTTTTGGTGTTATATCGAGGAACCATTGCCCAGTCCAAGGTCACAAAGATTTGCATCTATGTTCTTTTAAGAGTTTTATGGTTTTAGCTAATAATTTTAGGTCTTTCATCCATTTTAAGCTGATTTTATTTATGGTGTGAAGCAGAGATCCAACTACAATCTTTTAGGTGTAGATACCCAGTATCCCAGCATCATTTGTTAAAAAGACTATTCTTTTTGTTGTTGTTGAATTGTCTTGGCATCCTTGTTGAAAATGAATTGCCCATCAATGTGAGGTTTACTTCTGAACTCTCACACCTCTTTGATTACTGTGGCTTTGTAATAATTGTTGAAATTGAGAACTGTGAGTTCTTCAATTTTGTTCTTTTTTCAAGATTGTTTTGATTATTATGGGCCTTTGTATTTCCATATGAATTTTAGGATCAGTTTTCCAATTTCTACAAAAAGCTATTTGGTATAGTTTGTTTGGGGATTTTGTTGAATCTGTAGATACTTTGGGGAGAGGTATTGCCATCTTAATATTAAGTATTCTGATCTATGAACAGGGAATGTCTTTCCATTCTTTTAGGTCTTTAATTTCTTTCAATAACATTTTGTAGTTTTAGTTTTGCATTTTTTAAATTACATTTATTCTTAAGTATTTGTCCTTTCTGATGTTATTGTAAATGGAATTATCTTATTAATTTTATTTTCAGATTATATATGGAATCCTAGGTATACCCAAGAGAGATGAAAGGTTGCTAGTATATAAAAACACAATTGATTTTTGTATATTGGCATTATATCCTGCAATCTTCTTGGACTCATTTATTAATTCTACCCATTCTTTTCACTTTATTACTTAGGGTTTTCTATATACAAAACCATATCATCTGCATATAGAGATAGTTTTACTTCTTCCTTTCTAATCTAGATGATGTTATGTCATTTTCTTGCCTAGTTGCCCTGGCTAGAGCCTCTAGTACAATGGTGAATAGAAGCAGTGAGTGTAGACATCCTCGTCGTATTCTTGATCTTATGGTACGGGGCCCCAAACCCTGGGCCATGGACCAGTACGTGTCTGTGGCCTGTTATGAACCAGGCTGCACAGCAGGAGGTGAACAGTGGGCAAGCAAGGGAAGCTTAATCTGTACTTGCAGCCACTCTCCAGTGCTAGCTTCAGCTCCACCTCAGATCATCTAGCATTAGATTCTCATAGGAGCACTGGTCCCTGGTGCCAAAAAGGTTGGGGACCACTGTCTTAAGGGGAAGTCTTCAGTGTTTTACCATTAAGTATGACGATAGCTATGGATTTTACTAGATGTCGTTTATCAGGCTGAGAAAGTTCCCTTTGCTTACTGGTTTCTTGAATGTTTTTTATCATGAAAGTATATTGGATTTTGTGAAATTATTACTCACATGGGTGGATTTGTTATTGTCTAGTGTCCTTTTCTTTTATTCTGAAAGACTCTCTTTAGTATTTTTGCTGCTGTTATCATGAAAGTTAATTCTGGGCTTTAATGAACTTCCGCTTCAGCTGGACACAATCAGGTAGTGGGAGCTGCAACAAGGCAGAGTGCTTTTTCCTTAAAGAAGATCATTAACCTCCACCTGTATCATCATAAAACCTGCAACCTTAGCCAGAATCTTACGGGAGGGATTTTTTTGAGTCCCAGGTCTTCCAATATTAAACGGCCTATCATATTGCTGCATTTCAGCAGCTCATTCTCTGGAGCACTGCTGGACTGGGTTCGTGGCAGTGGGTGGTGATTTGGCCACAACATGCTGTTTTTTGCACTTGTCATCTTTCTGTTGTTATTTGGTGCTATTGGTGGCTCAAAACACATCTCACTGTTTGGAGAGCAGTGGGTGGTTACAGTTTAGCTCGCTTCATTTCCATCACAGGGTTTTGCTTCTTAGAAGACTCTCCTGTCCTAGACCCTTATGCAACTTAGTTTTTCTGAGACTTTTACCATTTGGGGGCTCCTAAAAGCAGGAAACATTCAAATCCAAAGAAGATCATTCTTTCAGTTTTCAACATATAAAGATGTAGAAGACATTCAGTCCCCAAGTCAAGTCACAGAACTGGTCAATAATTATTCCAGTTTTCTCATATCCCAGTGAAATGGAGACTCAACAGCATGAAGCAGTTTAATAGATCCTTCGAGGAAGATTGCAGCTAGCAAGGGAACGCAAATCCAAACTGCATTTTTTCTCCCTCTCATCTGTGCCATCGCCTGAGCATTTTCTCATTGGAATGGAGCTGGTCATTTTGTCAATGTTAATATGCATAACAAACATTGTTTAAATTAATATAAACACTTTATGCCTGTCATTCATTTGAAAAATGAGGTTTATTCTTCATAGCACCTCAACTTTGGGTGGGTGGCTTTAAGGACTCCTTCCCTCCACCTGCCCCTCAAAACCCCAAAACTCTCAAGATTCTTTTTTTTTTACTAAAGGGGGTCCACTGTTTCGCAAGCAGGTATGTCATTTTTGCATGGAGGCCACTATTAATCCTCTTTCCATCCTTTCAGTTTTAATAAATGAATTGTGTGGGCTAGGCTTTTTCTTAACTTCTGGCTTCTTTCAAGCTTGAGAGGTTGGGCCATCTGTGGGAAGAGTCTGGGCAGCAAGCCCTGCATTTGGGTTCTTACTGCGCCCTCAAATTATTTTTCATTTCTTTGACATCTTTCTCATTTAAGACAGCGAATGAACCTTTGTGCTGTGTAAGTTGTAGTATTCAGTGACAGGGTATTATGAGTTCTTTGTGCATATAATTCCATGTTATGAAAACCTTTCACCAACTTCTTAAATTGGCTGGTTTGAAGTGCACATTGTGTTATGGCATAATCTGTATTATTAAGAATATGAACTTGGGGAATTAGCATTAGATCTTTGAGAAAGAATTGGGAATTCAGAGAGAATGACTTGCCTTCATTCTTCAGTCTTGACTTAGGGTACATTACGTAACATGTCATTTTTTCTGAGTGTTTGACTTCAGTTACTTCACGGGACTTGCTGAGATGATTTCAAACTTTTGTTTAACTATATTTGGGGGAGATTTTCCCAAGACAGTCCGTAAAGAAAACAATGCTTTCTTCAATTGCTGCTATTTCTGAGTGATCAATCATTAAATATAGTTTATGAGAAACCAAACATGTTGTTTACAATAAAGAATATGCTGGCCAGATACCATGCAGAGAAAAATCCTAAAAGTTCAGTCACTATCTCCAGGAGCTTACATTCAAGAGCAAAAATACTCATACATATAAAGGTGTAGAAGAGATTGTGGCAACTGGATACTAAAATATTGTCTAAATATGGGTCTCTCTCTAACAGGACTTTACTCACATATAGATTTTGAATTAGTTTCATTAACTAAGGTACAAGATCACCAAAGGAATGCACAGTGCCTGGAATTCAAGAATTTTAGGTTTACCATCTTGTCCCTTAAAAGCTCCTAATTCACTTTTTAAAATAGAATAAACTTTATTTGTCATTTCACTTTAACATCATTTAAAGTGTACTTTCTCAAGCCCTATGCCACATCCCCTAGGCGAAGACTCAGGGAGGCGAGCCATGGATAGCTCCTCTTCCCCAGAAGTGGAGAGGGGCTGAGATTTTAAACCAACTGGTACAGCTACACAGGAGAACCTGGGAATAGAGGCTGCCCCTTGAGTCACCTTGTAGGCTCTGGCTCTTCTGTTGGGGATAGGTTTAGAGAAGAAGTGAGCAATTGGTGACAGTGGAAGCCCCTTGTTAGTACAGAAACACTCAGTCAATACAAATCGAGACCAGACCAATATTTGTCTACCATCAAGAAGGCATTTTTCTTCAGTTATTTATTTTGGGAATAACTGACCTGAGTACTAAGGGACCATTTTCAGGGAGTGGGGCCAGGCTGAGGTACCCAGGAGGCCCAGGGCTGCTGTTTCCTGGAGACCTGGGAGGGTGCCCTCCCTGCACGGCTGCAATCTGTAGACAGTCCTCAGGTGTGGCCTGGGCAGCCGCTGGCCACCGCCCTGAGTGCCTTCCACGTGGAGCCTCCATCATCTGTGTGTGACTCAGATCCCAGGGAAGTGTTTCCAGGAGGAAAGTGGTTGTGGAGAGGCTGGTGCTCAGGGAGGAGCTAAAACCAAGAGGGGCCCAGGGACAGGGTGGAGGGCTGAAGCCCCCCTAGGGGCCAGGACTGCCTTTTTGTAATTAATTTGTGTTCAAATGACAATAAACAAAAATTGTTTTTCAGCTTATGTGCAAGTGTTTTCTGCCTTAATTGTGATCATCGCTGGGGCCTTTGTTATCACCATTATTTACAGGTCAGCCATTTAGCTCTTTCATGCTCACATTCGGAACTTCGAAGGGAGGGAAATGGCTCGGTGCTGTCGGGGTGCCTGCCACGGACGTGAGCTGGCTTGGCCTGGAGGACCCAGCTGGTCTTCCAGAGCTCAATAGTGACACCAGCCAGCATTTAACAAGCACCTAATATTGGCAGCGTTCTGCTCATCGCATTTCACTCCACAGCCCTCCCACAGGGAGCAGGCTAGGGCTCCTACCCCAGCTGTACCTGCAGAGCCCTGGCTGACATTCCCAGTCCAGGCTGACCATGTCCTTCCATCCTGTGACAGAGTCATGTTGTGGACACGTTCTCAGACATGAGCCTCCTCTTGTTTTAATGGTGAAGACACACATACCCAGCGAGGCCCCTGCAGTTGGTTGCTGTCCATGGGCAGGACTGGACTGCAGCATTCTTAACTCAGGGGTTTTCCACCCCAAACCTCTCCCTGTGACATGAATAAAAGCTACTGAGATTAGTTGAATCACTTTGTCTAGCAACAAGTAAAATCATATTCCTACTCTGAGCAGTGCTAGGTGGCGTCTTGAGTGACTGACTAGCTGTAACCTGCTCACAACATAAACCTTCCCCACTCCTGTTTCTTTCCTGGGGAGTCCGGATGCCATATGTGGATCATCCGTTAGTGGCATGTGTAAAAAATTCAAACAGGAGCTATTAAGGCAAAGCATGTACCTTGACCGATTTTATACATCCACGATCATAAACTGTATGTTTTTAGGGGGGACATCCTGGTGGGGAACTTGATGGCCCGCAGTTTCCCATGTTTAAATTCTCTGATTGTGGTGAAAACTCTCTTCCCCTCAGAGTTGTTCAAGAGAGTAGGAGAGAAAAGGGAGTTGCTACAGAAATGTCGTCATCCAAGTCCATCGATAAAGTTGAGGCAGCCTCCTCCCAAGAGAAGACAATGTCGAAGACAGCAACTGCTGGGACATCACAGAAGAGTGGCGGCACTGAAACAGGAGAGGGTAAGACGGAGGGGGTGGCTCGGCCTTCGTGCACAGGGCACAGCTGTCTTCTCTTGGGAGATCTCATCTGTGAAGGACACTCAGCACCGAGCTATATTGGCCCTTCAACAAAGGTTATACTTGTTTTTTTTTTTTGTTGTTTTGTTTTGTTTTGTTTTTGACAATATTCTAACATATCTTTCCTGACTCAGTGGGTCTGGTTTGTAAGGTGGATTCTGCCTGTGGAATCGGTTTCCTGCTCTAAAGGAACATTTCCTTCCATAAATATCATCTTCTAACTTTTCCTCTTCCTCTCTCTCTCTCTGCCTCTTGTCATCCCACCCTCTCTAGCTGGGCCGGCTACAGGTGGGCAGTGGGTATAAGCGAAGGGGCAGTCAGGGGTGGTGCTAGGGCATGTCTGTGACACTTGCTGATTTAATTGATGTGCTTCCTGTTGTGGCTACCTGACAGTCTGGTGGTCACGATTAAAGAGATATGAACAACAGCCAAGTCTTCCAATGCCTCTGGTTTTCAGAAAGTAAAGTGGCTTGTATGTTATTAATTCTCTTAGGAAGCCTTAGCAGCTGCTTGCTGTTTTTTAAAAGTCAGCAACCTGCCAGGTAGAGAAAGAAACATCCCAAATGATCAGCTAAACACTATCTAGGTCTCTTATTATCCATTAGGCACAAAGACTTGGTTTTGCTGGTGCAATCAGGAAAAGAAGGAGGCAGGGGGAAGCAGTCAGCCTAATCGTCTCTTAGGATCTGGACCTTCGCCCTTAACCGAGGCAGTGTCTGTGCGATGATGCTTTCCCGAGGGCGTGACATCTACTATCTTGGTGCTTTCTGCAGAGTAAGGACATGAGAGGTGGACACCCTTCTCCCCATAGGAAGCTGTTTCTCTCTCAGGAATGAGTGCAGAGATGGAGCAGCACAGGCACACCTACTAAACTTGTTTTTGAGAAAATTATGGCCCAGTGTATGCCACGTAGATGTGTTCACAGATCTTGATGAAATTTCCTTGGCATTGCTGACCATTTTTGTTTTAAATTCAGCAACAGTGACAATAACAGATGATGACGAAGATGAGGATTAAAATGCATGATGAAGAAAATGTGAAGATTGGCAGAAATATTCAAATGAAATGGTACAGCTGGTGAACCACTGTTAAAATGTATGATGGAATGAAAAATAAAGGTATTTTAAATGCTTCTTGTTTCATGTTATCTTATTCAATGCTATATTTTCATCTTAGGAGAGAGAAAGCCTTTGGAGTGAGAACATTAACTCGAAGCTTTGATTTTTCAGTGGCATTTTTTGTTATTGATAACTGAAATCAAGGCCGATTATAACATTGACACAGGTGGTGTCACCGAAGCCCCCCTTTCAGGCTGCACTTTCACAGAGTGGGGCTGTCACTCAGACTCACAGGAAATTCAGGAATGTGGTAATGAGAGAAACAACCCCGTGGTCTGGGAGAACATTTTTTTGTTCTTTAACTTTTCAAATACTTTCATTAGAACCTTCATGAGATTTTGCTTTGAATGAGATGACTACAGGCAACTTTTCTAGTGAGGCCTTGTTTGGGGGGTTCAGTCAGCTCTGTAGTCAGAGCTCTATAGGCTTGGCCTCAAGCTGATGGATGAAAATAAGATTCATGTTTCTAGACTACTTCCTTGGTTATAATTTTTTATGAGCATCTCCATAGGTATAGATGAAAGTATTCTCTATTAGGACAGAGATGGCCAAGGCTAGCTGTAAAATCCTTGGAGCAAAGTAAGTTTTAGCCTTTAAAATGTAATAATTCTGGTTTATAAAAAATACCATTTTAAATAATAATGACGTACTTTTAATAAATTTGTGCAACTTTTGATATGATTACTTGGTGAGTACTCATTCTTAATTTTCAGATGAAAAATTGTGGTTTGGATGATGACACCTAATCAAAGATCTTCCTGATTACAAATCTGATATTCAGAATTATACATTGGCTTCTCTAGGATAGTAGTTTAGTATGCTGTTTTGATTTTTTTTTTTATTTTGAAAACTTGCATTTTCCAGAGCAGCTGTGTGACTCATATCCACACATTGCAGGTATTTAAATACACACACACACACACACACACACACACACACAATATGTATGTAGAAGTCCCTAGAAGCTCTCATTTATTTTATATCTGGTAAATTCTATGAATGTGTCCACATGGAAGTTTGGTCAAGGTCTTACTTGCCCAGGTTTCCTGAAGGAGGGAGGACAAGGGAAGATGAGGGATAGAGGTCAGCCCTTTCCTTCTCACAGGCTGACCTCATCAGCACTTATGTTGGTCTAGGTTAGATGTCAACACATTTTTTTTGTAAAGGACCAGACAGCAATATTTTAGGCTTTGTGAGTCTTAAGTTTTGACAGCTCTTCAAGTCTGCTAGTGTAGCACAAAGACGGCCACAGAAAATGGCAATGCATGGATGTGGCCAGGTTCCAAAAAACTTTATATGAAGACAGGTGATGGGCTGGATTTGACCTTCAAGCTGTGGTTTGTCAACCTCTAATTTTTTTACACATCTTTTCCTAGGGATTTCACAATTAGCCATATCTATGATCCTTAGTTGAAAATCTTCTGATTGCCAGTTTATCTCTATAGCTTATTATAACTGAGCCTACCTTGTCTCTGTAAATAGCTGATGTGGTTTCCCCATGCTGGGATCTCATATGCCCCTGAGATCAGGAATTACATTATTATTCATACATTCTGCACAGGCAGCCCTCCAAGAGCTTTTCTAGGGTGATTTTTTAATGCTGCTGTGGATAGAGAACACCCTTGGCCGCCCTCCAGGGGTGCAGTTGAGCAGGTGGCTTACAGAAGAGCCATTGCAGTATCCCCATCTTTGTTCACCTTGTGGTCCTCAAACCCAGTGATTCTCAACCCCAAGTAATTTTGCCCTCTAATATGCATTTTGCAATGTCTGGAGTAATATTTTGTAGACAAAACTGGGGAAAAGTGGTACTGGCATCTTGTATGTGCTAAACTTCCTGCAGTGCACAGGACAGTCCCATGACAGAGAATTGTCAGTCTTATTGTTGTATTACTGCTCTGACAGGTCTTCAGTTAACAAAACTATTATTTTTATAAAGAATAGTAACACTTCCGATAAGTCAAAATATGTAAACATACATTTTTAATATTTAAAATCAGTAACAATTTCTTGAGTCAGGCACTGACCTAGGGCATATACAGAGAAGAATGGAAAGAAAAAAAAAATTCTGGACTGCCCATAATTGAGAAAGGAATAGGGGTAGGACTTACAGTTGCATATCTGTCAGGTGACGGATAACCTCAAGCATTTCTAGCACCATTTCTGGTCAGGCCTATGGTCTCAGCTCTCCTTGAAAGTGCAGGAACTATAACCAAAATGCCTGAAGTAAGTTTCATTCTTCATTGGAGCGAAGTGGAGCTGATGGTTAGTTGTGCATCTGGTGGTGGTTTGGACCAATAAGGGAGAAGAAAATAATGACTGCTTCCAGTCACCAGAAACAGTCCTGTGGCTCACTCAGTACAATTCACTGAGAAAGTCTTTTACTTTCTTCACTTCCGTTTCCTATTTTCAAATAAATTCTTTGATCCTTATATCGTGTTTCATGTTATGAGTCAAGAATCAGTGATAATGCTTTTAACAAATGGTTTCCAGAAGTGATATTTTAAATTTACTTATTTTTACTGTCAGAGAAGGTCACATGAGGAGCAGTGACAAGGCACCTCTGCCCCTCCCAGCCAAGGTGGTGTTGACAGGTTGAGAAAGGAAGCTGGACTCCCACCCTAGGCCAGTAGCCCCCCAAATCTCCCATCCATGATGTCATGGAGTTTGAGAGGGGAAGCAGGATTTCTATCCACATCTTCCAATGATAAGGTGATACTCCCAACTTCTGCCAGCAGTGTCAGAAGAAACTGCTAAAACACATGCTTTAAATAAGATCCAGAGTCTCATAACATGATAGCCACACATTCAAGATTCCATCAAAAATCACTCATCATACCAAGAACCAGGAAAATCTCCCCCCTGGATAAGAAAAGACAATTAATAGACACCATGGACATGGACAACATGGACATGATACAGATGTTGGGACTATCTAGCAAGAATTTCAAAGCAGCCACCATACAAAATGAATTATAAGCATGCTCAAAATATATGAAAAATAGAAAGTCTCAGCAAAGAAATGGAAGATATAAAGGAGAACCTAGTGGATAGTTTAGAACCAAAAAAATATAATAAATAACCAAAACAAAAAACTCAATGGATGGGCTCAACATTTGAATGGAAAGAACAGGGAAAAGAATCAGTGAACTTGAAGAGAGAAATGATCCAATATGAATAAGAGTAAGGAAATAAAAGAAAAAAGAATCTGTAAGATGTAATGAAAGTTCTAATGTCTGTGTCATTGATGTCCCAGAAGGAGAGGAAAAAGCATGGGACTGAAAAAGTATTTTTAAAAAAATGGTTGAAAATTTTCTAAATTTGGCACAAGATATAAACCTAGAGATTTAAGAAGCTGAGTGTACCCCAAATTTCTGAAAACTAAAGATAAAGACATCTTGAAAGCAGTGAGAAATGCCATCTTATCTACAGAGGAAAGATAATTCTAATTACAGTAGGTGCTCATCAGAAACTGTGGAGCCCATATGGAAGGGACACAGCATTCTCCAAATACTGACCACAGGGAGAGCCTGATTTTTATATCCAGAGTTTTATAGCCCATGAGACTATTCTTCAGGATTGAAAGGACAATCAAGACATTCTCAGAGGAAAGAAAACAAAGAGAATTAGTCTCTAGCTTACCTTTCCTAAAAGGATGGATAAAGGAAGTTCTAAAAAAGAAAGGAAGTGATAAAAGAAGGAATCTTGGGACATCAGAGAGAAAGAAAAAATATTATAAAATAAAAACAGAAAAATGTGATGAATTTTTCTTTTCCTCTTGAGTTTTCTAAATTATGTTTGATAGTTAAAGTGAAAATTTTAGCACTGTTATAATGTATGTGGAGGAACTATCTAAGACCAGTATATTAGAAATGGGTGAGGACAAAGTGACAAAAAGGGAAATACAGGTTCTGTTCTTCACTCAAACTGACACAGCCACTCTGGAAAATAGTCTGACAGTTTCTTGAAAATTGAAACACACATTTACCATACAATTAGCCATTGTGCTCCTAGGCATTTATTACAGAGACATGAAAATTTAATGTTTACACACAAAAAAAGTACATGACTGTTCATGGCAACTTCATTTATAACAGCCCAAAATTAGGAACACAGTCCCATAAGTGAATGGTTAAACTGTGATATACACACCAGGGAATGCTACTCAGCAATAAAAAGAAGAAATGAATGGTACACAATAATTTGGATGGATCTCAAAGGCATTACACTGAGTGAGAAATCAGTCTCAAAAAACTGCATATGATATGATTTCATTCAGTTGATAAAATTTTTGAAATGATAAAATTGTAGAGATGGGGAAAAACTAGTGGTTGCCATAGTTAAGGTTGTTGTGTGGTGGTGGTGGAAAGGCGTGGGTGCGACTATAAATGGGCTGCATGAGGGAGGTCTTTGTGGGACTGGAATGGCTCTGTGCCTTGATTTCATGGTGGTCTCATGAATCCACACATGTGATAGAGCTCTCACTGCACAGACACATGCATGGGCGCGCGTGTACACACACACACACACTCTACCAGAGTCACTTTCCTGGTTTTGATTTTTTACCATAGTCATGTAAGATGTAACCATCGGGAGAACCTGAGTGAAGGGTACATGGGCCTCTCTGTAATTTTGAAACTTCCTGTCAAATATGATTATTTCAAAATTAAAAGTTAAAAGATGTTAAGTCTTTCTGACAGAAGAAAGGAATATGATGCGACCATGATGCTCTAAAAAGTCAATCAGCACCAGTCTAGTAGAGATCGCAAATGTGGGTTTGATGTTCATCTTAATAGCAAAAGGAAAGTTCTAATTACTATGCAGTTTGAGAGAGAACAGATTAGACAAAAATTAAGCTACTATGATAAAATACAAGCCTGCACTATAATTCCAATAAGTTACACAAAACATATGATAGTCATCATATATCTTTTGTGTTCCTTGAAGCAGAGTTATGATTTTTCATACGATCCTTTACTTTTAAAAAGTCAACAAATGAACCTTTAACAAGACACTGAGCTCCCTGCAATAGTTCATGATTCCTTAATCATTTTGCATCTTTTCTTCTGTGTTTTCTTTTCAACATGACCCAATTTTGCAAAAAAAGAAAAATGTAAAAAATCTTTGCACAGTTATGACTATTGTACCAATTATGCTTGGGCTATCTTTTCATATCAAGTTTCTTGGGCTGTAAACTGTGAGTTCATAACACTGAAGTTACTCTAAAGGGTTGGTTCTCTTTAATGTGTCTTGAGTCATATTCACTCTAATCCCAACTCAGGTGATTTATTTTTCCCTGTCTCTGAACACTATTCCCAAATGTTTCAGAAAAAATGAACTTTTATGGTAAATCCTTTGTGAAGAGATTGCTTTAGATATTTTAACCTTGCAAATTAAAATCAACAAAGTGATAGCAAAAGTGTATTTGCTTATCCAAAAAAGTAGTCTGTAAAATGGCTTTGTAAATTACAGAGGCAAACAATTTTTGCAATGGCATTTAATTAGTTGGACACACTAATATAGAAACTTGTAATGGGAAAACTTATACAATATTGAAAAAGGAATTTTTAATAGGAAAATGCTCAACTTTCCTTATGGCAATAGAAGAGGAAGTGGGGTAGAATGTACAGCAGCCTGCAGACTTGTTATCCAAAAGAACCTAGAAGCATGAAAGACACTTTCCACAAATAGTTGGAAACTCATCATGCTTAAGAGATATCTGATGATTGGAGAAGGATACAATGTTGATGACAGTTTCTGGGTGTTTGAGGAGTGAGACTCTGAGAGTTTTGCAAATCTTTAGAATATGTTTTTTTTTGAAAGCAACATGGCTGTGAAGCTGACCTCATAGGTCTCCAGAGTGGGGGCAAGCTCACACCTAATTCTGGAACATTGATCACTGGAAAGTAGCTCCAAGGGTCTTTTCAGATCTCCTCTAAGATTGAGAACTGCAGTGATTCCTCCTGAAGGTTGGAAATATCTTGCAGTGTTTTATTGCCTGATTGCTCTGTTTGGAGTCTACCCCAGTAAATTCGACAGAGACATCAGCTACATGAAGAATGCGTGGCTTGTTGAAGAGGATGAATCTTTTGGAAAACAACAGCCCAGCGTTCTTGTCTTTCTCTGATGCGAGGGATGGAAACAAGGTTGGTTTAATTCTAGAATGTGATGTGAGCTCTCACAGGCCACCTGAAGGAAACCTAATATGCCCTTTCTATGACATGAACACCCAAGATCTGAGAGGTGTCAAGATCGGGTTACATGGCTGGCCTTAAAAACCTCAAATTTGTGAAACAATATCACATAAAACATAAGCTGGAAAGAATGACTGCAAAATGTTGTGTGACCAGAATACACTCAGTGGGAAAGACGTTTTTGATATAGAAAGGAAGCAAGGTTTTTGATCTTGAATATTTCCCATGACTTAAAGGCAAATTTAACTTTCTAATTAAGTCTAAATTATTATTAAGGCGACATAGTTTAGAATATGTTTATATTCAAATTGGCAGTAAGAGGTAGGATGGAGGGAATGGAAAATACCATACTAGACAGGATGAAATTAAGACAAAGTTTTTGTGCTTTCTGAACTTATAACCTAAGGAAGAGACAGGAGAATATTTTTTTATATTCCCATGACTTATTAGTTTGTAACTGAAAATTTGTACCTTTTTATCATCTTCACATGTTTCACCCACCCTCTACCTTGTGTCTTAGGCAACCACCAATCTATTCTCTACATTCATGAGCTCTTTTTGTTTGTTTTAGGGTCTACATATAAGTGACATAATATATTTGTCTTTTTCTGTCTGATTTCACTTAGCATAATACCCTTGAGAAAAAAGAAATTTGAAAAATCTAGAAAAGAAGATTAAAATAAGTTGTTCCCATGACCTCCAAACAACCATAGTTAATATTTGATTATAGATGGTATTTCCTTCTCATTCTTTCCCTAACCACACAGTATTTTTTGAGTCCATCCTGTCCTTTGGGACAATAATAGACATTTGTCTTTCCCCACTGTCATGGTTAGTCTCACTTGTCAGCTTGACTGGGCCACGGGCTGCCCAGATATTTAGTTGAACATAATTCTGGGTATTTCTGTAAAGGTATTTCTGGATGAGACTAAGATTTAAATTGGTTCGACTTAGTAAAGAAGATGGTTCTACTATGGGTGGGCCTCGTCCAATCAGTCAAAGGCCTGAATGGAAAAAAAAGGGTGACTCTCCCAGGAGCAAAAGGAAACTCCTGTCTGATGGCCTTTAAACTGTGACCTTGGTTTTCTCTTGCCTTTGGATTTGAACTGAAAACTGGGCTTGCTTTGGTCTCAAGCCTGTTCTTCTGTGGACTGGAACTTACAACATCAACTCCCCTGGGTCTCCAGTGTGCTAACTTCAGATCTGGGGACTTGGCAGCCTCTTGTGTGAGGCAATTTCTTGTAAGTAAGTAAGTAGGTAAGTAAGTAAGTAAGTAAGTAAGTAAGTAAGTAAGTAAGTAAGTAAGTGAGTAAGTCTCCTGTTGGTTCCTTTTCTCTGGAAAACAGTGACCAATACACATGGGTAATAAATAAGTTGCCCTCAGCCCAAAGAGAGGTTTGGCTTTGTCCCCCAGGCCTGGAGGTCACCTCTAAGCCCTTGGGGTTTCCCTGTGATAGGGGGTGTCTTTGTGACTCACAGTTAGCCCTCGGATAAATTATGCTAATGAGATGCCTCAGGATGGGGGCTGGTCACACCAGAAAGACCAACTATGTGAATCCAGGCCCATCTCTGGGGAGGAAGAGGGCTGAAGATTGAGTTCAACCACACGGGCAACGATTCACTCCGTCACGTCTCTAGAATCACTCTGGACACTGAGGCTGGGCTGAGCGCCCCTGGTTTGTGACCTGCATCAACGTGCTAGGACGGTGATGTGTCCTGAGGACATGCAATCTTCACTTGGGGGACCCTCCCACCTCACCCTATGTACCTGTGACTGGTCATGATTTGCATTCATCGTTACGATAAAACCGTGATCATCATTATAGCACTTCCCTGAGTTCTGTGCGTTCTAACAAATTATGGAATACGAGGGTGCTTGTGAAGACCCCTGAATTTGCAGCCAGTCGGTCTGAAGTCTGGGTGGTCTGGCACCTGAAGCGAGAGCAGGCTTGTGGAAAGTGGTCCCTTAGATTGTGCAGTCTGGCTAAACTGCCTTGTACCCCCTCTCACTGCAGCAATTTTACTGCCTGACCCCATCCACTGACTTACATACTTAGGCAAAGATCTGCTCTGGCACTTGCATTGGGGTAGAATAGACTCACTTTCTTCTTTATTCTCATCATACTGTGAGGGGACAGGCCTGGGTAGAGTCATGTCAGGTTTATAAATGCACAGAAGAAAGAAGAGACTTAGCCAAGGTCATGCAGAAGGTGGGAGAGAACCAAAGGTCTGCACTTGGGGTGCCAGAGCCATTCTGCACCTGAAGGAAAGCTGCAGTGCTGGCCGAGAATCCCATCTGAAACGCTGGCAACTAGTGTTTTCTGTTTTACGTACTGAATTTAGAAATTGTTTTTGTTCTCAGCTGTTGAAGTCTGCTGTACCTTTACAATGGGGGAAACTACCAGAGAACCCTCATCTGGGAGGAACAATACCCTTCCACGACTGGCCTCTACAGTACCTGACACATTATGTAATAATTTTCATTGTCCTCAATTGTCTAAGAATAAAAACATTTTATTCTGAAAGTAAGGCAGCTACACTATAATCTGATCTTTTGATGAAGCAAAGAAAAGCTGATTTATTTTTAGATAATGAACTTGCTGATAAGTCTTAATTTGGATCTAGTGTATTTAACTGCCTGAGGCAGTTCAGCAAGTTCCCCCATTCTCTGTGTGTACATGTGTATTGACATGTCACCCCATGGGGACACGGCCCTTTTGGGACTAATCCACACACAGGCTGCTATTGATTCTTCACAAAAAAGAAAAATAAAGTCAAAGCATTTTCTTTGATTCAAAACTCTTCCTTCCCTCCCATGACGATTTCTAAAGTCTTCCTTTTTGCTTGTTTCTAGGCTGCAAGCAAATAGATTTTAAAATATGAATCTCAATGTTTTGCTGTCCTAGAGAGGATTTAGAAATTAAGTGTGAGTGCTCAGAATAAAGGTCTCCAGAAGTCCTTCTGCTGGGAAGGCTTTGTCCCCTCCATCCATGTGAAAACTGTTTTCTTTCTGGAGAGTGGCTGAAAAGCAGAATGAACACAATTATATCTTCATGTCTGTGGAGATATCTTTAAATAAAAAGAGAGACCCAGAGAAAAGGTGAAGGCATTGGATGAGTGTGGGTCGTGGGATGTTTAGTGTGGAAACACCTGCTCTGGGATGTTGTTTGTGGCTTCATAGTAGGAAGGGAACAAGGCCTTGGCTGACGTGGGGGTAGAGGTGGAGTGGAGCCTTTACTCTGACCTGGCTGCAGTGTTTGTTTCAGAGCATCTCGTTATCAGCCCCTTCGGATGAACTGACCAGCCGGCTTCCATCAAGCGTCTGTGAGCGCCAAGTTCTAGAGGAGATCCACGCGAAACGCAGAGCACGCCCAGGCACGCAGGTGTGAGAATGAAACTGCCTAGATTCCAAGGAGGAAGCACTGTCCTTAGCTGTGAGAGAGGACAGAAGGCAGGAGGAATATTTGCTCCGCAGATGTCCACATCCTAATCCCTGGAACCCATGAATACATGAATGACTTCACAGATGGGATGACAGTCAGGAACCTTGAGGTGGGGAGATTATCTGGGATCATCTGGGTGGGACTCAATCAACCACACGGATCTTGAAAAGTGGAGGACTCTCCCGGCGGGGGTCAGTGGGAGATGTGAACATGGGAGGAAGGTGCCATATTGCAGACTATGAGGATCGAGGAGGGGCCAGGAAGCAAGGTATGTGGCACCTTTAGAAGCTGGAAAAAGTCAAGAAGCGATTGCTCTCCAGAGTCTCCGGAAGGAATACAGCCCTGCTGACACCTTGACTTTGGCTTAGAGAGACTTCTAGCTGCAGGATGGTAGCCTAGCACATTTGTGTTGTACCGTGCCACTAAGTCTCTGGTAATCTGTTATGACAACAATAGAAAACTGTGATTGTGGTGTTGGAGGTTTGAGGAGAGAGAGGCCAATATGAAGTTTCTATCCAGGTCCATGGCTACCAAGTGTGCTCCTGGGCCCAGCTGCATCATCACCATGTGAGAGCTTGTTAGAAATGAGGAACCCCGGTGCCCACACCAAACAAACGAGGTCAGAACGAGCATTTACAAGTATCTCCAGTGACTACCTTCTTAAAGTAGGGACTGTGTAGATAGAGACATGTAGGACCTATGAGAAGCTCTGAGCACCCATGAGGTAAGTGGCTGTGAATTTAAGGACAGCTTCAAGTTTCACCAACCTGTTCAGCCTCACGGTTGAGGTTGTGGACATGATGGAGAACGGGATTAAGTAGGGTTATAGTTTAGTCAATCAAATATTATGATAGGAGGGGGTGGAGGGTTAAGGGATGTATAAAAGAACTTTATAATAAAAAGACCTTGGAAAATAATTTTATAGTTCTGCATTTTACATTTAGGTCTCTGATCCACTCTGAGCTACTTTTTGTGAAAGCTGTAAGGTCTGCGTCTAGATTCATTTTTTCGCATGTGGACGTCCAGTTGTTCCAGCGAAAAGGCTATTTTTGTTCCACGGTATTGCCTTTGCTCCTTTAGCAAAGATTAGTCAACTTATGTGGGTCTATTCTGTTCCATTGATCTGTTTGTCTGTTCTTTTAGCAATACTGCACTGTCTTGATTACTGTTGTTTTATAGCAAGTCTTGAAGTCTGGTTGTGTCAGTTCTCCAACTTTGCTCTTCTTCTTCAATATGCTGTTGGCTATTCTGGGTCTTTTGTCTCTCCGTATGAATTTCACAATCAGTTTGCCAATATCCACAAAACAACTGTTGGATTGTGATTGGGGTTGCACTGAATCTATCAGTCATGTTGGAAAGAACTGAAATCTTAACAATATTGGACCTTCTTATCCATGGACATGGAATATCTCTCCAATTATTTAGTCCGACTTTGTTCACTAGAGTTTTGTAGTTTTCTCCATATACGTTTGTACATATCTTGTTAGATTTATACCTAAGTATTTCACTTTGAAGAATACTAATGTAAATGGCATTATGTTTTTAATTTCAAATTCCATTTGTTTATTGCCAATTGAATTTTGTATTTTACCTTTGTATCTTTCAGCCTTGCTATAATTGGCTATTAGTTCCAGGAATGGTTTTGACAATTCTTTTAGATTTTTCTATATAGATGATCAGATCATCTGCAAATAAAGACAGCCTTATTTCTTCTTTCCCAAGCTGTATACCTTTATTTCCTTTTCTTGTTTGGTTGTATTAGCTAAAACTTCCCTTGGATGTTGAAAAAAAAAATAGTAAAAGGGGACTTTTTTGCCTGTTCGTGATCTTAGTGGGAAAGTTTTGAGTTTTTTCTATTAAATATTATGTTAGCTGCAGGTCTTTCATAGATAGCCTTTATGAAATTGAGAAAGTTCCCCTCTATTTCTAGTTTACTGAGAGTCTTTTTTTTATATCACAAATGGATTTTGGATTTTGTCAAAAGCTTTCTTTGTGTCTATTGATAAGAACATGTGATTTTTCTGTTTTAGCCTGTTAATACAGTGGATTACATTAATTGATTTTTGAAAGTTAAACTAACAGCCTTGTATACCTGGGATAGATCACATTTGGTCATGGTGTAAAATTCTTTTTATACTTTTTTGGATTCAATTTGCTAATATTTTTTTTTTGAGGATTTTTGCACCTATGTCCATAAGAAATATTATTCTGTACTTTGCTTTTCCAGTAATGTCTTCTCCTGGATTTGGTATTAGGGTAATGCTGGCTTAGAATGATTTAGGAAGTATTCCCTCCACTTTCATCCTTGAAAGAGATTGTAGAATCGGTATAATTTCTTTCTCAAAGGTTTGGTAGACTTCACTAGTCAACCCATTTGGGTTTTGTGCTTTCTGTTTTGAAATGTTATTAATTGTTGATTTAATTTCTTTAATAGATATAGGTTTTTCAGATTGTCTACTTCTTTTGTGAGTTTTGGCAAACTGTGTCTTTCAGGGAATTGGTCCATTTCATCTAGATTATCAAATTTGTGGGTATAGTGTTGTCATGTTGTTCCTTTATGATCCTTTTAGTGTCCTTGGGATCTGTAGTGATGTCTTATCTTCTGTTTTTGATATTAGAATTTGCCTCCCTTTAAAAAAATATTTTATAAAACACTCTCCAACTTGCAGAAAAGTTGCAAATTATGGTACAAAATATTTTTTCTCCACTGAACCATTTCAAAATAAATTGCCAACTTATTGCCCTTCTCCCAAATATTCTAATGTACGTGTACATTTCCAATAAACAAAGGTATTCTCTTACGTAACCACAATCCAACTATTAATATCAGGAAATTAACACTGATATTTACTACCATCTCATCCTTGGGCCCCATTCAAATATTGTAATTTCTCCCAATAATGTCCTTTGTTTCAAAAAGATCTGAATAAGCACGCTGTACATTTAGTTGTCAGGTCTCTTTAGTTTTCCTCAGTCTGGGGCATTCGTAGGGCTTCTTTGGGCTCTCATGGAAAGTCATTTTTGAAGATTTTAGACTAGTTACTTAGGGGCAAAATGTTCTTTACTTTGGATTGTCTGACATTTCCTTATGAACACATTTAGGCTATGCGTTATTATAGTGAATATCACAGAATAGGTGCTATGTCTAATCATTGCATCACCCAGCAGGAGTCACTTTTAAGTAATTTCATTGCTGGTAATGGTCATTTTAATCACATCTTCCAGGCTTATACTTTGTACATTACTCTTTTTTCCTTCTTAATTAGTATTTTGTGTGTACAAACTTTAAAGTTGTGTAAGTATCCTCATTAAACTTCTCATTTACATATTCATTCATTCATTCATTCATTTGTATCTGTGTGAACTCATGGTACAATGGTTTAATGGAATATAATCTGTTACTATCATTATTTATTTTGATGCTTAAATTGTCTCAAGTTTGGCCAGAGGAAGCCCCTGCAAACTGGCTCCCATGTCCCTTTGACAACATTCTTTGTGAAGTTTCCTCCTTTCTGACATGACACAATATTTCAGGCTACTCTGGTACCTTCCCTGCCCAGCCTTGAGATCAGCCATTTCTACACAAAGCCCTGGTTTCTTTTTCCTTTAAGAGGTGCCTCCTTTATTCTGAAAGTTGAGGTGCCAGCTCCAGTCAAAGTCAGCTAGAGAGAGGCAGGAGGCTCTTTCCTCACTTCTCAGGAGGAGGCTGCTGTATTGTCACTTCTGTGAGCCTGCTTGGCCTTTGAGCTTCAGTGAGCCTTTCCTGGGTCCATGAGCAGTTGCTCTCTCTTCCTGAGCCAAGGTCCATGCCAGTGACCGAAGCCCTGCAGCACTGCAGAGTTCTTTTTTTTTTTTTTTTTTTGACTTTTTAAAAACCTGCTTATCTCTTCTGCTTCAAATTAATCCCCAAATGTTGCTTTATCAAAACCATTTGTTGTTGCAGCGGCTGTTGATTACAGATGTACATCATTTCTCCCCCAGCCTTTTTAAAGGGCCAATCACTATGGTAACCATATTGAGGAAAATCGCTTTGTCTCCTTAAAATACCCTTCAGAAAAAGGTCATTTGGTATTAACATTTTCCAACTGAAACTGGCAATGTAAGCAGTGTGAAGAACATTGTCACCACACACAGTTCTTCTGTGTGTCTATGTTTTTAATCATATAATTTCAAGAAACTCTCAAAATAGGACTAAACGTTGAGAATAGAAAGAGTTCTAATGCTATAACATATGTGTCTGTGTATTTTTAAATTTGAAAAATATGTATTTATTTTGGTTCTCATGGTTGCAGGGCACACTTTACTGGCTTTTGATAATGACACTTTGCAGTTTCCTTAATCCCAGTGTGGGTTGGTATCCTGCTCTTGTCAGACCTGGAGGGTCCCTGGAGCAAATGGAAAGATGACCCTGCAGAGGGGCTGCTAGAGGTGCTGACTTCCACAGAGCTGAGCCAAGTGAGGGTAGGCAGACCAGCTCACTTTGGTTATTATAATAGAGCCCGTGGTGGGTTAGACAACAGAATGTATTTTTGTTTTCGTTTTCCATTTAACCTCAAGATTTTTATATAATATTTCATTGGTTTGGGGGTTTTGTTTCTCAAAATAAAAATTGTTTAAGCTGTGTTCCGATTGCTCAGACCTTTCACTCTTCAATTTTCTAGGGAAAAAAACAGAAGCATGGAGTTGCCTGAGTCTCAGAGCTAATTTCTATCCAGACGGTGTTGGAAGTTGCACCTCTACTCCTGCGCTGCTTTTTCTCAAGAATCACATTTATACACAAGCATAATTTAACAGGTAAGTAGTCCTATGTGGTTTGCAATGAGAAACGGCGGTCCCCTGTCCTTTTAACTCTCACCTCTGATCCTGCTCCCCAGAGGCGGCCACGGCTAATTGTTTCAGTGGTGACTTCTGGTACTTGTCTCCAAATTTCTAGATAATCTCCATGAATAGGTACTCAGATCTACTTAAGTAGCTGTTTCACTAGTGTTTACCTTGTGCCAGGCACTCTTCGAAGTGTTTTACGTATTCCAACTATTAATTCTCTCAATAACCTAATTAGGTAGGTACTGTCATCAGACTTATGAGAAAATTTAGGTACGAATAGGTTTAAATAGGTGGCCCAAACACAATGAGTAAGAGGCGGAGATGGGATTTGAAACTTGACATTCTAGAGCCAATGTTCCTAATTAATTAGTTTTGTATATTATGTATTGACTTACATCATGGAGGTCAAGATCACTCTCACATGCTCCATTCTCATAACTTTCCTTAATTTTTTCCTATCTAGGACTCTCATTGGTACACTTTTGTGGACTCTTTCTATCTCTCTATCATTCTGTCTCTGACTGTCTGTCTCTGTTTCTTTGTATCTCTCACACTCACACGTGCACACACAATTCTTGAATCATTTGAAAGTACTTCGGTGTGTTTCTCCTAGGAACAATGATATTTTCCAACCTGACAGTGCTGTTCTCATCTCCAACAAATCATAGACTCTCCATATTCCAATTTACCTAGTTGTCTCCAAAATGTCATTTACAAATTTTTCAATCTAGGTATAATTAAAGATCACACATTACAGTTCTTTATAATGTCTCTTTAACTTCCTCTAATCTAGAATAGTATCCGTGGCCCCTCCCTGCCCCTTTCAAGCCATTAACACCATGGAGTCCACGTGAGCTGTCTTGATTGATGTCCACAATATGAATTATCTGGTTGTATCCTCATGATTTGATTCAGGTCAGACGTGACAAGACTGCTACATAGGCGATGCTGTGTATTTTCTGTTTCATTGCATCAGGAGTGTATTATAATTTGTTAAATGTAACTTTATTTAAGACGACTATCAGATTTCACTAGCATAAGAACATTTTCCTTTTTGCAACTGGTAAGAAATCTGTGAGCTGATAAATTGAAGCTCTATGAATATTCTGTTCCCCAATAACCTTTTACCCAGTGATTTTTGCTTATATCAATTATGGTTAAAAAATGGTGATATTCTAATTCTATCATTCCTCTCATATTAATTGTCTTTCTTTGGTAAAGAATAACTTTATCTCTCTACTCTTTTAAAAATAATTTACTACAAACTCAATTATTCTTTTTAATTTAATGTATTACAACCCATTACTATCATTATTCTTTCTGATCAAATTGTTTCAAGTTTGGCCAGTAGAAGCCTCTTCAGTCATGTTCTTGTGTCTCTTAGACACACCATATTTATCTCAAAATGCTTCTCTGCTTTCTAACATAAAAGATGGTCCAAACTCAGGTTTCACTTTCTCTGCATAAGGCCTGAAGTGAGCTAATTTTCTAAGGAGACTTGGTTATTTTTCATGGGGAGTGGTTTTATAAACAAAGATCTAGATACTAGGTGTGCTAACTGTACCGCATATCTGCTATCAGTGCCTTTCCATTCTAGCTGCCCTTGCAGCATATATCTTTTCTCTTCTGTTGCGGTGAATTTAAGGTCGAGGAGCATAGATAAAGGATGCTGCACTGCTGTCAAGTTTTTCTTATTTTATATGTTTTGTCTTGCTCCTCAACCCTTCTCCCCCCGTTTTCTGGACTGTCTTTTTAAGATGTTTAATTTGAAGGGTTGTCATTTGTTGTTACAAAAAATGCTTCCTGCCTGGAAAATTTGGACCTTTCTCAATGAAAGCAAAAATGAGTTAATAGAATTATTTTTCAAGATGTGTGTAAGTGTGTGTGTGTGTGTGTGTGTGTGTGTGTGTGAGAGAGAGAGAGAGAGAGAGACAGACAGACAGACAGACAGACTTGGGTGGAGGAAGCAGAAGAGAGGATGACAGAATAAGGGCCCAAATAGAGGAAGACCTGATGAACAAGTTCACAAAATGCCAAAAACAAGGCTCTGGCTGGGATGCTAATTTGCTCTGATGTGTGCGTGTCAGTGATAGCAGGTTGTGCCCATGACATTCTGACACAGTCTCTCAGGAAAGAGAAGGACTTAAAGGATGCCCATGTAATTGGAAAGCCAGCTGAGATCTAAAGCAGCTGAGGACAAGGATGCACCCTTTCTCTGCACAATGGCATTGGTTGAAGGTTGTATATAAGGTGGCCTTATTAAAGTGACAAGGCAATTTAATTCTTTTGTGCACAATGATTCTACTTCATTGATTTACAATGGGAAGGATATAATTTTGCTAGTGTTGGCAAAAAGCTCAAATGTCAGCCTTTTCAAATTGCCATACTTGCCTTGTTCAGGATGAATAATGAATAAGTCACCTTTTGTCTACAGTTAAATATTCTTGAATAAATACAAAGAACATAAAAGACATAAATGATTGCCTGATTTATATTTAAAATAAAGATCAACATTGTGATAAATGGTTGAAAATGCTGTGTGTGCAGCAATATGACTCTCCTGATAATTACATTATCAATGAGGGTGCAGCTCAGGTGTAGACTGTCATTGGGGTACACACCCACTTACCTGGGAAACCCTGTCAAGCAGAGGGCCTGAGGTGCTTCACGAAGGGGAGCTTGGGCCCTCATAGAAGAGCGGGGTCTGCTCGGATTCTCCCATGCCCAAAGCCAGTGAAAGGCAGGGGAGCCATGAACCTGAGGCCCTTTGACATTAGTTAGGGAGGAGCCTTGGCAGAGGCTGATTCACTCTGGGCCCTGGATGGCTTTCCCTTTGTCACCTTTAAAAGGGAATTTGTAAGAAACGTTAGAGAAATGTAGGAAAACAGATTATTCTTAAAATCAGCAAAACCTTAGTTCAATAGCTCTGGAATATCCATACAATTGAATTCTATGCAGCTGTTGGGAATGAGCAAGGTAAGGATAACCTTTCATAAAGAGCAAATATATCTACATTACTCTCAAATGAATGAAACAAGTTTTACTTCAACAGGAACAATAAGATCTTATTTTTTTTAAAGTCTATATTTATTATGTATATGTGTATACATTAGTCAGGAGACGAATTTTCTCTAGTTTTCTGGAGAAACAGAACCAGTAAAATGAGTGTGAGTGTGTGTGTGTGTGTGTGTGTGTGTGTGTGTGTGTGTGTGTGTGTATTTGTCCAAAGATACAATTGAGAGAGAGAGAAAGATGGACTGACTGTGGAGATGAGGCAGGTCTGAGGTTTTGGGGGCAGGCTGGCAGACTGGAAACGCAGGGAAGAGCTGGTGCTGTAGTTCACCTCCAAAATCCATCTGGAGGCAGAATTCCTTCTTCTTGGGAAGACCTCAGTTTTTTTCTTTTAAGACCTTCAGCTGATTGGTGGAAGTCCACCCACATCATGGAGGGTGATCTGCTTTACACAAAGTCTGCTGATTTTAATATTAATCACATCTAAAACAATACCTTCATAGGTACCTCCAGACTGATTGACTTTTGACCAAACATCTTGACACTATGGCCTGGTCTAGTTGACACAAAATTAACCATCACAATAATCTATGTGTAGTATATAATAATATATGCATAGAAAAAAGTTGAGAGAAAATACATCAAAATGTACCAGTGTTTGTCTCTGTGTTTTTTTCCCTATACATTTGCATTTTCTAATTGTTTTTGCAACGAATGTATTTTATTTTACAATGAGAAATAAAATAACACAATATACATGTTAAAAAAAATCTTGAGTCCTAAATCTACTGTGTGAAATCCACTCGACTCTTGGTATTTCCAGGATCATGTTCAACAGTGATTTGAGTGCTTGCCAACAGGGAGCTCCTCCTCTTGCCAACAGGGAGCTCCTCCTCTCCCCCGATATTTCTGTTGGAGACATCAGCCCGGAGGAACTGAAAGGTTCACAGGAGGTGCTGAAAAGGAAGGCAGATCTGTGTTCTAGTCTTAACATTGCCTCTGAGCCGCCGTGTGTCCCTGGGCAAATCATTAACTCTCTGGGCATCCATGCCCTCACACGTCAACGACAGGCTGAGACTACACCTGTAGTTCTTACTGGAGGGGGCACCTTTGGGAGTCTTAATGATTGTGGGGTGAGGCAAATGGCACATAGTGGGTTGAATTCAGCGGTGCCAGACCTCTGATAGTGCGTAGAGCAGTGTCAAAAGACAGATTTGTTCTGCATCCTACACGGCTTTAGAATATCTTGCCAGACATTCACGTAGGTGAGGAACAGTCAGTAGTCAGCTGAACCCAAGCTGAACCCCACCTTACACATGCACATAAGGGACTTCTGCTGTTTTTAACAGACACTTATTTTTTTTTTCTAAGAATGCAGCTAGAGTCGAAACTGAGGAGTTGTTGCGTTTGTTTAGTGTTTTCCAGGAGTCATTCATCACTCTGCGACATCGACATCGGCGGAGCAGAGAGCTGCCCGCACGGCTGCCAGCGCGTCCGCACTGATTGAGGCGCCTGGGTCGGGTGCACCTGTATCTTACTGTGATTCCTTTCATCTCTTACTTATATTACAGTTACGGTACTATTTGTTTTTGAAATTACAGCTGTAGGAAGACACTATATTTATAACTTTTATTTCAAGACAGTAAGAGGCCATTACCAAACATCATCACTAAGAAAAAGGGCGTTCGGTCAGGTGGGTGGAGTACCCTGCTGGAGGGTGTTCCATGTGTAAAACATTCGAATCCTACGGTTCACCTGGAAACACTTACACACTTGCCTCTCGTTTTATTAGGAGAAAATGTGTATTTGACTCTTCTGTCCAAATTTGGAGAATCCAGGGAGAGGGTCCCCGATGGCTCTGGGTCTCCTTCTCCCCATCTGTGCTTCCGGCCCCATTACCTGCTGGCACGTTGAAATAGACTTCTGACCGAGTCTCCATTTCTTCTGCTGCTGCCTTACCCCGCCCCCTGCCCCCACTACCACCATGGTAGATGGACACATCTCTCTCAAATGCAAAGCGGATCACATCCCATTCTGGCTCCAACCTTCAGTACTGTTCCCCTGATCTCAGGGTAAAGATCAGCTTGTTTAGTTAGGGACGATCGAGTTCTGACCCTGAGCTTGAGTTGGGTGTCCTACTTGACACTTGTCACTGCTTTTAGCTTTCCTTCATAGCATGGATCAAGGGTTGTGGGTACCTATCGCTACTTTTGACTGCTGATGCATCCCCCCACCATAGCCATCTCTCTGTTAGGCTTGCATTCGGTCCCCACATCTAGCCCAGGGCCTGTCTTCACAAAGTCTATTTACAGACGAATGAAATGGGCCCAGGAATCCAAAATGCTACTTTTTGTTTCTCTTTCAGCCATAATGCCCCTCACTTAGGGGCTTGAAGGGATTCCACCTCACTCTTGTCCCTCTGTTTAAGCCACCATGACCTGAAGGGACTGCCCCTCCCTGCTTCCTAAATCTTCTCTATCCACTGTTCTAACATTGCAGACAGAGATGCCATATGCATCCTCTGCTTTGTGAAGAGATCCTTTCATTTTTACACTTAGATGTGTGTGAGAAAGAGGATGTGTGTGGGGAGTGTGTGAGTACATGTGTATGTGAATGTGTATGTATGAGTGACTATTAATATCTGTGTATATGTGTACATGTGTGAGTTCATATGTGTATGTGCGTGAATGTGTACGTGAATGTGCACGAGCATAAGTGTGTGTTAGGGAAGCAGAATACAGGAGTGTGAAGGAACCACCAACACTCAGGGACAGGCCTGGCCCATGTAGGAGCACCAGAATGCAGGATGCAGAGACAGATGACTTGGACCTGGAGAGGAAATCCGTGGCACTTGGTGACCAGCAGAGAGTTGGAGGAGGGGGTGAGAGGGAAGTGGGGAGAACTGCTGTGAGCTGGATGACCCAGCAGCCCTGCACTGCTCACTGGATTCCATCTCTTCTTACCTGGTAAAGAGGAGCTATTCTGCTTTGAAGGGAAGTTTTTCTTAATAAAAGGCCTGGGTTTTCTTTCAAGAAGCAAAGCAAACTGGGCAAGGCCTGACTGACGTCTGCTGGTGCTGGTGTTTCTGACCCTCTCCCCAGGCCTGGAGTGGATGGAGTCTTGGCCCAGACTGTGAACACCCTCAACCGGAGTGCCCGATTTTGAATGAGGAAGCGAGCAGAGGAGGCGTGTGGTGAAGACGATGTCTAGTTCTCATTTCCAAAGAAGGTGTGGGGGAGTGACCAGGAAGAAAAAAAGCAGGACATCCAATGTCCAAGGTTCCGCTTATGCCACATTTTCGTAGACGTGAACCCACGTGGCACTGGTCTCTTGTCTTCTGCCTTTTCCTGGCACTGTTACGGATCAGCATGTTGTGAGTGGAGCTCTACGATGTATTCCTCGAAGAGCTAGAGATGTGTGGGCCGAGACTGGCACAGGCGGGTATGGAAGGCCTGTGCGACTGGTCCCGGGGGCCTGAGAAGCATGTGTTCTCTCTGTTGGAGGAATCCCAGGTAAGATGGGGGCAGCTCAGCCCCTGGGAAAAGGACAGGTGGCCACTTGGGAATTCTGGAGGGCTGCTTCAGGATCCCCAGCTCCTCAGAGCCGCTGAGGAAGCGGATGTGACCCAGGGCCACTGCGCTTCGTGGATACCTTATAAGGACCCCATTCTAGTACAGAAAAGGGGGTGGCACTTTAGCTCCCCTGGAGACAAGCAGAGAAAATAGCTACTAAAACAGCTTCCATGGCAGTCCTGAAGTGAGTTCCCTGTCGTGGCCAGAGCACAAGGTCAGCCTCCGGCCACACAACAGGGTCAGCCTTGGGGCCTCACAGGCAGGGAAGGCAGCTCAGCTCTTAAGGGGACAATGGGGGACAGCTGCCCAGGCCCCAGTAAAGACTCCCTCCATCTCTGAGGGACAGTGCCTCCTAGGCAGCTCCATGGGTACAGGGCAGCTGCTTTGCAGTGAGGTAGGAACATGTCAGCCCCCAGTTCAATAGCCCCAGGCTGCAGGTACAGGGAGAAGCCTTTTCTTGTCTGCTTCCTCCCTTGTCGTATTATATTTAGGACAATGGTGTGGCAAAACCAGGGAAGCAGTTTAATGTTCCTATAGTAATGTAATTGACTGGCTCCTTGCTGATAGATAGCATTGCCCAGGAAGGACAAGGTTCCCAGTGAGCTCGTGGCCCCACACCATCCGCTGGGGACCCACAGGCAGGCCCTGACCCTTTGGATCCAGAAACCAGAGTATGCTTATCTGAGCTCTGCCACTATTCTTGGGAGGGATTCTGGAAATCATTTCAATCTTTTATTTATAAAATAATTCTGACCCAACTCATAGGGAGGCTTAAAATGTTGACACATAGATTTTTGTTCAAGAATGATTGCGTTGCTGCTGCAGTGTAGGGTACTATGGAGATGAATGCTTTATAAATGCAAATGAACAGTTTAAACTTTCCTTGGATACAAGGCCCTGCCTTGGCTGGTCCACGCTGACGAAAAGTGAGGAAGAGACTTTTTGGAGCCTCGCTCGTTCTGACGGTGGCCTAGTAACTACGGCTGCCTTCTGTGCTTCCCGCAGGAAGACAGAGAAAGAAGTGACAGGTGTCCATAGACAGATGGATGAGATGTCCCTGGAAAGACATTTTGCAGCTCCTAAAATCTGTATGAAATATAAGAGGATGCTTGGGTTAGGGTAGAGCTCTTAAACTTGAGATTACCTTGGGGCTCCAGCTGCTCAGCAGGTCTGAGGGGTGGGGGGGGCCCTGGACCCTGCATTTCTAAACGGGTCCCTCATGGTCCAGATGCCGCTGGTTCAGGCACCCACTGCTCTGGGGAAATGTTTGGGGCTGGGCTGAGGTCCTCTTTAGGAGAAGGTGTGAAATAGCAGATGTTTGTCAGGACGTGGGAGGAAAGGGCTCGGTCATTCCATGCACCGCCAGTCACGGAGCGTGGTCTGCACCAGACATACCGCACTCGCTCCTTCTCATCCTCAGAACAGTTGTTTGGGGAAGAGTTCGTGACACGTTTACAAAGGACTGAATTCCTAGAGCACAGAGCACGGCAGGAGGGGTGGGGTTGCCACTCAGCCCCACCCACCCTGTTTCTGTGTCCCCAAGCCTGGGGCAGGGTCTGACCTCATGGGGGGGTGACAGAGGCCAGGTTGTGGGAGGCTGCAGTGGGGCTTTTCCTCGTGTGCGGTGCTGCCTGGCACACGAATTGTTGTAAGAACGCCTGTGCTGAGTGCCTGGGCGTGACCCTGCTCACCCCGCATGGCCTCTGGGGACCTCCCCGGAGGGTTAGTGTCAGGACTGGGGCCAAGAGAAGTGGAGTGAGGGTTTTTCAGGGCAAATGCTGGAAGGTCAGAGGTGTCTGACGGCCAGAGAAGCTCCAAATTGCAATTCCTGTTTGACAGGACAGGCTTCCTGGAGCGTTCTGAGATGAGTCAAGGGGAAGACACATACTGTGTGAGGGTTATCTTCTGGCATGCTCTATCATATAGTGCTTCTTGTGCAAAGTCAGAAGAACCTTCTATAGCTTGGGGAGTTTGTGGTCTGGGGTTATTCCTCAGGTGGAAAATTTTCCAGGTCAGTGTTAACTACATGTTACCTAAGACTATACACATACAGATATGGATAGATACATATATACAAATATTAATATATAGACAAATAAGCAAATATCAATTTAACTAAATCATAATACATATCTGTTAAATTAAGTTTCTTTAGGTACCTGAGCCAATAAGTCTCCCTTTACCTTGTTTGTTTATTTGTTTGTTTTCTTTTGCTTGAGATATTTGATGAGATTTCAGTCATTTGCAAATGAAAGGTATAGAATTTTGGAAACTGATTAATCTAACAATCTCATCCTATAAATGAGGGCAATGAGGACAGCTGGTATTTTTGACAGCACATACTTGGTGAGGGCAGGGCTGAGATTCCTGATGAAGATGAGAAGTAACCCCGGTTCCAAAGCACCATTGTGAATAGACTGGTGGTTTGCAAATTGTGCTCCTAGGAAACCCTAAAGGAGATGGAGAGATGAGAGGAAACCCACAGCTCAAGTTGGAGGTCTGGGTGGCCCCTGCTTCAGAGCAGCTCAGCCGTCATGTAGTTTTTGTTTATTTACATTTCAGGGCAATATCTGTGTGAAAAATAGTGCCCTGGACACAAGCTTTCAAAAGTCTGCTCTCCGAGCTGGTTGGGATCAGGAACTGTGGTTCGTTCTCCTTTTTATCCTCTGTCCCTACCAAGGTATAGAAAGACGTGTAAAGTGAAAAATAAATGAACCTCTAATGTGAACCCTAGCCAGAAGTCCTGTAAAATCCATGGCTTCTGACCAAAACAAAACAAAACAAAACAAAACAAAACAAAACAAAACAGGCTATTCTTAATACACCATGAATTACGTTAATGAATGTATTGATTTTCAGAGGATTGGAACAAAATATGCTCTTAATTAACAGTTTTATTTCCCACCACTACCAAATAGTGTGCTTTTGTGACTAAGAGCTATAAGTAATAAGGGGTGACAGGAACCTAGAAAGATAAGCATGATAGACCTGCAGGGCGAGGGGCCTGAGGTACTCCCAGGAGAGCAGCTACGTCTGCTGCTAATAGCAGGGCCAGGGGGCCCTTTTCAAATCTCCACGTAGGCCCCCGATCTAAGTTCTTAGAGGAATGAATTTATTGGCTATAACAAAAGGAATATACACTCCTTATTCCTTCCCATTCCTACTCCTCATCCACTTGATTTCTCCTTTCCTGTTCTCCCTTTTGTTCATCATTTCATTGAATTTCGCTCATAGATTCAGTCCAGCTATGTTGTTACCAGTGGGTGCTCATTGAGTGAAAGCAGCTCAGGTTTTGTAAATTCCAGAGATGCACTGGAGGTTGTGTCTCAAAGGTGCCGGCTCACATCCTGAGCCGTGAATGGTGTGGCTCCAGCAAACCCTTATGCTCTTTCCATGTGTGCTGCTTTATCTTCTTTTAAAGCGATTCCTGGAAATCAATCACCAACCACAAAGCCCCCTCTCACTCCTACTCCTGAAGTCAGGAGAGCTTTGCCTTTCGGAAACTAAAGCGCGCGTGGCCCAGACACCCGCTGAGTGAAGGTGGCGGCCTCTGCTTCTGACCGTGCGTTAGAGCAACTCCTGGGATGGCAACCAGTGTTTGCTCAGTGGCACCACAGTGCATCCCACCAAACGCAACGAATGACGCTCCCCTCGGCCGATGTCGGTGCCCTTTATGTTCACTGAATCTGCTCCTCCAAGTGTCAAATATGTGTCCATGAAAAATAGAGACTTTGGGGCTCTGTGACTCTCTGATTAGATTCACAGTGCGAGACAACAAGCGGGGGAGGTGTGGGAGAGAGCTTCAGGGGGAGAGGCTGGGGCAACAGTTAGTCTATTTGGCCAATCTTTCAAAAAACAGGTAGTTTTCAAATGATTCTTCATTGACCTTAGGATAATCAGATGACAGATTGGCTGGTAGATTTTAAACTGTAGAGAACTTGTGGGATCTGGCCCCACGTACCTTTCCCTTGCTAGAGAACGAAGGTTACTCACCCTGAATTTTTCTACCTCTTGGAATAGAAATATGCAATACGCTTAGAGAATGTGCAGGCAAAGCCCACGTAGTGTGAGATGTCATGATATAAGGTCTTGAAATGTCACCATACTGTCTGAGTACGTGTGAAGATGACATTAAGGATCGCTGAGAGCAGGGCAGGCACTTTCAACCACATTCTCAATATCATCCATGTCATCTCATGGCCAAGGTTTATGAGAGTAGCTGACCAAAGTCTGGTGCCAGTGTCTAGTCTGGGACGGAAGGCACGCCCCAGCTTCCATGGATGGAGAGTTCGTGAAGAGAAAGACTAGAACTAAGCCCAGGTTCTCCCATGGAGATGAGATGGTGGTAAAAAGACGGCCATTCTCATGGTCTTTGCAGGTTATGTTCATGCTGTTAAAAAGCCAAACTCATCTCTCACACACAAACAATACTTTCTGCTTCTGTGGCTCCTTTCGTTCCCAAATGTCACGCTGTTAATCAGACATGTTTCATTCTGGCCCCATCTCTGGGAGGACGGGTATTTGGCAGGCATGACGCTTCTTTCACAGATGGGAAATTTGGGACATAAAGAAGTGGGGATGAATTTCGCTCATCCCGATGGCAGAACGGAAGTTGGAAACAGGGTGTCCAGAATCTGAGTGGACTGAATCTGCCAAAGACAGTCCCTTGGGCACAGCAACAACTGAATAAGGCAGGATGATCCTAAAAATGCAAAGATGAGATCAGGGAGAAAATAAAGGGAGGATGGAAAATAAAGGGAAGAGAAAGAGCCGATGCAGCATCAGTACTATGTGATCTTGAAAGTTATTTCCTCATAAGCAAGTAGTTGTGATGGGAAGTACAATGGTTGGCAATATTCTTCCTGAGAAGTATATCTACCACCAGAACATTTAGGGTGCTTCCTCAACACCAGACCCCACCTAAGCATCCCCTTTTTGTTATTTCATTTAATCCTCATGACAAGTTCATGAGATGAGGTACAGCAATCACCCACTTCCTAGTAGGAGCATTAAGGAACAGAGAGACTATGGAACTGCCCCAAGACTCAGGATCTGAATCTTGGCTGTCTACAAGATCCACACTCTACACCCCTTTGCCATTCAATGATGAATTGGATTAATTGGAAATGCACCTCCAGGTGTGAGGGCAAGCAGAGGGTCCTGGCTCTATCCCCAACTGGGGTTCTGGGTGCTGTGGCTGATCTTAGATTGGGGTGGCTGAGGGAAACTGGGCTTGGTGGGAAAGGCATACCTGAGAAACTCAGAAGAGGGTCTGCGTAGAGCCCTACCCAGAGAGGCTGGCCAGGGAGGGGCTGGATCCTGGGTGCCTGTCAGCTGAGAGAGAGTGCTGGGGCTAGCCTAGGAGTCTTCGAAAACCCTGAGATCAGGCACCCTTCTAGGCCATGCTGTGGGTTCAGGGGAATTTTGGTTAAGCCTTAAAGTACCAAGGCTGAGGTGGAAGATCAGGGCATGCCCTGGGGTCTTTTCTGGGTGCAGGTGGTCCTGGACAAAGGGACTGGTGGGGCTGTGCAGCACCCTGGGGCAGTTGTACCACTCCCTCTCCTAGTCTTCAGGAAATATTCTCTCCCTCCCCCTTTCCTCCCCCTATCCCTCCCTATCTAATGATTTAATAAGACAATGGTCAGAATGGGCAACAACATCCCTGGGAGGAAATTCCTAGAGCAATGAGATTGAGAAGTTCTTTGCAGGTACCTCATCTTATCAAGAATGTGGGCCCAGAGACAGAAGATGACTTATTATAAACTAAATTCGCAGCCCATCATTGGAGAAGCTAGAGAACGCAATAACTCAGATCTGCTGGGAGCTGGTGAGGGGCAGTGTCTCCCCCTGGAGTGTGGCTCCCTGACAGCTGCCCTGGGAGCATGCTGGGCTAAGAGCCTCCATTGCCGGTAGAACACTATGCGTTGACGCAGCCGGCCCAGGCAGAATTCGGATAGTCACCTCTTGGAACCAAACTGAAAGAACAAACAAACGTTGCTTAGGGACTTTTTGCTGAAGTGAACTATCCTGGTGTGCTTCGTGCTGGTCATGGAATCTAAGTCTGAGGTCGTCCTAGAAAAGCAGGCAGAGCAGTGATGGGAGGGAAAGGTGCACAGGTCAAGCTTGCACACAATAGAGCAGGTGCATTCTCTGGGACTTTGGGACTCCTCCGGTTTTCAGTATTTTGCTCTGCAAGCTGGAGGCCTTTAATTGGAGGTAATCAATACACTAATAGAAAACTGCTTCCCCAGCATGCCGAGGGGATCCCAGCTGCCTGCAACTTTTTTCTACATGAAATGGTGACTCTTTCGTCATACCAAATGCATTTTTAAAAAATTTGATTTATTCAGATTAAATGCAAAACAAATCAATAGGATTTTGCTTTATCTAAGGAAAAAAAATAGCTTTGTCCACTGGTTTCATTAGGTTAGACAGAGAGCAATAAACGCCCTTCCTTTTGCTGTAATGGGCTTAATGCATTTGAAGAACAAACACAGAATCCGAGACCTCCTTTGTGCCTCTCTCAGCCTCTCCTATGCGTGTTCTTTTAGATCTTTTGTACACCCAGTCCCTTTTTAGTATTTAAAAAACCCTCACCCAAATACCCATCAAATGTGACTGCATTAAATATAAATACATCCTCCCTCAATTGTCTACAAAGCTGTGTGCAGCAGCTCTGCCAAGAAAATGCAAAGCCCAAGGCAAAACCCTTTAAAGCCTTATTTGAAAACACAGAGGAAAATTACCCCCGGACTCAGTTGATTTCATAAATAAGTAAAAGAAAAAACAACTTAAATACATTAAACAAAAATCAACTCCACTGGCCTAAGCTTTTATTCTTGGTCTCCAGGCAAAAATATCCAGAACTACCTACCTCTTCTCAACTCCTTTTAATGTTTTAAATTGAAAATTGCATAGCTCTCCAGATCAGGCCCTGTCCCCCACCCCGTCTCTGGCTCCACTAAGCGTAGAGGCTGCGGGCATCATTCGTTTCTAGCACTTTGTAGTGGATTGGATTGCAAAAATGGCTCTTCTCCCTCTGCAATGATCCTCCTACAAAATCTCTGTTTCCCCATCCTGTGAATATGGGTGGAACCCGGGGTTTGCTGTGGCTAACAATATGGTAGGATTGTCCACAGCCCTGAAGTCCTGAGTCTGGTCCTTGACAAGTCTTGTGTTTTCTTCCTCCTCCTGGAAGGCAACTGCCACCCTGCGAACACACCCAGGCTTGCCTGCTGGAGGCTGAAGACGAGGGGCCCAGCCACCTCCCACCCAGCCATGAGGTGGCCAATCTGCAGAAGCAGCACTAGCTGCTGCTGGCTGACTACAGATTTGTGATGGAGTCCAGTTGGACAAGATGTACTGCCCAGCTGAGCTTGCCCAGATGGCTGACTCCCCTTGAACCATAATCTAAAGCAATAGCTGTTGTCTAAGCCCCTAAGTTTAGGGTGTTTTCTTTTTTTTATGCGGCAAAAACTGATCGTTATAGACTGTCCTCTGTTTTCCAGGTTTATCCCAGTTTAGTGACAGTTGTTAGAACATTGAAATGATTGAAATGCTCCTGCAATGGTTGGTAACAGATACTCCCTCAGGCCTCCTGAGTCCCCAGTCCTCTGCCACCACACCACCTGGGACCCGAGGCAGCTAGATGAGTACTGACCAGTGGATTTGGGCTCTCAGGCCCCTGTCTTGGCACGATGTTTGCTTTATTTGATTGGTCAGCGCCCACGTCAATGATCGTTACGTACTTTGATTGTCATTCCTGCCATAGTGACTGTGGGGCCTGGATGGTGTCTGCATGTGGCCCTCAGCCTGGCTCTCTCTCAAGTCTCCATCTCTCACCCACAAGTGAATTGGAACATGTATTGAGCACTTCTCAGGGCTCAGTTTCCCTCAGTCACTCCAATCTCAGATCAGCCACAGCACACAGAACTCCAGCTTGGGGTAGAGCCGGGACCCTCTGCTTGGCCTCACACCTGGAAGTGCATTTCCAACTAATCCAAATTCCCATTTTCGTTTGGGCTGAGGCATCTTGGCTGTGGGTGGGGTCACCCAGGCTGGTCTCGGCTCATGCCTGTCACCTGGTGTGATCATTAGCCCTCTATGTTCACCATGTTCTCTAAACTGTCCCACTTGGGAGACAAAGAACAGTCACTATAGTTCTAAAGAAAGCTCCTCAAATTGAGTGGGCCCCGAGAGAGTGGCAGGCAGGACTCCTTTTGGAGGCTTCTCGTGTTGGGTCCGGAGTTCAGAGATCTGAGTTGGACTCACGCTGTTTGATTGTGGTAGGCGCCCTGAGGTTCCTCACCTGTAAAATGGGAACAATGCTTCAGTGCCATGCAGATTGGGTGCTGGTCTCATTTAGCAGCTGCTCCTTGCTGCCAACTGAACAAATGGTACAGAGGAGCATCTGACCTTAAACCTGGGGTTAAGTTTTAATCTCGGTTGACGCATAGACAATGAGGCAAAGTGGCAGACTCATTTGATGATGAATTAGTAGGTGAAATTTGTTTAAGTCACTTGATTGTCCTTCAATCAGCTTTCACTGGATTCTCTGCCCTGTGACACCAGTTCTGCCCAAATGATCTTGGATCCACTCTGCAGGAGGGGCTCAGCTATGCACTTCTCTCTAACTCTGCTTTGAGGCCTTCATAAAAGCCAGATCTTCTGTTATTCTTGAAAACACTTTCTACAATGCGCATCTGTTTCAGGCCATCACTTACCATAGCCCTCTTTTGAACTAACCTTCCCTTTGCCTTTTTCTTCCCCTTTTTTTTTTTCTTTAGAATATTCCTCCCACTGACAGCTACTCTTTTTCTACATTGTGAGAGGCTTTGTGCTTCTGCCATTTAACTCTCACTAACAGCTTTGCCTCCCCATTTAAAAACCTTCAGCAATATTTATTTCCTCTCTTTGATTTAGATACACAGGAGAAATTCTGGTACTTTTTTCTTAACCCCGTGTGTGTGTGTGTGTGTGTGTGTGTGTGTGTGTGTGTGAGAGAGAGAGAGAGAGAGAGAGAGAGAGAGAGAGAGAGATGAAAATGAACTTGGCATCAGCATATTATTTTAGCTATTTCTACACTAGCTAACCACTCACTCATAATTTTTCTTTTTGTAATCCTGGGTTACAGGAATGATTTTGACTTTTGTGGTAATATTTTGATTTCGTAAAAGATGTTTTTTGTTGGAGTGCTGCCTTGTATGCTTGATGGGATATGTATACACTACCTCCATTAAGGGATCGTCACACTGCATTCTCCTCATCTCTCTGATCCTTTTCCTTGGCCCTCAGTTTCCATGAGCTTCCTAACCTTTCCCTGGTCCTTCCCCTCTCACATATTTCCCTTGTCCTCTCATCTCACACCAATGTTTTATATCTGACATTTATTTCCCTTTGCCATTCCTTTCCAAATCCTTAACTTCTGTTTTCCTAGTTTGTTTGTTTCCTTGGTTTTTACACCTGCTCTAGACTTTTTTTATCTTTATTATTTTGTCTTATAAAAAGAAAATGCCTGTAGCTATTTTTGCTGTATTAGCTGATTATTTCAGGTTGAATTTGTATTCAGATATAAGGTGATTCTGAACTCAGATGTGACCCGCAAGGCCAGGTGTATCCAAGATGAGGATACACCTATCATGTTTCACATTTCTGGAGGATGATGAAGATCCACTGATCACATGAACCATGCACAGCTTCTTCCACATGGAAGGCTCGAGGGTGAGTACATTCTGCACTTAAATTGCTCTGGTCGAAGTAAGTGAGAAAAATAGATAACGTGCTGAGTAACATTCCTGGGGCTCCATGCCCGAGACAGGGAAACGCACTGAACCATAAGGGAACCACAGCAGATCATTTCATTGTCGAGGACGCCTGGCTTGAGGACATGCAATGGCCATAGAACCAAATTCAAGGCCAATTCATCTATGCCCAACACCTCTGGCTCCATTCACCATGCTCTGGAAAAAGGTGCACCTGACTGGCCAGCCAAGGGCTTGTTTACACAGGTGCAGCAGATGACCCTGGCTTGAAGCACGAATCAGACTTGACAAAGTCACAGGCCTGTGTCTCATTCCCCCCGAAGCCTGAGGGCACCTCTGGATGCTTGACCTGACCTTGGGTTGCCCAAGATTGCTTCCTTGCCTCTCAGCCATCACTGCTTCCTCCTCTCCATTTTTATCAAATGACCTTTTAGTCCCTCAACCTAGCTGTCCACCTTAGCAGGGCCCAAGAAGCACCTTGTGCAGCCCTGTCCCATCCTGACTTGGCCCTCACCAGGTGCAGGGAGGGGCACGGGCATAGACTATGCAGGGCCGTAACTCCGGTAAGACTTTAAGGGGTACTCTTCTGGGAGGATGCCGGAGAAAGTGTTTCAGGTCACAAGATTTCATCTCCCAGTGCCCTTTAGCTTGTGATAATATGGAGTATCACTTACTTTTCAAAGTTTAAATAGCTGTAAACTTATGAAGGCAAGTTAGGTAGTGCCAGGTCTGGAGGGAGTGCAGGTTCTAGTGTGTGACTCAGTGGCTCTAGGTGCCAACATTTACCAGACAGAGGCCTTGGTGAGACTGAACTTGACTGTTGTCCTCTTTGCTTGGAGTGAGAGTGCCATGCAAAGTACCTGGAGACTCTGAGTGATGAAGAGCTGGGCTTTCACTGGGCCCCAGCCAGGCCCGGGCAGTTGGCTGCTGTGCAGGCTGCTCACTAACACATGGATATGCTATGGGCTTCCTGGAGCAGGTGCCTCCCTCTTGTCTCTGGAGGCTGCTGAGCACAGCTGCAAGAAACCCCAGTAGAGAGAAGAGCTGCCTTTGCCCAGGTAGTTCCCAGCAATCATGAAAGGCAATGGAAGGCACTGAGGAGAAGAGAGGAGTGAAGTGATACTTGAAACTGGATCTGGCTGTGAGAGTCAGGAGCACCGAGGGATGGGGTGTGTGTGTGTGTGTGTGGAGGGGTGCTGGGCATCAACGCCTGGTTGGAATTTCCAAGCCAGAGTCTGAACCAGAGCAGTTTGTGATGTGGCTCTTTTGGGGATCCCACAGCAGCCACTTCTCGGCTGCACGAGAAACCCCCTGTACCAGACTTCTATCTGTAAAACAGGAGGGTAGCAGCGCCTGTTTCACAGTGAAGAACAATGAGCTCAGGCACACAAAGGGTTTATAGCACAGCATAGCACATGGGTTAAGGTTAATTTTACTGTCAACCTGACTGGGCGATTTCCAGTTAGACAAATTCTGGGTGTGTCGATGAGGGTGTTTCTAGAGGAGACTAGCATTTGACTTGTTAGAGGATCTGAGGCAATTGGCCCTCCCCAGTGAGGGAAGGCCTCCTCCAGTCTGTAGAGGGCCTGAAGAGAGCAGGAGGAGGAAGGCTGAATTCTCTCTCTGCCTGACTATGGAGCTGGGACACTGTCCTCTCCTGCCCTCAGCATTTCTGATCCTCAGGCCTTCAGACTCGGACTGGAATCTACACCATCGGTTCTCTGGCTCTCAGGCCTACACCGCATGCCTTCCTAGGTCTCCAGCCTGCAGGTGGCAGGTGGTGGGACTTCTTAGCCTCCATAACTGTGTGAATTAATACTTTATAACAGTTCTCTGTATATCTATATCTTATTGGTTCTGAAGAACCTTGACTAATACACTACACGACTCATCCTATAATATTGGTGAAGATTACTATTCTATAAGTACTTGGCCCTAACTCCAGCTCTTTTGTAATGTTCGCACAGCGCCACTCCATTCTGAGATCATTGGAGAAACATCACTGGACCAAGTTCTGAAGATTTTTGTCAAAATCCAGAAGGATTTTAAGTTGAAATTTCCTAAATTTATACCCTGGGTTGAGTCGGCCTAATTTTCTTACTGTTTCGTTTATGGAAATAGAGGCTAAAGTGGATCATACCCATCTGGATTCTAATTTTTGGATGTGTATTTATTGTAAGAGCTGTGAGCCAACTACATGAGGCCCGATTCGCTATCTTTTGATAATTGGAGGAGAGAGAGAAAGACAAGAATAGAGAGGGGTAAGAACGCAATCAAATCACAGACTTAAAGTGCCTTGATCATAATTTTGAAACATCAAGTGGAATAAGATAAAAGCTAGACAATCAATAATAAATTGAAAGTAATTTTATCTTGGTGTAATTTTAGAAATTTTTCTCGAGCAGTGGATGAGTAACAAATTTTACAAGTTTCGCCTACTTCTTAAGGGTCTAATGACTATTGAATGCCTCCTATGACACCATCAGACTTATGGAAAATGTCTTCCCAAGAGACCTGGAGGAAACAGTGAGACTTGTTATGTCATACTCCAATAATGGCATTGATGTATGCCATTGTCAGCTAGGACAAACGGGGTCACTCAAAGATGGGTTCATAGGGACTTTATTGCTTGTGATAATATGGTCATTTTGTTTCCTTAGACTCCTTAATTATAATCTGTTGCAGAAGTTGGGTTTTTAGGGGTGCCAACTCTGCTTAAAGGAATGAAACATGAGGATAGAAAGTAGCAGGACATTCCGAACCTCTCAGAAATTTGACTTTCTGAAACCCAAATTATACGGTTATTGATTTCAAACGGTTGAAGAGCTACTAACAGGAAAAGGCATTTTCTTGTTGATCAGGGCTTCTGTGTCCTTGCTTCCAAATTCTAGAGGTCAGATGAAGGTTTTCAGCTGAATGGAAGTCTAAATATGTATGGATGATGAGGAGGGGAAAAATAGCCAATGTGATTGAAAGGAGTTCTAAATGGTTTGAAATGTAAGTGGGGCTGTAAGGTAAACGCGTGACACGCTGAGAGAAGTTTTAAAAGCAAGCCTTTTTTGGGAAAGGGAAGAAGTTTTAAAAGCAAGCCCTTTTTGGGAGAGGGCTCCAGGGCAGGTGGGGTTCTCTGGTCCAGAGAGGAGAGAGGCTGGAGAAGTCACGCCATGGGGCTGGAGGGCGCAGCTTTTATGGGGTTATGTGGGGGTAGAGGTATAACGGTGGGGAATGTTAATCAAATGCTAATTGAGCATCCGGATTAGGGTGGTGGAGCCTAGGGCTTTAGGGTGGGCCCTCATCAGAGGGTCTGGATTCCATTTTATCAAGCTGGGAAGTCTCCAGGCAGGGATCTGGCTGGCCCTTCGCCCACGGACCTAACAGGGACCTTATAATTTTAAATCTGTTTTGTTTGTTTGTTTGTTTTTTAGGTAAAGAAACTCATAATATTTGAACTCATGGTCATCTTGTCTTATTATATTAATTTTTAGCACTTGATCATAGTCTACACATGATGCAATACTCGATTTTATCTTTATTAGATCTCTAATACCTAAAGGTATTTCAGTTTAATACTTTTCCTGAGCACTATTGTGCTCGGTTCTGTAAATCAAAGACAAATGAGAGGGGCTCCAGGTGCTTGAGTTCATAGTTTAACAAAGAGGCTGAGCAAATTGCCTCAGGAGCAAATTGGAGGGCTGTCTGATGATGAAATGTGATCTTTTATGGCTCTCTAGATACCACAACAACTTGGAAAAAAAGTTTCCTTCCATTCTCAATGTTTTCTGTGTATTTATTTTGAGCATGAAGTCATTGGTCAGGGACTGTATTGCCTGTCTATTTTGTGCATTCCTTTGCCCCTTGAAGTTAACACTTGTGAAAGGCCAAGAACATCTTGACTACTCAATTAGGACTTCAACAAGCACAGCTGAGGGCACTTTTCTGAGATGAGGGTGGCTGTAAATGCTGAGAGTCTGCAAACACCAGTGCGTCTGGGTCAGGTGAGAGATGTGAGAGATGAGCTGCAGCTGCTGAGGGGGCTCATTTCAAGACCTTGTAGTTTACCTGTCGGGCAGGTTCATTCAAGAGCAGTCGTCATCCTCTCTAGGTAAGTAGACTCTTCTTATCTGCTCAACTGGTAGGAGCATTTTTCTAAATTAAGGAGGATTAGGAGTCACCTAGGGTGGTGAATCAGACAGACTCCCAGAGCCTTACAACAAGCGGGACACAGAAACTTCTATTTCTCATAAATTCCAAGGTGATTGTGAAGTCAGGGGTCCAAGGCCCATATTTTGAGAAATCGCCTGCCTCTTATTCTGACCTGGGAAACTGCTGCTCTTTCCTTTCTCAGAGCTGTCTCTCCTTTCTACCAGCCTCGAGTGTCACCTCTTCTCCAAATATCGGCTCGGCATTCCCCAAGGTCTGTTCACATCTCTCTATGACCCTTTAATCAGCTCTTGTCCTGCTCATTGTGGACGCCAGTTGATAAACAGTTCAATTAGTGATTATTAGTTATTATTAATGCCATTTGTCTATTCCACTTTTTGCTTTCGCCTTAGCTTGGGCTGCCATAACAAAATACCCTAGGTTGGGCAATTAGAACAACAGACATTTATTTTCGCAGTTCTGAAGGCTGAATGTCTGAGATCAAGGTGCTGGCCAGAGTGGTGTGTAGTGAGGGCTCTCTCCTTGCCTGTAGGTGGCTATCTTCTCCCTGTCTCCTCACATGGCCTTTTCTCAATGCAGCTCTCTCTTCCTCTTCTTCTAAGACCACTAATTCCATCCTATCAGGGCCCTGCCCCTATGACCTCATTAATTTTAGTTACCTTCTAACTAAAAGACCTGTCTCCAAATATAGTCACATTGGGGGTTAGGGCTTTCACATGCACTTTGGGAGGACACAGTCCACAGCAGCTTTCTGTACATAACAGCAAATGGCCTTAGGTGAAAAAAGAATAAAGTTAATCCTTAAAATTTATGGATTCTGTATCTGATAATTTGTCTATTTTCTAAAATTTATTTGCAACCCTTTCAGGGGTGCTTATAGACATGCAGTATGGCAAGAATTTTGAGTTGACTATTTTGAAAGTTCCCAGCTGAAGTGAAACAAGATAATACCTCCTCTTGTTTCAGTTCTACTACTATAAACATGTGTCCTTTCCAACAGTCTTAGTGCTATGTTTTTAAAATTTCTGTGTTTTTTTTTTTTTTTTAGGTGGGGGGGAGGGCGGTGGTTGGGGGTTGCTGTTTAAAATGGTCCCAGAGCATAGTGCTGAAGTGCTGTCTGGTGTTCCTAAAAAGGCTGTGATGTGTCTCATGGAGAAAATGTTTGTGTTAGATAAGCTTTCTTTAGGCACGACTTAAAGTGCTGTTGGCTATGATATCAATGTTAATGAATCGACACTGTATATTAAAGTGTCTTTAAACAGAAACATGTAAAACAAGGTTATGAAGTGATCAGAGGATGAGCATGTGTGACCAGACGCTTGCAGGAACCTAACCCTGTATTTCCCCAGGGGCCATAGTCAGTATTTGCTAATTCAATGTTTGCTGTGACTTTGTAGAACATAACTACCATGGATATTCAACTGCAGAATCGATTGTCTATTAATTGAACAGGCTGTGTGTACAGAATGCCAAGGAACACAAAGAAAAGTGCCATATGCATTGGTTATTTGGCTTTTTGTTGTTGACCCAATGCTGAACATCTAAATATTTGTAAATGTATGAATACCTGATGGAGGTTTGGCCTTTTGAATATCAGTTTTGACATTGCTGACATATGGTGTTAGTGGTTATAACATGGTAGATATTCTGGAGCAATGACAGGAGTTGGGGGACGGGGAGAGTCATTGCAAACAATTTATTACAACTGGAAATCTTCCTGTTTCCTACTAAATAGTGAAACTCAGATCCCTGACTGGCAGGAGTGCGAAAACACCAGCATTAGACTTTTGAATTCAATACCATTTAAAAAATGTAATGGCCAACTAGGATGGTTTTGCTTTTTTTTTTGATCTGCTTTTAAATAGAAATGTCACTTTGCCAGTATGACATAGAAGGTCACAAATTCTTCACTTATAAATCCCAGTTGTGCCAGATATAAAAACAAGTTGAAGAGCTGGCCTCTTGGTTTTAAGAGCATCCTTTCAGTTTTGGTTGGTTCAATCTTGCCTGAGGTGACTATGTGATCAGGCCAATGGCTGGGGCACCTGGAACACCAAGTTATTACACAGTAGACTCCATTTGCATAATATCAAGTGCAGGTTTCTTTGGCAACCCCTCTAGCTTAGCCATTATTGCTCAAATTTTAATGAAAAGAGAAGTGCTGTACATGTAGAGAAAGCCATTTTAGCAACAGCTACCTGTATCATTTAAACATTTATCCCCAAACTGTTCTTTTGGGCAATTGAGTCCTTGCAAACTTGTAATTTCCTCGGGGAAATGCAAACAAACAAGACAACAGACAAACACCCTCCAGGGAAGTCCTAAGACTGTCTAGGTGCGAAGCCAGCAAGTCCAGCCTCTGGGCCCCCGGGTCATTGTATGATCTGTGGATTTTTCTCATTTTAAATTGTGAAGATGGAAAAATATTCCAGTGTGTGTGTGTTGAGGGGTGGGAATTCGCCTCCACCGAGTCCCAGTCAAGCCTGGCCCAACATGTCAACAGCGAGTTAAGCCCTGATCATGGACACCCTGACAGCCTCAGCTCCGGCTGCGAGGCTGTGCACGGCGATAATGCCTGCGTGAACTTTGTCCCTGGGTGTGTGTTTTTGGAGCGTGCCAGGGTGACATTCAGCCTCTACATTTATTTTTATGATAATTCCCAGTAAATTGTGGTGCAATAAACTCTTCAAGCCTGTCTTTCTTGTGAAAGCCGTGAATCAATCAGCTGTGGGCTTTTTTGGGGGCTTTTCAATGTATAGTGATCATTTAGATTTGACGTGCATTGTGAGACCTGAGCTTGCCTCCTCTCTCTGGTCTGTCATTAATTCCAGCCTTTGCTATTCTGAAGTACAGTGAAGGATGGCTGAGAAATCATTGCCCTCTTCAGCTCTGTTATTGCACAAAATAGCAGCGCAATAATTTTTTGTCAATGTTTTACTCTAAAAGCTTTCTACGTCAGTTTTGAAAAGGAAGCAATAAAGCCCATTCAATGGTATGAATAAAAATCCTTTGAGGGTTAGGAGCAGAGCTTCTTTTCTTCAGCTGGTAATCAAATTGGAGCTAAAATGAAATTGAGTTTTCTTATGAAAATAGCCTTTGTTGCTGGGAAGGCTGGTAATTCATAAACAATAACCTGCTCTTTTGTGTGGATAATAATATATTCATGTTCTTTCAATAGGGTAAAAGCCAGACCTAGTGCATTATGGTACAGTAAAAATAGCAGAAGGAGCTGGCTGGAATGATCTTGAAGAAGAAATGTAGCGTTCGGTGACTTCAGCTTTCAGCATCCCTCAGAAATGGCACTTTGCTTGATTTGTGCGCTGCTTTTCGTTGTTGATTTGTTGCTGCCATAGAATATTTGGTTAATTGTGGATGGTCTCAAGCTGTGCTCATCACTGCCACGGCTGCTGCGGCTGCTGGAGACTAAGCCTGCTGCCACAGGACGTCCGTAATTCGCAGGAGCTGGCTCTCAGCGCCCACGAGGACTAAAGTCCCAGAGCCTTGGACCAGACAGGCAGCTGGACGGGGCGCAGGAGGTAGGCTGCTGGGTCTCCCCTGCAGAAGTGGGGCATCCTTGGGCTTCACAGGGAGATGGGTGAAGTTGTGGGGACAATTTTCTGTGCCTTTTCACTGAGTGTTGGGCGGGGGGGCATGCAGATGGGGAGAGTGTCTGGTTGTCTGACCTGCTGTGACATCCAGCTGGATCACAGGTGAGGCAGGGTGGCTCTGTGGGTGAGATGCTGTGGGGCCTTTTTGAGGGAGCCTGAGGGGCATGTCTGCTGGCCACTGGGGCTGCGCTTAAAGTCCTTGAGGACCAGGTAGTACCTGGGTGCTGGGAACTCTGTGACCTGGAGGCAGAATGACTGTTTCTTCTGGTGAAATCTGGGTTTGTTGAACTCAGCTTGGAAACCCCCTGTGCAGGAATCCCAACCATGCTGTTGGGACTTAGGTGGGGCTGGAATTGCCGCCTCTGGATTCATCACTGACTGCTTCTACTTGGGCATCAACGACTTTTGTTCTCTCTCTCAAGTTGGTAAAAAGTTATGTTCTGATGATTACAAAATTATGTGCCAACCCCACCTTTATGTTGGATTGTGAAAAAAGCTGTGGTGTGCCTGGACCCAGATCTAGGGGCTAGGGCCAGTCAGATAAAGGGCACGTTCTGTGGAGGTCATTTCCTGTTACCATTTAACACAGAGCTAGCTCTAAGAATAATGAAGCGTTAACTCGTCCACTGAGGTTCCTGGTAGAATGTTCTAGCTGTTCACCTGGGAATCATTTTGGGTTGTCTTTTAAGTTCTAATTTCTTGGATCTGAAAATAGTTCAATGGACAAACAGAAAAAGAAAAAAAAAAGGAAAAAACGCTTTTGAATGCTGAGAATGCTATAGGATGGTGTAAGCAGTGTTAACGCTGGTCAGAATAATGTCATGCTCGCTGGCTTTGATTGTTTGGTGGACAACGGTCCCTTTTATCTCCACCTGTAGTTTCACTCAGGATTACCTTTTTATGTGAGAGTCCTACAAAATAATGGGTATTTTTCTGGCTTAGCCGAAGGGTTCTGCAAAGTCCATTTTTGGTTCAGAACTGAGGACTGGAGAAATTGAAATGAATGCCACAGTGTGCAATTTTAAACAACTAAACTTTGACAGTTTCAGAGAAGCTGAATCAATAAACAGTGAATCTATCCTATGGAAAAGATCAGAAAACAGAAAATGAGAGAATAGCAGACTGTTTATTTGTACTCAGATGTGGCAGGGATGTGTGCTAGGTTTAATTCTGGCTAACAGGTATTTTTGTGTTGTTTTGGTATTTTAACAATGAAGTCGTGTGTTTAACAAAAGGAACTTTTAAAGGCACAGTGGAAGCTGACAGTTGAGGTAATATATGTCATTATCCAATTAGTTTACATGACTGTATGTTTTTATGCTTTACTTAACATACCTCCGTGTTTTCAACTCTAGCAAATATGACTTTCACTGAAGTCTTTCAAAATGAGAATTCTAATTGTATGTATTTTACTCTGCTGCAGTTAGTCTTCTGCGCTTTTCAATCCTTAATAAATTTTGATTTTTTAAATTGATTTTCACATTCATTTTTTTGGGGGGGAGGGAAAGCCAGGATTCTTTTGGCTTTCATTATATACTTTGTCAGAAAACCTCCTGACAAGTTCCTTCTTACTTTCTCCCACTGACAGAGCTGCATTGCATGGTGGCTTTATTCTTATGCTAAAGTTGAATCGATGTGAAAGAAAAGATTGCTAATTGTCAAAGAATTAGCTTTCAACTTCACGAAAAGAAAACGACAAAGAAAAGTTCTTGGAGTATTTTAACTGTGGAAAAAAATGATGACAAATAGAGTTTATTCATTATGGGAACCATTGATCAAGTATCACAGCCCATTTTCAACCTGAAAGTTATAATTTTCTTCATTTTAACTATTTGGTGGTCTTGATGAAAAGTTCTCCTTTTAATAATTCCTGTTTTGACATTCATTGGCGTTGCTTTATTACACCTGAGATGTGTGTGGTAAAGAGAGGGTTTCTGTTGGGGGGTTATGGAGATTCAGCAGTCCCAAGAGGGGAGCCCATTTGGAGGGCAGATGCTTGGAAAGGAGAACATTGGTGCTTGGGACTCTGGTCTTGTGTCTGATTTTTCTCTCCTGTTATTTAAAAAGGAGAAAAGCAAGTTATACTTACTGTCCCCTACTTTGGATGTCCAAGTGCATTTTTTTTTTCCTGCATTTCATTCTCAGTAGTGAATGATGTCATGGCATAAGCTGTTTCAGGGGGATAGCATCCACATTCACAACTGGTCCCAACACAGCCCCTTCCATCAGCCCCAGAGCACATGACAAGGTGCATTTGGGAGTGTGGTGGACATTCCACCGAAGCGGGCCTTTAGACTGGAATCAAAGACTGGGTGTCACCACGGAAAGAATAGCTTCCACCGGTTACATTGGATGTGCAGTGTTGTCCATACAATTCGTAATGGCTGAGAGAAGAATGTGACGGCGTCCTCTCCCGCTCTCTGCCGATCACTGAGGTCAGTTCTTACTCATCTGCGCTGAGCCCACACTCCTGTTCCTGCTCTGGTTTCAGCCTCGGGTTGGTGATGCAGAGACCCTAGACCTCCCTTCTTGGGCCTGTGTGCCAGTCCCAAACCCCAGAGGTGCTGTTTATCTCTGTTGGAAGAGGAACATTCTTTTCTTTCTGAGGATTTGGGTCTCCCAGGGTGGACAGGGTGAGAGAAGTGGGTAAAAATGAGTGTCTCAGGGACCCTGGAGGTGTAGACACACCAACAAGGCAGAGTCTTACTTTAGAGCTTTCTCAGATAAGGCACAGAAACCTGCCTCAATGAACCCTCCAATGCTTGTTGAACTCCCTGCTCTAGATTATGGCAGTCCCACCAGGATCACCCCAGCTCATGTATCACAGCAGCACTGTGTTCATCTCACCTTGTATGGTGACACCAAGTCTTTGGTTTCCAGCCTGTAGGCCCGTTAGGGCTGAGTGAGTGTCCACTGCCACCTCAAGGTTCCTGACTCACCCTGCTGTTGAGACCAATGTGGGTGTCAGCAGCAGCTTTGGTTTCCATGAAGAGAGGGAGGCTGACTCCTCACCACAGCGAGGTTGCCCTGGGAGCCAGCCCTTCCATAGAACGCAGGCAGTCACCCTCCTCTCACACGGTGCAGGCCACCTAGATCCGCACCAATGGATTTGAGTAAGTGCTTCTCCTGAAACCATACTTGAGTGAATCAAAGCATGGCAGCTTCTGACAGATTTGAATTGACTTAGTTTTCTCTAATGTTTTTATTTTTATTTTTATTTTTATTTTAAATGTAGAATTGACTCTCAAGGAAGAGGAGGGAGGAATAAACAAAAAGGGTAAAAAACCACAGAGGAAAACATTAAACTGTTCCACTGCAACTTGTTTTGTCTTACTATGTTGCCTAACGCAAGGTGAACTGATCCTGTAAATGAGAAGGCAAATAATATGAATTTGAGCTAAGGTGAATGTCAATAAAGTCTACAGGTGTTTCACTCTTTATTTTTACAGACCTCTATTCTCCCAGTAACATTATTTAGACCTTTTAATCCTTGATTATCAACAGATTTGGGGTTACCTTGGCCAGACTTGCTTTTCTACAAGACAAGGAATTTTATTAAGTATGCAATAGGCTGTTTGAATGCATATTTTAATTTTTTTTAAGGAATCCGAATGTAGATTAAAACTAACGACTGATTATTAGAAAAGGATTAGATATAAAAATTAGGTACAAAATATGTAGTTTTTTTTTTTTTAACACCAACAGCCAATGTCAACAATTTCAAAGGACATTATGCAGATAATTATCTGTCAAAAATTGCATTATGGTGTTTCTTTCATTTTTCTTTTTTGGTTTTAATCTGTACTTCTTGACTTTTTCATCTCTGAAAACTTTAAGGGCTTAGGTTAAATACTTTTCTATTGCTCTATGTAAATTATATCTCTAAAGGTCAAAGACCTGGAACAAAGCCTGTCATGACTTTGAAGATTTCCTTGTGCTGTTGAAAATTAAGAGCTTATTTACAGATGGTTGCTTCTTGAACACTGCTGACACGTAAGGTCTACAAATCTCACTTTATTTTGTGTTCTCACCCCAAGCACACATTTCGGAAACCAAACGGCTGAATCTGCCTCCAGCCATTTCTGAAAAATTACAGACTACTGAAAGACAAACCCGAAAATATGTAATTATTTATTTTATCCCAGTTTTAGTTTTGCCTCAGTGTACACTATTAAGAATAATATCCTTCATGTTTCTTGAGATGTTTTATCTCAAAAGTGAAAAAAAAAAATGACTAGCATTGTTTTGGAAGGTAGTGGATAAGTTCTCAAAACGTTATTACTTTTTTTTTTTTGGAAAAGTTAAAACAATATTTAGGATATAATTGTTATGTCAAAATTCCTGGCCCCTGGGAGAAAGCATTCAATTAAAAGATTTTTAAAAATCATTCTAGAAATATCTAGTGTGCATTTCCAACATGGAGAACATTTATTTTCCACATCATGGTTTCGATGTCTTTTAAAACTGATGTTTAGGGACTTATAAGTGTGCTTATTTCTGGAGACAATGGTTGGGATCATTATTAGAGTTAACTTTCATTTTTCTTCTCAGTATTATCTTTAATAAGGATACATTTTGTAGCATGTAACATCTATCCAATTGGTTTTATTGGTTTTTATATAATTATAGTTGAGTCCTGCTAGGAAACATTTTTGCTGTTAAGCTTTAATTTGAAGTAAAGATTTGAAAATATAAATTTAAAGGAAAAATAATTAAGGGAAACCTAACAGTGTCCACAATTAACAACGTTGGGCATTAAGTGAATATAGTGCAGTATGCAGTATCTGGAAGCATAATAATCCCTTCACCCTGGGTTGTTTTAATTCTTTAAACCTGGTTTATCACCTTTGCATATAAATGTATCATTTTCTTTTTTTTGGAATTTTTTGATTATTTGACCTCTGTCCCCATCTTTCTTGTTCCTAGCTAATTCTCTGGGCCATACATCCTTCAGTTGAAAACAAAGGAGTTATTTACATTGGTTCCCGGGGGCATTTAAGTTCTCACATTGTTATTTTCAAGTAACACACACCCGACATACAGTCAAACTCCAAATCATGCAGATTTGCATTCTCATCCCTAATATGTGTAAGCCCAGAGTAAGGGTATAAATGGAGACCCACGTATCAATATTTCAGTAAAAAACCAAACTAACAAATGTAGGTGCTGCCTCCTATCTAGATGAAAGTGTCTCCATGATAACGTAGAAGCCTAATTTGAATGTAGAATTCACACCTTTGGGGACTTGGCCCTGGAACTTGGTAGGTTCAGACAAATTGCCTCCAGAGTTACTGCCAACTACCCATTCTCCTCTCGTGAATCTCAGCTATGTCTGCACCCCATGACCTGTGTCTTAATCTCTCTTTGGGAAGATGAGTTGGGACAATCGTCCATGCAGGCCCAGGAAGAAAGCTGGCATTCATCTGCACAGGGAATTCTGAGGGCCTGGCAGCTATAGTGTGGTATGAGGGTCCAATCCGAGTGGGCAGGTTCCCTTGGTCACTGTCCATTGGAGTGGGGTTAACTTGGGGAGGAACTGGTAGCCAAAGCAGGAACCACCCTCTGCCCTTGTTCGAAGGATGGAATAATTAGTGATCTCCTCAGCAGTGCAATTCACTAGGAAATGGGTCACATTATAGAACCCATGGGCTGTGCCTCTCTTGGAGGATGAGGTCTTAATTTTATGGCTATTTACTTTCTGCAACTACTATTCTCGTTAAAAGCTATTCATCTTTAAAATGGCATTTGTTTCACTGAGCAAATAATTGAACTTTGTTAAACCTTAACTAGATCCTGGCATTTAAACATAACACTGCCCATAGAGAGTGGACATCCCTTCAGCTGAAAGCAGGAATAACTGACAGGTAAAAAATGAGTGTAGGATTCTGGAGTTCAACTGCCTAGGTACATCTTGGCTCTGGCCCTTTCACCTTTCTGAGCCCGGCTTTATGCATCTATGAAATTAGAACAATAATGAGGTCAATACATAGGCTTCTACTGAGGTTTAAATGAACTAATACATCTAAAGTGCTTAGAATCACAGTTAGCACATGATAAGCTCTCAATAATTGTTGGCTATTGTTGTATCATTTATACTAACATGAATGTTTTTACATTTTAATATTTTTGAAATCAGGATAATGCATTTGTAATAGCTTAGATTTACTGAAATATGGTAATCAATCTGACTCTTTGATGTGAATGAATTCCTTAATCTAAGAATTGGTTGGATTTCCGAGAAGGGAAGAATATCTGAACTGATTACTGTTGAGAATCTGTCTTCCAAAGTCCGTTTCTCTGAAATGCTCAGGTAAAGAGAAACTGGAGTTAGTGTTTAGATTTATGGTGGTCAAATCACCAAGACTGAGATGTAGAACAAACACCATCTTGAAGCAATAAGCTACACAATCATCACCAGAACATTTGATGTTCAGGAAGACACAAATTGCTCTGTTTTGAAAGGGACAAAACATTTTGTTTTCTACCCTGGGCACAAACAGACCTTACGAACAGAAGGTAATTAACTTGAAATCTTTCACCCTTCCCTTGCAAGGAAATCAACTCTATTTATGATGTAGCATTACATACAAAGCAAACGTCCTCTCAGAACCATCATCTTTCCCATTAGTTTTGTAAAGGGCCTGGTATCCCAGCTCACTTTAAAACATACAGGCAGCGGGGGCCGGACCTCCAGGATAGCCCCTCACATCCATCTCACCTTATATTAGGACGCAGTGCTCTTGAGTGCCACCGACTATACTCGCCCCTTCAGAGCAGCCACCTTAGGACCTGTGTGCTCTTTGTCTCTGACCAGAAATGCAGCATTCACACATCATGACGCTTGTCTGCTTTCTGCTTCTGCCCTGGCACCAGCAGAGTACACCTACCCACTTCCTTCCCTCCAAGGAGCCAGGTTCTGTTACTGAGGAGGCTCTAAAAAATACTTTCCTCAAAGAATGAGAAATGTGTGCTCTGTGACCAATATCTGAGAGAAGAGAATGGTACCAACTTATTAATTTTGAGCAATGCTCTGTGCTCGGCCTGTGATGCTAGCTGGACCGCAGGGACCCTCCTCACTGGGGTGGAATTCAACGTGAAGGGTGGAGGCTGAGGAGATCCAGGCCTCTTCGATGTTGGGAAGGCTGCCTGGAGGGTATGGGGAAGCTAGGTCTTCTCCAGCTCTTCCTTGCATGCCAGGTGGTCCATGTGTGCCCCTTCGTCCATTCTTACCTATAAATACTTCAGAACTGTCAAGGTTACCTGGATAGGAAAGAAACTTTCAGAAGGGCACTTGCGTTAATACTGATTGAGAAGCGGCGATTTAGAGCTACAGTTTCTGCATAGAAGAGGATTTGGATACTCTCTCAATATATGTCAGTTTAGTATTACAAGTGGCTCAGGTATTGCTGTTCTAACATATAATGCACATTTTTCGGACAGGATCCCAGCAGGAGACACATGGCACACATTCAAAAGGGGGTAAATGAGAGAATTCTCTGTAAAGAGGTAGGCAGGGCTGAGAGGCCCAGAGTGATGGGGAAGCCCCCTCTCTTCCCGCCACAGGAGGGAGCAGTTGTGGGCTGCCCTGACGAAACCATGGTCTTAGGTAGACGAATGCAGCCACTGCTAAGCCACACACGGTCTGGCTTAATACATACATAACCCAGACTCCTCTGGAATACTCGAATTTTCTAGAAATGTCTCTCACCGGCAAGAATCAACCAGAAGAAAGAGAAGTGGGTGACAGTTTATAGATGACAGCTTCCCAGCCTCAGACAGAGTGGAGAGAACTGGAGCGCAGAGGGAGGGACATACCCAGCATGGACTCATTACAAAACAACCCTTCAAAACAGATATTAAGAAAAGATGAAATGAATTCAAATAGAATAAGTTATTAGGATTTTTATAAACCATGTCTGATGTCAGCCTAGCAAGCAGAGAAAGGGCCTGGCCCTTGATTCTCTCTCTGCATCTCAGGGCACTCTGAGGGGATAGAGGGAGATGGAGGATGCATGTGCAAGGGGGCTGCTGGGAAGGTTCTGAGACCCTTCCTCCCATTGCCTTAACTCGGCAATTCTGTTCGAGATCAAATGTAGAAACAGTCCTTTGCCCAGAGCTGATGGCATTCTGGAAAGTTCCTGCCAAGATATTCTCAAATACATAGTTAATATAGTTATCTTGACAGCATAGGGTATCTGTTTAGTCAAGTTTGTTCCAATAGGATTGGCAATGTAGCACAATGAAAGTTGAAACTTGGGTGACAAAAGTAAAACCAGCGCAGGTTCATTGTCTTTGTTTTGAAGTCAGGTATTATTTGGTTTCTACATGCTTTGAAATTGCCATTACAATTCTTTGTTGCCTGTCTAAAATCTACCCAATAATCATTCAAATTTGAAAGTTTATTTTTTTTATACAAGTAGTATAAGCTCATTAAAACAAATTTAAAAAATACTAGAAAAATAATAAAATTTACCCAAAGGCATCTGTTCTTAATCTCTGGTGTGATTATTCTCATCTTTTTTTCTCTCTGCATGTAGTCTATCACATCTAGAGGAAATTTTTGACCTGAAATCTTTTTTTTCTTCCACATGAGAAAAATAAGAAAAATCCCCAAATTCGATAGAATGTTAATAAGCAGATATTCTATTTGAATAATCATCTCTGGCCAGGCTTCTTTGAACTGCTGTTCTCTGAGTGCATGCCTGCTGACGGTCCCTGGTGTGTCTTTTTGAGTAAGAATACTTTCCTATCTGGCCAGATTTAAGAATGGGAGCAGCTCTCCTAACCTAAGCCAGAAGAAAAATGTCCCTCTCACCTTTCTGCTGAGAACTGACATTAATTCCACACTTAGAGCTTTGCTCCTTTGGCACACACTGCCACTAGGTATCAGCCTCACTAGTCATTTAAACATGTGTGATGAATATGTCTTACCTTTGCATAAGGGAAAAGTGAGGTCACAGTGAATGGGTGCTCAAGGTAAAAGATGTTGCGAGTGTTGGAGGAGGGATGTCACCATCCCAAGAGCTGGACCTGGATGATTTGGGGCTCTTCACCCCCCTTCCTGTCCTAGCAGTGTGTGTTCTGCCCACCGTGTCTGCAGGGAGAGCTGTTTCAAAGATGCAGCCTCGAGAGTAATGTGTTCTTGCGACCATCTGGAACGGAACCGTGACCGAACCAGTTATGGCTTCACTATCGACTTTTAAGGTTCTGGCAGGCAGGTTCGGGGATCTACTTGTCTTGTGTCAGCCCACGACAGAGCCTTCTATGTGCGTGCCTTGCTTTTACACCTGCCCCCTTCCCATCGGGAGCGGCCTGCCTCTTCTGTCTCCCCTTGTCCTGTGTGTGTATGGGGCCAGTTTGCCCCAACACTGGCAGGAGAGAGAGGCGTGGAAAAGCAGGCTGGCGAGGCCATCGCGGGCCTCTGTGCACCTGCCTTCCATCAGCGGATGGCTGGCGTCTTGGTGGCACCCCTGGAGCCTGACACAGCTGCCGAGCTTAGAAGCCAGAGTCTGAGGACAGACCGGGTCTGTCAGTTTGCTCGCATTCCCGTTCAGTCCTCAGGAGGAATGTGAGTAGAACAGCAGTTCTTCACTTCCTCCCCTTGCTGGACCGTCTGGAATTAACTGCATGTTACATGCCTCCACAACGACAATAGCTGGGGTCTGTTGTATCACCTTCCTGCACTCGGCGGTGGTGAGTTTCTCAGACGGCTGGTCCCTCTGCTCTGAAGTGTCACTAGGAAAGAGGGACAGTGACTTCTTCCCTGGGGATTGTGTCCCTGCGTGTGAGTGGCACCAGCTGATGGCCTGAACCCCCGCGAGTGTGGTCGCTCTCCTGTGTGCCCTCACCCTGAAGGAACAGGACACAGCCGTTACCACCAGTTCTGGCCCAAATATCTCCACAAGCTTCACTTGGCAAAGGCTTATTGTGAGAGTCACTCAACATGCACAAAACATATAATTTGTATTTATGACTCAACTTCTATAACGGGAGCTCTGCAATTTCTAATGGAGTGAAGAATTTCTATCTTTTTCATAGCCGTACTGGGAGAAATCCAGGGTGAGGGTGGGGCTTGGGATCAAGCTCAGCAGGAGCCAGATGGTATGTGTGTGTCTGTGTCGGGGGGCGGTAATTGCTCAAGAACTTTGGACAAGTTCTAGCCACTTTCTTGGGGGATTCTGCACTTGGCCTTAGCTCATGTAATATTTCTGTGATACAGAGATGAATTGTGGAGGGGACATGCTGAGGAAAGGACGCTGAAAGTCAAGAAAAGGGGTAAAGACAAAAGGGACTTTGCCAGGGGAAAGGGGACTGTGGTCCTTATGCCCAGGCATGCCAGCCCAGGTAGGAGGGGAGACTGAGGCAGAGCTGAGCCGGGGACCGCACTGGCATTCCAGGATGCCTGGCCACAGTGAGGTGCTTGGAAGTTCTGGTGGCTGGACATGCCAAGGTGTCAGGTACCCAAGCAAAGGAGTGAAAGCCTGGGATTTGGAGGGGAGCAGGTCTGTGAACTACGGGGTTGAGGCTGCTTCTCAGGGGTCTGTATGACTCCTACTGTTGGGTGCATGCATCAAAGTGGATTAAACTTTAGAGTGGATTAAACTTTATCACATATCTTATTGGCAAAGGTGCTTTCCCAGTATTTCATATATCCCCAGCCTTAGTAGGACTGGGGGCATAGGGCAAAGGGCATAGGGCTGAAGATGGTGATCTATTCTCTTCAGTAATAGAACTAGTTAGATGGGGGTCAGCACAGAGCCTGGATTGTGCTGGCATTTGCGCACCCGAAGGCAGTGAGGATCTTCTAAGAATTTGCATTACTCAAGCCCATCAAGTAAAATAGGTTGTCTACCTAATATGTTCCAGGAGCTCTGCTCAGCACATTCAAATGGCACTCAGAAGTAAGCATAGTCTCTGTCCTTTCAGACCTACAGAGAGTTAATCCATCTCACCCAGTGCCAGGTCTCTGCTGTGGGTTCCTGGCCCTGCAGAGGTCTGTCCAGTTTCTCCCAGGGCCTCTCTTACATTGTCCTAGACCTGGTGCTCATGGGCCCAGCAGGAGAACCAGCTCATTTCCATAGAGGCTGTGAAACAAAGTGCTCACAGGCTCTCACGGGATGGACACTGTCCGGAAGGTGTGAGGAGAATGAGGGCTTTATGCTGCACAACATGAACACCTGAACATCCAGGTTAGGGCCAGAAATGCTCCAGCCACTCTGCCATGTCAGCCAGTGCATGCCTAGCTTCAGTGTGGACCTCCTTGCTGCGTGTCCAGCTCCACAGCTCCTCCTATTATCTCTCTCCAGGCCCCAATCTCAAGTAGTCAGGCCAACCCTCCCATGCTTTGTAGACCCAAAGGGCCTTCCATTCAGCAGAGGGGCTGTGCTCTCTGAAAGCAGCTGTGCCCTCAGGAAACAATTTAGTGCCTGTGTCATAGGTTATTTACCTGATGCCTTCACGAATGCTTTAGGAAGCTGGTTTTGATTTCAGCATTTTACAGAGAAACCAAGGCTGGGAGGTGCTCACTAACTAACCCAGGGTGACACAATTACAGATGACAGAACTGGATGTGATCAACACGGATTCTCCAAGTCCAAACCGTTCATCTCACAGAGCTTTTCAAGTTAGCCAGGTTTGCAACAGTGACTTTTGTTGAACAAAAATCATCAGAAGTCACCATTTAGTAACAAGTTCTGGAAATGCCACAGTGAACACCAGGCTTGAGCAAATGTTTGGAAATCTCCTTCAAGTGCATAAATTAGCACGTAGTCAAATGCCAGACGTTTGGAATAGACTGCAATCTGCCATGGCTTTGAACCCAGTCCCCTACTCACAGGAGGTGCTTGATCAATATTTACTAGTTTGCATTCATGCTTGTTGCTTTCCCAGGAAAAAGTAAACAACTAGAAAGCATGAGACTAACGATTTCAAATGGAGGAGATGAACATGACAGAGAAATGTGCTGTAGTCATAACTGGGTGTTTCTTATAGAAAGTCATTTCGTACTAGGGGGAGAGTGACTAGGATTTTGAGGAGAATGTTGTCTATGAAAGACTTTGTAGTCAAAAAATTGTCAAGAGTGTTCATACTTTTCAGTCTGTAATGTTTACCTTTTATACGAGCAAGGCATTGAAGAAAATGCTAGAATTTCCATGGACAGATTAACCATGAAATCTGTGAGCAATGGAAATGAATTGAAAGCAGGGTGAGTGAAAAACCCCACAGAACCTCCAATTTTTAAATGTAATTTGGTGGAATAAATAAACTACTAAAAATTATGTTCCAAACTCTGACATAGCAATGAAAAATAAACCAATTACCATCCTTTCTCAAGAAAGAGCAAGTGAGAGTGTTTAGGATCACTTGAGGGAAAGACGGGAGGTTCACGAATAAATAAATGGCAATCGCTTCTTTCCTGTGCTTTCAGCTCTTTCTCTGAGGAGCATTTTCTTGTTATACATTGGCTTGGCATTGAGGCATCAGAAGGCTTGAGGTGGAAAGATGGAAGGAAATTAAGAGTAATTACGAATCGATGGAAGAGGACAACAAAAACACTTAGAAGCTTGCTTATCATGCCACTTAACTTTCCCTGACAATATAAACAGTGTTCAGTCGGACAATATCCTATGGAGAATGATTGTTGCATGTGTGAGGGAAGATGAGAGGATTTAGGTAGCAGGATTCTTCCTTTGTGGGAAGGGTCAGTCTCTACTGTGCTGCAGAGGAGTATGTACCATGGAACCTGCTCTCGAGGGGTGGGAAAGTAAGTCAGGACCCTGTGCAAAGAGGGGCTTGACATTCGTAGGAGGAAGCTGCTCCCAGGGCCTGAGGACCCTCAGCCGAAGGCCAGGAAGGGAGTCGTTAAGACAATGTTCTTGTTTCCAGACCCCATAGAGCAGAGGGATGGCAGATCTCTTTCCATTTCTTTTTATCTTAAACCTCATGAGTATAAATACAATGGGACTTTTTTTGTAGCAAAAATGAATGAATTATAAAAGCTAGAATAGATATAGCTTCTGGTCAACATTAGGGTGGATGTGTGGCTCTACGTGTCATCCCATTAATTGCCATGGCTGACGAGATGAATCAGGCTGCTGTGAAGGGTTCTCTCTCTCTTTCCATATATGTCCCTCCTGGCAGCAAACAGATGCAAAGGGGGGTTACAGAACTGTGCTCCACGCAGCATGGCTATGTTCCGGGAGATTCCTCCTCATCTTTTCACCTGAAAGTTTTCAAATGGTGATTTGGCCATCATCAAATCTGGTAGTGCTTAAGTCCTCTCGGAGCATACTCTTAGAGAACTTATCACAAGGGATGGCAATTTCCTGTTTTCTTGCTTATTTCTCCAAAACTGAAAAATGAGTGAGGAGTGGGAAAGGTCTTTATTAGTCCAGTGAGAGTCTCATCACCTGGTGCAGGTACTGGGAACATAGTAGGTGCTCAGTGGTGGTATTGAATGGATAAATGAATCACAGTAGCAGTAACATATTTTTAAAGGAAGAATCAGGGTAGAGTGGAAATAAATTCTGAGTTATTTCCTTAACTCAGCCATTTTGTGTTTAGGAAAGTGATTTCATATCATTGATTTCGGTTTTCTGATTTAAAAATTTGAATAGTGACATCGCTCTGCATACTTCATAGGTTTTTATGGGGGATCCAAGAACAATGCTTTGAAACATAACAGTGGTCTGTAGAGGAGGCATGGTGTTAGAAAGAGCATGGATTTGGGATTCGAGTAGAGCAGAGCTTGGACTCAGCACCTATTATGAATTGCCTTTTAGGGATGGTAAATAGTACACACTTGATTCTCATCATTTGGGGATCCTGTATTTGCAAACTCACCCAATCACTAAAATTTATTTGTAAATCTGGAGTCAGTATTCGTGGAGATTTCATGGTCATTCACAAACATTAGGAGTGTGACGAAAAATTTGTCTCCCAGCAACACTCACGTTCCCAGCTGAGGCTGAGCAAGGCATGCTCGGCCTTCTCGGTTCAGTTCTCATACTGGAAACAAAAGCTCTTTTTGTCATCTATTTCGTGCATGTTTTTCAGACGTTTGTGAATTTTGTTAGGATTTAGTCATTTAAATTGTTCTCCAAGCATAGCGCTAAAGTGCTGTGTAGAGTTTGTAAGCATAAGAAGGCTGGGATGTGCCTTACAGAGGAAATACAAATAAGCTTCGTTAGGTCATTAGTTATAGAGTTATGCTGGCTGTGAATTCCATGTTAATGAATCAATGGTACATCCTAAATGAGGCCTGAAGTAGTCAGAACCAACAGTGTGAATGTGTGTATGTGTGTGTATACATAAACTTTTATTATAGGGAATTTGATCATGTGACTATGGAGGCCGAGAGGTCCCAGGCACTGTAGTTGGCCTCTTGAGACCCAGAAGAGCCAGTGTTTCAGTTCGCATTTGAAGGCTGGAAAGACCAACATCCCAGCTCAGTAGTCAGGCAGGAGTTCCCTCTTCCCCATCCTTTTTGTTCTGTTCATCTAACTGAATGAGGCCCATCCACACTGGGGATGGCACCTGCTTTATTGTGTCCACTGATGCAAATGATAATCTCATCCAGAAACCCTCACAGACACATCTAGAATAATGTTTGGCCAAATATCTGGGCACCTGTGACCCAGTCAAGCTGACACATAAAATTAACCATGAGGGTGTCTTTAAAAAGAAACACACATAAAACATGCTAAACATTGATCTGTGGATGAAAATTTTATGACCAGGGGCTCCTAGGAACCTAACCCTGCATTTCTCCTAGGGGTAAGGATGTAGTGTTCACTAATTCAGTTTTCAAGGCAACTTTGTAGAACACAACTAACTACCACAAATAAAGAGAAACCACTGTATGTGAAAGTACCTGACTTGTAGATTCTCAAAAGATCCCTTTATATCCCATTATTTTTCTGATCCTCCAGAAATAAACTTAGGCATAAAGTCTAATTGAATTCTGAGCAGAGAGGAGTTGGGAGAGGAAGAAGAAGGAAGAGAAAAATAGAAATAAACCATTATTTGGCTTGCCATATTTTATTTCGTCTGTTACCCCCATTTCGCATTTTGTTTTATGTAATTTAATGAATCCATAATAGTGCTATCCAACAGATCTATCTGTGTAGATGAAAATATTCTTATGTGTGCTGTCCACTGCAATACCAGAGGGTACATGTAGCTGTTGAGCACTTCAAATGTGGTTAGTGTGACTGAGGACCCAAAGTTTCAATTTTAATTAATTCTAATTTAATTTGCCACATGTGGCTGGTGGCTACTATATTGGACAGTGCAGATTTCTCAGATTAGGTCCTTGGTGAATGTTCTGTGGTTAGTGTGTGCTGTAGTCTCCACTAACTCATCCCAAACCACACAAGATGGTGCAAATTATATGAAGGATGGGTAACAGGCTTGGAACACTTTGGAAACAGGACAGGCTGGGCACAGATGAGATAGATGGGGCAATGTAGTCCATGATGCTTCTCAACTTTCTTTAGTTCTCTCCCATCCCCAACAACTCCATCCTCTAATTCTCAAGGAATGTGAGGCAGCTGTGTGTCCATTGTTCCCTTATGGGTACTTCCTTCTGCGCCCCTGTCTCAAGTCCTGCAGGCTGGGTGGGGGGGACCTATTCTCTGGGAATTGGTCCTTCTGGGCACCTCCTGCCCCCAAAATGACCACTCATATAACCCAGAAGTGTCTTGCTCTCTACAATGGCATTTGAAAAAGAACACTTTATCCTAAAGGAAACCTAAGTTGTTAAGATTTCAGACTTTTTGACCAGAGGAAGTCGAGAATCTATCAGATATGAGTATCATGGGGGTAGGCCTTCTGATTGCTGTGGGATGCTTTCTTTGCATAGCTGTGGAAAGAAATGTGACTGAAGTTAATAAGAAATGGAGAGATACGTGATCAGTTAAAAAAAGAGCAATAGCTAACATTTACTGTGTTTGATGTTTGCCTGGCATTTTGCTAAATGCTATCTCCTGTAATCCACATAACTAATGAAGTGCTATTCTTGTCACCTGCATTTTGTGGACAAGGAGATCAAGGCTGAGTGAGATCCTGACTTGCCTGTGGTTCCACCATCAGTAAGTGCTGGAATCGGAGTTAACACCTGCTCCTAGGGTCCCACAGCATTTTCTGATTGAAGTGACTGTGGTGTGTCCCAGCCAATGGCTCCCCTTTGTGCACTAAAAGCACATTTTTCTAAAACCTGCATTCTCCGTTCATTATGGAAAAGAGACATTTTGGAAAAAAAGTTTTTTTAAACTTCAGTTTTTCTTCTTTTATTATCAATCTAGCAAATTGAAGAAAAGTATAGGCAAAAACAAACAAACGAACAACAACAACAACAAAAACCCACCCTGTGATATGTAATCTGTGGTGGCTATCAAAAATGAGGCTTAAATGACATGTTCAAAGGTGTCTTTAGATTTTTGAAGGACAAAGTTGCTCACGATGAAGAGGGCTCATTTAAGAACAACCTTCAAAATTTCCCTGGGTACAATAAGATGTTTGGAACTCTGCACATGCCTTTCCTGGGAAGTTAAGTGACCCCACGAGAAAATTATTTGGATTTTTGGGCCTAGGCTTGTGGCCACGGGCTCTCTCCCACAGCCTTTGTTAACATCAAATTTTTGATATGCCACTACTTCTGCTACGAATTTCTCCTGCATTTAATAAGAAAGCCATTTCAGCTGCTCAGTGTCTCATTAATATCAGTAGCATAGAAAAAATGGCAAAATTTACCCACCACAGGGAATGGGGACCAGGTAGTTTATTCATATAAAAATAGCAGATTTCTCATTTATTGCCAGCAAAATAACAGGGCAGGTAATTAATGGTGTTACATAATTATTTGTGGGGTGGTGTAAAGTGGAAATCGACTCTAGACTAGGAACTCGCCCTCCTGAGTGTCCACTCCAACCGTTTTTAAACTGCCAGGCTCTTGTGGCACAAAGTGGTTGTTCATTATGGAAACGCGGCTCCAATGAGCTCCCTCTTTCAGCCTGGTGCCCACACCTACCCCATCAGGAAAGGCAGCCATTGTGGTGGGTAATGCTTTAAACGGTTATAGAAATGCTTTGTGTTCTGCGAGCACCTTTATTATGTGCCGCACTGGGGGGTATTACAGGAGTTCCTGGAGAAAGGGAATCTTTTTAGGCAGGCAAATTCCCCTTCTTTCCCAGGTAATTACAGAACAGTCTGGTCTGTGCGGCCGCCTAAAGACACATGAGTGCCGAGGTGTTAATGGCAGGTTTATCCCTTCCTTCACCTTTGAAAGATGATGGAGATAACCTCAGAGAAAGGGCTTTGAAAAATGTCCTTGCATTCAGATCCTGTTGACATACCTGACTCCACTGGGGGCAGCAGCCTCTCACCCTGTGTCTGCTTGTCATTAACTCTTTGCTTATCTATTTGGACTTTTATGTATGGAAACAAAGGCCTTTGCTTTCCTTAGGTGCACAGTTGGCAACGTACATGCTGGGATGATATTCTAAATATTTAGCAGCTAGTAGGGTTCAGGAATCTGGTAGCCAGAAAGGATGACGGCGGTAAACATTGCAATAGTGGCTTCTCAGATCATCTTCAGCCCTTCCAGCCAGGACTTACTGAATTGAGTTAAGAGTGCAAGAAAGGCTTTATTTTTGCTAAGGTTTTACAGTATTTTCTGTAGTGCAACAATTTCTTTGGTACTGTAGTGAAGTACTCTTAGTTCAAAAGCTAATTACCCTCCCTCCAGAAAAGGTGTGCACACACCCAACTTTGCTTACAAATTGAGGGGTTTATAGACTCACTGAAGTTCTCAGGTATCACAGAGCAGTTTGTCTGCGGTGGTGAGAGAGGCAAAGCAAATCCTTTTGCCTCTCTTGTAGACGTTAGGGTCCATGTGTGTGGAGTCAATGATAGTGATCAGCTTTCACCACTGAAGAAGGGATGATGTTTTATTTTAAAATAGTTTGGGCAAATTTTTACTTTGATATAATTTCAGTCTTCAAAACAAAAACTGCAAGGGTATCTTTTAGATAGGTTGATCATTTATATTTTGCAACCATTTATCTATCATTTCTCTCTCCCCCTGCCTCGTTTCTCTCTTTGCCCACTCTTTCTCTACACACACACATTTTGAACTGTGTGAGATGAAGTTGAGATTAAGTCAAGTTCCTCTACCCCAGTGTGTTTTTACTACGAACAAGATATTCTTTCACATACATGCAATTTAGTTATTAAGGTCGGGAGATTTAACATTGACTCAGTTATATCTTAAGCAAGCGAGGTCTGGAGGCCCGAAGCATCCGCACCTCCAGAGAACTTGTTAGAAATACAAATTCTCAGCCCTACCCCTGTCCTCTGAATCAGAAAAGCCAGTGTGTGGCCCAGAAGCTTAATTTTGACAAGTGAGGGTGTTAGAATTGCTGCTCCAGTTCATAGGCAATATTCAAGTGTTATCAATTGACTCAATAACATCATTATAGCTACTCTTTTTCCTATCCAGAATCTGATCGAGGACCATGATTTACACTTAGTCATCACATCTCTTTAGTGCTCTTCGACAGTTCCTCAGCTTCTCCTGGTCTTTCTTCTTCTTCTTCTTTTTTTTAAATTTATTTTTTAATCTCTCCCCACTGCCCTACCCCATCTTGCAACCCTGACCTACAGATATTGCCATCTCCCCTTAAGAACTGGACCTCTGCAGGTGGGGCGTTTCCTCCCACGTGCTTGCAGCTTACACCTGGGGCCTGGTGCACCTGGGGCATGGGCCGTAGCTCTGCTGGGGCTGAAACCCAGGACTTTCTGCATGTAAAGCAGATGTGCTAACCACTGCTGTATGGAATTTCCTGGTGTTCTTGACCTTGGCTTTTGTTTTTGAAGAGGACAGGCCATTATTTGGATTTACCTGGTGCTTCCAAATGATTGGATTCCAGCTCTGCACTTGGGGCAGGGCCGTCACTGAAGAGTGTGTGTCTTCCTCTAGGAGGCACTGGCATTGACTGTTCTTGGTGATGCTGGCTTTGAGCACTTGGTTAAGGTGGTGTCTATCGGGTTTCTTTACTTTAAAGTTATATTTTACCCTATTAACTTGTAATTTGTGGAGACATACATAGAGACTAGAAATAGTCTGTTCTTCATTTAACTTTTATCCACCAATTTTAACATCTATTGGTGATATTCTAACCCTCTCATTTCTTCTATCCCTGTTATTTCGATATTATTAATATTATAGATATAATATAACATGACAAAATATCATATCACAGACATAGGCATTCTATTCTCAGCAGAGCTTTCTCTTCTCCCCTACTTATTATTTACTTACATCTCTACAGACTTTTTAATTCTTGCTTTAGTCAATGGCTTGTAATTCATTATTATTATTATTTGTTTTGACATATTGTTTCAGATTTGGCTGCTGGGGTGGGCATGACAGTTGTTTTGTCATTGAATGTCTTTATGGCCATGAGATCTTTAGCAGCTAGAAACTGAAGCTGATATCCTACAGTTCTGGTCACCTTCTCAGAAGTCTAGAACTCGACATCAAGGACATTTTGATGGGTTTAACTGTGTATTGCTATAGTCAATTCCATGGAGACTTTCAGTTGTCATGTTTGACCCCCTCTACAGCTTCCAGCCTGTTGACAACACCCTCTTGGGGACTCCTCTCCCTTGGCCTCTGTGAGGTGACTTTCTCTGGCCCTTCTCCTGTCCTCTCACAACTGTTTCCCAGCTATCCTGAAAAATCTAAAATGTTCTTGAGAATCTTTAGGAAATGTCTTTCTTGAGTCATGTTAGAAAAATGGGATTGGGCCTGGGAAATCTTTAGTGTTAATGGAAATAATGTTTTCTATGAATTAGCCATTTTGACCTTAGTAATTAGTAAAATGAGTTATTGAACATGCTGAATTTGAAATGAATCTTAAAAAGAGATGTGAAGTTAGGAATGAAATAGTCCTCCCACCCATTTGGGAATCAGAGTAAAATGCACTGATAAAGAAGTGGAGAAGATCAGCTTTGCAGGGCAGCCACAGTAACGGGCAGAGGGGTGAGGGTGTTGTGTAGGTTGGGTCAAATAGAGCCAAAGGGGGCTTTATGACAGGGACCATTCATCCGCACCCTGCCAACGGCGATACCACGTCTCAGCATCACACCACTGTCAGGTCATTCAAGTGAGTTTCGCTGTGGAAATGTTAAAAAAAATTCTGTAACAGGCATTCTCTTCATTGTGTTCCCTGGAGGAAGTGTCATGTAAAAGAGCGTCTGGCACAGATGTCACTGCTTTTATTTGTCTGCTTGTTCCTTTCCACAGGTACATCTTTAGATGGTGCCTGCATCACGGCAAGGGAAGCTTCCCAGACTAGTCAAAAAGGTAGTTGGAGAAATGCTAACTTCCTCATTACATGTGTGGAATTGTTCCACAAACATGTGCTCTAATACCCAAACTGTGCTGTAGAAAGTTTATATTTACTTTTACACACTACTGGTTATTGGAGAAAATACAGTTTAGGTGTATGAAATTATATAAATAAAATTTAGGTAATTCCTTTAAAAGTGGCCAGCTTCTTAGTTTAACATTCAAGGACATTCTTAGTCTGATCTGATTTATTCCCCGACTCTTCCCTCTCCCCTTCCTTTCTCGCTCCTTCCCTTCCTACAGCTGACTATAAGGGCCTGGGGGTGATCAAGACAGGACCTTATCATGGGTTGTGCTGTGAACTGAACTGAAAAGACTCGGAGGGTGACCTGCTTGGGAATGAGATAAATTCCTTGTGTGGAGCTTGGAGAGCAAGGGTGGAAGGATGGCAAGGGATGAAGTCAGGACAGTAAGCAAAGATGAACCACAAAGAACACTGTCCATCACTTTGAGAAGTTTGTACTTCATCTAAGAGTAGTGAAGAGCCACTGCAGGAAACAATGCCAGCCTTCTCTCTAGGCGTGACACATTGTCTATGGTATGCCCACCAGATGGATCGATGGGTAGATGGATAATGGATAATGGATGAGTTGATGGGTGATGGATTGTGGATGGATGGATGGGTGGGTGGATGAATGGGTGGATGGATGGATGGATGGATGGATGGATGGATGGATGGATGGGTGGATGGATGGGTGGATGGATGGGTGGATGGATGGGTGGATGTGTACATGAATGAATGGACAAGGAGGTGTGGAATGGAGCTGCCAAGCTGAAGACAGAAGCTGAGTGAGAAGACTGCTGCAGAAACAGATGAGGTATGTTGGAGATCTAATAGGCAACAGCTGGGATGGCGAGAAGTCATAAGATCTGAGGAATGTTTAGGAACTAAAATTGACAGGACTTGGTGATTAATTGTGTGGGGAAGATTGAGTGACTGAAGAAAAGTCAAGAGTAACTTCCTCAGCCAGAGGGAGCACAAAATGTGGAAAGAAAAGCAGACCTGGGAAAGGCATAGAGGCAGTGGGTAGAAGGAAGAAACTGACCAAGGTCATGAAGGGGGAACACCCAGAGAGCTGAAGGGACTGTTGGTAGTGCCGGATGCTATCATGATTCAGGTCAGGTGTGCAAAGAGGCCGCTGGATGTGGAAGCAAGGGGGCTGTTGGTGACCCTAGCCAGGACTTGCATGAGACACCTAATAATTGTGGCATGGGAATTAACAGGCTAGAGCTCTCTCTTTTCCTTAAATACTATCATTACTTCATTTTACAAACTCAGGCTCTTTCTCTAACTCCAGCACAGGGTAAGTACGGACTGTCATGTGGAGACAGGCATGTGGTTTTGTGTCACTTCCAGTCCAGGTGGAGGTGAACACTAGTGGTGGCCTGTGCCCATGCCTTTTCTCTCTGTTTCCTTGGAAGTCTTTATTTTGTCTTTTCCAGGAACTTAAAAGGGGATAGTATAATCATTACCTACCATTGCCTTTTTATTTAGTGCAATACCAGATTTTAAAAGTTTTCATTGTAAAGATGACAATTTTTCTTGCTCTCATTTATATTCTTTTCAAAACCTGGAATTCTAGTAGGAAGAAGATTACTCATATGTATTGCAAACATAAGGATCTATATTATCAATGAAGAGCAAAGACAAAAGTTAGGTTATTTAAGGACTAGTTGGCCCCCAAAACTGTTTTTTGGCAAACATTTGAATGTCTCTTTCCTCAGGTTCTATCCTTCTTGGCTTTCTTCTTCTTTTTTTTTCTCTTTTTTTTTTCTTTACATTCTCATGCCTTCAGCTACAATTTGTACCTTAGTTCACTCTGAATTGTTAGCACTAGACTCATCTCTTTGCTAAGGTTCAGACCTATATTTCTATTGCTTACTGATGTATTCAGCTGAAGATTCAGAAATTTGGGTGGTTCAAACTAAGTATGTCTAAACTGGCCTTCATTTCTTTGATGCCCCATTTCACCCCAAGCCTGTTCTTGAAACATGAATAGAAGGTGCTGTGATGTGTCCCACTCAATTCCATCAGCCTTCTCACTCCTCAGAGTATCTTCTGTCGACAAGCCTGTGCATTCTTGCTTCCCATGAAAAGACAACCTGTTATCACTGCCACAGCCATCATGTCTCTGGGTGCAGAATGGCTCTGGGACACAGCTGGAGGCTTACAGATTAAGGAGGCATGCTAGGGCTGGGCAGGCAATTCCTGGGTCAACAGGACAGAAGGCAAGATGACAGGAGCCCTTGGCTTCCGGAGGCTCCAGGAGTAAGGTGGTCATTCGCCAGGTAGGGTGAGGTTAGCATCCCAGGGGCCAGGCCATCCAGGCTCAGGCACTGACCAGCTCTGAGACTTTGGCTGGACCTCAATTTTCTCGTCTTTCAAATGGCAATCACTGTAGCCCTGACTCTGTAGTCCTGTTATGGGGATGGTAAAATGGGTACATGGGGCAGTAGCAGAGTTGTGGGCCCATAGTTCACTCTCAGTGCAGGCTCCACGTTGTTGACATGTGGATGGGCCTATAACATGGTGTGTTTGGGAGACCTGAGAATTTTAATCAGTTGAACCAGGAATTTTAATAAACCTGACACTGCAAGAGGCACTTTCCAGAGAATGACAAAGCTCACACAAATCATAAGTGCCTCTTGCTTAATGACCCTGTGTGGGGAAGCCTGTGGAGGGTCTTGTTTATACTGACACCTCAATCCCCCACCCCCGACATGCAGTGTCATTTCACTGTGTGGGGCTCCATGTTGCCATAAGCAGAGGTGCGGACGCCTCTGCCCTGGGCTGAGCATTAGCCCTGGAGGCCCCAGGGGTTGGCTAAAGTCATGGGACAGTGCATTTTTATCCCCCTCTTCTGTCCTGTCATTAAGGTGGAGGCTCCCTACCCCCAACATGATTTGTGCAATGTGTGCCCCCAACTGCAGTCCCGCTCTGTGGGAAATGAGCTAGCACCTCAAATTAACCCAATTAAAAGTCATCAAAGGCAATCCTGGCCTCCTTCTAACTCCTGGATTAGCATAATGAGCCCATATTAATTGCCAATTATAAACAAATTCTTCGTTTATTCATATTTCTCTAAATTATACTTTCCCTGCCGATAAGTTGTTCTCAGAAAAAGTGTTCTCTCTGCACAGACATTTTGTTTTCTTTTTTTTCCCTCAGATTCAATTTACTTCTCACCTGGGGAAGGCACTGTGTTGGATGCCTGACTCTTTCCCTGTGCTTAGAGATTACGGAATTCTGTGTTTCCAAAGTTTTGACATTTCTCAAGAGGTTCCTGGGAGAGATTAATGCCTGGTCTCAGGCTTATATTATAAAAAAGGCATTTATTTTCCAGGGCCCATGGTGTGTAGTATGGTGCTTGGTTTGTGTGAGAAATGGGTTTTCTGAGTCACTTCTCTCCTACCATCTACCCTGGGTGTGAGGGGCCTGGCTGCCCCACTTCATACTGACTTGGCTTATCAGCTCAGTACAGTGAGCGCGTTGGGAGAGAGTGAGAGAAACAGTCCATCTGCTGGGCACTGGTACTTGTTATCCCTTCCTTTTTGGCTTCTGTAGGAGGGGCCATTCAGGTATGCAAAGCCAGATCCCTAAGACATGATAGGCCCAGTGATGACACCTTTTGTTGGGGAGGGGTTAGAGGGGATTGATGGCTGTTTCCTTCCTCCTCTCTCCCTGCAGAACCCCACAGCAGAGAGTAGCACAAGTTTGAGGCTGGTGGGTTCCCTCTCAGAGATGCCTGTGGCTCTCCTGAGTGGGGCAGGAAGGGAGGTGGAAGGGATTAGGGTGGTAAGAAGCATAAAGAAGAGGAAATGGTCTTCAAACCCCAGCCCGTTACTTGAGGTTGACGTCTGCAGATGGCCAGTTGCCCGGAAGCACACAGAATCCGTGCAGGGGAGCTGAGCAGCAGGATGTGAAGACACAGAAGCAGAGAGGTAATTTTTGTTGCCAAGGAGCCCCGGACCAGGGGTGCTGGGAAATATTATGACTCATGTCATGTAAATGAAACACAAATTTCATTATGGTAAGCCACAAACATTCGGCACCATTTGGTATAGCACCCAGCTCTCCCTGACCCATGCACTCTCCTTTACTGCGTGTTCTTACAGCTGGGGTGCCCCAGGGGATCCTCCCCCTGCACTCGCTCCCTGGAGGATCCTATCTATGTTATATCCACTTCCCTGCAGGTGACTCATGAACTCGGATCTCCAGCCCTGCCTTTTCCTGAACCAAAGGAAGTACAACCAGTTGCTTGGTTGACTTGAGTGTTCATGGTCATCTCTACTCCTCCCGTCCAAACGACTCTGCCCCAAATCTTCCCCTGGCAGATCTTTGACTGTGTTGAAGGCATCTATATCCTTCCATTGGCTCAGACCAAACTTCCTCTAGACTCCGTGTTATTCTATCAAGAGTTCTTGTTGGCTCTACCTGCAGAAATATTAAGAATCTGTCCACTACTCACCTCCACCATCATCACCACCCCGCCCTAAGCACTGTTCTCTCTGCTTTATTCCTTCCCTCCTCTTCCTATGGTCTTTATTAACACCAAAGCTAGAGAGATCTGTTTAAAATGTCACTCAGATTACGGCCCTCCTCTACTTAAAACTCAGTAATGCTCTCTCCTATTTCATTCACAGCAGAAACCAAAGCCCATAACGTTGTCACTGTCTCGGTCAGCTCAGGCTACTTTCACGAAGTCCCAGAGACTGGATGGATTACAAACAACAGGCATTTTCTTCTCACATTTGTGGAGGCTGGAAGTCCAAGATCAAGTTGTAGCAGTGTCGGTCCCTTGAGGCTGTGAGAAAGAATCTGTTCCAGGCCTCTACTCTGGCTGTTTGTTGGTGGCCTTTGGCATTCCTTGGTTTTTAGATGCATTACTCCATCCTCTGCCTCTGTCTTTACGTGTTGTTCTCCTCTCTGTGTGTATCTGTGTCGCACACATCATGGTAACGGTGTAATCTAATATCAACACATTTAACTTTGATTAATAATATTTTATATTACACAGTACCGATTCAAATTTTGCAGTTGTCCTAATCACATCCTCTTTAGGATATTTTTTCTCATCCAGAATTATCTCTGTGGATCGGTAACAGTGCTTAAACTTTCTTTGCCTTTCTTGGTATTTTGAAGAGGGCAGGCCATTTATTTTGTAGAATGTCCCTCAGTTTGGGTTTGTTTCATGTTTTTTCATGATTAGATTCTGGTTATGCATTTTGGGCAGGAATACCACAAAGCGATGTTGTGTCCTTCCCTGAACATCATATCATGAAGCAAAACTTATCCATTTGTTCCAAAATTGGTGGTGCTGGCTTTGCTCAATTGATTCAAGTGAAGTCTGCAAGATTTCTTCATTGTAAGTAACTCTTTCCTCTCAAGTAGCACCAAATTTTAAGGTGACCTAGAGCTGCATATATGACAGATGAGATAATGGTGATGTTGGCAGGTCGAATACCAAGGAGCCTCTCTCCTGATATTTCCACTCGTTTTATTCTTAACTACTGAATGCTTTGGGCCAGGGCACATGGTAGGCAGATGTGACCAAGATGGGTAAAAGGATAGAGCTTCCACTGAGTTTTGTGGCTACAAAACATCCTATCAGGATAAACCTTCCATGCAGGTCAGCCTGCTTCCATCCCACCTGTGACACATACGTGTCTGTGTTGCTGGTTACATAGACATGTTAGGCTGTTCATGTGTGTGCATAGTATGTGTTCATGAGCCTGTGTTATGTGTGTATGTGTGTGTGCTTGTCATGCCTCTCAACTTCTTACTGAATTATGATTTATTACACAAAATCTAAGAGGTTAGTGATATGGGGGTGGCAGTGAGACGCTGGGACACTCAGTGGTTTGCTTCTCATTCATTGTTTTTCATGACCATCTTTGTGTTTTTTGTCTTGATTGTGTTTTTTCTTGTTTTCATTGCCTCTCATGGTAGTTGACCTTGTAGGGCCTGATTCAGTTTAAATTATCTCTTTATCAGTCTCTTGAATCGCTTTCCACCACTCTGATCCCTATTTTGTCTTCATCGTATTTGTGTTTGGAGGTCACCAGAATAAATTGATATCCCCTTTCTAAATTTTAATTTTAATAGTGGTAAAGTGTACATGTCATAAACTTTGCCATTTTAACCATCATTAAGTGTTCGGTCCAGTTGCATTGAGTACATTTGCATTGTTGTGCAGCCATCACCACTGTCTATCTCCAGAAATCTTTTCCATCTTACCAAACTAAAACTCTGCTCCCATTACCCTTCCTCCAGCCCCTGGCACCCACCATTCTACTTTTTGTCTCTATGAATTTGACTCTTCTAGGGACCTTATATGAGTAGAACTGTAGAGTATCATTTTGTGACTGGCTAGTTTTACTTAGCATAATGTCTTCAAGGTTCATCCACATTGTAGAATGTGTCAGAATTTTTTTCCCTTTAGGTGTGAGTAATAGCCCATTGTATGAATGTGCCACATTTTATTTTTCCACTCATTTGTTAATAGTTACTTGGGTTATTTTCACTATGCATATTTGGCTAATATGCATATGTTGCTATGAATGTGGATGTGCAAATATCTGTTTAGGTCCTTGCTTTCATTTCTTTAGTACATATACTCAGATTTTGGATTGCTAGATCAGTTGGTAATTCTGTGTTTAATTTTTGTGAAGAATTTCCATATATATATATATCCATATATGTACATATATATGGATATATATATATATAGATATATATTTTTATGGTGGCTGTATCATTTTGCATTTTCAGCAGCATTGTGTGAATGTTTGTATTTCTCCACATCATCACCAGCACTTGTTATTATTTTTTTTTTGTAATTGGCCATCCTAATGAGTATGAATGTAGTTTTATTATTTATTTCTTTTATTTATGTTATTTATTATTATTTATGCCTACAGAACCTGGTCTTACTAGATGGTCTCCCATCCAAGTACTAACCAGGCCCGACTCTGCTTAGCTTCTGAGATCAAGCATTGGGCTTGTTCAGGATGGCATGGCCGTAGACCATGGACCATGCCTCCACTAGGGCACAAACTTGAATATAGTTTTATTTTGCATTTTCCTAATGATTAGTAATGCTGAGATCTTTTATGTACATACCTCTTTTCTTTTTTTTTAAAGAATATAAATTTACCTTTTTTGATGAATGGGGGTAGATAGAACTTTCTGAGTATACACAATCACTATTTTAAAAATAACTATGAAAATACGAAGTTGTCTATGTAGGTGACTGGCTGGAGGAAATTTAGAGATTTTTTTTTCTTCATATTGTTTCCCCCTCCTCATCTCTTACCTTTATTAAAGAAAAGTGAAGACCCTGGTCCCCAGGCACTGCTCACATGACTTCCTACCCCCACATCTTTTCTTGTACCTGTGAACTCTGCCCTTGACTTGAGCTTATGCTAAGAGGCCGTGAAGGACTCAGGCTTGGAAACTGACAATCCTCTGCTGACATTCCCACTGTCAATAGTGATGGTAAATTAAACCTAATCTTAAGCCAAACCCAGTGAGGATAGGGAGCTGAGTCTAAAAGGAGCAAAGAGTAGAACATCTCTACCCTGTTTAAATGAGTAAAAAATTAGAGTAAAAATAAGAACTCAAAGAAAAACAATATAAGATGTGAAGGAAACGACATAGAATGAGTGAAAAATAGAATGTCAGCTGGGTGAGGACAAAAATAAAATGACTAGAAAAACATTCTGAGTAAATACTGCTGATTATCGTCAGAAAGACATTGAATTAGAGATCACTGAGGCGGCAGTATGCATTTTAATCTTTTGCAAGTATAGAACAGGTGCTGGAGAAGTTTATTCTGGGAGAGTAAGACATCATCACTGCTTGTAGCAGAACTTCATGCATCTGTGAACCCAGATCCACAGAGTCCAGTGTAGGTGGAAAGTATTTAGTCTTTTATATAAGTGGCATCATTTTTGTAAGGTCCCCCTTCCCACAAATACTCCTGCTAATAATTACTGATAGAATGGTGAGAAGGTTGGGTGGAAGCCGCAGTTCATCATCAATGCTGACATTTACATGCACACATACCTGGGAGAGGGATATGTAGTAAAGCAAACAGACTTTATATGCAGAGAAACGTGGGCTGAAAATCCAGATTTTCCATTCATTGTAAATTCAATTGTGTGCGAAACATTCAGCCTTGCTAAACTATAATATTCTTATCTGTAAACTGAAGATAATGCTTTATGGAAGGTTAGCATTATATATAATGAATAGTATGTCATGTAGCTTAGTTCCTAGAACATATTAAATACTTGATAAATGGTAGTTATTATTGTTATTATCATAATCATAATACCAATACATCTGATTTGGAAATTCAAAAGATATAATGTAAGAAAATACAAAAACATTGAACAATTCAAAATATAAGGCAAAATGGCCTTAGAATGATTAAATTTTGGTAGGTTTGAGTATACTTTATTAATTCCTGAATTACTTTCTTAATTAATTTCAGAGTACTTTATTAATTCCTCTATTAAGGTGGTTTTGTTATGGTTGCTGTTAGTGTTGATTTTCTTGAATTTCCTAACAATATAATATATTAATATCTGAAAATCATAATTTTCATTTTTTTATATGGATACTTCTTATTTCTGTTTTGAGCCTCATTGCATTGAATAGAATAGTGAATTTCCAGGGCCAATAATCAACTGGGGAGTTTGCCAATGAGATATCCTATTTTAAGGAACATTCAATTGTGATGCTATGTAAACTATTCCAGAACATAGAACAAGAAGGAAAGCTTTCTCATTTCTGTTTTGTTTTATAAGTTCTTTTCTTTTATGCTTTCTTGCTATTACTTTTTAAAAATATTTTGTTTATTTTAACTTCTGCTGTTATTTAGCGTGTATGTTTCTGCAGTTATTTTTACCTTTAGTTTACTAACCCTCCTCCTGTAAATCTATGTTTTTCTTGATAAAGGGATGTTATATCTTGATTCCACCTATATCAGATGTCCTTCTTTCCTTCTTTTGATTATGTAATCTGTGGTTTGAGGCTGAGATTATTGCTACCAGTTTATAACTCTATAATGACATGGCCCAAGCAGTCCAGCCTCATAGAAACTTTGACATCATAGGAAGATACCTTACCAATAGAAAATTTATTTAAAATTAACCCAAATTCCCATTTATTCTCAAATACCATGTTAGGGCTATATAGACAACAACAATTCTTCTTAAAAGAATATCTGCTTTTCTCTTTCTATCAGTGTCTCATTATCTCTGTTAAATTCTTTAAAAAATGATTTTTCCATTTCTAACCTTCAAACCTTTTGTCTTTCTATTTGTCCCCTTGATTTGGTGTTACAAAAACCATCCCTTCGAAAAACAAAACAAAACCAGTCTAACAAATAACATTCTTGGGAGTGAGAGGGAGGAAAATAAAAATTAATGAGCATAACCAGAGTTTGTATCTGTGTCACTTGTTTGTTTTTCTGGAATACATTCCCAATTTCTTAGCTTTTTTTTTTTTAAGTTTTTTTAAAGTTTTTTTAAACTTAAAAAAAAAGTTTAAAGGTAGTGTACACCTTAGGTAAAGTTTCTTTGTGTTTGCATGTTTGAAAAGGCAAATAAGTCTTCACATGTGATTATAGTTTAAGTCTTTAAGTCTTCACATTAGATTATAGTTTAGCTAGATGTACAAACCTAGTTTGAAAAAAATGTTCTATGGTTGAAGACTTTAGCCCTGTTGTCTTCTAGTATCTAGCGACTGTGATAAGAAGATGGGCACCAGAAAGAACCAGTAGGAAATCTACAGGGTTTTCCTGTAATACTTTAGGATCTTTTATTTATCTTTGATATTATGAAATTTCTTTCTCATTCTGCTGGTATTTGCAGAGGAATATTTTTTGATTCTGAGATATTTTCTTATATTATTTCTCAGATGATTTTCTCTAGTCTTTCTTTCTGGATCCATTTGTCTAAAATGGGTTAATCCTCATTTTTTTTTTCTGGATTTCCACTCATTATTCTTTTCTTTGTACCCTATTCTTTTTTGTAGAAGAATTTCAAAACTTTACCTTCTTAACATTTTAAATTTTAAAAAATTTGCCAAACCATTTGCTTTTACTTTTAAAGGTTCTTTCATACGGTTTAGTACTTTTTTTATAACGTGAAATTCTTTTGTTCATAAGTACAGTATTACATCGACTCACTAAAAATGGAAACAGTTTAAAGTTCTACCATCTTTCCTGAGTTACCTGTATCCTCTACTATCTTGTTTTCCCTCATGTTTGTCTAGTACTTTACCTTTGATGTAGCTGAATTGCCTCAAATATCTGGTGATCTGTGGGTGTCCATCATATTTTAGAACGAAGCATAAAACGTTTCATGGGAGCTGAGTAGACGGTTGGGTTTTGCTGACTGGTGGACTTTGTTAATGGTGAGGAGACCATTAATGAGCTGGAACTACTAAGAGGCAGTGCGTGGAAATGTTCCTTCTGTGGTCCATATTTGTTACTTGGTCTCTAGCACAATTTACTTGTCTTAAAGGAAAGCCTAGAAGGCACCCACCTGGCTATGGCTTGTTCTCTATGTGGAATCAGGAGGTCTGTGTGTGGCCAGGTCTTTCTCTATTAATCTTTACATACTGGACCTTATATCTCACTCATGTTCTTGTTCAAGCTTGGTGTTTCTGGTCCCAAACCTCTCTGGAATCCTCTCAGGTAGAGCAGCTTCTCCAGAGGGGAGGAGAGGGGAGGAGGCGAAGAAGAGAAGAGAGGGGTTTATTTTAGTATATGTGCTGCTGAAACAAGCTTGAGAGGGGTTTATTTTAAAGGGCTGGCTCACATGATAATGAGGGCTGGCAAAACCAGAATTTGCTGGTCAGGCCCACAGGCTGGACACCTGCAGAGGGACGATTTCCTGGGGTAGCTCTTGCATATCCCTTCCCAAACGCCGCATGAACTGAGCAGTTGGGTGCCAATATAAAAACCCTGAAATCCAGAAATCTTGTTCAATCTCTGGCTTATGGTGAACAATAATTGCATCTTGGATAAACCTCATTAGCTACGATGCTGCCACTGTGCAAAGCTGTCAATCTCTAGTTTAAATTAATTGATAATTGCAATAAGTTCTTACTGATCACCTCTGTGCTCAACACAAGAACACAGAGATGATAGGAAAGTACTTGGTCCTTGCCTTCACACAGCATGGGGTGCCAGTGGAAAAGACAGATAATTACATAGTAACAATTACTGTATCGTGTACTATGATAGGGCAGAATAGGGATCATAAGAACACACACCAGCGAGACTGACAGCAGTTTAGGAGGAAGTGAAGGTGTGACAGTTACTGAAGAAGTGATGTTGAGTGTAGGAGAGTGCCATTCATGTGGGGTGGTGGGTAATCTACTTGCTTGGGTAGCTTGTTGAGGAAATCAAAATGAAGGATGACAGCATCCTGGGATGAGACATCATTCCTGACTACTTAGAATTTTGTTGACTGTGGGCAAGATGACTTTTAGGGGATGGAGTGGAATAAGGAGCTGTAAGTCTGGAGGACAGATGATCTTGGGGGCTCTTCATTGGGCATCTTGCAAGGTTTCCACCTCAGAACAGAAATGACAACTGTGTGTGGCTGATGAGGAAACCGAGGCCCAGCGAAATGAGGCAGTGTTTAGGGCCACATGGCCAGCTCATACAGAAGCCAGGAGCATCTACTGGAGCATCTCCATCTACTCAGCCTCTCCAAGTGGAGGCTTACCAGAGCCAGGTGGGAAGCAGTAGAAAGCATGTGAACTTCCAGGGAAGATGCAGTGAGAGGGCTGTCAGCAGGCACTCCAGTCCTTCTGTCTCACCTGCTTCAAGTGGCTGGAGACGAGAGAAGAGCCATTTGATGAGTTTTTATGTCTAACTCTATTCCCGTTTCTATCTGAGAAACCAAAGCTCATATTGACTCATGTGAAATTCCAAACTGCAGAAGAATTGCTACCAGAGTTGGAATTCGTTATGGGATAGGACCAAGCACTGTGCTTCCCCAGCAGGGCATGATCACCACTGACACCTGGTGGTTCCTCAGGTGTCTCAAGCTCCAAAGGCACTCTGCTCAGCGGGTGCCTGGCGCCAAGGCGCACTGCTCTGATGGCCACAGGACCATCCTTTCCTCCTTTCCCTCCCCTCCACTCACTGAACATAAACTTGCAGCACACCCACATGGGCCTAAAGCTCTCATCACCAGCTACGGTTGTTTTGGTTCTGGATGGTGGTACAAAGTGTTTGCGCTCTCCTTGAATTGAATGATTAATTCTTTGGGACAGTAGGGTGTCCTTTATACATTTTTTGTATCCCTCTAATACTTGGCATGGTACCTTGGGTTTAATCAATGCCTAAGACAATTTGAGGGGCCATGTATGATCCCTGGGCCCAGTGAGTATAAGGGTCTAGATGTCTGATATGTCTGTGTCCCTCTGCCCCAGGGAGTTACTCTCCAGTAGTTACTGAGATGACCTGTGACCTGTGACCCTGTGCTCACAGCAGGCTTTCATGTACATTCTCGGTGTGTGGGTGCTGCTCTCCTTACTCTGACCTTCTTCTTCCTCACTAGCTCAGGGCTCGGGTCGCTGCCCCACCCCATATGCACTTGACTCTCCTGTTCCACTGCTAGGCACCCCTAACCTTGTCTTCGATGGCAGCTTTGGATGGTTTCACCCCCTTAACAGCAAACATGTGCATTCATGTGATGCATTATATTTATCTCTTATTATTGAAATGATCATGTTTTTTTCCTCCTTCCAAGTCATTCCATGAGCTGATGTCTTATCAGACTCTCTTCTACATGATCCTGCACACAGTGGATGATTTGGGCTGCTTGAATTTGATGGACTATTTCAAGGATAGATGAAGCTTCTCAAAATTCTAGGTGGGCTGTGGTTACGGCAGATACTGAGCTTGGTCACACACAAATGACATGGAAAGGCATTCTTGCTCTCAGGCCTGGTTTGAGGTAGGCATTTGGTTTCTGGTTTTTTAAGAAGAGGATGTCTTTGAATAGCCTAGAAAAATATTTAGGAATCTTTGAGGGATCGTGGCCTTGCAAAACCTGGATATTTATGAAGCATTTGCATCATTTTGGACATGTACTATAGACATGTATGTATTATATCGTATGTTAACTAGGACATGACATTTCTTTGAGAGAGAAACCAAGAAAGAGATTTACTTGGCAGTGAATAGACTTAATTAGGTAGAGCCTCTAAGTCTAGGGTTGCCCACAAGGAAAATCTGGCATTGTGCCTTCCCTTCCTATACGGGTTTTCTCTATTATGGATGTTTTTTTTTCCTGCAAGTAACTTCCCTTCCTCCAACTGAAAAATCTCCAGATGTTTTCTCTCTCTCTCATGCACACACACACAAAAGCAAATACACATGTATACACAAACACACATGTACAGAGACATACACACATACACACAAGTGTACAAATATACACACAAATTCATACAAATAAACACTGGTGCAAACATACGTACGTGTGCAAGTATACATACATCCACACACATACTCTACAGTGCTTGATAATAATTACTCAAAAAGTGACCCCTTTATTATTTTTATCATTATTCCTTCCATCCATCTAGAGCCAGAATCTAGAAAAAGGAAGGGAGTAGGGTTCAGAGCTGGTGGACAGATTTGGGCCTGCTGGGTGGCCATGCTGAAAGCCAGGGTCGAATGTTTGCACTGAGTTGGAGGAAGGTGGACCCAGGAGCTGGCACCCTTAACAGTGTGCAGGAGCCTCTTTGTTAGCCAGGGTATGAGTCTATTCACAGACTTCCGCTCAGCCCCTTTATTCTGTGTTAATCTGAGAATTGGATCTGAAAGAGTTGGATGGCTCTCTATGGCCTAGAAGAACTAATTTAATTTCTCTGTGTGTCTACTATACAGGCACTGCTAATATCTGAGCCATTTGTCTAGAAATGACAGAAGACTTCTTTTGTACATTCTGCCTCCATCCCAGACATTAACTTCCCCGTGTGCAAACAGAAAGAACTCTTCCCATTGTTGTATCAGAAACAACAAAGGTTTCTGCCAACAGACACCCAGCAATAGATCCAGAAGTCACTTGGATTCTGTGTTTTCTGGCATAAAAACCGACATCACACACTCAGGCTTTGTTCTCTCTGGGCTTCAGTTCCAGAATGTTTTATGTCTCAGCAATAATCGTGCATTCAATAGCCTAAGAGCTATTTTGCCAAACTGTTACTTCCTCTTTGCTCTTTAAAATGTGCAGTAGTTTCTCCAAAGGCCAGTCCCTGACATCAGTTGCCTTGTGCAGTAGCTGAGAACTGTAGGATTCTGACCTTGAGGATTTGAACTGGATTTTTTTTTCCAGGGAAATGTTCTAGGACAGAGTCTAAAAGAAGTAATCTCTCATCTCCTGCCATAGGTCCTTCCCCAGATGACACTGCCTAGGTTTCACTGAGCAAATCTTTCTGGAGCTGCTGTGAGCTAGGCATGAAACTGGAATTGGGCACTAAGAGCCTGCAGAATACCAGTGAGGCCTGTCATTTAAAGCCAGTGAGTCCTGCTTCACAGCTGCCCTCTCTTCCCCTCTCATTTCAAGGCACTGCTCTTAGTTCTGTGATCTAGTCAGGCTTTTGCATGGCAGCTGTCCAGCCTTCCTCAGCATGAAGACCTTTGCCAGATTTTGTAAAATGCCTACCACTGGTCCATCGCTGAGTCTTAGAGATATTTTAAGCAGAGGCCGAACAATTGATTGCCAGGTGTTTTATAAAGAGGACAGTCTTTCTTCAATGGGAGTTTGGACAAATCAGCTTCTAGGTCTGATGCTGATACTGTGTGTGTGTGTGTGTGTGTGTGTGTGTGTGTGTGTGTGGTTTATCAAGTCAAAGTCAGGAGAGAGAAATACAATAACATTTGTAGAATACTTTGTGCCTAGACCATAGCAATGCTCAGTACAGTAGTATTGTTATCATAATTAGTCCACAGAAATCTTTCAGAGAGTTTTTATGAACATTTGGAACAGAGGTTTTTTATGAAACCCTCTGTCTTTCCTTTTATTGTCATAGAGAACTTTCTCTGATTTTCAACCTCCTAATGATAAATTCTGAGAAGGAAAATTTCTTGTCTCATCTTGCATTCCCAACAGTGCATTGGGAAATATTGGTACTAAAATGCGTGCTAACAAATGATCTTTAAGGAGCTATTTGTACCAGGTCCTCTGTGGCACTCTGGGAATACAGGGGTGAACCAGAACATTTTTGCCCAAGGGAGCACATATCCAAACTTGTGTTCATTCACCCTCCATGCTATGCTGGACCTCTTATGAAGTCTTTTATCAAAAGAATCCTCTGTGCCCAGGGCAAGCAGGTATGGAGACAAAGGCTCCAGTGATGGTTTCAGATTTGAATTTGAATCTGGGCATTGCTGCCCAACAGCTGTGTGAGTCCAAGTGATGTACAGGACAAGTGGCAGACGGAGGTGAAGATATTTCCCGAGAGGACACGCTGCCTTGCTTGTGGTTGACACTCAGTATATGAAGGTTCTGTCTCTATTCTTGGTCCTCAGAACTCATTCTTCCAGCATCAGCTCTCAACCTAATATCCCTTAAGATTTAAAAGAAAACATCCAGAATAATACTCTTACTCTTTTGGTAAATCACATTTGCTAATAGAGAAAAGCTAATGGATTAGGTGAAGTTGTTAGTGGAACAGGGAGCATGAGTTTTAGTCTAAAACGAGACCTGTGACTGTGGACTCTGCTGTAAATTCTTTTAGGCCAATAATATCAGAAAGGCAAGGAAATTGTATTTTTCTTTACCCTCTGATCTCCTTATGTTATGGACTTGCACAGTTGGAAAGGAACTTAATGGATACTCAGTACTTTCCTATCCAATATGGTAATCTTCCCTATAATGCCTACAAGGAAAGACCCAGAGTGCTGCCAGTGACAAGGCACTCACCGTTTTGTGAGGCAGCCATCGTGTTTCCAGAGGTTCTCTTCTTCTCTGCTGGTTGGCTTTTCTGTTGCTCTGACTTCCACAGGTCCAGTTTGTTCTCATATTGTGAACACGCATATCTACAAGTACCACCAGATGTCTTGAGCCTCTTCTTTCTGTGTTAAACACATGGAGCTCCTTCTGCTCTTGTTTAGATAATTTACCAAGATCGTTTCGACAGTAACTCACCTTCAGATGTCTCCCTCTTATTCTTGTTTCTCCTAAAATGCGGGGCTCGGCTGGGCACACTGTTACAGATGTGGTAAAGGAGAGAGGGCTTATTTGTTGCCATGGGTTAGTCTATGTTTCTATTCATAGAATCTACAGCATCATTTCCATATTCTTTAATTATGTTTGGCTTTTGGTCAGCTAGTCTTACTAGATCTGTTTGATAAGATCTACTATAAAGTTATCTATGCTGAATTTATAGGGGAGATTTTTACACGTAACATTGATATTTCAGATTTATTTCCAACAAATTTGATTTTCTTAATTTTAGATTATCATCCTTATGTATTAAAATGACTTTGAATCATGGTTTTGCATCTAGAGTTTTAGCCACCAATCATAATTACGTGAAGTTATCTGTAAATTTCTTGACACATATCTTCTATGTCATGATTCAAGCCACTCATAGTCATGCGATAGGATAGTCCAAGAAGAGATTGTCCTTGTATGGGTTGATTCCAACCAGTATGTTCTGTTCATCAAGTCTTTCAATTAGTTATAGATCCATATGACTACTCTCACCTGGCCCACATTCTCTATGTGAATTCTAGGGTTGAACAGTCTTCACCATCTGCCTTTTTTGACCCCTAAGGAAGACACCAGTTTTGGTGGGCCTTTGCTTCCTTCCTTCCTTCCTGTCTCTTTCGTTCTTGTCCTGTAAATTTATGTGTTTCAATCAGTGGAAAATTTAATTTCAACTGATTAATTATTCAAAATAATTTTTGAGGTTAATTAATAATAAAATATATGTATTTGAAGTCTATAATTTGATGAGTCTATAAAATGAGAAATTATCACTACATAAAATGAATGAACATATTTATCCCCTCCCCAATCCCAACCAAGGTTCTTTGATTCCCCTTTATAAACTCCTTTTCCCACTCATCCACCCTGGCCAATACTTTGTCACTATAGATTAGTTTATATTTTCTAAGGTGCTATATAAATGGAACAATACAGCATATACTCCTTTTAGTCTGGCTTCTTTCAGAATCTAGTGAAATTTATAAAAACAGCTATTAGAACTCATCAATGAATTTAGCAAGATTTCAAGATATAAGATCAATATGCAAAACGGTATCGAATTTTTATAAACTAGCATGTAACACACAGAAAGTGAAACAAAAATTACTATTTAAAAAAGCATTAAATAATATAAAGTATTTAGGGGTAAATCTGACAAAAGATGTACAAGACTTGTTCATTAAAAACTATAAAATATTGCTGAGAGAAATTAATGAAGATTTAAATAATATGAAAGATATGCCATACTCATGAGTCAGAAGATTTAATATTTTTAAGATTTCTGTTCTCTCCAAATTGATCTAAAAATTTAATATGATACTCGCCAAAATTTGAGCAGGCTTTTAAAAGAAATTAACAAGATGACTCTGAAACTTCGCATTCATGGAAGTGCAAAGGATCTAGAATAGCCAAAACAACAAAACTGGAGGACCAAAACTAGAGGACTAACATTATCTGAATTCAAGGCTAATCATAAAGCTACAGTGAGCAAAACATATGGTTTGGGTTTCTAGGTAGACAAGTAAATCAATTGAACAGAATAGAGAGTCTAGAAATAGACCCACACATATTGATAATTGATTTTTGACAAAGTTGTCAAGGCAATTCAGTGGAGAAAGAATTGCTTTTTAAGGTATGGTGTCAGAAAAATTGTTTATGCATATGCAAAAAGGGAAAATTAATTTATACCTCATGCCGCAAAGATAAACTCAAAACAGATTCTACATCTAAATGTAAAACCTCAATTATAAAACTTCAAGAAGGAAGCATTAGATAAAACTTCACGATCTTGGATTAGGCAAAGATTAATTAGACACATCATCAAAAGCACAGTTATAGAAGAAAGAATTGATAAATGGGACTTCATAAAAATTAAGAAGTTCTCTTTTTCAAAAGATGCCATTTATAGAATAAAAAATCAAGCCAAAGCCACACCCTAGAAGAAAAACATCTGATAAAGAACTTGTATCCAGATTATAAAAATAACTCAAAGAAGACAGGCAGATAGCAACTGTTTGGTTGCTTCTTAAAAGGGTAAACATATACCTACTACATGATCCAGCTAAACCACTTTCAGGTATTTACTCCAAAAGAAAAAAATTTATATCCAAAGACTTGGACATGAACTCTCATAGCTTTTGTAATAACTAAAAAGTGAAAACGACACAGAGATTCCTCAACAGGTGACTGGCTAAACAAATTGTGCTACATTCATACAATGGAACACTACTCAGCAATGAGTATGAGGAAACTGTTGATACCATAACAACATGACTGAATCGCAAAGTAATTACACTGAGTGAAAGAAGCCAGACAAAAGATTTATGAATTCACTTGTATAAAATTTTGGAAAGTGTAAGCTAATCTATAGAGAAAGAGTGTAGAACTGTGGTTGCTTTGGGCCAGAGCAGCTGGGGGAAGGGTGGGAAGGCAGGATTATAAAAGAACATGAAGAAATTTTGGCATGATGGATATGTTCACTGTCTTAATTGTGGTGATGGCCTCATGGGTGCATATTTATGTTTAAACTCATCAAATTTTCACTTTAGATATGTAGATTTCATTGTATGTCAATTATACTTTGATTAAAAAAAAAAACATTTTTTTTTGACCAAAAAATAAAAACCAAAAACTTGAACAGACAGAAATGCCTTTAGGCAGAACCTCAGTGAAGCTATGTATTTCATACATCTAGCCTGACATAATGTGCACTCAATAAATGTTAGTTTCCTTTCACTTTCCTTTCTTACCCCATCATAAAAATTCAGATTACCATACCCCTTGCTACATCATCTACTTGAAGTTTCTCTTTTATAGATATTTGTAGAAAGACACTAACGTTTTGATCTGTAAAGATCAAGTCATACTAAAACTTTCAAATGCTTTCACATTATTTGACACAAGGCACGATGATCAGATAGACATGTATTTAAGTACTGACATTCCTGTCTTTTAAAAACGTTCTCAGATTTTTAAAGGTGTAATTATATTTGTGGGACTCCAACAGGTAGATAATCTTTCTTGATCTATGAAATATTTATTGGGGACTAACTCTGAGTTACTCCTAATCCACAGAAAAGGGGTTGAAATGAAAACAACAGAAATTACTATTTCCTGTTGACTGGCCTCTTTGCTTCTGATGTCAGTGGTGACTCTTTGTCTCTGCCTTCCCTGCAGTCCTGGACTCGCCTACATATAGTATGCATTCTTTTATGTCTGGCTTCTTTCACTCCCGTTGCTGTCACCTTGTTTGTTATCTCTAGGTAGCATCAACTTTGAAGGACATATATATTCTGCATTCACTTCCAGAGCACCTTCCTTCATCAGCAATGCTGCAAGTCACCGAGTGCCTGCTAAGTGAGCTGTACAAAGGGAGTTTGTGGAGGAAAGATTCTTGAACCAATGGGCAAAAACAGTGCAATAATTTAATTTCCTCTTAAAAGGTCATACAGGATGCAAAATACAGAAGTGCGTATGCGTGTGTTTGGTGGGACTGTGCTAAAAAATCGTCCCATGTGGTCACCTGTGCATGTATCCAGCATTTATAAATGAAGCTATTGCCAAGTAGTTCATGTATTGCAGTGGGAGAATGATTTCATAGGAGGAAGCCTTTCTCCACCAGAAAGTGGCTTTATCATGGGCAGTAACCAATGGCAGTGGACGTTTTTGGGCGGGTTCCCTGGGCCTGCACAGATGTTCTGTCATTTTCTCTTATGCCCCTGGGTGTAGGTCTAAGGTACAGCGGTTTCATTGTGTGTGACTTATAAATCAGTGATGTATTTCACTAGATAATGAACCAAGTGAAATTGTGTCCCCAACTTAAGAATGAAAGGTTAAAAAAGTTTAAATCTTAGTTGATGTCCCATTTGTTGTCAATCCCCAATGAATCCGGTTTCGTGGGGCCAGAAGGGACTCTTTTGTCTTCCCAGAACAGAGCCAGTATCTTCCCAGGAAGCTCGTAACTGCTCACCGCACACCCTAGAAGCACACTCTTTACCAGAGAGGTACACTGTAAGTCAGTCAGTAACCGGCAAATTCTCCGCTGACGTATGGAGGTAATTCCTCAGTCATCTGTGCTCCCGGAGATCGTAACTCTTCAGAGAAAGCTCAGAAGTGGGGACCATAATCCCATGAAAATGTGTTAGACTTCCTCTAATTATTTTATCTGAGGTACCATCTATACAACGTGCGGAGACCCTGGATTAGTATCTTTGGGGTTATTTATGTGTAGTGAAGATAGCAATTTAACTGAGTGATGTCACAAGTACCCTCCTAATATTAATGGAATCTGATGTCAAATACACTTATTTCTTGGGTTAATGGCACCTAAACAGTGGCTTATATCACCATTCTTTCTTGACCATCTGGCAAATAAAACTTCTGTGCAGTAAGTACTGATTAGGGAGAGGGCTGTTCTTTCGCAGAGAATTTCCTAAATCCTTGAGGAACTGCTATTCTTAACCTAAATACTCACACAGCAAGATCTTTTTGGGTTTTCCTCTATCTCATACCATTGGCAGTTCTCAAGGACAGGTCTGTAGTCTGCTGGTAATCTTGACTATAACCTCTATCGAGGCAGGAAAGGGGTCTTCCCCAGGAAGAAGGACCATGCCTGGAGCCTAATAGGTACTCAGTGCTCACCTGTTGAATGAATAACATTAGCTGGTAATGACTAAGGCACGTTTCCTGGACTTATTATTTTTATAATCAAGCACAGGCCAATAAAAATTTGGGAGCCAGGGATGCAGCTGAAGTTCAATGTGCAACTGCCCATGCCCCGCCTACTTACTCCTCATTAGGAAATGTCATTTTTATTTTGCCAGCACAGGAACTTCCAGAGACGTTAGGCAATACAATCAAGGCCTCACAACTAGTGAGTTAGTTAAGATTGAAACTCAGACTCTTTCCTTTTCAGTGTACAATCTGTTTTCCTAATTGCAGACCCACAGTACTTGTGTCTGTCTTTGAAAGTGTGCCAGGCTAATGACATATACCTTTGTCTTTAACACACATAGGTTATGGCATTTGCCTGAGGTCTAGGGACCTTATGTGGCTTTTAAATGTGGAGTCTATTTTAGAAGACAAGTACTTGTCTTCTTAGCACTTAACACTGAATATCTGTGAAATCATAGAATGTCAGAGTTTGGGGGACAAGTAGATGCCCTTAGCCCCCCTGTCCACCTAGTTCTGATTCACCATCAACACAGCACTGGCCGAGCTGCTCCTAGGCTGCTTGACTCCCCGATGCAGGTTACCCAGGGAAGGTGCCAGGTACAAACCACAGGGCAAGGTCAAGGAAGGCTGTTTGCCTTGCTCGTGTGTGGGCCTGCCTGGCTTAAGATTCTCACCGTCAGTGTGCGGGCCTGGGAGGAGTACAGGAAGGTCTGCCTAGAACATTGGTGCACTTTTGTGAGAGAGTTGGACATCTACCAGCACCTGTCACTTCACTTGGTTGGTGTCAGACACACGATGGCACATTTTGTCAGTGGCTAAAACAGGAATGGACAGATCCTTTTTTAGTCTCCAAGACCCCAACAGTCAGTGGATTGCATGAGGATTTGAGGGTGGGGAGGGTGGAATGGGGAATAGAGCTGACCTGAACAAAGAGGACATTAAAAGGAACATGCCAACCACCCTAACTCCTGAAAAGCCACTCCATGTTGTTGACAAACCAGACGACTGCAGACTCATTGAAGATTTTAAAAGAGGTAACACATAAATTATTTTCTAGGATTATTTATAGAATATTCTGTTACCAGCTATAAAAAATTATTTATAGTCCGATTATCTTGTCCACAAACGTGGCGTGAACAACTAAGATGTTCAAATCTTGTGAATTCTATTTGAAAAAAAAAAAATGCTTATGTTTATATAAGAAACTACCGTCAAAAAGGTGTAGGGAACAATCAAAAGGAAAACACCCTATGTTTACTGTTTTCTCCTGTTCCTTGGTGAAATAACTCATGAATGCTGTAGAAGTAAAGGAGGAGATGGTGTGTGTGTGTGTGTGTGTGTGTGTGTGTGTGTGTGTGTGTGTGTGTGTGAGGGAGGGAGGGAGGGAGAGAGAGAGAGAGAGAGAGAGAAAAGGAATATTAACAATTGAGAGGGGGTCAGCTTATGAAATTAAGTTCTGTATTACAGATGACAAGTAGTTGTCCATATCTATTGTTGTAAAATTAGCCCGGGATCATCCTTTCTCCTAGGGACAGAGCCTAGGTGCTTTTCAGTGTGAGGTGGGGTAGACAGGAGGCTGGGGGTGGGGGCTGGGGACCCGGGGGATGGCTTTTGCAATAGTAGATTTGGTTTTGTGACCTGTGATTAGCTGAAAAATGGTTTGATATAATACATTTTTCTTTTGTTAGGCAAACAGTACAGTAATCTGTGGTACAATATAGAAGGATTCTATCATCCAGTTCTCTACGTGTCCTGCTCTAATTTAGGGTCTTCAACTTAGTTTCTTTGTGAATATGGTTACCATCTCTGATGCAGAGGGTCTGAGCAGTCAGGGGAAAATGCACCAGCTGGTATTTTTTTTTTTTTTTTTTTTTGTAAGAAAAACTTGGAAACAGCAGCCTGTTTGGACTTGACTTCGGTGGCTCATTGAGTAGGAATTTGTGATGGTCACCGCCATCTAGTGATGAGATGCTGAAAGACATCACTGACTTGGTGCAGGGAGAAGACGAAGGAGCAGCACTTGTTTATTCTGACTTTTGCCTCCTTGCCAGACAAAACTAAGTGACAAAGCCCACTGCCATGTTGTGTCTTGTGCCTCACAGCAGAAAGAAAGAGGCGAGACAATTAATTGTCACCCAGTTACGGATATGTGTTTCTGAGGTACATAGGTTCCATTAAAGATGTTTTGTTTCTTGCCTTTTTAGAGAGGAATATGGAAATATTTTGGACATAAGCAAGGATGAGAATGAACCTGAAGTCAATGAACACGTGCTTTTCAGAGTCACAGTGAAAGAATGGCATGGGTTTATTCAAGGCCACAGACACCTGGGAAGAGGCTGGTGACACATGAGCTCAGGTCTTAGGTGCCAGCCTATCCACAGGATAACTCGTGAGCCTTAACAGATGACACAGAGGAGGTGAGGAGATGCAAGGTGTATTTCCCATCATTGTTAGAGGATTTAGGTATCAGGAGGAAAACGTCGGGGGAAATGTAACAGAAAGAAAGAAGATCTTCCTGGGAAGCACGGGGCAGAGGTGCCCACACTCACTTGTAGGGAGCCCCTGTAACCCCTAAGAGCCCAGCAAGTCAGGGCAGAGGTCTGGGGCCAACAGGAGGCACATGTCATTAGGCCTGGGTTCTCTCAGCCCTTGTTGCTTTTCCCGGCCCGACAGAGCCCGGCCAGCAGTGGAGATGGCAGCCACTTCTGCGTCAGCTGGCTGGGCTGGACAGCAGTCAGTGGTGTGGACAGGACTGTGTGCGTGCGTGGGTGTGAATGCATGTGATTGTGCTGTGCTTGGTTTCCTCTTTACTAGGTTTCAAACATAAACAGTGACCACTTAAATATCCTTCACCTAGACTCAATAATAGGTTTTGCCACACTTGTTTTCTCTTCGTTCACTCTCTATGTGTCTGTCCCTCCATCTCCCTATCACATTTCTCTCTGTGTATCTCTCTATGACCATTTGACATGAACATGCAAATATTCCAACACTTTACCTCTAAGTGACTTAGCAATATCTCCTAATAAGGTCGTTCTTCTACATAACCACAATTACATAATTACACTGAAAAAATTAATAATTGTCTCTTAAATCATCTAAGAACATGGGTTGCAGGTTTCAAAACCTTAAATTGGGAGTGTTCTTATATCTCCAAGTGGACCTTCCCAAGAGACATCACCTCATACCCATGAGGATGGCTCCTATCAAAAAAACAGAATAACAGGTGCTGTCGAGGGTGTGGGGAAATTAGAACTCTTGTGCACTTTTGGTGGGAAGGTAAAATGGTATAGCCAGTATGGAAAACTATATAATATTTCCTCAAAAAGTTACAAATAGAATTACCATATACTAAAGCAAACCCACCTCTGCATGTATATTCAAAAGAATTAAAATCAGGATCTTGAAGGGCCGTATGTATGTCCATGCTCATCACAGCATTGCCAAGATATTGGAAACAACCCAAATGCCCACTGATGGTTGAATGGATGAACGAAATGTGGTGCATACATATGACACTTTAAAAAGCAAGGGAGTTCTGACACATGCTACTGCGTAGATGAACCTTGTGAACATTGTGCTAAAAGAAATAAGTCAGTCACAAAAAGACAAGTGCTGTGTGATTTTACTTATATGGGATTCCCAGAGAACTCAGATTCATAGAGATGAGAAAGCAGAATGGTGGGTGCCAAGGACTGGGGGAGGGAAAAACAAGGAGTCGTTTAATGGGGAATAGAATTTCGATTTTGCAAGATGAAAAAGTTCTAGGCATATCCTGTACAACAACGTGAATATAGGTAATACTACTGCACTGTATCCTTAAAAATGGTTAAGATGGTAAACTTTGCTATCTATCTATCTATCATCCATCCATCCATCCATCTATCTATCTATTATCTATCTATCTATCTATCTATCTATCTATCTATCTATCTATCTATCTATCTATCATCCATCTATCTATCTATCTATCATCTATCCATCATCTATCTATCTATCATTTATTTATTTATTTATTTACTCATTCATTCATTCATTCATCACCACAATTGAAAAGTCCACATTGAAATCTTAGATAATAAAATTGCCTCTAATACCTGTTGGAGTTCACATACCTGGTCTCAGTTTTCTCATCTATAAAGTGGCTATTGAAAGTTCTGACCTGTGCACCTGAAAAGTTAGTGTGTGGATTGAGCAATAATGGGAAAGTGCTCTGTTTACAGCAGTATAGAGATTTCAGCTGTGTGACTTTGTGACTTTGTACTCTTTCTGACTTCTATCTGAGGAGGTATATATACTCTGGGGCTCTTTGCTTTTAATGTGATTGTCTTCTCTGTTACCTGGGGATGTCAATTTAGCATAACGTAGCATCTTTTCAGACCTTGGAGTCTAGAAGAAACCTGTTTTAAAAATTCCAGGTGAGGTTATGTGCACATCAAACTCCAGATAAAGGGGATGTTAATGCAACTTCAAGAAACGCCTCAACGCTCGAAGGACTAAGCAAGAGTTTTAATAAATGGTCTGCCAGTAGCATTGTGATGAACCCTTTCCCAGTCGTGGGTGATCCCTGGGGGCTACTAATGCCATTTAAATGAATGCTTTTGGAAGCTGTGTGTGGATGAGTTCCCCCCTGAGTCCGTTACAGAGCTCTGAAAGGGTGATGGCCACCCAAACCACATGGTCCTGACTCTGATGCAGTCTGTTTACTTACTCAGATGTTGAAGTATGTAGAATAAAATATTACAATTCAACTTTTGTCTTTAATTTTTAGACTGTGCAAACCTAGCTAACCATAAATGAGTGCTGATTTCTCTTTTACGCTTCCTGGTGCATCAGTGGATACTCTGATGCATGATGCTTTCTGTCTTTTGTTTAGCAGAATTAATTGAAGCTGACATATGTTTAAATTCACTGGGTGACTCTTTTAGTTATGTGCGGATGTGCATATAGGATATACACATACTTATGTATATGTATATATATTCTTTCATACAGGCTGCATTTTGCAAATATCCCTCTAAATAGCAGAGCTATGTGGACGGTTTTGCAAACTGTCTCTTTTGTAGCCTGCTATTTTCTCCTGCAAGTCACTATCCTTCTGGGTATCATAATGGAAAGGCTTCTCTTCCTCTTAGCATTCAAGATTTTTGGACTATTTCTTCCTGGAACTTTCTTTCTGGCTGCCTATCTTTGAATTTCTCCCTGTATTTTTATTTTGTGTCCAGACGTGCCCCCCAAACATTTCTTTCTTGATTTCCTAAATTAGAGCATTAAACTAAATTATAATGATTGCTTTATCTATAGACTTACAATTATATTTAAGTTTATGCATTATTCTTAAAATGTTTCTAGGCAAATCAAGTTATTCACCTTTCTTCAAGATTGCTCTCTTGCTAAGGGCACAGGTGTATCTCTGGGGATTGACGATTGTCATGTTTGAAGATTATGTAGAGTCTCTTCTCCTGCCTGATGTACATGGTTTCTCTTTAGGTATAAAGAGGGAGGTCCTAAGAATAATCCATGTTCAGCTGCCATGTTCAATAAAAACTGTCTTGCTTGTGTCATGTTTGAAATCATAGTCATGGGCATTTCAGGAGTTATAATTTCTATTTTTTATTCTCACAGCTTTTAGCTCATTGCAACTTCAACTTTGTAGAGCCTTTGCCAGTAAATGCATCATGAAAGGTTAGATTTTAAGTAAAATCTTTTAGGGCCGTCTTGGGGAGGAGACAGCTCTAAGCAGGGAGCTTGTGATATGTCCCAGCAGGGTCATCTGCTTCAGAGCACCCTGGCAGCCCAGCCTGCTTAGGGAGAGAACAGCATCTCAGGATGCTGAGGGTCTAGAGGAGGCCCTCAGCATGTTTACCTGTTAGCAGAAGGAGTGAGGTCAGGTTGGTTGTGAGCATAGGGCAAGTGTTTGAAGGCAAAGGCTATGACATGCACAAAGCCTTTGGGGGAGGACAGAATATCATGGGAAGAACCCCCAGGGTGGTTGGGGTGAAAGGCCAGGGGATGAGCATAGTGGGAGGTTGGAATGACACTGAAACTGGTGTCTCATGGACCAAGTGAGTGGTCTGGATTTGATTCTAGGAGCAGCTGATGGGTGGAGTATGAATGTGTGGTGGGTGAGTGTGAGTGCGAATGTGGTAAGTGTGATTGTGTTGTGTGTGTGTATGTCGATGTGTGTGAATGTATGGTATGTGAGCATGTGTGACTGGGTGTATGAGTGTGAGAGTGTGGTGGGTGAGTGTGTGTGGTGGGTGAGTGGCATATAAGTGTGAGTGTGGTGTAAATGTATGTGTGTGGGATGTGTGATGTGTAAATAAGTGTGTGAATGGTGTGTATGTGGTATGGGTGTGTGAAGCTTGGGTGGTTCATGTGTGTGAATGACTATATGCCTGTGTGGTGTGTGTGCTGCTAATAAGCATGTGGTGTGCATGTGTATGTGAGTGTGGTATACATGTGTGAGTGTTTATGTGTGTATGGGGTATGTGCATGCCTGCACATATGCACGCAACTATGGCATGTGTATGAGTGTATGTGACTGTGTGGTCTGCATGCATGAGTGTGTGAATATGTGTGGCATATGTGTGATATGTGTACCTGTGTGCATGTCCATGTGAGTATGTGTGACATGATTTGGTTTTTGTGCTGTGAGCATGGCTTAGACCACAGTGCAGGTGAGGGGTTTAGTGGTAGGACCTAAGGAGGTTGAGGGTAAACATGGGAGACCTGTCAGGAGGTGATGGATGGTAGAGCTGGGACCAGTGATGAGCAGTACAGCTGGGGATAGAATGAAGTAAGGCAGGTTCTAGATGCAGGGAACAGAGGTGACTGGGAGGGGATTCCAGGGTGACTCTGCTCTGGAGCCCTGGGCAGATGCTGGTACATGCACAGAACTGGAGAAGGTTGGGGAAGGAGAGGGCCCAGAAGGAGTGGTTCAGCAGGCTGGGGCCGATGTGCTGGGTGCAGCAATGTCAGTAATGACTGGGTAAGAGTCTTGAGTCTGGGATGGGCATCTGCACTGGAGATGGACACTGGAGAGTCATGGCATCTAATATACATGCAGCCATGGGAATGAAGGAGCTTTAGCTGGAAAGAAACATGGGGAGCGGAGGGGAGGTGGATGCTGAGGAGCATCAGGGATGGTCAGTGAGCAGGTGGAGCAGGATCTCCCAGGAGCCAAGATGAGAAGGGGAGGGGCCCTTGGCTTCAGCTCAGGACCTTAGTGACACAAGGGATGTGTGAAGAGAACCAGGTGAGCAAGGTTAGGAGTGAGGCAGAGAACGAGAGTGGGGATCCACTGGGAGAGAGAGGGAGACAGGAGGGCACGAGGGCATGGGCCTACATTCACACTGCCCGAGGTCTGCTTGGCGTGTGTGTGTGTGTGTGTGTGTGTGTCCTATGTGGGTGCTGTGTTCGTGTGGTGCATATGCATGGTGTGTGTACATGTGTGCATGTTTGGTGGGTACATGTGTGATGTGTGCATGTGTGGTGTGTGTGCACCTGTGTGCAGATGGGTGTCTGCACATGCACACATTCGTATGCAGAAGTGAAGAGTGCTTTCCAGCACACTGGGAGACCGAGTCAGGCTGGCTGGCTTGAAGGAGGGTGGGCAGGAATGGTGATGGTTGTTGGCAGTGGGCTCTGGTAGCGTGCAGTGGATGCTGACCATGACCTGAGAGAGGCATGATGGGACGAGTGGGAAAGAAAGCACAGACTCTGGGCCCTCTGGTTCCTTTCCACCACAGCTGGTGTGCGGCTGAGTGGCTGGTCCCCCGCTCGTCCTGGGCAGAAGGGTTGGTTCCAGGCCACAAGAGCAGCCTCTGGCACCACCTATTGGCCAGGCACACCCAGACCTCAGAGCCCTGCAGGGAGGAGGGTGGAGCTGTTTCCCAGGACCCACACTTCCTTCTGGACCAGGTTCTGCGAGGCAGGTGCCAGCCTAAGACAGTGCCGAGCGCTTTCTGGTCTTGCTGCTGCGGACAAACTTTTGTATGGATATTCCATTTCAGATGAACCCAATTGTTCTCAATTAGGCTGCCTGGGTCCTTTATCTTCCCCACGCTTAATGTGTTCTCCATGTACGAAGATGGTGGTGTCGCTGCTCAATAGATGTATTCATGTGTAAAACACTTCATCACTTAATTAAACAATACGCTGCCCTGTGCAGTCTGTGAGGCGTGAGGCTAAAGGCTGAGCAACCTCAATCATCCCAGAAATGCATTAATGCCTCCTAATGGGCTCGCTCGAGTGCCTTCTATTGTCCTGCGTGTGTGCATGTATATATATTTTGCATTTTGATGAGAGGCTTTACATTTTCCCTCTTCTAAAAATTAAATGGTGCATTGGGGTGCTGTTGCAGATCACGTCTCTCAGGATGAGCTTCTAAGGGGGAAAGGAGTCTGGTGAAGGCCTTGATTCTCCCCCGTTAGTTTAGTCTATTAGTCACTCTCTTCCACCTTGCAGAGACCCCGAGAAACAGGCAGCAAGCCTGTTGATCATGTTTCTGGTGGTTAGATGTGCAGAAATACCCGCTGAAGTCGCTGTCTGCCCAGGGTGCCTGGTGGGATTCCCAGCTTCTTCAGCTGACATGTTGTTGGAAAGCTCATCTTCCCCGAGGACCTCACAACCAGACTGCCTGGGTTCAAATCCCGTCCTTCCATTTTATGCTGGTGTGATCCCTCCTGCTTTAATGTCTGAAGATATATAGAATGTTTTACAGTTTATTTAGATAGAAGAAGACAGAACCCAGTTTTGGTCTGTAAAGAACCCAAACATCACCTGCTCCAATGCTGCCATTTATAGATGAGAAAACAAGCTCAGAGAGGTGAAGAGTCACGCAGCTCATTGGAAACGGAACTGTTTTCTGAGTCTCATATCTTGAAGGGTCTGGGACCCTAGGTGCATCCTTCCAGGCCTGTCCTGACTCCTAACCCACACCTGCTTAGGACAGGTATGCCTGACCAGGAGAGAACTATCTTGTTCTCACCCCAGATTTGTCATTTTTGGTGGGTCACTTGGCCTTTCTGAGCCGCAGTTTCACTCTTTATTAGGTGGGAATGGTAGTAGCAGAGGCCTTGGGAGAGGCTCTGGCATGGAAGTAGTGGGGAATGGCGGTCAGGAGGGAAGCTGCAGTGGTGGGCCCAGTCCGGCTCAGGCCTTGTTTAGGGCAACAAGGAAGGACATGAAGATCCCGGACCCAGGTAACCTCCTGGAGAGGGCGGCACGCTCCAGTGACTGCCGAAGTCTGGGTAGGACCATGTGATCTTTAATTGGGAAACTTAAGTTTTCTGCTATAAGAACAAATGCGGGTCCGTGCGATACCTTATTTTGCAGTTGTGGGGAAATAAAATCATTACGTTTGTTCCAGCTGCTTTACTTTTCAAAAAGTTTGGGCACATGGTTTGTCTGTCTGCCCAGTTCCTGATGCCTTGTGGGAAATGGAAGGGGCTGTTCCTAGGGTGTTCGGTATGTGGGTTCTAAGTTCAACATGTGTGGTCCCTGTGCTGGTCCAAGGGTCACCAGGAGGTTCTGTGGCTATGTGGCTATGGATTCATTCTCCGGGGAACTTCCCTGGTAGTGTGAGAGTTCCTGGAAGGTGGGCCCAGCACCTCCTGATGGGGAGTGGTGGATGGATGAAGGCCCAGAGTGAGGGGCGAGCTTAGGTGCAGAGAAGGACACCCGGCTGGCTGAGGACCAGGGTGAGGATGGACCTGGGGACCAGGAGGAATAAAGGCATTGTGACAGCAAGGGTGGGGGGGCGGGTAGGCATATTCCTCGAGGGGCAATCTGGCCCGGAAGCTCCTTTCACACCTCTGACAATCTGACAACGCAAATGCCCATTTGAGGCCTGAAGCCTGCATGTGGTGTTTGTTCATTTATGTGTGCACTCAGAAAGTACTTGAACATGGTCCCCTCTGGTGCTGTGACTGTGGCAGGCAAGAAAAGGAGGCCCTGTGGTAGTCACTGCACAGACAGTGGCTGGCCAGCCAGCCGGGACCCCAGTTCTGCAGGATGGGAGGAGAGCCCTTGGGTGGAACTAAGGAAATGGGCACTGTTTAGGTAGGCGGGGCAATGGCAGCAGGGACTTTCAGGGCACTCTAGGTTTAGAAAGCCAAAGAAGAGTTCTCAAGGTGGAAACCCGCTGTAGTTAGGTGGGAAAGGGATGTGATAAAATGTGCATTTCACTCTGTTTATTGCAAAAAGGGGAGCACTGCTTGTAGGAGAGAGGCCAGTGAGGGTGGTCCCTGCAACACAGGAACATGTTAAAACCTATCTATACAGGTTGTGGTTTCTGGTTTTAATCTGATAGAAATTACATATCATCATTGCAGACATTAAAAAAAGATATGGATGTGGAAAGATGAGAGTAACCACCTGTGATACTTGCCAAATGTGATTGGTGATACCTGATGCATTTCCTTTGCAAATCTGTGTCTAACTGTGTGTGAATGTATGTGTGAATAGCTGTGTCCATACTGTATACTCTCGGTATTGTTACATTTGTTCATTAAAATGTAAATTTTGCACCTTGAACTGAAAATTTCACTCTTGATCATTTTGTCCAACCAAGAACTAGTCTTAATTTGTTAGCTGAGATTCTCATTGGTGAGTGTGATGTTACACCTGGTACTGAAGCCCATCTCTTTTTCAGTTATATCACTGAGAAGTGACTGGTCCATGAAAATTAGTGACAGTTACATGAATATTTGCACCTCGCCCTGGTGTGAACTGGAAGAGAGCGGGGTAAGGCATCTGTTGTGGGGTTTCTTAACGCCCTGTTTACATGCTGTATTGCTCACACTTGTGCTGACAGGTCACTGATGTTTGTTGCCTGTGGCTTTGTAGTGTGGCTGTAGAGACATAATCCTGCAGGGGAACACTGGCCATTCCAGAGCAGTCGGGAGACCTTCCTTGGTCAGAAGAGCAGTAGAGGAATCCTGGTGAACTCCACATACGACTCTGGGAATTGAAACCCTGGGCTGTGGGGTCCTCCAAAGGCTTCCCTGGTTAATAATTGAAATGATCCAACTACTAGATTGTTTGTACATTGTGAGCGTGTTCAAAACCAAACTTTGGAATCCTAACTTTCTGTCTTGACCCTGGGACATGGTACCTGGAGAATGGCAGGTTTTGGCTTCCTTCCACATTCTTAGCTCCCTTTGGAAACATGAAGCCTTGATGTTACTAGGATTCAATGTCCAGGTGAGAGTGATTGAAAATGCAGCAACTTTTTTTATTTTACTTTTTTTTTTTTTTTTTAATTCTAGAATCTTAATGCATAAAGTAGGCAGGTTAAAATTTTGTACTGAATGTTTCTAAAAAAAAAAAAATCAGTTTTCTCAGATTGCCACCAGATGTCAGTAAAATCCCTCTTAAAATAAATGTGCAGTTGGGCAGGTTGATGCATGAGAAGGCAGTGGGGACCTCTGAAAGTTGATACTTGGATGGTGCCTGGAAAAGGCTGGAGTTCTGTGTTTATATACTGTAGATCTGGTCCCCAGCCCCCTGGGTGGGCCTGTTATTTCGAGCTTCCCTGACTGAATTGCATCTCTTTGGCCGACCTACCTGCTTGTGCAGGAAGCCACAGTGTTCGGGGCTGAAGGGGAGAGATTTGGTGAGGATGGCTCCCAGCTCTGGTGATGGCCTTTCTACCAGCATTCAGAGTCTTCAATGCTGGGAGCCTGGACCCTTTAACTGCAGGACCTGGTGCTGACGGAGAGAGGCAGTGGTTCTGCCTTAGGTATTGATAAGTGTTTGTCAGAATCACTCTGTGTAGGATGGAGAAGACTCTGGGAGGAGGCAAAGGAGTCGATGCCAATGGACCCACAGACACAACTCTATATTTTGTCACTTTGCCTTAGAAATAGTGAGTGACTCTGGATTTTTCTTTATCGCTTGTGAGGCCTAACAAGCCAAGACTGCCACTTACATTTCTAAAAAAAGATGTCCTGTGCCAATGTTCCAACTGTTTTATGGAAAAATTTATTTTAGATTATGCTAAAAAGCAAACAAAACAAAGCAAACCACTTTTTGTTGTTTGCTGAAAAACTGTCTTCCCTATTCTTAATTTATTTTATGACAAATATTTATTTTCATTATTGAAAATTCAGATTTTTACATGAGGAAAAACCACAAAAACAAAAATTCCTACCTCCTAGTGATACCCACTTTTGTGGGCCATATTTTAAGACTTTTTCTATGTGCATAATATTGTTTTTACAAATAACAGTATATTTGCCAGCCTTTTAAAAATGTGATGCTAATGATTTACAATGAGAAAATTAAACAAATTCCACATATAGTTTTTTTGTTTTTCATAAGAAGTAAGTAGAAGTAGATTAAAAATGCACAGAACCAGTCTGGCAGTTTCTCAATGATTTAACATTATTAATAGCATATGGCCTATCAATTCCCAATATTCCTAGGTATATACCCAAGAGAAATGATAGTGTATGTTCATGCGAAAACTTGTATGTGAATGTTTACAGCAGCATTATTCTTAATTGCCAAAAAGTGTGAACAACCCAAGTGTTCAATTGATTAATGGATAAACAAATGTGGTCTGTTCATGCAACTGAATATTATTTGGCTAGTAAAAGGAATGAAGCCTATTAAATGATACAATGTGGATGAAATATGAAAAAATTCTGCTAAGTGAAGGAAGCCAGCCATGGAAAACCCCATGTATGATTCTATTTATATGAAATTTCCAGAATAGGAAAATTTATAGAGACAGAAAATAGATTAATGATTGCTTAGGGCTTGGAGAAGAAGAGCAGATGGGGGATAGAAGGTGATAACTAAAGGATATGATGATGAAAACATTCTAAAATTGATTGTGGCAATGGTTACACACATTTGAGACTATATTAACAACCATTGAATTATACAATTTAAATGGGTAAATTATAGTGTATGTGAACGATATCTTAATAAAGCTGTTAAAAAGAAATACGTAGAACCATAGATTTGAGAACCTAAAAGGTCGAGACCTTGTATTTGAGAACCTCTGCATCTGACTATGTAGTGGATCGACAGCCTGAAAACTATCCCCTAACAAGACATGTAGAAATGGTGCATAAAATATAAGACATTTAAAATGCATGGTTAAATTCAAAAGAAAGTAACAAATTCTCAGGGGCTCAGACACAAAGAAGAAACTGGAGATCAGTGTGGTCCATGAATAAGTGGCTACATTGGCAGCCCTGGAAGGTCATGTGCGTGGGACAGGACTGACACTGCTGTACTCATGGACCCAGCAACCCCCAGACCTGTATTTTAATTTCTCTAAACTAAACAGGTAATTCACCTGTGTGAAATGGAATATTGAATGTGATGTTACTTTTCCTACATACCTGAAGCCAGGATGCTTGCCAAGAGCTTCATTCTTGGTAAAGGGTATTCTAGAAAAACCCACCACCACCACCACCACCGGTATTAGATGGAAAGAAAACTGGACCGTTCATGGAGAGAGTGATAGGAGAATCATAGCCCTGGTTTTCCTCCTACGCTGGTTTGAATCTATACTGCCAGTTATAACCTGGGGACTCCCAGGCTGAGACATCAGCAAAGTCATCCTGGGCAGGTGGTATCCATCTCTGAGGCACTGTATGCGCAAGCCCCGAACTTCTCTACTTTGTGGATTTTCCAGAGCCCTGCTGAAGATGCACTCACAATCCCAAATTACAAAACCTAAGAAGAACCAACCTCAAGAATAAGAGGACACAGGATCCTCACATAGTAGAACCAGGAGAGGTGATAAAATAAGACTATAAGCACGTAAGAAGAAGAAAATGAAATGCAGCTGAATACTAAGGAGCCATAAAAACAGAAGCATTTGAAGAAGAACCAAACTGAACTTCTAGAAATGAAAAACACAGTATTTAAAATGGAAACATAAATGAATGGTTTAAAGAGGTAATTGAATCTAGCTGAGGAGAAAATTTGCTAATGTTTGAAGAGATTGTTCAGGATGAAGACAAGCGTGGTGGTGATGTGAACTATGAGATAGCAGCTAACGGGAATGAGGGCTAGAATGAGATATCCTTGTCCAGCTTTTCTTATTTTCATGTGAGGCGGTGAGGCTCAGGGAGATCAGACGCTGTGCCCGAGGCTGAGCGACCTCTCACCACCTACTTGGTCCCCTGTTCCTAAGGCTTGAGGGGAGAACTCCAGGGCACCTCCCAGCCATCACAGGGCTCCTGTGAGTTCAGTGGTCAACATCCTGAAGATGCTTAGAAACCCCCAGAGCTCATTCAAAGGTTAGTTCTCCTCCTGCTTCCCCCACAGCTACCTCCAACCTCGCCTTCCAAAACTGAGAGGTGTCGTGAGCAGGGTGTGAACCGCAGAAACGCTCTCCATGGAAAACCTTAGTTTTGCTTGCTGAAAAAGGGACACCATTAGCAAATGGAGGGGTTTACTTATGCTTTGGAAAAGATAGAGTTTTTCGACTCGTCACTTTTATGGAATATGAGCAAAACAGTATAATGTCATGTGAGTGGAGACAAGGCTTAATATCAAAAGTGAAGAAAATAATGAGGATACATTTCCTTGCCCATCTGCCATCCACTGTCCATACCACCTGTGTGCATGTGCCACCTCCATTCTTTACCCTCGTACCTTTTTTCTAATCCTGCATTAGTGTTTTACACCCACTTTCTCTGGCTTCCCACTCCCTGTCCTTATACAACATTACTTTTGGGACTTAACCATGAGGGAGAAACCTTCTCTGAAAACCTTTGGGTCAGAATGGGACCGACTGGGAGATAAGCCACATGTTTCTTTTCCAACTGAGCCCACAGAACAGGGGTTGCACCCAGGGAGGGAATGTGTGAGCTCTACTCTGGGGGACAGGGAGCTGGCTTCACACATACAGGTCACCGCATGTCACAGTGAGCAGCCCTGCTTCTGTAGATGGGTCTGGGCGATAGGAGTCTATGAATACAGCCACCCGAGAAGAGGGCTAGGCTGGGTTCATTTCAGCAGGATCGAGATGCTCTTCGCAGCTGAGCAAACACCCACAGGGGACATTGCTGGCACTGAAAGCCCCAGGAGAAACCAGGGTAAATATGATGGCAGGCTATTAAAACATGAGGTCACACTAATCTAGGATTATTTGTCCGCATACCCAAATAGCATCTGGAAACAGAGAAGGGGATTGTTAGGAGCAATACTCTCAGGTTGCTTTTAAACCTTTGTTGGCCTAGGGTTTCGGGCATAGACCTGAAAACCGATTAGAATGGGTAGTGGTGGGAATGAGAAGCAGTGAGTTCTGTTTTATTGACATTGTCTAGTGTAGCTGTTTTATGCCAGCCTAAAGTAATGAAGACTAAAGAGACTTTCCAAGTGACCTCACCCTGGAGTTTCCTGGAGTCACAATTAAGTCTTCGCATGTTTCACGCCTTGGCTTCTCATGCTCACATCACCATGACTTGATGCTTACCTACAGAAGGAGTTTATAGTTTTCTTTTTGTTTAGATGTGTGAAAATTGAAGTATTACAAAGTATTTATTATCAACTAGACTTCTTTTTCTAAAGACTCAAAATATCCTTTTTAAAATCTCATGCCATATACTTTTATTGTTTTGTTGGAGGTCAATCAAATGTTATCGTAGAAAATTTTAAATATTTTAAATCCTCAGACCTCTTTATTATCTTATGTGTTTATTGTAGCATCCTGGCTCAGAGCACATTTGTTTGCTCTAAGATTGCAGACTCCTCATGCAGCTTGGAAGGTGGCAGTGCTGGTGCTAGAAGAAGGACCAGGTTGTCCATGGGGAGCCCTGGGGGATAAGAGCCATCCTGACTACTCACTGAGTGACATTGGGCACATTTCACAACTTGTAACAAACACACTGGTTCCGCATTGGTAAAAAGGAGATAATATTATCTTACAGTATTGTGGGAGAATTAAATAAGATACTACAAGAAAAACGTCCAGAGGTACACCTCAAAATTGTACAATAAATGTTAGTAATTAACAGTGAATCAGCATTAGGAGATTGCAAGGCAGAATCTGACTGATTCTTGAGTTCTCATCGTCTCATATGTACCGTGGAAGTAGTGGCAGTTCCAGGTGTGAGAGGGCCTGAACGCTTTACTCTCTTTAAGGAAGATGTCGTTTGATGCAGGATGAGGGATGGTGGTAGGGTTATTCCCGTGAGCCACATCGCAGAAGTGATATGAATCTCATAAATACATCCCACACACTCAAATAAAGCATCGCCCCAGATCAGTTGTCCTTTAATTGGATCTTGTCTCAGCCAGCTCTGGTTGCCATGACAAAATAGCACATGCTGGGCGGCTTAAGCAACAGAAATGGTTTCTTACAGCTTTGGATTCTGGAAGTTCAAGGTCATGGTGTGGCGTGGTGGGATCTGGTGAGGGCTCACAGATGGCCACCTTCTTGCCGTGTCTCCACACGGTGGAGAGAGAGTAAGTTCATTGGTGTCTTTTCTTATGAAGGCAATAATCCCTTCATGGGGACCCCACTGTTGTCTAAACCTCATTGCCTCCTACAGGCCCCATGTCACAATGCCATCACATTAGGGGGTAGGGCTTCAACATACACATTTGGGGGGAACACATTTACATCCATGGCAGATCCCCGCAAAGCCCACGGCTGCTCCGATACCACATGGGGTAGGTCAGTAAGAGAAATGCAGGGGGTTGGCTTGGCAGCCTTGCTTTTTGTAGTCTGAGAAGTTCTTTCTCTCTTGAGAAGAATTTCCACATTCAGATGCCAAACGTCTAGCACACCGAGTGCCAACAGTTCTCCATAGACCTGGGCACTTGAGGGCAACGTGTCACTGATGAGAAAGTTATTGATGACATATTTTATGTTTTTTCCCCCCATGCTAAGTCTTTGAAGTCTGGCGTATTATATGTGCCACACATCACAGTTGGGATTGGTCACACTGCATGTGCTCCTTAACCACGTGGTGCCGGTGGCTGCTATACAGGACACGGCTCTAAAGGTCAAATCTTAGCCAAACTCCTGGTGGCTCCAATGACTTCTTGAGGGTTCTTGATCCAATGAAGACCTAGGATAATTAAATAATGCTCCCCTCCGTACTTCTAAATTATGTAAGTGGACAGACAGCTGACCTCTATCCCACTCCAAGGTCAACAGACATGACTTGTGTGTTGTCCAGGTGACACATATCTAGGGAACGTTTCCGCAGAAGGCACTGTGGTGGCCACAAAGAAGCAATAAATCTCGTTCCTATTCTAGGAGTTCAAGATTTAATTGAGAAAGTGATAGAGCTAGAAGAGTTGAAAGAGGAAAGGGATTTCCTCTGCCCCCAAAGAGGAAAGACAAGAGGTCAAGAAGAAGATACAGTGTCTTATGGGCGTCCATTGGGAGGAGCTGACCAGCACTTTATGTCACGTGTCACCTGGTCAGCAGCTATCAGACCAAGCTCCTGAGACCAAAGACCTTGCTCATTGCTACTGCCCAGGTCTGGGAGAGCAAACTGTTGGGGAGACACTCTGTTCCATCCAGACAAGAGACCAGAAGGAGTGGTGATCAAAGACAGGCGTGTAGCTGCCTCCCCACCTCCGTGTCCAAGAGTCAGTGCCTGGAACTTAGAAGGTGCCCGCTAAATAATTGCTGAGTGAGTGCACTTTAAGCATAACCCCTGCTTTGTGGACATGGTTGCACAGGGCTCAGCAACACTGTGATTGTTTCTTCCTTTTCTCCAGCAGCTCAGGTAGAAGGCTCTTCCAGCTCAGGGCCCCTTTGCTCGTGCACAAGTCTGAGATCTGAGCACACAGCTTCCAAAAGCATTGCTTTCCTGTTCCCTTCTCTTTCCCAGCAAATGCTGAGAATCGCAGCTCCCTCTGCCCTGCCTCCCCCAAGGCGCCAGGCATGTCTTAGTATTGTTGTTGTTATGCTGACGCTCTGTTCTGCTCCATCCCGGCTGGCCTGCGCTGTTTACTGGCCTGAAAGGCAGGTGGCCTTTGTCTCATGGGGGCCAGTCCACCCCTTCCTTTGGGGTCTGACATCTCACCAGGCTGTGTCCCGGCTGAACTGAAGATTTAGTCACAGCCTGTGGACTGAGTGGGGCTGTTTGCAAGATGAGTCCACCAGGGCGAATGGGATAATTTTTCCTGAGCTATTATCTTATCAATCACCACCTGCCTTTATATCATGCTGTAGGCTATTTGCATGTTCAGCTGATAAATGATAGGTAAGCTTATTAATTTAATTCTCGGGGACAAACTCCCACTTTCAATGGATCCCAATTTGAGAGCAATGGACCATGCAGATTGCCACTCGGTGTTTCTTTTCTGTTTTGGAACCCAGTGGGGAAACAAGGAGGAGAGTACATAGGCCTCCAGCTCCAGAAAACAAATCCAGCTAACCAGAGAGTGCAGGAGATTCCTCGTCACGACGTTTCCGTTACCTGTGGGGGTAACTGTGGCCTGGAGGACACACAGACCGAGATGGCACCCACTGTGTACAGTCACTTTCCTACCACAGCGTTTCTGAATTCTCATGACCTACTTTTGAGGACCTACAATGTTCTTGGGTGTACTTATTTGCCACGTGATTGTGTTAAAGTTTATTTCCTTTTGTAAATCAAATTATACTTTAAATTAACTTTGAGAATTTATCATTTACAAAAAGAAACGGTAATAATTGTTCTTGTGTGATAAATACTTGTATCCTAATAATCTGGTTTCAGAGTTTACATTTTTAACAGCTTCTCCTCAGGCCCCATGGTCATTCCAACAAAGGAATTTTCAGAATCTAAACAAATCTGTAATAATGCCATGACTTGAAGCATCAGGGAACAATGGTGTTAGAGAGTGAAGCAGGCTTTCACAGCAACGTGAACTCATCTTCATTGCTCACGATATTTATTACAAGTTAAACTATTTAAAGTGATGGCTTAATAGGCGCTACCTGAAATGTGAATGAGATAATGAGTATGAAATGCTTAATTTCTGCATTTCCCGCCTGCTTTGTGTTGAAATTAGTAAATGCAGTATCGTAGGAAAATGGCTTTTTGAATTTAATTTTCATCTTTTCTGTGCCCTATGCCTGAGAGATAAATGGGGAAGAGATGCATTCTTAAGAGCCATGCCATGAAGTAGCCCCGATGAGCTTTCAGATGAGTCTGTCCTGCTACCTGGAGGGAGTGGCTGGGTCTGAGAAGGTGGGTTAAGGATGACGGAGAGGTAAATCAAGTCCAACAATGAAGACAGCCCTGTATGTTAACTCATACCTGTGTGTGTGTGTGGGTGGGTGGAGGCGTGTTTGGGAGTGGGGAATGGGCTTAGGATGGTGTGAAGAAAGAGGTATTTACTAATTCTTTCTTGAGAGGCTTATAATTCTCCCCAGAAGGTGGATACCCAGAGGATGATCTCTGATAAATGTGAGTAGGTACCTGGGGGCACACAGAGGGAATAGAAAGGGTGAGAGGACGTTTGGCCACTCCCTGACTCTCCTCTGGGGTGGCCTCTTCAAGGTTGGGCTAGGTCACCAAGGACTCTCAGGTGACTCAATTTTTATAGGATGAGAAGTCTAATTTTATTTGATCTGCCACCAAGTTTTCTTAATAAAAAAAAAGTCCTGGATTTGACCTACCTCATCCAAATTCTTAGTATTTTTGGGGGGAACTACTTCATGACTTTCTGGGTCTGCTTGCTTCTGTGCGGTAGCTGGGAGCATGGTTCCTTCTTGTGCCTCCTCACTCAGGCACCTGCGATGGTTCCCTATTCAGAGGGAACCTAGTCCAAACCCACGTTCTGGTGCAATGGACCCTGGCCAGTGGCAGCTTCCAGAAGCTGGCTCTCTGCACTCTGGGTCATGTGAGCATGTAGCTTGGTGGCCTGGCTTCCTCTCTAACTGCATCATGCAGCGCCCCCACAGGGGCCTTCCTTCTCCTGGCCTGTCTCCATCCCTCTAAATCTCTACCCATCCTTCTGTCTCAGCACAAGGCCCAGTTCTGCTCAGATCCCTCCCTGTTGCATCATCAGCCACGAACACCAGCTCTAGGGTCAAAACCATATTTGAACCCTGTCTCTGTGGTCACTTTAGGCCTGTTTTTGGACCTGCAGCTCAAGTTCTGTAAGACTCAGTGTTTTTTAATCGGCGAGGTACAGAATTAGCAGCTATCAGGGAATTCCTGTAAAATTTAGTGAACAACGCATTTAGCAATTCCAACCTAGGAAGCGCCTACTATGTGAAAGGCACCATCTTTGGTGTTGGGGATACTGAGATGAACAAGTGGAATCAAATCATGGGATAATAAAGATGCTTTCACAGGACCTCTCTGAGGGATCTGTATTTTTATTTTATTACAGCCTGGCTCCCCTCCCCATACCATGCCTCTACCCTACTCTGCTGGGCCTGACTATGGGGACTAGTGCCACTAACATTGTCTTGTTGGGAGGTTGACAGGACCAGTTGGGGAATGCTGTGAGTGCCTTGCATTTATGGATGATGGCTTTACTAGTAAAGGCAGCATCTCAAACGGCTGTCTTAGATCACTCACTCTGATAGCACTGAATTTTTTGGAGGTGTATGTGCCAGAGCAGGAGGAGAGCCTTTGGACGGTTCGTGTTTTGGTCCTGCATGAGATTTGTTCAGTGACAGCATTACCCAGGCATGCACAGACCGACTTTTTTTTTTTAAACATAATCTAGTCTTTAGTAAAATGATGGTTATTCAATGTTAGAATACTGGTTGAGGCCCAGGATGTGGTGGCAGGTATATAACTTTTATATATACAGGATAAAATTTTAAAATGTATTAAATTAGGAAATTAGAGACAACAAATTCTGACTGCATATTTGCCTTTTTAAATTTTGTAACATAGCTTATTTTGAAGCTTTTTGTATAGTAAAAAATTTAAAAGAAAGGCTACATATATGTGGTTTTCTCCTCCCATTCTCCCTCCCTCCTTTCTTTCCTTCCTTCCTTCCTTCCTTCCTTCCTTCCTTCCTTCCTTCCTTCCTTTTTTCCTTCCTGTGTATTCTTGCTATAGGAAGAAATAAAACTTTTTTGAACTTCTTGGATTCTATGTGCCTAACTCTTCAAACTTTGCATTCATGTACATTTTTTCTTTATACTTAATTTTTGTGACAGCCAAATTACATGCCCTTAATTGAATTAACACAAATTAGACCTGAAAGGAATTGAGGAATGAAAATTTTGGATGTTTCTTGAAAGCTTTCTTATTGCTGAGTTACTCTGAAAAAATCTTTCTTCCCTGGGAACGACACCAATTAAAGATAGATTAGAGTTAATACCGCTAACATCTTTCTGTAGTAGAGGTGATTCATAACTGCTTCGGATCCTATTATTTCAAAACTCAAATGTCAAGCATTTAAAAGCAGGACTGATTTTAGGGAGGAGGCTGGGTGTGGACGAGACCACCTGCTTTTGTTTAGCTCTTTTCCATGTGCACTCGGGATGGAGCCTCTTGTGAGCTGGCAGTTGACCATTACTTGGAATTTACCTCTCGACACACATCAGGGGCCGGTCTGGGGATTGTAAACTCAGGGACTCTCGGGTGGAAAGATCTTCCACGATGTCTGCTCAAATGGCCCCCTCCTCACTCTGAGCTCTTTGCTTAAAATTTTTATCCTTTTTGCAAATGGTCAGTTGAGCATTTCCTGTGAGTATTCTCTTTGCCTTCTGAGAGAGCCCAGAGCATCTTTCAGCAACTGAATCTATAAGTCAATGATTCTTTAGGTGAAGTAGGACTCCATCTCCTGTAGTCCCCACTAGTGGGTCTTGGCCTTACCTGAGAAATGTTTGATCCTGTTTTCTCATTTGCAGGTTTTCAGCCACCCTCTCCATCTCTTTTAGCTGTTGCCCTTGTACTGTGGATTCCTGTTCCTTCACCAGTCTGTCTCATCTCTCTAACTATGAGACACAGAGGACTTCTTAGAGGCGCTGGTCTCCAAAGGGGGTCCTCAGGCCAGCATTGGAGGTAGCATCTGGGAATTTCTTAGAAACTTAAATTGCCTAGCTTCAGGGCAGACCTACTGAGTCAGAAACTGGAGGGTGGGGTGGGCTCAGTGATTTGTGTTTGCATAAACTTTCTAGATGATTCTGATGCTTCCTGAAGCTTAACAGCCACTGATCTCGTTTCTTAACTGGTCTGAGGCAAATGCATCATAAGAGGCCAGAAATACTGTGCTCCTCTGCGTGTAGCATGGGGACTGGGGCAGGGGTGGGGGTGGGGTGAGTGGGAGGGTAGGACCCCAGCTCTGACCTGTGGCAGTGCCTTCCCTATTCCATGTGCTGAAGAATTATTACTCCCTGTGCACGCCTCAGTGTGGAAATGCTGGGCATGCTGAGGTCCCTTACAGGGCTGATCTTAGACAGACCCAGCAGAAACCCCAGGCTTCTGCTGACAGCTGACTGCTGCCCAGGATGGGCCAGGAGTTCCCAGGTTTCTCTTCTTCTTAGGCACAGAGGTGGGGTCTGCCCTGAGCTCTGCCATCTCCATGTCTGCTTGTCTTCAGTGAACCCCACACCTTCCCACCCGGTGCTGACCCAGGAGGGCTCTGCCATGGGCTGTCTGGCTTCGAGAACCCTGGAACACTTGGTATGTTTTTCATGCAATAGAAGGTATGTGGGGAGGGGAGAAGCACCACTCTGTATCTTTTCACTAAGTGTCAAGAGAAGAGACACATGGTTTCCCATGGCTATAATTGCTGTTTCTTCCTGGAATTTCTAAACTACTGGAGTAGCTGCAGAATCACTCCCCTGGATATGTTGTGGCTGATGTCAGCTGGTAGCCAGAGATGGTTTTGTGGGACATCAGGTGGCAATGGAGCCCTCCACTAGGTGAGCAGTGAGAGGAGCAAGGAGGTGGAAAGCTAAGGAGACCACGCGTACCTGCCTGGAGGCTACGCCTCACCCAAAGCATGTCCTGGAGAGGGGCCCAGCGTGGCATTAGAGCTGGCACACCAGGGTGTGCAGTGCAGGGTGAAAACAGGAGCAAAGTGGGACAACAGGACTGATTCCCTGAGGAGCGCCTGTGTATCCTCTGGGCAGGGGGGCCATTTTTACTGTCAATCTCAGGAAGAGTGCTCCGTGGGACTTGCTTCCTGCTGCAGAGGGCCACCTGTAGGCAGGGAGCCACGGTGCCTTCCTTGGTGAGGTTTGAATTGCTGCTTGGTTCCATTGGAAAATTTTTCTCTCTTTTGGAGTGAGCAACGATTAAATGGAATCAATGACTGTGGTGGCCTAAGCCAGACCGCTGCGTTGTAGAGTAAGGGGGAGGGAAGTCTGGGGACTGGGCTGGGAATTATTTTATCCAAATGCTGGGGTGCTGTCAGTGAGCTGTACCTGAGGCAGATGGGAGGTTTTGTAATCTTGCACGTATGATAAGGGGTGCCCCCAAATTCCCCAAGTGGAAGTTTGACAGGTAATTCTTATCAAATGACTTATAAATAAGAACATCCAAGTCTATAACAAAGGCATGCATGCAATTTCCCTTTTCTTCCTCTTGCTCTCTAGAGGATACACTGGGTAAGTGGTCTCTTTTAGTGCATCACAAGGTACTAGAGCAGCAGACGGATTTTCACTGATATCTGATATCCAGGTATGCCATCAGCCTGCTGCATAATCTTATACACATGCACCGTAAGCAAATGGAACTGCGGATCTTGAGGGAGTGGTCAGTCTACATCACAGAGACCTGTGAACACACTTGCCAGAATGTCATCTTAAAGACGTTCATTGTACTTTAATTCACGAAAATAGGTTGAAATGCGAGGATGGTTCCACCCATGGAGCTGTTTAGGTGGAGTTTGTTAGGATGAGGTCCCGCAGGCCTGTGATGTGGCCTCCTGCCGGCTCCACTTGGCGGAAACCAGGCCTCTTCCCTTTCTGTCGCCTCTTCTCCTAGGGAGCCCGACCACCTCTTCAGTTGTATCTCTGGCTTCTTTAGGGAAACCTTCAGTATCTTCTCCCTTCCCTCACTGCCAAGCAGCATTAATCTCCCCCTTCTCATAGTCCCTTGGGAATTTGCTAGAATGTGGCTCTTCTACTTTGCTCTATGCTACCCGTTCCATCTCCCAGGGTGCCATGAATGCCTTGAAGGACGGATGGCCAGAGATCTGGGCTTTGTACAGTGCCTGGCACATAGCCAGTGCCCATGGAAAGCGCGAGAACAACAGCTGAACACGCGTCATTTCTCTCCCGTTAGGAGAGCCAGACCTGGGGATGTCTGATTCAATTTCTCTTCTGCTCCTCTCATACTTGGCAATGGAAGGATGCCTTTTGCTAAAGTCTTTGCTGTATGAAACGGGAGGAGTGACCACGGCTGCCTTCCAGTGTACTGTCTCCAACAGAGGGCTGCGCTCACTCTGGGCTGCAGGAAAGTAAGCTGCCTGCATCTTGCCTGCATAGGGTGGCTCCAAGTGCTGGAGCAGATGCACTAAAGAATGAGCACAAGCCTCAGCAGGGTAGCTGGGCTGGGTGATTTTTCATTTGTCGGAGGGACTGTCAACACTCACGGTCCTAGGAGAGTGTCTTTCTCACTGTCACGGGTGAGATAAATCCCCAAAAGCTGCCATGGCCAAGCTGCCAATTCTGCATTTGCATTTAGTAGTTTAGTTATAAATTAAACATGTTGCTAGCATGCTTTATTTTGGTTTGGGAAGGTAAATTGTAGTAATTATATTGGGACATAGAAACGCATACTTAAATTCGAAGAAAAACACATTGCCAAGTCTGGAATCTGTCATTTGGGGAGGATTTCGCATGTGTGCATTGCACCAAAGGAGGGGTATTTATAAACCGGTACTGTCTTTCTCAAGATGAATGTGCCGAAATTAACCAGCTTATTGTTCATGGGAAGTTTTTTGGAGCCTCTGAAGGACTGTGGGGAAATTTAACACCATAATTAAACATTGAAAATCGTAGAAGTTTCTCTAGGTCTTGGTAGGTATGTTATCAAGTGTCACCAAGTGTGCGCCAGAGGAAATGCAGTCTGTGTGTGAGGGCCCTGCCTTCACCCCAACAGTCAACATGGGGACAAAGAGGCCCCAAGCTGGGCTTTGTCTAGTTACTGTTCAACAAAAGTGCTTTGCCCAAAGAAGCAAATGCAGCTCCCAGTTTTGAGGACTTGATATATATAGATATTAAACTCCTCATCAGAACTCAGTGCATGCCGTTTCTGCTTCTTTTAAGAGACAGGCGAGGTAATTGGAAAGCCTTGGCCAGGGCCCGTTGTGCTGTAGCAGCATAAATCTCTAGGGGGGTGACGGGTGTACAATGGTTGCACTCCTTCACTATCACGGTGGCCCGTGTCTGAACTATTTGTTAACTGAGATGTGAATGGCCAAATGAAGGGCCAATTTATATGTTACACAGGGAGATGTATTATGACTGCCTTAAATATCGATTTCCTTCCTTCGTTTATTCTTAGTTGGGATATAGACGCAGAGAACTGCAATAATGTGGGGGTCCCCTTATCAGATCTTGGATATTTCTCCAGACTGTCTGCAACCATTAACCTTGCATATTATCTGACTTTAGTGATTAGTACAAGGCACATAAAACCGTATTGATGGCCAGTCTTAGGTGAGAATGGTGAACTGAGTTATTGGGGGCTGGATTTTGCTGACTTTGTGATATAAACGATAGCATTATACTGGTGCTGCGAAATTGCTAATTTGTCATTTCTTTCATGGTGTCATCGTGATTTGGTGCTAATGAATGAAGCCCATAATTGGGTGGTGCAGCTTTCCCAGGGCTGCGCTAAGACAAGAAAGGCATCATGATGCTCTCTGTTATCAGTTCACACCCTTTTTACAGAGCTGTGCTGGGGTCGTCACAAATGCCATTTCTCACGCATACCAGTGTTCCTGCGGTTTTAGTTTCTAACTCTAACTTTATTCATCGTGCTTTATTTGTCATTTCCATGAGGAAAACCAGTAGGGTCACATCTTGATCATGTACACTCAGTTTCAAAGACTTCCTGCCCTGGTGATATGCAGTCTGAGAGCTGGCTTCATGTGTGGTCCTTCTTAGTCAGCAGCCACTCAGCTCTCCAGACCCCCTTGAAAGCAGAGTCTCTAAGTTCGTTCATAAAATGGAGTGTTCCAAAAATGACACATTGCCTAAATGACGAACGAGCCCACCATCCTCATAGCATGGGATGGATGCTGAACCTGCATCAGTATAATTTCCACCCCATGTATGGCATCGATAAAGCCTGGGGCAAACCAAATTATAGCACTTTAAAAGTTGGGAAAGGTTGTAATGATTATCTTGCCCAGAAAAACCTGAAGTCAACAGGTGCTTAGTGGTCCAACTAGAACTGTATCGGGTCATCAGACTTCTAACCCAGAACATTCCCTACCACTGGATCATCTGGAGATGCTAGAGGCAGCAAGTTGACTGCTATAGGCTTAATTCGAAGATTGGGTTTGTTCAGACATTGCTGGAGTTAGCCAGCTCCTTCCTGTTATGTGCTTAAAATGTGACAGAGGCCACCAGTGAATGGCAGTGCCTGAAATTATGGCCGGTGGATAGGCTCATCTCCCCAAGGCAGTAAGGGAGGGAAGGCCTCTATTAAGGGATATTTTGTTCTAAGACATTTTCAATTAAAATATGCATTAACTGTGCTTTATAAAATATTAATAAACTAAAGTATAACTGATAGCAATATATAAGACAATATAATTGTCTAGGTATAGTGTAATGCTTCTAAAGAAATAAACACTAATAACAGCTCAATATTGAAAAATTTCATGTAGGAACCCACATTAGTTTTATTCCTAAAGTCAGAAGCCTTTCTGTGGACATACATGATGCCTCTGGGCTCTCTCTACATTGCTTGCCATACCTCTGACTGCATCTGCATGGGATTCCTAAGCATTCATTCATTCAGCAGCAGTCACTGAGCAACTGCCCCATGTCAAGCCCTGGAGGTAAACAGGACCAACTTTAGGGAGCTTCCCAGTCATGAAAAGAAGAGGGAAACTGAGCAGTAATTGTGGGTTGTGTGAAGCAGGACAGCTGCAGGTGCACAATGGGAGCGCTCCCATGAAGGGCAGGTGTGGCTTAAGAGAGAGGGAGTGAAGAACCCCTCGGGGTTGTTTCTTCTCAGGATGTCCACAGAGTCTTCTGGCCTCCCCTTCCAAGTCTTTTACGGGGCTGCCTTACACAGCAGCACAAGAATACAGTGTTTGGTCTCCATTTCGGTTTCATTTGATAGCATTCTGAATTGTGTATATCCAGTCCATGCGCATCACTGGTTTTTTCTTTTGGGAAGTCCACTCCTGGAATGGGTTATGGAAATCATTTGTGAGTGTCTCACAGGCGTCCCTGCATTAGTAAACCAAGCTTTACCATCTGTCAAACACCTGCTACCAGCAGTGTACACAGTGCTGGGAACCAAGGCATGGCACCCTTACGGCAGATTTTCCAGGACAGTTCTTACTGGTAAAGGCCCTCTTTTGTTTTTTTAAAACATTTTTTTTTAATAATTCAAAATATATAAAAAGGAAGATCAAAGTACAATGAACCTGTACTTTTGTATCACTTACAACAATTAGCCATTTATGGTCAATCTCACTCATTTCACTGATACCTTTTCACATTTACTCCATTTCATGTTTTTGAAACAAATCTGAGATGTCACTTTTTTTTACCTGTTAGCATTTCAGTATGTAATTCTAAAGTACAAGAACAAATCTTAATATGATAATAATGATGACAATATTATACCTAGAAACGCTACCAATGTGTTCTTGATATCACAAAATATATACAACGTTCACATTTCCAATAGTCTCACACTATCATTTTTAACAGTTTTTGTTTGAATTGAGATCCAAATAAGATCTATAGATTGCAATTAAGACTCTTTAGTCTGTAAATTTCCTCCACTGTTGTGTGTTTTTTTTTCCACTTGCAATTCCTGTGTTGAGGAAATAAAAATGTTCATGTTCTATAGAATTTCCCACAGTTTGGATTTTGTTGATCGCATCTCCATGGTGTGTTTAACTTGTTCTTTTATCCCCTGCACTTCCTGGATGCAAAGATTCTCAGTGGGGATTGCCAGTGCTGCATAAGGAATATTTGACAACGTCTGGAGACATTTTTGGTTGTCCCAATTGTTGGGGGGCTCTGATGGCATCTAGTGGGTAGATGCAATGGTGCTCTTCAATACCCTAGATATATAGGACAGCCCCCAACACAAAGCATTATCAAACCAAAATGTCAGTAGTGCTGAGGCTGAGAAGCCCTGAACTCTTGATCAGAGTTAGCTTAAAACTTTGGCAAGACCATTTCGTATGTGGTGATGCATTCTTCACTCAGCAGGTGTATACCATACGGCTCTCTCTGTGTTTGTGATGTTGCCATCATTCTTCCCAATGCCTAGATCCACTAGGGGTTACAAAATTCTGATATCCTGAGTCTGTCAGCCCTGTCTCCTTTACTGGCTAGAATATTTCTCTAAAGATAAAACCCTTAGCCCTTAATTACATATTTTACCTTTCAAGCTATGTCTCCAAGGCTGGTTCTGATACCTATAAGTGCCATAAGAATCCTTTGCTGGATTATTTGTTTCCAATATTGGTCTAGAGCTAGGGCTACCATGACAATGAGAATGTGAGGCACTCTCTCTTTCCTTGCCCTCAAGGTAATTTCTAATAAAAATAAGGAGATGAAGTCTACATAGTTAGTTATTTAACCATAAGTGTTTGATAACATAAGGTGTTAAAATAGACATCACTGACAGCACAGATTAATTGCAGCATGGTTGCACAATCATGGACACAGGCATTTAAAAGAGGAGCATCACTTTGGGCTGGTAAGATGAAGCCAGGGAGGGGCAGAGAGTGGAGGTATCGAGGGCCCTGGGTTCTAAACCACGGCCTATCTGGTTGATGACAAGGAGAGAGTACAGGTTCCAGAGCAGGCTCCCAGTGTTAGACTCTGGTCAGTTTGAGGTCCTGGATATGTGGCCTTAGCTGAATCACCGTATTTAACTTCTCTGTGCTTTATTCCTCATTAGTAAGATGGGGATAATACTAATAATGATCTTGTAGAGATTTTGAGGGTTCCACAAGTTATCCTCTGTAAAGCACTTTGCACATAGTAGAGCATGTCAGCTTGTGATTTGTGAAACGGGAGAGCAAGTGGAGTGCCTTCTAATTTCCCTTCTCATTCTAGCATTCTGCAATTCTTACCAGAGAAAGCTCAGTGGAAGATGTGGGCTTTGAGCTGGGTCCTTCAGGCTGTGTGGGGTTTGGGAAGCTGGGAAGAGCAAGGAAGGCCAGATGGCTGGAAGGTCTGGCATCTGGAAGGTCTGTGTCACCTAACATGATGACTTCAGGAGAGCATGTGCCCAGGTAGCAGTGGAAGGACACCTCAGAGAGGCTCTCCCAGAAGTTTCTGCATAAGGTAGAGGTCTGGGATGTTTAGTTTGGGCTCCAAGAAGTGATTTTCTTTTTATGTCTGTTCCTGGTCTTTCCTTCTAGCCCCAGAAGAAAGCTTAAATTGCGACTTCTGGTCATCAATGACAAAGAAGAGAATTGTCACACTTGCTGGCTCTCCCGAGACAGTAGGCATGTGCCAGAGCCCTTCTCAGGGTGCAGGGCTGGCCCTGCCAGCATAGCATTTGTGCAGCCAAGGCGTGGCCTTCATTACCACATTGTTTTCAGAAATCCATCTGTCACTTAAGGTCAAACAGTCACTGAGATTCTCTTAGACTAAGACACTTGACTTTGAGGAAATGACCTCTTGATTTTTCATGTGCTGTGATCCAACCTTATTCCCTTAGGGATACAGCAGAGGCCCGAGGGGTGAACCTGCTTGGTCTTTGAGGAATAGCCAGTTAGCGTCAGAGCCTTTGCTTTCGTCTTCTAATTCTGAGATGGTTTTATTAGAATCACTCCAGAAACTCTATCTTTTCAACATATTTCCTTTCTGGCCACTTAAGAAGGCTCATCTGTTTTACAAATGTTTGGTTTTCTGTCTGCCTCTTTCCCTGGCTGCACCAGGTAGAGCACTTAGCAACATTTTAATATCTGTTTCAGTTAGAGTAGGCACAGATGCTTATTAGTCATTTTTAAGCCTCCTTCTCTTCCCTCCATTAGTCACTTATCTTCTTGCACCCACTCAGCTCCACACTCCCACTTGCCTAAACTCATTTGGTGTGAGGTGTACTTCTTTTATTCTCAGTTCAATTAATCCCCAAAGGTTCAAGAGTTTTGGAAATGCAGGAAGTCTATAGTTTTTTTTTCTCCAGAAAATGCTGAAATCAAAAATGATCATTCATTAATTTGCTTTTTTATAGTACGTGTACTTGAGCCAAATACTCAAAGCAGCATACAATGCAGGTAGAGAAAAACATGACATGCATTTCTACACTTTTCTCCATGGATGCTTGCTCCATGGAGATTCTCGAGCTGGAGTACATCTTACTCTTTCTACTTAATTACAAGCTTGCTGAAGACTGGGTTTAGCAAGTGAACCTCTAAGGCAATATGAAAAGCACTGAGAACATCATGCAGCCTTATTTCATGTCTCGGGGAGGGTTGCTTCCCTAAGTTCCCAGGTGGTGCATGGGTGTTGTTGCATTTTGGGAGTTCATTTTCTGGCATTTTGTTCAGTTTGGGTATACAAGCTCCAGAGAACTTAATTTATTATGTAGGGTTGCGCCTGGCAGGGTTGGGCCTCATTACTTTCTCTCATCCTGTCTTAATTTTGAATGAAAATGTTTTAAAATGTTCATTTTGTATTAGAATTGAAAATGATCAAACCTATTTGATGGAAAGAACTGAATTTGAACTATAGAATTAATTACAAATAATTTATCAACACATGAGACAGATGTTAGGTTGTGGGATTGCCCATGTTTGACCACTTTTGACCTACAAAGTGATGACTAGACCTGTCTAATACCTATAAGTGTGTAGTCACTGTGGATTTTCCTTTTCTCCAGGTTGAGGGAGGTCTGTCTGCTATGACACTGTTCTCCTCACTAAGATATAGGTAAAGCTTGAGCCAGGACTAGTTGGGGAATGTCCTTGATGGATGAGCTCCTATTTCTTTTGTTGGTTTCACTGATCAAATCCTGGTTCTTTGCTGGTTTACCTGTCAGGAGACGCCCCCTAGAGCTAGTCTCAAGCTTGTTTCGGGACTGGTATACTAACTACAAAGAGCCCTGGGCTTCAGTTGTCCTGGCCATGCCTTCTCAGGCAGCCGACCTGGTCAGAGCTGGGCTCTGCCTCCTACTGGCTGAGGGGCAGTGGGTCCATCCTCATAGCTCTAAGATTCTATTTCCTTTCAGATAAAAGGAGATTAACAGTGCTTCCCAACCTCAGAGAGCTGCTGTGAGCTGAAAATGAGGTTAAAATGTAGAACACGTTTTCCATGGCACTGTCCCCTAGTTAGGTCTCAGCCCTTATTGGTTGCTGTTATTTTCATTATGTGAGGTCAGGGGTTAAAAATGATAACAGTCAGGTTTTATTACCTGCCCAGGGAAGGCAAAGGGCGCTTCTGTCATGACTACCTACTGTGTGTCAGGCATTGTGCCAGGTGTTTGCAGACTTGCAGATTCATTTGTATGCTATGCTAAAGAAGTTGGGACTCAGGGAGGGTGATGATAAAAATCACCAATAATGATAACATGTCACTCGCCATGAGCCCGGATCCATTCTTAACTTATCCCTTCAACAATCCATGAGAGAGTTATTGCCATTACCCTCATTTTTCAGATACAGAAGCCACAACAGAGAGACTTGTCTGAGAATTGTCTGAGGTCATACAGGTGATAAATGGCAAAACGAGGCTCTGCTGCCAGAATTATCTGACTCTAAAACCGGTACTGTTATTTCGCTCATACTAAAACTGCCGCACTCTTCTCTTAGTTCTGCTTGACGGCCCCCAAATCTGGGATGTGTCAGCAGTGGGGCTCTCTTATCTTCGGTGATGCTCTTTGTAAAATCCATGTGGAAAGGTTTGAACACCTCTGTGGTTAGGGCAGCAGTTAGGGAGGTGGCCACATCACTTCTTTGCTTTTTCTGAGAAAAGGGTAATTGGAGATAGCACTGTCTCTGACAGCTGTGCCCTCCTGCCCCACCACTTAGAAAGCTTTTACTTACAGCCTCTTCCTGTGCGTGTTCCCTCCCCCATAAACTGCCAGGATTTAAACAGTTAGATCATTGCTTCTCCAAGGTTTTTACTTTGAATGAATTCCAGCAGGGATTATTGAAGATTATGGCTAAGTATAGAATGCATTATCAACCTAGAGGCGTTCAAATTGAAATATTTAAAAAAATATGACAGAGGTCAGTCAAAACAAAACACACAAACAACAAACCATGCACCTGAGGTCTTTAATTTCAGGGCATTGAAAAGTGGCATGGAATGTTGTTCTCCTGTCTTTGCATGTTGAGGGCTAGAAACCGGCAAGGCTCATTACATAGCCACTGGCCCTGTTCCCGTGTCCCAGTGTCCATGGGGGTGTAATTCTCTCTCTTATAATGCTGTCTACTCAGGAGGGACCCAGACTCTGACATGCAGGAAGACCGTAGTATATTTGTCATGTTTGTATTGGGACCTCCACTGACTCCCTCCATCCCTGCTGTCTCCTTGAGGACCCCACTGGTGTGGCTCAAGTTCTGGGTATCACTATCTCTGACAGCCTAGAATTGCCCAGGCCCCCTGCTTTTCAGCTGGTGCCCTCTGTAGGTCCTCCATCAAGAGTCAAAGCCATTCCTTAAATGCAAACTTGGCCACACCCTTCCTCTTCCCACCTGCCTCCTGCAAAAAACACTCAATTCAAAAAAATAGAGAGTTCTTCAAATTTCCCACTCAGTCTCCTGCCACCCTAGATTGCCTGCAGGTATGTTTTTTTTTTGTTGTTATATTTTAATTGTGGTAAAATACATGTAATGTAAAATTTATCATTTTAACCATTTTTAAGAGTACAGTTCAGTGACGTTAAGCACATTGACACCGTTGTGCAGCCATCACCACCATCCATCTCTAGAACATTTCATCATCTCAAACTGCATCTCTGACCCCATTAAGCACTAACACTTTGTTCCCCCTTCCCCAGCCCTCAGAACCCACCCTCAACTTTCTGTTCATATGTATTGAATGAGTTTAGATCTCTCATATGAGTGGGATTACATGATATTTGTCTTTTTATGCTGGCTTATTCCATTCAATATAATATCTTCAAGGTTAATCAATGTTTTAGCTCACGTCAAAATTTCCTCTCTTTTTAAGGCTGAATGATATTTCTTTTTTGGGATAGGCCACATTTTGCTAATCTATTGTTGGACACTTGGGTTGGCTCCACTTTTGACTGGTGTGAACACAGGTGCACAAGTGTTTGAGTCCCTACCTGTGGGCACTTGAAAGCAGCACCTGCCTATCTTCTATGCTTCTCAGGTGCAACATCCCACACAAGTGGCCCCCTCCACAGGGAGCCTGGGTGCCCCCAGCTGATCACCTGTCCTTCCTTGAAGTTTTCATCACACCATATTCCTCTCTATCACAACACCTTACACTTTCGCTTGTTTAGCGTCGCTGCTTAACTGCAAGTCACTGAAAGCCAGGATTAGGTCTATACCTTATAGGACCCCAGCGAATAAATGTGTGTTGACTAAACAAAAGAGGGGAGAATCAGACACTATGAATGACTTAGTAATGACCAATCTTTAAATTCATTTTAATTTTTAGTTTCATCCCATCCTTCCTACCTTAATATCCATTCCTCTTTTCTCTTCGAACTCCCAACATTTATTACGCCTTTGTTCATGAGGCATTGTTGGGGGTCTTCTTCTCCCCAATGTAGCTCCTTCGAAAGATGTTGAAAATGCTAACTTCCAGATGCTTAGTGGTTGGGTGAGTCATCCAGGGGCATGGGACTCTACAGAGTGGGTCGCTCTAGAATGATGACAATGCCTTTGTTTGAAGAAATAAAAGTGCTTTTTTTTTGGTTTAATAAAATGGGAAACTGTTCACAAAAGGAGAAAACATAGCAAAATAAATAACGGAAACCACTTTTCATTGACTTCTCAGGTCATTTGACCTGACCCCAAGTCTCAGTGGTCAGCTCTTTGGCTAACTACTGATGGTACAAAGAGATTAGTTTCACAGTTATGTGCTGATTTCCTTATTCATCAATTTCCTTGGTTTTATGTTCTGGGTTTGCCCTGGACCCACAACAAAAGCTTCCGTGCATCAAGAGAATAGCACCTATTTGTCACTAGCCAAACCAGATACTTAGGAGGAAAGCAGTCACAGATCAGCATCTTTTGCAACAACAGCCTATCAACCCAGCCTATCTGCCCAGTGTAGCCCATCCTTCTGTACATTTTGCAGTCCCACACATAAACAGTATCTGCTGCACCAAAGCTGGAGGGATATTGCCAAAGGTTATAAGAAATCTGCCTCTGCTGGTTAACAACTGTCACTCTGGTTACCACCTCCCACCTTCCACCTCCATCTCTCTATCCCTATTTTTAAACCACTGAAAGCAAATGGAGTGAACTATACTTTTCCTTCAGTGCATCTCTGGGTGGTAGCTGAGGTTACGTATTAAATGACCTCCTTGGGTGCCAGTTTTGTAATAAACCATTTAGCGACTAGAAAGTCTGTATGTTTGTGCTGAGTAGTTATTTGTTTCACTGAGATTAAAGAACTCTGAACTTTCAGTGTGTGCTGTTTATTGTATTGAGCTGTGTTTAAAGGAAATCTGCTTTTTCATTGACGGGAGTCTCTAGCTAACAGCACTTTAAAGAAGTGGAAAACGCTCAGTTATCACCCAATGTGAGCGGGATCAATAATAGTTTAGTAGTGTCTCATAATTGGAGGAGCTGTTATACACAAGAGCTTGTATCTCCTTGAGCGACTCTTATCAATCTATTGTCCATCATCATCTGATAATCAGACCGAAAATATGGTGGGGAATTTTCTCTTTTTAAATCAAGCTTGTGAAAAACATTTGAAATAATGAAAATGATGAAAAAAACCCCATTGTTCAACTCAGCAGGGAAGAAAATCCAGGAGCCGGGTGACTTTCTGCTAGACAGATGAAAACCAGTGGGTATGGACTGTACTGACAGATGCATCAAGTGACGTCGGAGAAAGATTTCATAGTATTTAGAGGGGATTTAAGAAATTTTGTGATTAGAGTCTGAAGTTGTCTCTGTTCTTGGGCTGATAGAAGTGGAAAGAAGACCCTCCTCCCCCTTTCCTTGCTTCAAACCCTGGAATTGTGGTCAGTGGCCCAGCCGCAGTCACTCAGGAATTCTGTGTCATGGGGTTTTAGTGGATCCTATGCCATTGGTAGGGAAGGCATTAAGTTCTGTGATGTAATCAGGAGTCACTTGAATTCCATCTAAAGTCATGCTCTAGCCTTTGTTCGTGGCTAAGACTGAGTGGAAACCTCTGTTTGTTTGTTTGTTTGTTTTGATTAATCCTTTACCCAGGCAAAATTTGTCAAGTCCTGCTATGGGTAAGACACTGTTTTGAGAATGGGATTTCAGCTGTGATCTGCCACATGTCTGAGGAGCCTCATGCCTGGTGACAGCATATCTTTTGCTCTAGAAAAATAAGGATGAAGCAATAGATGGTTGACTGCCTCTTTAGGCCTATGAAGCAGAGGGCTGTGTCTGGGCTCTAAAGTCCTGGGATCCCATGGGGACTCTGAGTGTCCTTTCCACATTGTCTGGTTCCAACCTGCCCTCGGCCACATGACCTGCAGTGTCTTCTTGGAAACCAGACAGAGCCTGCATGAACCTAGATGACTTTGGCCACTGGAAGGCCAGCTGACATGATGTGACAATGACTTAGATGTGCTTATGTGGGTGGGCTTAGGCTCTTGCTCTTTCCTATCTGCCTTCAGTGCCTCCCAAAACTGCATGCAAGATCGTGGGAGTCCATGCTGCCTCTTGGGGGGAATCCCAGCTTCTGTCAGATCATTAAAGTTGACCTTACTATAATCTAAGATAATTCCAACCACTTCTATAAGTGATCGCAGGTACAATTTCTTCCTTCAGAGGAACTGGAATAACACAATGGGTGTGTGTGTCTGTGTGCATGCTTTTGCAGACATAATCTCTACACTTACACTTGAGTCTACCAAGTCTACCAGGAAGTAGGCTTCTCTTCTGAGTCCTGCACCTCAGCTCTACCCTGCCATGCCCTTGGCTCACCCTGAGCCTAACAGCATCCTCCCCATGGCATATCCCCTATCTGAGCTTGTATGCACATACACTCACACATGCACACACCACTTATGTACACATGTTCACCTGCATATGCACACGTATGTGCACACACCTACCAATTCTAAAAGAAGACAACAGGAGAGCAGGAACAAATACAAGGTCCACTTGAATTCACTCAGGAACAAAACCTAACTCTCCTCTGACCCTCGTTATACATCCATGGGCTGACTTCATCCCCACTGTGGATACCACCCATTTGTTGTCTCCATTTCCTCTCTGGTTGGCCTGGACAGCTGATATACCCGAACCATTGTCACCAGGCCCCACAATATGTTATTGGCACCAGTCTATTTTACTCACCTGCCAAAGCCTCACCCCTGCTTCACCACGTTCTTATCTACTCTCTCCTCAGCCTGAGTGGCCCCATCTGCTGTTAGAGAAAGTCACACTGTGACACATACTGCCACAACCAGCACGAGTCTACCCTGCCCAGCCTTGCCTGGTGGTCATCTTGTTTCCTGCTCCTGGTCAATGGCTTCTTCATGTCCCCTGATGGCAAGAATAGGCCATCACATTGGCCCCAAGCGTCCACCCAGACCGTCTCTCACCGTCACACACAGCCTAGCTTGCTTGCTTATCCAGAATATAGAGGCCTTCAGGGTTCATGCTCCTCTACTTACCTTTGAACTCTCAGCTCTCAGTCACGCCTGTGAGATCTGAGCTGAAACATCCCTGCTTCACACACACCCGCCTCACACTCGTGTGGCTGCATTTGGCTGTTTGATGGTGTGAATATTTTCTTCATGTCCAAACAAGCTGTGCTTGTTTTGGTGTCTATGTGTGGTCACCTGAATAATGCCCCTAAGATGTCCACCACCCTTATCCCCAGAATCTGTGAACATGTCACCTTACATGGTAAAAGAAACTTTGCAGATATGATTAACAGCAGGGACCTTGAGGTGGGAGATCATCCTGGATTACCCTGGATAATCTCTGAGGCCCAATCTAATCACATGGTTCTTAAAAGCAGAAAACTTACCAACTTTGGTCAGAAAGAGATGTGACATTAGAAAAGAGTCAGAGAGACTCAATGGCACTAGCTGTGAAGAAGGAGGAAGGGCCCAAAGCCAAGAATTTGGTGGCCTCCGGAAACTGGAAAAGGCAAGAAATATATTCTCCCCTTGAGCTTCTGAAGAAACCAGCCTCACTAACACACCTTGATTAATCCCCGAGACTCGTGGCATACCTCTGACCTCCAAAACTATAAGATAATAAATTGATGTCACTTTTAATTCTCTATATTTGTGGTAATTTGTTATGTAGCAGTAGAAAAGTAATGCCCTGTGTATCCCCAGAACCTTGACAGTTCCCAGAATGGGGGACAGTCTCAATAAATCCTTGCTGAATCAGTGGAGGAGAGGAAGAGCACACCCCTCCTTTCTTTCTCCCCTAAACTTATTCAGGGTTGTGTCCACCAGCTGCTCCACGTCCCACCCTCTATTTTCTGAACTCTCTGCACTGTGGCCACTACCAATGATAACACTTATCAAATGGCCTTTCTTACCTGAGACTGTGGGGCACTCTCTCTTCTGGAAATTCTCTTCCCGTGGCAACTGCACTCCCATCTCCTCAAGCCTTTCTGTCTCTGGTTGGGCGTTCTACCCCTATTCCTTGTCCCAGGCCCATGCAACTGCTCCCTGCATTTCATTTCCTCTCACAGCTCTCATGACAGCATTTGAGGTGGACTCCTTCTGTTTGTCGAGGCTCAGTTATGCAGATAATTGGCCTTCTGGTCACACCAGAAGGCTGTTTGTGAGACAAGCATGCCGTATCAAACACAGTCCAATTATGTTTCTGCTGAGATGCCAGGATGTCTCTGAGCATTGCAGAATTCCTCCTTCTCTGGGCAAAAGGTTTTAGAGTGTGGTCAACAAAAAATCTGCATCATTCCCACTGGACCGTGAGGTCAAGGAAGATAAGAACTGTGGTTAGATCTCTTGTACCCAGGACCTTGTGCCCTTCATGGCACATGGGGCAGCTTGACGAATATGCAGTGAGCTAGTGGCACTAGAACTGTTTTCTAGCATTACTATTTTCTTGAGTATGACTGTGCATGTTACTGAGTAACATGATTAAATACCTTTCAGTTGTACTGGGGTTTCTGGAAGAATCTTTTAGATGGCAACTCCCTAAAGGATATGTCAGTGCTTCACTTGATAAACTGAGATATTGCCCCCCAAAACAGACTTAATAAATTTTAGGTTCAAAAAGATACCAATGTGTTTTCTAGTCCCAAATCTGTTATGTCATTATTTGCTGAGGATTTTATTCAAGGAAGAACTGTCTTAGCCTAGAGTCCTTTAAGGGAATTAAGTTGCTGAAGTTCTAAGAAGATTTTCCAACAGGCTTTCCCAAGGGCCTGCAATATGTAGCATGTTTTTCAGAGGATGAAGATTCCCTCTTCTTTTTAGATGGCAGCTAACTCAAAGAGGGGGATGTGTTTTTCCATATTTTCGAAGGCGGGAAGGCATTCAGTAAAAGCATTTATGCTTTTTTCCACACCATTCCCTCTTCTGGCACTTTCCTCTCCCTTGTCCCACACTGTCATTTCTTCTTTGAGGCTGAAGTAATTTCTCCCTCCTCATGCTTGTTTGGGTCTCTTCTGGATAATCACCTCTCATTCACTGTCCGAGTCTGCGTCTCAGGGGCTGACCCCTTTGTGAGGAGCTCGCGCTCTGTGTGCTCTGTGCAGCCCTCAGCAGCGCTGCGGAAACACGGGCTCCATCACAGGGCCGAAGTGACCAGTGAAGCTTCCTCACCCGGTGCCCACACCCACTTTAGGTTTGCATGATGAAAATTGTACTTTTGATTACTCTTGGCTTCCTGGCTCCTCCCATAGCCAGTCAGAAGGTGTGCGGGATGCTATGTGAGAGATGATAACTCCAGCTTCCGAGGGATTTATGTGTGTCAGTGAGGGAAACTGGAAAGGGCATCAAAACTCTCTGCAGTTGGTGAGCTCGCCTTCTTCCTTATGTCCACAGCGGGTGCTAGAACAGGTTCTGCAGAATGAAGGCTGCTCTGCAGGGTTTCACAGCATCCTCAGTCTCAGCCCCCAGAGAGAACAGACTGGCTGCTGAGCTGTCCTCCCTCTTCAGCCTTTCGAAATGGCCACTGTCTTGTATCTAGTGCAGCCCACCAGATCCAGCACTCAGCCCTACTGTGGAGAGCGATGCAAAATTCACCGCCTCGGGAAGCCTGGAAGATAAGCAGTTCCTCCGTCAATGGCTTAGTGATGATGTGGGCCCAGGTCTGGCCGAGCCTCCTCGCTTGTGCTCTTTTCATGCTGACGTCCACTTTTAAGGGAATTTTGAAAGCAAGTTGTTCATAGAGTGGGAAGAATGTAAAAATGCCTCCTAAACCTGTACCTGGATAATGGCTTGCTTCCACTGAGGGGATTTTATGAAGAGTCTAATGGTCTCAAGGATTACGGTTCAATTTCTAGTGTTAACAGCCGAGTTGGAACTCGCAAAGGCAGCAAATAGCCATTTTCAGACGTTTATTACTAAAAGAAAAGATATCTTCCACTCTCTGCCTTTTTATCCCTCCACTTAACAGAAATCTCTATTTTTTCACACACATGTGAACAGGTATAATATTGTGCTTTTATGGATAACTTTTAATCTTAGGTCAATGCTTCCCCCCCCCTTCTCCTTTTTTCTGCTTTTCATGAAGGAAATGTATATATTTATATATTTTGGAACAACAAAATAATGTACTTCCAATGAAACTTATGCTATTTATATCTGGTAGAATCCTTCTTCTGTGACCCCATTTTAAGACTATAAATTTGAATTTCTTTGATAAGATTTTATATAATTTTTCCAATTGCTACCTTTAACAGTAATCAGTCAGGCATGTCCCTTAGAGTCTGAGATATCTGTGGCTCCAGGGTTGTTTTCCCCTATGAGGAGTTTAGTCCAGTCTCATCCAGTTTAACACCTCAGTCTTAATCTCCAGGTTATTTGCTCCTTTCTCCCACGAAGCAAGGGCCTGAGACACTGACTTGGGAGATGATGTGGTTCTAGCTCCTTCCACAATGGATGATAAGAAAAAGGAGGTAAAAAAAAGTAAAGACTTTTATTTAGCTGAATGTCTGATTTCAATGTGCTATGGAATATATCAGCCAGAATGGCTAGTAGAGAGCCTGGCTGCGGTGAAGTTGTGCAAGGCAGCCATCCAGATGCTCACTCTTTCTTGCTCTGGGGATTCTTCTCCAGTTAGCCATCCCTCTGGGTGGGGACCCACAGGGCAGCTGGAGCCCGGTCTCCTCCATCAATATTCCTTGCCAGGCCCCCTGGAGGGGAGAGAGCAACTCCACCAGAGGGCCTCTTCTCTAAGCCCTGCCTTTTCTCCCTTTCTGTTTGAGGAGTCTCCTTGGCTATCAGGGAGGGTTGGGGTGGATGGTGTGAATTCTTTACCCCTCCCGGTAAAGGGAATGGCTTCAGCACTCCCAAAGGCCAAACACTCCCGATGGTCAATCCCCACTTAATGTCCCATTACACTGATAATAACTTTATCATGTGTATGTGAAGGAAATAAAATAGGAGCCAAGAAGGATGGCTCTGCTCTCAGTCTGCCCGGGCACAATCTCAGACCTTCTAGGTAAATCATTAATCCATTAATATCTCTTCAGTCTCAAGTTCCTTATCTGTCAGACAAAGATTCTGATGATGCTGGAATCATAGAGTTGTCCTGACAATAAAATGTGGGACCTGACATATAATCATTATTCATAAGTATTAACTCTAATCATTTTGTTCCCATAAATGATGTCACACTAAATTGCCATTCTCTACCCTTTCTCCTATTCAGTGCAGGATTCCTAAGTAAGGTGTGTTCAGTTAAAGCTCCCTCGCCTGGCCCTCATCTTTCCTTCTCCCTGTGTGGCTTCAAGTACAGAGTGAGAGCTGGACCATTATCTCCACACTAGGGTAGCCTTGGTCCCAGGACCCCTATTGTTTCAGTGTGGTGATGGATTAGAAAGTATAGTAATAATGCACTAATATGTATACTTGTACAAAATGTCCCCTGGTTACTTCTTGGCATCACCAAGAAGATGTTTAATATGGACTCAAAACCTGGGGGCAGCACTACTTGAAAGGGATTTGTCCTCTCTTCTTCCCTTCTGTCACCAATTGCCTGGAGAGCTGTATAGAAGCAGACCCTCTGTAGGCCATTATCCATGGCATCACCCAGGCCTTGACAAGCCAAGACCTTGGGACTCTGCCAGACCTTCTGGGCCTTCAGTTCACAGGAAGATTCTGGGTCTGTGCTTGCTGTGGTCACCTATTTCCTCCTGACCCAATCTCTTTCTAGTAGATTTGATGAGGGCTGGGACTGACTCCAGTCTGGAACTGGTTAGGAGAGAATGGAAGCTGATGAAGGAGAGTGGGGAGCACCCCAGAGGCAAGGAGGTGTTTAGTGTATGTGGCTTGCAGTTCTCTGGACCCACTCCGGGAAGGTGTTTGATGTGGCCATGTGTATTTCGTAGCTTTGCTCACCTTGTGGCAGCCCCCATAGCTGCAGAAGACCTCTAGGAGCCCTGAGTTTATGTGAAACTCTCAGCTTTGAAAATCTAGAACTGAGCATTAATGTTATTTATGTAAGTCTGCTGGAGAAAAGTTTCTTGTGTTTCATTGACTAGGGCTTTTTGAACAGATGGGCCAGCTGTAGGGGAAGTGGCAGTTCACTGCAGCCAATACAATGAAAATGAGTGCCACCCAGTCTGGTCTCTTGAGAAAATACAGCAACAACTGGCAAAGCAGTTTCTTAAAATGCATATCACAGCCGGCAGCCTCCTTCAAAGCTGTTCTGGACGCAGGAAGAGATGGGTAATTAGGTGGCTTAAAGATGGTTGGGCAAAGCCGAATCCAGAGGCCATGCAAAGTGCCTGTGCAAATATACCATATGTGTTGAGAGAGATTAGGAAAGATACCATATTATAAACTGGGATTTAGTAGACTCAGTGTATTAATTTTCAAAAGGCAGTTTAACAAAGATTGATTTGCACGTTTCAGCCTTGTGAGCAGTAATCCCACATTTTGTCCGCTTGTTATCCCATATACATCATCCTCAAAATTAATCGTGCATTCTCTTTCACACTGCCCAATTCTTAGCTGAAAGTATTTCAGGGGCTCATTTTGCATGCATGATTTGAGGAGTATATGAACAATTACATTTAGCATTTAAACTTGAAACTAGTATTAAACATTTTCCTGGAAAGAGGAAGTTATATGGGAAGTGTCTCTTTGTGACTTGCCTTTGTCTTAAATAAGGACATTTTTATTCTGGGGCAAAAATCTCCTTTAGCAACTGAAGAGTTTCAACAGTTCATTAAGTAGAATTAATTAGTAAACCTGGCAGATTCAGAGAAAAGGCCCAGAATCTGCTTTTCTAAACAGTAACCCAGGAATGCCTCCTGCATTTTGAGGAATCCCCCTTGCCCCAAATTACTGAGAGTAAAAGATCTTGGCCTTAGTCAAACCACTTTATAGCCTAAATGAGTTATGATTTGGTCACAGATTCCTAGCTTGCTATCTCTCATCACCATAACATCCAGATTTGGGGGAAAACAGAGAAAGCAAGAGTCCATAGTGGATTTGGGACTTGCCCCTAAACCACATTGCACTGCCCAGGGCCAGGCTGCTGATGTGCTCCTTCTAATCATGGCAGAAAAAGGGGTGGGATATGTGCCATGTTCTCTCCCTAAATTTCTGTTTTTTTCTTTAAAAAAATTTTTTTTTAATTTTTATTTTAAACTCATAAACCACCCTTTGAGGAATGACACCTACATTTTAATTTAAAAATGTGGAAACTGGGGCTCAGGAAGGCCCAGATGGACAACAGGTGTCCTAGGTTCACACACAGGCCCGAATGACATGGCCTCTGTGCCTTCAGGGTCACTTTAGAGCTTATTAGACTGAATTATGGAGGCCAGAGCAAGTTTTCCTGCCATTTTGCTGAATACTGTGAAGCAGAGGTTATAAAGATTTAGGAGGCGGTGCTTGCTCCCCACAGGCTCACAATCTTACTAGAAAGGCAATGCACGTGTGAATAAAAAGATAATACCTCACTATTTTTTTTTTTTTTTGGTGTGGGTGGGGGGAGGGCGAGTGATTCTGGCAATGGAGTGCAGCATGTCAGGGAGGGGAAGGTCATATCAGAAGTAGGCCCCTAACTACTGGCTTTGGTTGGCAGCATGGTGGATAAGAGGATATAGTAATGCTTATCCCATCTGGGTAGATACAATGAAACTTCCTTTCTAACAGAATTGAGAGACCGCAGTGTGTCAGGCCCTGTGTCAAGGCTGTCACTAGCCTAGAAAGTGCTGTAGTACAGATTAGGCTCAACCCCATTTGCTTCAGGGAGGATGAGCAGAGCCCCAGCTGGATTTTAGCCCTTGTCATCTCCTTTACCAGGTGTCCTTATGCTGTGAACAACCTACACAACTCAGACGTACCCAGTGCATCTGAGTGCAGGGTTAGAGAAATGCTGTCCTGGTTCTCTTGTAGCTTATACCCTGGGTAGTGTTCGTAGTACTGTGAAGAACCGAGTGCTGAGACAGCAGGCTGAGAAGCCTTCCTTAGGTTGGGGAGGTGTCCCTGGGAGGCGACATATAAACTGCGACTTGAGGAGGGGAAGGAGCCAGGTTAGCTGAGAGCAGAGAGAACACTGCTGTCAGACAATAATATCCTCATGGGCCTGAAGAGAGAAAGACCTCAGTGAGTTTGAGAAACTGAAAGAAGACTGGAATGAAAATTTATATTGGCTACATCAGACTTTAAAAGCTTTTGCACAACAAAGAAAATGAAAAATGGAAAGGCAACAAAATGAAAAGGCAATAAAATGAAAAGGCAACCCATGGAATGAGAGAAAATATTGGTAAATATTTGATAAAAGGTTAGTATCCAAAATATAAGAAGAATTCATACAGCTAAGTAGCAACAAACAAAACTAAACTAAAAAAAAAAAAAAAAACTCAAGCCACAACTCAATTAAAAAACGAGCAAAGGATCTAAATAGACATTTTCCCAAAGAAGACATACAAGTAGGTGTCCAACAAGTACATGAAAAAATACTCAACATCATTAATTATCAAAGAAACGCAAATCAAAAGCACAATGAGATATCATCTTATACCTGTTGGAATGGCTATTACCAAAAAGACAAGAAATAACAAGTGTTGGCGAGGATGTACAGAAAAGGGAACCCTTGTGTAGTTAGAAATTTAAATTGCTGCAACTGCTATGGAAAACAGTATGGAGGTTCCTCAAAAAATTAAAAACAGAATTACCTTATGATCCAGCAATTCTGCTTCTGGGTAATTGTCTGAAGAAAACAAAACACTAGCTAGAAAAGATGCATGCACCCCTGTGTTCACTGCAGCATTATTTACAATAGCCAAGATATGGAAACAACCTAAGTGTCCATCAATGAATGAGCAGATAAAAAAAATGTGACATATAGATATATGCATACATACATACATACGCATTCACACAATGGAATATTATTCAGCTATAAAAAGAATGGAATCTTGCCATTTGCAACAGCATAGATGGACATTGAGGACATTATGCTAAGTGAAAGAAGTCAGAACAAGACAAATGCTCTTATATGTGGAATGTAAACAAAACAAAACCAAGGTTATCTCTTATATGTGGAATGTAAACAAAACAAAACCAAGGTCATAGGTAGAGAAAAGATTGGTGGTTGCCAGAGGAGGAGGGTGGAGGGATGGGTAAAATGGGTGGAGGGGGCCAAAAGATACAAACTTCAATTATAAAATAAGTCCTGAGGATGTAATATACAACATGGCCACTATAGTTAATAATACTTATCATGTATATGAAAGTTGCTAAAATAAATCTTAATAGTTCTTATCCCAAAATATTCTGTTAACCATATATAGGTGATGAATATCAACTAGACTTGTGGTAATCATTTTGCAATATATACAAATATGCAGTCATGTTGTACACCTGAAACAATACAGTGTTGTATGTCAATTATACCTTAATAAAAAAGGACTGTGAATAAAAATGCTATCTCGTTAGAACAAATTTTACATTTTTATTGAACAGTGACAGAGTCATAAAATAAAATAACTGATTTAAAATTATTTCAGGTGATCTTTAAAACAAAAATCTCTACTGGAAAGATGTTATGGATTAAGCAGAAGCAAGACCTTTATAATAAATGTAATATTTTTGATACCACTAACAAATCACATTGAGATTTTCTAAAATGGAAAATGTTTTTACTTCCATTGATTTGACGCTTACCTGAAAGAGTTATTAGAATTGGAAAACAAGCAGAGCCCTTTTAAAATGTGTGAGGGCTTTAGTTACCTTCCATTTGGGACAAGGTAAGTGACAAGCCCATGGAGTTAGCATTGAGAACTGAGAGAGAGAAATTAGAATGTTTTACTGAGCAAATATTCTTAAGCAGCTATCATGTGCTAGAATCTGGAGTCAGGGAGGGGAAACACGTACTTGAACTGACTAGGACAATTAAATTAGAAGGAGGTCCTCACTGACTAGGTAGTATTAATGGAAAGGAGTCGTAAGAATGTGAAATAAAACATTCTCTGGAAGTAACATTGACTGGGCCTAAATTGTGGGTCAACGAAGACAGGCTAGATTTTAGCCTGTTCTATTATATTCTGCAAGATATTTGCTTCAGGAGAATTACGTAAACAAATGTGTTTTAATATTACAGTATCATTTCTTAGATTGGTTAGCTATTAGGTTGATAATGCTGCACGACAAATTACATCAAATTTAGTGGTGACAACAGCAATCCCTTGCTTCCACATATGTGCTAGTTAGCTGGGCTAGGCTGATTGGGCTATGTGAGTGGATGGGTTGATGGATGGATGGATGGATGGATGGATGGATGGATGGATGGATGGATGGGAGATGGCTAGGTGAGTAGATAGATTGCTGGATGGATTAATGGATAAATAGGTAGATGGATAATTGAAAGTGAATGAAAGGGAGATAGTATTCTATGGAGATTTTCTCAGTATCTTGCTAAGTATAATTCTCTCTTCCTATGTGCAGTTTGTGCATAACAAGTTCTCGTAAGCCTATGAGACCTTGAACAAGATTCTAACTTTGTATTTTTGCAAGAATCACCTCATACAGTTCCCAGAAGAAATCTACAAATTTTGTACTCAGACCATGTTGCAGATGAGGACACTGAGGATGAGCGTGACTATGTCCTTCACACCCACAGTCACACCTGCTGTCACAGTGCCCAACATATGGGAAGGTGCTGAGGCTGAAACAGCAGACATGGGAGGGCTGGGCAGTGTCTGGAAACACTTGTACACCTGCGTGCCTCCTAAGCAGGATCATAAGTGTCTGTGTCTGGACTGATACTGAAGGCCTGTCAGAGGACTTGGTTGTCTCCCTGGCATATTCTACCCATTCCTTATACACTGGGAATATGTCTTCTTGCTTCCTCTGTGGCATATCCATGGAAAATGGGTTTAGAGAGACCACCTCTCTCTCTCTCTCTCTCTCTCTCTCTCTCTCTCTCTCTCTCTCTCTCTCCCCTAGAGTGCTCTCCAGGGATTTAGTGTATACTGAGAAGCTCTGTGACTGGCTGCTTTGCCCTCTGTGGCCTAATAAAGAATGGCGACTTTATTTTCAGTATCTCTCATGACCCAGTTATACTTGGCAAATCACTTTGAGAACTGACCATTATAGACTCCTATATTTCTGAATACTTTGGTGACGTGTTTCCAGAAGTGAGCAAAAGCTTATGAGAATATCTGTATAAAATGTAACTCCCAGGTGAAGTAAGCAGAAGTAAGCTGCTGATATGCATGGAAAATATTGACAGTGAGCACAGACAGAAACCAGCTTGAACTGATGTAATTGTGGGTTTACGGGCAGGGTTGCCATCCTCCTCCCAAAGATTGGCCTGGCAGTGCAGCTCTGAGAAAGGCATGCATTTCCTGAGCCCCCAAGGATAATAATACACCTCCTATTTGTTTGAAATAAACTAGGCACAAGAAGTGAGATTAATGATATGTCCATTCCCAGTGTAATCACTAAAATTAGCAGAAGCAAGTTGCATAATGCAAGTGGCAAAATCCTTTTTTCTGGTGCTCCCGAGCTGAGCTGGATGGTTTGGGTAATGAATAATGCTAGGCCTGTTAATGAGAACGAGAATGCTTAAATAGGGAGGCTACTAGGTTCTTCGCTGATTATTATCCACTAGTTACGGATGAATGGTATTTGGGATTAAATGTAAGAAACTGTGCATTTTCCCTTCCCCTTTCTCACCCTCCTCTTTCCTCTCTCTCTCCTTCTTCACCAGGCATTTTATAAATAGTGCTCAGGGTCGGGGGACTTAAAAAAAACATAGCTCTTGACAGAAGACAGAAATAGCAATGCCCCCTGAAAGAATATAGAGTATGCCAGAGACCATGTGCATAAGGGAAGAGTGGCTTTGTTTCTCTTCTCTCATTATAACTGCAGACACCTGACACAGGTATGGAATTGATCCACTCACCAGCGTGAGACCTGGCGTTTTGTTCATCTGCAGTCTGAGTCCCTTCAGTTGTATGTCAGATCATCAAAATCAATTCCTTTTTGATTTTCGCAACAGCCAAATGGGTCAGCTAACAAATGACAAAGAGCCCTATTCATAGCAAAGCGATTATTGCATTGCAAGTACAGTTTTGCAGGAATTTAACCAAAAAAAAAAAAAAATCCCTTAACCAAGAACACAATTTTCCTGCATCATTTACTACCTTGAAGGATTTGTCAACCTCCTTGAGTGCTACATAACACAGCCCGCAGGCTGTCTGTGGAACAGAAGACCATCTCTCGAAAGCGGCACCCATGCCCATGCCAGGCACTGTGCTGGAGGTGCCTTTCCTCCTGTTGACTACAAAGGGTTTTGCTTCCCCCTTCTTCCTGCTGCCCACCCTCCCCACTCCCACCGCCTTCTTGTCTTTGCTTTGAAAAACTGTAGCAGAGCCAAATCCATGGAGTGGCCATTATTGCACATCTGTCCTTCCTCCTTCCACCTGTGACATAGTAGGTAGGGCAGGGTGGTGGTGGGGGCCCCCGGTGTCAGCAGCTCATGACTGCTGTCCTCCTGGTCTCTCCAGAGGGCCAATGTGACAATAGGTGCAAAGCTTGGGATGAACCCTGAAGTTTGCTTTAGGGAATGAGAGATTTTTAAAAATTAAAAATTTATATTTTATGGTTACCTTCCACATCTATAGAAAGGGAATGGGTAGGCTCTCACAAGATCTCTAACCACCAGTCCTAACAACATGTATGATTGGGGCAATGCCATTTCACTTCTATTTGCTTTCTAAATATTTGTGATAGTACTTGTTTATTCTAAGATATTTCTCACAATTAATTTTAAAATCAGATATATCTTAACATCGGTGGCATCTTACAGTTACAACTGGCCACAGTTCTGAGTGGTATGTCTTACATTACAGAGTCCTACATTTAATTTGAAAAGTTATCATGGATGTGCTGTCCCACGTCCCTGAAGACAAGGTTGGTTCCTGCCACTCCACTTCCGGGAAAGCACTGGCATCTCCTGTCAGCACTTAATGCCACCTTCCTCCGACGATGCAGAACCACAGCCCAGGGCAACCGGGTTTGTAATCACTGCACTGACATTCATCATCAAGGACAATTAAAACACCATCAGTTCCGGTTCTCCAGGATGTAGTATTAAGCTCAGTGTGTGTCATTCTGGGGTCTCTGCTAAGCGGGTAGGATGATTTACTTTACAAATTTCACTTTGTTTTGGAAGATAAACAAGATAATCTTTTTATTTTATATGATTTGCTACTTAGACCAGATACTTGCAATTCTCGGTTTTAATGTTTCGGATGCCTGCCTGCCTGCCTGCCTCCCTCTCTCCTTCACTCCCTCCCTTCCTTTCTCCCATCTTCCTTCCTTCATTTTTTTGTTCCTTTCTTCCTTCTCCTCCCCTTTCTCTCTTTCTCCCATCACTTCCCTGATTGTCCTTCCATTTCTTGTTTAAAGCTGCACTACTGCCAGTCTGCCGCGTGAGAGTCCTATGTGGTTTCTCTTCCTTGCCTGCATCAGCTCACGTTGTTGGTTCTTCTTTCGTTGATTATCAACCTACCCCTATTGGATCAGAGTAGAATGTGTACTTCCCTGGTTTTTAGTTTGGAAATCTGACTGAAGCTCGTAGCTTGAAATTAGGTCTTCCTTTGCTGGTGGATGATTTTCTGAGAAGATGTTGCAGCGCTTTGACTTCCAGGCTCCTTCTAGTCATGGTCATTTGTCAAACAAGTTTCCTTTGCTTCTTGGGCACCAGGCTCCTGCTTATGAGTATAACTTAAGTTATGGTTGTTTTTTTGGAGGGAATTTCTGAACAGCCACCTATGCAAGTGTTTCTCTCAGGGAAAAATGACACCACCCTGTCCACTGAAAGCCCTCTTGCCCTCACTGTCTTGTCCCTGAAGCTCCTTTAGCTGAGGTTGAAAGTGGAGGGAGAAAAAGGCCAGGTCCTGTTCCTGCTAACCCTACTCCTGGTAAGATAGCACAGTGAACTGATTCCTGGGGAGTTCTATGACATGTTTATCCTGGGCCTCAGATGAGCAGTCTAGAGTGTTTTCTCCCAGTTGACTTGGGAGTTAACCAAAGGACCGCTTGAAAGCCCTTTGCACCTGTGGAAATCTGACTGCCAAGGAGCACACTCACCCAGGAACAGGGACTGGCATGACTGCTGTCTATGTGTTTTCAGCTCTACTGGCTTCTCTCACGAGAATAGACCTTGGACATTTTTTCAGGAAGGCACTCCCACTACAGAGGCAAAGGACAATGGGGTGGGGAGTGATTCCTCAATGTGTGTGTAGGAGGGCGAGGTTAGGGTCTCAGGTTTCTCAGAATTGTCAGATCCTGTTTCTGGCTTGGCAGGAGTCCCTCAGGTCCTTAGTTTGCTTTCTGAATTTGCGGAGTTGATTTCTGACAGATTGGCCCGTTGTTGTGGTTTTCCTGCACACTTTAGGGCATGCTGACTGGCATGATCTGCTTGTCCAGACATGTAGAAAAAAAGCAGAAAAAAAAGAAATCGAAAGCAGTGTCAGGCTTCCAGGCTTACTTTCAGAACTACTACCCTCAACCTACAAGTTGACTTAAAATTTGAGCCGAGTTTTGCATAATGTGTTGAAGGTGATAAGGTCTGCTTTTGCGCAACCCTAATTTTTTTTGCTAGGCAGCTTTAGGGGAGAAAATGGTCTTATGCTATTGCACAGTTCGTAATTGGATTTGGTGGCCTTGCATCTCAACAAACCTCCTACATGCACGGAAATTACTACTGTGCTTACTCCTACTTATTGTAGAAACCATTTTTAGGGATGTTGGCGCCATCCTGCTTCTGGGGCTTAATTTTATGTAGGTGGAATATTAGAGTTTGGGATTCATTGGGGGAAATCTTGTATTGTGCAACAGGAGGAAAATGTTAAGTTAAATAACAATAAGGAAATTTGAAAGAATTTCAGCTTTTAAAAAAGGCCTTCTCATTTCCTTTCCCAGGAGAAAGAGGTTTCCTTTCCCTTTAGAATATTCAAAATCGAAAAGCATTAGAGAGTTCTAATTTTGAATGCTACTTTTCTTATTGGCATTTTCTCTCCAGAAATGATTTAAGGATTTCTGCTGTTAATATTTTGTTATAGACTTAGTTTCTACTGGGTTATTTAAAAAATTACTTAAATGAATCTTTTTTATTTACTCTAAAGGTAAAATGTAGTCATCCTTAGGTAATATATTATACCATTCATTTTAAATTAGATATTGCCTTTGTTTTTGCTAAAAAATGCATTGAAACAGTTTCAAATAAAATCTTGCCACTAGCATTGTAAAATATTTTATTGTTTAAACATTAAGGAATGCATTTTCACTTTATGTATTTTAGGGCTGTATTTTTACTTCCCTACCAAATGGGCATGAAGGGTTTGTCGTTAGCAACTTTAGAGACTCTGAAGGAACAAAATAAATTTTTTTTTTCCTTATGGATATGGTTGCATTTCTATCTTTTGCAAATAGATGGCACTTTTGACTTACCCAAGAACAGGGCTGATCAGACCTTCACACATAAAAAACACTCACAATGGTCTCTGTATAAGTCAGAAATGTATTACTATTCAGGTGGAGGCTGCAGAAATTAAAATTAAGCCTCTCCGAAGACAGCAGTATTGCATCTCTCTTAAACGCTAAAACCTTAAACATACAACTGCCCCAGGTATGAAAATGAGTGCATTTTATTATACGTTTTTATGATTTTTATTATGCGTTGGTGCATGGCTGTCTTTGATCTAGAAGAGCAAAAGAAAATGGTGTAATGAAAGTTTGATTTGAAATAGCATTGTGTGGGGATGTAAATGTTTTTAGTGACTAATTTGTAGCAAAAGGCCCTTGTAAATATAATGGTGGCCTCCCCTTTTTCTCCCATGCGCGCGCATACACACACACACACACACACACACACACACACACACACGTGTGTGTAGGCGCGTGTGTGTGCGCACACACACAAGGCTTATAGACCCTCGCGTACACAGAGGGGAAAAAAATCCGGCTGTTGTCTTGCAAGTGTTACTTATCATATTAATTAAAATCTGGTGACACGATAACACCACCAGCTGTGTGGGAAAGCGAGGGAAATTAACAAACGTTTGATTTGTTGTCTTGCTAATGTGACACTTATTATACAGGTCAGAGTAAAACAATACCTCAGCCAAAATATGCTAATGTGGCGGGGAACTGTTGCAGTTGTAAAAACATTGGTGTTTATTATAATGAGGCAAAATAGCACATTACCTTTAAGAGAATGAAGTGATCTTTGAATGTAATGGGACAAAGTTTTTAATCAGAAAGTCATTAAAAGTAAAAAAAAAAAGGGTTAAAATATTTCCTATACAAGAACATATTTAAAATAATTTGGGCTTAGATAAAATATATTTGCTGTTCAGTTTTTAAAATGGTTTTATTAGGATAAGAAATAAAGAATTCTGTAGACCATTAGCATATTGCAAATGCTGTTGTGTGCTTTATTATCAGTTAGTCCAATTTATAAAGATGGGGTGATTTTAAATTGGGTTATACTTAAGGAGAAATAGTAATATTCCTTTATTTATCTTGGAGGATATAAATGCTTCTCCTAAAAGTCTAAATTGTTTTTAAAAGTAGTATAAACAGAAGACTATAATATTAAAGAAACTTGTTACCGCCACATGCCCCTTCTGCTCCACTTCTTCATTCCTGCAATAAGAATTTATTGCACATTTTCTCAAAAGCACTCGGCAAACTTTGTGTTGTGCTCTGAATCAGCAGTTAGAATTTGCTTCTATATGTTTGTGGAGTGGAAAGGAGATGCCTGACTTTGACATAATTTATATCATAAATTTCTTGGAGATCATATTCAGTATTTTGCGTCTACATTTTCACAAGAATACCTGATTTTTACCTTCCCAAAGAGTTCTCCACATCAACACCTTTTCATCTACTGTATCTTCCTCCCCTTCTGGCGTATTGTTCATGATACTGAAATGGGGTGTATGAAGTCAAGGGCTTGATTGACGATCTTTAACGACAGATTATGTAGATTTTGCCCAGAGAACACTAGTCATTGGGAACTGAATGTCCAGGGAGCCATCTGGATTAAAGGTCAGATGGTGGGATCAGAGGAGACAGACACTTCACCGTTCTAGGTGGGAGCATGAAGATGGGAGCCCAGGAAAGGTTAGGGTAGAGGTGCCCCAATTCCACAACCAGAAGAGCCAGAGCTTACATGGAGGTTCCCAACCGCTTGCTTCCCTTGGGGCTTTGTCCTGCAGAAATAGAAATACTCTCCTTGAGACAGGTCCACAAGCCACAACAACAGTGTATGTTTACCTGCCAACCTTTCCTGTGAATCTCAACACGCTCCTTTAGGTCTGAGCCATGATGAATGCAGTTTCTAACTTGCATGAATCACTGGAGGTTCCTTTGGCAGAGGAAAATTGTTCTGTATCCGTCTATCACAATACCCTAAATAATTTCACTCAAAAAACGAAGTGTTGATCATTCAGTCAAAATGGCAATTTCTGAATGCCGAGGGTGCTGGTAGGGTCTGGGCGATAACTTTGAATTTAGAAATGCTGAAATAACAGTTTGCTTTCGAGCTATGTATTTGAGCTATATTGAGAGGGATCCTTGTCATTGATTAAATCTATACAAATAAACATGTCTACTTCTGTGTGAGAGCAAATCACGATTAGGTTGAAAATATGATACTGTATACACATATCCTCAGTCATTAGGAGGTGATTTTCAACTCTGTTCAAATTGACAGAGCATAGAGAGTTTAGCTCGCCAACAAAACTTCCTTTTCTCTGAATCCAGTAGCTTTAATTATGCCTGCGTGACAGAACTGGCATTTCAAAATACAAAGACATTTAACTCTGACAAAAAAATAGTTTATTTAGCTTTGAATGAATTTTTTCTGCTTTGAAGAATTTGTTTTTTTTCCTAAATATTAAATTACTAATGAAAGAGCAAAAGCAATAAATGGGGGACAGTAATAAATGTTACATTCATAGCTACTAGATGTACATTCAAAGCAGAAGAAAACTTCTGGTATTCTTCAGGTTTTTTTTTTTTTTCTTGCACAATGGGGGATATGTATAGATTCAGTAAGCAAGCTTTTGTGAAAACTTCCCACCTTGCAGTAATCTGGAGCATACCCATAATCTGTTCTGTGATGTTAAGGAGAACCAAATCAATAACAGGGATATCCAGAGTATAATTTGAATCTATTACATAAATGTCATCCAAATACCATTATATATATTACAAAAAACACTTAACGTTGATGAAAAATCAACGTATATTATTCTATTAGGGTAAGATGATTGAACTGGAAAATGCACTATTCAAGAAGCATTATTAAATAGTTTCAGAGTCTGATCTCAGCAGTCCTCCTTTCCCAAGATAAAGCTAACTAAAAGAAAAACCTATTTGCAATTGCCATTTGTGTAAGGTGAATCCTCCTCCGGCATCATGGAACAGTCTGTTTTGTTGAGACTGTTGAAGTTTACTAATGCATGTGAAAGCCAATGGCTGGTTAATATTATCTTCTTAAAAACATAATAGCTACAAATCACCCAAAGGAAGGATGTGGAGACCTTGCACGTTCCTCTGTTCACCTCATGCCTGTAAACCGTCAGGAATATTCTGTGGCAGAAAGTGTACAGATTCATCTTAGAAAGAGCAAACCCCTGTTTAAAACTCTGTTTTAAAAGAGTCTTGGGAGAGATTAATACCATTCAGTTCGAATGTACAAGCTACCAGGAATAGTTGTAACCAGTACGTTTGCATTGTTGGTTTTATACTGTTTCTCCATCTCAAGAAGAAAAATAGCTAGCTTCAGGCCGATTTATGATCTGATCTGAAAGAATTTTGTCAACTGGAGAGAGTGCTTGCTTTTGTTTGTGTCTGTCTCTTTTTTATCATTCTCCTCCTTTTTTTTTTTTTTTTTTAATCCACCCTCCTTCAGCTTTTCAAGCGCCCTCCGATTCGACTCAATTAATTGCGGAGAAGGCCACCCAGCCTTTTAAAGGGGATTGGCCTGCACTCCACCTTGCTTTTTCGCGAGGTGCTTAGAACACTTCTTTGATATCAGGCTACTGTACTTCCTTCTAATTGCATTACTCTGTGTAATTGTACTCGTATTCATGTTAATTATTCTTTGCCTCAGACCTAAAACGGTTTATTCTCACAACACAGCAGATTTTATTCTGGTTTTCAATCTGCCTAAAGAATTTGGAAAACTGTTATGTGAAAATAGAAAATGCTCCCAAGCTTTTAGCTCTGCCACAGTGGCCCCTCAGATATCTCACTGGAACCACCAAGCTGTTACATGCTGCCGCACTTTACCGTTTTTGGTTTTGTCTTGATCCTATTTATAACCACATGTAACATAAGACTGATTACATACACAGCAAATATAAATCTTGTGTAGTTAATTGAGGAAGACATTAGTTATTCTATTACTCCCTTGCCCAGACATTTCTGACCTAAATTTTAACTCTTATGGCTCTGTCTGCCAGGGTTACTCCCTAGCCCTGAACTAACCTCCTTTTATTTTTGATGGTAGTTAAAATGAGCATTATTCTGCTTGCCCTGCTCCTTTGCCTTGGCAACATGGCATTAATATATTATTTATTTCCTCTAATTCTCCACAAATACTGGGGAGGGTATAGCGTAGAAAAAAGAAGTTCAAAACTTACCATTTGGATTTTAAGGACAGTTTTTGAAAAAGAGCAATTTCCATATATCAACACTTTTTGGTGTGATCCATGAAACATTTTGATATGATTTAGCAAAAACAGCTTTTGCATCAGGAACATTATAGCTACCTCATCTGCATATGTAAAGAATGCAAAATGGAATCACATTAAGTATAAATTCAATGCAAAAAAAGACACCCTTCTTTAATGCAACATTAGGGTAGGAAATTCAAATGCACAAAAGTCATAAAATTCAATGTTCCAGTTCTCACAGCAATTACATCTTGGTCAGATTTGCATAGTTTGGCATTATATATATGCTGTGAGGTTTTCTACCTTAAGAGGGAAGCAACGGCTCTTTGCTCAGCCCAACAATCAGTAGGAAGGAAGGACTGGTGACGATGAATAAATTGTGAAATATGATTTTTCTCAATTGAATCACAGTTTGTATTTCCAAACTGAAACTGAGGGTAGATGAATTTTTTCTTATTCGAAGAAATGCTAGTTATGATACTGAATAGAATATAAACCACGGGAGGAAATGGAAAAGCTCCTCTCTGTCTATGAGAACGTGTAGACTGGCTGGAATGTTATGACCACCCTTGATTCTCAGTCCAAACCAAGTAAATGTGGTTCTCCCCGGTAAGGTCCTTGCAGAAGGCTGTTACTTTGAAAATAAATGGCTTGGAAACAGGTTCCTAAGGCCCACTGAGATTGTGTGTCTCCCACAGCTCAGGATACTTGGGTGTTATCCTAGCCCTGGAATTGAAACTTAAATGTGATATGTGGGGTGCAGCGATAGATTGTTAGAATAATACGTGCTCATTTGGTCTCAATCCTACTTGTAGATTTTTGTTTTTCTGCTCCAACTCTGTGACAAGAAGGTGTTCTTACTCTCATTTTTGCACTGAGGCTGCAGGGTTGCTTTATCCAATGTCAGGGCTAAACCAACCTTGGATCTCAGAGTTCTGATCTGCATTCCTCCTGCTCTCGCTCACAACTTTCCACCTCCTGCTTGCAGGTGACGGATAATAAACAGTAACTCTCTTTTGCAGAGGTGGAATATGGAAGGCTCTCTGCAGATTCGGTGGGAGAATGGGTAAGGGAGCTGTAGTGTTTAAACATCTGTCACACATGAACTTGAGCTCAGCCACTCAGACGGAACCAAGTAACCACCTTGGAGAACTCCATCTTCTTTGACAGTGTCTCTGAGGTGCCAAGGAGGTGAGTCTTCTGAGGCCTCCACCCCAACATCAGGGAGAAGCTAGGATCCCCTGGGCCATGCAGGTGATTGGAATGCCTCCAGAGAGCCCTGAAACCTCAGGATGGTATTTTCCCAGGAAGGAGCCCAAGTTCCCCATTAGTGGATTAAGGACCCACGTAGGATCCAGAAGGTGATGCAGGGCACATCCTCACGCTTCCCGTGAAATTTCAGCTCTTACAGATCTGATCTTATGCCTACAGGAGTCCTTGCTTCTCTCCCCTCTTCTCCCTGCATCCTAGCCCATTCTAGCAGCATGCTGCTCTATCCTCGACACTGAGTCCTGGTTCCATGCTCAACTCCAAAGGTTGTGGGAGATTTTTACTGCCCAGCAGACATTGAGTTTTCTTATAGATTCTTCATAGACTTTTTTTGCTGATTGTTACTACCTGGCGTAGCCTCTTTGATGTATTATTATTCTGGCAGAGATTTGCCTTCTGGGTAGAAGAGGGAGAATTGAAAGTCAGGAAGCACTGACCATCTCAAAAATTAGTAGCTGATGAGCCACACGAACCCAATACCCTGGCACTGGGGTTCTAAGACATGGAGCCCAAAGGCCACCTTCTCATTAGGCTCATGGCCCATGGTGACCTCCACTACCTTTGTGGCCACTGGAAAAATAAATGTTTTAAAAAGTGTGTGCAGCTCAGGCATGCTGAGGAGGAGCAAGTACTGGTGTGTGACCTTGAATGAGCCCTGTGACCTCTCTCTGTATCTGTTTTCTAATTAAAGAAAAACAGCAGAGCTCTATATCAACTCCCTCAGAGACCTTTGAGAGGACAACAGTGAAACCCATCCCAGATGGGTGCCATTGTAGGGGGATTCAACTTCAAAATAGGGGCTAGTTGAAATTTGGAAGCTGTGGGAAATAGAGCTTGCGTCAACAGGTTAGCTCAGCTAAAGGAAGTGCCAGGTCAGTTTGTCTGGGTAACATCTGAGAAGTACAGCTAGGACTTAGAGGCAGGCTGATATTTACAAAGTAAGCCTTTATTCCTTCTCTTCCCTCCATCGTCCACCAGAGCCATAAAGATCTGGAGCCGGGACCCCATCCCCACCAGAAAGAGATTCTATGTGTGCATTTTTATTTTCTTTTCTTTAAAAAATTATACAATAAAATTAGTTTGATCTCTCCTTTTGGTATATAATTCTATGAATTTTAACACAGGTATAGAATATATAACCACCACCATAGCCAGGATATAAAACAATTCCATCAGCTCCAAACTGCTTCCTGCTGGCCTGCTTTTAGTCATAACTATGCAACTAACCATCCCAGTTTTCCTGGGCTGTGGGACTTTCAGTGCTAGCACTGGGAAAGTCCCAGGGAAACTAAGACAGGTTGGTCATCCTACCACATTATGCTCATCTCTGGGAGCTACTGGTCTTTTTTCTATGATTAGCATCTTTTCGAGAATGTCAAGTAAGTTAGATCATCCAGTAACCACAAGGCTTCACCTCTTGCTCAGCGTAGTGCCTCTGAGGTTCATCCGGGTTGTGGCATCCATCAATAAATAGGGGGCTGCTCTGACTGCTGAATAGTAAGCACCCCGTGGTGTGGGTGTACCAGTTATGTTATCCATTTATTTGCTGAAGGACATGTGGATCGTTTCTATCTTTTGGTTTTCACAAGTAAAGCTGCTAAGAACATTTGTGTACAGAGTTTTCATTTTTCTAGGAGTGGGATGGCCGGTCATATGGTAAGTGAATGTTCATCTTTATAAGATTTTACCTACCTTGCTTCCTGGGCATTCAAGATGCAACTCCCAGTCCTTCAGTGTCCAAGGAAATAGAGCTCTATTCAAGTGACAGTGGAGAGACTTATAACTCCTGTGATTTTTAAAATGAAAATTCTAACAAAAACAGTGGTGTGGGGCATGAGGCTGGGAATCAAATTTAGCCTTTGAAGGACAACAACCTAGGTTGGGAGAGGGCTTCATGGGGTAGGTTCAGGTGAGGCTCCCTGAGTGGAAGGCGTGAGGGAAGAGGTGAGGATGCCTCACAAGGACAAGAACCAGAGAAGACCCCTTTGCTGGTTACTGAGAAAGAAGAAGAAAGGAAACTTAGAAACTGAGGGGCAGGGAAATGTGAGGGGAAAAAACAAACAAACAAAATAAACACAGACACCTTGACTGAACATGATTTTAAGCTTAACTTAAAATAATTTAATTATGCTCTTTAAATAAAAATTAATTTAAATTTAATTAAAATGTATGAAATACTGCAAGGCCAACATTTTGAAGACTGAAGTAAACCTTGGCTGGTTAGTCCCCGAAGAGGCCCGGAATGGGAGGAACTGTCTGCCCACGTGGGGTTTTGCTTTGAATGTGGGATCTTCTGTGTTACTCATCCTCTTTGCTCACCAGTCAGCCATCCCATAGATGTAGGAAATAGCCCAGGGGTTTCTTAATTGTGGAAAACTCAATTCCCTCACTAGACAAAAATTAACATAAGTAGAATAAAAAAAGATGGGATGTCTTGGTTGTACGTCTCTAAAGCGAAATGGTTTCCCTGTGTTTTTAATAAGCACAAAGTGGGCAGTGAAAAGAAAAATGAGTCTCTTTATTTTTTAGAGCCAGATCAGAGGTAAATAGTTTATTTAAAGGTTATTAAGCTAAAATAATGCACAAAAAATGGCAAATACTTAAAAAACAAGCATAGAAGAGCTGACTCAATTGGAAAGGAAAAATAAATGTATGGAGTAGAAAATCACGGGTCAAAAATCTTTTCAAAATCCCCTTTGGTTTGGCTAAAATACATTCACGCAATTGTTGGTGAGGATTAGTTCCAGCCTGCCAGATCCTAAAACAGCCGAGAGGGTGGCTGGCAGACACACCTACGGGGACAATCCAACTCAGCACTTTTGTTTTCAAATGTGGGTAAACAGAGAAAAGTAAATCACCTGTGGTACCTAAAACGTTAGGTACTTAATCTACTCATTTATTCATTTTTTCTCTGAAAAATGTAACTTTTAAATGATAGAATATGTATTCATTTGATTCTAATTTCTAATGATTACCAGAGCAACATCCAATTTAGAAGCTGCATCAAAGTGATCCAAATACCTAAGTGCCCTTGTAATTAAATTTACTTTTTATCAAGCGTGTCGCTTAATTGACCATTGACTTTCTCTCAGCTGCCTTAGGACACACACAGCCTCCAGCTGGCTGTGGAGTCACTTATCAAAGGTGGGTGGTGGGGGTCTCCATCTCTAACTGCTGTGCCCTTGGTTCACTCAGGGGTTCCCCACATGCATGTAGAAGTGATGGGGTGTTTTTGGTGTTATGATGGCTGAGGCACTTCAGACTGTGGGGTTGCTCCCAATCCCTGGACGGTCCTGCCCTGAGAAGACTGTCCCACTGATGTCCTGCGAGCTTGCCGGGAGCCCTGATGATGCAGGCATGCTGGGTACCTGGCTACACACCTGGCTGGATGGACAAGACTGGTGGGCCCATTCTTATGAAACTTGATGCATCTGCTCTTGGGGGAGGCTGGGTGGTCAGACGTCATGCAGGATGGGAGAAGTGGCATGATGCAGGGTGCCGGGTCAGACAGGCTCTTGAGCCACGTAAGGGATTTTGTATTTTATCCTGAGAGCAATGGCAGCCACTGATGCATTTTAGAAATAGGAGTGACATGGCAAGGTATACTTTCTTTTCCTTTTGTTTTGTTTTGGAGAAATCACTTTAGCCAGTTTGTGGAAATAAATTGGAGGAGGCCAAAAGTGGAGGCTTATTTCTGCCTCCTGAGCAGCTTCTTTGAATGTCTTCAGGCAAATGCTACCCTCAGCTAGCTGAGCGCCATGGCCTTCCTCTGGCCATGATCTTTGACTTGGGGCTAAAGAAGACTCTCAAAGTCCCTGCAGGAGCCCAGTGAGTCCCAAGGGTTGTGCACCTGCACCTTGAACATTAATACATGTTGAGTGCCCTGGGTGCAGGATGGGTCTGAAGCCTCTGCATTTCTAACCAGTCCCCTCCTGAGGTCTATGCTGCTGGTTAGTGGCCCTCACTATGGAGGCCTGGACTATGGGATTCTTCTAGTTCTTGCCAAAGTGCACTGGAGCCTCATGTTTTATATTAGGAGTTCTTGACTGCACTCTAGACTCACTACAGGAATTTAGAAAAAATTGACAGAAACAAAATTGCCAGGGACCCCAGTTGCCTGCAGCCTCAGAGCCATGTTGCATCCTGTCTTGATCGAAAGTGGGGACATTGTAACCTGTAGGTCACATTTTGAGCTCACAACACCGCATGGTTCTCTTGCATTAGAGACCCCTCCAAAGCCAATAGATGCTGTGTTACTGCAAGACATTTAGGAGGGGTCAGTTCTCTTTTCTAGTTCTCTGTTGGCTTAGTGTTTTTAAAGCAGCAAAAATCATTAACTGTATAAAATGCACAGGATTAAATGAAGTCTGATATAATCTGGAGAGCATTTAATGTTCAAAACAAATTAATCGTGTTATATCTGTAATACATTAGAAATATTTTGAGAGAAAGGAAAGGATTTCGTTTGGCAGGGGAATAGATGTATGTGTACATGCCCATATATAAATGTATGTGTTCTGTGTGTGCATGTGTGCATACATTTGTGTGCATCCATGTGTACATATGCATTCAGCATGTGTATACATGTATGCACATAATGCCTGCCTACTGTGTACGGAGTGCACATGTATGTGTGTGTGTGTATACACACACACATGTGTATATGTAGTGTGTGTGGATGTGACTACAGATGAAGAAATGATGAGAGGGACCCAGGGTTGTATTGGGAAGAGCGATGATTACTTAGCATCCTCCTTGCAAGAAATCCAAGTGCTTTGACAGTCTTATTCCAGTCCCTTGTAAAGCTGCCAGGAGACAGTTTGCTGATGCGTGTCTTCATCCTCATTTTGACAGGGGAGAAATCAGGAGCTGGAGAGGTTAAGCCATCTGAGTGGGGTGACGACCAAGGCTGCGTCATCTTGGTGGTAGCCTTGCCTGCTTCAGCCCTCTCTGTGCCAGCCAGCACATAACCACTGCTCCGTGACATTGCTTGTTTGGAAGGGCAGCGCTTATGCACTTGCTTGTCAAAATGCCTGGGAGGCCTACTGCTGCTGATTCAGCAATTAGCCTCAGTGGTGCTCTGCCGTGAACACAGTGCAACCTGGTTGCTGCCTGGAGACCTCATGTTCTCATCTCACCTAGTGAGACAGACATGCTCAGAGCAAGCGATGGCAGCAGACCCATGGCCTCTGGGGAACTCCTTGAATGTTGGGGAAAGCTCTCCAAAATATTAGTCTGGGGGAGGGCTTCCATCAGAGGAGCAATGTGAGTTTTTAAAAGAGAAAGTGGTAGATTCATGAGAAATAATTTCTCTTTATTTTCTGGAATATAATTTAGAATTGTGTCTTTTCTTGTAAATAACACACTTAAATTATAGGATGAAATATTTAGGGCAGACATACAGGCAGGAGACATGATACTACGAATGCCTCTGTGCTCACTACTGACCTTAACAGTGAACTGTGATAGACACTGCCCTCTCAGTCTCCATTTTTCTTCCCCAAAGGTAACTGCTATCCTGAATTGGTTGTTTTTTATGACCGATATGCAATATTAATTGGCAGTTTAGAAACGTTATGTAAATAGCAGCCTATTGTGTAACTATTTCTGTGTTTCTTGGTGGGTTCTGTTTTAAAGACTTATTCATGGCGGCGTTAGCTCAAGCTCATTCATTTCCACTGTTGTCTAGTTTTCTACTGTATCAACATTGCAACAGCTGTTCATCTGCCATCCAGTTGGTGGATATATAGGTAGTTTCCAACTTTTGCTGATACCAACAGTGCCGTAATAGGTAGCTTTGCGTGCTGTTTTCTTGTGAGCGTGCATAAGCAAGTTTCACTGGGTATAAAACTACAAGAATTGCTAGGTCTTAGGGATGTACCTCTTTAACTTATTTAATTATTGCCAGAAAAATATGGGCAGGGCCATGTAGGGAAAACCTGAGGTCCCCGGCCCACCATCCCAGTTGAGCAACTAGCATAGAGAGCCCCAACTTGCCAGCCATGTGAATGAGCCATCTTTGAAGTGAACCCTTGAGTCTCAAGTGAGTTGTCCCAGCTGACACCACATAGAGCAGATGAGACATCCCCACCAAGCCTTGCCCAAATGATTGGTTGATCAGCAAAGTCAATTTCTGTGATTTAAGCCGCTCAGATTTGGGGTGGTTTATCACATAGTAATAGATAACTGATAAGACACCCTTTAAAAACTCCCACCAAGCTCATATTGCTTACTTTACCCACCTTTACTTCCCTATCTAGAGGTGGAGAAGGAAGGTAACTTTGAGGTGTGTTGTGTGGTGGCTGATCTCCTATCAGCATGGTCTACAGGAGCCAGCGAAGGTGGGGAACTGACACCTTGCTCAAACCACTGGACAGGTAGTAGTGACACAGGTCCACACAGCTCAGCATAGATGTCACTCTTCTAGTACCTAGTCTAGGACCAAGGTTCAGAAACTTCAATTTTTCTAAATTCCATGCATGCTTGTCAATAAATTTTAGCTTTTACTATGAAAATGTTCAAAGTGAAGAAGCATTTAGAAACAATCATGTCCCTTCATGTTTTAGCGGAGGAAAAGGAGAAGAATAAGAGACTAGCCCATGATTATATAATTACTGAAAGAGCTTCAGCCAGGCTTTTACCTCCATCCTTCTATCAGTCATCCAACCATCTACTCACCCACTTCATCCATTGACCTCTCCATCCTCCCATCTCTCCATCCAATGATCATTTATTGAATGTCAGGATGCCAAGTGTTGTCACTGATAATTCCTTGATGAAAAACTCATGATTCTGTGTTCAAGGTTCTCTTGGCCTATTGGAGTAGGAGCTTGTAAATTAGTAATCAATGTCATGCAGGAGGTTGCACTGACGCAGCACAATCTAGATCCCAAGGAAAGAGGAGGGCCACTTCTCTGGAATGTGTGGGGTAGGTTAGGAAAGGTTTTCTGGACTTTAGAGCAAGAATGGGTGTTAAGTTGGGCAAAGAGTTTTCTTATGTGTGCAGGTATGTTTCTCCTCCATCTAGCACCATCAGTAGAAGGCTGTTAGAAACGCAGTCTCAGGCTCTATCCAAGGCCTCCTGCATCAGAACCTGCATTTTCACAAGATTCCCAGGGAATTCTTGAGCAATTTAAGAATGTCTGCTCCACACTAAATGATGTTCCCCCTCTCACTCTCAGCTGTACCTGTGAAATACAACGGCTTTGCCTAATTCTGATACAAAATCTCATTTTTCTTCATATAAGGTGAGGGTGCATCTCCACACTTGTCTAATGTCTTGCCTAGAGGATTATAGAACTCAGGGCCGCTAAGGTGCATCCTCAGCTTGTTGCATTCAGGGCTCACCATTAAAAAAAAGCAGCAACATTTTATAAGCTGACCAAGGGCTTAGTTCTCATGAAAAATGGTATGAATAATATATAAACCAAATGGGCTCTACTTCTTTAATCTTAAGAAAAATCTCCTTCAGGAAAGAAATATGCTATGCTCTAACAAACACATCTCTGCTAGTCTGGCAGGGTGAGGTCTCAGCCTCACTTTGCCATTAGGCTGTGTTGATAGCTGCTCTATATATGCTCAGAGAGCCGGGTTGCTTGATCTGTGATCGAAGACCTTGCTTTGGGCTGAAGGGCACTCAGCTACCTCTGCTCAGGCCGCCTCCAGACTTTATGCAGAAGCCAATTTAATTAGAGGGCGACTGAGGCTTTGCTGAGTGGTACTGTGTGATGGGCAAGTTTGTTGGCTTTGTTTTTGCAACGTGACACTGAAATAACTGAAACACAGCTGCCAAATGTTCCCATCTCTGACTCATTTGGCAGTGGTGACAAAAGCACTCTCCAGAGTGTGGGCAGACCTGCATGACCTTCCAGCTCTTCCCAGAGCTCATCTCTGTATTGTCATGAGAACAGGGTCACAGCTCCCTTACCACTTCCCTGCTCATGTTTCATCTGTTGATCTTCACCTGGTCTTCAACAGTGTTTTTGAAGAGGAGGGAAGAAGGATGTGCGGACAGGCAACTTACAGCAGGAGGACAGAAGGCTTTGTGTTTCGACACTACAATATGAGTATGCTTTCATAGACTACTAGTATTATTCCAAAATTGAAAGACGGATGAGTTGTTTTATTTGTACACACTTTCAGACATTTTCCATTAAAACAAACATGTATTACATAGTAAAGTATACATTTCCTAGATATTTTTAAGAAAAAATCATGTGGCAATGATAGGAAGTGAAGTCTTGGTATTTAGATTTAGTGTCTCATCCACTCCCACGTACGTGGTGTTTGGGTTTGTGTTCACACTCCTTCATTGTTAGCCAACATTTGAAGATGTGATTATAGTGACTTCTCATTTTTATAAAAAAAAAAACAACAAATCCCTTAATTAAATAAAACACAAAGCAAAATCACTAAAGAAACCCCACTAAATCCAGCTTCTCTTTTTACTCCATATACTTTATTCAAATCTTCAACTCAGACCTCAAGCCAGACCTCATTCTTGAATTCTAGACTCACTTTTCTGTTACCTAATGTGGGACATTTTGAGTTGCTGACTTGCTGTCACCCTAAAATCAATTCAAAGCAAATTTGTAACTTTCTACCTCAAAACCCTGCTTCCTTCATTCCCAATTTCACTGGATGGCATTTCTATTCTAGCCAGACCTTGGAAGATACCTTAAACACTTTTTCTTCGTTATACTAATTTACCAAATATTCATTGCCAACTGTTAATTATACTACTTCCACATACATTAAAATCCCAAAAATTATTTTATTATGTACTATTTTCTCCTCATCATAAATGTAGCATGAGTTTATAGCAGAATAGTTATAAAACATAAAAATTACAAAGAAGTTGATGAAAATCACCTGTTAACCATTGTTTGCTTGTTGTTGTATTTCCTTCTAGTCTATTTTTCTCTAAGAGAAACTTCCTCTTAGTGGGTTTCTCTGTGAGAAATACTACCTGACTGTCTCTCCTTTCCTTCTTTCCCCAAGGCTCTGCCTTCCCAAGTCCTTCACTTCTCAGTGAGATTACTGCTGCAGCCAGCTCACCCACCTCCCTGTTCATATGCTACCCTCTTCCAACTCCAGCCTCTGCACTGTCAGGGTAGGCTTTGAAAATAAAATTCTCATCTACCTAATCCTTGATTAAAATTATACCCCCCCTCGTCCATCCTCCATGAGACAGCGTTCACATGACGTATCAAGTCTTGGAGACGATTTTGAGCCAATCCCTTCCTCTCTTTCCAGTTTTATCTTACCACCGCTGACATGTCCCCTCTGGTCCACATGGGCCAAGTTACTTATATCCATACAGTCTCAGATTGCTAAAATGTTGCACTTCTGTCTGTATTGTCACCCTGAGTTCCCTAAAGATGCAGCCCCCCATGACTCTTACACTTCTGTCGATGGGACAATGCCCACTGTTCCAGGCTCACCTGTTTTTTGAGCTCTTCTTCTACTTGGTGCCATGGAGGACCTCTTTCTCACACCAGACCCTGAGGCCTTTTGCTTGCCAGACAACCTCCCCAAGGGGCAGATTCTTCTTTATATTACGAGCGCTTGGCTCTGTGCTTCCACAAGATGAAGCCTTAGTAAATGTTTGCTGCATAAATGAGTGGATTAGTGAATGAATGAGTGGAATCTGAGGTTTGGTGTTAAAGAGTTCTTCGTGTCACCAGATGTAGTACATTTTTTGTTACTTTGAACTTCATTTGCTGTTCACCCTGGGTCATCTCTCCATTGTTCCCCATCTTCTTTTTCAGAACAAAACTAACGACTTCTAAACTATATCTTAATGAGTCACTTGGCAAACTGGCCAGGATTCTACCATCCTGTAAGTGCCAGATGATAATCCTACATATTGTCAAGCATGCTCTTCCCTTGTCAGCTAAGATACCCGTCAGCGACTTAGAGGTGCAAACCTCTCACAGCAACAGAGGGAGGCCTAAAGTGATAAGATATTATTAATTTGTTGAGACCACTCATCAGATCTATCGATCTGAAAACTAAATGTTGACCAAGTTAAGGCTACAGTCAAAATTTCACCTTGGAGGATAACATGCTTGGGTGGTTTACAGAAGTGTGTATTCTTCCACACATTTTGAATGTCTTTATGGGTATTCCCTGGGACATAGTTTATGTACGTGGGACCCCATGGTGAGAGTTATTTTTTGTGTGTTTAAATCCTTTAAGAAGGGAAGCCAGAAGACTCTTCCTGTTTACCCTTTGCCAACCCTCCATGGTGACAACCCTGCCCACTGAGGCCAGGTGCATGTTTTGTCCAGCTCTGATATGCTAATCACCTCAGGGAGAAACCTGACACTTTCTATTGGAACCAGGTTGGAGCCAGCTGACCCAGAGCCTCCAAGGTAAATATTTAAGTGGATCATTTCAAGTTGACCTTACATTCAAAATTTTTACGTTTAAATGTTATTTAGGTTAAGATTTGGCAGCATGTAATACCGCCTCTTTGGCATATATGAAGCTGGGATGGACGAGGTGCATACTTTGTGAGGATAAAGGTTGGGCCTAAAAAACACATGGTGATGGGTGGGCTCTGTGGAGTTTTCCCCAGGGCTGTGCTGTATATACCTCATATAGTTTTTCAGCTGCCTGATGCAGATGATGGGCTCTTGATGATAGCTTACAGACTCAGCTGAAATATTGTGCCCTAGAAGTTATGTAAGTGCTGTGCATTGGAGCTGGCCTCACTGTTTTCCAAGGAGGCATAGAAACTGTGGGAAAGGACGGTGTTGCCTTGTTCTGAACTCTGTTCTTCCCTTAAACAATTGTCTCATGTATCTCTGTTCACTCTCTTCTTTCTGAATTTGTCCCTCAGTTTTGCCTTTCTCTACTCCAACTTGCCATGGGTACTGATTAGTCAATGCCTTCTTTTCAATGGAGAATACCATTTCTAGGATCTTTAGCCACCTTGTGGATGGAGAGGGTGCTCCTGAGAGTCAAAAGATATTGTGTGCTATGCTTAGGATGGTCCCACGTGATAAAGCAATATCCCCTGTCATACACAGCTTTCATGTTTCTTCACAAAGGTGAAAACGTTGTTTCTAAGTATCTGAGCCTCGGACCAACTTCTTTTCCATGGCATGTGCCAAAACATTTTTTCATAGTTTTAATGCATATATCTAAAATCTTCAGAAACATACATATGCTTAAGTTGAAGAAAGGTTATTCTTTGTTATTTGAAGCTTTATCAAGAGTTGATCACCATTTCAGAAAGCCACCTCACTGATGAGAACATCACTAATCTCTGAGTCACTGTGTGTACATCTGTCTCCATTGATTTGTGGCTGCCACTTTTTCAGCCATCTGAATATCAGCACAAATGTGGGATGACTCCATTATACCCTTGGGTATGGTTATGCCCAGGAACTTTCATGTTGAAATAGAGATTCTTTCTAGTATGATTATCTTCCTTTTTCATTCTGTTTAGGTATTATGTTGATTTTTTGAAACTATGGCTAATTAGGATAGATTTTATGTAGTATTCATTTTTTTTAGATAGCACAGGAGATTATTTTAAAAAGTTATAAAAAGAACATCAGCGTGCCCTCTCATGTACATAGGGCAGTTCTCATCCGCTTCCTGATGTCTGCACTTTGCCACCCGCTTTCCAGAACTTAGAACCGGACAATGGCATGGGTTGGGGCAGGACACTGCCTCTGAGATTTGATTAATTTCTAGGTCCTTACTGTAACTTCATTTAACTCTGGGTGTATTTTCTCTTTTTTAAATTTCTACCTTCACTCATTTGAATAGATGATGAAATAATATTTACTATTATGTCATATATCATTACATCATATAACAGTTATATTATCTTCCTTTTTTGTCTGTATGTAGTCACATACCTTATTATGTGATGGCATTTCCATGTGTGCATACTTTTCTTCATTTTATTTATAGTTCTAAGCATTTATTCTATGTTCTCATTGACCATATTATTTAACTTATTCCTGTTTTAGAAAATATAAAAATAAGTATTTAGTTTATGACCTAACTCAGAATTTTAAGTCATATTTCACAAAAAGTGGCAAAAATGTAAGCTGGCTGATTCACTCTAAAATTGCCTTTGATTTTACTCTTATATGCAGCAGTGGATTTTTTAACTTAAAAATGCTTCTTTTGATTTATTTTTCTTTCAAAGTGTATAAGGTCTTTATAATGTATCTCTTATAGTTATTGAGGTAGTAGGCTGTTTTAGTTCTGTGAATTCCAGTTGTCAGTAAATAGTGGCCTCTTCAACCTCCAAAGCTTGCATTCTCATTCATGTGAGAAAATGGCACTGTACATAAAACAGAATGTAGCAAAGAATAGTACATAGGACTCCTCTTGGAAGCCAAGCCTAGGAGAGAATTGTTACGATGCTGCCCACTTGTTTTGTAATTTAGTTTCTATTACTTCTATACTTTATCGTTGAAAAAGGGAAGAAAAACCATCAATCTCTTTCCCTTTGCTTTTCCCAGGAAAGAGATTATTGTAGATGAGAACTGAAATATTGGAAGACTAAAGGGATGAGTGCAGTGGTTTAGGATCACCACCTTCCATGTCTAAAGCCCTGGGTGGTTTGACTCTGGGTCTCCTCTTTGGCAAGTAATAACCTTGGGCCTACCATATCCCCATATGCACTGGGTAAGGGATGTAGAATAGAACGGGATGATTCTTACCAACAGGTCGCAGGTCCAGATCACATAGTGTGGTAGACACGATGAGAGGCATAGTGGAGGCATATGCCAAGGGGCTTAAGAGCTCAGGGGAAATGACCAGAGCCAAGGACATTAGAAAATGCACTACACATTTGGCTTCTGAATTTCTGAACTGAGTTTTAAAGATAAGCCAGAATTTTTAGCAGAAAAGGAGGAGTAGGAAGGCATGCCAGGCTGTGAGAACAGCATGTGCAAAAGCTAGGAGTCCTGCATGGGGAAGGCACTATCTGGGTGGGTGGAGAGGAGGATGTAGTGTGTGTGGTGGGGAGTGGTGGGGAATGAAACTGGAAGGTGGGCTGGGGCCAAGTCAGGAAGAGTCTGATGTGTCAGGGTGAAGGGTGAGACATCCTGTGGGAAGCTGGTGGCCTGTGGAGACCTTTGAACAGGAATATCTTCAGATTGATTGGTGTTCTTCAAAGATCACTGGCCGCTGTGCCACAGGAAGAGCAGTTAGGAGGTCAGGAGTAGGCTGAAATAATGGGCCTAAACCAAGGCTGTGGGAGTGGTGTAGGGAAAGAGTTGAGTTAGGATATTCATCACATGGAATTCACAGGTAAAAATAAGATATTAGTGGGAAGAAGGGAAAGGGAGACAAGGAAGAGACATGAATATTTTCAGATTTCTAGCATGGCTAACTGAGGCAGGGAACCCTAGAAATCAATAGTTTTAACATGGTCTTTTAGCTATTTCCTGGGTTCTGGTTGATTTTGTGGTTCCTAAAGACTCAGCAGCAAATAAATTATTGATCAGCTATGACTCCCATTGCTGAGATCATAAGAGGAACGGGGCCTCTGTGTGGGGTCTGTGAATGTTGGGGCCAGAGCTTAGCAGAGTGTTGGACAGATATGTTAGCACATCGATTCTCTACAGGACAGAAACAATCCCACAGGCTTAAAAAATATAAGACTGTAAACCTGTATCATGACTAATGTGATGGAGAATAGTATATGTGTTTAGAGATGGTAGGCATCTTTGAAACTATCTCGTCTAATTTGTTCATTTTGTAAATGAGAACATAAGGCCTCAAGGGCTTAAGTGAAGGACACAGAGCTAATTATTGATCAGAAAAAAGATTAAATCCCATGTGTCTGTCCCTCAGTTTTTATATTTATATATAAAATACTCCAGAATATGATGAGGTAGTGTGGTCAATCTATCTCTATCCATCTCTAATCTCTCTCATCTATTTATCATCTATCTATCTATCTATCTATCTATCTATCATCTACCATCATCATCATCTATCACCTATCTAGTAATGAATATATATGCACATAAAATCTAAAACATGACCAAGTAGTCTTGTCCAGAGCTTTCATTCTTAAGCTCCTTATTATATTGTTCCTTTAATGTGGATGTGTGCTACCATTTATAGCCTGGAGGCAGCTCATGGTGAAAAGTCACCTGCCCAGTATTCATAGTGGATTAATGATAATTGCATGGTGGCTTACTCACCTTTCTACAGTGTTCGGTAATTTTTAGTTTGCTCTGACATACATGACCTCATCTGTTTTTCCAAAAGAGCCTTCTCAGGTGTGTAGGACAGGTTTATCATCTCTTTTTCCTCTATGAGGAAATTTGAGAAGCTGGTTAAACAACTTGCTAAGACATACACGGCTAATCTGAGACAGAGCTAGCCTTTAAAGGAGTTCCCTGGTGTTTTGTCCACTCTTGCCCATGCTCTCCCAATGGATGTCTATTCTCCATTCTTTCTGAGGGAATCTGTAATGGGATCTATTTGGCCATCCCTGTTTGAAAGTGTTTTGTAATGGGAATCTCAACAATAGTGCCTACTGGGAATGGTTTAGCCATGGGGGAATGTTGTGTCAAGAAGAAAAATGTCACATTTTCTGTCAAGGAAATAATCCTACGAATCTAGCCTAAATAGCCACCATTTATTTGGTATTCAACTTCCTTCAATAGTTTAATATGGGTCACTATTGTCAGAGTAATCGAAGCCAATCTTTTTTTCTCTTTTTTTTTTTCTCTTAAAAGGGAAGGGTCTTGGATGCCATTGCCAACTTTGCCATAGGCCTGTGACCTGAGAGAAATCTGCACTGTGTGAAATTCAAGAATAATTTTTCAAAAGTATTAGAAAATCTGGAATAAAGGAGAATGAGCAGTGTTTTTCTGGTTGAGTTTTGTTTGTTTATTATTGTACTTTGAGAAAATCTTAAAAAGTAACCTGGTATACTTGCTCCTGGTCTTATTCCTGGTGGCCCTCATTCAATTTTAAAGCTTTTTTCTATGGTTTCTTGATATCAGTATTTTCAAAATTGTGTTCTGACTGTTGTGACACCAAGTAGCTAGCTGTGCTGTTGTGTCTGGGGCACTAGATGGTTTCTCTTCTCATCTTCCAACCACCTAGGAATTTTTTTTTTATTTCTTTAATTATCAACTGGTAATTGTGTTATTTTATCTAATTTATTACACATTATTGAATACTAATATTCTTATTTGTAACTGTAAAAAATAATTGCTGTCCTAAAAAATACTCATCTCCTAGGGGAGAGAGATAGAATATGAACATTAATAATAATAGGAAAGGAATGGCCATAAGCTCATAGTCAGGGAAGTCTTCAGAGGGACAGATTATTGAACTTGGATTTGAAGGATACCTGGGAGGATGAAGAAAGATCTTTTGGGCATAGAGAAGAGCATGGGTTAAGGCAAAGAAGCATGAGAGAATGTAGTGGGTGTAAGGAAATCTATATGCTAAAACCAGAAGTGTGACTGGGTTTTAACTGGAAGGAATTTGGCTGCAAGTAATGGAAAAGCTAACTAGAGTTGAATTTACTCAAAAGGTAAGAAGTCTGAAAGTAGGCAGTTTTTGGCACTGGTTTAGCTGTTTAAAGGTGCAACAAAGGACCTAGACTATTTCTATTTTTCTGTTCCTTCTTCGGGATGACCTTCATTCCCATGCTTGCCACCTCATATTTGTGAGAAGACCCCATGTTCAGGTGTCACATTTCCTCTCAAGCCAGAAAAAGAAGCAAATTTGGTGAGGCCAGCTATGTGAGTCCTATTACATGAGAAAAGCAGCAGCTGTCTCGGAAAGCTTGTACAGACTTCTGCTTATATTTCTCATGACCACCCCGGGCTGCAAGGAATTGGAAAGCACCCCCAAAATTTCAGAGTTCTGTTAGCAAGAGGGGGCAGTCTCTACTATCATGGCTGAACTTCAAAATAGTGGACTGAAAATATGGATAAAGGCCAGATAATGAAAGACTTGAGGTGTCCAATGATGTCAGATTTTATGTAGAAGGTACTGGGAAAACACTGAAGAATTTTCATGTGGGGAGTGATGTGATTCGATTTGTATTTTAGAAAGGTGATTATAACAGTAAATTAGAGAATAGAATAAAAGGTACAGGATCAGAGATGGAGAGAGAGTTAGGAACCTATTATAGCAGTCTACTGAAAAAAGTGATGAGGGTCTGGCCTCGAGGAGTGGGGTGAAAACGAGAGAGGGGCAGGTGTGTAAAATGCCCAGGAGGTGGAGTTGGGGTAATTGATGAGTGAAGTACAGATTGGAACTCAGGATTTTGCCAGGGGATGCAAATGAATTCCCAAATGTTCCCACATCTTGAAGTCCTACCCTCAGTTTGCAATGCATACAAACTTGCAGGCATTATCTTTTAGAATTTCATCTTAAATTTTTGGTTACCTTTTAGAGTTTGAAGATATCCTTTCTCTTTTTTTTTAACCCAAAATTTTGGGGGTGATTAAAGAGATCAGCTGTCCTCCAGAGTCCTCTTAATGAATCTCAGAAGTGGCGTATAACTTGCTTTGAAGAAGTACATCCTCCATAAATAGCAATTTTGGCAGAAAATCTGGGTAAAGTCCTATGATTATATAAAAACTAGTGTTCATTTTACATAAAATGTCAAGTTGGTCTTTAAATAGCAGTCTCTGAAGCACAAGCCATTTTATTATCCATTAAGTCATTTAGCATCTATATACAATTTTTCAAAATTATTTTTCCCAGAGGGGTTACTGATATATGGTATTGCAAAAAAAGTGGCAAAAAGGAGAGGGGAGAAATTGTTGAAAAGAGAGTATCCTGCAAGCAATCTCTTACTGCATTTGCTTTATAATTTTGGAAAAATGCAGACATCAAATCTGAGACAAGAAGTCAAGAAGAAAATGTTTAGTTGCTATTGTAAACTCAGGGCTGTGTTTGGTGCAGTTCAGTGAGAGTTTTCTGCTTTGTTGCCGTAGTTGTTTCTATCTATGTCACCTGCAGTCAGAAATCCATTACTCTGTCCCTAGTCTGTACTAGGCACAAAAGCAGGTTGGCAAGAAGCCATGATCTCCACCCTGGCTAGAGCCCTGTCTGGATGAAGAGATCGAGTCCTCACACTTAAAGTAACTTAAAAACCCTCTGAACAGCACTCAGGAGGCCCATTCTGCTTGGGATACTTGAACTTGAGATCTTGCTGTTTATAATTTTAAAAGTGCCACAATACCAGGGGCTCTTAAGGAAGTTTTCAGGAAGTCTTTAAACACCCTAAAAGCTGCATGCAAAATATTGAGAGTACAGCCTTATGGACTTTTTATTTCCTGGGACAAGGATCCAGTGTTTATCAGATTCTTAAGAAGGTTAGTGTCCATCAGAAATGGGAGGACTGGGGCATCAGAGCATTACAATCCCCTAACAGGATGTGTCAAGTTTAAATGAAAAGATCTAGGTCATCCCAACAGACCCCTAATCACATGACTGTCCCCACGAGGCTGGAGGAATCACACAGGCAGAGGGATGGATGGGCAAGGCTGGGCTCATCCTCAGGGGTTGGCTCTCTCCAGCACTCTTTCCCACCTTGTAATTTAAAGTTGAGACTCAACAAAATTTAAAATACGCATGTCACAGACCTCTGGACTATCTGTGGATGGTTTTCCCTGGAAGGCTTAGAGCTCCCTGACATAGAAAGAAGAGGCTCATGTGTATTCCAGAATATTTTGGAGTCATCATGGAACGTTGAGGTTTGGATGGAGTTGGCAAGGAAGGCCCCTTCTACCTTTATCTGTGCCTCAGTTGTCCCTTACATTTTTAGGGTGAGAATCAATGGGAGATGTGTGTGGTTTGGAAAGAGAACTTGCAATGATGTAAAAGTGCTTTGGATTTTTTTTCTTGAGCATCAAACACCAAGGTTAATCCTTGAGGTCAGCCAGGACGCTGTACATAGAGCGTGCCCCTTCTCACCCATTGGGCATAATGGCCCCGAGCTTCAGCCTGTCTTGGCTGTGTTCAGTGTTGTCTTAACTTTTAATTCATTGTTTCTTCATTTTCTTTTTTTCTAACCCAGCGTTTGTCAACACACCTAGCAGCCAGGGTCCTGGAATCTCCTCTGGGCTGGCTGGGCACTTTCAAAGGATGCCGGGACACTGCAGATCCCACCTAGCTCTCTAAAAAGTTTAAGTTGTTTTATAGAGGCAATTCCTTTGAAGACTCAAGTAGGGATCTCTACAGGGTGTCTTAGTAAGTTTGACTGAATAACAAAATACCGCAGAACTGGCGGTATCCCTGTATCTCTCAGATGTAATTTTTCAAATCTGATTTGGTGAATTACAGTCTTTGCCTTCTGCCACATCTTATCCAGGGACCTCAAGGGCTATAACAAAAGTATTAGGATTTTACTTGATGTCTGTTCAAGCTGCTATAACAAAACACCATAGACTAGGTCACTTATAAACAACAGAAATTTACTTTTCACAGTTCTGGAGGCTGAAAGTTTGAGATGAGGGTGACACATGGTAGGGTTCTGGCGAGGTCCTTTCCTGGCTGCAGACAACCAAATTCTTGTGTCTTTGGTGGATAGAGGGGGGTAGCTTTCTGGGTTCTCGTTTAATGAGCAGTAATCCCATCATGAAGGCTCCACCTTCAAGAACTAAGCACTGCCCATAGGCCCCATCTCCTAAAATCATCACATTGGGGGGTGAAATTTCAACCTAGGGATTTTGGGAGACACAATAATTCAGACCAAATACTTGACTTAAATGTTGAGTATTTTAAGGGAAGAAATTGGAGGAAGATTCAAATTTATGATGACTGGAAACCCAGAAGTCTCAAGCGTGGATGTTTTTTTCCAAGATTTCTGCTACTAAGAAGCCCAAAACACTGATTTTTTTTTCCCAGCCTGTCAGCATGTCTGGCATGTTCTGGAAGCAAGTCTACTGGGAAAGCCCAAGTGAGCTCAGGGGAGCTCTTTCTGGGGCACCTTATTTCTGAAAAGTGGCTTCTCCCAAAGGCCAGCTTTCAAATTGTTTCCATTGTTGGTAAAAAAATAATCACAGTGAGGAACCCCAAGCTCTTGATCTAAATAACAATTTCTCCTTCTCTATTTAAAACCGTTTGTGGTTGATAACAAGTGAGACCAACACAGTCTTTTTCCCTTCAGGTTTCCTCCTTTATGCTGTTTGGAGGGAGTGACTTTCAGCCCCACGCCCCACGCAGAAGGTGCAGAGCAGCACATCTGCTTTAGATGCTCTGTGTACACAACAGCAGCTGATTATATACTATTCACCAACACACTAAATACAAAGGAGGAGAGGTGCAGCACTCTATAGGTTAATTTGGAATTTTTTGTTGTTGCTAAACAAACCTCTGAAAGAACGAAAAAAAGAAAAAGAAGAAGGAAAGAAGGAAAGAAGAAATTCCCAACAATTCTAGTTGTCTTTGCAGTGGCTTTGCAGTGGAATAGCCTGTCTCCTTCTCAAGAATTCAAATGAATTTTAAGAATCCCCTTAGAAGTGACAGCCCAAAGTGTAAGAATGATAAACGGCTTTGGCCTTGATAATTTTTATTAAGCACTAAATGTCACATTTAACCTGCATTACTGAAAGCAATTACCCATGTATCAACAGTCAAGCAGCACGGAGCGATGCCTGGAGCAGCGCATTTGGCTCCATCTGGGAATAAGGATTTTCAATTAGGAGGCAAATAGCTGCAGAGGGGCTCGGGTCCTCCAGTGGCTCCCAGAGGAGGCCTGCAGAGTAAAGTCTTCATACGCAAGTCATTGCAGGCAGTGTCAACAGATCATCCCCAGCCATCTGCTGCCAGAGCAGCGCTTACTTTATCAAATCTCAATATTTACAGACGCTGATCAGCTCGTGGGACCAGGATGGCTCCCTGCCAGGGAGTTCTGGGAAATTCATTTTAAGGTGTGTTTCAGTAGGCTAATTAATTTACAAGCACCTGTTTCATTGCTGGGAGCTGTTAGCACAGCAGATGAGCCTCAGCCCAGGCGGGAGACTTTATCCTGGCTAAATTGATTTCAATTGATTTTAATTTGCTGATGGCACAGTTGTAGGTTTAACATGAGCATAGCCTAAAGTCCTATTTTTTTTTTTTTTCCTTTTTGGAGTAAGCATTGTGGATGGCTCATTTTTTGGCCGTGTTGTTGCTGGGAGAAGTGGATTCAGCAGGAGGCGTGCATGACAGACACAGGCTGCAATGGGCTCTTGGAAGTGATAGTTACTATGTCTAATCAGATATGAGGTGTAGGGTTGACAGTGAACATCCAGGATACCCAGTTAGAATTAGATTTCAAACAACGAATAATTTTTTAATACTCGTGTATCCCATGGGGACATCGTTTATCTGAAATTTAAATCGAACCAGGTGGCCTGGATTTTATCTGCTGAACCTGGCAACCCCAGTTAGGAAACCACTGAGTAGTATAGGAGCAAGTTTTGTCCCTATCTGGGTGGTCTCTCATGCTGCAGAGAAGTTTCTGTTATGGAAACTTGATTTTTATTTTTAATTCAAAGTTTGGATCAGAATTGCTACCTCTAGGCTAGACATTTCACTTTCACTATTTGCTTACAATTCATACAAATATTCCCTCTTAGAGTGAGAGCCACCCTTCCCAGTAGATACCTGCAGTAGCAGAATGAGTCTGCTACAGACTGAATGTTGGTGTCTGCCTTTCCCTTCCCCCCATCTCCCCAGTTCATATGTCAAAGCCCTAACCCCAATGTGATGGTTTTAGGAGGTGGGGCCTTTGGGAAGTTATTAGATTTAGACGAGGTCATAAGGGTAGAGCCCTCCTGATGGGATTAGTGCCCTTACAAGAAAAGACCCCAGAGAGCTTGCTTTCTCTCTCTCTCTCTGCTTTCCCTCTTGTGAGGACACAGTGAGACATCAGTTGTCTGTAAGCCAGGAAGGGGGCCCTCACCAGAACCTGACCATATGAGTACCTTGATCTCAGGCTCCCAGCCTCCACAACTCTGAGAAATAACTGGCTGTTGTTTATTAGCCCCTCCATCCATGATGCTTTGTGATAGCAGTCTGAGCTGACTAAAACAGAATCTGACAGATTAGGTCTTGTGCAATGTTGTAGAACTAATTAGGGTGAGGACCACGACCATGACTGGCATTTTCTTTTGATGACAAGCAGAGATTCAAAGTTTGGACAATGCTTTTCTGCATATAATTAACATGTCCCCAATGAAGCTCACTTGTGTAGGGACTCAGTTCCACTTTCCAGGTTCCTGGGCCTCCTCCCTCATGAAAATAGTACCTGAAGTTATTGCCTCACTCTATTCTAGATCTCCATTACATCACAGGATGATATTAACCCAGTCCTAGCTGTTATGTTCTACATTCTTATGTTCTCAGAATTCGTTCTTAATCGATTAAATTCTTCATTTTTTAAAATTATGTTTTTGTCATTCAAGAAATTTTTATTGCGTCCTTTGTTACTTGTACAAAATGATGTGCTATGCTCTGAGGGATTCAAACCAAATATAGGTTCTAGACACGTACCAACTAGAAGCATATGATAAGTATGCATATATCTATAATGCTCAGTAGGATTTCATTCCTGGTATTAAGGTTTAAGAGAAAATTCACCTGTGGGTTCTTATAGAAAGATGGCTGCCTAAAGTGCTGAATGTCATCCTAATAATAGTTACGAGGACAGATTTCAAGAATTGTTTCTTATGGTGTACTTTAAAATGAGCCACTCATAAACCTAAATTCAGTACAATAAAAATCGTACAATATGGGGATCCTAAAAGAATTCTAAACATGCTCTGGTCTGGTTGACTCGGGCAGAGGACTAGATGAGCACGTTCTCCGACAAGCCTTCCTAGTGGTTATTTATTTCTCTTGATAAAGTCTTGACAAATGCTGAGTAGCACTGATATTTAGCCAGTGGTTTGGGTGAGTTTTCACTGCCTGAACAGAGTTTGCTGTGCAGCTGCTTAAGGTGACTCTAGATAGAGAGCCAGAATCAGCCATTTCTCCAAATTTCTTAATCCCTACACTGGCTTCCTGGCATTTTCACTATTTGAGTGCCATTTGTATACAATTAGTATTTTATTAAATTTAATTTTCTTTTAAAAACTTAAATTATTAATTTTTAAATTACTATTTTAGCTTTTAAGTCAGCAATACCATGAATGAAGTCCTGGGTTTGATGCACTCATTTAACTTTTCTTGTCTTGTTGTTTATTTATCCATGCATCACTCAAATCACCTGCATGTGTCCTGAAGACTGTAATTTCAAAGTAGATAGCAAAGCTTTTCAGAGAAAATGAGGGGCCTGGCAAGAATAGGCCTAAACAGGGATTGCATCTCATTTGCAGAGAGGTCCCAAGAGCTTCCAAGGGTAAAGATGCTCCACAAAAGCCATATGGGAATGTGTTCTGTACAGAGAAATCACCATGAAAATCTCAAGATTCTGGTTGGGAATGGTAGAGACAGATTTAGAGGGATCTCTTTGGTGCATTCCCTTGGCTGCGCACAGCCCTGTGGTATGGACCCTGCCTTTAGCTAGAAAGTACTGTGGATCCAGGCTTTTTGCGAGTGGGACAAGGCAGGTAGACATACCCACTGAGCAGATGTTCTTAGAGTCAGACTGGAAATTGATTGTTCGAGGCTGGGGTCCCTGGGAAGCCAAATCTGGTACAGTGTACAGGAGTTTGTTCTCGGAGAGCTCTGGGATCTACAGCTGAGGACAGCAAGGAAGGAAGTGGGATTGGGTCTGGAAGAAATCGGGCTGAGTGCAGTCTCAGCCCCAGACCCAGCTGGCCCCACAGGGCGCTCTGAACCTGGCTGGCTTTTGAAGCTTCCAGAGTTGGAGCAAGCAGGCCAGCCCTTTCTACCCTTTGTGGGCCAGGCTTCAGTGCAGGGTACACAGGAGGGAAGTGACCTTGAGGAAGTCAGCCCTCTCTAGCCAAGGCAATTCCTGACGGGCTGAAAGCGGAGGGCCCTCTGCCAGCATCACTTCCTGCATCTGAAGAGCAGGACCTTCATTTCTGAGGTCGAACTGGTGGGGATCACAGCATCTGCTACACTGATGAAGAGGCAGGCATGTTTGATGGTTAGAATTTATTTATATTTATTTATATATATATGTATACATGCCTACAATATACAATGTATATATATTATATAAGATATCTATAATATATACATATATAACATGTGTGTATGGTATATACATATATGAGAATGATATGGGCATATGTGTGTGAATATATATGTAAATATATAAAAACCTCACCTTGTATACTAGTTAAGATGCTATCAGAGATGTTCTTACTAAAAATATGCTTTGGTTGGTGGATGAGATAGAAAAACTACTCTCTATTGTGAGTTAAGAGCCATCCGTAAAAGAAGGAGTTCTGGAAAGTAGAGAATGTAGGTGTGTCGGCCTGTGAGGATGAGAAGGAGGAGTCTGGAGGCCCAAGATTCTGGCCACCATGTCCTCATCACAGCCACAGGGCTAGTGAAGAAGCGCTTTGAGCAGTTCCCTTCCCAAGGAGGGTTGTGTGGGACAGTTTGCATCCTGATTCATGGAGGAACATTTTAGGACACTTTGTAGAAGGGCCCAGGGTTGTTGAGAAGCTCAGCCAACTGCAAGGCCCCTTTTCTCTCCAAACACAGTCCCCTGCTCTTCCACTCCTTTCTCTCCCTATCCCACCTTCCATCTAGTCTCTAGATCAAAGGGTGGATATGGGGATGCAGAGCAGTAAAGGCTGCCTACAGAGGCTATAAGACACACCACTATTTGCACTGGGTGCTATTGCTGACTAGCCACTGATTAAGGCTTTGACATTTAAATACAGCTCAGCATGGCTGCAATTATTTTAGCCTGGGGGGGTTGTGGGGGAGGGAAGACTTTTATAATAGTTGCTCACTTCAGCCATTAGAAAAAAATGTAAGTAAATTACCTGTACAACTTAAAAGGTCCCCAAATGCTTGTGAACCTTTTAAGATAAATTGGTTGCAAAATGCTCTCAGTGATAACAGAATGAGTTAACTTGCTGCTTGAGCTCATTAATTATAAGCCAGCTAAATAATGATTGATATCAATAATGTCAGACTTAACTTTGGAAAATATCAAGTCTTCATTAATGACAGCAAAACTGTGCCATCTGCAATGAGAAATACTTGCATTTAAATTTCCCTGGGTATGGAGTGGGGAGAAAGCAGCTCATCTGAAAATATATGAGGTTAAAAATACTCTTGCGATAACCCCTACTAGAAATTATTGTGTGATTCATCAAAAGACTTTTGCTACCCATGTTGACACTTGAGGTAGTATTAAGGGGCAAATTTTGAATAAGTGTTAATCACTAGCATTTCTAAATTGAACATATATCATTTAACCCAGATTGGATTTCTCTCACATATGCAAAGATTGAGGACAAATCAATAAAAACTGTAAATATGTTTATTTTCTTCCAATCTGAGTTCTACAAAATGATCAAGAATACAACAGTCCTCCATAGCTCTCCCTGGAATTTTGAGTATTCTTCATGCAGAATATTGTCCCGAGAAGCACAGACTTTAAATTCTTAGAAAAGTAAATGGGCAACTGTAGCAGATAGTATGACTGGTATTGTAAAAGATCCACAATTGAGGAGGGGATGTATGATTTTCATTTTAAGAGTCCCACTAGACAGGGCTCATTAATTTAAGACAGTTGAACTCACAAGCATCAGAGTTCACAATTCAATTATGGAGGGAGATAATCTTCCCGGGGCGGTTTATTTAGCTTGTGATTTTTAATTAATTCTGCTCCATGAGGGAATGCTGCAGATTGCAGCCTGGGCCCATAGTCTCAGGGCTGATGATCTTCATTTTAGTAACCTGTGCCCAGGCACATGCTCGGCATAAAATACCGTCATCCTATCTCTGCCACGTTTGGCCAATGACCTCAAGAGTCAGTGTTGTCATGAAAGTTCTTTTAATTGAGCAATAATTTCTAGAAACTGTTGGGCTGTGTACCGTTCAGAGTCATTAAGTACATTTGCATTGTTGTGCAACTATCACTGTCATTCATCTCCAGAACTTTTCATCTTCTCAATCTGAAACTGTGTCTCCGTTAAACATAAAATCCCCATTCCCCTCCACCAGCCCCTGGCAACCACTAGTCTGGACCCCTCATGTGAGTGGAATCCTACAATATTTGTCCTTTTGTGATATGTTTGTTTCACTTAGCATAAGGTTTTTGCGGTTTATCCATGTCGTAGCATCTGTCAGAATTGCATTTCTTTTTAAGGCTGTGTATGTAACCTCATTTTGTTTGTCCTTTCACCTGTTGTGGACATTTAAAATGTTCCACCTTTGGGCCACTTCGAGTAATGCTATTATAAACATGGGTGTACAAATATCTGGGTCCCTGCTTTTTTTTGGGGGGGGGGAGATACCCACACATTGCCCAGTGACTTTTGAGAACTTGAAATATAGCTAGTGTGATTGAGAAGGTGAATTTTAAATTTTATTTAATTTTAATTAATCGAAATTTAGTCACATGTGGCTATGGCTACTATATTGGCCAGCGTAGTTCTGGACACCCTTACGTGAGATAATGCATTTCCTTACTATTTATATGAGTTTGAGTTGTGGTTTTCTTTCGCTCTGCAGCCTATGGCTTCCAGACCGTCATCAAACGTGCTCCAGTTCGTGTGGGGTTTTTGTTGTTATTTGTTTGTTGTCATGTTGGTAACATCTGGGGAAGAAGCAAACACACTGCATATGTTCAGTTTTCTCTTTAATATGAACTAGCATGATTTTTTTTCCTCCTGTAAAGTACCTGATTCTGCCTGTAGACCCACTCGATATGATTCAGTGTTGCTTAGATATATGCAGGGAGTGTGATTTTAAATAGCAGGTCTCAGTCTATTTGCTTCTTCAAATGACTTTAAAACAGTTCTTTCTCCTTTTCTGTATTCTTTTGCATGCAAACTACCCTTTGTGGGTGTTCCATTGCCATCCCCATATACTTAATCTTTCTGTAATTGTTTTCATCTTTTTGCCTTTTTTCTGTATCCCATGTGCATTTTCCTTGTGCTGGGCATCCACTTCATGACATGGATTTCTGCCATGTTACTACTGCTGTCTATGACTCCTACTGCAACGCTGAGATGTGCAATGGCATTATTTATATCTTCCTTTTATTCTTTTGTTATTGATTTATTTTTAAATTTTGTATTAATTTATTTTATTATTTTGTATTAATTTATTTTGTATTATTTTATTTTATTAAAATAAAAACTATAGTTGGCATACAATATTATATTAGTTTCATTTGACATTTATTTATCTTATGAAGTGATCACCCTGATAAGTCTAGTACCTATCTCAGTTTCTTCCTTTAGATATTAGCTTCTTTTCCTTCTCATCTTCACTATTTATCATCTCACATTTTGTCTATTGTCTTAAAAATTCATTGTTTTCTTAGTTCCCTTGAGTTAAAAAGTTTTGTAAAATTTATTTTGTTTCGTGGAGTACGCCCTATTCCAAGGTATTCTCTCATCATCCTTTTGTGTGCTGTGGTCGCTGTTCTTTTGTTGCAGGAAAACTTTTGTAAAAATTTTACAATAGTTTTTTTTCCTCTTATTTTACTTTGAATTAGAGGGGAGAAAGTTCTGCCCATGACTGCTGATTACCACACAGAGTGGGTGATTCTTTGTGGTCCTGTCTCATCTTATGCATTCGTGCATCAGCCAGACCAACTTCCCAGGTCTGGGAGCGTAAGGGAGGGTGAAGGGCACTGCGACTGGAAAGCTTGGTGTCTGCAATTTCTCCCTGAGGTTACCCAACCATCTGTATTGGGGCAATTCCTCCAGACTGGTGATATATCTTGTCCTCCAATAAGGTACTCCAAGTTTTAGTTTCCCCAACATGCTGAGATTATTCTTATCTTACTGTGGCCTGGTCCCCCAGCCTGTGGCTTGGGCTGGGTAGGACTACTTCCTTGGGGTAAGGAGGAGGCTTGCAAGGGATTATCAGTCCTTCCTCTATCTTCTTCTGTCAATGGACTTAGCTCCCCAGCATATAGGGAAGATTGCCCAAGATTTCTTCACCTCCTGCTGCTGAAAGCACCCCTCTTGTACAGGGCAGTTTGAATTAGGAACTGCAATATTTGAATCATCATTCAGTTTGACCAGTTGTATTGTTTGGCCAATATTTCTCAAAATTTATGATATGTCATTGGAGCCATCATGTTGATGACATTTCATCCCAACTTTTTACTCATTTATAAAGTTTTTGATCAAATCTATGAAGAACAGAAGATCTATACCATATATACATCCTATGGTCCCTTCTGGAGGCATTCCAGACACTAGAGAATGTTTTATTTTAAAAGAGACTCAGATCTCAATATAAATAGTTTCCGGTGCCTGTTGGGATTTTTGTGGTGATGGTAAGACTTGTATGAGAGATGAGTTATTAATCACAAAGAGAACAATTGTGATAAATGTTCAGCAATATCACATTCAGATGGGGTGTTTTGAACACTGAAGAGGGGAAGATTGGGATTATGGAAATATTAAGAAATTACGTGGACTGAAAGCATCAAATTATTCCAGAACTCTAGTTTTCCTTTACATTTTTGCCTGATAGAAGTGAAAAGAAAAGAAAAAAGAAAAGAAAAGAAAAGAAAAAGAAAAGGAATCTTAAGAAATTGACCTGGCATTTTTGAGAAATTACTTTAGTGGCAGAGCATGTGGGATAACAGATAAAGGAAACCTTTGTTTTTTAAAAAATATGAAGTGCCACAGTCAACATAAATAAACACAATAATGTTTGCATTTTCATGTAGTTAGAAAGTTAAGACAGGAATGCAAAGAGTCTTGATGCCAATTTTTCGGGCCAATCCAGATCTAATTCCAAGAGAAGAATCTATAGTAATCTTGTCATTATGAACTTAACAAAAATCATGGCAAGAGCAGATGTTTATTAATATTTATTTATAAACAATTAATATCCATTAATTCTGTTAATTACCTAGATGATTAATATTAATTAATTAATATTCATGAATTCTGTTAATTAATTAGATGTTAAATAATGAATATTAATTTATTCTTCAAGTTATACATAAGGTATATAATTTAACAATTTTGCTCTGTGTATGTGTTAATTTTAAGATAAGACATATCAGTAAAGTGTAAGACATACATTTAACACAGAATTCCGTTTTCATGAGAAAACAAAATACGGGGTGAGGGACAAGTTTGCCAGGCCTGAAGCTAGGTGGCTCTGAAGCATCTTTTTCAAGACCCCCTAGTTCCTTCACCTCCCTATTCAAGCAAAGTTCTCAAAATAAAGGTGATTTGAGAACTGAGCTTTGCAAACCTAAGCTAGTGAAATGCAAAGTCACAACACTTAGCAAGATGGACATTCATTTATTTCTGTTGTCCTGTTTAGCACTCATAATCATCTTCTGCAATGAGTAACATGAACAGATTGATCACACCCCACAGGCTTTCTCAAAAAGGTGTCCTCACCAGAGGGCCATTTGTCATTATCTGTGGCTCGAAGGGAGGACAGTTACAGAAGCCCTGGCCACTGGTACTACCTGCTGTCCACTTCCTTACCGCCACCCCAAATTGCACAACGGACAAAGGCCCTCCCTTGCCTATGCAGTTCGACACAGATGAAGCTGTGCTTTCCTCTCCCAGAGCCTGTAGTTGTGTTTGTCTGTGTGGGATTTGTTTTCCCCAATGCGGTGCCTAGAGCTCTGATGTGTGGAAGGAGAAACACGTTGTTATGACAATGTTAGCCTCTCAGCAAATTGCAGAGCCTTGAGGATTGCATCCGAGACGTCATGCAAATGCTTTTTGGAGCTAATAATGTAGTGCCATATGTAAAGCTAGAAAAATGATTTAAATAGGTAGCATTTGAAGGGATAAAACAATCAGAGGCTTTTTGGGGATAATGAAGATTACTATGAATTTTTGAAACTGGATATACAGCTTTTAAAACAAATCGTATACTTCAAGGCATTCTCTGGCTCCCCTCTTAGCTACTGTTTATGTTACCAGGATATATTTTCAGCACTTATCTTTTTATAGATTAAACTAGATCTCTAGGTAATATTGTTGGAGAAACATTCTCTTAGTGTCATCTGGCAACCATGAAGCTTTCTGTTTAATAAAATTATCTGGAGAAATAATATTTCTGTAAATGCAGGGAACAAAAAAATAATTCTGATAGAGGCCAGGGCAGAGACAGGATTTTGTCAGGTGGGTCACTCAGTGCTAATGCTGTTAAGTAGTCAGCTCCTTTTCTTAATTTCTGACTTCTTCCAAGTTATCGAGTATAATTATCAGTTTTTGTGTATCAGGTTCCATCGTTGGAATAAGGGTGTGACATCTGTATATTGTCATACCTACCCTTTACTGTATGGGGCATGAAGACGTTTTGCACTTTTAGTTTTAAGGCCCTTTAAAATTGCGAAGCACAGTGTGTTTTTGATAACCCAACCCATACCTTGGCCATGAGGAACAGTGCAGCTTCAATAGCTCATTTTCTTCTGTAATGGTCACCACCCTTCGAAAGCAACGTAATCCTAAAGCGCTGCAGGCTTTGGTGGCAGACACATCTTTAAGCAGTCAGTGCTTTCTCTGGTGGGTGCTACCCTACTTCTTTAGAACATCTACTCTGTTTAGTAGGAGCCACTTCCTAGCCCCATGTCACTACTGTTGTCAGGATGGTGGGGAGTGAATGGCAGCTGTAATGTGATATGAGACAAACTGTATGCTGTTCCTGACAACTTCACTTTCCATCTAATCTTGAGCTGTGTGTGTGCGTGTATGTGTATGTGCATGGGATAACAGAACTACGCTCTCTGAAACATAGGCTAAACACATTAAATGTAAAGATCAGTGCCAGAAAAGTCAGTGTGGTTTACAGGGAAAAACTGCTATGTAAGGTGAAGGGAACCATCACAGACCACCCCTTGTCTTCTGCAGGGGTGTTCAATTACAGTGGGTCCATGTTTGTGTTTGCACGTTTGTTAGACTCACAACACCTTTTTTCTGCACACCACGGCCTGTGTCACTCCCTAAGATCAAAGTTGATTCCTCCTTCTCCATTTCTCATACCTCTATTAAATACTTAATCATGTTCCGCCTTTGTCTTAACTGTTTGGGTTCATATATTTGCTTCCTTCACTCTGTTGTCAATCCCTTTACGTCAGAAGTTCTGTGAGTCATCTTTGAATCTTGCAATTCCTGACTTAGGCCCTGTGCACAATAGATGCTCTCAAAATACTTGCTATATTAACTCAATGAGTAAAATCGTAAGCCTCAGCTACTCATCTGAGATTGTAGCTTCTCTCTCCTCTCCAGTCTTTGAGTCTAGACCGACACAGCCATGTTGTTTGCATGTGAGATGGAAGGCTAGAGCAAATGGAGATGGGCCCACACTTGCCTTTGCTGGAGACCCTGCTGGACACCAAGGCCCTTAGGTCTGCTGTTCTGATCTCAGCATCTCAGTCCAATGCCACTGAAGGTCTCTGAGGAATAAGAACTTGATTTCCTAGAAATGTCTCCAACGTGAAACATTCCTCAACTTCCTGGACATAAAACTGAGCCATGGTCTTCTTTCCCTACATAAAAAATGTCTTTGTGAGAGGGCTTCTTTGTTTAGAAGGGAAAAAAGCACGAAATATACTGCGGAGCACTCAGGCAGATGCCTGCCGCTCAAGAACACGTGTATTATGGCGTATCATGTAATGGTAGGCTGTGGGGAATAGTAATGAATAGGTTGGGCCACAATAATGTGCATTGTTGATGTTTGTTAAAATAAAGATATCCAATTTATAATAAAGGGGATTAAAAGCTTAATTCATGACTATGTTAATATTTGCCTGCAAGTACACAGATAAATGGTGGCGCACCTTATCACGTTGAACACCTGCACACGCAAGTTCCTCCGCTGAGATCTCCACGGGATTGTATGTTTTACAGAGCTTAAACTTTCATTTCCCCAAATAATGATATCATTCATTTACATATATAGATCGGCTCTCCTCACTCCAACTCTATCCTGAAATGAGTATTGTGACTTCAACTACCAAAATACGGGATTAATTGTGGCAGGGATCTGCCACGATGTTCTCGCCGCTGCAGTGACACATATCTAAGTGTGCACCAGCCAGCAGTGTTTGCTTGCTTTCCCCACTGCACGCCTGCAGGACGTCTGTGGCACCCCGAGGGTTCTTCCTCCGGCAGATGGATGCAGGTGAACCTGGCTTTGTGTAGAGCGGTTAACTCACAGATCCTTATACATCGAATCATATTTTAAATGTTCTGGGGAGTTTGTTCTTTGAAAGAGATTTATGATGCATTCTTTGGACGAAGGGTCCTGACAGAATATGAGCCAGTGTTTATCAGCAACTCTGACTTGATCATCCCTGGGCTAATTCCCTGGAAGATGCAAAGATAAGATCAGGCTGCGCTTTCATCTAGCTTCAGAAAAACATTAATGAATAAAACATCCAGAGTTACTAAGTTACACATGTTATTCCTCAGGATATGTGCTCCATAGATGACAGATTATCAATATATCTGAAGGTCTTGGTTATATTAGTGTCCTGGGGCTTCTGTAGCAAAGTACCTCTGACTGGGTGGCTTAACCCAGGGGTACCCAACCCACCCTGGCCGCAGACTGATAGGGACCTGCAACCAGTTAGGAACTGGGCCGCACAGCAGGAGGTGAGCAATGGGCAAGGAGTGAAGCTTCATCTGTATTTGCAGCCACTCCCCAGCACTAGCATCACCGCCTCAGCTCCACCTCAGATCATCAGGCATTAGATTCTCACTGGAGCACCAGTCCATGGTGCCAAAAAGGTTGGGAACCGCTGGCTTACACAACAGAACTTCATTCTCTCATAGTTCTAGAGGCAGAAAAAATCAAGGAGTGGGCAGGGCCGCATTGCCTCTGCAGGTGCTAAAGGAGAATCTGTCCTGGCCTCTCCAAGGCTTTTGATGATGATTCCTTGGCTTGTGTCAGCAGAGCTTCAGTCATCCCATGGTCTCGTCTTTGTATCTGAACCTCCCCTTTTTATAAGGACACCAGTCATAAAGGATTAGGGCCACCCTATCCCAGTATGACCTCAACTTATCTAATTTCATCTGTAATAACCCTATTTCTAAGGTCACATGCTCACATATTGGGGGCTAGGGCTTTAAAATAAGAATTACTGAGGACACAATTCAGCCCATAATAGTGATGTTAGCAGCTATAGTTTGGGGCAAGGCAGATGGTAGAGACCAGCAAGAAGCCAGTGGGCAGAGCATATACTCGGGGAGGTGGCCTGGAGGAGTTGCGCCAGAGCTGCGCTGTGATCACTTGGCTAGTTTCATGTTCTCAGACTTTTCTGGTTAATGAGAAGAGGAGAAATATAAACCAGCCCCATAATTACTTGCATAATTAAGCTACTCATTTTGGTTAAGAATAGATACAGGTATGTTTGGTAGACCAGGAACTGCCAATATCTCAATATGCCAGAGAGGTGACAGGTTTTGGGGTGGCAAATTGTGGTATCTACTGAAGTCAGAGAAGTGCCTGCACAGAGATCACCTTCTGCAATAGCACAGGTGGAATTCCAGCCCAACTACAACAGCTCACGTGTGTGTTTCCACGCATCACCTTGTTTGGGGTCTGGTGGAAATGAGTGAAGCCCTGAGCGGTAATGGTTTTGGTCATATAAACTCATAGAGAGGAAGCTTTCCCTTACCCTTACACTGTGCCAAGCACTGCGCTAAGCCTGTTGTGTTCATCATGGAATCTGACCCTCTCCAGGGGGAAGCCCTCATCCCATTATCTAGACGAAAGTGAGTGTTGAGTGATTTTCTCTGAGGGACTTAGCTGTGTACTAGGCTTTGCCCCCATCAGTTTGGGCCCAGAGGGCATGCTCTCAAACATGTGCTATAAAGTCCTTCCACCAAAACTATAGAAGGATTTCAGAAGGATGAGTTAGAAAAATCTGACTAAGCTGGGCTGTAAGAGCTGGTTAAGCTCTAAGGGGTGGGTCTGAGTAACTTGGCACATGAGGTGTGTTTGCAGGATGGTGGAAAATCTGTCTTTCATGGGCCTAAAGCTATGTGAGTACAGGGTAAGGTATAAATTGGGTAGGAAATTTTGGAGTGGTCAGATAGGTTTTGAAAGTAAGTAGAAGTGTTTAAAGTTGACTCTGCTTGCAATGAGCAAGTGCCATAAATTCTTAGAAGGAGATTGGTTTGATGAAGAAGGACAAGGCTACCAGCCAAAGATGGACTATCAGCAAAGAGCTGGTGGGCCTGGTGCAAAATCATGAGTTTTGCAAGATGGTTAATGAGGAAAGGAAATTTTCAATAGCAGACGCTAAATTAGAAACAGATTTACAGTGAAGAACAGGCACTGTGCATCCCTGGTTATTCACAGCTATGATAATTTCACATCATTTAATATTTTCTGCAAAGAATCCATTGCGTAGTCACTTAAAGGTGATTTTCAAAATAAACATTGTGTTATTTTGCATATGAATAGATTCAAACATCTCAAAAAAGTTGCCAGATCATGTGTCCTTTTATGTATTTCAATTTATAGCTTAGAAAACAAAGTAGGAGAGAAGAGGGAAGGTGAAGCTCTGAGCTCTGTGTCGTACCATGGGTGGGTATGTGGACAGACTGACTTGGGAAGACCAGACAGCACATCTCATGGACGTGTAGAGAACACAGCTTGAGAAATCTAAGAGGCCAGAAATTAGTAAGCAAGAAGCCGGTGAACCCTGAGCCAAGGTGTAAAGTTGTGCTCTTCTTGCTTTACTTGGTTGGACATAGACAAATCCCAGGATGCCCAGCAATGACTGAAAAAAGAATGAAAGGAATAAGTGTTAGATGAATGGTGGTTGTTGCTGGGTCAACAGTAACCTTAGAAAGGGATTCTGGAAAAGAGTTTTGGAGCAATGCAGATGGCTTTCCTTATTTTTCATGAGAAGAACCCAGGGTGGAGTTAAATGACCTTCCAAGTTCTCCCAATGAACTTGATGGATCTCCCTGGCTCTTCTACTAAGTCTTGCTGGCAAGACTGCTTATGTCCTCTTCCTGTCATCCTTAGTCATCAGGCCCTGATTCTGGCTGAGCTGTCCCAAATAGCGATTGCATCTCCCTGCCTTCTCTGCAGCTGACCTTAGCTGCATATCTAAGTTATATCCGATTAGATCACACAAAATATGTGTGTGTGGCTTCATTAATGGCTCTTTAGAGTATGAAGGGTGCTAGTCTTTATCTTTTGCCTCTGCCTGCCAGCTGGAGGGATGTTGGAAGGGCCAGAGTGACAGCAGCCATCACGGGCCAGGAGGCATCCTGAAAGAAAAAAGCTGTGTCTCTGATGCTCAGGGACTACCTACTCTGGGGTCTTTCAATTGAAGGAGAAATAAATTCTTATTGGGTAAAGTCACTCTTCTCTCAGGGCTTTGTCGTTGGTACTCTCAGTTAAGCCTAATCTTGACTAACACTCAAGGCTAGAGCTTTTCCCACCACACAAACAAGAATTAATGCTTCTGTGAAAGGAAAGGGTGACCCACATTGACAAGAGGGAGACCTGAGGCTCACTGTGGAAATAGGAGTCTATGCCTCATCTCTGGTTCTAGAAAAAGCCAGAACTTACATTGAATATAAAATCCTCATTGAATTTATCTCTATGTAAGGCATCCTTGGGGTTAAGCACTCTTTTTGACAAGAGTTTGGTTCAGTTAATCTGCTAAACAAATTACTTAGTTTCTGTGAACCTCAGTTTCTTTATCTGTGGAACAGGCATAATGATATCGCTTTGAAAGCTGGTTGTGAGAATTGCCTAGCAGAGTATCTCGCACCTAGGATAGATTCAATATGTGGTGGTTATAGTTCTAGCATCATTAATATGGATCTTCAAATATATTTTGAAATAAAATTGAATGAAAGGAGATTTTGCTTTCCTTGAAAACATCTGATTCCAATTCCTATTTTGTTTTGGGTTTTGCATGGCTGTTCCTTTTAATAACTTGCAATAAATCAACATTTTTTGATAAGTGGGCTCTTTTCTAAAATCCTGGTATAAAGTCAATTCCCAAATATGTCCAATATGTCTTTATCTGGATTACTGCACTTTTGAATTTGGGTTAGTAAACTACGTCAAGCTAAGTTTGTCTTTGGTTTTCTGTAATGCTGCACGTGTTGTTATTACGGAGTTTTAATAGCTGGTCAGTCGCAATCAAAATAAAAGAGGAATAAATATGGATTGGGGGCTATTTAAGAATTCATTTCTACAAGGTGTTGCTTAGGACACAGTTCATATCTATCTTAGACTGGACATTTTTAAAGATAACTATGTTTATAGGAAGATGAGCTTCTATTTTTTTTACCCGCTCTTTCTTTTACACAGAATGACTTTTTTTCTTTAAACACTGGAACTTTTGTTATGCTAATCAGGCAGGGACCATTTCCAATTCAATTTCACCTGGGCCTGGTCAGCTGAGTTCCCTTTTGTGGCTGTCTCTGGAGACCTTCCTTTCTTTTAATCTGTGATTTAGTTGGAGCCACCGTCAATTTCCAGTGCTCATTACATTTGCAGCAATATCATAGGTATTTCATTGCGCTGATGTTCCCGGACTCAGAGGGGAATGAGATTTCCAGGCCAGCCCCCTTGCCGGGCCTAGCGGCCAAGAATCGTCCTTCCCTGGCCAGCATAGGCCAGTGCCTCTTGCATACCGTTTGTTCTCAGGTTGGTTTGCATCAAATCTGGGAAGGGAAACTGGGCTCTGCAGAGACCTGTTAAAAAGCACTGCTGCTCAGAAATTAATTAGTAACTTCAAGGAGGTAGACAGGCCCAGGCCACCACCACCACCACCACTGCTCTTACTCTGAACCATCTTGGGAGAAATGAGATTTTAAACCCATTACTTTTAAATTAGACACAAGAGCCTCAACTGTTAAGAGTGTTTTGTGATTAGTATTTATCACGATTACCAGGGATTTTCCCATCAGCCAGTTCAGTTCCTTCATTGGGGTGCCCAGTGCTGGGAGGCTGGGCTGCAGGCAGTTGTCTGATGGGAAAAATAAACACACGTGCTTGGGTGAAGCTGGGGCCACTGAGTGGCAGAGCCACCACATACAGTCATGGTAGAGAGAGAACAAACCCCCTGGAGCAACTAGGTGTCCTTGAACATTTTTTTTCCTGTTTGAGGGGATTAAAAAAAAGAATCTTTGGATCAGGCCTAAGGGGATCATGTTGTCTTATAATCAAGGAAGATTATTAGTCTTGGACTTAAATCTATTTTCTTTTGCACTTTTTCTCTTTGGCTCTTCATTTCTTTTGCACTTTACTCTCTCTTGATTTCCAGTTCCTTCTAGACTTGTCCTCGACAAACCCCAGTTCCCATAATGCCTTAACGGTGAGAAGAGGATCGGTGCACTTGTAAGCCCTAACCTTCAGATGTCCTAAAAATACTCTAAAAATATGATCATCTCATCAGTGCTGTGGTCTTTGAATATTTCTGATGTGCTCCTGGACATGATCCCATTAAATTTTTCTAGCAGTCAAATAATCAAGTTGTCAGTTTACCATTTGCTGCTGCCGGTGCCAGGAAACGACGGGATCACGGTTTCGTGCCAGTGTTCAGAAATGCGTAACCGAGGAGCAGCTCAACCCTGGCGCCTGGCAGATGACCCAGACACTCACACTTTGTCCCACCAGCCCCCTTTCGGTTTCTCCACCTTCAGACTGTTGGGAACGAGATGATGAAGCACTGGGCCTTGTATTTTATTCCTTCGTTTCTGTGGAAAGTACACATAGGCTGGATGAGGTTGACTTGATGTTGGCTCAGATTTGACCTGTGTGCCCTAGCCGAAGATGTCATGTTAATAAATATACTATATGCCTTTGGCAAAAGGTGCATTTTCTACATGCTAACCCTTCCAAGCTTAGGCGACATGCAGATTGCCTACCTAGGCCTCGAGGTGACTGCTGTCCATGTACTTGTGTTCCGCCCATGACCAGGTTTTTTTCTCCTTTCTCTGCTGAAAGCTCTTTGCCTGGCCTTCTAACAAAGGGAAATTGTGTGAGACAGCTCTGCCCAGGACAGTGTCAGCATTTGTTCTTAGGGAAACAATGAGAGGCTGGAAAACAGGTAGTCAACACTGGATCACATGAAACTGGGTTTCCTGCAGTGAAATGTAGAATTTTGGAGACAGCTGTGGATAATGGAGAGTGTTCAACCTGCAATCAGAACACTGTGGCTCTGAGTGCCAGCCTTGCTGCTCAGAAGCTGGATGGCCCCAAGAGGGGTCCTGACCTTCTCTAGGACTCCGTTTCCTTATTTGGAAAGTGAAGCGTTATAATATCAAGAGAAATGATAAATGAAAGAGAGCCCATGAGCTGTTCAAAGAGCAATCAAATTTCAGCTAGTCTTGTATTTAGAAAAGAAAGCACTCTAATAATTTTATCACTGCTACTAAGTGTACATACAACATGTTAATTGGATCGAAATATTACCTACTTTTTAGGAATATGTGCTTTTGGTTTAGTCAAAATTATGACTGTAAAGCCACCATCCAAATTACAGGATAGTCAAACATTTAGAGTTAATTTATTTTCATCCAAGTCCTACTTGATGCTTAATTAAATAATTAAGTAGATGATAGGTGAATTGTTTCAATTTTTTTGGCCACAGAAAGGTTTTATGCTATGGCAACTGTTTTTGAGTTGTCTTTGATTCATTGCCAATCAGAAAGGTGTGGTCTATGAGCACCTTTCAAAATGTAGCAAGCTAGTCTCTGAAAACATAATTTTCTTATAAGCATTCTTAGATGAATCCTCTTTAGAACTGGTTCAAATGTGGGTCTCAACCTTGACTTTGTCCCTTCCCATTACTTATAGTAATTAAAGCCCCTTCTGTGTTCCGAGTACTGAATTGGCCACCAATAAAGAACAGTATCTCATGATTCTTATACATATACATTGGGGACATAATGTGGCTTGTTGACAGTGCCAGAAATGATGAGGTCAGCCTCAAAAGGCATACTGTGCTCACTGTGCAGTAAAAGGTGGGAACTGAAGGAGGTAGGATATGGAATGGACTTCCTAGATGGGGAGAAAACCTCCATAGGGGTTGGGAGTGTGTTCAAGGGCACAGTGATGCTCTGAGATGGTGAAGAAACAGGGAGTTGAGAGTGATGGGCGGGTGAATGATGGGGGACAAAATGGCAGAGAAGATGGGACCAGATGGTGGAAGACCAGGCAGAGGAGACCAGCCAATGTGATGGGTAATAGGAGCAACATAGTCTTTTGAATAGTGGACGGGCATAAAAGTTATATTTTAGTAAAACTGCTCAAGTGATGGTAGCTTACAGGGAGGGAAAGTAGCTGAGCCAGGGAAACCATCTTGGAAGCAAATGGAATGATTGGATCAGCAGCGGATGAGCTCAGGACTAAGACAAATCTGAGAGCAAGAAACATGTTGGCATACAAGCAGGACTTTGCGATTGGCTGGATGTAGGAGACAAAGACCCTGAGAGAATAATAGAAGGACTAACAGGCCCTTGTGGCTCGTCATTTTTCTTGCATTTTGTGTTTCCTTGGCCTAACATGGCAGATGTGCTGCTGCAAATCTTCTAGAGGTGGGAAGCATTAGTGAACCACTCAGAAAGAAGACCAGGAGATCCAGGAAGGGGCCATTACCTGTGTAGGAAACATCTTAGAAATGTTCATAGATGACATCGGAGTACCTGGCATGGCCCCATGAAATGTATCCTGCTTAGGAGAAAATTAGGTGCCTTGAATTAGCAATGACCTGAGTACTGTTCAACAGGCATGAGTAAAAAGAAGAAATTTGCTAGGTGAGCCTGAGTCTGGGGACATTCTAGATTTGTGGCAATTTGTGATTAGTATGTTTGCGGATAATGTTAATGGTTCATGGCTGGAGAAAATTCAGCCATTCTATTTCAGTTTTTTAATTTGCCTTTTGCATTAAGTTAATGATCCCTTTTTATTTATGAGTGATCAGACTGTTAACACAGGCTGGTATCTTTCTATGAAGTGTCCTTTCTAGATTCCTATTTTTACGTTTTGTGGGTGATATCCATATACCCTTTAGCACATATATTCTTTATAGGAATCCCTAAATTCTTCAACACAGTAAGTCTAGATGAATGGGCCAGATGGAATTCTACCTATCAAACACATGAATGCATTCCTCATCACAAAGTAGCAATTATTGCATCGAGCATACTCTGGATCACTGGGGACAGAGACACACCTCACCTTGCCTGGCAGACCATGCTGCAACACCTGTTTTATGTCTGGAAACCTCCTTTTTGTTCTACAATTGTAAATAGCATCATTAAATCACATCACCTCAGCCGCACACCTTTTGGGAAAGAATTTGAAAAGCATGCGAACACGCCGAGCATCCTATTTCCATGATATTTATCCTTGTATACAGATGGGCTTTCCCATTTGTTACTATAAAAGTGAAACTGGCCTTGGGGAAAGAAAACAAAGATTGCTACTTACTAGTTCAGTGTTTCACCTTTCTCTCTGGGAAAAAAGTCCTGTTTTCCTTTTACTGTAGACACAAGTGTGGATGTTTGCAAAGGCTCTTTTAATATGAACCTGGTTCAAACGATCATTCCAAGCAACTACAATCAGAATACTATTTGAAAACAGGAATGATTCTATCATTTCAAGTGTATTTGAGTATTGACTTCTTTTCGAGTCAAATCTCTTTTGGGATCTTGAGGAGATAAAATCATCTTTAGTGGTAATAAAAATAATGCAAATGTTAGATAAACCAATGCTGGCTGTTAGAGCCACTGACTCCTCATATCTCTATATGCTCACTTTGAGACTCCACGAGGGAGAATTAATCAGGCTTCAACACTGTCTCTAGAGCAAAATCACATTGTATTAGGGTCAAATAAAATTAAACTGAAGTTGAAATGTAATTTAAAAGTCAATGTGTCTCAGTCGTTAACTGCAGCACTCAGAATCAGACTTGTTCTTTCCTGAGTCTCACCAACCACAATTGTTGACTGGGGACCTTGATAGTGGAGGACACTCTGTTAGCTCTGTCAAGGCTGTAGCCACTGATAATAGAGCTAAGTCCTGTAGATGCAGGAAACTTATCCCTCTATAGCCACCACACCTTCTTGGACTAGGAGACACTGCACCAGTCTCAACAAAAATAATTGTAATAAAGATTTACTCTTTTCTTACCTGGATAATGGCTCCATTTATTAATCATGTATTAATTCCCTTCTCATTCTAAAAAAAGTCTGACGAAGCTGCACTATTAACCCGGGGGATGATTTGCTTCATTTGCCATTATGGTTTTGCAGAAAGTTTGAAACTAGTCACATTTACTTTTCTCATGTTTTTACTCATTTTCTCATACAAGGCCCAGAAGGGAGCACCCAGCCTTAAAGAGGAGATGTGCATGCTCGTGCCAGTCCCCCAAAGTCTCAGCTTTCTTCCCTCCTCCAAACCCTTCTCTTCACCAGCAGTGTTGCAACTTAGGAAAGAAGATTCTAGCACCCAAATTCCTTCAGCATTCCCTTTAAATCCGGGTCTTATTCATTAGATACCTTTACAGCTAGAAATTCAAAATCAAAGTCTTTTAATGGCTCACTTGAGCACTTTAATTGCTTTTTGTTACTGCCTCCAAAATATAGCTATCGTCTAGTACAAATAAAAACTGAGGCAGGGGACTAAACAGCATCATCCAATGTCACTGGGCAAATGGGCGTTGGATTCCTGAATATCCTGCCTCCTGTGGAACTCTGAGCCAGCTCTCCATAAGCCGTTGGCGTGCTTGTAGGAGGCAGTGGAGACCCCAGAGAGGCAAAAGGCTGGACACAATACTCTGAAATTGCATTGTGATGTCTGCATTAATATGTGATGACACACTGCAGTGACCTAGCCACACAATGGGAATGTCATAATGGAGTGGGAGATTGTCACTCTGGCTGGGGCTCCCTGGGAGTCCATTCAGAGAAGGGTGTTTTCATTTTGTGGGATTCTTAAAATTTTGTTTTGGAAAGGCAGCTTTGCTGGGATTTTTTTTTTCCCCAGCTAAAACATTTCCTGCACTGGAATGAACGTTTTGTTTGTCAAATTTCTAATTTTATTACCTTCTTTGCTGCTGCTGAAATATAACCTGCTAGCCCACAATACTCAGGCTCATTTTGGAGGTCATCTGGTAGTGTTCTTTTTTTCAAAATGAGAAAAAGCATTTAATCTGACTATAGATGTTATTATCTCTTGCCTAAGTTGATGCAGATGTAGCATTCAAGAGGGATGCTGATTTTAAGGATGGGCAATACAAAGGACAGACCCTAGGTAAAATTTGAGGAACTTCTCAAATCCTCTGCACCCCTCTGTACCTCAAAGGACTGTCACAGTGCCTTGAATATCACAAAGGAATTATATTCCTTTGGATGACGTTCTTTTGGCTCTGTGAAAAGACCCGAGAAAGGCACTACCACTTAACTCTTAAGACCTTGTTAGAGAGATGCATCTGATGAGTATGTGTCATTTGAAGTGTGTTTGATGACTTTTAAATGAAGCTATGACCCTTGGGCCATGCCACGTGAATTATTGGCGACTTGTGAATTTGGTCAGCATGACTATTTTGTGTCTGTCTATACAGCTGTGTATGTGGTGACAACGGCAGTGGTTTGTTCCCCTTGGTCTGTTTCTCAGCATTTAAAGGTCAGAGGGGTAAAAGTATCCCTCATGTAACCCCTCCTAACCTCCACCTCCCATGTCTAGAGGCAGCCACTCTCCATTCTTCCAGTTTTTTCTCTGTTATTTGCTTCATATATCTAAATACTATGCTTGTAATGCAATTTCTTGAGTGTTTAGCTTTAGGTATTATTTACTGACCCACTAAAATAAGGAAGGTTTAACTTCCTTATACCTTTCTGGAAACATACTTCCTCTCTTCCACCTTCTTCACATAGGAAGATTTTAACATTTGGTAAAATTGATATCCAGGATTTATATTAACTTGATGGTCTACCTGTCATTCATGCCGAGTTATGTAGTATACAAAGACTGAGCTTTTTTTCTTCTGTCTTTTATTTGTTTGGAGTTGTTTTTCCATTTGCATAATTTTCTATGTACTTTCCATGAATTCATCCCTAAATGCTTATACATTAGTCTGCCCTTATCCACAGCGGTCTTGAAATGGATGTTTGAAGACCCCCAGTGGATACCTGAAATTGTGGATAGTACTGAACCCTATGTATGCTATGTTTGTTTTCTATTATTCATATCTATGGTAAAATTGAATTTATAAATTAAGTACTGTAAGAGATTAACAATAATAAGTGGTAATAAAATAGAACAATTACAACAACAATATACTGCAATAAAAATTATGTGAATGTGGTCTCTCTCAATTTATGATACTATATGTACAGTGTGGATATGCTTAACAGAGGGATGATGCACATCCTGGGTAGGATGGAATAGGACAGTGTAAGGTTTCTTCACACTCCCCAGAATGGCCCATAAGTTAAACCTTATAAATTGTTTATTTCTGGAATTTTTAAAAAATATTTTTGGACCACAGTTGACCACATGGTAAATGAAACCATAGAAATCAAAGCCATGGATAAGCGGGGAGTACTGTAGTTTAAATACAAACATTAGAGTGAACTGACGGCCATCGAGACCTGCACCTCACTGATTTTCTGGACTCTTCTGCCTGGACATCCCGGGAAGGTGAACTACTCTGCTGGCTGGATCCTGTTTCCTGGATTCCATATCAATCACTTGTGGTTTTACTTTCCTTTTGGTGGATCACACCTTCTACTAAATGTCAGAAGAAGGTGTGTGTGGAAGATAAAAATTTAAATCACTATCTTATTTTCTACATTCATCCATAGTCAGTGGTTTGGCTGGGGACAGATATCTAGATTGCCTTAAAGTTGTTGCCCATTCATTGTGTGCTAGCTTCTGGTGCTGAGAGCCCTGAGGCTGTTCGGATTCTTGAACCTTTGTAATGAACATTTTCTTTCCCCCCTCATCCCTAAAAGCATTTAAAAAAGATCTTCTTCTGATCCAAGTATGCTGAAGCTTTAAGAGTACGGTACTTTTTATTTGTATTTTTATACATAGTGTTTATTCTGTGGATGGGTCATCAGCAGTCTGGATACTGGCATTCTTCAACTCAGGAAATTTTCTTTAATTCGTTTCTAATTTCTTTCTGTATATTTTCCTTGATTTCTCTTTCTAGAATTTCATTAATCAAAAATTTTATTTTGTTTACGAAGCATTGAATTTTTTTATTTTGGCTTTATTTCCCATCTTGTTGATTTTATTCTAATTTATGAATAATTTCATGATATTTTCCTTCTATTAAATTTTTAATTTTAATTATATTTTTAATTCCTAAGAACTCTTATTTTTTCTTTGAATGTGATTTGGATATCATTGTTATTAAGATGCAATATCTTTTTTTTCCTGACATTATTATGGATTAGTTGTTCTTTATTTTTTTGCACTTCTTCTGATCCCTGCCCAAATTTCTCTTTGCTGTTTGTTTGTTCATTTGTTTAAGCCTCTGTCTTTCTCCTTAGCATCTTTTCTCACATGTCTGGTGACTTAGTGGCTCCAGGAACATTTAAGGGCAAGACACTAAACAGCAGTGCAGATTCAGCTCTGAATGGGTCATGGGATCCTAATGTTAAATTTTCAGAAATTTTGTGAGCCCATTGTAATATTATAGCCATTATTAAAACTTAAATTATACTGTATAAACTCACAATTAAATAAATTATATGAACAACAAAGGTAAATACTCAAAATGTCACTCTAACTATATTTACTGTATTTTACTGTTGTCTGTACTCTTACAGTTATTTATCTGTCATATGGTAAATATACTTACTATATGATGGCACGGTCCCCAGTTTCCTTCCAAACTCTGCATTTAATAACTTCACAATGACAGCTTGCAATCCAGCTATGGTGGGAATATTCACACTGGGAACCGGCCAACATTGCTGAGCAGGGCTCTCTCAACTCTTCACCCCCACTGGAGAGGCTGTTGTTAACACACTTACCAGCACACCACTGCAGTAACCCTGTTCTTTTTTTTTTTTTTTTTAAATTTTATTTTATTACTAGTTTCAAGTATACAGTACATTGGTTAGACATTTATAAGAGCTTATGAAATATCCGCCTAATTATCTTACTTCTGGCTCCACACATAGCCATCACATTAATACCGTCTGCATTCCCTATGCCATGCTCTCCAACCCTGTGACCATCTATCAACTATGAATTTGTACTTTTTAAACCATTTTCCACTTTCTCCCAGTCCCCTCATCCCCCACCCCTCTGGCTGTCACCAGATTGTCCTCAACATTTTTGATTAGTTTGTTCTTTTTCTTCCTTAGATTCTGCATGTAGGTGAAATCATATGGTATTAACCCCATTCTTTATACTCACACTAGTGCTTACTTATCCAGAAGATATTCATTTGGGGATGTTTCCCAAATGTGACCATTAATTTGCATTGATTAATGTCATGACCCCAACCTCAGCCTGAGGTTCCAGGACTCACAAAGAAATGCCCCCTTGTGAACAAACTTCCTGCCTCAGCTGGCAGAAATTCTTTCTTTCCTCAGTCAAAACTCAATTTTCTCTAAACAAAGACCAAAACTTTGGCTAATAGTCTTTCTAAATGTTGTAAACCATTTTATAAAAATGTTCACCTTACAGTTTTGAAATGACTACCTTCCAAAGAACAAGGCTACTCCAATGTAGCTTTTACTTCTCGGTAGGAATGTTGTGATTCAGTTCTTTTGTATGTTTAAGAAACTATGGATTTTGTAAGGTATGCATTTTCTATTCTTTTATTTGCAAATATTTATAATAGTAATTAACACCATACTATGCAAAAAATTAATATTTACTATAAAGGGAATAGTAGCTATGAATGCCCATTGCAATTTTACATCATTTTATATTTGATATTTTAAAGCATTCAAAATGGAGAGTCTCATAGTTAAGAAACAAGACATTTTTAAAAACTAAATCATATACATATGTCATTTATAACAAAACTAATATTCTCTAAGCTCAATATTTTAGTCTGAAAATTATGACACTGTGACTAGGAAAAAATATAAACAGCTAGAATAAGACAATCAAGAAGAAATGAGATAATAGTCTTCAGATGAAACAATTAAATATGAATTATGACATAATTACAGACCCCCCGATGGGTAAAGAAGAAAGCTACTGATGATATAATAGTGTTCTCTATAATGTCTACTGCTGTTTAGGCTAAAAAGATATTTATTCCATTGCAAATTCTTTTATTTTGTTGTTTTAAAGTTTCTCAAATGTTCTTTTAGACTGGGGGTTTATGTGCTTTAATTGAGTCAAAAGTAATAATATTGAAAAAATTTAATCAAAGTCCTGGTGGGTTTGTCCATCAGAATACTGTTCTTTTAAGAGCTCCAATGATAGTCATGGAAACACATAATTTTTCCTACTGTGGTTAAATTTAGCCATCATTTCAAATTATCAACAGTACAAATTTTGAAGTCACCAGGAACTTATTTTCTAAGAAGTTTGGCATAAAATTTATTTAAAAGTTGAAAAAATTAAGTAGACTGTATCTACTTGTGGAGGACTAATATAATTATTCTGACCTTAAGGTTTAAAAACTTTTTTCGTCTTATATACTTTCATTTAGTAGTAAAAGTGGTCAAAGCTACCACTTAGTTTCTGGAATTATGCAGGTGAAAGTTGAGGGAAGAATTTGTTATGTTTACATATAAACATAAACATATTCATATGCATATATGTATACAAACCACATGATTACAAACATACACATTTATACACATAATCATGTTTATATATATTCATAAACATAAACACACATATTTGTATGTGTATTCATGCTTATGTATGTATATATTATGTGTGTATATATATACATTCATAAAAATTTATATATACACATGTTTATTTAATGCAAATACTAAAATACATACAAATATTCATACAAACAGCCACACCTATACAGTTATATCCATATACATGAATGTATTCATGAACATATGCACATTCATGGACATATCCAAGTTCATACAGAGACAGATAAGTTGGTGCATTTTGTGACTCATGCCATCAGAATCAGGTTATAGTGTTTGGAGAAATCAAATGCCACTGTAGCAGCTATTCAGATTTGTATTTTATTTACTTTTAAATTAGTGTTATAGTCATGAATTGTTGGCACACTCTGGCACCTGTACCCAATTTGATTTTTCAATGGCCCTGTTAGTAAATTTATCTATGATTGTGTTTGGCTTCCCTTAACTTCAGTAGATTAAGGGCAAAAATGTATACGATGGCTGATTCTGGATCTTTCATTTGTAAATTTATATTGTCTCTTTTAAAATAAAACTTATATTTAATGTAATTCATGGTTATTATAAAAATGTGGGAAATATGGCAAAATATGGATTGACAGGAGCTGTAGAACTACTGAGATGGTTACTGCAGCTGTAGCATTCAAATGGAATAATGGTATATTTCGTTTTTTTGTGATTATTATTTTATGGTGCTGAGAGCCTGGTTTTCTTCTAGCAGTGCTATAGCGTAAGCATTTTCCAGTGACATTAAAATTATTTGTCAACAGTTTGCAATAATTGTAAAACATTCCAGCATATAGCTGCCATCTAATTCACTTATTCCTGGCTCTATTATTGGGCATTTAGTTGCTTTCCATGTTTTGTGGTATTAGGGTTATCTCACAGTGACCATTTTTGAATTAAGGATTATTTTGTAAGAATAGATTTTCAGAAGTAAAGTAACTATGACAAGAGATATAAACACTTTTAAAAATATTTTTTTAATTTTTTGATTACCATTGACATTCAATATTATTTTATATTAGTTTCAGATGTAAAGCATAGTGGTTAGACATTTATATAATTTGCATAGTGATCCTCACAATTAGTCTAGTACCCATAAGATTTCATTTTTTTAAATAGCTGAGTAATATTCCATTGTGTATATGTACCACTTCTTCTTTATCCATTCATCTACTGATGGACAGTTAGGTTGCTTCCATGTCTTGGCTATTGTAAATAATGCTACAGTGAACATATGAATGCATATGTCTTTTTGAATCAATGTTTTCAGTATCTTCAAATAAATACCCAGAAGTGGAATTACTGAGTCCTTCTTTTTAAAAAAATTTTTATATTTTTATTTTCTCAAATATAGTTGACATATGATATATTAATTTCAGGTGTACAACACAGTGAATAGACATATAACTTAGGAAGTGATTGCCTTGAGTACCCATCTGACACCATACATAGTTATTATAATACTACTGATTATATTCCCCACGCTATACTCTATATCCCCATGACTATTTTATAACTATCAATTTGTATCTCTTAAAGCCCTCCCCGCTTCACGCATCTCCCCACTCCCCAAACTGACAACTATCAAAATGACCTCTGTATCTATGATCTTGTTTCTGTTGTTTGTTTATCCTGTTCTCTAGATTCCACGTATAACATTTGCTGATTTCCTCCACTCAGCAGAATACCCTCTAGATCCATCTGTGTTGCAGATGGCAAGATTTTATTCTTTTTTTATGCAATGGTAATATTCCATTGCATATATGTACCACTTCTTTATCTGTTCACTTACTGATAGATACCCGGAATGCCTTTATTTCATTACTACTGTAAATAATGCTGCAATGAATATATGGATTTATGTGTCCCTTCAAAGTTGTATTTTGGATTTCTTCAGATAAGTACCCAGAAGTGGGATAACGGGTCTTTTTCTCTTTTAATAGCCTTTGTTTTAAAGTCTATTTTGTCTAGTATTGCTACCCCAGCTTTTGTTTTGTTTCCATTTTTATGAAAAATCTTTTTTCATCCCTTTACTTTCAGTCTATGTGTGTCTTTTGATCTGAAGTGAGTCTCTAGTAGACAGCATATGTAAAGGGCTTGTTTTCTTATCCTATTTTATGATTGAAGCATTTAATCCATTTACATTGTAAGTCATTGTTGCTATATCTGTAGTTATTGCCATTTTATTATTCATATTTTTTTAAATCTTTTTTTCGTTTTTCTTCTTCTTAAGGAAGTCCTCCTAACATTTCCTGTAATACTGGCTTGGTGACAATGAACTCCTTTAGCTTTTTCTTATCTGGGAAGCTCTTTATCTGTCCTTCAATTCTAAATGATAACTTTGCTAGGCAGAGTAATCTTGGTTGTAGGTCCTTGCTTTTCATCTTTTCATCACTTTCAATATTTCTTGCTAATCCTTTCCGGCCTGCAAAGTTTTTGGTGAGAAATCAGTTGACAGTCTTATGGGAGCTCTCTTATAGGTAACTCACTGCTTTTCTTTTACTGCTTTAAAGATTCTTTGTCTTTAAACTTTGGCATTTTAATTGTGATGTGTCTTGGTGTTGGCCTCTTTGGGTTCATCTTGTTTGGGACTCTCTGCACTTCTTGGGCTGTGTGTCTATTTCCTTCCCCAGGTTAGGGAAGTTTTCAGTCATTATTTCCTGAAATAGACTTTCAATTCCTTGCTCTCTCTCTTCTGGTATCCTTATGGTGTGAATGTTAGTATGCTTGATGTTGTCCCAGAAGCCTCTTAAACTATCCTCAGTTTTTGGATTTTTTTTTCTTTTTGCTGTTCTAATTGGGTGTTTTCTGTAATCTTATCTTAAATGCTGGTTAGACCCTCTGCATTATCTAATCTATTGTTGATTCCTAGGATATTCTTTATTTCAGTTATTCTAGTCTTTATTTCTGATTTTTTTTGTTTTGTTTTCTACTTCCACTTTTATGTTTTATATCTCTTTGTTAAAGTTCTCACTAAGTTCATTTATTATATAAGAATATTCATTGAGCATTCTTATAACCAGTGTTTTGAACTCCGCATCTGGTCGTTTGCTTGTCTCCATATTTTTTTTTTTTTCCTGGAGCTTTGCTCTGTTCTTTCATTTGGGACATGTTTCTTTTCCCATTTTGGCTGCCTATTTGTGTCTGTTACTGTGTATTAGGTAAGGTTGCTGTGTCTCCTAGTCATAGCACTGACTTTATATATTAGGTGTGCTGTCCCAGTGGCACAGTCTTCCTGGTCACCTGAGCCAGGTGCTCCAGGTATGCCCCTTGTATGGGTAGTAGCTGAGCCTTGTTTGCTATTTGCTTATCAATGGGAGGGATTGGCCCTTGGACAATTTGTTGTGATGACTAGCCATGACCAGTGGAGGAACTGTTTGTTGTGTGTGGGCTGACCATACAGAGCAGAATTTACTTTAGCAGAGGTCCAGTGCTTGCCTTCTTCCCTTTGGGTATGTTGTCCTCATGTGTGACCCCAGGTGGTGCTCTGGCTAAGACTGAAGCTGGCTAGCAGGTGTGCAGGCTGTGGCCTCCTAGGAGGGACCCTGCAGCAGACCAGTTTCAACTGCAGCCTGTGCCCTGTCCAGGGCCACCTGAGATGAGCCACCAATCAATCTGCAGTTGACCGCCACCCATGCTGGGCTTGGAAGTGCTTTGAGAGGCCAAGCTGCAAAGTGAGGCCGGCTGCTGCTAGTGCCAGGCGTGGGGCTGCTTAGCAAGAGGTTCAAGGCATGCTGCAGCCAGATGCTGCTTGTTTAGGTTTTGTGATCCTTTGAGAGATTTTGGGAAAGTCTGCAGCATGAGTCAAAACAGGCTGTTTGCATGGAAAATCTACCAAGAGAGGCTTGGGTGGGCCCACAGTTTGGGAGAGGGTAGGGTTTCATGGAATCACCAGGGCGAGGTGACCAGTGTTACTTAAGTCGATGGAGACTCAGATATGGCACGCACCTGGGTCTGTAAGCAGCTGGAGGAGGACTCACCCAAGGAACTCTGCCCTCTGCCAGCACTTCTGTCTGGCAGAAAGCTGCCTCTCCAGCTCTCACCCTGAACCTAGACAACTCAGTAGCTCCCTGTATGTCCCACACCTTTCAAGCTGCTGCCCCATTGCTGGACCTCAGAGAAAGTGAGTCCATCACTGAGTAAGTTTGAGCATGGACTCCTTAAGAGAGAGGTCTGTGATTCCCTTAGCTCTTCATCTCACTCAGCCACAATCTCCATTGATTTTCACAGAGTTGTGGTGACTTTTCTTTCCAGCACTGGAACCCTGGGCTGGGGAGCCTGATGTGGGGCCCAGACCCCTTGCACTTCCAGGAGAACTTCCACAGCAGAGATATTTCTGCTAATTTTCAACCACCACGTGAGGATGTGGAACCAGTTTGCATCTCTGTCCTTCCTACCAGTCTCGGGGTAGTCTCTTTTGTGTGTCCCCTGTTGTAGGACTTCTGTTCAGCTGGACTTCAGGTGATTCCCAATGATGGCTATTCTGTAGTTCAGTTATAATTTTGATGTGGTTGAGAGGAGGTGAGCACAGCACTTACCTACTCTGCCATCTTGACAGGAACTCAGATATGAACACATTTAAGGCTTCTGATATATTGCCAAATTGCTGCCCTCCCCCAACAAGTGGTTTGAATTTTCACTTCCACTGGCAATGTGTGAGCCCATATCTTGCATGTTTTTGAACTTGGCAGTTGTTTCTAAGTGCCTCAACTCCAGCATTGAAGTTCACAGGCCATCCTCTGTGGGAGGCACTTTTGTTTTCTAAATGATTATACCATTTCAAACCCTCCAGAGGTCCAGGTAAGATTTTTCTCAACCTGCTCATTCTATGTTCTGTGCCCTGGGGAAGCCAGGATCTTTCTGGGTGCTTTCTTATGATCTTCTCTAGTTTTAACTCATGCTTCTGCTAAATTTTCTCAGTTAAAAATTTTTTTCCTTATTTATCATTTGTTCTATTCCATGTTGACCTAGATATGAAACTCAAAGCCCTTCTTTGGCTTCCAAAACCCAAACAAATAAGAGTCCAATCCCTTCTTAGAAAGAGAAGAGCAACTGGAATATGGGATGGGCAGGGGGCTGCATTGAAGCAAGACAGATTTCTAATTGAATCTTAGACATGGCTCAGGGTGGACCTCTGGGTCTCAGCCAGGGCCTTTTCACCTGGTCCTGCTCCTTTGTGTCCTCCCTTCTCCCTGCTCTTCCAGGGTCCCTTACTGACCTCCAAATTCCTCTTTATGCACAGCATTGCACCTCTGCCTTAACCTGCCCTCAGTGGTCTCAAGGTCAGGCCTTTATATCAAAGAGTCAAAGAACTCTATGGAACAAAAGACCTTCTCTTGAACAAGCTCTACCCTCTTTAGAAGGTAGTTGAGATTCTAGTGGCAGTATGTCCCCCTAGTTACAATAAAATTTGATGAATATATAGTACTTCTTCTAACCTCAGAGCAATGATTTTCAGAGTTATGGGCATTTAGTGGCACTGACCACTAAATGTCTGCTTTTTCTCTTCTCTTCCCTCCCTCCATTCCTCTCCTTATAGAATTTAAATTCTCTTTCAGGCAAGTGCCTACTTCATAGGGTGGTAAAATGGTTTTCTTGGATTTTATCATTTTATAAACAAATACAAAATATAAATAAAAGTTCTGGTGAAGTATGAATGTGAAATGAGTATTATAAAATATAATATAACATAATATATAACATAACTAATATATAACATAATTAATATACAACATAATTAATATATAACATAATTAATATATAACATAATATATAATATAATATAATTAATATAATATAATATAATATAATATAATATAATATAGTAATGAAGATAACCCATCTTCCCTATGAGATTGAAGCAGGTTGTCTCAGCAGTTGCTTCCAATTTGTAGGCTTTGGATTAAAATAGTTTTTAACATGGGCCCCTAGATCAGCGAGCAGGGTGGACCTCCCAGGGAACTTGATATGAATGCAGAGTTTAGGTCTGGCGTGGCCCCTGATGGCCTGAATCAATGCTCTTGGTGCAGCCGCAGGGTTATGAATTTTAACTAGGGCTTTAGGTGCAGTTGTTGCACCCTCTAGGCTGAGCATCACGGGCCTAATGATAGCAGTCTTGCCTCTCCTGAAAGATGGGGCTTTGGGCTTTGCTGGCAGACTGTGTTGGACCGTGGCTGTGACATATAGCTTTGATGTGTGGATTGAGTGGGTTCCCCTGTCTTGCTGCATTTCTGTAGTTTCTTTGACAGTAGTTGAGATGTTCAGCAGGGTTAGGATGCTGGGGACAGCACACTCCACAGGAGTATCACTCATAATGGTTCATGATGACAGAGCTGGCACCTTTTTATGTAATTACAGTCTGTACTTACTCATTATATTCTACTTAGCTAGATCTATACTTCAAGTAGTGGTAGGACATAATATGGGAATATTGTGTGTGTATAATGCATATGTGTGTATCCACCCACATTCAATACCTACGCAGATAATACCTTATAATAATGTGGTATACCAGATTTTTAATCAAAGCATCCCTTTGTCAGGGTACAAAACTAATTGTGTTGTTGTGTGTTGGAGGTCAAAGTTGTTATAATAAAACATCCATCTTGGAGCTTTTTAGAGGAACCTGTTTAAAAAGGTTAAAGTGGGTAATTATCACACCCTAATTTACAACTACTTGGCAATAAGAGTTGCTTTTCAATGAACCATTTATTCATGATCCGCTGCTCCACACTGCAGGATTCTTCTTGACTAGGTTAGGAAATGTAATTAATAAATGATAGGATTATTTATGGTTCATGGCGCCAGATTGGGAAATACAATGATATACAGAATGAGCTAAAAATTATTCTCACAAGCAGCCTAGCAGAATTTAAATCATGGATTGAATTGTCATAACACTTGGTATAGTAAAGTGAATTCTGGATGGAATTCTGAAATGTTTCTGCATGTTGACCTTACTCTTTTTTGTGCTGATATAAAGCAGTCACGTTCCTTCTAAAACAAAGTTAGGGAGCAACCTGTATGCCTTGGTCTGAGTATGCCTAGATGTTTTTTTTTTTTTGACAGCAAGAAGAGTAAAGGGATGTTTCTATGATTACCTAATACAGGAACTCTCCCTAAATGATGGTTCTAAATATAAATTAAGACTCAGATTAGAATCATAACAAAAACAAAAACTTGACATACTCAGAAAATGTGACTTCATATTATAAAGTGAGAACAGTTCAGCCTGTGCTACCAAGTTTTTCTGAAAAAAAAAAATATTTTTTTTGCATAAAAACAAATGTTTCTAATGGTGTTTGTTCTCTAAGACTCTCAGGATGTGGTACACAGGAAATACTTAGTAAGCAACATGTGTCATTAAAAATCGAGACTTATTTTGACCACATAAGATGCCAGAGCTCTAGCTTGTCTCTCTGGGGACTGTCTGGGAAGATTGGAAACAAGCCATAGGATTTGCATACTTCCATTAGTACCTGACTCTAAGATGGCATGACCACAGCAGTGACAGCAGCTGCAACAGCCACTGTAACTCTGATTCATCGAGTTTCTGAGATGTGCCAAGCACTTTGCTGTATATTTAGTGATTTGTATAATTTATCCTTACTATACCCTGGAAGGTAACTGATGCTATTCCAGCTCCAGATGAGAAATTTGGGCTCAAAACTCAAGTGATATGTCCAGTGTGTCACAGCTTCTGTAGAACAGAATAAGTTGGGGTTCAGGATCTAAGAGCAATGACCTCATCCAAGAATACATAAAATGTGCGTTGTTTGTGAGCCACCCACTGCACTAGGCACTTACTTCTTCATGCACTTTTATAGTGTAACCTGCATGCTAACCCAAGAAGTAGGCCTTATGTAATTTATATTTATATGTTCTTAGTAGTAGTAAAAAGGAGGGTTCCTGAGTGGTGAAAAATGACAAGACTATAAAGAAAAGAACACACACATCTGGTATTGACCTCCCATTTATGGTGCATGGAAGAAGCTGACTGGAAGGTGTCTGGAACCCTAGTCTAGAAAGGGCTTCATCTAGGTCAGTGGTTCTCAATTCTTTTCAGCCCAGTACTTCCCCCATTATGACAAATAATTTGAAATGTCTACCTGAACTGAGTTGACTAGAATCTCCTTCCCCGACCCCATACAGGTCTATCAGGAACTTGTATGTGTTACTTATTTGGAAATTGGGTCTTTGCAATGCAGTTTGTTAAGATGAGGTCATAGTGGGGTAGGATGGGCCCTAATCTAATGACTGGTGTCTTCGTAAATAGAAATTTATGTGAATGTCTCACTTGAGCATTCAAAAATCATGTGGGAATAGGAGCAGATCTTACTCGCGTGGGGATCTGAGGACATTCAGGGGTCGTTAGCATCTCTTGTCTTTATCACTGAGTGCCAGAGAATATCCAAACATGAAGACAGTGAAAACCAGTCCCACATGTCTCCAAATGCCGCCTCCAGAGTGTGCACCAGCTTCTCTGAGAAATGCAGATGGGAGTACTGTTAATGGCACCACGATGTGCTCATCATCCCTGTGAGAAGGTCTGTGAGATGCTTTGGGGTTTGGAATCATAAGAGTGGATGCATGATTTTGTTTTGTTATGGGCATTACTTCAAAATTCCTTTGGGTAGGGCTGCTTGCTAGGTGACTCTGCAGCCAGTGGGACCGTTTTTCTAGCTCCTGAAAAGCAGATTCAGGCCAAGCAAAGGATACCCAGAGCTCCTAGGCATAGCATCTCCATAGATGAGGCTTTGGAGACGCAGTCGTGGAACTTGGCATATTTAGGTTTTTGTACTGCCTGAGTTTTAAATTGATACTTGCGAAATCCTGTTCGGAAAGGAAAGTTGTAGATATGTATACATCCTTCTCCAGCTACAGTTCAGATAAGGAGGTTGAGAAATGACCTCATTGACTGTGGGAGTCAGCTCTTCAGTGGTAACAATTGCCATGAACTATACTGAATCTCCCTTTCATGACACTTGTTGCATTTGTGGGGCTGTACCCCACACCTATGCTGTTTAGAGACACTGCAGAATTTTCTGGCTTTATTCTTATACTTAACAAACATAAAAATATTCTGTTCTGACAAGGCTAAAAAAATGCTTTTATGTCAGAAATAGTTACACTTAATTTTGAATTGTTCAGGTAGAAATGATACAGTTTGTGAATCAGACATCGATTTCCATTCCTTCTTGACTTGTCAGTATTTTCTCAATTTTATTCCTTAGCAGCTTTACCCAATTAGGAACAGAAGCTGGAGAAATAAAATTATAGTTATTCATGACATTAGGTTTTAAAGTTCTGGTAAAATGGTTGATGGGTAGTAAAGTGTACATGTGATAAAAATTGGGATTTGATTTAGCCATGCCCTTCCTGTTCTTGGAGAATTGATGGTTTAGATGCCTAAGTATTATTTTATATAATAGAATAACTTGCAGCCTTTTTGACAGACAGAGCAATATTTCTTTACCCCAAAGTCTATCATTGTGGCTTTTGAGCTTCACTTAATATTTTGAATAATGAAATAGAAGGATCTTTGTTTGGCAGCTTAAGAGTAGAACATCACTGAGAGATGAAAGTGCTGGAGTTAATCAGGCTGAATAGCACTGACATTTGCAAGAAGAGATTGTGGGTGAATTAGGATAGAGATGTTCTTAAAGTTGAACTGATTCCTCTGTGATTTAAAAGGGAGAAAAAACTTAAAAGCACAACTAAATTTTCCTGGAAGTATTTTTCTCCATGGAATTGAATTTCTGCATCTGATTCCAAAACCGGTCTATTACAACACTGCCATTCATGAAGAATCTGAGGTGTGAGTGGACTAAAAGGAACAGTCTGGAAATATTTTCATGTATTTTTTTTTTATTACCAAATTCATTTTTTTTTTTTAGGTGTAGAAGGGATATTTGAGTTTCATTTCTGGTCCATTCAACACTAAGTTGTTACTTAAGTTCAAAAACAGTCTTGTAGAGAGGCATCTGTCTGCTCTCCCCCAAACGAGCTGCAGTGCTGGGGCCGGAGCCTCCGTTTTTTTTCTGACGTTGGTCGATACTTCAGAGCTTCTGTTTTGATTTGGATGCTCGTTTTCGGGTAGGAGATTCAATTCTGTCAATTAAAGTAGAACACCTGCTTTTTCTCTGATTTTTCAGTAGATTTACATTTTGAAAAGCAAAGCAGGTGCTTGAATTTTGTAGCATTTTAATGAAATGGAAAATTGTCAATGTCACCAAAGTGATTGAAAAATTTCCAAAATGAAGTTGAATTCATGAAATATTATGAAGCTGTGAGACCAAAATTCCAACATGGCTTTCAAGGAGAAATTCAGCCCGGGAGCATAGTGGAAGAATTTGGAGAGACTGATTTTTTATGTACCAAAACCCCAGGACTTTATGAGTTTTCTGGGGGGTGGGGGTAAAAAAAGGAGTGTCAGGATGCAATTTTATGTAGTATGTTTAATATAGCATTTGTGAATAGCAAATTGTCAGGAACTCTTAGGAGTGCTATTATATCTGTGATTCTGGAGCCAGGAAGAGAGAGATATGGGAAATTGCAGCAATTATAGTCCCATCTCATTGATTAACGCCGATTGCAAAATAGTCACGAAAATATTGGCATTGCAGCTTCAGTCTGTTTTACCTAATGATGTGCATGCCAATCAAACCAGATTTATCAAAGGAAGACATTAAACAACAGAGGCAGCACCATTTATCATCTCAGTGTATGAAACTTAAAGTGTATAAGACAAACTCCAGCAAATCTTTCCTGAATAAATGAATCTCTTCCCAATTCCGATGTTTAATTTGCAATCACTGTTTCTTGGCTTAATCATAAGACACAAAGACAGTTAACTTTAAAATGCTATGTGTTTTGATATGTAAAAAAGCTGTCAAGTTGGATGGTCCTGTTAAAGTCATATAGAGAATCGTTGGAAAGACAAAACCTGAAAGCCATATAACATCTTCCCTGGAAAGAATAGTTCAGGAATTTTGTTTCTATTTATGTATCATTTCACCAAAAATGAGAGGTTGTACTTTGATGAAGTTCCCGAGCATATGAAGGTTGTTTACATTTCCAGGTTTTATGTTTTATTTTCTAAGTCTTGTTTCACAAGAGCACTTGTTTCCTATCAGGTAGCAACATTGGATCCCTGTCATTATGTTTTGTACCTTGTCCTATATCTTGTTCTTTGTTTATTCTATAACTTGTCCATATCCTATGCAGAAACACCTTTGTTCAAAAAAAAAAAAAAAACAAAAACAAAAACTGTAGAAATAAAATTCAAAGCATTTGGCAAAGCTTTCCTCACTTATCTTGCTTTTGTGCCCTGTATGAATATAAATACAAATTTATGTTGAATCAAGAGTGACAGGGGTTTGGAAAGATAATGAGACCCTTTTCTTCCTGACCTTTATGTGGTAATTGTGGGATATCATTAGATTTCTGGAAAGATTCTTCCTAAAATTGTGAATCTACTACATGTATTTGGTTGGTATTCAGGAAAAATGAGAGAAAGCTCTTGAAAACATTGTAGTGCCCAGACCTAGAGGAAGCTCATTAAAACGCAGGTATTTGTTTGTGGTTGACTTGAAACTAAGAGCAGTCGTGGACAAGAAGTAAGCCAGTCTTCTGCTGGAGATTTATAAATTTATAGAGAATCATTGGAAGGACAAAGAGGATTGGTGTAAATAAAACCAGTGGCTTTCATTTCACACCAAGGAACCACTGGAGAAGCCTTGGAAAGGCCTGGCCAGATCCTCCCCTGCCCACACCTGAGCTTCTGCCTCTGGAACTGCAAGAGAATGAAGTTCTGCTGTTTAAGCCACCCAGTCTGCGATGCTCTGTCACAGCAGCCCCAGGACACTAACACATCTAGTCTACAGAGAAACATTCTAGGGCGCACAATGTATTGATTCATATAGTGGTAGATAGTGTTTGACAATCCCTCAGATACAGTTGATCTAAATTTTTTTGCTTATGCTTCACTTCCTTCAAAACTTTTTCTTAACTGAAAGTACTTAGCACAAAAGGTAAGTGCTAACTGCATTCACGAGTGATTCTTAGCTTTTTAATCTTTGCTTCCCATTTATTAGTATTCTTTCAGAGATTTTGTTAAAACCTTTACAAAAAATAAACTTTATAAAGCTTTTGTATCTTGCCCTGGAAAGAAAAACCCATCCCCGATTTCTGAGGCGATTGACTGCAGGACACGAATTCTTTGAGGCTTTTAGGCTGTTTATGGTCATCATTATTATTACCATCTTCAGCGCTTTCTCATTCCTGTTCATGCCCAATTGTGTCTCTGCCTTAGTTCAGAAATAGAAAGAATGGGGCTGGATGCAGAGAAGGTCTACAGGACCGTGCTCTTCTCTTTCTGGTCCTCTCTCTCCCAGCTTAGACTAGGTGTTTTGAAAGCTGCATATGTCAAAAACACAAAAACAGAATCATACTTAGTCTGCAAAATCCCTGCTAAGTTTTTCAGCAATGCCTAATTGCGAAAAAAGGGAAGCCAGAAGAGCTAGTGTGGCTTGGTCTTGTCACATTGTCCAGGATTTTTGGATCTTTTTTTCTTGACTTTGCTTTGCTGCCTAATATCTTGGACAATCTCTTAGAAGGAAGAAAGAATCCTGAAAGCTCCTGATGCACCCGCCAGCATCCAAGTGAAGTCTGTGATTTAGATTCTTCTTTTTTCTCATTGAGTTGGTGCAGCAGCGTTGGTTATATGGCAAGCATTTTGGGGAAAATTATTAAGTGACTCAATGCTACTTTACCTCTGGAGCTACTAGGGGAGATTCTTTACAGAAGAGCTAATGTGGTTAATTAAAATATTAATAGGATTTGGTGTATGATTAAAGAGGAAATGTATGTAGGAATTTGGAGTGAAGGGAAAGTAAGGCCACAGGAAACTGTCAGTGGTTCATGGAACAGGCAGCCAGTTAGGAGGAGTATTCAGCTGCCTGACTACAAACGTCTCTTCTCCCCAGACACCACCAACTCTGGCTGGTTCTAACTTCCCTTCATCACTCTGACACAGCCATCTACCTTCATCCCACATTCTCGTGACTGGTCACAGGCCTTAAACTTCACCTGCGCTCATGTTATGGTTCAACTGCTAAATTTCCAACACGCTTTCCTATCTTTTTCCACCTGAATTTGGAATTTAAACACTTGACCTCCACCCTGCTTCTGTGTCCATGTTGTGCAATGAGCCTTCATGAGCAATAAAGGCAACTGTCCGACACAGTTGGACATAGGCCCTTGGCTGTAGCAGCCTCAGGAGTTCCACAGTTTCTTTCTTTCTTTCTTTCCTGGAAAACACTTGCTGCTGTTTTGACTTTCAGCATAATTGAGACAACATCTTGATGTGCATCAACTCCAAGGCCATCTCACTTCAGGCAGATGAAAATGTCACTTGGGTCTAATTAAACGATTGATTTGAAACAATGTTCAGAAAACAGCTTCAAAGACGCCGTGTTCTCTAAGGCTCAATAAGTTGCGCCTGCCTTCCAAAGCTAGGATCGCCCACACAGCGGCTCCTTCCGCCTCCCCAGCCACTTGAACAACTCTCCATCAAGGTACCAACCCGTAGAAACCTTGTCGCTCTTTATCAGGAAACATTACTCTCTGAATAGCTCAGTCTGTTGAATAAGTAGAGAGAAAGTGCCATCAGAACACACTCGCTGCAGTGTTTCAAATGTCTCTTATATTTGTCATATTTGTTGGTGAAATGAGCCACTATCCCCTGAAAGGCAGCGATATTCACCCTGATGGGTACCTCTGTCCTGACACTGAAGCTCTGAGGGCAGCAGAGAGATCTTTTATGTTAGCATCACAAAATGCTCACCTCTGATCAGCAGGAGAAAGTATGCTATAGTCGCAAGAGCTGGCATCTGCCTAGCTCTGACCTTACCAGAGTAGTCTTTTTCATTCCTAGTTTTTCTGTTTTTAACATGAGAGTAACCACTTGTCCCACCTCCTTCACAAGGTTGTCTTACAGGATCAAAGAAGAAAAACCAGAGTTAGGCTATTATGTGTCGAAGAGTCAGAGGTATTTAGGTGGGCTTGGGGGTTGCCTGTCCTTGATCGTCACACAGAGTGGTGTTAACTAATTATATATTGACTCAGTCCATGTTCCTATTTCTGCTTCTCCATGTACCTAACTATCTCTCTCCACTTGGGTTCTCTGAGAGCAGTGACAGGAGGCCACAATTTTACTCTAGTTCTCACGGCTATGGAATTTTAGTAGATGTTCCCCAGAGCCACAGGTCTCCTTCTGTCCAGATCCATATGTGTGTTTGTCCCCAGCCTGTGTTTAAATCCCTTTTCTGGTTGGAAAGTCAGGCAAACTTTACTATACTGAGAACTCTGTCTTTGTGTAGCTTAAAAAATGCATCTGCTTAGTTAGTGCTGACCTCCTTTGGTGCATTATCTGCCTGTATTCTTTCCTTTTCTGCAGGGTCCCTCTGAGGGAAACTCCCACCCGTTCTCCACTGCCTGGCCCTTCCTTACTATTCTGGAGTCTTCAGATGGGCCTTGATCAGAGTCTCATTTCTGCAGTGGTGCCCTGACCCCATGAAGCTCATGACACACACACATCCATAAGAGAAATGCCATTCACCCAAAAGTTTGCTCTTGGAGCTGTACAATTTACTCCAAAGAAACAAGAGAAGCCTTGCAGAAACCTGTTTTTAACAGTAAAGAGTCTGGCAAAACCAATCTCAATGCATATTTGCATTGTAAAGATGGGGTGAAATGAATAATGGAAGGGTGATGTAGATATCCTTCAGAAAAGAGTTCAAACATTCAAACCTTCTTTTAATAATATGTAAAAATGGTTCTCATTTTAAGTTCTGCCATTTTCCAACAGCATTAACTGCCCATGCACAGACATACAATAGACTGCCTGCCTTACCCTCGGGTAGTAATGCATATCATTGGTACTTTTGAATGTGTCATGTAGCTTGCCCCACAGGACCAGAACTATCTTGTCAACCCTTTGCCTGGAATAAAAACCAGAGGAGGATGGAACAAACATGGGCTTCCACAGTTTGGCGTTTAGTTGTATGTCTTGGACCAGTGAACTATTTCCTAGTTGCTTCATATGCATACCTACCTGGCAGGCAGTAGTGGATTCCTCACACAGAGCCTCCTCTCTCTTCACAGCCTCTCCAGGTAGCATTCATCCATTCTTTCCTGTCATTCCTGTGGTGGAAGCATCTACATCCTAATAAAGTCTCCTCCCTTCATCACAGTTCCCACTGAACCTGAGGCAGCTTCAGTGCTTTACAGTGTAAGTTTCTTAAACTGACAGCCAAGCACCCTTAGATGATCGATGCTTTAGGGAAGGAACAGAATTCCTGAAATTGTGTGCAGTTTGGTGTCTATGTAAGTTTTCTGGGCAGAAAATTAAAAACTATCATCTAATTTTCCCAAAATGTTCAGACCGTGCTCTAAACCTGGCACATGTTTCCTCTGGAAGGAATGTAGAGCATATTCACATATGACGTGTTCTGTGAATCTGTGGCTCCAAACCTGAATCCCAAGATTTGTGGTCAAAGTTTTCTGGATATAGGAAAGGATGGTGGTCAGGACTGCCCCCGTCCCTTTTTTAAAAATCTGAGACATGTAACTTTTTTGTGTGTTTAATTAATGAAATACAGTTAGATATGGCCGTGGTGGTTAATTTTATATGCCAACTTAGGCCCTGGTCCCCAGATATTTGGTTAAAGACCAGTCTAGATCTTGCTGTGCAAGTATTTTTCAGACATGATTAACATTGAAATCAGTCGACTTTGAGTGAAGCAGATTGCCCTTCCTGATGTGGGTGGGCCTCATCCAATTAGTGGAAGGTCTTAAGAGAAAAATCCTGAGGTCTCACTCAGAAGAGGAAATTCTGTCAGCAGACTGCCTTTGGATTCAAGTGCTGCAACATCAGCTCTTCTCTGGGGCTCCAACCTGCAGCCTGCCCTGCAAAATGCATACTTGCCAGCCCCCATAATCTCCTGAGCCAGTTCCTTAAACTAAATCGCTCGCTCTCTTGCATGCTCGCTCGCTCTCTCTCTCTCTCTCTCTCTCTCTCTCTCTCTCTCTCTCTGTTTCTTCACACACACAAACAGATACATACGCACAGACACATACACACATACACCACACAATTGCTTCTGTTTCTCTGGCAATCCTTGACTAATACACCGTCCCATTTTTTTTCTTATTAATATTTATTAGTAATTACTAAAATGCTAAGTATTTCATATATACTATTTAATTCTCAAAATAACTCTATGAGATAATAATGGCCCAATTCTGGAGCCAGGAAGTGGAGTTGGGTCAGTCTGAACCATCTTTTCTGTAATTTCTAGCAGAATAGGGAGCCGATTGCATGCCTGAGTTTCTGGGTTGTACCGATTACCTTCATTAGGGAAGAATTTGTTTTGCCTTAAAGCTATAAAATATCAAAATAGCTCAGTTCCTGCTTTTTTTCAGTGTGAATTTCTCAGACTTTCTCCAGCTCCACGTGAGCCTTCTTTTCTAGACTACCACTTCCAAAAGTACAGAAGGGTGAGCTCGATTTTGGAGGCCCTGTCTTCTTTGCAACTTCGCCCCTGTTCCACCTGCACAAGGCTGCCCACTTCCTCTCCCATCTTGGTCCTCACAGGAGGGAGTGCTTCCCTGGAAAGCCTTGCCATTGCATTGGGCTCCTCTGGACATGGCACATGGCTAGCTTATGCTCATGAAAGGCACAGATTGATTTGGCATAAGTTCAGCTGTACAATTACTCCCACTGGGAGGCTGAGTTCTCTTTCCTGGCCAAGGGACTTGGCAGAGCCTGGACCCCATGGGGAGGTGAGGGTGCCTCAGTCACCTCTTCTGTCAAGCAGACATCTCCAACATTACTCACCCACATTGACCACACACTTGAGCCTGACACTCCTCTCATCATCCAATTATGCCTGGAACAAGGAGGGGAAGAATGCAGCCACTGCAAAGACAGGAAGGGGAACACCAGGAGTTCTTCCTGGCCCCTCCTGCCCCCCTGCTGCATCCTGGTGAACTGCCAGCCCTCCCAGATGACAAGCAAAGCAGGCCTCTCTTCTCGTTTATTCTTGGGTCGCTACTGTACAGAAACACTGGGACAATGTGAGCGGGGTTTGGCAGACACTCTTGGCTTCAGGATTGTTCTAAATGCTGGATTTAGCATTGCTGGGTGGCACTGGAGGAGTGTACATTTGATTCTGTCATATGAAGGACAAATGTACAGCCACCACCATAAGATTTGGGCCTCCAAGGGTGAGCAGGTCACATTGAAGTTGTTCCTAAATGCCAAGATCACAGGAAGTAGTGCTGGGCTCCTTCAAGGAAGAAGTCAGTTGTAAAAAAGGAGGGCGTCCAGGTAATTGGCATGGGGGTAACATCAAGGGGACAAAGTGTGGCCGAGAGTTACAGAGTGCTTCCTGTGTGCCACGAGTCTTTAGAATGCACCATCTTATTTGATGTCAACTACCACTTTCTGACACGTATTATGTTGTTATATTTCCTTCCCCCACAAGAAAATGTGGCATAGAAGGAGGAGACTTTTTGTCTTTTGCAATCTGGGGCAGTCTTTTGCACAGCTCTGTCTCTTTGGCTTCTTAAAGGAATCTTTGCTCCAGACAGATGGGTCTACTCTACCAAGTAGGGTTTGGGCATTCCTTTCTTTATGCCTCTGCTCACAGCCTACCATGTCCTTTTCAAACCTGCACTTTGAGATCGAGATCCAGGTTTTGTCTTGAATCCTCCTTCAAGCCTTCTCTCACCAAGGCAGCTATCTCATCCTTGTTCCTTCTCCATGGCAGCCTTATATTGTTGTGCACTATCCCCTGAATGAAGTATGTCTCTATCTGGCCACCTCCTGGCCTGCATGCTCTCGGGGCTCACAAGCTACGGTTTGGGTTTCTTTGTGGTGCCTGGCACAAGCACTAGCGCTTAGTAAAAAAAAGAACACTGACTGACATAAGCTGTAGCATGGCAACAGAGGGATAAGGACAGGAGTAGCCAACCTCATAAATGGCAGGCCAGGAGAGCAGGGTTATACCAATACAGTCAGCCACTGTGAGGGCATGCTGACCGCTGAGTCCTGTACTTCTTCCCTGGACCCCATGGGTAGACAAGGGCTCCTCAGTCACCTCTTCTGTCAAGCAGACACCTCCAACACTACTTACCCACATTGACCACACACTTGAGGCTGACACTCCCCTCATCATCCAGTTATGCCTGGAACAAGGTATTATCCCTTTGGGTCAGTAGTATCCTCATTATACTTTACATATGGCTTCTCAACATGCAGTTGGGCAAATTAGAAAGTGGCTGTATATCTCATGAGAAGTATATATTTTCAAAAAGGAACCAATCAGAAAATCTAACTGGGCACTGATTGCATAGGTGTCATGGCTCTAGAAGTAAACCTCTTGTTTCAGGTACCTTAGAATATAGTATGCGCACAGGATAGGATTCAAAGCAGACAGAAGTGGTGGTTCGGCACTAGCAGGTGGCTCTGAGAGCAGTCAAGATCAATTATTAAGCTGCTCACTCTGTGAATGGCAGAGATACCAAGATGAGTAAGTCTGTCCTGACTTTCAAGTCTAGAAGGGAGTTACACACCAGTGGCTTCTTTAAGCAAACTCAACCTTGCAGGATACTGATGAGCTCAAGTTTAGAACGACTGCATGACCGAGTTTCTGAAGGCTCTGCCTCATCCTTTTCTTCCATTCCACCAAATCTCTCCTGAAATATTTCCTCCATCACTACCTTTATTAATTAGAGTTATTTTGCTGCAAATAAGAAAAACCAAATCTGGCTCATTTAAACAAAAAAAGATTTTATTTTGGGCTGATTCAAAGGAAAGAGTCAATAACCAGGTTCTGACAGAGACAGAATCCAGAGCAGCTCTCAGGTCTGGGTAGGAAGAAAATGAACACTTTGTGGTGTGCTGCTGGAAGAATAAAGGGGCCTCTGCCCCCTTCTTGTTGCCTCTTTCTATCTTGCCACACCCTGCTCAAAGCTCAAGGTCACAGGAGAGAGACTTTGATTGATCTGGCTTTGATAAATGCCCACTCCTGGCCAGGGGAGGAGCATCACCTTGATTACCAGTGACCTGGTGACTTTTTGCGCCCATGGCAGAGGTGAAGATCTAGAAAAAACCTAAGGTTTCAGTCTTACGTTGTTATGTGTATGGCAATGGGGTGTGGAGGGGGAAGAGCAACTCCAGTTAATAGAAAGATAATGAGATGATCTATGACATGTTAAGTTTGGGATAAAACATCAGGTGGGGACAATCAGTTAGCACTTAGCTTAGAGATCAGGAGAGGGTTCTGGATGATTGGGCATCATATTAGAGGGTAGCAGACAGTGAGAAAATGGGTAAGATTATACAAGGAAATTAAACAGAATGAGGACAGAACTCTGGTAGAACTGTGACACTGAGTAATTGCCAAAATAGTTAGAGCCAGTCAAGGTCAGAGGGAGTTACGAGGAGGAAAGAAGGCTTAATACTGACTGACCACTGTTGCTGAGAAGTCAGGCTTACTATCTTCAGTTTGCCCTCGTCATCACTTCCAGTCTCTCCCACACCATCCTATCAAGGGTGCCATAGTGAAAGTGGGTGCGAGTATTCCTCAGGTGTTAGGCTAGAACTAACTTAGGAAACATTTAGTAGCAAATTCCTTTGATGGAAGCTCATGGAAATTTCCCTAGTTTTTGTAAAAATTAAATATTAACTTCGGAGAAAAGTGAAAATTTCCTCTCCCGTAATGCTTTAGAAAAACAGGTTTTTACAAGAACTGTTCCCAGTTTTACTATGTGAAGATCCTCCCTCCTCACCCTCGCCACTTTTTGCTTTGACAGAGCACACACATCACATTGTTTAACAAGCCACTTGCTCTAAAGAAGTTGTACAGTCTGTTTGCACAGAGGGGAAAGGCTGACAAGGAAACTCATCCTGACATCTTCAAGGTTATTCTTGCCAGGGCTCCAGGTTCCTCAGCGGAGGAAGTACAAAAAATTGTCGCTGATTTGGCTTCCCATCTCTGAAGAAATGAGTAACTAACATGGTAAATTGTCCTCACTATCTTTTATCCCTTTTTTTTTTTCTGTGCTCAATACAAAGATAATGATCATGGCCACTGCACCTCTCGGTGGCTCTGTGTCTCCTCATTGGCTATTCAGCCAGAATGATTCAATTCTGCCCACATTATTTGGATGGGGGACTTGTGCGCACAGTGAGTGAGCATAAAAGCCCTGTGGTGCGTTCAGCCATCTTGGCATTGTTGTTTGAGATTTTTTTTAATTAAAAGTCTGCCTCGGAGTATGTCAAGTACTCCTGTATTTTTGCCATTCTTCCTATCTCTATGGCAACGAAAATATTTCAACATTTACATGGACATCATATTCTTTGCTAATGTACTATCTGAACTGTGTGTACGCCGAGAAGGGGACCAGCAGAGGCTGCTTCTGCTGGCTGGGATGCTGGAGTTGCCAAGACAACCAGGGGGCCCAAAGATGTCCTCACTGGTAGCATTAAATGGAAGCTTGAAATTCATTCACCCTCATGTGTTTTTGTAGCTTACGTTGTTAATTGAAATAATAGGAATGACCTTCCACGTCCATTCAAAACACCTGTCCTATTAAAACCGTATGTGCTATTTCCTTAAGCACACTCATCCATCAGGTAAATCTAGCGTGAAATAGGGGAAAATGGAAGACACATTGCACTGCTAGTACTGGCTTGCAGTAATGGGGAAAGCAGTTTTTCTTATGTCGGGCTTGAAATTCTGGCAATAAAAGTTTTGTATTTTAAACTTCATTTATTTCTGCTCTCGTCTTGCCAGTCCGGATCTGAGGAACTCTGCAGTCTGTCCAACGTTAGCACTCAGTTAAGGATAGTAGCATTTCCTGTTCCATTTATGTGGCTTGACACTGAGTGCCCTGTGCCACTCTGGACCGCTTCCATCCCCTGTGCTCCCATGAGCATCTAGGGTAGGGAGTGTTCCACCAGCCCGATTCATATCTAGATAGCCTCGCATCACCTCTGCCTTGCCAATTTGCCTGCTTCTCAGGACTCTACTATATGAGCAAGTCAGAATTTTGGGATCCTAATTGATTTTCCCATCGAGAATGAAAGTCATGGTAATAAGTGTGGAAAATTGGAGAAAGAAGTTTTCTCATTCATGTAAGTGAGGAAACTGAGCCCCAGAGTTCTTTGTGACTTTGCCTCTAAAGAATATTCTATTTGGGATTGTGGATTAGATTTAGATGTGAAGTATATCAATTTGAGAATTGGGAAGGAAGAGTAGAAGTATGCATTTACATGAACCCAATGTAAAAATTACCACCAGCTGGAGATAAAGGGTTAATTAGCAGGTGCCAACTGAAGGTGAACTGACAAAACACTGAGACAGTGGTCTGCCACCTTCCATGAAGTTTCATTTTTGTTTAATTTGAGGCATTCAGTAATGGCAAGTACTTTGGACCATTATTGCCTAGTAATGTCTTGCTAAGTGTTCGATTGCCAGAGTAGGAAGCCGGTCACAAGGCTTTGAGGTGATGAAGTCTGGGAAAGGCTCACACTTACCAGATAAAGCAGAGGAGCCGTCCAGGAGGCCTGGGGCTGGCCCAGCATTGGCCACGGTGAGCATGGAAGGGCACCTGCAGGTATGCTGATGCTTCAGGCTTTAAGAGAAGGAAGAAAGGAAAAGGAGGAGAGGGCAGAGCAGAAATTACCAAGAGGAGAACTTCAAATGTTTCTACTTCCTGTCTTTGTGTGAGACCAACTTGCACACATACGGGTGTAATTTATCTTTTATCCTTTCTTTAGTTTCTTGTACGTAGTATGATCCCTGTTATCCAACATTTATAGCTACAGAACAAGACAAAAACAACAAACTAAAAAGCAAATTCAAAATAAGCATGTATGCAGAACTCTTTTTTTTTGGAATGAAATTCTGATTTTCCTGCATGTATCAATAACACTACTTTTAGAATGTAAAATATGTCATGTAAGAGCCATATCCTTGGAAAGTGTCTCACTAGTTCCTGTTAATTGTGATAATAGAGTGAGAAGCAGCAGGGGGAAGAGAAAAGACGTAGTCCTTGAGGGCATAAAGACCACACTTTAAAGTCATCCGTCTCCAGACCCTCCTGTTCCCCTGTGGTCTCTGAGCTTGGTGTCCCAGCTCTAAGTCAGCATGGGGGCCGCCCCTCCCCAGGCTGTACCTGATGAGGTTTCACCTCACTTGGCTACTCAGAAAACAAACTTCAACCCTCCCCACTGGCATATAGCCTCTCAATTGAAGAAAGTTGAACAAAACCCACCGGCATTTGCTTGGTGCCTCTTTCTGCAGCGATGTCAGCCCAGCCACAGCCGCAGAGCCTTCTAGCTGTTGGTGCGGATAGACGGGAGGGTGGGCCTGAGGCTGCTGCAGAAAGATTCCAGGTTTCTGGGGGATTGGTAATTACTCTAATGGTCTCCTGACTGCTGATTTTAAAGGCATTACCAGGAGAGCTTTTAAAATGATGACTTTTACTTTATAGCTGCAGTACGTACGTACCGTCTTTTCATGCTTTCGACTAAATAGGGAGCTGACCTAAGCATGGTTCAAGCAAACTCACCAGTGAAAATCATGAATATCGCTTTTTCATTTTGAGAGGGGGGAGATGAATTTTAGTTTTCTTCTAGGTATGACTTTTATTATTTGGGTCTAGCTTTTCTTCATCATTCTTAAAAATATGGCAATAAGATTAAGGAAATAAGATTCTCTCCCTTCCCCCCAATTTAAAACTTTTATTTTTCCTTTTAAAAGAATTAATAAGATATTTTCACCATACATGTTTGACTTCTATTAAGTGGCAATTTTAGGCAGATTTGGTGTCAGAAGTAATTAATAAAAGAAAGAAAACAACTATATCATATATAACATATATCAGCACACTGCTCATATTTATAAAATTATTATTGCCACTTACGGACAGCACTCCCCAATTCTCCTCCAAAAAATTTTTAAGAGTTTAAATGTCAACATGCAACTGGTTTTAAAATAAGAATTAGTAAAGTAAAAATACTTAATAAATAGTATTACTAAGCATATGTTTGACTATGTCCATCCCTGATCATTCCTTGTAGTACTGGTTTGTTCATTTTTAAAAAGAAAAAGGATGGGTGGAGATAAGGTGGTACTTCTTGAAAGGAGGTTTTTTATTGTTCCAGAAAACAGGATCATTGGACACTAGGTTGAATTATTCCAAATCGGAAACCAAATTATGGGTCAAGATTAGTTTTTTAGAACATTTTCAAATAAGCAATCAGGAACTTGGAAACATCAGAGAGGATACACCCCACATAGGTACAAATTCTTTCTCCAGAAACTCAGCTCTTCACTGATCAGTGAGTTGAAATACATTTATCGTGGCTCCTTATGTGTCCCGTGCATGATCAGAGACGATCTGCATACATGATGCAAGAATGGCCCTCCAGCCATATTTCTAGTGATAAGTGATGAATCATGAGAAACTGAAAGGGAAGTTTAGGCTTTAAATAAGTCTTATTTTATTTTCTTCTTGAATTTGCTAAGTTCATTATTGCCTCATAGTGATTTTTCTCATACCTTTGTATATTTAATTTCCTTTTTAATAGACAAACTGTCATGGGAGGTTACACAAAGCATTATTATTCAAAGGAATGTTTATATCACTCAGATAAATATCATAGAGAATTATGGCTTGGGAGTGTATTTATTACATATACAACTGAGAAGAATGACTGTGTATTATCAAGTAAATACATGCTATATTTAAATAATGTGATAACAATCACCAGTCACCAAGCTTTTCCTTGGTGTTCTAGAATTAGAATATACAGACAGGCAAATTAATATTTAAACTCTGCATAATTTTGGGAATCTATAATATGCATAACAAAGAGAGATGACTTTGGGCCATGCTGGAGGTAAGATATCATAAATGGATTTACTGTGGGAGGCCAGTAAGTAGTCATGTGGCAAGGGGACTCAGAGACTAGAGGTGATGCCTTCAGCACTGAAGATAATTCCATTATTATTAAGAGCTTTTATTGCCTGTAGCTCCTTGGTGGGCATCATGTGAAGTACTTGAAACAAAACAGCATATGATCTTTGTGAGTTTAGAAACCAGGGCTACAAATAGGAGTGATGGAGACAGCAGAGGTTAACTGCATAATTATCAAACATGCATAAACCATGTACATTTTTTTTTGTAAGTCAAAGGTGGTAGCTGAAAAATGGAATAATCCACAGGAACAAAATTTTAGACAAGGTGGAGTTCTCATAGGGCAAGAGGTGGGTGATATTAGCTTGGTGAATTTGAAAGATTTTAGATGTAATAGCCCAGTCAGAACAAGGTTCCAGCATCGGTAGCTGCTCCAGCCAGCTCTTCTTCATTTGAGTTTCTTCCCTTTGTCTCCTCTAGCACCATTTTCTGTCTACCCCTGGAGGAATTAAAGGTGAAACACTCTAGGTTCAAATCTACCCCTAAAATCCTGAGAGTTATAAAGAACTTAGTATAGGATGACCTCTTATGAAAAAAATGCAGTGGTGCATTCAATGTGATTCCTTTCAGCTACCTAGAGAATGTATTTTTTTTTCTCTTTCCCTTTTCCTTAGTAAGAAATAAAAATGAGAAGCAGTTGAGAACAGCATGTATGTCACAAGAGTCCAAGTAGTAGAAATTATCTACATTTAGGAAAAGGATGAAGTTAGAGCTACCGAATCCAAAAGAGAGCTCCTGTGTGTTTTTGTGCATCTTTTAGAGCAGTGACTCCAAAACCAGCCATAATGGTTCATTCCTGGGTTACATTATCCTGAAGTCAAGGCTAACCAAACTCCCATTTAAATCATTTAAAAATGGTAGGACTGGCCAAACCTTTTATAAACTATTAAGTACAATCCCTTTATTTTGTCTGTCAGTGGAGTCCTAGGGAGGTGATATTCTTTACTGGGGATTACCTGAGAGATCGTTGTCGAACAAGGGTTCATCTTACTTGCTGTTTATGTGAATGTACCAAAACGTTTTCCTAGAATTCACTTACATCACCAAACCAGCCTTACCCCAATTAGCACCCCTAATTTCTTGAAAATTTCTTACTATAGCACCTTTTCCTTCTCTCTAATTTTAAATCAACATGTTGAATATAATATATATGATATATAAATGGATACTAGGTAATGCAATGTGATATGTAACATAAGATATATAAAGATATATAATCTCTAATAAACACCTGGTAGGTTCCAGAAAGTTTGTACAAGATTTTTTAAAACTGTATCTAATCCTCAGAAAAATCCTGTCAGGTAAATATTATTTACATTTCAAAAGGTGAGGTAGGTGAGCTTTATAAAGGTTGAATGTTTTATCTTTAGAGTTAAGTAGTTGTAACAGAAATGAGCCCCACATTCTGGTCTGTCAATGTCTAAATACAGCTGCTCTGTTTCATAATATGATGATTTGGCTGAGTCCTTCCTTCTCTAAATGTTGACTGAAACTTAGATACCTTAATAAGAATTTAAGCAAGAGGAGGTCCCAGTGAAATAACATCTCTCTGTGTATTACATGTTATTCTGTGACAGAAGTCATGCTACTTGAACCGCTGTTATTGGCTCTGCTCCTCTCCAAGCCCTGATCCCCTCTACTACCTTAGTTAATGCTTCCAAATCTGAGTGGGCAGCTCTGTTCTCTGAGGTCGAGGACCACACATAGAGGAACAGAGTACTGTGCTGTAGTAAAAAAACCCCAAAAGCCAAAAAACAAAAAATTTACTCCAGCACATATTAATGGTGTGCATAATAATCATTTTGCATATGGTAATAGTAATTAACCACAAACGGCAAGCAGTTCTCATGAATGACAGTAATTAGTATATTATTACAAAGTCAAATCATGTTTTCCTCTTATTTTCTTTTCTTTATTTTACTCATATTTATAAACAGCATCAAAGTTAACAGTTTTCCCGAACTTTTCTACAAATTAATCCTCTCTGTCTCAATCCCCACTTCTTGTTCTTCTATCTCCCCTTCTCTTTCCATCTTTCTTTAAATCACACACACACACACACACACACACACACACACACGTACAACTGAAAGATGATCTTCATTTCTCCCTCTGAGTCTCATCCCCCACCCTACAGTACTAAGACTTTCTTTCTCCCTTTCTCACCCTCTTTCTTGAAGGGTCCTCCCTGAGAGTGGTCCCTTCAACTTCCCCCATTAAGGCCTCTAATATCTTGGTGCAGAAGGAAGACGGGGAACATGGACTAACACTGGGGATATGGAGGATGTCCATATTCCAGACCCCTTCCTTAAGGCGGCTCCACTTAAATGCAAAGTGACTGTGGTCAGATGCGGGAAGGAAGATAGAATGCAATAAATAGAGTGCAAGACTCCGCGAGTCTAAACAGAGTGGTAAAATCAATGGTAAATTGTGAGATATACTGCTGATTTCTCCTTTGAGAGAATAACCATCTCCCAACTGTATTTATTCATTCAACCACAATTCATCAAGTATTGAGTGACTACAGTGTTCTGTATTTGTGAGGAAAAAAGTCCTAAGTGTCTTTTTAAAGAGCTAAAAGAGGGCTGAATCACTTATTTGGTCTCTAAATATCAGCCACTGTGGCTTCAACTTGACAGGAAATGAAAACTGAGTGAGACTACCCTACATGTCTGAGAGGTGCCAAGCAAGAGAAATCCCCTGTTTGGCATATCAGTTGAAGGTCTGCATTGAGCTGAGACTAACAGAAAATGACGCTTATTAGGGATTTTATTTTTATTTACTGGCTAGGCCAGAGATCCTCAGTCCACAGCTGGTATACTAGTCTCGTGGTGTGCTGAGGGTCTCTGTTTCTTTTCTATTTCTGCTATTAGCATGATCTTATTGTCCTGTAATCTCTAGATGGCTGATCTATGGTCAGCATCAACTCTGCATTGCAGGCAAGAAGAGAAATGTATGTGCACACAACCAAGATCTGCCTTTAGAAGGCTTTCCTGGAAGTCCTGCACAGCAACTTCTCTATAGCCACTGACAAGAATGGTATCATGTGACAGACCTGAGGAGATTATGGATTGGGGCTTTATACATGGGCACACTGCCACCACACATAGGCCAGTTTTGATAACAAGGAAGAAGGAAGAATGTGCATTCTGTATTGGGTGAAGAAAGATCTTTGGAAGTTGAACCCTTAGGGAGAAAAATGACAGAAGATAGTGGTCAGTCCATCATAAGCACCCTAGGAATGACAATGAATGATATCATAGATATCGTAGCAAGTTTACTGGAGACAGGGAGGTCTGTAAGGGCGAGGGTGTATGATGGGGGCTTAGTTCGAGGCTGGGCTTGTTTACTACGTGCCTGTTATATCCTAGAAGCTGCATTTTATATACAGTAATTATATCCATTTAATCACGATATCAAAGAGACAGTATATTATAGTGTTTATGAGTATGGATGCTAGCTAGAGTCAGAAAGACATGGATTAAAATCCTGGCTCTGAGTTTCTCAATGTTGGATCAAGAGGTCACAAATAAGCAGGAGAGGGAGACAAAAATGATGGATTACAGTTGGTGACATCAGTGTGAACTCATGTTTAACTTATGTGGACACAAACAGTTATATATAAAAATACTATAACTGTCGGTACATACACAAGTTAGTATACAGACATATATTTCTTTTCTCTGTCAGCTAAGGGAGACTAGAAGCAATGACACTTCAGTAACAACAAGCACACTCACACTTAGATCTGGGTTTCTAATACCATTTTCTAATAAAAGTAACCAGGGCTCCTAAAAGAAATGGCTGGTTTTAGCACTGGGGATTTGCATAAGAAATACAAAAAATGAGCCTAGAGCATCATGTAGTTCCAGCAAGTAAGGATGGCTAAAAAAAAAAAAAAAAAAAAAAATCACACAATGAAAAGGTTATATAAGTCAAAGGGACACAGGAGTCAACTGAAGGTGCTAGTGGCAAAAGCTTGAAGAATTTGACAAATGTAACAAATAAAGTAGTATTTGATTGCAACCCAATGTATAAAATAAATATTCATAGGTCTATGGATATAAATAAGTGATTGAATTTAAAAAATGTGGAAAAAAGGAAAATTTCCTGTCCAGAAAAATTCCAAATAAATTATGTTGACACTGCCCTCTCAAGGAGGTGGAGCATAACTCCCATGCCTGAAATTTGGGCTGCACACAGTAACTTTCTTCGAGAGAGCACAGTATGGAATGAGGGAGAAAGAATAACTATTGGTGAAGAAACCTGAGAAGCCCTCAGCCAGGTGATCGAGGCAAAAATTCACAGTGATAAATGATGAGGATAGTATGTCCCCTGGATATGACGTGATGAGAAGGGCATTTTACTTCTGTGATCCTCTCCAAAACCCCATCATTCCAGTGTAGTCATGAGGAAAATATCAGACAAAACCCAACTGAGAAGCATGCTACCAAATACCTGACCAACACTCCTTAAAGCTGTCGAGGTCAACAAAAACAAGGCAAGTCTGAAAACCTGTTATAGACGAAGGAGCCTAAGAGGACATGACAACCACATGTCCTGTGGTATCCTGGATGGGATCCTCTAAGAGAATGAGGAAATTAGAGAAAAACTAAGAAAATCTGAATAAAGTATAAACTTTAGTTAATAATAATATATCAATATCAGTTCATTAATTAAAACAAACGTCTCATACTAATATAAAATATTAAAAGTAGGAGAAACTGGGTATAGGGTATACGGGAATTCAGTGCTATTTTCATAATTTTTCTGTAAATCTAAAACTGTTCTAAAACATAAAATTAATTATACAAATTCCTGGTGCTGCCTCTTGCCTGTGGTCATAGACATCGCTTCCTCTGCTGGGCTGATGTTTCCTCATGCCTATGATGGCATTATCACGGTGCCCATTGTGGAGGCTTGGAGAGGGATGTAGGTGAGGCAGCACATGTACAATGTCAGCACAATGCTGCACCTATTCTACAGCTCAGATACCTGAGGTAGCTGAAACATTGTCCTGCTAGTGTCTCAACCCAGGTGTGCCCAACTCAACCTGCACAGGGGACTGTGTGATATAGGGAACAAAGGGGACACCAAAACAAGTATGACCACAAAATAATCTTCACCTCCATTTGTTGTGGTATGAAGTTACTGAAGAGTCTGTTATCTGAATGATCAAGAAAGTAAAGGCAGAATTTGAGGAATTTGTCATTTCCCATTTTCTCATGTGAGCTATCACTCCATCATGAAAATGAAAAGTCAGCATGGGGCTCTTCAGAAATCCGGTCCTCGTAACCCTTTTTTCCCCTCTCTAGCTTCCTTTCTATTTCTAGGTTGTAGCTCATCGATCCCTTCACTCTTTATAATAGAAACTCATGTAGCCCCTTGTCATAATTAGTTATCCCAGAATCTCAGCATTCATGTGGCATTCAGAATTCATATAGTCTTCTCCCTTACTAGGAGGAAACTGAGGCCCCAAGTGTTTGAGTTATTCAAATTTATACAGATAACTAGGGACAGCTGGGATTCTAATTTATTTATCTTGATTTCAGAATATTATTTTATCTTCTTGGGTATATATATATATATATATATGAAACATACCACTCTCTCCAATTCGAGGGCAAAAAAGGAGAAACTGGACAGCAATTTCAAATAGGTTTTGTGGAGTTGATGTTCGAAAGTGATTGGGTAATTGAAAGGTGTCTGGGAGGATACAGAAAAACCTAACCAAGAGTAGGTTCCAAAATTGAAGCAGGTGATCAGTATGAGCAGGGGTTTGTGAAGTTGTCTTTAAAAGTGAAATGGGCAGAAATACAATGAAGTGGTCCTTAGCCTGTGACTCACTGATATGAGATGTGGTCTCTTTGGGGTGGGTGGCAACATGCATGTGCAGAGGGCACAAAGCATGTGACCCACTGGTAGCCTACAGAGCTTCTGAAGAGACACCACTTGGTAATAAAGGGATTGTTCTTTTCTGGAACATGTAGATATCTATGATGACATGTTTACTGATGACTTCATTGCAGGACTTTTTCAAAACATGGAGCTTAAACAGGCAGAAACACCCTAAATAATATCCTGAGATACAGGGCAAACCTGGTCACTGAGCATCGCTTCCATAACTTCTGCTATCCCTGCCCAGGTGTTACTGTCATGCCATTGCATCATTGCACTTGAAAATGAAAGCTCCCAGGGGCTGGCTGGGGATAGTCTTAGATGGCCACAGCCCTGAAGACATCAGTATGTCCCCAGGGTAAACATACATGGCCTCCCCAGCTCATCTTCTAGTTGACAACTTATGGCATTAGTACCTGCTCTCTTTGTTTTGTCCCCCAAATCTATGACTTCTTCTGTTGAGAATGTGAAGTCACTACAAATAGGAGAAAGGCGCCCTGAAAGATCAAATGAGGTGGACTTCTGAATATTTTAAATTACTATTGAATGGATGGATAATTGGATTGATGGAAGGAGGGATACACACACACACACACATACATACATACATACACATGTAAATTGCTTCCTACCTTAGCCATCTGAGAAAAATCCCATGTCGTCCTCTTGCCACTCTCCTATTGTTCTGCTGTGTGCTTAATCTCAGAGTGTAAGTTCTAAAAGGGAAAGTCATGTTTACTCTGATTAGCTTCTGCATCAAAGTTTCTATTCACAGTAAGAGGCTGTAGGAGTCTATCAGAAACCAGGAGCTTTAGGGATGAACTAACTCTCTCTCTCTCTCTCTCTCTCTCTCTCTCTCTCTCTCTCTCTCTCTCTCTCTCTCACACACACACACACACACACACACACATTTCAAACACTGGAAGAATAGTGATAGGGGAGACTGTTTACTCTTGGACTCAGGTATCCCAAGGCGAGGAGGCTGAGGCATGAATCACATTCACCGAAAGAATCAAGTTATGAGAAATTATGTTTTAGCGTGAGCTAAGAAAACTCTGTGTTCTCTATAAAGTTCTCCAGCTCCGGGGAACCCTGAAATCTTTCCCCCATGAGCTAGGATTGCTACAAGTTAGAAAAATCATTCACATTGATGTGCCACTTCTCAGGAAGGCTTGGGTATTAGGTAGGTAAGGGGTCGCATGTCAATTAATCATTGTGGGGGAAAAGCCCATGGTGCACTACCAAAATCAAATTTGGAATACTTATGGGATGGACATTTATCTAAAGAACTAATACCAAGGCCACTGACATTTCTGTTAGACTTTCCATCTCCCCATTGACTTGACTTAATGTACTCTGTGGCCACTTGGACTTGAAGGCCCATTTGTCGTTTTGCTCTTTTGTGCATTAGTGTCCATTCTAAGGTAATGTGCGTCTATCGGTGTCAACATGTCTGCAACCAATTAATTCAGCTCATTACTTTTTCCCAGCAATCGTGAATCACTGGACCATCTAATGTCACGTGATATAAGCACCCTTTTAACTACTGTAAGCAGCATTTAAAGGAGGACATGGGAGAAAGTGACATTTAGTGTCTCATCGCCATGAACTGATAGGCAATATTGCTTATGAGAGAAAGAGATTTTTAGGAGGATTTTTTAATAGAAAGATTTATATTTAGCATTATGTATATTTTAGATTTATATTAGGTATTAGGATATTATGGGTTATATAATAAGGGTTATATATTGAGTATTAGATGTAGACTATATTTGGTAAAAGATTTCATAAAAGTAAAAAATAATTATGTAGTCAGCTTTTATTTATTTTGTTTAGTTTTATAACCAATTAGAAGAAATCACATACCTGAAATGACTGCTTTCATTTAGAACATATATCAGTCAACAAGATAGACACAGTCAAGATAAAAGGCTGCAGGCTGACTGCAGTGAAAAACTCCTTGGTTCAAATAGATTAGACAGTTCAACAAAGACTAAGCCACAGGAACTGCGAGAGTTATGGACCCTTCTTCAAGCTCATATTATGATGAGAACCACCTCCTGTAAGTGCTAATTTGGGGTGCATTGACAACTGTCCTAGCTCCTTGTCTGTGGGAAGGGTTGGGAATGTGATTGTGTGGAATGAAGACAGTGAACAGAGGGAAGTTATAAATGATTGTTATAAATAAAAGGCAACCTACTGAACTCTGGATGCTCAGAGCTTCCAGAGTTTTGCCATTTTGAGTCACCCCCACATGCACTGACTGTGGCTGGGTGCTTAGTTCAAAAGGTAATGTGGCTCAGCACCTTCATAGATGCTCTAGGCAAAGTATCAGGGACCATCAGCTCTTCAAAATCTATGAAGAAATCTGGAGGGAAAAAAAAGGAATAAGTGATTCCAAAATAGAAGAAAACTGAAATTTAAAATTTAAAATTAAATTTAGTTTTCATCAAAATTGTGTTACACTTGGAAATAATTTATAAGTTAGCTTTACTTATATCAATAACCCTTGAGTATGCATAAGAATTGCCAAGACAGCATAGACAATTGTAAATAAATTATTTGTTGCCAAACAATATACAGTAACACAAAAGAACACTTGTATCGGGCTTATTTTGTACCAGGCATGTTTCTACCTCCTAATGCATATTAATTCATTTACTTTTCATAGCCCATGATATTTTTATTTTGTAAATGAGGCAGAGAGATGCTAACTTTTCCCAAATCACACAGAAGTGAAGTTTTAACACAACACTTAACTACTGTTCTACGATCTCTCTCAAAAAAATAATGATAAAATTCTTCAGAAACTTGAAAGTAAAAAATTAGGTTAGATGGGGGCTGTGTGGGCATGTGAACATGTTTGAGATTACTTAGGGCTAGGCCTTTGAAAGCAAGACTTCTTGACTCCCCAAAATACTTCTCAATGGCTTTCACGGTGATCAGAAATGAAAACTGCATTGGTTAATAATTCCTTAGGGCTTGCCACAAAGGAGTCCTCACCTGGGAACGATGGCCATGTTCCACCAGTGGCTTTGCACACTGCTGTGGTTCAGTAGCAATGATGTGTTTTACCACCTGGACTCTTCTCTTAACCAGGCTAAGTGCAAGAGGGGACCGATGGACAAGGAGATGCTGTGGCCGGTGTTGCCTTCCTCAGTTCTTCATGGAACTAGAATTGAGTCTTTTCTGAATATGCAGTCTTTGAAAGAATGGGGTTGTTCCTATTTGTCATTTTATTAGCAACTCATTATAGCCATTTCTTTGAAATTAAAAAGAGAAGAAAGAATGAACATAGGTAAAAGGAGTAAGCTAATAGTTTACCGAGAATGTGGTGGCAATTTATGGGAGCTTGAATGAAATGACAGAATTGCTATCATGTTAAATTTAACACATTTTATTTTAGCAATAAGATCATATGATCGTATCTCCAAGTACAGCCAGCATTACAAAAGTAATTTTTATAATTGTATATTCATTCACTCTAAGATGGTTCAGAATGATTTTAGAGACCATATTACCAAATTTTCAGTTCAAAAAAATGACTTTATCCTATCATGTGTATAACTACAATGATTCGAACAAGGATTTTTTTATGTGCATAGTGAGAAATAGAATTAAAAATTCTCCTTGTACTTTATGCTCTGAAAGCATGAATTATTTGTTGTTAATGTTGTTTTATTATTTAAAAATGCTTGATTATAAATGAATTTAAAAGAAAATGCTCATATTATATTAAAAATATTAAAATGTATGGGAATGAAAACTACGGTGCAAATTAAACCCCTATAATTCTGAATGGATCGTGGGGCCAAACATCAGATTTTGTTAATTTTTCTTTTTTATGAAATAAATCAAAGGAAAAAAAAACCTTTTCAAATTTATAAAAGAAGTCAAATTCAAGCCTGGCATCAAAATCATTATTTCTTAGTAACATTGAGTGTAAACATTGAGTGTAAAAAGGACGTGTATTGGTTAAATAGGCATCCCCCACCGCCATGCATATGGCAGGTGTGCGATATTTTTTCAGGCACTGAAAAGTTGAGGTGGAAGCATCATTTACATTACTTTCTCTGGGTGTCCAACAGTGACTGATATAAATATTTTATTAGGCAAATCTGCAGGTTTCTGAAGATTATATGTCTTATCAAGTTGACCCTTATAATTATGTTGTCTTCTGCAACCATGGGATTTCTTTTAATTTTGCGGTTCTTTGGTAAATATTGAACCATAAGGAAGGTATACAACTTTAAGCAAAGAAGACTGAGGATAAAAGCCATGTAAACATAATTCCGATGTGTGAGTGAAGATGCATTTCTCTCCCACTACTCAAGAGAAGCCATTGTTTGGAGGAAAGGCCTAATTAGGCAAGAAAATAAATGTTCATCCTTTTTGATCCTCACTTGCTCTGCCAGGATTTGGATCCACCTCCCTCTTCCTCTTAGCAATGAAACTTTCTTGCTGAAATAGCATTATTGCGAGGTAGGGCTAAGCCACCGGGGCAGGAGAGGCTCAGAGGTTAGCTGGGCACTTCTTTCTTTGTGTTCCCCTCCCCCTCGCCTGGGGCATTTGTTTCTTCTTATCATCATTTTGTGTTTCAGCCCGCAGACCCCATGGGCATGGCCATCAAAGCACCATATGTGTGACCCTTTGGAGCAAATGCCTGGCTCTCCTGCATGGGGCAGCGCTCGAGAGGGAAAGAGCCCCTTAGCCCCTGAGTGTGCACGGGGAGGGGTGGTCACAGGTCAGCCCAAGTCCTTGATGTGTTGCGTTCCCCTCCTCAGGCCCATCTCTCATCTCTACTCATGCCTGTGGGTCTCAGCCCTGCACACAGCTCCTTTGAAGCTAATGGAGGCCGCTCCTTGGATGTGCCCTGCAGGAACCCTTTCTTCCTCACTGTGGTCACTTCTGCATCACTTCCTACCTTTCTCATTCTACTCAAAGATAATCATACCTCTCACACCCTGCACAGACATGGGCCCAAACAGGTCTTTGGAGAAATGTTTATGAGCTGAACAAAATGGCAGGCAGTGAGCCTGTGGGCCACCATCCATATTGAATTCTAAGCAGTGTGAAATGTAAAAACAGGGCATTTCCATGGAATTGTGTAGCAGTAATAATGGATATTGTCTCCTGCCTGACTTTGCTAAGGTTGCTTTCTAGCAACTTGAATGCATGTCTGGTGAATGGTATTGATAAGGCTTCTCATCTTGGGGTTCCTGGAGTCAGCCAGTCATATTCAGTGCCAGTATGAGACCCACTGGGTGTGAGGGAGGACTGCTGGTCAGTCCAGTAGGATTCTGTCAGCTCAGGCACTCACTACCATCCTAACCGAGGACTCGACTCAGGGAGGTGCAATCAATGGCTGCAGAGGTTCAAGCAGAGCCCTTGCTAGCATTTGATATCATCATTATTTTTATTTTTGCCTTTCTGATAGGTGTATAGTAATATCTCATTGTGGTTTTAATTTGCATTTTCCTAACAGCTAATCATTTTGAACATCTTTTCATGTGTTTATTTGCCATCTGCATGACCTCCTTTTTGGTACAGTGTTTTGCCCATTTTCTATATCAATTTTTAATGTTTTACTGTTGATTTTTGAGAATTCTTTATATGTTCTAGGTACAAATCCTTTGCCTAATACCTGATTTGCAAATATTTTTTCTCAGGCTAATTTGTCTTTTCATCCTCTTAACGTTCTCTTCATTAACAGCTTTAATTTTGATGAGTTCCAATTTATCAATTTCTTTTTGCTTTGGGTTAAGCCTAAGAATTTCTTGGCTAGTTCTAGTCCTGAAGATTTTATCCTATTTTATTTTTTTCAAAAGAGTTGTCGTTCTACATTTTACGTTACTTCCATAATCCATTTTGAGTTAATTTTTATACAAGGTGTAAAAATAGGTTGAGGTTCTTTTTTTTTTTTTTTTTTGGTCCATGAATATAATATTCAATTGCTCCAGCATTATTTGTTGAAAAGACTCTCCTTCATCCATTAAATTGTGTTAATAGTTTTGTCAAAAATCAATTGGGCATATTCGTATGTGTCTAATTCTGAGTTCTCTGTTCTGTCCAAATGGTCCATGTTCTGTCCTTCTGCCAGCTTCACACTGCCTTCATTTACTGTAGTTATGTAATGCCTTGAAATCTGTCCGAATGATTTCTTTCATTTTTCTCTACTTTTTCAAAATTGTTTTGGCTATTACTCTTTGGACATTACTCTTTCCATACACATTTTAAAATAAGCTTATCCATGTTTACAAAATGACTTTGCTGGGATTTAAATAACAATTGTATTAAACTTATCTTTACTATGCTGAATATTCTTACCACGAACACAGTACATCTCTCCAGTTATTTAGGTATTTATTCATTCTTCATTGTCATTTTGTAATTTTCAGCATATACCATTGTGTACGTGTTTTTTTTTTGGAGCAATTGTAAATGGTATTATATTTCTGATTTGAGTTTCCCCTTGTCTGTTATTCATTGATAGAAACACAATCAACTTTTGTATGTTTATCTTATGTCCTGTGACTTTATTGAACTCACTTATTAGTTCTAGGAGTTTTGGGAGATTTCTTAGGATTTCTACATGGACAATTATAATATCTCTGAATATAGATCATTTTTTTTCTTTCTTTCCAATCTGTATGCCTTTTATTTCTCTTTCTTGCCTTATTTCACTGGCTAGTATTAGACTTAATAAGAGTGGTGAGAGCAGACAAACTTGTCTTTTCCCAAAACTTAGGGGAAAAACATTCAGTCTTTCACTATCAAGTGTGATGTTAGTTATAGATTTTTGTGAGTATTCTTTATTAGGTTTAGAAAGTTCTCTTTATTCCTAGTTTGCTCAGAATTTTTATTATAAATAGTTATTAGTTTGTTGTCAGGTGCTTTTTCTGCATTAATTAAAATGAGAATATGATTTTTTATTGTTAGTCTATTGATATGGTAGATTACACTGATTTTTTTTCTTTTTTTGAATATTGAGTCAACTTCGCATACGTAGAATAAATCCTACTTTGGCTATGATGTATTATTCTTTTTGTACATTGCTGTTTTAGTTTGCTAAGATTTTTTGAGTATTTTATATTTAAGTTCATATTTTATATTTAATTTTATATTTAAGTGAAATATTGATCCATAATATTCTTTTGTCTTTGGCTGGTTTGGGTCTCAGGATAATACTGGCTTTATTAAATAAATTGGGGTAGCACTCTTTTCTCTGCTGTTTTCTGGGGGAGAGTACATAAAATTTTGTTAATTCTTTAAATGTTTGTAAAATTCTCCAGGGAAATCACCTGGACATGGAGATTTCTTTTTCTAGAGCTTTAAAATTACAAAATCAAGTTTTTTAGATTATAAGACTATATAGTTTTTTCATTTTTCAAATGCAGGAGGCAGGTTCTAAGAAAGTTTCTTAGGTAAGAAGCACACTTGTGGGAAGGGAAAGGAATAAGTAATGGAGATAAATTGGGTCAGTATCATCATGATCTTGAGATTTCTCACTTACAAAATCATCTATTTGTTAGATACATCATGAGATGCAAAAGTTCACCTTTATTTTTATACATTGTATTTTTAAGACATTTATGGCATGATTTTGATAAACTTTACCATTTGCTATTTCTTTTTCTCCTTTTAAAATTTTGGACCTTTACAATACAATACAGAAATACTTCTGTTTTTAATCTAGTTTTCACCCTCTCTCTTTCTCTATTACATTTAGAAGTGTGTTTCCAAAGCCAGCTTCTTTTCTTGAATTTGTTACAAAGGAAGGAAGCATTAGCCCAGATAACTAGTGGAAGCTGAAAATCTGTTTCCAGCATGGTTCCTACTTACATCAAGTAAAGTTTTTAAACTATTACATGTTCTCCTGGCAAGTAAATCATGGGATCCTCTGTTATCAACATCTGCATCAGCCAGGACAGTGCTAGTTAGCACATATCAGTGCTTTGAGAGTGTAAGCTCTCCATTATGTTGATGTTTAAAACATATATGTGGAAAATATAAGAATATACAGATACTCTCTTATCTGATGTGCTGGCTACTGTAGTGTAGTAGCTTTTGGTAAATTTGTTTTCCTCTGAGACCTTGAAGAATACTGGCTACCATGTTGTGCTTATAAAGAGCTTTCAAATGCATTATTTCAAAAATTTTTTTTTCTATTGGGCTGGGAAATAGATGTAAATTATGTTATTCAGGCCCTTGAAACAATACTTTGTCTTTATAAAATATATCTTGCAAATGTTCTGAATGTGTTTTTTAAAATGAAAAACAGATATTCGTAAGAACACTTGTTTGATTGCCCACAGCAGGGTGATTACTGCTTGGAGTGTGTGATAAACACACAGAAAATTGTAAAATGAGGGACCACTATTGGCTTGGTTTTTTTGTATGTAGGAATAAATAGGAAAGTCACCCACTTCCTCCCTGGTCACTCACCCACCCATAAGAGCCAAAGCTGGTGCTGCTCATCTCAACATAAGGAGTATTCCCAAAAGAAAACCACTTATTATTTAGAAGTGTGTTATTGTCAGTAAATAAATGCTCTTGTCTCAGTGTTTGTAATGTTAGGGAGAGGGACATTACATTAATTGCTTATACCCAAAGCAGACGATGTTTCCCTGAAAGCAGGCTCTGTATAAATAGCAAATTCAGATTCTATTGGTAATATGTCATTGGACTGCAATTTATTTTACCTTCAACATGTGTGAAATGTTGCTGATCTTTTCATTTCTTAGGGGATGAACAATTGCAGCATTAAGAGACATTTAAATAATGCTTAAGTTTTAAAGCAAAGGAAAGAGACAAATGGATATGTTCAGCCCAGACTTCAGATCAGGTTTTTGTTTTTTAAGCTTAATGTATGATATTAGCCTATTAAATGGGATCTTTTATTTGATATATTCTCTATCCCCATTAGACATCATTTCTACTGATGTTTTGTATTGTTTGCACCTTAGCATGACTCATATTAAACTACGGGGGCTAAAGGGGAGAAATAATTAGATTTATGGCTTTGTGCTTTTCGTTTCCAATTTAAATATCTATTTAAAACTAACTTATGATATGATACATACAAAGCTATTATCTGTTTAAATTAGCTTATCAAAATGAAATATCTCCTTTAGCAATTTTTCTGGAGAGGGAGGAAGCAGATGACCAATGCTTCCATTCATTGGAGACACAACTTGTGTTACATCATGGCAGCAAAACCCATTCAACACAATAGTCATCATTAGCCAACTAATAATGATAATTTCTATGTAACTTTTTAATACTCAAGTTTCTCTTAGGAAAGCTAAGACCTCCTGAGCCTTCAGGCAAGTAGGAGGAAGTTTTGAGTAACTGGTCCCGAGGCTCTGGTGGGAGGCTGTGCTCAAAGAAGCTCACTGGGGAAGAATACAGGACTGATGCTCAGAGCAGCCTGTGGTGCAAATTATACCTTAGGCTGAAATGCTGACTCAATCCTAAAGATGGTGGAAAAGGAGGTCACTATTTTGGGGAATTTCACAGCGCTAAGTACCTATTCTATCTGCTGGTTGATTCTAGGCTATCTTTTCATAGGATTAAGCATCCTTAAATTAATAGTTTAAGATGATGGACTGGCAAATACACTGACATGGGATTTAGACCTCCTACTTCACGTGTTTTACTTTAGGTGGTTTACTTTCACTTTTTTAGCCCATATTCTCAGTTGTTAAATGTGGGAAATATTAGTTTTGTTTAAATAATTTTATGCGTTCTCTGCCTGGGAAATCTTTTTTTCCCCATAAATTAAATACAGACTAAATTTTACATAGCTCATGACTTATTCCTTTTGTTCTGACTTTTCCATCCATGGAGTAATATCTTGTGATGTAAACATAGGAGAGAAAGAAACCATAAAAATAAAGTGTGGACAATGGCAGCTTCACATAGATTAGAAAAAATGTGTTAACCTCCAGCTCATGGTAGATGTTCGTTAAGTGACAGTTTCACCTTTGTTTGCTGATCTACTCATGTTGCTGATGACTGAATAGATGTCTCTTCTCACATAATGTAGTGAACATGGACAGCAGCCTTGTAGATATATCTGGAGCCAGGTTGATCTTGATTAGAATCCTGAATCTAACACTTCACCCTTCCATTGCCTTGGGCTGGCCCCTCAATGTCTTTATGCCTCAAATTCTTTATTGTCAAACAGGGATCAAAACACCTACCTTGAGACTACAAGAATTCTAGGTGTTTTCTGTAACAAAATACCTGCCTTTTTTATTTTTTAAAGGAATTTATCATGCAATGCCATCTTTATAACACTTCTAGGGGGCACTATATTGTTATTGTCCTTTCCTAGACATACAAGAAGATGGAGCTCCTTCATCTCCTACCATGTAAATAACTCTTGATGAGTTTGTGGTCCTTCTAGACTCTGCTGGTATTTTCCCTCAGGAATTTTTTCTAAAGCTTAGTGTCGCTCTCCCTTGCCTACTGGCCCATGTGTTCAGTAACAGTAATATCTAGAAAACGTCTCTGATGACAGAGGTGGGATTGAATTAGGACCCAAATCCCTTCTAATTAACTATAGCTCCTTTACAAGTGATCAACCATAGTGTAGGAAATGATTATGTTCCAAATATATTAACAGTAACAAAATAATTGAAAACCTGATGCCTCTTGTGAGCTGATAATAGTTTTTAAAACTTAAAAAAATCAATATCGTCAAGGAGAGCATAATTTTAAATATACATAACTGAGTTAGAAAGTTTATCTGATGAGATAGTTTAAGCTTTAGGATGCATTATTCAATACATGACAAAAGGAGAATGATACTTACAAAGATGCCTTCTACTTTTTTTTCAAAGATGTTAATATCTTCAGAAGCCATATGTTCAATGTGAGGTATGATATAAAAGAAGTCATGCAGGAGACAGACTGACTGTATCATTTTCCGGCTGTGTAACCTGGGACAGTATAACGTGTGATCTAATCTTTTAAAGCTTAAGGCTCCATATCTGTAAAATGGGATAATGCACCTATACCCTGGATTTCAAGGATTAAATGAAATAACACATATAAATATGCATAAGTTACATGGCTCAAAACTTGACACAGCATGAGTGTTTAAGAACTACTCCCTTCTGTTCCTATGATTATGGAGGAAAAGTAAAAGCACTTAGTAAATCATTAAATGTTCTGTCCATTAACATATTTCTTTTTGGGTTTTGAAATCTTGTATACATACCTTCTAAGGTATCTTTTATCTTCCAGAATCCCCAAGCATTTACAAACCTAGTCAATGAAGATAACCCACCATTGATCCACAGGGGCCACTAATCCACTTCTGGAATATGACCTCCTCTGGGTAGAAAGATCAACAAATATTTATCAGCTACATAACACCTCGACTAGATTCAATGGAGGTCTTTTATAGTATTTCCTAAAGGATGGAGATAAGAATGCCATGAACGACGACGCTGTTACACCTGTGTGTGTTTATCTAGGTCTTTAAAAGATAAATACTGTAATCAGGGAGTCAAATATTAGGCAATTATAAGACTTCAGAGACTAGATGATGAATTCAGTCCCTTTCTTTCTAGCTGGGTGATGGATTTAAATCAGAAACAATAATCTTGCCCCAAAAGGGAGTTACACGCTCTTCTGGACTGTGAAAGCACAGGCTGAGAATCCTCTGCCTTTTATTTGTTTGTGTATTTTTCAAAATAAGTTATGCATCTTCTGAAATAAACCTGGGTGTTAATCAAAAGATTGGTGCAGCTCATCAGCTCCATCCTTGCACTTGGCTAATTGCATTAAAATTCTTATGTGAGCACACAGTGGATAGCACAGCCACTTGGAGCATTCAGTCAATTCCATCTTTCTGCCCTCTAATAGCCTATTGTATATTTGCCTGAGATTATGACCCGTGTTTATCTCTGAGGGATCTGCATGCCATGGAGCACACAGTCCTGTCCACAGGTCATCATAGTTTCCAACAAAAGCAGAGCACCTACAAATCCACTTTGCCGAATGTCTGTGATTCAGCTTTCACTTTGTCTTCATTGGGTTGCTTGATTTTGGAGGGCCTTGATGTCCCAGTATCTGAATTAACATGGAGGACCAGTTAGCTCCATGTCTGAAGATTCCAGATGAAAGACCAATAGGCATACCTGAGCATAGTAAGTACTCAACCAAGAGCTGGGCTATTGCAAAGGGCTGCTGGTTTCTTAGGAGACTGGCCCAGATGGCTCAGGCCACTTCCCTTGGTTACATGCAAAAGAGCAGGGACCTATGGAGGGCCAGGGCAGAGACCCTGGTGTTTTGATTTGAGGTTCTCTGGATTGACCATTTCCCAAGGATATTAGCTTTTAAAAGGAAGAATGTTAAGAAGAGAATTAAGCCTCCAGAAAGTATGCTTTACAGAGATGCTGCCAAGCATATTGAATCCTCAATAAAATGACTGAGCCAGGCAATTAAAAAAAGGAGCAAGAGGAGAAGAGATGTAAAAAGAACGAAAAAACACAAAAGGTGAGCAAACCCCAGGAGACCAGGGCATGAAGAGCAGAAGGATATGAAATAAGGTTACACTTTGAGAGAAGAAACAGGGAGCAAAGACAGTGAGAGAGCATCAGTCAAAAAACTCATGTGACAAAAAATGCTTTATCAGCTGCCCTTTATTGAGTATATGTTATGTTTCATCTGCTGTGTGGAGTAATTGACATACATTATCTCACGACTTTCCTAAGAAGGCTGTGGAGTAGATATCATGTTTAGACTTCATAGGTCAGGGTGCCCCTCTCAGCAAGTAAAGCTCTGAGCACTGTATCAGAAGCCAAAATCTCACCCACGTTGGCCTGCCCTGCCTGTTTGCTACTACATTGCTCTGGTTTTGTCTACATTGGGGTTGGTGAAATTATTCTATGGGGCTAGAATTGAAATATTTTAAGCTTTGTGGGTCATACAGTCTCTGTCACAACCTCTTAACTGTACTTCATAGCTCAAAAGTGGCCACAGACAATATGTAAATGAATGGCCTTAGTGGTGCACAAAAGAACTTTATTTATAAAACAGGCAGTGACTGAAATTTGGCTTGAGAATCTTAGTTCGCTGATGCCTAGCTCATGTGTACGTGGGCAGCTCAACTGGGGACAAAATAAAGTCAGAGATGTGCCTGGAGGGAAACAGAGTGTAGGTTATGCCAGGAACCATATTTATTAGGGACAAAGGAAGATAATGCTGCTGGCTACAGCCGATTACAACAATGGTGGTTCTTGCAGAAGTTTAATTTTATAATCTCTTCGGTTTTTAAAAATGTTCATATACTTTACAAGTATAAATTAAGTAACTCAGTGTCTTAGGTTGGAATATTTTCTTTCCCAAGCATGAATCCTCCATATGTTCTTCTGTTTTCAGTGACCCCCCTTCCTGGAAATACACTCAGATGGCTCCCAGAGGCTGCTCAGTCCTGTGTGAGAGACAGTCTGAGTAGCTGAGTTTATCCAGCACTTTAGTTTTCATCTCTGTCCTTTCATTAGCTCTTATCTCTATTGGAAGGGAGTCAAGAGAATTGTCCAATGTCTTTTTATGCTTTGTACAAGAATATCAAAAGCAAGTATGGATGATTTTTCAGCCAGCCAAGTTGCCCTATGGAAATTGATTTAATAATTTGTATGTGTATTTTCTGTTTATTGGAAGGGCTTTGCCAAAAGGAGACTGTTTTATTATAATTTGTTTTTGTTGACAGGAAAATACCTTGAAAATAAAACACAGAGGTGGCATATTAGAACAAACTTGAACTTTCAGTTGCAAAGCATTGATCTGTGTCAGCAGTTCAAGGAACAATACAGAAAATGCTGCCCCTTGTCCAACAAGGAAATAATTCAAGGACACAGTTGTTGATGCTGCCTGAGAGTGAAACTTGTTTGCTTTATTCTGTGCCCAAATGGGTGTACTCCAAAAGCCTTACCTTTATTTGCTTTGTCTTTTTTCTCTTTTGAATCATCAATAGCTTGTTTCACCTCTGTTCATTAGCAATACCAAGAAAAAAATTTCTCTTTGTCTTCAATTAAAATCTCTTTGAGCTTCCTGCTTCCTAATTCTTTTACCTCAGCCCTGCAGATGCACCAGGAAAAATTCTTCTTGTTTATATTAAACATTTTCTGTTAAGTTGTAGAATATAAGAAGTCATCAGAGAACTGTGGGGCTATCTGGCTGACTTCTAAGTGGTATTATGCCTATGAGAGAGGTTTAGTGAAGTCTGGGGCATCCTCAGAAATGTTTGTGCTTGGACCCAAAATGCCTGGAGATCATCACGGCTCTTGAAATGAAATACAAAAGCAGAATGTTGTAATTACCAGAGAGATTCCTGGGTGTTTATCCCAGAAGTAAGATCTTCCCAAAAGATGAATAACCTGTTTATTCTCATTTCTGCTTTTATTGTTTGCCTGAGTTTCAAGAAATGGGAGAAATGGGTGGTAGATTTTTGAATGCTAGAAAACATGATTTTAAAATGCTCAACCAGAAAGCCAGACTTCCTAGAAGACCTGGGTTCCAATTTTCATCAATTATGAAAATACTTTGAGTTAAGTGAGTCTTTTCGGAGTATAAAATACAAAAATCTTTTTTTTTTTTTTTTTTTTTTGCTAAGCACAGGGCACCAGTTGAGGTTGTCATACTCAGCATCCTTATGTTATAACAATGAAATTATGGCTTATTAAGGCCCTTCTCAGTTTTAGAGCAGGGGTTGCCCACTATAGCCCAGAGGCCAAATCTGGCCCATGCCCATTTTTGTATGGCTGGTGATCTACAACTGGTTTTTACATTTATAAATGGATAGAAAGCAAATGAAAAAGAATGATATTTCATGGCACACTAAGTTATATGAAAATCAAATTTCAATGTTCTTAACTAAATTTTGATTGGAATGCAACCATGCCTATTTGGCTTCTTTAGGGCTACAAGGGCAGAGTTAAGTAATTGCAACAGAGACTGGCCTACAGAGTCAAAAACATTTATTGTCTGTCTCTTTAGAGAAGAAGTATGTGATGCCTGTACTGAAGGTCATGCCTGGCACTGTCCCTGCTCTCTCTCATGCACATTATCTTTGGATATTTACAAAGTTCTGCTTAGGCACATGGCACCTTGGTTTGGAAATATTTCCAATCGGCTGTCAAGTCGTAGTGTGGAGAACTTCAAAATACAACAAAGATACAAACACTGATGGATAAATAAAAACACACAATAGTTCACTGTTCGATGTTAAAGACCCACGTGCAGCAGGCAAACCAAACCAGTCCCAATTGCCAATTATTTTTCCTAAATATAATGCATTTCATCAGATTTAGGAATCCTGCATGCTCCAGGCACAGCAACCACAGGGCCCAGGCAGCAGGCACCAGAAAAACAATGCATTCTTCCTCCCTTCTCTGGCACGTCTTTGTTGGGTCTTTCTGGAATCTGAGCTTTTCAGGAACACCATCCTTTGTTCAGGCAGATTTCCAGTTCACGGTATGTTACTGGAGGCAGCAAGCAGGGGAAGTGTAGGCAAGGCTGGTGCTGACCTGCAAGTGAAAGCACATCTGTTTTGTTACTGTTCTGCACAAAGTGTCTATAATTTATCAGTTATGTGGACTATGTAATAAGAGCCAATCAGCTCAGTGAAAATAAGCTTTTGAAAAACAGTAAGTTTAACTTAAAAAAGGGGGGGGGGTCAGTCCATGTCAGGTTATAAAACTGGGTTTGATCTCTTTCTCCCTTTTCCCTCCAAGTCAGGGCTTTACAGTTGGCTAGCTTTCTAGTAATTGAATCTGAAGGTTGAGTCCTCGCTTTCTAAGAATTGCCAATGAAGTCTTGTAATCCTCTTCTGGTCTTCTCAGTGCATCAGGACTTCGGTTTATTGACATGTAATTAGATCAGACTGTCACTACATCAATGTCAGTGTAAACATCACGGAGTAAGCAGCTGATCCTTAAAGATCTCCACTGGGATGCCAACTGGCTTTGTCAACACGCCAGTTGAGGGCTGTATCTCCTTTCCTATGGCTGATTCCAACAATTGCAGAAGCTGTGACAGTGGTAGAATCTGACATCTCGAGACTTTCCTATTGACATTCTGATTGTTCTATTACTTTCAACATTGAAAGGCACTGGTGACAGTAAAATAAATAAGGCAGGGACATGCAAATTCCATCCTACTGTGCATTTCTTCCCTCTCTCATATGTCACTTCCAGGAAGAAGTGAATTAAACAGAAGGGCTAAAATGCATAAAGCACCTGAAATGACCATTCATTATGAGGGTTTCGGCTTTTAATTAATGTCAAATAATTTGACGAAAAGAAGCTTAGCTTCTTTTTTAGAGACAATCAATTAAACAGATGTTTAGTGATAATACCATAACTGATCAGCAGAAATATACTACAGGGATAAAACTTAGAAGTCCACAGAGATCTGCTTATAGATTATCCCTTACTCTCTTGACAGTGATAACATTCGCTGTGGCTACTGTTTTATGAACATTTATTGAAAACTAGATATCATGCTGAGCATGTGTCTACCATCTCACTTATTCCCTATGAACTCTTTGAAGTAAGTACTATAGTCATTCTCATTGTGCCAATGAAGAAGCTGAGGCTCAGAGAAATTTACTCTCTTGCTAAATGTCACACAGGTTGAAATCCAGGTGGAATTCAGGTCTGTGACTGTATCACCTATGCTCCTAGCCATTGGCAACATAGGGATTTTCATATGTTATAATTATCTGCATTAGCAATTCTCGCAGTGGCAGGCAGCTCAGGAGAGGATGGATAGAGAATAAATTCAAATAGTTCTAGTGAGGTCCAATGGGTGGCCTAGACTCAAAGCAGGAACACTCATCTCCCAAGACAAATGGTTTTGTTTACCACAGGATAAAAGGGCAGAGCCCTTAAGCTGCAGGAGGCAGTGGTGAGGAGGGGAGGAAAACCTAGTTTTCCTCTTCCACACAGTTTCCTCTCATGTGCGTGGAGGAGTGGGCTCCCCCAGAAGTGATTGGCAAGGAAAGTCGAGTCTTCCGTGGCCCCACTTACTTCTTGTCAAATGCATATGGTTTTATTTGTTTTTGCTATTTCAGTGATTGGGTCATTGAGCTATCTAAAATCTTTCTTGGTAAACCCATAACAGAACAAGGAAATAGAACAGATTGAAGGAGGGATCCACTCAGGAAAATTTGTATTTTAAATGAAGCAGAAAATGCATTTAATTTCTAAAAGAAACTGCCAAGAGCTCTTATTAAGGTTTGGTCTGATTTTTCCTGCCAATGCATGTAGCTGGCCCTGATGAAATGATGCATGTAATTAAGGGTAATGTTTTGCCCTAGGGAAAAAAAAATTTTTAGAAGGATTTATAAAATATTAAGCATCTTGAAGCTAAAATAAGTGAGAGAACCAATTAGATAGTTGCTTTTTTTTTTTTTTTTGAAGAGAAAACATCTTGGCACAGTTTTCTATGTTTGACGGACTTGACCAGCTATGCCTGCCTATGTTCTGCCACAACCGTAGACAGCCAGACTGGGAGGGTGGCCATGGGAGGCCAAGGTCCTTCCATCTCTAGCAAGTCTCCAAGCTACCTTGAAGTTTAATTTTGTTGGCAGCAAAATGGTGAGGACTCTTGCCTTGCAAATTCCCTACCGTAAGGTAACTACTTACTGATGCATTCGATTTTAGTACTTTGAAGGTGACAGAAATGCTTTAAAATGTCACATCAATCAATAAGGCATATGACATTTGGTGGAAAAAATAATATGTCTTATTTTTCCTATAGTGAAAAGGATGTTTTATTTTATTTTCGGTAATTAAAAGAAAGTTGGAAAAAAAGGGATACGTTAAAAATAAAAAAGTAAACCAGTACAAAAAAATATACCATGAAATGTAGTTCTGTTTGCTGAAGGCAGCTACTATGACCAGTTTCTCACATATTTTTCCAGCAATAGTTTACACATCTATAAGCATATATTGCATGTGGGTCTATATCTATCAACGTATAATTGGGTATACATAATATAATACAGTGTTATACATATAAAATTTATATATTCAATTTTATATATCTAGGTCTACATGAATATTTTAAAGTTAAATCATAAATACTGTTCTGTACCTTCTACAAGACCATTTGGAGATAATTTCTTATCAGCATTCACAGTTATTTTATCTCATCTTACCCACAGCTATGGTTAATCTGGTACACACAGTAAGTACATCCACACCTGTTTAAATTTTTCTGGTGCTTTTGTGCAATTCATGAGTAACTACTGCCCAATCTCAAGGTGACCCCCGCCACTCCTACCCAGCTGCCTTTGCTCCTGGGGCTCCAAGTGTGCATCCTGGAACTTTGTCCTGGTAACCTGCTCCTGCAGCCTGTCCCCTGGTTGAGGAGAGAGGGTGCTGTAGGCTGCATGCAGAGCTGTCACAAAACTTTGTCTATTGCATTTTGCTACTCTATAGAATGTCACAAGAAACATCTTTGCACTCAGGTACATGTGTAGGACGAATTCCTAGAAATGACTCAAAATTATGAGCATTTTAAATGCAGAGAGAGAATTACTAACTCCCTCCAAAACCAATCTGTTTCAATCAATGTTTGAAGACCAAGTCTATGTGGGCATAGAGTTGATAATATAGTGTCACACAGAGCAAGAGTCCTCATGTAGGCTCCAAACGCAGGGGAACAAATAGGATAAGGGCCAGCACTTTGGCTGGAGTTCACCAAGGTGGATTTTGGTACTGGAATGAGACTTTGAAATATAGGGTCTGGTTGTCATGGATGCCAAACCCCACTTCCCAGGGTCAAAGCCTCTGCTGGCTACAGAAGCATCTTCCCAAATTATCTTGAGAGCATCTTCCCAAATAAGAATTGGAGTTAGAGACTGTGACTATAGCAGACAAACACCAATTTAAATATCTCCTATGCTTCCCTGTTGACTTTCTATTTCTGTTCTCATATGGCCTCAAGGTCAGGGACATTAATAAAGAGAAAATTTCAACTGGACATTGATTTTATCCAAACCTTCATAGAAAACAAAGAAAAAAGGTAAAGAAATTGCTTTTTAAATCAGATAAGCAGCCTAAGATGAAAGAACCATCGTAGCAGGTAAAAGGCATTTTATTTTATGACCCAGTAGTTATGTTTAATAGTTACCTGTAGAATGCAGTGTGACATACAAAATATACTTAAGTTCCTCAAAAGTTAAGCATAGATTTATCATATGACCCAGCAATTCCACTTATATGCATATATCCCAAATAACTGAAATTAAGTACTCAAATGAATGTACCTAATACATGTACACGCATGTTCATAGCAGCACCATTCATTCGCAATAGGCAAAATGTGGAAACAGCCCAGATATTCATAAGCACATGATAGAGATGTACTGACACATGCCATATGTGGATAAACCTTAAGAACGTGCTCCATGACAGAAGGCTGGCACAAAAGGTTACAAATTATGTGATCACATTTATGTGAAATGTCCAGGAGAGGCAAGTCCAGATACAGAACCCAGACTGGTGGTTGCCAGAGCCTGGGGTAAGGAGAGTGAGGAGAAACTGTTTAGTGGGTTCAGGATTTTCTTTTGGGGTTTTGGAATTATATGGAAGTGGTGGTTGCACAACGTTACAAACACACCATGCTGTTGAATTCTCTGCTTTTAAAATGGTTCATGTTACATACTTGAATTTCATTTTAGTAAAAATTTTTAAATGCTTCGAAGATACATTAGAAGGAAAGATAGATGACTTTTTCCTGTTTCCAGTTTCTTCAGCAGAGAGAGCCTTGCAAATTATAATTTTGGGCGTGGCTCTGATTGACTTCTGGTGCTTGGGAAATGGATGGTGGTTCTTAGACCTCAGGGTATGTGTTGACCTTTACTTTAAGTCAAAGCCAGCTTTGTTCTGGTTTTGTATAGGTTTTCTCCTTACCAAGAATCAGGTCAAATGCTATGTGGTGGATTTAGTGCATAATTTTGATTTGGGCTTATTATGTATTGACAATTTATTTTATGAGGAAAATAAATTGGGCTTATTATGTATTGACAATTTATTTTATGAGGAAAAATAATTCTACAAAGTTTTCCCTAGGCAGAAAAGAAGCGGTAAGACTACGTCTGTTACTAGGTTTGTTTGTGTCTCTGAAGTCTGAAATTTAGATACCACTATGTCCTAAGCCAATTTCATCAGTTCCAGTGCTGTTTCTCATGAAGAGAAATGAGGTATTTCCTTTAGCAAGGTTTCCACCTCAAAGAGATTGTGGCTATGTAACAGGTTCGTGTAAAAGATTCCTAAGTGCTTCAGAATCTCCTCTTTGTCTCTCCGGATGGTCCTCTCTAGCTGTACCAAGATTGGACTGTATGGACTGTGTCTGACTCAACCTCCCTGCTAAATCCAGGTGGGAGTTAGTGACTGATTTCCAAGAGAACAGGCTGCACGCTTTCTTGGAGCAAACCCTGAGGGTTGTGTGTAAAGTACGGTTCTTGCTCTCAAACCTCCCAGACTTGGATGTAGCAGCAAGCACTCAGATAGTTACAAAGGTGCTCTCAATCTGGAGATTAAAAAAGTCATTTTATAGGGGAAATATAAGTGTGTTTTGATATAAAGAGAATAAAGAGCAGCCTGCAGGAAGTACAGACTAAAATTTAAGTGTATTTTGAAGGATAGGTAAATAGAATTATTTTCTATTTTAATTTAATACCTATTATTATTTTATATAACAAAACTAGACATAGCTATTATGCCAAAATCAGAAAATACCACAAGTAAAAAAAAAATAATAGACTAAAAATGATCATATCTTACTAACAGAGATAAAACTGTTGGCACTTTGGTCTATAGCTTTTCACAAACCCCTCTCCCTCCCCTTCTCCTCTGTCTGCCTTACTTTAGTTAATGTATATTGTCTATTTTGAGCTACTTAGTATGTGTCAGGCAATGTGGGGTGTGTGTGTATGTGTATATATATATATACACACACCCACACACACATACACATATACACACATATATACACACACACACACATATACATATATATATAAGATATATATATGCTTTTTTGAGAAATAGAATCCTAACATTCAGAAAGTTTTATAATCTGCCTTTTTCTCCTAACAGCATATTGATTTTTCCCCATGTAAACACATTTATTTCTACAGCATCATTTTAAATGACTGCACACTGTTCTACTATAAAGCTATATAACAATTACTTATACATGCTCTTGTGTTGGATTTCCCTATTTTTGATAGGCTAATCAAACTGTGACGAACACCCTGATTCCAATCATTTTGCACATTCTTAGTTATTTTCTTGGATCGGTTCTCAGAATCATTGCATCAGTGGGCATGTCCTTGTGAAAGGCATTTTCCCGCATACTGCCCCTCAGACACACCAATTTAGGCTCTCTCACCAGTAAAGAGCATTGCATATATTTCCCTGAAAGCTTGCTAAGAATGTTTGCTAATACGATAGATTAAAATTCAACCTGTTTGTACTTATTTGATTACTACTGAGTGTTAAGTTTCATATGCCATCTAGCAATTTTACTCTCATCTTTCTCTTCCCATTCTTCTCTTCTTCCTCCTGCCCTCCTCCCTCTCATTTCCTCTTTTTCTCTCTGAATTGCCTTTTACACTTGGACAATTTCTCCAGGTGTTTTTTATTGTTAACTTATAAAAGCTCTTAATTTATTAATAACATTATCCTTTGTCTTAAATACTGAAAACACTTGCAGATGGCGATCTCTAAGACTGTCAAGGAGAAAAGGGAAGAGTTTTCCATGCAAAAAAAAATGGGAAAAGCAGTGGTTCAGAGGTGGAAATGATGAGGCCTGTTTAGGAAAGTGTGTGACACTGTGTCGAGGCTCAGGAGAACACTAGAAATGGGTATAATAGGATCAGAATAAATGTGGATGAAGAGAATCTGACTAGCTCATGGATGGTCTTGATGCCTGGCTCAAAACTCTGAACAGAAACTCTGAAATACCCCTGACAAATTTAAAAGGGAGAGGTGTTGTGTGTGTGTGTGTCTAGTTGACAAGAGACAATAAACTGCTATTCTTAACATAATTTTAATTTCTTTCACTTATGAATATGGGAGCAGAAGGTGTTTCTTGGTGTAAGAAGTGCCAATGAGCATAGAGACTAGATTTCTTGCTTCTCTCAGTAGTGGGGACATGGATTATTAAAGACTTATCTCTGACCTCTAGTAATTTTCATTTGATTAAGACATCTTTTGGTTGGCAGTAGCTTTCTAGCTTTCAGTATGCTTGGTACAAAGGGACAATGCTAAACTCTAGAGATGTTTCCAGCTTCTGGGGAGAGAGAGCAGGGGGTAAATTAAGCATAGAAGCACACACCAATTTTAATACTCCTGTTACATGATGTTCCATAAGGTATGATGGTTTCAAAAACTAACAGTGCCATTTGATTAGGGAACAGAAAAGACTAAAAAGACTTCCATTGGTAGAGTGACACTGGAGCTTAATGATTCTTTCAACCTTTGTCCTTAGAGGTACCGGTGTCAGGACCCATCCTGGAATTTAATGTTTCTTCTGCATTTGATTCAGCTCACATCCTGCCCCAGCACCTACAATGTAGCCAACAGCGGGTGAGATGCTGAGGCTGCAGGCCGTTGTTCTTTTTTAAATGATTTTCTTATGAGGCAAAGTTTAGAGTTTTAAAAGAGTTAAAGGGTTCGGAAAGGGTCTAACCTTCCAGGTAAGCCCAGTATGCTTCAGAGGTTGACTCCAGACCTCATGGGCCCTAGGAAATTGCATGTGTCACTCACCTTTTCAAACTCTAACTACCTCACCTGTCATGTAATTCTAATACCATGTGGTTTGAAAATGTCCCACCCAAAGTCAGATGTTGAAATCTTACCTCCCAGAATCTCAGAATGTGACTGTGGAAATAGGATAGTTACGGATGTAATTGGCTAAGGTGAGGTCATACTGGGGAAAGGTGGACCTAATTCAATGACTGGTGCCTTTATAAAAAGGGGAGGTTTGGACACAGAGAAGAGACCACAGGGGGAACACCATGGGAAGACCAGAGCTGTGCTGACATAAGTCAAGGAACCTCTGGAAGCCTTGTTGAGGCCTGGACAGATTCTCCCCTAGTGCCTGCAGAAAGAACGCAGCCCTGCCCACACCTTGGTCTCAGACACCTGCCTCCAGGACTGTGAGAGGATCAAGTTCTGCTGTTTAAACCACCCAGTCTGCGGAGCTCTGTTAGGGCAGCCCCAGGACACTAATTCTGGGAACATCTGGGGAGCACTGCACGGGCTACTCACATGTAAGTTCCTGGCTCCCCAGGGCAGCCCATTCTCTGTGTCCTCCTCTCCTGAACCCTGAAAGATGTTGTGGGACTGGGACAAAAGCATTATTCTCAGTTTTGCCTTCTTAGCTATTAATAAACAAAAAGTCGCAAACGTGAAAAAGAAGCAGTTTTAGTTATTTCCCTGCTTTGCTAAGTTACAAGGCAAACATGTTATTGTTTACTTTTGACTCTTCTTTCTGATGCAAATCCCCAGAACCCCCAAAAAACCTCTTGGAAAACACTTCGTGATTTGTGGCAGGGAAGGTCAGATTGTTTGAAAATGACTAATGATTAGTTTACAGTGCTTATAATACAGGTTCCATAACAATGGAATTAATCTTTAGAGAGAAAAATTAAAAGGTAGTTTGCTCCCGAGGGAGCTGTGTGGGGTTTGCACATTAGCCTGATGAGCACTCATCGGGACAGACAGCAGAACCCCAGGACGCCTCATTGTTTAATCAGTATGGGTAAGATCAAGTTGATTAATCCACTGCGCTTCCCTCTGACAGAGTTGCCCGTAGCCCTCCTGGAACTGCTTCCATTAGCAGGATGCTGTTGCTCTGTAGGGCCTGGGGGCTGCTGGTGTCTCCCCCACCTGCACACAGCGCTGTGGCCCTTTCGCTGATTGCATGTCCCTCTGCTTTGCACCCGCTGGCCCTTGTCATTTGGTTTGTTGCAAGCACTAACCTGATGGGCAACAAGCCTAGAAGTGCACCTGCAGGTGTGGATGAGGCTTTTCCTTCCTTCTTCTATGTACAGGAGGATCTCCAATTTCTGTGGCCAGGAGTCCATCCAGCCTATAGGCGAGTGGCAGGCCATCCTGCCAAGGTGCACGTGCTGCTCTGTTGGACATCTTCCTGGGGACCTTGTGCTGCACATCTGCAAATGAGGCCGCTAGCTAATTTAACTCACACTGGGCTGTTTTTGAGGGAGGAGTACCTGTAGGAGAGGAAAGGCCCATCGGTGCCCCTGAGTAGGATTTTCCAGACAGGGCCTGGCTCAGAGCCTGCACTTGGGCAGAAGGAAGCTAAACAAACGTGGTCTACTTTTGTCTTGACTCACTGTGTTCTAGATTCAATCAAGGCCAAGTCTTTCCCATTACAAGAAAATTATTTAAAAGCATTATATCTGTTTTGATTGAGGTGGTTTGTTCTAAGGGAATGAAGATGTTCATTTATCCATTTTATGTACACTCAAGGAAATCATTACATGGCAGGGAGGGTCAGTGGATTCGAGGGTAGCCATTAGTGTTATTCCCTAATAAAACACCCGAAGGTACATCTACAGTATCCTGGGTGGCAGCTCTGAAGCAGATATAAGTTATGGGCCTGCATGAGGCCCTATCTCTCTTAAAAGTGTTTGTTTGTATGGGTGCTGGACTCACCAGGAAAGGAGGGGTGTGCACGTGTGTTGTAAATAATTGAGTTGGGGATAAAACTGACTGAGAGGGGAAAAAATAACTTGTGTGAATAACTGACAACCTTATTTTTAATCAAGATGCCCTTGGTGGTTATAAAGAAAAAATGGTGTGATGGTACTGAATTTGATGCAACTTTCTGGCACTTTTAAATTCCATTATTTGGAATTTTGTACAGTACATTTCTTGGTCCTCAGTCTCCATGTGTACAGTCTGACATTTCAGTTTCCTAATTTAGAATCTTGCAATAGTTCTAAAATGGTAGCTTTGGCAATTTTGAAATCTTATTATAAGGGCAACAAAGAAAATTAGCATGTATATGTTAGCATGATTTTTTAATAGCCCTGAAGAGAAATAAAGGTTGTTATTTTGAAAACTGCTTAACATAAAACAATGAGCATTTATCAGCATTTATATAAAAAAGAGGATTTTTCTATCATTTTACCTTGTAACACAATCAAATGAAGAACCTTGGTGAGTATACCCTTTTAACTGTGTAGTAAAATTTATATTAAAAATTTTACTATTTATATAATATGTTATCTTATAAAAAGTGGCCTGTTTCATTTTATGGAAAACACAGAGAAACCTCTTGTAACAGTAAAGCATTCTCTTAACATCTTATGACATGATTTTAATACCATACATGTGCCATGAAGCCAGTGGGATGGGTTTCCTCTGAATTTCTGGATATTAGCATATTAGTGATTGAAAAGCTATTATTTTCCCTCAAGGGAAATTCTCTCAGCATCTTACCAGCCAAATTTGAAAAGATGTGTATTTAAAATAAATCTTCACCTTACTTTTGAAAGAGAAGTATAAATATAACAACAATGTAAAATCTGCCAAGATTGCCCCCCTTAGAAGAAAAGAGACAGGACTGCAGAGGAGCAGAATCACCTCTGAAGTGCTCTCTGAGCCTCGCCTGAGCTTGCTTGGGCTCATAGCATTTCCATTTCATATTTTCCACATTTTTGTTTATATTTTCTTTCATGGGATCTTACTTTTGTTTCTACAGTTTTGATTAACTTCCTTTCGGAAAGAAATCAAAATGACCCGCATGTGAGTTAGCTGCTAGCATAGGTGCTGATGTCGGACACTGTGTTTGTTGTGTTGAGGGGATAGGCAGGACGGATCATTTTCCCTCAAATGACACTGTGGATTCTGTTGGTGGTGACTGGAAGCTTCCTTATTAACAATGAGTGCCACACACTTTCCTCTATCCAAACACTGGTGAATGCTGTTACTGTCCCTGTTCCTTTATTGGCATTTGACTATTACAGACTGGGTATTTCATTGCGAACATATGAAGAGAGTATGATGTCATGACAGAGTCTACTGTAAACACCCAGGGGAGGAAATCCCTGCTGTGGCTTGGCATCAGCCGAAGTCCCCACCTCAGCACCTTCTCTCTGCTGTCACCCCTGCGATGGCTCTAGGTGAACTCGGGTGCGTAGCCCTAGGGGTCAGAGTGTGGGCTGAGGATGCAGACTGAGTTCCCGAGTCGTAAAGCTCTGGACTGGAGTGCTCCACTAACATGGTTGTAGCCTTAACATCCTCCTCCCGTTTGCTTTGGGGAAGAAATACACAGAGCACAAGAGTGAAGTAGAAAATCCTGTTGTTTACCTGGAACTGAAAGCCAGCCGGGGCATTCTGACAGCGACGTGGGAAAACACTGACTGTTGTTCACCAGACACAGGGACGGACGCAGGAGCACATGCCCAGCTCTGGTGTCAGTCCTCTCCGTGGATGCCTGTTCCATCTTCCGCGAGAGTTGCCCAGGCCATTTGTTGAGCACCTGCTGCATGCCAGGGACTGCACTGGCATTCTATGTATGTTAGTTCATTTAATATTTACAACCCCCCTGTGAGGTTTGTATAGCCCTCTCTTTGGAGATGAAGGTACGGACACAGGTAAGTAACTCGCCCTACATCACAGCTGATACCCGGCAGGATTCAAACCCAGATCTTCTCTGTTCCAAACCATGTGCTGCAACCTGTGATTATTGGGGGCATATTCGAGGGGATAAGTAATTCTTTTATCCAAAAGGAAATTCTGCCCTGTGAGGGTTGTAATAGAGCCACTTGCATACAACTGGAGAGAGACAGACAGACAGACACAGAAAGGGGGGAAGGAGAGAGAGAGAGAGAGAGAGAGAGAGAGAGAGAGAGAGAGACTTTACACAGTAGTAGCATTTCTCCATAGTGAAGGCTTTAATTCTTGGGATAGCTCTTGAAAAAGAACTATGAGATTTCTCTTATAAATAAGCCATGGCCTCTTCTACCTGAAAGGTTTGTGTGTGGCACTGTCTTGAGATTGGGCGTAGGGTCTCAAATAACCGTTTTGGTGATAAGATCCTAAGGTCCTGTGAATAAGTAGAAAAGGTCAATCTGTTCTGTTCATTTCCACTTGTGGATATTAATGTGATTGTATTTTAAATGCATACGTTTGGTTACATAAAAGCAAATTATAGATAATTGCCTCTATTTTCCTAGGCCCAATCAGTATCTGTCTTTTTAACTCCTAGGTAGGATAGACATGGAATGGGGAGAGGAGAAGTGCAGAATGGAGTGGGGAGCTGAGCTTGTCTGGAGCAGTACAGCTCCAGGGATAGGCCAAGTGTGGAGCATTTGAACAATGAAATCACAGAAGTAGGGTCTCCCGAAAAAAACAGTTCCCATTCCCTTCATGAGAATATGAGAACCATTTTGAGAACTTACACAATCTCATGGCAGCTCTGTGACATGTACAAAGTGATGTGAACTTAGACATGGGCACTGGGGCCCAATTTTCACTGCTTATAGGGCCCCTTCTCTCCCTTCTTCCATCCACTGCCTCTTCCCGAGGACCTTTATGAGAAAGAGTGCTGGTTCAAGTTTTAGAATGTTCATTAGTAATGTAAGCTTAAAGAATCTGAAAATTCTTTCTAAGGAGAAAGATTTATTATTATTATTATTATTATTATTATTATTATTATTACTCACATTTTAAAATTCTACTAAAGTGTGCCAATTTTAGCTTTGAAAAACACTTTCTGTGATGTCCCGGACAAAACTGGGGGCAGGTATACAAAATCTCTGGATGAATGTAACCGTCAGCGTGTGAGAGCAGAGAGGCAGAGCCTCAGGGTGGCTGTGGGAAGCACGCGGCAGTGAAAGGCATCTGAGGTCTGCATGGAAAGCCAGCTTTTCCCAGGACCGACAGGCTCCTCTTTGAAAGCCCAGGATCTATTGCACCAGAATTGTCACTGGCACGGACATTGAAGTAAACTGTGGTGGGAAGGATTCCCAGAGGGGACAGCAGTGGCACTGCACCTGTGACTGGAACCCCAGATGAGACATTATCAACACTAAACCTTGTTATGTGATGAGTGGCTTGACCAGTGTCTTGTTCACCTAATTTTTAAATCCCTCTTTTAACTAACTATAAAGAATAAGAGAATGGAAAGACCCACTAAAGATCAGTCTAACATCCTTCAGGTTGAGGTGCAGCTCATGGACTTTATCATGCATTTCTGCCTGTTTCAATCCCTACAAAGCGAGGTGGCAACAAATTAAGGCCTGATTTTAAAGAAAAAGATGTTTAGTGCAGATGAGTGTGCTGTTAACTGTTTGGACACAGCAGAGTTCCTCCCAAATTTTCCCCTATAAAATGGTATCACCATTCAGGTCCATAGAAAAAGACCACATCTGAGGCCAGAGAAGGTTTAAAACCTTTACAAATAGAGTTCACACTGTGAAATGGATCTGGATGTTGGTCACAGTTCACTTCATGGAATGTCTTCAATAGTAAAGAAAATGATGATTTCTGAGAACGCTTTATGGAACTTTGAAAGGGCTCCCACACATCCTTTCACGTTAGACTTAAATCAGCAGAGACCTGATGGCTTTGTTGACAAGAGAGGAGGCTTGGAGGAGCCAGGAGCGGCCTGGTGTCCTGTGATGTTAGGTGCGGTGATCCCTCGGCAGTGCTCTGCTGGATAAGCGGAGTGAGGTTGCCCTCCTCTCGCTGGCTGAGCACACACATGTAGGGGCCTGATCAAAGGGGCACAATTCCATAAAAGGGCAAAATGTGAGTTTGGGATGGTGGGGGTTGCACAGATGGTGTCTATCGTTTATTCGTTTATATCTTCAGTCAACATGGTTAGTCAGGTCTTTCCTCTATTTTAGACCCTGTCTTGTGGCTGCAGAAACCACAGCAGACACCGGAAACAGGGCAGCCTATGGTTAGCAGAGGAGAGAGGAAACTAATGAAGGGAAATACACATCCCACGAGGACAGGCATGTAGGGTGTTAGGGAAGATGCAGCTCCTATCCGGGGAAGATGAGCGGAGCTGGGTCCAGAGGTGGGGGGAGGGTTAAGGGGGCCAAAGGGATAGAGTAGAGGGGAGAGGTGAGACTGCAGGCACATCCAGAGCCTCATTCCAAATGGTCTGGAGTCCCACGGGAAAGCCACTTTGGGAGGTTTGTAGCAAGATGACATCATAATCAAATATGCATTCTTTTACATTAATGGGGTAGAGAGGATCTCCTGGGGGGCCCGGGCAGGGGTTCAGTGGGCCAGACCCTCCCGAACAGTGGTGTCCTGACACAACAGACATTGGGAAGTCCGATGGGTAGGATTTGGGAATAATAGCAAGTGTGGCCAAGGGGAAACATGATCAAGGATGATGACTCAGCACCTGACTTAGGTGTGGGTGAAAGGTAAAACCTTTTCAAAAGCAGAGAAGACAGAGCAAGGAACAGATTGGGATTTAGCAGGGAGAAGATGAGTTCATCTTGAGATGCTGGTAGCACATTCTAGGGAGGCTTTCTAGCAGTGAATTTGCAGATGGAAGCTGAGGAGAGGGGCCCAAATCTGAGGCCACAGTAAGCAGGCCAGTGGTTCGTGGCTGCTGAGCAGATCAACTCCAAATCTCAGAGGCTTAATGCATATATCTGATGGGGGCCTTACTGGACAGAGACCGCTCCTGGACTTCTTTCTCCAAACAGAGGCCAGGGACCCATCAGGATCTTTCCATCTGCTGTGCTGTCACCTCTCTGACCTCCTTGAGTCCTTCCAACCAAAATACAGGTAGAACGAAAATGTGGAGAATGTCTCTGGAGATCTTATGGGCCTACCGGTCATGACTGCAAGGGAGGCTGAGGAATGTGCTTGATGAGTTTGGTGGAAGAATGGGGTTTGGTGAGCTTCTAGCCTATCTTTACCACGTATAAGAATAGTCATAGTCACCCAGGAGGATTCCATCAATGCTTAAGACCAAAAAAAAAAAAAAAAATTTCATGAAAAGTTCTAGAAAAAGCTGTAAGTGGGAGGACAGTTGTGAAGGATGCCATGAGAGGCTTCAGGAAGGATGGAGCGGGCAACTGCTGCTCCAAGGTCAAGGTCAACCTACTGGCTTTCATGAAAGAAAAATTCCCTGCACTTTTGACTTAGACAGTAAGGCAAGTACCCATTCATTTCCTTTATTTGTTTACCTTCCCACTCTGGTGCAGGCTAAATAAAGTAAGTTAGAAAAATGTTCTTACATATTCACAGCTTTCAAGTTCTCAGCTTGCATAATTACAAGGGACGGAAGCGGAAATTTCATCTGTACTATGTCAACTTAAAAGAAGTCAGGATTGGAAGTAACTGGGAGGTATGATTTGCACTTTGATAACTGAAGTGAAGTAAATTGGTAGTTCCGAACAGGAAAGAATGACCAGGTCTATTCCTACAGACCTTAAGTGTTATCCAGGGGAGAAATTTCAGCAAATGGGTCAGAGATAAAATCGATTGTTCATTAATACATATTTTAACACCTATAAGTGTTTGTGGAAATTGGCCTTATTATATTGGCACCTTGTTATAAATTTTTGCCATTAATATTGTTCTTTTCGAGCAAAGATCTGGGCTTTCTAGCTAAGAAACAGAGTGTTGTTGTAAATCAACATTTTCCAAATGGACAGGCAAATATGATAGTGTCGAAAGTGCTAGCCCAAGGGTTGGGTTCACCTGCACAAAGTTCAGGGCAGACCACAGCATATTTCATAAAATTTACCAGTTTCCCAGGCATATTTCTACCACCACTCATGACACATTACATTATAGGCACTGGTTTATGTGGTTTATGTGTCTCTCTCTCCCCCACTGCTCTGTGTCCCCAGTGCTTAATACAGACATGGCTCATAGTAAACATGCAGTAAATGTTGAACCATTGAAAGAGTGTATTTGTACTATTTATGTGATTCTGTTACCATCCTGCCAAGGTAAGATAAGACAGAGAGTATCCCAACCTTCACCTAAGAACAATATGGACGTAGGGTGATTGTCCAGTGTGTAGGAGCTAAAGCTATGACTTGAAGTTGAAATTTTCTGACTCTGAGGCAACTTCTACATGCACGTTTTCTTCTACTCTGCTCAGAACCATATAGAGGCTTCTAGAGTCATCTAGGAGCATCAGTGGCTTCTGTGTGACTGGAATTTTTAGACCTGCCTGATCCAACATAATGTAATCATTTTGTTATTATATCTCAATTTTATTTTGACTACAAATATATGAATAATGTATAGATTTTATAAAAACAGAGGTTTAATGATGTTCAGTATTATTCTTTCTATGTTCTTGGACATACTGATAAATTAGTACATTAAAAATAATCAGGATATCTTTATTCGATTCTCTATTGGAGGGATTTAAAAGCCTTACCTTATTTCAGCATCTTGAGTGTCACCAGTACCCCTCCACAGCTTCAGAATCCTAGAAGCAGGTTAAGAGGCTGCTGTAGGGAAGCTGCAGTTATTTTCCTCTCAGTTATGTATGCCTCAAGGTCACCTTCCAGAGAGAAACGCCATCATCTGGGATATTTATCAGCATCCAATGCAAACAGTGCATGTGAAAAGATGTAGACTCTTGTCTCAGAGAGTTTATAAGCTGGGGTAGTAAGTACAGCTAAGACTCTGTGATCTGGTTTACCTGAGAGAGTTCTAGGTTTCACCTGGTGTTCCAGAGTAATCATTACAGTGATACCTTGCACTTTCAAACCAGAGAGAGGAATTATGTGTGATTGATTGTCCTACTTAGAGATAACCTCTACTGAGTCCTATGCACTGTGCACCTTCTACATGGTTACACTTATTATCTAATTTAACTTTCACCACATCACCAAGAGGGGCTATAGCTTCGTGCCTTTTGTTTTGACAGGGCCATTGCTGAGGTTCAAGTGCTGGCGTTGGTACTCAGTCTGTGGACTTTGGGAGAGCTAGACAGTGTCCTTACCTTATGCCTCAGTTCTTTCATCTATACATGAGGATACAAAGAATATCAACAGCCTCTGATGGTTGTATGGGGATGACGTGCTAAGTATTTGCAGAACACTTAGAACTGTTGGAAGTACAGAAAATAACATTTTGTAGATAAATTGTTAGTGTCCCCATTTTTGCAGGTAAGGAAACTGAGGCTCTGAGAAGTGATTTGCCCAAGGTAACACAGCCTATGATTGGCAAAGCCAGAATCCCACATGCGTTTATTAAGTTTGATGTTTATGTTAAGTTCAAACAAGAAATAAATATATTTGCTGAAATCCTAAGGAAAGGAGCTAACCCATTTGAATGGTGAGTAAATCATTTGAAATTATCTCACTTAAAATATAAGAAAAGTAAGGTCTAAAGAAATTAAGTAAGTTGACAAATTTCTGATGACTATTTAGTTGAGAAACCAGGGCTAGAACCCAGATGTCTTATTTCCTCCTCCAGGTTTATTTTACTATCATTCTTCCAATTCACTAAAGAAGAAATCCTTCATTTTAAAATTACTGCTACCATGTGATGATAATACTTAGAGACTGGTAGAAATGCCCAAGAATCCCCCATTATCATTATCCCCACCCACTCCATGATCAAAGATTCAAAAGCCAAATGGATAATCTTAGCTATTAAGTAGGGCATAGGCTTTGATTCCAAAGAATAACTTAACCTTTTTGATCTTTTCTATCTTCATTTTTTTTTAAAGAGAGAGAATGATACTACAGACTCATGTTAGGCTGGATCAAACTGGGTAGCACATCGAAACTGTTTTATAAGCTCTATTATCTTTCCTTTATCTTATTTAACTTGTATTCATTAAATATTTTAAGGTCATTCTACATCCAAAATGATGCAAGAAGACTAGAGATATGAGGAATTATTTCATAAAATTCCTATCTTTAAGGAGCCTACTATTAGGGGAGTCAAAAAAGAAACATAAAGAGAAGAGTAATCAAAAGACAACTCATAAGATGGTTTAGAATATAGTATTATTGATGATAAGGGTGACACAAAATCGGAGGTGGAAGAGGTCATCTGTGATCAGGGGGAGTACCATATGGTAAGCCTAGAGGAGTCTAGACTGCACATTAGTTCTACGAAACAGTTTTTTCTTGTCCAGTTTAGACAAGTTTGCAGTTTTATTTCACATGTGAAAAGGAACTTTGCATTTGATAGGACTGTCAGAGAATTGGAAAATTATTTTAAACAGTGACAGCACGAAATTAAATATGGTTTTTTAAGAAGAGAAAAATATTCATCCTAACAAATTTTATTATGTTGAGATATAATAAGTAAAACTTACTGAGGCTTTGTTATATACTAAATGTTATTTTTTATGTAGATACACTAATTTTAGACTTACGGAAAATGTACAGGTTAGGTACTATTATCCCCATTTCTTAGACTAGGAACCTGAGGTTAAAAGAGATTAAATAACTTCTCTATGGTGGCACAGCTACCAAGTGCCAGACCTGAGATTTGAACTGAATCTGACTGGATACAACATTTTTAATTATAGATACACCGCTACTCTTTTATAAGACTTAGTAGAATCCAGGCAGTTTGGCTCCAGGGGCCTTGATCTTATTTTTTCTCTATATTCCTTGGAACCAAGAGCCAACTACTTTTTCAATGGAATGCCAAGTTCCTCCCCACCTCCTAATTTATGAACCTAGAAAGTTAGTATCTAATCGGCACCTGTAGTAGTTTCCTGGGGCTACCATAATAAAGCCTCACAAACTGGGTAGCTTGAAACAACATCAATTTATTCTCTCATATTCCTGGAGGCGAGAAGCATGAGATCAAGGTGTCAGCAGGGCCACGCTCCCTCTGAAGTCTCTAGGAGAGTATCCTTCCTTGTCTCTGCCAGCTTCTGGTGGCCCCAAGTGTTCCTTGACTTGTAGATGCATCATTCCAATCTCTGCCTCTGTCTCCACATATCCATCTTCTCCTGTGGTCTCTGCATCAAAATTTCCTTTTTTATAAGGACATCAGTCATGTTGGATTAGGGCCACCCTACTCCAGGGTGACCTCATCTTAACTAGTTACATTTGCAATGGCCCTGTTTCCAAATAAGGTCACATTTGAGGTAGTAGAGGTTGGGACTTTCACCTGTCTTTTAGGAGACACGATTCAACTTATAGCAGTACCCACAAATAAAAATCATGAACCCAGAGAGAGTGTTGCTCAAAGTGTTTAAAAACCATGCAGCTCAGGTTCTGACCATTAGAGCAGACACTTGGTTGACTGGACTGGACACTAGCCAAAGGAATGGATGCCTGTTGATGGGCATGTGATCAGGGGCCCAGTCGTTAGGCTGGCAGCATCCTCATTCCCTGGCCAGGCTGAACAAATCTGAAGGACAATCCTGGCTGGCACCACTGCTGCCCTAGAGTTGATCTCAGCTCAACCAATTGCTGGACACTGTCTCTGTGCATTGACTGAGGGACCCAGGGGCTTGCATGTAGAGCCAGCACCTCACCTGTGTCTGTCATGTGGGTTGAAGTGTCTTAAGTTGGCCTTCCTTGAAAGTGTGAGGTCTGACACCATGGGACAGGGAACAACCACCTGCATAAGAAAAAAAAGACACTTCCTCCCTCCCTCTCACTCAGGGTGGGAGCACTGGCCTTGTTTATGATGCTGGATTGTGGTCTGAGGGGCTCCAATCCCTCCAGCTGCATCTTAACCTATGATGTCCAGGCAGAGATTAGCTAGCAGTCCTTCTTAAGGGTGAAGAGAAAAATCAGTGGAGGTGGCAATAGCCATGCCTCACGCCTCTTCCCTTCCAAGTCCTGGAAGCAGTGGGAAGGGTCACCTATGATAGATTTCAGGATCTTACTTTGAAAGGAAGAAAACACAATAAATGAGAATACAAGTGCTTTGGGTTCTTACAGTAAATTGTAGCATCATAGTCAGAGGATATGTGTTCTTTATGACTATTTAAATCTCCAAAGTAGCTGGAAGGCCAATGTTACTGACTTATTTGCAGTTCAATCTCTTATTTAGTGTTGTTTGTCATGTGTTTGGGGAGAAGACCGAGAGCCTTTTGCACTAAATCAAACCTCTCTAGACTCTGCCTCCCTCTGCTTTTCTCCATTTCGCTGGAGGTGGGCTGCTCTGGCTGAGAACTGTTCTTCTCTTTGTACAGAAGTTTCTTTTTCTCTTGATGTCTTTAACTTAAAAACAGAAATCAAAGAACTGTATGATTCCCATAGGAACACATTATGCAGGAGGAAATTATTCCCATTAGAATCCAGTAAATTTCACCTATATCTAGGATTGCTTTTCTAATAAAAAATAAGTGTTCTACAAGAGATAGTGCCTGGGGAATATCACCAGTCCTGACATAAGTCTTGTTGATTTTGTGTTCAGAAGTCAGTTTTTCTGACTCCTCTTCAGATTTTGTCTTCCTGAGTCACTGCCACTTAGCAGCATGGCTTCATTTCATGGCATCTAATATTTGATGGGAGTTCTTGAAAAATAACACTTTAAGTCTGCTCTAAATAGTATTTCATTTAGATTCCTAGTAAGTTCAGGGCTGTTGCACCATTTTACTTTAAAGAGCTCTGCACTTCACCAGGGATCCCCTGAATGGGCGTGACAGAAAGAGCATGTGGATGCATTACTTGCGTGTGCCACAGACAGCCTGAGAGGGTCTCTCGACAACAAAGTGAGTGATGATCGAGAGACAGCATTGGAAAAAATATCCCTGGATGAAGGAAATAAGACTCAGGGTCCCCAGCACACTCAGTGGAAGAGAAAGATTAAACTTATTCAAAAAAAGAATGCTGACTGGGCTATTAGTTAAAGAAGAGGGGGCAGCCAGTTCAGGAAAGGGGGGACACCAAGTTTTGGGTACCATCACTCAGGAGTCTTCTCTATTTTAGAACTGCAGGTGGAATTTTGAGGTAAACAATGCCATATGTCATGTGCTGGCAGTTCACACTGAATTAAAATACCCCAAATTAGTGAAGTCAGAGTCTCTCAGTTGTATACAGATTAAATTATGAAATAAAAACTGAGTGAGACACTCTCTCTCTCTCTCTTTTACACACACACACACACACACACACACACACACACACACACACTCACACTCACACACACTCACACATACACAGAAAACAAAAGGCTGTATTTGTATGTCTTTGCAAGGTTCACAGCATTCTGGTGGGAAAATCCTTTGCGTACAAACGTTTTGAGTCTCTTTAAGTTTATTTTCTGTTGGGAGCAGGTGAAATTCTAGAGAAGAAGATCTATGAGCCTTGTGGCTCCAGGAGCTGTCCCAGGCTCTTAGAGGTAAAGCACTCTTTAGGTTAATAAGAAAAAAAAAAGTTTCTTCTCCATGTTTTTTTTTTTTAAATGGGATAAAGCAATTTCTTTTAGGTTGCTTGAACTCTCCCTGCAAGCTTTAATGCGAGAATATTATTTATAGATTTAAACCTCTTTTCTTGCTCGTGGCTGTGAGCTGCGGTTGTGCAGGATCCAGAATTCTAAAGGCGAATGCCTCCCGAACGTACGGAGACTTCCGTTGTTTTCGCTCCTTTCTCTCGTTGCTGCGGGGGCTAGAGCAGATTTTGGTTCACATCACAGGGTACAGTGTTAACTAGGTGACATATGGGTGGGGGACATTCCTGCTTGTCCACTGCAGCCAGAGGGGGGGAACGTTTCCATAGAGATAAGAAGCAAAAGTGCTCCGTGCCACCTAATTGGTATGCATCCCCAGTTCAGGTTCATTGTGCTTGTGCTAATGACAGGGTTGTCTCAGTAATAAGGATGGTGCACTGGAGAAATTTGCTGCCTTGGTATATTTTTCCCTGGCAGAAAACTACTTAGAGACTGTAGTCAGTAAGAAGAGTGACTGGCAGGCTGAAGAGGCTGCTTAGCAGCATATGGGGGAAGGCTGGTGCTCTGTGCCACATGCATATGCTGCCATTAAACTCCAGCTTTGCGCTTTGTGTGTTCCTGGGCTTATGCCAGGAAGCCCACCTGCTGCAAGAATACTTGTAAAGCCCAACTCAAAAGTGATTGAAAAGCTACTAGAATAAACTGTAATAACACAGTGCTTCACAGATGGGACATAATTGCAAGCTAAAGTGTACAGCCTCTGCAGTAATGAAAACACGAGCCATTAAATTAAAATCATAAGGGAAAAAACGATAAAAGTCTGTTGATTTTTTTAGTTTTATTGCAAAAACTTCAATTTTCCTGCCCTCATTAATCAAATACCATAAAACTATAGTGTGACTTTGTTCTGGTGGAGGTTCATGCAATTAGAATGATGAATGTTGATGAAAATGATGTAACTTTTGTTATTTACTTGCCGGGATAACTTAAACCCTCTGTCACAGAGCCACCCGATTCTGACACCTATCTGTCAATTTGCAGATTGAAAGAGCCTTTGGGGACTGGCCCTGAGAGTTTATAGGGTGTTTCGTCCAAGTTTGTCCAAGGCAGGAGCAGAATGGAAGCAGGACTTCTTGCTCAACACTGATAATATGTGCAAAGTGAATCCTTTCTCCCTGGGCAGCCCACTCTTTTTCTTAAACATTACTAATTTTTCACTTTTTTGAAAAATTAAGAGAGACTCTGAACTATGTAAACACGTGAACGACTTGAACGATGTCAGTGTGGCTATAATTGGTGGTGGCCTGCGGGCTGGAGTTGCAAGGCTGACACATAATTAGTGGGACTGTGGTGAGTAGGAGGCTGGGAGGGCTGTGGGAGCTGAATGGGCCAGCAGGCCGAGCTGGAGGCCTCTCCAGGGCTGTCTAGTGCCCAGAGGGCCCCTGCACCATTGTTCTGTTTCTTTCTGTGGGTGGGCCTCGTAAGGAGAAAGAAACATTTGTGTCACCATCATCGCCCAAGCAAACAGCCTTTAAAAGACTCTTTTTTTATTTTTAAGTATTCATTTCTGGGGCATGTCTCGTGGCAAAGTGGAAGAATTCCCATTCATTCAAAAAAAAAAAAAAAAAGAAGAAGAAGCAGAAAGAAGGAAAGGAAGGAAGGAAGGGAGGGAGGGAGAGAGAGCGAGAAGAGGAAAGGAAAAGAAATCCAGCAACAATGGGGTAACTTTGTGTTCGGTTTACAAACGGAGACAGGTATACAGTCTCATGGCATCTCAAGTGTGTTTGTCGAGGAAAAGAACAAGTCTGGAAGTGGAAATGTTTCCTTCTTTCCCCACTTTGCAAGACATCTGGGTTATTTCTCTCCTAAGGAAGTGCCCTTGTTGCAGGGTCTCCTGGTCACCAGAGGTGCTGAGCGTCTTTCCCAAAGCCCCGCTGACCCGTGTGAGAGCCGCCTCCACTGAACTTGCCCCGGAGGAGCTGCGTTGGCAGCTGCCTGCAAGCTCTCAGCCATTCCATGGCAGGGTCGGAAACGAATCACCATCGGAAGCCTGTGTCATCGCACAGTTCTTGGCTGAAGAGGGACCCAGAGGCACATGTAAAGGGGCAAGGTGGGCGCAGTCGGTAGACCCCTTGCAGAGTGTTCTCCGGTGGGTGAAGCCACCACAGCCCCTGGTAGCAGGCGCACCTTCCAGTCCTGGACGGCACAGCTAGGGTCAGCCTTCACGCCATGGTGACTACCCGCTGCCAAATGCCCTGCACTCGCATCCTAGTGGCCTTTGATCGTTGGAGGAGCCATCATACCCGAATATCTGCCATTCCTGCCCCTGGAGGGCCCTTCAAGACTCACCCTGTGATGTGTGGTATTTTTTTGTGGCTCTGGGGATAAGAACGTGGCAGTGCTTCTCCCACTGCCTGTTCCTTCCACTCTCCCCTGTCTTCCTCAAGAACTGCCCGCTCCATGTCAGGATGCCCCCTAGTCTCCCTCAGGTCTGGCACCGCACAGTAGTCGGCTGGTCAGCCCCAACTCTGAGTGGCCCTGGCAGGTATCTGGAACATAGTAGGTCTGGACATTTGGAGGCAGTAGTTCAGCTCCGATGTGAACTTAAAAATGAAAGTGATGTTTAGCCTGATTTGGCTGTGTTTTGTGTGAACAAAGCTGCCAGGAGCCTCCTTCATAGAAATCACAGTGGAGAGCGGGCACATGCCTTACGTTTCCTCCATTGGGCTGAGGCTCATGCTGCTGCCTCCCGTCCTCTGTTCCAGAACGAAATACAGCCAAACACAGCCCACTAAGATACTGAAAGGGACATGCCCCATGTTAAGCATGAAGGGAGAATTGGATTCACACTGACGGTTTCTCTTCCCTCAGTTAAACAACTGATTTATAAAAAAGCATGAAAGTTTCTGTTTTGGCTTAGATGTCTGGAGCTGGGCCACATTTGTTCCCCTCTAAAATTAGGGGGAATTATTTGAAAGCCAGAGCACTATTAATGAAACAACATGGAGTAATAATAATTTCCCTATAGTCATTTGAAGGAAGGCAATGGGTAATCCATGACAAATGTTTAATTTTAGAATACCTGGAGCCACATGAGCCTAAATTATTATTTTTTTATTGTACAGCCTGACTTGTATTGTCAATGGGATCCCCGATTTGAAATTTTAGCAAAGGAGCCAGGCTTGAAGGAACATTTGTGAAGATCCAGGACGTCACACATAAAATCGTGCAAGGCTAAGATAGCTAGCTGCTTGAGAGATCTGAGTGAACCCACACTGCACAGCCATTATTTTGGGTTTGTTTAGAACTGTTTCTTAAGAATCCCTTTTATACATATATCTCTTTTTTTAAAGTACTTTTGAATGGGGCTTGGGAGCTGTGAGCACCAATGACCACACTCATATTCTAGCAAGTTGTTAGTGGCACATTTGATTCCCTTGTAACCCAATAAAAACAAAAGAGTTGTCACCTTGACAAGCGTTGCATGCTCTGTGACTAATGGCTGGTTTTAGTGGTTGCCTCTTCCTTTCTCTGTATTCTTTCTATTTTCTAAGCTGAAACCAATGAAATGCTCAGTACATTGGTTGCTAGCTTACAGGGGCTGCTGAAATTAAGGCAGTTTGTAGTTATAAGGCCATTAAACAACGGCTTCCTTCACATCAGACAGCTCCATCTTTGATGATAGGATTGGTGGCTTTCAAATTGAATCAGTTGTTTCCTTTTTCCCTTAACAAGGTGTCTTTTTTATTTTTTAATGGCAATTTCTTGTGTAGTAGCATATGTCAGGGAAAGATTAGAGGCAATGCAATACAAATGGATGCTGTTTAAGGAAAAGAGCAAATGGTCACGTCACAGGTCTCTGCAAAGGATTGTAAAGAGTAACAGATTTGGGTTTTTGTTATTATATTTTACTAGGTTTTGTCAACTTGCCATCTTATGGCATCAAAAGAATTGGGAAGAGAATTGCTTTGACTTTTCAGAAGGTGTTGCCCATTTCTTGGGTCTGGTGGTGTATCAAACTTGATATCTTATATGTCCATAAAAAATACTCCCATGTTATGCAATCCCTTCCTGTCTCCCAGGATTCCAGAACTACAGAAAATAATTTATAGAACACAACTACCCTCATCTTGGATTTGTTGGGGGCCATACACTTGAGGCTGGGCTGTGTTTTAGACTTAGTTCTTTCAAAGGACGTGGATGTGCTTAGCTACAAAAATTAATACCCACCTTGGAGCCTCTCAGCTACTGCTTAATGCTTTTAGTCAGGCCTTTTTACCTCTTCTGGTTCCCTCCCCCACAGTTTGTCCTTATTTGTGCACAGCCTTCCTGATTCCAAGTTTATTCCCTGATCCTGGAAATGTCTGACACTTGGAAGAGAACCTTTTTGTGCTCATTTTTGGGTCTTGGCTTCATGTGACCATAAGGGGTGTTTATTTTCCCTGGCAGACAGGATGATAGTCTGTGTTCAGCCACTTGCAAGTTCTGCATGAGGTTAATGTAGTTACAAGGTAAATTCAGAAGTAATTTGTAAAGTCTCCTTTGTGTCCCTTGGAGGTGAATACACATGTGGAGATGAATTTTTAAATAAACTCCTTAAGGGTCCCCTAAGGTATTAACAGTGGTAATTGTAACCCACAATGTCTGAGGCTGGCCTCCAGTGGCATTGACGCTATTTATGGCTCCACCTGCCTAGGGGCAGTCGTGTCTCATCTCAGCTCAGTATAGGAGGTCCGCCTGAGAGCTACAGTAGATCCAATTAAAGTATTATTGTTATTTATCTATTTATTTTTACACACCCGGCATTCCGAGGTGGTCTCCCATCCCGTAATAACCAGGACTGACCCTACTTAGTTTCCGAGATCAAACGAAATCAGGCACGGTCAGGGTGGCATGGCTGTAGCCAATTAAATTATTAATACTCTTTCCACCCTATCTGATTGCAGTGGTCCAGTAGAGATGGCACTAATGCCTGGGGGGACCCTGGCTGGCATGGTCAGTCACCCACCATCATTATTGGGGAGGCCACCCCCACTTGTTCCTGGAAGAATAAGGTATTAGTTTGAGAAATACTGAACCCTCTGCCAGCTTTTAGAGTTCTAACAATTACTGAAAAAGTGGCAAGGAGAATAAAGTTTCGGAGGCCCCAAAGATTCGATTCTACTACAAGCTTAGCAGTTAAGTAGAGCAGGGAAGGAATTTGAAGGCTGGTTTCACAATTTGAAGACTGGCTTCATCCCTCGATTGGCTAATCTATGACCCTAATAGTTATAGTGCCTGCCTTACTTCTCAGAAACGTGCATGTGTGTGTACATGTATATGTGTGTGCATGTGTGCCTGCGTGTACACATCTGTCAATGCAAGGATAACAGGCTTCTGGGATGTCAGTCACAACCATAGCAAAGCAACATTAGTGGAATTCCTTATGAAAAGAAGAAAATGTTATCCTCTGCAACCCTACCACCCCAAACATCTTCTGTCTGTGGCAGGTGGGATTCTCAGTGAGACAGACTCTGAGGTGGAAGCCTGCATGCAGGAGTGGGTAGAGAGGTAGTTGGGCTGAGATGCAGTTTAACAGAGACCTCTCATCATCCCATAAGGAGCTCCTGGGTTGGGGGACCTTAAGGATACTGCGAATTCAAGCCTGGGAAGGGCCAAGCAGTGTGGGAGTGCAACCTTGGGAGAATGTATGGCCTCTGGGGGTGGCTGTAACAAAGTACCACAAACCAGGAGGCAGAAAAAAAACAGAAATGTATTGTGTCACAGTTCTGAAGACCAGAAATCCAAACTCTAGGTGTCAGCAGGGCCGCGCTCCCAGTGAAACCTGTAGGGGAGGGTCCTTCCTGGCTTCTACCTCCTGGTGTTCCGTGGTTTATAGAAGCATCCCTCCAATCTTGTCTCCATTGTCACATGGCTGTCTTCACTAGGTGTATGTTTCTTCATCTCCTGTCCTCTTATAAGGACACCAGTCATCTTAGATCAGGGCCCCCATTGCTCCTCTGTGACCTCATCTCAACTAATTACACCTGCAACGACCCTGTTTCCAAGCAAGAACACATTATGAGGTTCCAATGGTTATGAATTAGGCAGATACTACTGGACATAGTATGGAGGAGCAGCTTTCTCTGGCTGATCCCTGAGGGGGTCTCACCCATGAGCTGTCAGCCTCCCTGAGCTAGAGGATAAGGGCTGTGGTCCTGGAGAGATTGTTCCCTATAAGATCCTTGCTCCATCCTTGTACCACCAGCCACTTGATGGGAAGAGTGCTCTCACTGGGAGTTCTTACCTGGGCTTGGTGGAAGGGGCATAGTTAGACAGAGTGGGTGTCCCCCAAACTTTTGCACTTAGCATGATAATGTTGGATTTTCACTTGGATCCTTGAGGGGATATCTGGACTGCTGTCCATCTACTGCTTTCACGTCCTCTGCTGGTTGTCTTCTCTGCATCCACATCCCAAACAGCCACTCTTGCCCGTTCTGTCCTCTGCTTTTTGACTTTGTCAGCCTTTGTCTTCTTCATCCAACACCCTTGCTCTTATTAACTGTTCTTGTAGCTGTGGCCTGCTTTTTCCTTAGGTTGGAGGGAACACTGCAGGAAAGAGGGTCCAGACTCAGTGCTGCAACTCAAGGAAAAGCTGAGCTGAGGACTGTAATTGGAGCCATGAAGGGTTGCACACAGTCTCTGCCTAGGGAGGGGTAGTTCCTGAAAGGTTCATTCTCAGACAAACTCATCAACTGGGACCACAGGCATAAGAACTTCCGGTGTTAGAGTCAACCCTTTCCCTGAAGGTTTGTATAACCCAGAGGCAATAGATGCCAGTATACCTAGTAATCTGGGGGTCAAATCCTCATAAAAATAAGTAAACAGAGAACTGAAGATGAGGTCCAGCCTGGCTCTTTGAGTGTCTGATGGGGAAGGTGTCACACTGGACACTTTGCCCAGAATGTCATTACCTACTGTTAGCTCCCTGTCATTTTGTATCAATCATTCTTTATATTTGAAAGGGCACAAGGAGATTGTGTGCTGTGCACAGGACGTTGGTCCTTGGTCAGTGGACAGCACCGCTGGACTTCTTCCTGACCAGGGCTGCCCTGCTCTGCTCTGCCACACTTCCTACCTAAGCACTGGTTGGGTTGTTTCTGTTCATTCTTCACACAGGTTAAGAGGGGCGTGGGCTGGAACGCAGCATGTATGTGGACATCAAAATGCAACAGAACTACTCATTGTAATAATTTGATGCCACAAGGCAGGAAACTGTATAGGCTTATAGTGGCTCTCACCCTGGCTATGGTCCATCTCTAATCCTCAATTTGCTGCATATCATGTAAAAATTGGCTTTTCCATGGTGCTTTGGATTTGTGGCAGCTTGCTGCAAGTGAGTAAAGAGAATCAAATGGGCATGACATTTATTGTCATCTCCCTGGCCATCAGGATCGGGTCTGGTTTTCTTTTTTCAGTCAAACCAGCTCCCCACATGGTGCCTCTTTGGGAAGAGGCTCCAGAGGGCAAGACTTGGATACACAAGAGCCACGTGGAACCAGGTGGCTGCTCCTACCATAGAACTGCCATCGCACGACTTTGCAGTTCTCACTGGCAGTGCCGGAACCTGAGTGCCTCCGGGATCCAGCAGAGCTGCACGTGTTCTGCGTGTGTGGGGCCCCAGATGTGGGGCTCTTCCTGTGTCAGCGAGTCCTGAAATGTGCTGTCCTGAGAGAAAGAAGAAGGTGTTCGGAGTCCAAGTGAAATTCTCTGCCAGTTTTGGAGCAGAAAGAGTCATGGCTAGGGATGTTTCATGACTTTGTGCCTGGAAAGTCACCAACCGAAGCCTCCAAGTAGTGTGCAGCATCGCTGGACTGTCCTCTACGTCTCGGCTCAAGAACTAGGAGAGGCAGCTGGAGATGTCACCATGAGGTGCAGGAGAGAGGCTCATAGATGGAAACTGAGCCACCTCTGCTCTCCCCATGCTGCTGCTCAGCCACTCACAGCTGTGACAGCCCCGTGATGAGGGGCAGGTGGCTGAGAGGGTCACTGTCCAAAGCCGCAGTCCTCCTCTGGGTGTGTTTTATTATAGAAATATTTTAATTGTATTATTAGCAAGATGCTGTATGTGATCTAAAATATTTGTTGATGCTCCAAGATTACTTTTGAACTCAAAAAGCAGTGTCCCCAGAACTGCTTTTTTGGTTGAGATGTCACTGAAACAGGAACATCCCCCATCCCTCTAAATATCTCCTACTTACCTGTGGTGCAGGGCACTTTGAAAAATTGCCAAAGTGAAGACAGGAAAATGAGATGTGACCCTGTCTAGGAAAAGCTAAAGATCTAACTATAGACACAAAGGCCCCATCTGAGAAAGTCATCAGTGCGAGGCTGGAAGTGATTAGGGAGCAGACAGGCCGGCATCATATGGGATGAATGGGCAAGAGTTAGCATAGCCAGACAGAGCCCATGGAAAACGAACTCCATCAAGAAGGCTTGACATGGAACCAGGTCTTGAGCTGGGTGCCAGGGAGAGGAGGCTATGGCCCAAGAGAACAGAGATTCATGGCAGCTCACTGATAGCCCAGAGTAGGCTGATAGTGGGATGACAGCAGACCTGGGAATCAGAAGGGTTTGTCCACCACACCCTTGGGTGGTCCTTGGCAACTCACACCCCTCACACACAAGACGAGAGGGTACACTAGGTTGGGACGTGTCCCCCCACATTTCTGTCCTTCCCGGAAACTCAGAATGTGAACTTATTGGGGAACAAGACCATTGCAGGTATAGTTAGTTAAGGTACGATGATGTCACGCTGAAGCAGGACGGACCCTGATCCACTATGACTGGTGTCCTTATAAGAAGAAGAGAAGAGACACAGAGAGAATAGAATGCCATGTGGAGACACAGAGGGAAGATGCCATCTGACCACGAAAGCAGAAACTGGAGTGATGAGTCTATGAGCTCAGGAAGGAATGGTAAAGATTGCTGGAGAAGACAAGATCCAGAAGAGGGAGTGTGGCCTTGCCAACAGCTTGATTTGGGGCTTCTGGAGAGACAAGTGAGAAAACACATCTTCGTGTCTCTAAGTCACTCACTATGTGGTAGTTCGTTACAGCAACACCAGGACGTTGACACAGGGGTTGTTCTAATGGCCTAGAATGCAGGGGCTCCCACAGGGACACTGTGGGTTCAGCCCAGGAGAGCTTAATGAGCCGGGCAGAGGGGCCTGGATGCAGGGCTCTCGGCAGAAGGAGTTTCGGTGAGAATTCCAGGCACAGGCGTGTGGGTCGCACTGGAAAGACTTGACTTGTGGTGGGGGCACAGAGTGTGGGGAGCTGCTGACAGGTTTGTGATCATCTGACTGCGGGGGACAGAGCGGAGTGCAGGAGGCAGAACGGTGATGGTTGACTCCTTTCTTCCAGAAGACTCTGCAGGGCCACTGCCCTCCTGACATTAACGAAGTTCTGTCACCCCTCTCTCCCCACACTGAGCACTGCTTCTCCGGTATTGCTCAACTCCAATGGGAGAGCAGCGATTTATTTTTCTTTCCTGGCTACAATTAGGCCTCCAACCAGGGTGAGCTGTTCCCTCCATCACAGCCCAGGACAATGAGAATGTATACGGAGTGAAAGCCACCAATGGCAGCACTGTTCGGCAGGGCTTTATTCGGGAGCTCAGGCCCTGGGGTGGAGAGGCCCCTCTTTCTCCAGCAAGACACAAATTTGAATGTGAAATGTCATTAGAGCCTCATTCCTCTAGTACTGCTTCTTTTTAGAATAACAAAAACACATCAGTGGTGAGTTTCAGTGTTATTTTTAATAAAAGAAAACCCTTTAATTTACATATATTTAAGGCTAAGTAAATGAAAACGCATTACGTTGCCACTGTTCTACTGAATAATGAGCCCATAGGGTTCAGAAGAACATTTGCTTTTCAAACCTCACACACCCCCAGCTCAAGTCTGCCACTGGGACCAGGGAGGGGGTCAGGGGCCACACCCGGCGTTTTATGAGCTGGGCTGGCAATGGCCCCGTGGGAGACTTGGGGACAAGTGGATTCTATGTCAAGCTGCAGACCCAAACCTGGTCATCTAGGGAGTGCCCCTGTGCACGCGCGCTCCGAGCCTGCTTCCCAGCAGGTAGTTTCAGGCAGCAAGGTGGTGCGCATCCCTCCCGCCCCTCGAAGCCAGCTTGTGGGGTCGCCCCTCCATCACCACGGCAGCAGGAGCCAGGAAAACAGCAGGAAGCACACGCACATTCTCACACGCATGCACACACAAACATGCACTCATGTGAACGCAGTTACAAACACACACTTAGGTGCGCACATACCGCACACACACACCCCACCTTCCTACATTTTATTAGAAAAGACATGTTCTTGGAATCATTGAGAAATCAACCTTTTCCCAGACCTTCATAGAAGAGACTGGCATTCCCTTTCCTCCTAAGGTTCCCCAGAGAGGGCACACTGAAGCCATCTTTTCCAAGATAAGTGGATGAAGTAATAAGCTGAGGGTGTGGCACGTAGTACCCCCAGAAGGAAAGTTAGCTGTTATTATATTATTATGAATAACTTCATCAACAAGCACTTCCTATGTTCTGCACTGACTTTAGTGGCGAGCAGGCTTTCTTTCCTAAGACATACCTTCTTGTCAACTTAAATAAAGAAGTAAACTGATGAAAGTTCAAATTATCAGAAAGGGAATTGATTCAGAAATAGCAGAGGAGTTGCAATTTGGGATAAATATGCTATATAGCAAGCTACAGGTGAGTCCCTTGAGGGTTGAGGCAGGCTGTATTTATAGATAAAATGTATAAAGAGGTGGGGTTCCAGCCAGGGTTCAAGCAGGAAGTTCATTGGCTTGAGGATGGGGAGAGATCCTTGGCAGATGCTCATTTATCAGAAGATAAGTTTGTTGTAAGTCAGGTATCTAAAAGAAATCAGTTTCTCAGTTCTTAAGTTTCCTTTTCATGAGGGCTCATGCGTGAGAGTCTCCATTTCTCTTCATCCAGTTCTTTTTTAGATGGAAATTCATATTCTCTACCTCCAAGGGCATATTTGGGCCTGAGAGTCTCTCCTCTTGGGTCATCTGCCCCTCATTCTGGAGCACGCTGGGTATAGGAGAAAGAAACCACCATCACAGAGGCCTCTTGTCCTCCTTCTTGTCACCTCCCTGGGAGTTTCCTTTGAGAAATTTCAGATATGATTACTTTGTAGAGGGCTGTAGCTTCCTACGCAGAGCGTGCCATGTAAGCTGAACTGTGACCCCAGGCCTCACAGGAGTCCTTCATGCCCCTGCAAGTAGTTGGTGGGGGGCTTCACAGAGGAGGTGGCTTTTATGCTCAGCCCTGAAGGGCTCCTGAAGATGGAGCTGACCACCTGCTGGTCAAGCAGCAGCTGAGTGGCCCCCAGGAGACCCTGCCAGAGCTGCAAGCCAAGGCAGGACCATCCCCCTGGCCTTTAAGTGACATTTACCACCTCTGTGCAAGGACACGCTCTTTTCTCTCTGTTTCTATTTTCTCCAGTTAATCAGGTGACTTGAAAAGAAGCTAGATAAGGGTATTGTTTGCACTGACAACACCCTGATGATACTGTCTGAGGAGATCAGAGGGAAGTGTTCCCTTTCTGAGCGATAGAGTCATTAGGGAGACCTCTCATCACCTCGGAGCATCTAGGTTAATTACCACAGAAAACCTGGAAATGGCAGCTATAATTTTTCTCCAGAAAGTGCCACTATTTTTACTCTTGAGACAATAAAACGCCCATGAAAGTGCTTCGAGGGACACCATTCTATAGTTCATTGGTGTGATAATTTTAATAGAACGGCTGTGTGCCCTCCTATTCGAAGGATGCTGCCTTGTGTATTCGATTAAATTTGGGCTGCAAGTTTATGAGCTGGACTAATGAAATCCATTCCTAGCTCCCAATGGCCCATTGATCACCAATGAATAAAGCAAGTTCATCTACTGCAGTGTCTCGCTGGGAAACGGAGACGGGTGGTGTCTGCCTGTGCTTGTGGCCACCTTGGCATGAGCTTATTTCTGTTGGAAAACCATGTGATGATGACATTTACCAAACAGCACGTGGTAACATGCTTCTGGTTTGGGGTAATTAGGAAAAGTATGGTAAGGAACGTCATTCAGGGAATTCGGATGGGCGGTTTTATTTTAGGCCATTATTATGAACCTGTGTAAATCTCGTGATGTTTTTGAAAAAAAAACTTGTAAAATAGTTTGTTCGCCTTGAGATGTGAGAAAAGCATATTGTGTCGAGCTGAAATTTCTTCATGATGGTAACATCTCTTTATTTCATCTTGTTTTTAAACTTCATAAAACTTGAAATGATTCATTTTAAAACCTAATTCCTAGAGCTGTTTCTTCAGATGTACCAGACCGTCCAGGCATGACCTTGACCCTGACCCTGACATCTGGTCTGTTCTTTATTCTTTGCTCTCAGGATGCCTTGTCCTTCAGTTTTGATTATAGAAAGCCTTTGGCATGCTGTTTCAAATCTTATGAAACTCAAAGAGGTTGAAGAAAATGATCCTCAGTCTTTCTCTTCTTCCCGAGCCTGGCCCTTCATTCAGTTCACCCCTTACTTTGTTTGGATACTGGTTGCCTGACCCTCACCTGAGTGCATCCGCACAGGGAGCTGAAACAGGAGTGGGAAGTTCTCAGGTTAGGAAGCAAAGGCTTGAGAGGGAAAAGCTGGGGTAATAAGAACACGCCTTCCTGTCGAATCACTGGATTTTCTATGCAAGAGTTGCCTAGAGCTAGCCGGTGGGGAAGATTAAGATGGCAGAGAAGGAAAGTATAGCTTAAGTGTCTGTCCTAGAGCGCTCGGGTCAACTTCCTGGGTCTGTTGGAGCATCATGGTGGTGGCATCCTAACTAATTCAAACATCACTTCTTTTTGGAAGGCCTTACGAGTCTTCATCTCTCTATTGTAATGTCCATGATTACGTAAGTGGTGTCTGTGTCTCCCAGACATTTCAAGCTCCGTGGGAGGAGACCATGCTTCCCTTATGGTGGTGTCCCCAAAAGAACACCAGACTGGCTCACGAATACCTGCTCGGGGAAGGAAGGTTCCTCTCAGGCACCTCCCAGCAACATATCCCCGGGAATCTTTGGGCCAATACTAAATGTTCTTTGAGGAACCCCAACCTCGAATGTTTTGTATTTTGAAGTGGGTAACTTATCAGGATGGTTTTGACTTACCTTTAAGGAAATCATCTCATTAGAAATTCGTGGGGCTATTTTTCAAGCTAAAGACAAAATTTTCTGCTAAACTCAATCTTTAGGTTACAGAAAATGTAACATTTGGGGATGAGCTAATATGGGTTCGGAGTAGATCCCCCCTCTCAGCTTCCCTTAGTGGGGGGCGGGGGTATCATAGCTGTCAGAAGCATGATAGAACTGTCAAAAGTACATGAAATCAGCTATGCAAATGGTGAAACAGAAGTCACAGTTCCTTTTGTTCTGTGACAGGGTGAAAATTTCAAACTTTTCACCAAAGAGAAAATAAAATTCCAACACTTACACATTTAAATAATGGGGGCTCTCCCCTTCTTACTTCTCATAACCAACAGTTAGGTGTGCAGAGCCAATTAATTGTTCTAACCCAAGATGACAAACTGGCAGAAAGTGGGCCAAATTTATACCCAATGTCTGTTTGGCCAGTAAAATCTGAAAGTGTTAGATGGGATAAACATTTTGAAATGTAATTCCAGCCCTGGTATTCTGCGTTCTCTGTGACTCTGCCTGGATGAGGCTCTCCTTGCGACTGGGAGTGCTCCAAGACCTTTCTTTGTTTTCACTGCCTTCCTGGTTCTGTTTCCTACCCCCGCCCCCATGACAGACCACTGTGGTGGCTTAGCCAGAGGAGTTGGAGGAAGGAGCAGGAAGGCTGGTCAAAGAAGATTTTGACTTCTAGGTCCTGCTTGTTCCCCTGCCCTCAGTCCTCACCAGGGAGACATTGCTCCAACTCTGGGCATCTGCTTGGGTCTCAGGCAGGAAGAATGGGAGAAGAGCAGGTCAAAAGATGAAGATGAGCTGATCTGTCACCTTTCCTACGTATTTCTGAAAAGACGATAGCATTCCCAGAAGCTTACCCCGGATGCCTCTGCCGCAATCCCTGCCAGCACAGGCCCACAGCACAGCTTAACCGCCGGCACCTCTGGGGGTCTGCCCTGCACCAAATCTGACTTCAGACACTGAGGGTCCCTCAGAAACTCCACTCCTTGAGTTTCCAACACCTGACAAAGCAATTTTGAGCAGTTTTCTTGTCTTAAAACTGACTCTGAAGATCAAGAGAATGCTGTGTGTTTGCTTAAGAAGCTTTAACAAAGCCATGCTCAGTTCAGCTGTCCTCCTGAACTCACTTTCCGTTAGATTAATTTCTGGGTGGACATAGCCATAGCTTGGCTCATCCTCTGCCTCAGGGTGGAAACACCACACAGTGCTTGGGAGGCAAGAATGAGCACCCAGCCCTGCTGCAGCCTTCCCTCTCCAGGGAGACCTGCCCTGGACAGAAAGGATGGGCAAAGGCGGCACCCTCCCAGACAGGTAGAAGGGGGAAAGCCCCTCCGAGGCTGGCCTTTCCCTGGGTTCCACAGTGGGAACGTCTGTGGAATCCAGAGGCACATTCTAAGTTGGACCCCAGATATCTGCTTTGGGATGTGCTCGCTCCGTGGGTTCACCTTCAGCCTTTAGCCATGTCAGAACATGCTGTGTTTGTCTTGGTTCTGCCCTGTGACTGTTTAGATCCATATGTTAAACAACAGGGCGCCCTCTGGAGTCACCATAGGGTCTCAGGGGGAGAGGACTGCAGGAGTGAAGTAAGCATCCTCCTTCTCCATCCTTCTTCCAGCATGCTCTTCGGGTTTTATTCAGAAAGCTATATTCTTAGTGTGGCAGCAAGCAGACACACCAGGCACATGGCTTGACCTGGTATCTTCTATTTTTAGAATTCATCTTTCCTCTAAAACCACCTGGATGGCCAGCCTGAGTGTCGTTCCCCAGTCACCTGTCAGAATCCCACACTAATAAACTTGTACACAGATGCTGTCACCTGTATGTATAATGGCTGTCCCCAAGAGCCAGAATGACGCAATGCTGAAAGGTTTAAGGTTTATGGCCTATGGGGGAGTAACCAAGGCGGTCTCCCTTGAGCCCTGAGTATCACTCCCACCTTCTCTACCCACTCTGAGACACTTGGCTCTTGTCCCTCAGGACATTGATGAGAAGCAGAAAACACGCCAAGGGAAAGCAGCTAGCAGCAGCAGGGGCAGAAAGAATGTTCCAGAAGAACAGAGGTTAGGGCAGAGACCCAGGGAGTTTGGCTTGGTTCCCTCTGCCACCAATGAGGAAGGCAGGAGAAAGGAGTGAGGAGAAAGGAGCCGTACCCTCCAGGCACAAGCTCCCCTAGGAATGTCAGGACCTTTCTCGCCATGGCCATTCTACAGCAGGAGAAGGAAGGCTCCTCACCCTGGCCACACCCTGCGTGCCCACCCCTGGTCCTGCAAACACAGGACCACAGCCTGCCCACCCACAGCCTCCTTCTCCATGGCCTCAGGCCCAGAGCACACACTCTGGGGAGAAGTGGGTTCCTCTCACCCTACCCACTTCTGGTATCAAACCTGGCAACTTGTTCTACAAAACAGACAAAGAAGTAGAGCCAAACTCACCCACTCAGCCTCGGTTCCAGTGTGGGGATTAGTTGGTATGCAGCACTTAGGACGAAGATGGAGTTTTTCAGTAGGCATCTTGGCAGTGGGAGATGGTCAGAATTCTGGGCGTTCAGGGGCTCCAGAGGCCATGTTTTCTTTCTGCTGCTGACTGTGGTCTTTGAGAGTATACTGAACACACCTGGAAGGCCTCAGTCTTTCCACTGGGGCTGCTCAGAGTCCTTATCAGATTGATGATCAAATGGAATGTGAAGTGTAGTGCAAATGTTTGTAGCTGCGTGGATATTGAATAGCTACAAGAACAAACCTCTTTATACAAATGTATTTTCCATGTATTTTCTTGGTGGGGAGAATGGCTGAAGCCTCACCCTTTCACAACAGTAAAGAAAGCTTACTCCTTCAAGGGAATTCATTTATTCATGCTTTGTTCATTCATTAGGTAGATATGTGTAACTCCTATGTGCAAGTTGCCATGCTAGGCTTGACCAATGTCCCCATTTGGAGGAATTACTACCTAGTTGTCCATTGGTTGCCCATGTCAGAGACCCCTGGAAACTGTTCGTAAGGAGATTCCTGAGCTCTGCCTCAGACTAACCAAATCAGAGCCCTTGAGAGTGGTGCCCAGGAATGTGCATTCTCATGATGCTGGGCTGCACTACAATTTGGGACCTGCTTGTCAGGGAAGATTGTTTGTGTCCAGTGCTGTCTTGAGAGCCAGGTGCCATGAGGTGGGCTGTACTGTCGCTCTCTCCAGGCCAGGGCTCTCAGCTGGGTGGGAATTTGCATCAGAATCAGCCATGGAAGTTTCTCTACATAGTGATGTCCAAGATACAGCTTGTCCTGGAGATTCTGATTCCTGAGGCCAGGCCAGGACCGGTGCATCTGTATTTTTATCAAAAACAAAAGGCATCTCAGTCTCACACTGGTAAAAACTGCATTGGGCTAAAAGTACCACAGGTAATTCTGATGGAGATTCAAAGTGTACATGCTCTAATTTATTTGCAGAACGGTCTAGGCCTACAGAGATGCTGGGACTGTCCAAGGCCATGGCGTTGCTGAGAGGGCCTGACTAGGACCAGGTCATCCATGATCTCTGGCACATTATGCGCCTTTTCCCTCTCTTCCCTTCTCTCAGCATGGTCCCATTTCTGATGTGGACATGGGATGGGAAGGCTGAGCTATGTCCCAAGGTGGAGAGGGTCCCAGCAAATGCTGACATGGATAAACCACAAGAGCTGGCTGTATTTCTGGTTGAGCGGTTAGTTATAAAGATTTATCCCTTCAGTCAACAACTATGTGCCAGAAACTTCCAAGAGATGGAGATTGTGAGCCTAGTGGGACCAGGTCTGTGCTCTGCCAGGAAACATGTTCGGGGGAAGAAAGGACAGCATAGAACTTGGGGTCAGCCAGGGGACAATGTATCACATTAAAAAAAAAATCAGATTAATACTGTACAGATTAATACTGTACTATCAATTTTTAAATCAACTTTGAAATTTTAGAATAGTTTTGGATTTACAGAAATGTTGTAAAGGTAGTACAGAGGGTTCCCGGACACCCCACATCCAGCTTCCCCTCCTGTTCACATCTGACATTAGAATAACACCTCTGACAGACCAATGAACCAAAATTGATACTTTATTATTAACAAAAATTCATATCTTTGTTATATCTTTTTTTTTAAACAAAACATTTTTTTTCTGTTTCAGTATACCACCCATTTTTTTTTAAAGCTTAGGCTTTGTTGGGTACTTGCTAGTTGCCAAGCACTGTAATGAATGCTTCCTATGCAGGTTATGAAATTTTATTCTCAAGAGTCCTGACCCAGAGACATTAAATGACTCACTCAAAGATAAGCATCTGATAAACTTCAGGGCCGAACGTTAACTCACATTTGTCTAAGTTCAGGGCCTTATACCTATTGCTATGTCACTGCTTCTTCTTAGGAAGAGGTAAAGGCGATCAAGGTATAACGGTGATGGTGGCATGCCAAAAATAGACCCCCCATTTGGAATTGCCAATGTATTATCCCCAATATGGAACCCCAATGTTGTACCCCCTATCTGGAGCACTCAGTATGGAACCTCTAGTCTGCCACCCCCAATGTGGAACCTTCAATGTGTGACTTCTGATATGGGATGTTCAATGTAGAACACCCAATGCAGTGTCCTCATTGTGGATTTCACATTTTAAGTTGTGGACTGGGTGTGACTACCTAGCTCTTGGGATGGCTAGTTAAAATATTGGAAGAAAAGACTAGTGTGGTGTATTAAAAGGCAGCTTTAAATTCACATATCAAAATTTAGATAAAAATTTTCCTCCAACAGGAGACAAGGAATCAAAGTCATGGTGTAACTTTAATTTACATGGGAAAGCAATTCCGTCTGATATATTTTGTAGATTTTCCCATTATGGAATCTAAATAAATAAGCCATGAGGCTATGTGTACATTTCCTAAACAAATATGCTGGAAGGGCACCTTCATATCACACTTGTTTGCTGCTGGTTGTCACCATCCATATTTCTTTGGCCCTCTACAGGCATTAGAACTTCTTAATTGCAAATGACAGAAACCCAACCAAAGCTAATTTGAGGGACAAAAATAAATAAATAAATAAATAAATAAATAAATAAATAAATAAATAAATAAATAAAAGAGTTGTTTTGGTCCACACCACTAGGAAGGCAAAGAGTAGAAGTTCCACTCTGAATTTGGGCTCTGAAGAGTGTTACTGGGTCTTGGACCACATTTGTCAACTGACCTGACTTTGATTATTCTCAGGACAGTGAGAAAGATGAACATTGGAGCTCCAAGCGTGAGGACAAAGATTTATGATTAGGAAAGGGATTTATTGCTCCCAGCTTTCATGTATGAGTCTGTGTCCATGCCCTAGGACACACATATAGGCCTCTACTGTCCTGTAGCCACATGGTATGGGGCATCCCTCAAAAGTGAGTCTGCTGGGCAAACAGCCCACATTTGTTCATACATAGCTATCTGCTGTAGGACCCTAATCCTCAATTTTACCCCCGAATCATTTCTGCATATTTCCTGTGCATTCACCAGGAAGGCTGGCAGCTTCAAGCCATCCTAACCAGGAACCCTGGCCTTTCTGGACACAGTGTGGCATTGGCTATTTGAGGATGAATCCCTACCCTGGTGGGATCTCTGCCCATGCATAGGTAGGGGAGGCTGAGCCACCTTGTGTTGTCTGAGCCCAGGTGGGTTGCAGCTCTGTTCAATTCCATGCTGAGGGCATCCCCCTGCCACCCTGGGTCCTCTTGCCTGAAGGATAGGAGGTGGGCCAAGGTGTCATCCCAGTGGTACTCACAACAGGAATGTGTGCCTTGCACTGACCCAAACCTGGCTGCCTGCCTGGGCTCCTTTTCTCCTCGGGTAAGTTTGCTCTGAATGGGGTGATCATAGTGTCCCTTTCCTCCTCATCATGGCTCCATTAGTCAGCTCAGGCCACCATATCAATGTACCACAGAATGGACCATTTAGCCAACAGAAATTTATTTCTCGTAATCTTGGAGGCTGGCAGTCTGGTATCAAGGTGTCTCAGCATTGGCTCCTTCTGTGGTCTTTGTCTTTGGTTTGCAGATGACTGTCTCCACCTTGTGTCATCACATGGTCTTTCCTCTGCGTGTGTCTGTGTCCTAATCTCTTCTTATCAGGTCACCAGTTATATCAGATTAGGGCACACCCTAGTGACCTCATTTTAACTTAATTATCTATATAAAGTTCCTTTCTCCAAATACAGTCACACTCTGTGTACTGGGTGGGGAGAAGGGTAGGACTTCAATGTATGGGGCACAGTGCAGCCCATAACAGCAACCTCCCCCATTCTTGTCCCAATATATATGATAGGAAAGGGGATGTTCTCAAAGAGGTGGCAGCATGTTCTTTTTGGTGAAGCTCAAGTCAATACCAGCAGTAATTTGAGTTATTTGTTGAAGAGAGGTCATGAGTTCATCCTCATCAGTTTAGCCATCTTCATTAGCCACATTACAGGAATAAGAACATCACTTTTTATTTTCAAATATCTAAAATATCTAAAAACAACCATCATGTTATTTTCTTTTTAGGTGTCTATATATTTTTAATAATTTAAATTATGGTAAGAAACTAAAATTATTAAATGTTTTTTAATTCAGAAAACTTTACTGAAAAATGTGGAGCCCTGGTGTTTTAAAATCAATGTGCCTTTCTGAGAGTGCTTTTTGTGAGCTCATATATGTGCCCCAAAGCACCATCTCCTGGTGGTTCTCCCCTCTCTCATTTCTGAGCCATTGGGAAGGGATCACAGCGGCCTTCCTCGGACACACACCTGTCATCAACCTTCGGTGGATTGTGGGGACAGAAACCTTTCCCACAATTAAGGCTCACCAAGAGGATTAATCTGCTTTTTGCAGTCTTGTCAGAAACAGGATACTATAATCTAACCATTGACTGAAATCCAGCTCCATTTAACTTTACTGAGCCAGGTAGAGGTGCCGTCTCTCGTTCTCTGCTTCCTTTTGCTCTTTTGTATCTGCCGCATGATCAGAGATGATGAAATAATTGAATTCCAAGCCATTCACAAGGCCTTGAGGTAGCTTTTGTTGTTGGTTGGTTGGTTGGTTGAGGTTGTCTTATATTGGGGGTGAAAGAAAAATAAAGTTAGAATTCTTTTTTTCTAAAACCTATTCTACAGGTGGAGCTATCTTCTGTAGGCTGGGGCGCTCTGTAGTACCTGGGGCATTGGGGCCCTCGCCTAGCAAATCATCATAAAGGTGCGTATTTGCCTGTGCTTTTACATTAGACTATCTCACCTTCGTCTCTCTTCGAACGGGTTCTGGAAAAAGCCTTGTTCTAATGTGCTTGATTAAGAACAGGGCTCACTCTGTTTTCCCTATAGCAACTTAGAGCTCTGAAGATAATTTATGAAGCAGAATTTCTGTTGACTTTGATCCTTTTTGATGGTTAAGTACTAATAAAATGAGACTAAGCTGGCTTAGATGTCTCACAGCTGGTGTTCAGAGCTAAACGACAACTGAAATGCATCAAATATTAATCTCTCTCCTGGCATCCTTCCCGCTTTCAGGAAGTTGTCATACGAGTGCTGTGAAAGATGGACGAGCTGGTGCTGAGTGTCGTCTTGTGCTGGGCCCTCCTCATTTGTAATGTCATTTCCTCTTCACTGCTGGTCTCATTGTCCAAGTGACTTTGTAGACGAGGAGTTTCAGTAAAATGCCCAGGCCGGACAGGCTCCACGTGGTGGGAATGGGATGGAGAATCAGGACCGAAGCAGCAGCCATTCTCTCTCCACCACACCATCCTCAGGAACTGAGGACAAGTTGGACAGTCATGGGATTATGTGCCTTACATAGTGTCTGTTTCCTAAAAAGCATTTTACATGTCAAAAGTATCTGCAGCCCTGGCAAGCTGATGGGTTATGACTATATAAATTCTTTTTTCTCCTAAGAATTATAGTTTAGGACTCTTTATTTTAAAGTGTTGCAAGGGCTGGGTTCCTCAGAAAACAGATTCTGAGACCTAGATTTTATGCAGAAAGTTTACTGGGAAGATCTCCCTCTGTGGGGGAATGAGAGATGCAGAACTGGGCAGAGAGAGGAGGTGAAATAGAAGGGGAGGATCTCTATACCAGGGTAACCCTTGCTCCATCCACACACTGAGTCACCACCTTGGAGACCACCAGCTGGTGATGAGGGACCCTCCCCTTGGGATGGCTGAAGGAGAGACCCTAGTGCCTTGTGGGGGAGGGCATGGGGTTAGGGTCCCTGCCCTGGGTTTGTCTGACTCCAGACGTACCCATCCATGCTTGGCCAAACTGCTAGGAGTCTGTAGATCTTAAGATTTGGTGAACCTGACTGTTCCCACCCATGATGAGCAATTCTGGTGAAATGGCCACTTGACGTCGACTGCAAGGGCTCAGTCTCTAGCAGGGCCTAATAGCATGAGAGACACCTTTTCTCAAATGATACCTAATTCTGTTCTGTGAATTACATGGCCTTGTTCCAGAACACTGGGGTCCAGGATGAGATTCCTCTGTTGGTGTGCTGCAACTCGACATGACATTTTCTCACCATGGATACTTCTTCTAGTGCTGTAGGGTCTAGGGGGAGGGCTGCTTGCACCATTGCCTGGCTCTGTTACAGACCCTTTCCTTCACTGTGTCTCACCCGCCCCCCGCTCACCGCCCCGCCGCCACCTTGGCCGGGAGTTCTTTCTGTCACTAGGTCAGTGTTGGAGCCGCATCCCTCAGTCTTCGGTGTGCTGCCTCTGGAGCCCAAAGAGAGTCCCCAGTCTTGGCAACTTCCACGTGGTGGAAGATGTGAGGGGTGACCATTTTCTGTTTACTTTGGGGGACACGTCTCCATCTTAAGTCTGTGTTAATTTCTAGGGTTTATCTCCTCCCTCTGGAGCTCTTGCATCTTACCACGGCCTTCATTATCTTTCTCCGGCCTGGCCCTTTCAGTCTGATGCCATGGATGTGGTGAACCAATTTGGGTGCTGTGGAGGACTTGGACAGTCCAAGTCCCTCAGGGAGTTAATGCTGCAAAGGCATTCTGCTTCCAGCCCATGTGAACGTGAGCCGCTTTGGTCATACTTCTTGTTAGGGATGGAAACAAGGTGCTTTCTAGATCAGTGGCTGTATCCGGTGCCGCTGAACCTCTAGAAACTTCCCTGGAGGAGATTCCACAGTGGGCACAGTAGCTGCAGTGGGGCCGCTGCTCTGCTGAGGTTGCTACTCTCTAGTCTCCCTCAGAGATCACCCCCGGCATCCTTTAGGTCCTTCTAGAGTGCAGTATTGTCTTCATTTTGCTAATTTATCTGAAGAAAGGGCAAATTTTGAGGCTTCCCTTGACCTTCTTCACTCTGAAAGTTCTCTCTTCACTGTTCAGGGAACCACATAGGTCCATTCCAATTTTAAAAAATACACTTATTCCAGATACACATTTAGAAACTGAGAAAATTACCATCATGCAGGTCGGAGCCCCCTGACCTTACTGTGAGCCAGATGGGGTGGACTCCGTTTATGACCAGCTCCTGCAGGGTCCACTCTAAGCAGGGGCCATGAGATGTTTTGTGTCTCTGGATGTCAGGCCTAATTTAGGCCCAGATTCCTCTAAATGTCTGGAGACTTTCCTTTCCCTACAGTATAGTTTACCCCAGCAGTGGCTGCAGGTTCGTTTCAAAAAGGTCTGAGGAACGAATTACTATAGACATTGGATTTTATAAGGAAATCTACTGTGTTAGCCGCAGAAGTTTAGAGTTTATTCCAGCAGCTAGCCTTATTACAATTAATGCAACACATTTTAAGTGCTTTCAAAAAGGCTGTGACGACAGCCTTATGACTGAACCCCTCAGGAGGCATTCAGGAAATGTTGAGTTGAGCTCTTTAAGCTGATTAATTAGCATTTACTTCCCATCCCTGTATGCCAGCTGGCACTGAGAATTCAGGTGGCATCAGCATAGCACATGACAAATCTTGCAGAAGCTGGTTAAAAGGACCCCGCATGGCCTTCCCTCTTTTACTGTGCTATAGGCATCCGTGTCAGCACCTGTCATGTGTTCCCGTTCCAGTGACTCACAGCCTCACATCACAGGACACTGAGGATCCCGCAGGGACGAGGTGATCATTGGGAGTGGTGGCCGTCTCAATGGTTGGTCAGGGTTCTTCCCCATTGTAATGTAAAATGTTTTCTGGTCAGTTCCTCCTTAATCTCTTACCCAAGCTGGACTTTCCCAGCATGGTCCCCATCTCACCTCTTTCATTCCTCCTGTCCTCGTTTCCAACCTGAGGCCAGGCAGCCTTCCTTACCCAGATATTAGTGTATATCTTACCTAGCTTTAGGTCCTGGAAAGCATTTTTTTCAAGTATCTCCCTTCTTATAAAGTCTTCTTAATAATTTTCCATTGCTACTTACTCAGAAGAAAGCAGGGGTCTCGAAAACGGAGAGAACTGGGGACCTGGGTTTCCACTGCAGAAAGTATGCTTGAACTGTTCAGAATTACCCAAGAGAATGACAGGTCATGCAACTATGTACCTGTCAAGGCGATCACAATTTAAAACAAGTAGTGTTTTTATTTGGAAGCCTGCACATAAATGTATATTAACCTAGTTAAATCTGTTAGCTTATACTTCATATTTTAGTTCAAATAGATAGCTCTTTCACTAATTGGGAAGTTTCTTACAGGATGCGGATTTGTACTGGCATGTTGGGCAAGACTGAGTGCTGTGTTTGGGGCTGCGCAGTGTTCAAAATAGGGCCGAGCCAAGCACAGGCTGGGGGCAGGAAAGTGGGGTGAACATTAATCCAAACTCACCGCCAATTCCTTCTCTCCTTGGCATGGCTTTCTAGCACAAGGACTAAACAGGACTGGCAGAATTTCTGTTTTCTGTTTAAAACAATATTTTTTTTGTGGCTTCTTTGGCTGTTTTATTATTGCTTGATGCTAAATGTGTGCCAGGATTATGAGTGTAGGAGGTGCTGTGTATAATTAGCAGAAGCCCCGGCTTTCATCAATTTAGACATGAAAATCTATGCAAGGAAAATGGAACACAGCAGAGCTGGCAGGGGTGTAGAGGAGAGCCATGAGTCGTGTCAACAGTGCTTCATCACTCAGGGTGGATGCAACTTGTAAGTAACTGCAAACATTTGGAGTGGACATCACACACGCACGCACACGCGCACACACACACACACACACACAGATAATTATCTATCTGAGATCTGGCCCTCTGAAAGCAATTTGTCTAGAGTTAATGTCTTGATTTAGCCTCAGTGTTCACTAGGTTACTGCCTCTTGAACTTGAAGGTGCGCACAAGTCCCTAGGCCTCTTGTTGTAATGCAGGTTCTGATTCTTTTGGTCCAGGTAGGGCAAGATAGTGAGACTCTATTTCCAGCAAGATCCCAAAAGAAGCTGGTGCTTTGGGTCCGAGGCCTGGACCTTGAGCAGTGAGACTCTGAGCCTAACGCCTACCTGAGTCACTGGCTCGACTGACCTGCTTTGGCTGCCTTGGCCCTCCTTGCTGCCACTTGTTACAGCTGTAGGTGGCCCCTCTCTGACTCTGACCCAAACTTGGCCTGTGATCAGCTGAGAAACCTCGTCTTCCTGGGCTTCTTTGCGGCCTTTGATGATGGCTTGGTTCCTGAGAGTGACTCGCGGTGTCCGTCTGTCCAATCTATTTGGGGAACGTGTCCCTTTCTTCGGCTTTCAGAATGTGACCCCACCACCATGAGGCTAAGGACTTCAATAATAGCTTTATCTACGACCCTTGTCTTCTTTCAGATTGCCTGAAAGTAGATCGTGGGCAAGTGTTTGAGTTCAGGCTATTTGAGAGAATGGTGACGGGGTAGGCTCTGAGTCCTTTCCTCTCCTATGGTCTCTGGAGAAGAAAATCATGAGCCTCTCAATTGTCCAAATCAAAAATTGCACTTTCTTTTACTAAGATGTTCCAATCAATCTCAATCCTATCTTCTACGTAGCCCCCAGATCCATTTATCTGAACCTCACCGCCACCGCCTATTCCAGGAAGCTACTACTGCTCACCTGGGCCTTGTGTGTTTCCTAAGTGGCCTTTTTTCATCTGTCTGCCCCATCTCAGTGCATATGTCCCCTCCTGGAAATGTGGATTTACCACTCCTCTGTGTGGAAGCATCCAGTAGCTTCTCCTTGCTCTAAGATAAACACTAAAATCTTCAAAGTGGCTTAAAATACTGTGTCATTGGTCCCTACCTCTTCAAAACACATTTTATGTCATTTGTTCTCTTGTCAGGAATCATTATTGCTTATTATAGGACCAAAAATAATAAAATTATAATGGCAATAACTTTTAGAATTATAATAGGAATTACTGTTACGTATTGATTTCTCACTAGGTATTAGGCACTGCACTGGGGTCCTCTGAAATATTAGTTCATTTAGTCTTCACAATTGCTCAATGTCACCAATATAATTTATTTTGAAACTTTGATATGGATATTTTGATTAAAAATTGTAGAAGGTGGCACAGCTAATAAATGGAAGAGTGGAACTCATGTCCCCTATATCTCAAAATAGTATAATGATGTGGGTCTCCAGGTACGGTATGATATGTGTGTATGTCTGGGGGCGGGGCTTGCACTTTGAGTGTGTTGAGTTGAGAAAAAAGAAAGGACACTATGACATTTACCCTGGGGATTAAGACATTTTTATGCAGTGCCCCATTATAATATTAACATCTTTATCTTAGATACAAGTTATCAGACTTGCTCTGTGCAAAAGAATCGAGCATTTGTACAGGTTGTCTTTTCTGATCCACGGAGATTTAAATACTTGTGATCTGTGGTCCACCACAAATTACTTCACGTGAGTGGGTAGAACTTAGTCACATAAGTAATGCTTACTTGCTATAGGCAATCTGGTTGGATGGTATGTTGATCTAAAGAGTGAGAACTTACTTGCTTTTAAAAATGATTACACCTAAATGTCATTTGACATTCATCACCCATAAGTTAGAAGGAGAAAAATCTCCCTTTAGCTTTTTCTCTCTCAACAGAATAAATAAATTGTGCAGGACTGTCAGGTCTTTTTATATCACTCGTTTTCCCTGAAACAGCAAGTGATGTCATAAACCATTAGAAATCTTCCTACTGCTATCCTTGGTCACCTGATTGACAACATGCTTGTTCAATGACATCTGACTGTCTTCTCAAAATCAATGTTTTTCAGATGTTTATTGTACAGTTTAATATTTTTATGGGTCTCCTTGCATTTCTTTGGTTGCTCTGCATCATGTGACAGAGACAGTACTTCATTATTTAAAACTATTATTTAAAAACAATAAGCAACAGAATTTTTCATACATGTTTAAGCAAATCTTAGAGGTCTTAACCCCCAAATTCACAGGTCTCCTGTGAACATGGTTTTAGAGGTGAAAGTAAAAAGTGATTCAAATGTATCCTCATTCAAAGTGAATTACATAAATCATGACAAAGTGAGAGGAAGATGTGTTACCTAGTAGGAAAAAATGTCTTTTGAAATATGTGAACTATTCCTTCTTTTACTTCCAGCCTCAATTTGAAAACAAATTCTGTGTGTGTGTGTGTGTGTGTGTGTGTGTGTGTGTGTGTGTGTGAGAGAGAGAGAGAGAGAGAGAGAGAGAGAGAGAGAGAGAGAGAGAGTTTATATTCCTTCTTTAGGAAGAATGAATTTCCAGGTGTAAGGAGTGGAGAAGTACAGAAATGATTTGTAAAACAAAGGAATTAGGACAGGAAAAGTGTGTAAAGAAAACACAACAGAATTAACTGATGCCACATTATACTTAGAAAAGCCTCTGATAATGATGCATCAATTAGATACCTCACTGTGATTGATAGGACATGTAAATTATTTCTATTTATAATTCACCCAAATTGCTTCCTTCTCACTGCATACGATCACCCACAAACAATGGGTGACTCTCAGCTACTCCCCTGGTTCTCTCCCTAAGTGCAAGAGGCATGTCACAGGATTTGTCAGCATTTCTGTTTTTCCTGGAGAGGAGGTGAATAGGCCATGGGACAATGATAAATTTTCTCTTCCAACTCCTTTTTTTCCCTCTTAATTGCAGTAAATATTGGTAGCACATGGTAGCCTTGATTTCAAGGTGTTTTCCTCTGCCCATTTCTTCCTTTGAACATCTGGTCTCTCTTGTGCCAACGGTGGGCTCCCCACCTTGCATATAGTAGGCACTTGGTAAATATGTATAGAGGGAATGAATGAATACGTTAATAAATGTTTGTTGTAAGGTCCTGTGGCCTCTGATAAGGGCACTCATGTGTCAGGGGGAGACGCCTAAGTAGAGTTTGGCAGTCATGGTTTTTGGTCCCCTCGACCAGCCCTCATAGCTGCCTACCACACTGGGGTTCTAAACGGAGGCAGCAGGAACCCCAGCAACAGGCTACCACCCTTGTCGACTCACACCAAACACAACATTTTCCTTTTAAAAAGTATTTTCCTTAACCTATTTATCCTTATAATTTTTTTTTTGTTTAAAATTTATTTTCTTTCCTAAACCTTAATCTCATTGATTCTTATATATTTTTCACTTTATATCTAGTGGGTTTTATCTTAATCTTTTCTATCTTTTATCTTTTGAGCTTTTTATCTCAGTGGTTTTAGATTTAGCTTTTATTTAAATTTCATCGATGATATTTTATTTTTAATACTTATTTCTTTTGAAAGGAGTATATCCCACATGGCATTGTAGCAAGGGGCTTTAGACTCAGAGAGTTCAAACACAAAGCTTCTCTACATGAAATTCATAATGATGTTATCCTATATTTTCTTCTAAATGAGAAAAAAATCCTTTCACCTGTAGGCCACTAGTCCATTGTTTTTGTACATGGAGTGAAGTAGGAAGCCTGATTCTCGTTTTTTTTTTTTTTTTTTTGAATCACCAGTTGTCCCATTCTTTCTTCACTCAATTGCAATGCCAGCTGTATCAGAAATTAAGTTTCCACACATGTGTGGACCTGTTTCTGGTATTTATACTCTGTATAGCATGTCTCAAAATCTTGTATATGGTTTATCTAATTTGAGCTGCTGTTATAATAATTATTTTAATATAGTTTTTAATGCAAAAGCAACCTCAAAATTCTGTAATAAACTCCATCTGACATGGATATCATTTGGTTAAGAATTTTGCATTTGTGTTTTTGTTCATGTGTAAAATTTTTTTGCCATTTTTCTTCATATTATCCCTGATTTTGATAATTAGCCCAATAAAATTAGTTGGAGGAATGTGTATTGTTTCTATATTCTCTGGAATTTCATGTAATGAAATTATATAATATATGATAGAATTCATCAGCAAAAAATTCATATTTTCTTTGTAGAAAGAGTATTAGATATTGATTTAAGGCATTTAATGGTTACAGAATCATTCAATTCTATCGGGGTCAGTTTGGATAGCTTGTTTTATGTAGAAATTTATTATTTTTACTTTATTTTCAAATTGTTTGGTGTAAATGTGTTCCTAATATTCTGAAATTTTAAATTTCTATTGTATATACATTAATACCTACTTTTTCATTTATGCTGTGTATATTTGATTTTCACTCTTTTTACCTTTATCATCTTCAGAGATTTGTTAATTCGATTAGTTTTTTTTGAAGAACCAAATTGTGGCTTTGTTGATCCTTTCTTCCATACCTTTATTTTATCCTGTATTACATTTTATATATCATTATTTCCTTTCTTTTGCTTTGTTAGGTTTATTTTGCTATTTTGTAGTTTACTAATCTCCATAATTTTGTTTTGTTTTGTTTTCTAATATAATTTAAGTCTATAAATTTGCTTTGTATCATGACTTTGGCTGAATTCTACAATTCTTGATGCCTAGTATTTTTATTATTGTTCAGCTCTAAGTGTTTTATAATTTCCTATATGATTATTATTTTGATCCATGATGTTTTTGAAAGTGTATTTTCCTTCATAAATATATAGATTTGTTTTAAAATTATTTTGTTATTGATTTTGAACTTAACATAATTTATTGAATCTAAAATGCTATAAAAGAAGTATTCAGATTTCAGAAATGTTAAAATGTGGAATAAATGGCAACAGCCATTAAAAAAGTCACCGGTTATTAGGCACTCCCTTATTTAGACATACCAAAAACTGAAAAAGAAAATTGTGTTTTAGTATCTATAAAATTGTTGTTGCAGTCAGAAATTATATATCTGTTTTATTAACCTATTTAAATATGGTGCAATTTGCTTTATTTACTAGTATATGATCAATATTTGTAAATGTTCTTTGAGTATTTTAAAAAACTACTTTTGTATATTCCTATTACATCAACTTAGTTAACAGTGCTATTCAAATATTTTATATTGTTTTTTATTTTTGTCTACTTGATCTATTTGCAGGGTTGTTATAAAAACTTACCTCTATGATGCTAGATTTCCCAATATTTTTATAATTCCCTCTATTTTTAAATATATTTTGAGATTGTGTATTAGCTACAAAAATGCTTATAACTGTTATATTTTCTTGTTGAATTTAATCCTTTATCAATATGTTGTAACCTTTCTTTTTATGTCTCTAGTAATGCCTTTTGCTTTAAAGTTTTTTATTTTTAAATGATACCGATATATTGATACAAGAATTCTTTGGTTATTTGTTTGGAACATATTTTTTCTTTCTTTTACTTTTTACTGTATATGCCCTTATATTTTAGATGTAGCTCTTAAAAATAACATTTAGCTGTGATTTTAAAATTCAGCAAGATACTCTTCATCCTTTATTTGGGAAGTTTATGCATTAATATTTATTATGGCTACTGACATATTTGAATTCCTTTATACTGTTTTATTTTATGCTTTCTATTTGTCTTGCCCTTCTGGGTTTCTTTTTTCCTTCTATTCTTACCTCCTTTTCCATTAATTGATTTTTTCTTCTTTCTTATATCATTTTCCAACTCATTTTGGAAGTAATACATTGGACTTCTATGATGCTTTTGATTACCCTAAAATATTAATAATCCATAAGCCATTTGACTTGACAAAGTCTACAGCTAATATTTACCCTCTTTACAAATGATATAAGAACCTTAAAAGTGCTTTTATTATAAATTATATGTTTCAGTTTTTCTGTTTCTTAGTTCTATCTGTTATTTTTAACCACACAAATTATATGTTATTATTTTCTACAGTTAATGTTTTGTTTAGACTTATCTACATATTTACTATTTTCTTTGATAAACATTCCTTGTATCTCAGTTCTCTTTTTCTGGGACTCTCTCTCTCTTCCTAGAGTCTGCCCTATAAAAGTACCTCTAATGAGGGTCAATTATGAGAATTTTAATGTTTTCATTTCATCATAATTTTTAAAAAATATATTTAACTGATTTATAATTTCAATTCAGCATCTACTTTTTTTTCTCAGCATTTTAAAGATATCATTCCACTGTCTTCTGGCTTCCCCTGTTACTGTTGAGAAGTCTGCTATATTTCTAATTTTTGTTTCATTTGAGGGAATCTATTTTTTTTTCTTCCTTGGTCATGTAATAAGTCTCTTTTTGTCATTTGTATTCTTCAGTTTCATTAGGGTGTGTCTAAGTGTGGATTATTTTTACTTACCCTTCTTGGGTTGTATGGATATCCTAAATATAAAGATTCATATCTTTGAAAAATATTGAAAAAACTTCAACAATTATCTTTTCAAATATTGTCTCCCATTATATTTTCCTTCTAGAATTATGATAAGAGATATATTTTTTTCACATTATTCTACCTCTTCAACTTTTTTCTACATTTTCTTTCTCTTTCCTTTTTCTACATGCTCTATTCTGGGTAAGTTTTTGAGAATTCAAGTCTATCCTCCAATCATAAAACTCTCCCTTCAGCTACATCTATTCTACTGTGTAAACTTTCTATTAGAGTTCTTATTTTCAATTTTTAAAACTTTTATTCTTTTAAAAATTTAATTCTCAGGACACTGTTTTACATATGGTTAAGAAAGATTTTAGCTTTTGTTAGTCGACTCATTGTTAAATTCATTATCACCTGTACAAAGTATATGAAGAAAAATAAAGTGGCTGTTTGATATCATAGACCTTTGATTGACTCTGTGGGCAGTAATTGATTAAGGCACATGTTATAACAGTTCAACATCCATAGATATTGTTGTTTAAACCCAATCTGTGCATTAAAACTCTTTAGGGTTGTGGCCAGTTTGTCAGTTGATGTAGGAATCCCAGTGGGAAAAAACAAAACTGTATTACTGACTGGATACTAGTCTTAGATTATTTAGGTAACTATCTCCATGGCAGAAACATTAGGAACATAAATGTGTACTCTTACATGGTGACGTTCTGTGACAAAACCTGACTCAAATTTATGTGAACCTATTTACAATCTTTATACCACTTGGTGTAAAATGCATTCACTTTGCTTCAGAAATATTAATATGCTTGATTACAATCTGCTGCCCAAGAGTCTTTTAGCATGTTGTAGAATATATGGTCTTTGGTAGAATTTCCTTTCTAAAATCTAAAAAGTTATTGATTCTAAAAAACAACTGGCCCTAGGAATTTCAGATAAGAAATTGTGGCCCTGTAATACTTATGTCATTGAGTTCTGGTAAGGATTAAATAAAATAGAGAATAACTCTTTATATACTGCCTGATATATAGTAAATAGCTCCCCCCAAAAAACAGTAACCACTGATATTGTTATTATAGAATCATTCTAGATATCTCTCTAATTGCTGTACTTCTTAAAGTGGTCGTGAGGATAAAGGGCAGGAAAATGTGGAGCTAGGCATCTTAAGATTTATGTGATGTCTTGCATTTCACATATTTCAGGGTGCAAGTTAAAGAGTAGTTTAGAAACTTGTTCAGCACTAATATAGGTAGAGACAGCGCGACTGAGAGCTTAAATCTAAATGATTCAATAGAGGAAGGAAAGTAATAGGAATGTGGAACTATTTGCTTAAGAAATCAAAATCTATCCACGGAGATATGAAAATCATGTTAAAAAATTATTGGGGCAAAGCATAGGTTCCTTGCTTTCCAGCAGGTAGTCAGAATCAAAGGGAAGAATGTTTCTTCTTAATTAAATTAGCAAATACTTTTAAAGATTATTTAAAGCAAATTTTTTTTAAAGATAAATACTGGCTGGTTGGTGAAATTGAAAAATAGCTTCTTGTTATTCCAAGGCAGCTTGGCAATTTTTATCAACACTCTTAATAATGTCAGCACCCTTTAACATACTTTCTCCATTCCCAGAAATCAGTCTCAAAAAAAACATGTGAAATGGTTTTAAAAAATGCCTTTGCAGGAAGATGTTTGTGACACTGTAATAAGTAGCATGTAATAGGGAAAGATGGATAAATATTCATCAGTTGGAGTGTGGTTAAGTAAATCATAATATATTCAATTTGTAGAATATTACAAAGCCATGGAAAATGACACTTTTTAATGACATGGTGGATGCTGATGATAAAATGTTAAATTAAAAAAACAGACATAACATTTTATATAATACATAATTTCAACTATGCAAAACACAAATATACACAGAGGAATGCCAGAGAGCTTTAAAAATTTTGCAATTTTTATATGTATAATAATTGGGTTACATGTATATTTTAGTCCTCATTTTTTTTATTTTATGTTAATAATAAAGTTAATTTCTTAACAAAAAAGTAATAAGAAGAAAAAAGTGATTTGTAGACAAAGCGAGGCCCAGAATGAAAACTATTAGAGTGAGAAATAGGTGGCAACCCAGGCCGGGGCATAGGTCTGAACACTGTGCCCAAGTTCTAGGAATGGGTTTTGGCCTCTGGGTACACAGACAACAACCAGACAGTTCCTGTTATTTTTGTTTGTTTTTTATTTTTTAAATCTGGGGGAGTGCCCATGTAGAGACAATACCCAGGCCTCAGGGTCCAGAAAACGGACCCTGTGGGACTTCACCCTGTAGAGCTATAGATTTGCCACATTTCTACACACAGACATCACCTCAGCCTTTTTGCAAATAGGCCAACAGGTTATGTTTGTACAGATAGTTACATCCAGGCCATAATATATGAAAAAAATTTTTTTAATTATTTATGCCTACAGCACCTGGACTTCCCAGGTAGTCTCCCATCAAATACTAACCAGGTGCAACCCTGCTTAACTTCCAAGATCAGACATGGGGCTTGTTCAAGGTGTCATGGCCATAGACCATGGACCATGGCTCCACTGGGGCATGAACCTTCTGCGTGTAAAGCAGACATGCTAATCACTACCCTGTGGAACCACATCCAATATGTAAACTTTAAATTTGCTTGGGAATTAAGAGGATGTCTTCTGCCTACTAATTCAGAGACCCCCATGGTGTCAAATACATGGCACGTGTTCCTGTTGTTGAAATGTATTGTGGTTACAAGCACAGGTTTCTCATATCTGACAGATCTTACTTCTAATTCTGCTAACTAGTGGTGAACTATTTATTACTAACCTCCCCAAACCTCAGGTCCTCATTTATAATACAGAACTTACATTGACTGGTTGTTGTAAGGATTAAATATAATAATATCAGGAGCTTAACAAAATGCCTGATGCAAAGCAAGTGTTCAAAAAACAGAGGTATTATCTCTGCGACATGCATAAAATAAGCCCATTAAATCCCTGACTCTGACAAATCTAACTGTCATCATTTAGAAACACTAGAAAAAATATAACTCTTTATCTGCAGAAATACTTTTCTAGAAGCTCTCAGTAGTTAGACACTCTGCCCATAGGGTCCCCATACCCCTATGTGGCCTGTGGATTGACAGTGGGGGGTGCACATGGCATTGTTATCTCTGTGTCTCCAGCGCATCTTCCCATCATGTCTCTGTCTGTACAGCCTGGGTTTCACCAGCCTATGAATATTAGTACAAATTAAGCATGAAATTTTATATTTGAGCACTGCCATCATGTGCCCTTTTTCTAGTCAGAATAGTAAGAGAAATAAGACAGAAAGTAAATGAAAGAACAACAATTTTGTAACTTGGCCTATGGAAAGCTGTAAACTATGACAAGAGTTTTTTGCTTGCTATTGATATCTTGATTCATTTTCAGGAGTGCTTTGTCTTTGCCCATCTGGTGTTAGTGGTCAAATTAGCTTTGAGCTGCTTGGTGACATTTGCTTTTGCCCTGTAATGCCAGGATGAGGGATAAAAGACACTTTTAGAAATATTTAAAAACCAGTGAGTTAGAGGAGGTCATTCCACCTCTTACCTCCTTCTGTAGGGAGAGATGATGGTGGGGAAGTAGGGAAGTAGCTCTGGTGTGGCTCCAGGATCCTATTTTCTGAAACCTATGAGAAATACGATTCACAGACTATATATAATAGAAATTTTAAATTGTATTTAAATATCAGTCATTTTCTCTTTAATCTTTCCTAAACATCAAACAATGATATGAGCCACCCAGATATTCTAAAGGACATATGTATGCACTGGAATGACTGTTAGGTAAGGAAATTTGTATATGATAGGACTCAAGTTTTTGCTTGAACCTTAATGTGTGTTTATTTAACTGTTCATTGAATCTCATAACAAAGGTGAATTCAGGCATTTTGGGAGGCCTAAAACTTATACAATATAGCCCCTATTAAGAAAAATAATTATGAAGAATTAATATAAAATTGTAGGATCTTCTCAGGTTCTTAGAAGGGGCTATGCAAGAAAGAGACCTGAAGTTTAAGCCTCAGTGGCTTCATGATAAAGCAGCCATGGCAAGATAGGACCCCTGATTCTTAATGCTGCTTTGAGAACATGCAAAAACTGTAGTTTTAGAGCATTCTTTTTGTTTAGATGTGGAGAGAATGACTCTATAGTACTTTGCCTATACACTGTGTCATTGCTCTTAGTCCGTAATATGTCCACAGATTTCAGGAAGCCTGAGCCCTCAGCCTCCTTCACTTCCATTCAGTCTGTGAGGAATAGATGCCTCTTCCAGGGAAGTGCAATGCTCAGTTTATGACTGAGCATTTCAGGCAAAAGATCCAATGTTGTGATTCTAGTTGCTTTCTGAGTACAGCTGTGAGCCCACTCATCATTAATAATTAGGAAGTAGACTCTCCTGCAAAAGGAAGAGATATGCCCTACAAGTGAGGATTATGGGGGCCATGCCTAGAGGAAATCTTCAATGACCAAAGCTGGAGTATGGGAGTGTGAAGTGGAGAGCCCAAGTCCAAGCCCCCGTGAGGGGCCAGAGCAAGCATTAGGGAGCACCTGTTCACTGCTGATCCCAGCCGCCAGCCCAGGCCCAGCACAGAACGGATCCAACTTAGTATCTTGTTGAGTGATGGATTCATGGAATGACTGTGTTCTGATGGGGACAGGATGTGGAGCAGCACTGCATATGTGCAGGGTTGAAACCAGAGGGAAATTAGAAATGATTCCAGTCCAGTCCTCCCTCTCCCAAAAGAAAATGAGTTTTGCCAAGAACATGTGGAGAGTAGATCCCAAAATTCTGGTTTAGAAAAATAGGAAATTCCTTATACTGAGTGCACCTGGGTGACAGGAAGGAGAGTCTCTGCCTCCATTTGGGCATGGCATGGGCCGACAATTCCGTCTTCAAGCAAGCATATTCATTTCCAAATGCCTTCTTGCCAAGGTGAGGCCATTCATACCCTGACCTGCTATCCACTCCTTCATTGAAAGAAAGGGATGCTGCAGCCTGGAAATATTTGAATTAGCCTTAAAAACAGATGAGATGGTACTGTGATAGACTAGCACCAACGGGCCAGCACAGAACGGATCTGAAGTTGTATCAGACTTGAATGTAGAAACAAAAAGAGTCAACATTTAATGAATTATTTGGGGATAATAGCCTCCGCAACCACCATCAATTCCAAATGTGGCACAGTTAAATGTGAAAATTTTAAAGCGTGTTAAGCAGTTTATATTCTTTTAAAGCAAGAGGAAAAATTACTTCGTGAAGTAAGCACATTGAATTATAGAAGCAAAATACTATCTACTATTCAACAACAAGAATCTTTGAATATCTTAATGGGCGGAGAAATATAATCTCTAAGAATTCAAATCAAGGGAGTAATCTCTCATTTCCATGGAACAGAAGGGGAAGAAGTTGAAACAACGTTTACATGAGAGGAAGCAGAGGCAGAATCTTTTTAAATGTGATGCCAAACAATAAGAGAGGAAGTACTATCAAGTTACTAAACTGCAAACATGGAAAAAATAAATATACAACCTAACTGTGAGAGGCTAGATTAAACAAGCCCAGCAGAACTACTGCTGGTAGCAGAGGGAATAAGTAAAACACTCTTCGAGAAGAGAGGAATAAACTGTTCTGGAAATAAGGTTAAAGGAAACCTAAAGCTGCAATGATCGATGCTAAACACAACAAAAGCTGTTCTCACAGCACCTTCGGTGTTTCTTGACTCAAAGAAGTTGGCGATGGTCCTGGTCAACTCAGACAATGGCACCAGAACCAGGCAGAAGTTTCTGCTTGCTATAATGAGCCTGTAACGTTTCTCTATTGACCTCACTACCCACCTCTGAGAGACTGCTTTCAGTTGTTTCCTCATCTGTACCCTAAGTGTTTTATCCATAACTCAACTACAATACTATTGTATCCTGAAATAGCATCTATTGACCACCTTGAGGAGGCCACTTTGCTAAGATAACATGTATCCTTCTAGAGCAAGAGAGTACTCTTGGTAACTTGGATACTTCATAGAGAGAGAGATGACCAGACAACTGGAGCCCAAGGTGCCTACCACTTGAAATTAAGCTGAGAGGGAAAGGGCTTCCTATTTAATTTTCTGTGTTCAGATTTTCAACATAAATAAGGACTTGACATGCTGGTCCTGGGCCCAAAATGCATCATTTGGTGACACTTCCTCATTGTTTGTTTGTTTGTTTTAAATTATATTGAATGTGATTATTGTAATTAAAAAATAAATGCATGCTGATCACAAAAAAGTACATTTTTTAAAGATAAAAAGAGATTATAATGTATGAAAAAATTTATATCCTGCATTTTTCACTTAGCATTACATCATAAGAATTTTCCCATGTCATTAAATGCTTCTTTAAAATGATTTTGGATATTAGACAGTGGTCCCTTATAAATGCATAGTTATTAATTTTAAGTTGACTTATTTTAAAGTATTCTCCTGTTGTTGGTTTTATTCTCCAAATTTGATATAAAAAATTACAATTTACATGCATGGCCAAAATCTTATTGTATATTTCTTATTATTTCCTTAGGGGGTGAAAATCCTGAAATATAATTGCTGATTTAATAGGAGGTAAACATTTATGAGGTACCTGAGACATATGGAAAATATGCACACTAGAAAGTTTTTACAAGTGGACATACCCATCGATAAGGTATGTGAATGATTACTGATTCCTATCTACACTTGACAGACTGCTTATTATTATTTAAAAAGTATATTTGCCATTTTTGACTATTAAAAAATGGTATCTAGTTTTAAGTTGTATTTCTTTGGTTAGTGGTGAAGATAGTGAATTTTCACATGATAACTGGCTATTTATTGGTCTAGCTTTCTGAATTGCCTATTTGTATCCATAGTCTATACTCCTATGGCAATACTTTTCCCTAACAATTTGCAAGTGCTCTTTACATATTGAGATATTTAATAGCCTTTCAGGTACTGAATATTTTCTAAATATTTTTCTCAGCTTGTCATTTATTCTTGTATATCTAAAAGAGTATGAAAATTTTAGGATGTCAAATATATCAAAATTATCTTTAGTGTTTCTACTTTGATGTCATGTTTATAAGATCTGTCTTCATACCTGATATTTATATATATAGTTTTCTTTCTCTAGTTCTTTTATGGTGTTGTTGTGGCAGTAATCTTTTTGTAGTGTATTTAGATGCATGATGTGAGTACAAGTGTCAAAATTGATTTACCTATTATGAGTAGATGAACAATTGTTTCAGCAGAATTTATCAAATAATTCCATTTTTTTCCCTTGGTTTAAAATACCTTCTTATATTACATTAAAAAATGAAAAATATTTGGTTCTGTTTCTGCTTTTTGTGTGTATACCATTGAGCTCTTCAATTTTCTGGCCATTCTACACTATTTGAGTTGTGTAGTCTTATGTAGTATGTTTTAATATGTAGCGATGGTTCACCCTTTTATTATTTTTCTCTTAATGACATTTATTTTCCTCATGTATTTATACTTCCTTATGTATTTTAATATAACAGTTAATATTTGAATAACTATGTTGTTAGATTTTTATGGGAATTTATTTCAATCTTGGGGTGAACTGACATTCTTATAATACATTTAATGGCTTTCTTATCTAGGAATATTATGTGCTTCTTATTTCTATCCATTTGCTTGATAAAGGCATATGTTTCATCATGTTTATTTTAATGTTTTATGTTGTATGGTTATTTTGAACAGCTTTTTCACTTTTATTGGTTTGTAAGAATTGTATAAATTTTTGATATTTGTTTCTCTACTGGCTATCTAAATAGGTACTGTAGTTTCTATAACTTTGCAATTTATTACTATTATTTTGAGAAAGAGGTGGAAGAAAACATCTTACTAAATGTAAATAATGATTTTTATGAAAGTTTTAATTCTGCTCTTTTATTTTAATTTCTTTGTAAATTGCTTCTTTTCCCATTCCTGCAGCCCTGTTCCTTTTTATCACAGTCTTTGTCTTCTTTCTGTTTTCTTTCTCCTGGTTTTCATGTAGTGTATATTTTATGAATTATTACTGAGAACACAAAGCAAACACTTGTAGAATTTTCCTTGGTTTTCCACAGTAGATGCTTTTCATTAGTATGCCTTTTCTCTACATCTTGAAAGATTTTTCCCTTTGTTTCCTGTGGCAGTACAGTTTAATAGACTCCCTACTGGCTTCTTTTTTCATTGCTCATCTTGAATAGGAAAGGAGACTAGGAAATTGGTATTCTTGTTGTCTCCTTCCTGTCTGCTTTGGGACTATCATGGTATTTCCCTGTTCTTCCAAGGGCTAGCAGGCAGTTAGCTGGAGTACGGCTTTTGGGCTGAAGAGAGCTGACTTGTTCCTCACCCAAACACAAAGAGAAGCATGTATTTGCAGATACTTTTAAGAGTAGTCCATTTTTCTTCCCTTTTCTAAAACTATGCATGAAAAATTCACCCCCTAAAATACATGGCTCTTTACCTTTTCCTCTCTTTATGCTACAATTTTTTTTCATTTCAAAATGTATTTCACTTTTGGTCATGACAGCCCCGGTATGAACACAGAGAGTTACACTAGGCATACTCTAGCACACTGTCCCATCTGCAATGGCTGGAGGAGGCAGTGTGTATGTCTTTCTGATTTGTGATATTTTGGACTATTGTAAACGTTTACAACATTTTAGATTTTAGTTATCTCTTTGACATGCTTGGTATCATTGTAATTAATTTTAATTAATGCAAAGGAAAAAAAACTCTCCTTTTAGAAGGATATTTTGTGGAGTCAACCGTGCACAGGGCATTCTTTAAATCTTGCTGTGTCCATGGAATCCATTTTCATTATTTATATTTCCATATTTACTCAGATAATTATTTTGGTATTTGTGTATGGAATATGACTTTATCTTGAAGAGAGAGGGAGGACGGAGAGAGACAGAAAGGAGAAAGAGAAAGAGAAGTTAGATAAATATATATATTTTAAATCCTTTTTGCTTTTTTAGAGGAAAAGGAATGGATGAGTAGCAGTCCTTACTGCCCTGTTAATTGACCTGTCTCACACATGACATAATCCTTTCTTAAAGCAAAAGTGAGAACAGTAGCATCTTCTTTAGTCTATAAGTCATTGACACACCCAGAGAACACATTTATCTTTTGGTTTAGAGAAGAAAATAGTCCTTGATAGTTGAGATCCTCGTAAATGTGCTGAAGGCAGTGCTTTAAAAAATATGTGAGCACTGACTTTGAGCCTGGGTCCTGAAGTCAGCTATTTTTCTGAAATTAGCAACTTTCTCTGAAACACTGCACAGTGCTGGAACATTGTAGGTGCTCAATAGCTAGCAGCCGTGGTGGTGGTCACGTTTGTGGTTCACCAGAATTGCTAGCTCCTGCCTTTGAGTGCAGGGCAGGATTGCAATGTCTGGCCCAATTTTAAGTGGGGTGGACTTTCATGACAGATGTTACTTCTGCGTCAAAGGTTTTCTTGTTGGCTAGGACCCTCCAGAGCTCTGCTCTACCTCTGCACAGAAACTGGCTGTGTTTAGGAAGGCTGCTGTTGTACTGGTCATGGGGGGTGGAAGGAAGGGGGCACAGCTTCTTTGATCCATGGAGGACACAGGCATAAGTAAGAATTATAACTTCACTGGTTTACTCCACAGAGATTGCAGTCTTTTGGCATTGTGCACCTGCCTATTCTGTTACATGAATTACACAGATGTTTCCACCAAATTGATGGCTATACAAAGGAAGCCCCAGTTCACCTTCTTGGAAATGAATCTCTAGTTACACTACCAGTCAGCATGGCAAGCAGAATGCCCCCACCCCAAAGAAGTCTCCCTGTAATTCCTGCAACTTAAACCACATCAGCTACTTGTGACACACAGCTGGGTCCTTCAATCCTTTAGACTTGAGCTCACTGTCTTAGCACACTTCTTCACGTAGACCAGATTTATATTTATTTACTCATTTATGTTGACTGGGCATCCTACATGTTTTCTTTAGAGCACTGGTAAAAACATCAATAATAGTAATAATAGCCAGCATGTACGAAGTGTTTACCATGTGCCAGACACTGTTCTAAACACTTTATTCATCATCTCACTTAATCCTCACAATGACCCCATCCTACGTAGTAGAATGGGAAGTTCGCTTAGACAGTTTTAACCTTACAGTGTTGTGCTCACTCTTCTCTGTCTTTCCTCTCCTCTTCCATAACTGAATATTTTGAAGTAGAGAGTTCTGGTTTGTGTAAGAGAATAAATTCTCTCAGAGGCACTGTGGCCACACACCTCTGCAGGACATATGACTTGGCTTCCACAGGCAGGAACACGCAGCAGCCATCATGGCCATGCCCGAGGTGGAGGGGGTGATGGTCAGCAGTAGCCCCCTGCCTGAGCTTCTTTCCCGTGAGAGTCTTCTCTGGGGCCGTCGTGAGATATCGAGGCACTCTGTGCTGCCTTTACACACCCAAAGCAGCCACAGGCAGAGATGCCTTCCCTGCCCCGATTCTCTTGCCACCAGAGTTGGACTGCCTTTCAGAAAGAGTTTGTGGCAGGCCCATTTATGTATCCTGGTCAGTATGCTTGACCCCACCTGCCCTCAGGTTGTCTGCCTACTGGCTGGGTCAGCACCAGCCATGATCCATGCTTTTGCCATGACCCAAATAACAGGCTTTAGTCGCTGGCATACAGTCCTCACTTCTGTCACTCAGTTTCCCCTAGGGCAGGGCCAGCCGGAGCCACCCAACTCCACCCAACTCCAGGGTCTGGGTGCCCTGCCTTTTCTTATTCCTGCTTTGCTATCATTTCTCTTTGCCCTCGCTTCTCCCTGTTGCACTCATAATAAAGCCTTAGCAATGAGCTTTGTTTCAGGCTTTGGCAAGCTGAGACAGAATGCACTAAGACTAAGGAAGAACAAAAAGGAACACATGCTTAAAAGGCACACAACTGATAAGTAATTGCAAAGGGCATATTTTTGATGGTAAATTAACCACATTCTGATGCCCAAAAGGCTGTATACTTCCCATGCCTGGAACTTTCTCCTCCCAATCACTGGCTGCTCCTCATATGGGGTCATGTCATTCCCACCTTTTAAAAGCCATTTGTCGTGTGTCTGGACCTTTTTTTCAGGTGGCCTTCTCGAATGCCAATAAATATCTGAGTTTCAAGGAAGAAGGCAAGCAACTCTTATGATCGGTGTCTAAGCTTGAAAAAATATCTTTCCTCACCCAATTATTAATGTAGGCATGCAATAACTATTTACTAAATTTTTAACTATTACATGGCAGACAGGATGCTATCTGTTTTTGTCTTTGTTTTTGACAATAGGAAGCCATTTGAAGTTTAAAAGCAGCAGCATTCTATGATGAAATTTTGTTTTTTTAGAAGACAATATTGGCAGCTGTGCAGATGATGAGAGGGAGAGTAGTAACACTGCAGACTGAATGACTAGCTAGGAGGTAATTGCAGTGCACGAATTAAAGATGAAGTTAGGCAGTAGAAGTTGAGTTGAAAAAGGAAGAGCAAAGGCATGCATTGTCCAGGAAGAATTGGTGGGATGTGGTGGCCACTTGGATGTAGAAATTACCTTTCTTAAAGCTCTCATCCCCAACATGATAATCCGAGAATTCATTTTGGGGATTTACCTTGAATGGATTGATAAGAGTAGAAGGACTCAGAACCAAGATGAGAGTCAGACACACATTTGGGCTGTATCTTTAAGGAAAAAAACAGAGGGTTGGACTTTAGAGAAACTATTTTCATCAGCAGTATGAGGAGAAAAATTGGGGGCCAGTGGGTGACTCATAAAAAGGAGGGACAAAGTAAGGCATGGTGAGAAGCTCCATGACCTCTGTGGAAGGAATTTTTATTCTTCCACATGGTAGCGACCTCTTCTCTGCTCTCTTTGTATCACCAGGTCACTCTGATAGTGCCTATTATGTTCTATACTAGATTATGGTGATGAATACATTGCCTTAAAACTTCCCTACCCATGGCATGCCTTCTTTATGGCTCTGCTGAGCCTCATGCATAATAGGTGGTCAGTCACTGCTGGATAAATCCTCTTTTCTCCCTGCTTGTTTTTGCTTCTGTTGATCCCACTCCCTGGAATGCTGTTTCTTTTCCATTGCAAATCCAGCTCAACCTTCTGGTCTAACTTACCATCATTTTCCCTAGGAGGCCTTCATTGGAATCTGTGATCCCACCAAGAACATCTCTCTGTGCTTACATAGCACCCAGACTTATCTGTGGCACTGCCCCTAAAATTGACTTCTTTGATATTTCCAGCCACACTGTAAAGAATGGGACCAAGCATTATTCATGTCTGTATCTCTAGCACAGTTGTAATGCCCACTTAACACATGGCAGGGGTTCAGTGAAGGGTGAACTAAATTAAAGAATCAGTGAAAGGATTCTGAGCCAAATTTATTCCTGTGGCAGATTGCAAAATATGGCCACATATTTATTCCATTTGGACATGCGTGACCCATTGCAATGTCATTGGACCAATCTCCCATTCAAGATGTAGTATCTATTTCTGCGCCCTTTAACTTGACTGGTTTGTGACCTCCTTTGACCAATGCAATACAGTGGAAGCAATATATTGCAGCTTCTGCCTTTACACCTTTGACATACCACATAGAGACCCCCATGTAAGGAAGCTGGTCTAGCCTACTGGAGAATGAACCACCACACAGAGAACTGCAACGACCCAGCTAATAGACCTGGGAGTAATAGTCAGCTACGCCAGGCCTCTAGCTGGACACAGTCATTCAAGTGAGCCTAGGCAAGGCCAACAGAGGGACTACCAAGCACCCACATCATGAAAAACAATAAATTTTCTGAGCCACTAAGTTTCAGGGATGGATTATTATGTAATAAAACCTAGTTGACAAGTTATCTTGAATCTGAAGAGCAGAATGATGCAGATAAGTTGATGAAATGGGAGACTGGCCAAATGACATTGCAATGAGGCATGCATCTGAGCTCACAGAAATAGTGGAAAGACAACATCACTGACTTTCTGATGAGTTCTCCCCTGCAAGTTGATGCTCACAGCTCTTTCAGAAGCCCAAGTGAATCAGACACATATGGTTTGGAGCCAGGTATCTCCTGGAATGACTGGGCTGCGGGTGAGACACATTAAACTGGATGGTAATAATGATTATACTCACGATCACTGGGGGAGCACAGCAGAGCTCTCCACGGTTAACCACTCTGCGGGGTCGAAATGGATCTTGACCACAGAGCTTCCCAGCAACCAGGTGGTTCAGGGAGTCATCCACCAGCAAGTCATGTACTTATCCCCAGCTTGGAGTATCCTTAGTCTCAGAGTTGAAAACTGTGGATGCCACATGTGTCCAGGTAAATAGCACTGCAGACTGACTTCTTTAACCAGGTGGAGCTGGAGGAAGAAGGTATGATTCTCAGCTATTTTCCATCAGTCTGTCATGGAGAATTCCCTTAGCTGGGTTCAGGCAGGTCCTGGGGGAAACCTCTAGTTCTCTACTCGCAGAGAAATTCATTTATTTCAAGCTAATAAGTGAACTGATTAGATTAACAGTGTCTGGGAATAACAAGACAGTGCATTTCCATTCAGCAAACACTTAATGAAGTGTCTACTACACACTAGGCATGGTATTTATCTCTGGAGTCCAAAGGATGAAAGAGGCCCTTGAGGAGTTCAGGCCGTATTAGAAGAGAGTTAATTTGTTCTGCTCGGTTAGTCTCATTTTATTAAAAATGTAAATAAATACGGGCATGTTTAAAAATGTATCTAAGCTTATATGCATTGACCAGAAAGGCTTTTTTTTTAGTTTGGCCAATTCTAAGACAGTTTTTGATTCTGACCCATGGCTGTACCTGACTCCAGCCTAAAGCTCAAAAAGAGTCCAATGTGATGAACTAAATAAACAGGTCAAAGGTCAAAGATCACAGGAAATTACATGAACTTGAGACTCAAGGATGTGAGAAATCCAGGCCCCAAACCACCTTGGTTGAGGCTGGTGAGGGCTGCCGGGTACGCTTAGAGAGCAAAAGTACTGATTTGACTTATTTTATTCCCCTAGGAATGATTATTTTAAAAAGAAAAGACAGTTTCTATTTCCTTGTGCTGTTTGAATCTGGTTACAAATTGAAGTGTTTTAGAGCAATGGTCCCTGATCTTTTTGGCACGAGGGACTGGTGCTCCTATGAGAATCTAATGCCTGATGATCTGAAATGGAGCTGAGGTGGTGATGCTGGCACTGGGGAGTAGCTGCAGGTTCAAACAAAGCTTTGCTTGCTCACCTGCCACTCACCTTCTTCCGTGTGGCCTGGTTTCTAACAGGTCATGGACTGCTATTAGTCTACAGCCCAGGGGTTGGGGATCCCTGTTCTAAAGTAACCCATCCAGATTCATCAGAGAGGGGACATCCACACCTCTGTGTCTTTGTCTAGTACAAGGACTATAGGCATATGGAATTAGGGCATGGAGTTCATCAGAGAGCAGGTGCCCATGGCTGAATGATGGAATGAGGGCCTATGCCTTGGGTCTTGTCCACTAGACCTTTGAAGAAATTTCTTCAGATTGGAAAGATTGTTGATTTGGAAAACCTTGCTAGGGGCAGGGGCTTGAATGTTCTCCTTCTGCTGGGGGACTGTCTGGCTACACTGTGATGGTGGCCTTACTAAACAGGGTGGTTCAGATGCTGGTCCTGGTAGCCTCTTTCCCCTGCCGCAGTCAGAATTTCCTCTCGCAGCCAGAAGCCTGCTGTGGTGTGGCAGTGGGTGGTCCTGCTGTCTCCGCTGTTCTCTCTTTGTGTCCATGGAGCAACATATTGTCCTCACTACACTGGGAGTCCTATCCTCAGGGCCCCTGTTTTCTTCACAGTACTGGCTGACTCCAACTTGAGTTGTTATCTTTTCTAATTCCTTATTGTATCAATTTTCTGAAGCTGCTATAACGATGTACCACTCACTGGATAACTTAAAACAAAAGGAAGCTATTCTATCACAGGCCTGAAGGCCAGAAGTTCAAAACTAAGGGGTCGGCAGGGCTGTGCTCCCTCTAAAACCTGTGTGTGTGTATGTGTGGGGGGACATACCTTATTTCTTCCAGCTTCTGATGTTGCCTACTATCGTTGGTGTCTTTGGCCTATAGATGCATCACTCTAATCTCTGCCTCTCTATCACAAGGCTTCTTCTCTGGGTGTCTCCGTGTCTCTCTTCTAAGGACACTTATTATATTGGATTAAGAGTCCAGCCTAATCCAGTATGACCTCATCACAACTAGTTACATCTATTATGACTCTATTTCCAAATGAGGTCAGATTCATAGGTACAAGACTTTAATATTAGTATCTGAGGTCTTTTTTTGTTTGCTTAATCAATGACCTAACCTCCTGTCTTACTATAGGAGGCCTGATATGAGGTCCTAGTAGAGGAGGGAGCTGAAGATGTAAATATTTACTTGTTTTCCTGGTCTTTAGTGTGGTCCCCCTGCATACAACTGTGCTGCAACCTCTTGCTTTGCTCACTCTGGAGGTCTTCTGCTGGGATTGGGGTAGGGGAGATCATTCCCCACCTGACTCTATTGAAAATAGGGATCCAGATATTTGACCTCTTCTAAAGGAGACTTTTAATCAATCTGCCTGTTTTTATCACCATTTGACTCACAGATTTCAAAGGTCCCTAGTGCTGGCAATTACTGAGGCTGGGAAATTTTGTTCTGTAACATTAGTTACTCTTCAATCCTCCCCATTACTGGCTGAAGTTCGGCTTTCCTGCATCTTTCAAATCAGTTGCCAATTACCCATCTACTTCCAGCTCCCAAAATTGAGCTGCTGCTCTCACCTCTCCTTCCCTCTCTATCCTGGTGGACTTATACCTCTAAAAGAAATCCTGAACAACTTTTATTATGGGAATTTAGAGCATGATTCAGTCTGCTATTTTCACAGGAACAAACCATAAGCTCACCCCTTCTTTGGAATCTTCCCTAATCTGTGCCCAACCACCTGGCAAAATTGATCACTCTTTCTTTTGTTTGGGTCACCCTGGGCCTTAATCATTCTGTCTAGGCTGAATCTCTTACTGGACAAAATGTATTTTAAAAGCAGGGATTGGGTCTTGCTTTACGTTCAGCCCCTGCCATAGTGTCTGGCATTCAATCATTTATTCACTTATCAAACATCTATAGAATGCATGTAATAGACATATAAATATTGGCACTACAAAGATAAATAAGACATAGTTCGTAATGTTGAGAGGTTTACCTCAGTTTCTCAGGGTGGTGGGTAGAGGCGATGTAAAACATATAATTCAAATAACTTTATGTGTATGTGAATATATCATTTGTTATACAAATTTTATTGTGTGCTGTATATTTTAATATGTACATACAATAAAATTTGTATAACAAATGATATATTCTTCCAAAAGACTGACCCCATTTCCAAAAGCATTAAGGAGCCAATATTTGTGATTTTTGCTCCATTGTCATATTTGCCAGGCTATTAAATGTGAGGGAATTTTCTTCTCCATCTGGAATGTGTGTGTATAAAATACATATGTATATCATTAATTCATTGGCCATCCTAGCAGGTAGACAGAAACACTGGTGAGGTAAACTTGTCTAGCCAAGGTCATTTCTTTATTTGTTAAATTGCTACATGTAGGAATCATGTTGGAATCACTCTTTCCCCCTTACAATGCCTGACAAACAGTTTTCTCAGAGTGAACAGGAAAGGCAAAGACTTAATATATATTGAATAAATGGGTGAGTGCATGAGTGGATGGATGGCTAGATGGATAGGTAGGTGGATGAGTAGATGGACAGATGATGGGTAGATTGATGGATGGGTTGGTAGCTGAATGAGTGGGTGGATGAATGGGTGAATGATGAATAAATGGCCAGATGGCCTTAGAATTTGAACAAATGATCTCAAAGTGTGGGCAGCTTTATGAAAGTTAAATGACATGATATGCTAGAAAACAGTAAACTGTAACATAAAATGCATGAAATAAGATATTATTGTTGGATGTACATTCTTTATACTGTATCTCTTTTCAGAAACATTATAAAGTGCCTATAAGACCTTTATACCAATTTTGATTTTGACTGTTGTAGGTCAGGCATGCCAAAGCAGACAGACCAGCTAATGATAACTTGTATGCCATTCATCCTTTTTTATTTCTCTAGACCTCAAGAATATGAAATGGGAAAATAGACAAATGCTCAACTTATTCTCTTTTATCTAAAATTACTAAAGTTTAACCAGAAAGAAAGGGCCTCAGAAAAATAGGAATTTTATTTACTAACCATTTCTATTTTATTTCTTATTATGTGTGAAAAAATTTTTTAAAGAAATCATCTGAAATCATCATTTGAATATTTAAACTATAGGCTTGATTGAATTAACCATATTTAGTCTCTGATGAAAGGAAAGCAGCTAAGAGCTTTATTAATTTTCATGCCCTTAAGATCTAGAATAGTGGTTTTCAACTGTTCTCAATGGGGCGGGGTGGAGGGGAGATTCCCCAGGGGAAATGTGACAATATTCAGATAAAATTTTGATTGTCACTGCTGAGGTGGAGGAGGATAACACTCCTGGTATCTAGTGGGTAGAAGTCAGCATTTTATAGCCCACGGGACAGCTGCCCCCAACCCCTTACCTAAACAAAGAATTATCAGGTCCAAAATATCAATAGAGCCAAAGCTTAGAAACCCTGGTCCAGATGCAATAGAAACAACAAAGGATTTAAGAGATTAAGAATCATAGATTCTTGGAATCAGAGATTAAGAAAAGAATTTGATGAGAAGGCTACATAGAGCACCTCACTTTTTAGAATACCTAACACACTTACCCATCCATCTTTCCTTGTGGGTAACCTCCAAATGAATTGAAAAATTAATTGAGAGTGATTTGCTTGTTCATTTTATTAATAGCATTTATAATGATGCATGTATTAATAACCAATTTACTAAATTATATAAATGAATAAGGCAAAGCAGACATGCCCCCTTGCTGGAATAAAATATTAAGTCTATAAAAGGCTAATTTGGGAAAGTAGAAAGAAAGAGCGACATTTCTAATAATCTCTTCTAAGGAGGAGAGAAGCCAGAATATTTTGCTTTGGATGGCACAAATTTTTTAAGTCCTGAAGTTGTCTGAGAAACCTACCTTTCTAGTCAGAGAAATCAGCCTTAACCTCTAAGAGTTGAACCCCCTTCAGAATCACCACTATGCTTTGTCCAAGAATTTCAGTGAAATCTTGGATCTTAAACAAGGAGGGGAAAAAAAATAACCAAATTTTACCAAAAATCTAAAGTAGCGAATAAAATGATAAGTGAAGAAGGGCCTCAAAGGAGCCATTGGATGGAGAAAATAAAGGGGTTGTTGCTTTAATTGGCTTTTTAATGATTCCCTTTTTCTCTCTTCTGCTTTCTTTTCGGGGGATAAAACCTTACAACAGAAAGGTTAATCTAACTATACACTTTAAGCTTTTAAAGGCTCCATTACAGGACTTATTATGCTAAAAGAAACATACCTGGAGTATTGCAGCTTCTAAATGTATCAGCAATGCATGTAATGATTCACTTAAAACACCATGGTCAGAATTCTTTCACATTATTTCTATGTAAATTGGATGCTTCACAATTACTATAATATGTGTGAAATTCCACTTATTATTTCTTTTAACATAGAAACTTTTATCACTTAACTCACTGGACAGAATATTTGAGCCATTTGCAATCATTAGAGCATTCTTGTTTGGTCAAACCCTTACGGGATTATACTTTGGAAAAGACAGTGAATTATATTCACTGCAAGAAAACAGCAATTTTGAATATATAAGGGGCACCAGGAAACTTTCGTTTTAGTGCAAATTCAATATTATATCTTACTTCTTTTTACAGCAGGATAAGCTTTTATCTTTAAGCAATTTATAAGACCCAGCATGTAATAGGAGTGAGGCATACAGCGGAGATCAATCTGATAGATAAATAGAGACTTTGGGACAGACGGAAGATGTGACATAGTTGGGATTCAAGTCAATCTCTTTTTACTTTAGGAGTTGTTTCTTGTGATCCTGGTGGAGGTCCCACCATGTTTACTGCTTTCTCCCAAGTTCTAACATAGAACGTGGGTATGGATTCTTCCTTCCCTCTTCCAGCAGAGGCTGGCTTGGGAGGTGAGCCAACCCAGCTACAGGCCTTCTCTGAAAAGTAAACACTGCACTGAACCTGTGGACCAGCTGCAGGGAATGGTCCCTCCCTTTGAAGAACATGGATTTTTTTCAAATAGATTTGGGGAAGAAACACAAAATCAGAAAAAGAAGGGGCATTATTACCCATCTATCTGATTTCTTTTGGGGTTGAGGGGCTCTGTTTATGAATCAGGCACTTTAAACAAATGCTCCAGTTTCAGCTATTTGGAGCAACCTTTTCTGCCTTAGTCATTTGAGATGTTTTTTAGAGAGGAAAAACAGCATCTAAGTGGAGATGAACATATATGCACCCAGAATTTTTTAGTCAAAGTGTATGTATGTTTGTTTTTAATAAATGGTTGAGAAAATTAAATTTATGGCTTGATTAATACCTAATTATACAACCATCTACATTCTTGGGCAAGGTTTATTTTATGTTTTTAATTGTGCCATTTTAAAATGAGGCAATTTCTAAGTGGCATTTCATAATTATTCCCCAAATTTATTCTCTAAACTTTGAAAAAGACAAGTTGAAAACTTTCAGTGGAGACTCTTATACGTGGAATAAAAGTTCGGTGATTTTTATTTGTGCTTTAATCATTTTTTCAGTTATATGTCATAAAGAGAAGATATGTACATTCCCCCAGAAAATGGAAACAAAGTATTTTTATTAATGTAATATTTTGATAGTCATCTTCTTAGACATATATAGAAAATTTGAAATATGGCATGTAATACATACACCCATAGTTAACTGCATGTTTGTGTGTGTGAATGAGAGAGAGAAAGAGAGAGTCTTAGAAAAGAATGGTTAGTAACGTTGGACCTTGTTTTCACTGGTAGTTAATTTGCATAGATTCAATATTGGAACTATATTAACACTACAATATTAACAATCAAACATATAAAAAGCCTAATCATCAAATTTGCCCTATAGGTAGATTTTGGTTTTTAAATAAATGATGGAGACTGAAAATTAAGTTTATTCCATGTTCAAGTGAAGAACAGTAAAGAAATGCAGACAGGCCTAAAGGCAGGCTGCAGCTCTGTGCACAAGAAGCAAACCTTTGGCACACCTAACCAGAATGAGCCACAGCCACATGTATGATGCACAGTGGCAATTTAGGTAATGGAATTGCTGATTTTGTAGCCTCGCAGATAAAGGACACACACATGTGTGCACATGCATACACACATGCATATATATGCATGTGTATGTGTGTGTATATATATATGTGTATGAGAGATAATTTGAGCATATCTTGCAAATGACTAAAAGAAAGAGCCATCCTGGATAAAAGACAGTTGATCGTAGTAGATTAAACAAATTGTATAAATATTGCATATCTATCCCCACTTTGCTCTTTGCTAGAAATGCAAGCATTCAAGATACTTAGACTACATGCAGACTTCCAAAGAGATGTAGATACCTTAAGAGAATTCAAGAAAGAAAGCCGGAAGATGAACATTACCCACTTTGGGTTGAATTATTAGAACAGACTATTTTATAAATTTTAAAGTGATAATGTATTCATAGCTAAGGCAAAGGAAAACCCAGTATATTTTTTATTCCTTTTTTTTTTTAGCCCACATATTTTCAAAGACCTCCTATAGTTAACATTATAATATAGTTAGTTGCTACAAATAATCGGGGGTGATTATAGGAAAACTGTCAGTGTCTGCTCAAGGTCTGAAAAGGCTGCAGCAAATAGCTTTTCTCTTTGCCATGGAGACTAGGGTCTGTTTTTACGGTTACTCTGGAAACCGGAGCCTTGCTGTTGTTAGTCCTTTTCAGTTACTTCAGCTATTAAACCCTCTGGTTGAGACAAAAGGAAGGAGGTATGCAGACACTTCCTCAAGAAGAAAACCTTTGGGCCCAAGAGGAGCAGAACCTAGGCTGGGGAGTGAAGCCATGTCTGCTCAGCTCAGTACATTTTTATCTAGGAGGTGGCATGCTGCACTCCTGCTATGTAAAAGACACCTTTGAATGTTAGAATTTTTAATCAGATTACTGCAGCACACCTCCTCCCCCTTCCCTCCTACCTCAAAAAAAATGGAGGCTGCTCTCACCTTTAGACGTGGAAGACTTCACTTCTCTAACATCCCAAGTTCCTTCTGGGCACACAGACACAACAGCAGCACATTTTTTGTGTGTGGAAACACGAGGGGGTAATGGACTTGAGAATGCAACATTTCAGGATCTTGAAACACAGTGAGATTGTTTCACAATGCAAATTCACATTTAGAGACTGCATTTTTGTTTTGTTTTAAGAAACCAGATTCGAAAATCATTAATATTCCCTCCATCCTCTTAATAGGTCAAATAATAACCCAAGAAGACAGAGAACCAGTGTTGTCGAATATTTTATAGAGAAAGGAAGAAGCAATTTGGAATCTGGAATTATAAGGAGAATAACGGATTACTTGCAAGCTGGCCCCCACCCCGCCCCTCTCAGCTTTTATTTCCCCTCCAACTAGGAATGCTTTTTCACCTTTGGTAACAGTTCATTATTGATAGCACTTACATTCATCTCACTTTTGGGGTTAAAGTGTTCTCCTCTCAAGGAAAAGAATTCTCCCTACAAGAAACAGCAGCCTAAATAGACCACAAATAACATGCTTCTCTGTGGAGTGTTAAGTTCTGGCCTGAACGCGGTCATACTAAGTAACGCTAAACACCACAGGCCCCATGGGGATAAACTACTTTCAGTGGGCTAAGTATTCAGTTATTTTTCATTTGAACTATTAAATGTGTCACCCCCAAATTCCCATTAACTATTTTCCCTCTGTCCTGCCCATTACTAATGGTTAGGTCCTGGAAGCAGAGTTAAAACCAAAACACTTGCTTTTAAAAGTAGCAACTGAATTAATAACAATGGATATTTGTTAAAAAGAAGCAGCATTCAGAAGAAGGAAATAGAAACACTTTTCAATCCACTCACTGACTACTCTTCAGTGGTTTTAGTGATTTTAAATCAAAATGGCAAGCAGAATTTCCTCTTTCTCTGTCTGCCTTCAGCATATGACAAGTTTACCTGAGATGTCCTTCATATCAGACCAAAGCAGGCTTGTAGCTCTGAATAAGTGCACACCCACACACAGTAGGAGCTTTTCTGCTCTCTCAGTTCTGACCAATTGAAAACAGCAACAACATAGAGACAGTTCAAAACTAAATAAAAATTGCAAAGCCCTTCACTTGGAGGTCACTGTTCCAGGTCAGTAATTCTCATGGTCAGCAAGGCTTTTGCATGAGTCTTACCCTGACATTTTCAAAATTGTCTAAACACAGGATTCAAGATGGCACCAATACTTCACAGAAAGCCAATATAATTTTTTAAAATATATTAATTTTTTTCAGTTTCAGTTGATATACAATATTAGTTTTATGTGTACAACATAGTGATTAGACATTTGTATACCTTATGAAATGATTACTCCAATAAGTCCAGTACCCACCTGACACTACACATGGTTATTGCAATACTAATGACTTATTTTGATGATTGGAGGGTGTTGGAAAATGGGTAAAAAAGGGGGAAGTGATTAAGATGTAGAAATCGCCAGTTATGAAAACAGTCATGGAGATATAAAATACACCAATATTATTTTTAATGGTCCTATCTTATTTTCAATCTAAATCACACTGATTTCTCGCTGAACAAAAATTATATGGCCAATAGATAAAAGCTTACTAATCAAAATTAAACTCATTTAAAGAGAATTCAGAGCTCAAAGATATACCATTAATAATTTACTAACAATTAGAAAATAAGCTTTGTTTTTAGAAAAACGTAAGTATGAGGGGATTAATAAAGCCCTAACCCCACCAATTTACATTGTCATTTATCTTTTGGATAGCATCATTCATTCATTATCCTGTTCTTCCAAAATATTTACTTAGTGCCTACTGTATACCAGGTCCTATTTCTGGTGTTAGGAAGAGTTTCACAAGTAAACACATGACATCTTCTGGAATGGCCCTTTCAGATGCCATCTAGTAACTGAGCTGCCTTCTTAATGTATCCTGAAGGGAGAAGAAGGGAGAAGGGAGGGCGTTCACTCCATGATTAGCACACCACTCATAATAAAATAATGAAAATTATTTTGACCTGGAAGATTACGCTAGTTATATATTTCTTTTCTCTTCCAGTTCTTGCTAACCAATTAGGATAGAAAAATTCCACACACTGAGGGCTGCCTTTTTTCAGTCACTCATTAAGTTGTAATATTTATACAGCTCTTTTATTTTTCATGATGTCTATGTGGTACTTAGTACAGATCAGTAAGTAAAGTATGACTTTGAGCTCGTGACTCATTCTATTCATTTCACCCTGATATATCATCAGAACCCCAGCCTTTTGGATATTCCCTTAGTTTTGGGTTTGTTATTAAATTGTAATTAAATTTTGGTTGACTATTAGTAAATTAATATTTTCTGTAACTTTGTCAAAGTGCATTGTTTCCCTAAGTGGATTTGGTAGCTGCTTCTGAGATGCATATAAATTCTTAATCTGAATTTTTTATTATTGTTTGAAAATGGTTATACAATATGTATATCCTTTGTGTAATGTCAGACATAACTCTGGGGCTTTATATATTAAAGGCTGCCATCTTTTATAAATTGCTATTTAAAAGTGAATTATTACTCCTTTGAAACTAGAGTTTTCTAAACAGTAGCTTGTCATATATCAACCTGAATACCAGATTCATGCTATAATTTTCCATCAAATTCAATTTTCCTTTAGGAGTAATTGCATTGATTTTTATATGCTCAGGAATGCCTGAGACTGCGGTGGTTATCGTATGCCAAGTTCTGTTAAAATCTCACTTACTCTATAATTCTTTTTTTTGTTACCCCAGCTAAAAGTGAGATTTTTCTACCTGGTTCATAATAGTTATTGACTATAAAGCTAATTTGACAGTTAAGATTATTGAGTCCTATAGTTTTTTTTTTTTTTTTTTACCAAACCAGTACTGATATTCTTTAAATTAACTCTGTGAGGGGGCAAGAGTCATATTTTAAACATCTATGGATCCTTTTTCACTCCTAGCTCTGTTCTCCATTCCCAGTGTGGGTGTACTGACCTGTTCAAAATATTTCCTTTGATTTAAGCTGAACCATCAGTACCAGTTGATGTGCATGTTTGAATTAAAACCATTTCTGATTTTAGAGGGGAAAAGTTTGGAATTTTAATCTAATCTTTCTTCATGGACACATCAAAGCAAATCACGTGGAGTTCCATTTTGTTACCTATGAAATTAAGATGACTCTTCTGTTCTGTCCAGCCTGAGCATTATTGGTGACTAATGAAGAGTTTGATAGTCAAGCAGGCTGGCTTGTGCTGTGATGCGATTAAGAAAGGACCCAGAATGCACTCACCCAAGACCTTGTGATACAGAAAGGTCAGTCATGTGTGCTCCCTGAAGTGTGTGACCAATATAAGGTGTGAGCTTGTACCTTGGGGCATTGTTGCCTGCTCCTCTTCTCCTTTTTCTACTTCTATTTCCCTGTTATGCTAATACTGATGTTGAGTAGAACATTTTTTCTTGTATCACTGAGTTGTACCTAACTCTGGGAACCTAGCACCTTGCATGAAGGTGCTGATTTGTAATGGGCAAAGAAATAGTAGATTTTGGAGATCTTTGATTTTAGTTGCATATTAAATAATATTATGCTGCCTGGGACAATTTCATATTATGCTTCCTGGGACAATAGAGCTTTTCAGAATATATAGACACAGTTTATGGAGATTTTTTTCACTCTTTACATTTTTAATAGAATCCTATATTTTCTCTTGGCTTTATAACGTGTGAAAATATGTAAAAAATATACAGAAGTGAATGAACAAATGTGAAAGCTGCAGATGTGCAGGATTAATCTGTATATTTTTATGCAAAGGACATTTTATGCCAAGACAGACGATAAATACATCCTTTCCCTCCTCTCTAGTCTATTATTTGAATAGCTTCAATACCAGAAATTGTGTGCATTAATAGGTTTGTGAATCTAGTGGTTTATTCATTTGTCTTTTTGAGCCATAGACAATTGTTGGGGGAGGCTTTTTGGAGGGATTACTTTTGACGATTTTGTAAATATTTCATCTATGTACGTTTTAATTATTTGTGAGAAAGTATACAGTTTTCCAAGAGCCTCTTTTAGATAATAAATACTAAGAAAATATTGGTGAAAGTGTCACATTAAAGTTCAAAAGTAAATTTCCAACAAACATTATCCCAGGCACAGTGAGATGTGTAGAATGATAGGGTTGAATTTGCCCAACATCTTACCTTGTGTAAATACTTCTAGAGAATTGCTGTTGATATGGAAAATCTAAACTTTGGTCCTAACTTTGTGCCTCTTTGAGTTTTCCCCTCATCAAATGCTCCTGAGCTTCTTTCTCCTAAGTTTTGATAGACATGCCACCAATCATCATTCATGTGCATGTGCGCACACACATGAAAAATAAAAAGAAAAAAGGAACACTCGGGCAACTTGAACTGTGCATGAGCCTGCCGATCAGTTTAAGGCAAATATCTTAAGACTGCATTTGTGGTCCTGGAGTTTTATTTTTAAAGGCAGAGGCTGTGCCTGCACAGCAACACAGGAACCCACCTACCAATGTGAGAACAGAGGTGGAAGTGGGTGCAGGAAAACAAACCTACCTTGCAAGTCCATATACTTGCCCTCAAAGAGATTGCGTAAGTCTGAGGTTCCTCACCATGATTAAAAAATAAAGACGAAGAGCCTAGGTTTGGTCTAAACAAAGCCTATGTGATGGAGATATTTCAACGATAACTATTTTATGTAGTAGGCAGCCACAGCACTCCACACGATGCTCTAAAAGGACAAAGAGTTTCCTTGTGTTTACACTTTTTATTACTATATAGGATTAGGTCTGTTGCACACACAGAAGAGGAAGTCATTTTATTTTACACAAATCAGCTACTTAAAGTAAATTGAGATATATAGAATTTACCAATGAAATGAATGATTTGATGTGAATAAAAGAGGTGGTGTGTTGTAAATCGACACTGACAGCCAAATGGGGAAAATTGACAGAGCACTGTAATCACTCCCAACATCCACTGAAGTTATTGATCCAGAACCTCTATAATCCCCTTCACATAACACAAGCAATTTCATATAATACCTGTAATAATGGTGCATTCAAACTCAAGTAGCCATCTGAAGCATTGTATCTAATGGCGAAGCAGGCCTCTGCTGAGTAAGTGCAACAACTGGAACACAAAAAGCACCAATGACTCCTGCCTTTCATAGTAACAGCCCCTGATAAGAGCTAGTTTAGAAGATAAACAGTTCCTAATGCCAAAGAAAATGAGCTATTAATTGCTGGCTTGCTAAATACGTTGTAAAAGACGGGGCGGTGGGTGCAACATGGGGAGAATGTGACTGGATTTGGGGGCTGATAAACTTCTTAGGTTATCCATACGCCCGCTATCTGATGTTAATTACAACCGAGGGAAGACAGCTGACAGGTCTTTAGCTGCTGGGTCATTACATCCTTCCCAGGTGTTTTCCCATGAAATGTTTCTCCAGTTTTACAAGCTCCTCTCGCACTGATGGATTATTCCGCAGCCTTATCAAAGCCTTGCCAGCTCCTCATTAATATATAGAGCAAGCCGCACTGTTCTATATATCATTGTCTTCCTCTTGGGGAGGGCTAATCTGTCAGGCATTATCAGCCAGTCAGCAGAAGGTAGGCAATCAGACCTGACGGCAAAGAATCATGGGAGATCAGGCAAGGTTAAATGAGGCTGACAGTTGTGATAATGATGATTATACTATAAATTAAGATATGATGATAAAGGAGAATAAAAGACACAATCTGAAGCAATATTTGGTTTAACATGTCTCTCTTTTTCGTTGCTGTTAAATGGCCATAACATTTATCACACCGAACAAGAATGGACGTTTAACTACCATGATAAAATGGGACAGCATCAGATTGAAAACCCAACAAGTTGTGATTACAGTGTCAGGCACTTTTCCACTGGTTGAGGGAAAAAAGAAAAAAATGGGAGATAGAGCATATGTTATAATCATTCATGTATTATTCTGTAGAATGAAAAGAAAAAAGATCTATTTTAGAAATGCCTTTCAGCCTTCTCGATGGAAAACCAAAGGAAACGGTTAATATATTCATCTGCTCCCCGGATCATTTTTATCAATGAAACAATAGAAAGTTAAGTGAGAGTCCTCCCATCAGGCCTTTTCCCCCAAATGTATGTTTATTAGAAGCTGATTCAGAGACTGGAAAAGAGCGTTCTGGGAATGTCTCATTCCCTGTTGAATTTTGAAATAAAGGCAGCTAAAATCAACCAAATAGTTTCCGTGTGTGACTTTTCACAGGAGGCATTTGTAGGCTACAATAAAACAAAAGTGAGTCACAATTTACTGTGCTTTCAAAAATTAAGAAGTAGAATAGTTGGTGTAGCTGAATGGGTTATTAAACTGCCTTTACTAATATATTTCTTTCAGTACAGAAGCTGTCATATTTGAAATCTAAAAGAAATTTTGAAAGCTCCATGGAAAAAATTTAAAAATTAGGTCCTATTTTCCTCTACACACTCACATGTTGAATCTCATAGTTTCTAACCTTTAAGCTTCCTACATACATTAACAACTGCCACCATCACCCAAATACCTGTGTTTCGCATCCCTTATATAATACAAATACATTATAAATCTCTACACGTGTGTGACTTGGCAGATAATATAAACTATAAATTCCACAGATTTGCATTCATAGAAGGGATAACTTATTTTCTGATGTCATTTACTAGTAAAATCTGGGATGGAGGGTAAAGAAGCCTTTTCCCATTTACCTCCTCTGGTTATCTTTCAGCTGAGAATTAAAAAAAAAATTTAATTGAAAATATCTCATTTTGCTCTTTTCTCATGTTTAAACTTCAGAAGCTGGGAAATTAGGAGAATATAGTTTAATGCTTCAGATATACCTGGTGTTGACAGTGCACACTTTTAGTCTGGGATTTTTTTTTTTTTTTTTTGCAATGAATGTTTGTTCATTTATATTTGGATCCCTCAACCTCAGTAGCTGGGAGTGAGGGCTGTCCTGTGCATTGTAGGATGTTTAGCAGCATTGTAAGATGTTGGCCTCTACTACCTGCCAGTAGCACTCCCATCCCCAGTGTGACAACCTAAATTGTCTCCAGACATTGCCAAATGGCCCCTGGGGAGCAAAATTGCCTTCGTTTGAGAACTATTGATTTACACCAATACAGTAAGCATATAGATAAACTGACATTGCTAATCTTACAGTCTTCCAATGATTTCCGTGGTTTCTCTTCAATAGTGGGTGATTCAGTGGAAATAAGTCAGAGGCATTTTTGTAGTATATAGAACCCTTTGGAACAACCACTTCAATATGTAGTTGTAAACTGACCTTTGGCCAATGAACTTTAAAACTGCATATTTATTAAATGATTACCAGATTTATCAGCAGAATGAAAATTGTATGTGTTCTTTTATCTAGAGGTGAAAGGAAGTTTACAAGGCTTAGTTTATAAACTTGTTGGTTCATTCTGAAAATGCTTAGGAAATGCCATGCTCTGGCATTGAAGTTTACCAACATAGGAGATGAAAAAAGCAATGCTAGGAACCCCAGGAACAACCAAGGACATGATAAGACATTTGAAACAAAGCTCATTTATGGTATATATATTGATTGTAATATACAAGCCATGTCCTCACAGTATGTGTATGGTAAATTTTCATCATGTAGTTATACATCTTACACGTAAATATTCGTAGTCAAAGATCATTTTGCTCTTTTCCTTGGAAACCTGTTACTGCTTCAGCATCAAATCTCCACTGTGTTTATGAAGATGGAGAATTGTGTTTGGCTATTTATCCTTCATGCAATCAGGCTTGCAAGGGGTTTTTTATTAAATAAGCAAAGCAGCCAGGATTCTTGCTCCACCGACATCCTGAGAGCTCATCCCAGCAGATCAGGGATCAGCCCAGTGATCCTCCAGATTCACATGCTGTTTCAATGACATTTTTCTTCAATGATACAGAGTTTGTCTAGTGGGGCTGGGGGAGGGAGAAGCTGGGAAGTGGGTTCTGTTCTCCTGTGGGGCATTTCAGTGAGTGCTAGAACACAGCTGTCTGGGTACAGCCCTCCTCACAGGATCTGCACAATGAAAGCCAAAACAACCCCCTTATTTCTAGTAAATAGAGTTTTAGACAGAGCTTCCAGTGCCTTCTGAATAACTGGGAGGCATGTGACGTGTGCCCTCTGGCCTGCCTGATGTGCCCCAGGGGCTCAGCAAGCCCTCGAAATCCACTTGCGGTGCCACACTCAGATGTGCATCGCAGTTTATCATTCCATGGTTGGTTCTAATTTTGGCACATGAGCTGCAGGCAGGAAAATATCTTGTTCCTTGTTCATTTTATTAACTTTGTTTTGTTGGCTTGAGCCTAGTGCTGTATTAGCCCCTGAATAATCACAGCTGCACAGGTAGCTCCAGGAGAGCGAATGAGAGGCTTTCTTCAAGGGCCATGATCCTGCAGAAATGATTTGTACCCTCAGGCTGATTGTCACTGACAGAAAATGAGAACCAGGAACATTCAATGCAAAATAATGTGTTCTGTACAATTACTGGATTAATAATTTTATTCCATTACTGCGTGGGGAGAGAGGACATCACCCTGAAGATCTACAATTCTAGTATATTTCTAAGCGTCCTGTTAAGAGAGTGAGCAAAGGTCAGGAAACTTAATTATGCTATAACTAGATAGAAATTGCCAAGTGATAAAAAGAAACATCCAGACAGATTCAGCAGGAAATTACAGCTTTAATAATATAGCATAATGCCTACTTCTATACAATTATTGGAGAGACCCTGAATGGTTCAGAATAACAGGATTGAGTTTCCAGTAATGACAAAAAAAATCCCACTGAAAATGACATTTTGCATCTTGCTGTAAATATTTTTTTTATATAGTATCATTACGCAATGATCAAAAATTTTCTTTTCATTCCATACCAGATACTATGACCACATTGACAGTTGGAAATGATGACAGGGTTGGATTACGAGGGGAGTAATTTATATTTGCCATTAAGTTTCTGGCATTATACTTAAAAAATTTTCTTTGTGTCCTCTATTCAGTCTTTCAGAAAGAAAAAAAAATGATGTGTAGAGGTTTATTCAGTTGCATGTGAGCTCCCAGGTCTGTCAGCACGTGCATGATCACGTTTTGTTTCCCTGGGAGCTCCAGTCGGGGCTGACGTGCAAGAACGGAATACCCTTTAACATAAGCCTTGGAAGAGGGATTAACGATGAGCACTAAGATTAATAAACAGGGACGGTGGGCAGTTCTTCCATGTCTTCAGAAATAAGGGAGGAGGAACCGTCTGTGGATCATGCTCAGAGAGTCCTGAAATGAAGCAGTCCGGTTTGGCAAACGTGACCTGGTATTTTAAATATTAGGCCCTCGCCCTTCACAGACACACTGCACATGGCGCAATGACCCTCCTCTGTTGTTTGTGTCAGGTCCTTTTTTCTCCCTTCTATGGGAGGGAAAAGTCGTTTCTCGCACTCGCCCAGGAGAGCCCGATGTTTCATTTTGTATTCTGAGGACGCAGATTAATCAGCCAGCTCCCTACCCAGAGATGGCCATTCTGCCCAGAAATCTGCATATCTGCATATTACTGTTCTGCCCCGAATTTAATTTCCTACAGGAGCTGATATTAATCACTCTGTTTAAACAGAGGGGATTTGGGGTCTATACAAATATAACATTTTTTTCCATAGAACTTGTAGAATATTTTTCTTTTTCTTTCTTTCTTTCTTTTTTTTATTTAAAGGGACAATAGCCTTGCTGGTTGAATCCTAAATAGTGGCTTTTACAGCATTGTATTTTTACTGGACCATTGATTATTCAAATGGTAACAGTAAACACAATTCTACTTCTTAGACTTGAGAGAAGTGTTGAGTAGATTTGGAAATAGAACTGTCCCCACCCGCATTTTGATGAGGTTGACTTGGTTTGTCTGTGAGGTGCTCCTCTACCTCTCAGGTAAGAGTGAGGACAAATTCACAGGCTAGAACAACAAACCCTTCCGAATAGCCCTCGCTGCTTTACCCCAGCTTATTATGTGTACAGAAGTTAAATCCATCAGCTGTCGGTACCTCTGCCAGAATTATTTGGCATATTTTATTCTGGCTGCTGCAGCACAATGGTGGCCCAGGCAGAAACAGAGACAGACTAACAACGTGCTTAGAGAAATACGCCGGTGTGCGTCCGTGCCAGCTGGAGGAAGGAAGCATACATCAGTTACTGACTAGATACACTGCTGTTATTCAAACGAGCCGCCGTCCAGGCTTTGGTTGAGATGCATACCCTGGCTTCCCTCGGCCACAGAGGCTAATGCGGATTGCGGGTTTTCTGCAAGGCTTCATGCGATGGCCTTGGGAATAGTGTGAGCTGGGGGGAGCAGGGAAATGTTTGAAAAGCTGAGTTTGAAGGTGCAGAATGCTAAGGAGAGCCTGGCTTCCACCCCTGTCCCTAACACTGAGATTTCCTGGATCAGATCTCTCCCAAAGAGAAGTGGAGGCATAGGTTCCGTGGATTGGCTCCCTGCAGAGGTTAAACGGTTCCTGTTTTCTTCACTGAATATTTTTGCTGCTGTGATCGGCGGTGTGCCATGGGACCAGGCACCTCTTAAGCTGAGAGAGAATTTCCTGGGAGCATGCAGCTTCATTTATTTCTACCCGGTCCAGCAGTATGCTTAAAAAGCATAATCTTATGGCTCTAAGCGAATACTACCACTGATGTTACTTTTTTCTTGCTCAGCTGAAAAATTAAATCTCTCGCAATTAATGTTTTTTCCTTAAGTCTGGTTATGCCTCTGAATTGAAATCAGGAGCTAGTTTTGGAGTAGCTGCCATTCATGAAACAGTCGATGGTAGGAGTGAGGTGTTCAGTAGGTATGAAAACCAAAGACCCACCATCCTAAGGAGGAGATTACTGGTGTTTGTGTCATTCTCTCTGAACACCTAGACTGCTATATTTCCTTTGCCCATTGTAAGTCACAAGGGTATCACCCCAGGCAAATAGCGGCTTAGATTGTTTATCTGTCTATGCTAATAGCACCTTATTTGAAGTCTGAAAAGTCCCAAGTGGCTTAAAAGGGCACGATTACACGACTTCACATTTTATTGCAAAATGACTAGGTCCAGCTTCATTTGTTTTACTTTGAAGTCTTAATGCTCCTTGGCTGTCAGATCCATGCACATCAATTTCAATTTAAACTTTAAGCAAGATCCCCTTGAAATAAGCCCCTTTCTTCTGGGGAATGAGGAGCTTTTGATAACTTGTAAAAGTATTGTTTTCACTATAGTCATGTAGTTGTCACTGGTGCAGAACATCTTGCTAGTTGGTTTATTGCCAACATGTCTGAAAAAAAGAATATAACAACTTAAATTACTCTGTTCTAATCAAGGGAGTGTACCTGACTGAATAGTTATGAGTATTTATTTTCTGTTAAAGTTTTTGAAAGAAAGAAAATCTTCATTACCCACCCCCTCATCCTGACATATATACACAGACAATGAAAATGTTGGAAAGTTGCACAATCTTTGAAATAATCAATAAATTCATTCCGGGGGGGGGGGATGTGTTCAAATGTTGATGTGTCTTCAAGCAGAATTGTAATATGTGGAGATGTGTAGGCCCTCACAATCTAGAGAGGTTAGTGGGGTGACAAGAGGTGGTGCTGATCTTACCGTGGTTGCCGTTAACCCCAAGACCAAAAATCATCAATATTAGAGGGGCTGTGCCACCCTGAGTGACTCTCCTGACCTCTGCAAGGTGCTGAATCATCCTGTGAGGTTGTAGGTAGAAAATGTACATGACGATAAAGCTGAAATGGTGCAGAAAACTTAAAGGGAAGTGTTTCAGAATGGGTTATAGACAAAAAGTTTAATGGGCTGGATCTCATATGTGTGTGGTGTGCATGCATACATGCATGTATATGTGAAGTGCATGTCTGCATGTGCGTGTGTGTGTGTGTGTTTGCCCATGTGTCTTTAAGATTAAAATAATGTGTGCAGTCTTCTTGTTAATAAGAGAAACTTAGAGAAACTTCCTGAGATCTTTAGTTGGGCCCTTAATAAGAACACCCACCAAGGAATACTTCTCTCTGTGTGACCAGTAACTAGGACCTTTTGGGGTACCTCCCACTGTCCCCCACGTGACTGGTGGTCCCTGGAGCTGTGTGAGGTGTCACTACAGCCATAATGTCAAGGGAAGTAGACTCCCAATGTCATTGCTGAGGACTTTTTCTTGGTATTCTCAATGGTGATGGCCAGTGAAATTTGACTCTAAGTGGAGACACAATATTCAGAACTGAGCCCAAGCTCCTGGGGCGGCTCAGGATCTGGGGGCTTCTCTGGAGCCTCGATATCCCCATGACAGGGCCTGCTGTGGGTGATGTGCACAACAGAGTCCACTGTTCTCATCCAACATTTTTGTGGGGTCTTCGTTTGCCTGGCTTGGTGGGATACCTCCATGGGGGATGGTCCTACCCTGGAGCTGTCCCGGACAGTGGAAGAACTTGACTCCCACACAATCATTTGTCACCAGGTTCATTAGGCGCCAGTTGGAGAGGCAGCTTCCAGCCAGGCCAGCAGCATCGTAATGCCGCACAGTTGGTTAGCACAACCAACAATAGTGCTGTTCTTCGGTGCCAGCCATGATGCTGAGGTTTGGCACGAGTTACCTCACTTCATCCCAGAAACACTCTATTTCATGGAAAAAGAAACTGGAGCTCCGGCAGTGTAAGTGATTTCCTGAATTCGCCAGAAAGTGGCTGAGCATGGATTCAAACCCACGCCTGTGACATTGGAGCCCCACATCTTTTCCATTATCATTTCCCTCTCTTTTCCTTTGCTGTTGAAAATTCAGGCAGATACAGAAAGTGAGATCCTTGGGAGGAAATTTGGTTGGGGGTCTTTGTAAATTTCTATGAAACTGACCCTCTTGATGGGAGGAGGCCATTTTGAACCTTGGCCTCTCCTTTTGTGGGGAGAATCAAGATTATGTCTCCCCCTACAGTGAGGATGAATAAGAGCAAAATCTTTGAAAATAATTGCTTTTGCATGTGCAAAGTTGACTTCTAAATCCCGTTTCCAGTGAAGTGAGGGCATTGTTTCTTGTTAGGACACCAAGGGTGGCACAGTCGAGAGAGAACATAGAGCTGTGTTTTATTTTTATTTCCTTTTTTCCATGCAATTCTATTTTATTCAGAAGTCACAAGAGTGCCCAATCTACAGATATTGGTGTAGAGGAGATGCATGTCAGAAGAAAGGTAATTGACGGTAAATGTCAAATATTAAATCCTATCTGGTTATTACCCAGCATATTAGCGATGTAAGTAGCTTAACAATTACAGCTGTGATTGACTAGGTGGGAACCAAAATCCTAAACATCAACTGCCAGAAGGGATAATTATAACACATTAGCACCTGCTTAGACAAGATTGACAACTCCAGTCTAACATCTGCTTAATATCACTTTCATACTTTTCACGTATTTTTTTTCCCCCTTTTGAATGGAGTAACATGAGATTTCCTCAAGGATAACAATAACCCAACATCTATGTTATTCATTCACATTATCACGGCTGCTTGTTGTCTGTGGTCATGGTTTCCTGCTGACACGCTTACAATTGAATGAAGAGCTTAGAAACGGGCTATTGGGAACTAGACAGGCACAGTTGTGGTACATTTCTAGGAAAACATTACTGTCAACCTGACACATTCAGAAGCAATCCCAAAATGCAATGTTTAGTTTGTTGCTTGAGTCTATAAAATACAGATGCTTTAAAATCAGGCTGGAATCTGAAAGAACGATCTCGGTCGCACAATTAAAGCCATGGCAGTGACTTTGGCATCATATGCAGACAACATATTACCTGGAAATTTCAGGGCGAGCAGGACACATGCTGACACAAAAGCAGCACCACATACTCCTCACCTTTTTTCCATGGAAAATGTTTGAGAAAAGCCATCTGTCATTTTCTGATTTGGTTTGGTTATATCTATGTGGAACTAAAGATATAGAATTCTTGCCCATATATTAGAATAGGGGGAAATAATTCATTTTAATGATTTCCTACCACCTAAGCAAATATTCTTTATTGTTTAATGAAAGTTATTTTGTTATTTAGTATTCTGTATTCAGTATTTTCTTAAGATAGGGGCCTAAGGTAGATGATTTCTGCCTGGCAATACCATAATCACACGGCTAGTGCTTTGATTTAGCTGGGCATATCGGACAGGTGGTCAGATGTGAGAAAACTGCATGCAGGGCAGAGTTTTCTGAGGAGCATATGTATTTATTTGCTAATTTTAAATTATACATCAGTTACTCTCTTCATCATCTTAGCACGCATTTCTTTCATTTTATAAATATTTATTGAGAATCTACTATGTGCCAACTCCAGTCTTCAGTACTTCAAGTGGTAGGGCCGGTTACATCACTAATAAGAAGTAAGCCTTCATAATGCTTGGAGCAGGGCCCTAGCTGCAGGCTGCACAGTGAGAAGGCAGGGGACTGACTGAGCAGGGCAGGTCACAAAGGTGTGGGAGAGGCTGACTGGACTGTGGTTGCAGCTGCTGGCCTTGGACCTCCTCTCTATAGTTCTTTTGAATTTCAGGGCCATAGGGAGGCCTCATTCGGCAGCCTGGGTACACCCCATCTGTCTCCTACCCAACTGGCATACAAACCATCATATGAAAGGTCCACTGGTTAGGAGACATCAGACTGATGAATGCCAACATTTTCTGCCCCGCTACTGCCATACAATACACATGCCTCTGTGTTGGTCAGACTCAGCCACCCTTCCTGGGTTGGGCCTAGCCCACTCTGTCTCAAGTCACCTTGTGCAGTAGGCAATCTGCAGAACCACGTGGCATCCCAAATTTTGTATACTCTTGACCTCTGATTGGATCACCATGGTTCGGGTCCGGGATGGGATCTTTGGGGTCCAGCATTGAAAAAGGCAGATAGATATACTCCCTGTCCCTGTGGAGTTTACCACACAAGAGGAAGGGCAGTCACTGAACAGATAATACAAATAGGCCAGTGTTTTGTGGAGCAGGGAGAGGGACTGGGGACACTGGTAACTGAGATCCTTGGCTCAATATGGGCAGCCAGAAACCTCCACCTTGAAAAAGTGATAGGAATCTCTATCTCGAAAGTAATAGTTTGGCTGAATCCAGAAAGATTTATAAGAATTAGTCAGGAATAATAGCTTTTTTCCTCATTAATTCATCTTCCAAAACCTGGATTTAAAAAATATCATAATGATTAAGTTGTCTAAAAAGCCATTAGTGTAATAAGTTTTTGACAATCTGAGGGCATCATTTTGCTGTCACCAGGACTACCTCAGAGGGTCCGTGGAGTCCTAGGTCAGTCCTGAGGGAAAATAAGAAAGCAGCTTTCAATTGGCAGATCTCCAAGAACTGTGGTGAGGCACCACCGTCCACATGCATGGGGCTGCCCAGGATCATGCCGCTGTGGGGATCTCTCCTAGAAAAGGAGCCTTCTCGGCAGGGAGTGCTTTGAACGAGGAAGGCAAGACGTATGCGCTGCTGGAGGCAGCTCCTTGACAAGGAGGATAGTCACCCGAGCTTCAATCTCAGAATTTTTGCTTCTTCCTTTCGGATAGGGTTCCTTCGCCTGGTAGTAGATCTGAGAGAAAAACGTGGGATAAAGTTTGCCCTCAACTCAACCAAGTCAAAGATGCTGACAGAGAGTCTATGAACTTTGATGCATCTGTACTTCAGGCCAATGTGTGGCATCACTGAGCATGCTGTCTAGATTTTAAAAAATAGGTATCATTATTTCCCCCCTTCCTTCTCTTTTTCAGTTCAGTCTTTCATGTTTTTATTTCTGCTTCTCTAGTTATGATCTCAACAAGTAGTCCTGTTTCAAATTGCATGTGCTTATCAACTGGCTGTATATACATTAGGCACCTTAGAAATCCAGAAGGCCAGTGTAAGAAGCAACCATGGCGTGTGAAAACAAAATGGAATACTCTCTGAAATATTAGAGAGTCCTTAGGCATTTAAGTAAGAAATTAAATTGAGATGTTATGAATTGTACAAACTCCAGGCTGTAGTAGGGATAGCGACCTCTTTAGCAAAGACCCTAAGGAACCCAAGAGTTTTCTGCGCGATGCATATCCATGCAGCTGCATAAACGTCATGATTACATCCTGGCTTATTCTCCTCTTCATATTTCAAATACTCTTTGAAGGTTGTATTATCATTTTGGGTTTGTAGCTTGCAGACATGTAGCAAGTTGAGACAGGGTAACCAGCAAAAAATGGTAGCAATGATAATCGATAGGAAAGCTGGCTCACTAATACTAAAAATGCATATGACAAGCTAATGCATCTGGACAAGGCAGGCATTTTATGACAGTGGATGATGATGAGCAGTATAAGATGGGGCATTCTCGTTTTCCGGTCGCCTATTTCTGTGCACATGAAAAATGCTGTTATGGTTCTCTAGCCACAACGGTTCTCACATTGGGAGAGAAGAAAGTCAATGCTGCCTCTAACCAGCTGTGCTTATTGTTTTTGTGTATTACCTGCATGTACCTGGCAGCCTGATCTCATGCTCTTCTAGCAGTTCCTTCCAAGAGAAGCCCTGCTCCCAACCCTTTCTCTGGGAGAGGAGATATGAAAGCCCCTCACCCAGATCTGCCTCTGGGCAGAAGCCGAGAGGCTTGTTAGGATGCACTGATGGAGCTGTGCATTTCAGAGGTGCACATCCTGCTGAAAACAAATATGGTTTCTGGGATTAAACTCTGTGGAGATTAGTCCATCAGTGTCGGCTGCACGTGGAGGACTCCTGCCAAACAAATGATTCAGTAACAATGACAGTTTCAATAAGTACATCTTTCCTTAAAGTCTTCACAATAGCCTATCTCTTGAAGTGGTATCCTGATTCACCAACTATCTGACTGTAGAAACTTTAGAGAGGGATGTGAAGGAATTGACATAAAAAGCGCTCACTCTTATGGGTAGTATTGCATTCATTTTTTTAGCTCAGAAGAAAGTAACTGACCAAGTGGAATTGACAGCTACTCAAAAAAAATCCCTAGGAATTACTGATAATTAGGCATTTGTACTATATTAAAATTTATATATTGTATTGCATTTTGCATATAATATATTGTCCACAATATATAATTGTAACGTAATATAAAATAGTATGATAGAGTATTGTAATTTTACAATATATTAGTCCTTAAGTGTTAAAATGGCTACAAATAAATGATAGATATTCTGGCAGTGAACTGATTTTCTCTTTCTTGATGGTGGTGAGTTTGGGGTATGGGAAAAGATTTAGGCAAAGAAATAAAGCAGATCAATGATCTCCTTCTAGCATGGAGTCCGTTACATTCACCACCGAGTGGAGTGGACTTGTGGGAGATTTTCTATTTTTTTTCCTGGTACCTTTTTTTATCATGAGATTGATTTAAATAGTTCAGCAAACATCTTCTGAACAGTGGCCATACATAATAGCCTGGGCGATAGGAACAGAAAGGTGGCTGAGAAATGATCCCTGCTCTTGAGGTATTTAAATGTGGTGGCGAGTTGCACAACTAACTGTGAAACCAGATAGTTTGTATTAAGTGCTATAATAGAGAAAATGCACAAATGAGAATGAGAAGAAGAGAGGTATTCACTTCTTGGGGAAATGACACTGAACTGGACTTTGAAAGATGAGCAGCATGGTGGTAGAAAAAGCCCCATGAGCAGTGCAGTGTGATACTAAAGGATGGCCACAGCCCACAAAGGCAGTCTCCAGAGGCATGTCTGGGAGCGCCAGGGAGAGAGAAGGTATATTTAGGTAGGTTTATCAGGGCTGGTACATGTTAAAGAGTTTTGGTTATTTGTGGCTAATTGGACATTTGGTGCATGGAAGCACTCCCCTTTTTGGGAAAAGCAGTTTTGTTGTAAAGCTAAGGATGTATTGGAGGAAAGAGACCTTTCCTATCCAAAGAAAACCAGTCAGAAGTCCTTTGTAAAAGTCTCAAAACTGAGAAAGAGAGCCTGAACTAGGTCAGTGGGTGATTTAAGAGCAAGGCCAGGAAAGGGGGTGGGTTTGAGACACACTGGGAAAAGGGACAGACAGGCCTTGCTTGCCCTATGGGGGCTGAGAAAGAAAGATGTTGAAGATACCTTTAAGGGTCCAACCTGAACACTGGGGTGATAGTGTTACCATTAAAATAAAGATGGAGTGACTTGGTATTGGGTATTGTATGGTTAACAAAGCCCAACAGGCAGGTAACAATTTGAGAGTGTTATCCAGTTAAGGGATGTAGCCTCAGATGGTGAACTATGGAGAGGTGACAGTTATTTGCATGAAGGTGGTAGTTGAAATACCATGTTTGTCCAGTAGAAATAATGAGAACAGAGATAATATAGTACAAAATAGTGATTAAAAAATACATAAGTAGATTCTTAAAAATATTTTTTTGTTGAATCAAATGAAAACTGTGTTCCATTTGTATGGCCACATAATTCCTCCTCCTCTGGTCTCTGCTAGAGCTTGGGTTTCCTTTTGCTCACCCCTCCCACCTCTGGGGATAATGGACTCGACACTCAATCCCCCTGCCTCCTATTGGGTAATCCAAGGTGAGCCTAGCATCAGGGAAAAAGGAGGAAGGAAATGCCCTAGTAACCCTGTGTATGGCTACCTGAAGTTTCCTCCCACTGGCTGCCACAACACTGATCACCTTTTCCTCAGTTTCATCCTCTGTCCTTGACTTAGCATGCCAGTTCAGAGTTTACCCTCTGTTCTCTTGCCCCAGCACCTATCGTAAACAGTATAGGCTTTAACCTAAGAAATAGATGATATCATCTACTTCAGTTTGCCCTAATCTATGCATGATTTCAATATTCCCCATAGTAGTAAGAGTGGAGATTTTGAGTGAAGTAAAAAAGAGGGTGGAAAAAATCCTGCTATTCTTTCCTCATGAGTCGAGTGCCACCTATACTGCTATCTTTGTCGAAATGATCCCATTTCTGCACACGTGAAAGCAAACTGCACTGTGATACAATGGGTAGAAAAGAGCAGCAGAAGAGAAGTGAAGAAAACCTGCCCTCTAGTCTCCCTCCCAACTCCGCCAGTCTTTGACAACTGCTGATCAGTTTTGCATCCTTTTTGTGTTGCTGTTGTCAGAATGTCACATAATAGGATCTTACAATTTTGTATGTAGCCTTTTGAGACTAACTTCTTTCCTTAACAAAATGAATTCAAGATTTATCCATTTGTAGCATGAATCAACAGCAGTTTGGTTTTTTTTCTAAAACTTTGAGCATTCACATAAGCTATTAGGAAATTCACTTTGTATGTGGGGTGGAGGGGGATGGGTACATAAGTTTTGAATTCACTTGGGATTGTTAGGTTGTGTGGAACATATATATTTAACTTCATAAAAAACTACCAAACTGTTTTTTGAAAGTGGCTGAACACATTTCCACCAGAGATGATTGAGAGTGTCTATTTCTCTGTATCCTTGTCTGCAGTTGGTATTGTTACTTTTAAAAATTTTATTTACTTGTTTTTATTATAACTATTCCAATTAGTTTGCACTAATTATTTCTCATGGTCTAAATTTTTACTTCTTTAATGACTAATGATTTTGAGCATCTTTTCAAAGAATTATCTGCTATTAATACACCTTTGGCAATGTGTCCTATTAAGTCTTCTGTTCATTTTTTATTGGATTTTTTTAAATTGTTGAGTTTTAAATATTTTTTATCCTAGAAAAATGTCCTTGATCAGATATGGATTTATAAATAATTTCTTCTAGGTCTGTAGCTTGTATTTTCATTCTCTGAACAGTATATTTCACACAAAACAAGTTTTTACTTTGATAAAATACAATTTGTCAAAAAATTTTTTGATGGATCACGCTTTTCGTGTCAGATCTAGAATCGTATCACCAAACCCAGGGCTAAGCAGATTTTCTTCTATAAGTTTTATAGTTTTACAGTTTTACATTTAAGCTCATGATTTACTTTGAGTTAAATTTTTGGATAAAGTATAAATTATACATTAGGGTTTTATTATCTATCTATTTATTTATTTAATTTGCATATAAATGTCCAATATTTCCAGCAACTTAAAGAAAATATCACTCTGCCCCAAATCAATTGACTATATTTTTATAGACCTATTTCTGAACTCCATCCTGCCTTGCTGGCTTATGTGTTTGTTTGTTTGTTTGTTTGTTTGTTTATAGCTGCTGTCTTAATTACTATACCTTACATGTGGACAATATGAAGTCTTCTTTGTCAGAATTATCCTATTCTAATTCCTTTGCCTTTCCATACCCATTTTAGAATAAGCATGTCAATAGCTACAAAAAACCTTGCTGAGATTTCAATTGAGATTATTTTTAATTTATAGATTTAATTAGAGAATTGACATTTTAACAACGAGTCTTCTATTCCATGAACATAGCCTGTCTCTCCATTTATTCATTTTTTCCTGGATTTTTTTCATTGACATTATACAGATTTTGCACATAATTTGTTAGTTTTATACTTAAGCGCTTCAGTTTTTGGTGTTATTTTAAGTAGTATTGCTTTTTTAAAATTTCAGATTCTAATTGTTCATTGCTCAATAGCTCAGCTGAGCCACAAGAGCTGAGATGCCAGATGTCAGAGCAGCTGATTAAGAAAACAAACTAAGTGGTAAAGACAACAATCAAGACTTCCAACGCCTACTGATATGGTGTAGGCAAGAGGCTAAACCAGTGAACAAGCTGGCTCTCCCTTTACATTTTTCACCCATAGAATGGCAGCAGGTGGGGTCATATGGACCAGTGCAAACATGGAGTTATCTCACTGCTAAGGGAGCCTCTAACAAAAGGCTTTTGTGGTTTTATGAACCTGGAGGCTAGGAGAGCATAGGGAAAAGGCCTGGGAATAGAAAAATGGTGGTTACTGAGTCATAACAGAGAAAAGTGTCTTCAAGATTTCCCCTTAATCAACCCCTCTACCCCCACCAATAAGGAGGTCTTAGCAGAGGCACCTGATGAAGTCTCCAGATAAAAAGGCCCCAAAATAGGGGTGCCAGGACTGCAAATTCAGATATGCGCAGGAAGACAATTGGCTGAGGGGCCTGAGTCCTTGAAGCAACTTTAGACACTGTGATGCAGAGGCTGAGCCCCAAGTCTGGTATGGGAAGGGCACTTCCCCGTGAGCTCTGCTGGGTAGATCCTTTGTAATTGCCCATGTTTGGGCCTGAAAGATTACACAAAAATGTTGGCTGGGACCTGGACTGCCAAGCTGAGTACATAGGAATATAGGTTGTCTTTCATGTTTTGTATCATATCTGTGAACTTGTTCAACTCGCTTATTTGTTCTAGGAGCTTTCATAAAATTCTTTTTCCTACGTAAACAGCCAAGTCATCTGCAAAGAAACAGTTTTATTTCATTCTTTCCAGTCTTAGTTTTCTTGTCCTGTAGCACTGTGTAGAACTTCTAGTTTGATATTGAATAGGAGTGGTAAGTACGGACATGCTTAACTTGTTCCCAGACTTAGGGGAAAAAATTCAGTGCCTCATCATTTGTTATGATGTTAGCTGTGGGATTATCGAAGATGCCCTTCACTGGATTAAGGAAATTCACATCTATTGCATATTTCTGAGAGTTTGGATCATGAATTGATGTTGAATTTTGCTGAATGCTTTTTTCTGCGTGTGTTGAGATAATCTTTTTTTTTTTTTTTTGTCTATGAATATGGGGAATTGTATGGATTGGTTTTCAAATATTGAACTAGCCTTGAATTCCTGGAATGAAACCTAACTAGCTGTATTGTATTAGTCTTTTTATATATCACTGGATTCTATTTACTATTTTCTATCTTTTCCATCTGTATCTTTCTTTTCTCCTCTTTTTTTCATTCTCTTTTGCTAATTGAGCATTTTTTAATCAGTTCATTTAGCCTCCTCTCTTGACTAATTTATACCTCTTAAGAAAATATATACATAAATATATACACATATATATACATAATATATATACATAATATACATATACATATATACATAATATACATATATACATATATTTATGTATATATATTTGTTTAGTCTAACCTTACATAATTTTATACCCATTTGTTATGAAGTATAAAGCCCTTACAATAAAATATTAGCATTTCTTTTCTTCCTGTGCGCTATTCTGGCATAACCTCTATTTTTACATATACTGTAAACATACAATACATTGCTACTATTTTTTTTTCTTTAAACCAGGAGTCAACTAAATTTTTCATTAAATAGCCAGATAGTGAATATTTTACATGTTACCGGCTCTATGATATCTATTGCAACCTCTTACTTTTTACCTTGCGGCATGACAAGAGGCATGGATATTATGTAAATGAGTGAGTGTGGCTGTTTCTGGTAAAACTTCACTTAAAAAACAGGCAGTGGGTCAGACTAACCAACATGATGTTGTTTTTCCACCCTCCTTTACAGAGTTACCTTTTAGATAAAGTAAAAAATGAATCTAAATTTAACTTTATCATACTGTCTCCAGTGTTTTTTCACTTCTTTGTACAGATGCAAGGTTTAATTTGTTTGATGTAGTCTTTCCAACTGAAGATTTCTCCTGGATTTTTTATTAGAATATATTTGTGGGCATTGAATTCACTCAGATTTTTTCCCTCTTGAAAAAGTCTTTATTTCTTCTTTATTTTTGAAATATATTTTCTCAAGGTCAACAAGTCTATTTTTTGTTTCTGTTTTTGATTTATTTTGTTTTGTTTTGTTTTGTTTTGTTTTACAGTTTAAAAGTGTGACTCCATTGTCTCTGGTTTCCTTGACTTCTCTGTGCCTTTGTATGTAAAACATCTTCTTTCTCTGGCTGTCTTCAAGATTTTCTCTGTATTTGCTGCTGCTGTTGTTGTTGTAGTCGTAATCCTAGCAGCTTAATATGATATCCTAAGTGGTATTTTTAAATTTTGTTTGATTTATAGTTATCCCATTTGGTGTTCTCTAGCTTATTGGATCTGTGGTTTAGTATCTGCGATTAATTTTTGAGAATTCTTTACCAGTAGTACTTCAAATATGTCTTCTTCTTCTTGAATAGTACAGCTCTGTGTGTTTCATATTTAATAGGTCTCACAGCTCTTGTTCTGTTCTATATTTTTCCCCTACGCTTTTTCTCTTTTTGTTTCAACCTAGATAATTTCTGTTGACCCACCTTCAAGTTTACTGACTCTTTTATGCCTGTGTTGAATCTTCCAATGAGCCTCTCAAGTATGTTCTTCATTTCTATTATAGTGGCTTTTCCTCTCTAGCATTTCCATGTGTTTTTTTCTTTATGCTTTTCATCTCTCTGAAATTCCCATCTGATCTTGCATGTGACCCACTTTTTCTGTTAGAGCCTTTAACATACTAATTATAGTTATTTTAAATTTCTTGACAGATAGTTCCAACAACTGTTTCATATCTTAGTCTGATTCTGATGATTGTTCTCTCTGGAGAATGTGTTGGTTTTTCTTGCTTTTTTTGTATGCCTCCTAATTTTCTCTTGAAAGCTACACATGTACTGTAAGTGAGCAGAGAGTGAGATAAATAGTTTTCATGTAAAAATATGAGCATGCCTTTCTTCTTGGACCTGCAGTGTGAGGATTGCATTAATCTAGTAAGAAGTTGAATGTTTGTGATCCATCATTGCTGTAGCTACCCTCAGTGCATCACAGGCTTCAAACTCCTGCAGCAATCACTTAGCAGAAGAGAAGGGTGATGAGGGAAAGTCTAGCCAACCAATGTCTATTTGGTTCTGCATTTTTGGTCTTCCCTTGACAGTACCTCAGAAAGGTGGTGGGTGTGGTTCCTATTTTGATTAAGGCTCATTCCTAGGTATGCACCATTTCTCTTCATCTAAGAGATGTGGCTTTTTCAGTTCCCCTGTCCCTTCCCTATAGCAGTCCTGGATTTAAGCTTAAACCTACTCCTCCCCAAGAGTAGTTTTTTTTTTAATCCAACCCATTTCCCACATCTTCTTACAGAGGCAATGAGTTTTTGCCCACATACGAAGAACAGAAAACAATCGTTTTGTTTTATAATGGAGATTGAGGGGAGGACCCATATGAGGTTCCTTGCCCTTGCTCCTCAGTGGCTGCTGTTTTCTTCCTTGTATCTTCACCCCAAGGGCTACTTTTTGGGTTCTTTCTAATCTTTTCCACGAGCATTTGATAGGGATAGTAGAAAAAGTATCTGCAAGATCATAGGACTCTCTAAATTTCTGCAGCCAGGAGTTCATATTGGTTTTCTACCAACCATTTTGCTATTCTAGTTGAACTCCTCTTACTAATTGTGTTTTGTTATGTCTGTAGGAGGCAAGCAAACATTTGCATCTCCTGTCTTCCTACCAGTACTATGCTTGTTTCCCTAAACACTGGGCTGATTGGCTCTGCAACCTCAGCTCTCTTACAGGTTCAACAAAGTTGTCACTACAACGTTAGGCTGACTCTCTTTCACTGTAAAGTTGGAAACAACACTCCTTACAACTCCACACACCCTGAGGCAGAAGCCAAAAGTGTCCAGAATCTTCATTTTAACAACATCCCTGAGTGGAGCCAGTGCACACTAAAGTTGGCGATATCTGTCTTCCAGTGGATTTCAACGGTGGCTGCATGTTTTAGAATGACTCAGGTTGAGTTTATCGGAATGCATAGGAGTGAAACCCAGGGTTCAGGATTTTATGAAGCTTCCCAGGGGGTTTCATTGTTCAGCCAAGGCTGGAAACCAGAAATCTGATCCTTCTAGAATGTGTTGCTTATATTCAGTCTACCTATCTCTGGTGTTCATGCCTTCCTCTGTAAGTTAGCCTCTTCTGAACTGATGGTGGCTATTTTTTATCCATCTGTAAAAGTAGAAACACCAGCTTCCTCACCATTTTTTTCCAATAATGAGCCTCAAAAATGCTTCTAACAAGATGAAAAATGGTTTTGATTTCTTCATTTGGCTGGTGATCTTTATTTAAGCTTGCCAAAGGGACCGCTAATTGGTACCTGTTATTATTGTGTTTTCTAGAAACAGAAATAAAATCAATCTCACTCAGTCTTCTCAATTTGGTGGAAAAACATATAAAAATATATATGTATATGTTCTTTACTTCCCAAATTCCCAGTCCAATCACACATTACAATTTCCTTTTCTTTCCGTGTGGTTGATATTTGGCATTGAACTCTGTCAGTATTAAAAAAAAAAAAAAGCATTGTGTTTTGGCATTTGGTTCTCTCATTCCTTTCTTAAGAGCCAACTGTTTTAATTTCATTATTGTCCCCAGACATAGTTAAGTTCATTGGAACTGCTCAATCTCTTATCTCTGAAAAAAAACATATTCCATTAAACATATTCATGTTTCAGACAATGCCACTTCAACATTTACTCTCTCTTTCTACTCCAGCCTACACTCTGTGTTAAGTGTTTGGATATTCCAAAGGCCAGTTAGTAGTTGTTTTCTGGCTTCTCTTGTTTTGCTGCTCTGTGCACATCTGATCAGAAACAAGGTCATCTTATGTTTTCTCTAGACTATCTTCATGATCTTGCATACTCTGAAGGGTTAAATAAAACCTGTTATATGTTCTAGAGCAGTACTTTCCAAGCTCATACATGCATCTAATTCCTCTGTGGATCTTTTAGATCGCAGAGAGATCAGGAGGTCAAGGTGGCCCAGGGTCCCTCATTTCTCACCAGCTCCCAGGAGGTGCAGGTGCTACTGGTCCAAGGACATCAGGTGCTATCGGAGTTAAATAAAATGCACAAAACCACATTTTGCCAGTTTCTAGAACTTTTTATACTCTTAATTTTCAAAATATCCCAGCTCAGGTTATAAGGTTCAAATTAGTACTATATAATTTTCTTCCCTGACTTTACCTTAGAGATTTTTCTGCAGTGCTTTGAGGGCAAGTGCCAGCCCAGCAGGCCTAGACAGGCCTAAAGTAGACACTGAGGATTTATCAAATGAAGAATCAATAAACCACTGGGATAGAAAAAGAGTAAGATGAGTTGAGAAGGTAGACAGGATGTCAACCCTTGGCAACAAATCCCCACCCTTTTCTTAGTTTCTTTTGTAGCAGAAAACCATGACTATGGGCTGATGACCTCTGCATAGCTAACTGATCCGTTTCCAGTGAGGCCAACTGTGTTATGTTTATACAAGAAGACAGCTAGCATTCTCTCCTCTTTTTTCCTGTCTTCCATTTTTCTCCTGATCCTGCCCCCACTACATTCACCCAAGTTGCAAAGTCCAGATTCACCCACGAGAACCAGGACAATATCTAAGACCTTGCTAGAATGGCCTAGCATTTGTTAAGAGGACCTATACTGCCTGAAGATCCCTCATAGGGTAGACACCCTGGCAAAGTGAGCCAATCATCCTTGTATGTTCTCGTCTCAGACTCTCATTTCTGGGCCTGGTCTTGGGGATTACCTTGGGGTATATTTGTGGGAAGACCAGGCAGAAGTATCATTCCTTGGATACCTCTGGATGTTGCACTAAATTTAATGACCATTTGCACCTTAACGGCAATGCTCGACAGGACCCCAAGTTTTGTTGCCCTTATGTCTGTCTTTTTGATCCTTAGCAACCAAGAAAACCATATTTGTGAGTTACAACTCTCTTCTCCCTTCAAGTATAATATTTCTGGATATTCATTAAAATGAGAAAATAGATATACTATTCTCATCTCCTGTTTGATAGACCAACTCTAGAGGATCCTGACCTTTATTCACTGACCTATAATCTTTTCTTTTTTTTTTCCAAAGCAATTCATCATTTACTTGGTTTCACAACTATGAGCATAAAGACATTATCTGAAAATGTTGTATCCTCCAAGACAACTCTGAAAGGAATAGTATGTGCACCAACCCAATTTCACTCTTCACTCATTCATTCAGTCAACATCCACTGAGCACACATGAATGGTGAGGCACAATACTAGAAAGAGAGAGTTTATGGAAGATTCCAAGATGATCCCTTCTAGTGAAATATGTGATCTAATGGGATCTACTAACACCAGTCGTATGCGCCCAAGGAGCTGTGACACATGTCTTAAGGAGATGGGTCAAGACTCAGAAGAGGGAGTGAGCAAATGGACTAAGGAAGTTTGAAAGTTTCAAATATGGCCACAGCAGTTCTGACATCTTATTCCTTTTATGAGAAGTTTGTATTTATTAGGAAAAGATGTTTCATTTTAATAATTTTGGAGAAGGGCAAAGGATGTCACATTTTGAGATGATTCAAGTTCTGCTCTTCTAATCTACTTGTGTTCTGTGTGGCAATGATAAGCATGATTATTGTTTGTATACTAGGACTAACCCTGCATGGCCATGGTATATTATGCCCTCCCAAACTGTAACTCTATTCAGTAGTATTTTATTTATGATTGTCCTGTTTATATCCATAGTGAAGTTGGCCTGTGTGTCCATTTGCCATTATATTTTTATTAGATTCTGATACAAGATAATGATTGATTAATAGTGTAATTGGGCAGCTTTTCATCTATATATGTAGACCCTAGAAATTCTTTAATCTCATTCCCACAGGATGCACAAGCCCTTTTGCCTTTGTGTGCACCAATGCTGACTTATTATTTATTTCTTTGCATTTGTGTTTTTGTTGCAACTACGTCCCCCATGCACATGCGTGGTAAGCTTATTTGGCTTTGATAGAATGACCCCAGTGGAAAATAATTCTGTAGCTACTTTTGCTTCATTACTATCATTATTAGAGTTACCTTTTATAGCATGTAGTTCAAGTACTAAATATGGACCACTCAATAATGTGGCATTTTCTTGGGACCAGTTTAAATACTAAGAAAGACTCCTATTATGACATAATAGGCAAACTATACTTTCTGAAATCAATACCACAAGAACTTTTTCTATATCAGTTCAGAAATTCTCACTATTGGAGATAAGTTGTCAGGAAGATGTGACCCTTGAAAGCTAAAGATTTGGAAAGGGAAAACCTGTTAGAGGTGATGCCCTGGGCTGGCTTTTATACTGGTTGCATAATTCAAAACCTTATATAAGAATACAATCCCATTTACAATTGCATCAAAAACAATAAAATACCTAGGAATAAATTTAATCCAGGAGGTAAAAGACATGTACTGAGAAAATGATGTCACTGAAAAAATAAATTAAAATAGATACAAATAAATGGAGGTATGTACCATGCTCATGGATAGGAAGAATTAACATCAATAAAATGATCATATTACCCAAAGCAATCTATAGATTCAATGCAATCCCTATCAAAATACCAATGGCATTTTTCACAAATAATTCAAAAATATTTATGGAACCATAAAAGACTGTAAATAGGCATGGAAGTCTTAAAAAAGAAGAACAAAGTTGAAGGTATCACACTACTTGATGTCAAACTATAATTAAGGCTATAGTAATCAGAACAGCATGGTCCTGGCATAAAAACAGACAGATTGATCAATGAAACAGAATAGAGAGCTCAGAAATAAACCCATGCCTATGTGGTCACTTAATCTATGACAAAGAAGGGAAGAATATACAATGGGGTAAAGACAGTCTCTTCAATAAATGGTGTTGGAAAAGCTGGACAGACACATGCAAAAAAAAAAAGAAAGAAAGAAACTGAATCACCATCTTATGTCATATGCAACAATAAACAAAATAGATTAAAAATTTAAATGTAAGACGCCAAACCATAAAACTCCTACAAGAAAATGTAGGCAGTAAACTCTCTGACATTGCTCTTAGTGATATTTTTTCCTGATATATCTTCTCAGGCAAAGGAAACAAAAGAAAAAAAATAAACAAATGGGACTATGTCAAATTAGAAAGGTTTTTCACAATAGAGGAAATCATCGACAAAACGAAAAGACAATCTACTGAATGGAAGAAGGTATTTGCCAATGATTTATCTGATAAGGAGTTAATATCCAAAATTTATAAAGAAATCATACAACTCAACCCCAAAAATCTCCCAAACAATCCAATTAAAAAATGGCAGAGGACCTGAATAGGCATTTCTCTAAAGATGACATAAAGATGACCAATAGACGTATGAAAAGATGCTCAACATCACTAATCATGAGAGAAATGAAAATTAAAACCACAATGAAATAACACCTCACACCTGTCAGAATGGCTATCATCAATAAATCAAAGAATATCAAGTGTTGGTGAGGATGTGGAGAAAAAAGAACCCTTATGCACTGTTGTTAGGATTGCAAATTGATACAGCCACTATGGAAAACAGTATGGAGATACAGAGAACAAACTGGTGATTGCTAGATGGGAGCAAGCTTGTGGGGCAAGGTGAAAAAGGAGAAGGGATTAAGAAGTACAAATTGGTAGTTAGAAATTAATCACACGTATGTGAAGTACAACATAGAGAATTAGTCAATAATATAATAACTATGTATAGTGCTAAGTGGATAGTAGACTAATTGGGGGGAATCACTTAAATTATATAAATGTCTAACTGCATGTTCTACACTCGAAACAAATGCAAAATAATATTGAATGTCAACTATAGTTGGAAAAATAAAAATTAAAAAAAAAATAAAACCTTATATAAAGATGGTACCTTATGGTTTAGTTTGTTACAGGCATTCACAGAAATAATCTTTTTGGGCTATACTGTAGTGAGTTAAGCAGTTAATACAATCCCTCCATTGCAGGTGGTGATTTGTTAGGAGAGCTAAAATGTTTCATCAAAACCACATGGAGCACCTGCAGAGTGCTGCTGTTGGAGAGGTCTTATAGTCATACAGTTAATAGCTGGCCAAGCAGACACTCAGGAGCAGCAGGAAAATGGCTGCTGTGTGCCCAGTGTTGTAGTCTCTGCTCTCTCCAGCCCCCTCCTCTGCCTCTTACTGTGGGTAGACTACTCTGGGGCTCTGATGAGTCTAAGAGGAAGTGGGGTCTGGCTTCTGGTTCTCAAAGCATTCATTGTGCGTGTGTACATATTCAATGAATGGTTTACAACACTCTCACCTGTGTAGCTCTTGTTCCTTAACTATCGCTTGAGGGCCTCCTTGGAGGAAGCCCACAGGGGAAACTCACATCCTGCTCTTAAAATATCATTATTCACAAGCAACAAAAGGAAAAAGAGATATAGTGGCCTTCATCAAAATTAAAAACTGTTGTGCATTAAAGGACTCACTTTTTCAGAGTGACAAGGTAGCCATAGAATAGGAGAAAATATTTGCAAAGTATATATCTGATAAGGGGTTAATATTCAGAATATATGAAGAACTTGTATAACTCCACAACAAAAACAAATAACAATTAAAAAATGGGCCTAGGACTTGAATAAATATTCCTCCAAAGAAGATATAGGAATGGTTAATAGGCACAAAAAAAGATGTTCAACATCACTTATCATTAGGGGAACACAAATCAAAACAAGGAGATGCAACTTCACACCCATTAGGATGTCTACTATCAAAAAAAAAAAAAGAAAAAACTCAGAAAATAACAAGTTTTGGCAAGGATGTGCAGAAATTAGAAACCTTGTACATTGCTGATGAGAATCTAAAACAGTGCAGTTGCTGTGGAAAACAGTGTGCTGGTTCCTCTAAAAATTAAGCATGAAATTACTACATGATCCAGCAATTCCACTACTGGGCATGCATCCCTAAGTACTGAAAGCAGGAATTCAAATGGACATTAGTACACCAGTGTTCCTAAGAGAGTTATTCACAGTGGTCAGAGATAACCCAAATGTCTATCAAGAGAAGAATGAATAAACAAAAAGTGCTGTGTGTGTGTGTGTGTGTGTGTGCACATATATGCATACAATGAAATATTATTCAGCCTTAAAAAAATGAAATTTTTATACATGCTACATGGATGAACCTTAAAGGCATTGTGTTAAATGAAATACACCAGACCCAAAAGGACAAACATTTTGTCATTCCACTTATATGAAATATCTAGAACAGTCAAATTCACAGAGAAAGAAAGTAGAATTCTGGTTTCCAGAGGCTGGAGGAGGGTGAATGGTGAGTTGTTGTTTAGTGGGGATAGAATTTCAGTCTGGGGAGATAAAAAGGTTCTAGAAATGGATGGTGGTGATAGTTGCACAATAATGTGAATGTGCTTAATGCCGCTCAACTGAACATTTAGAAATGGTTAAAATGGTACACTTTATGTTATTTTACTATAATAAAAAATATCATATCAAGAGAGCTGATACTAAATATTGGGAGCACTGTCTCAAAATGAGACATTCATCTTGCCAACACAGGGCTTTGGTTTTTTTTTTTTTTTAGAGACGAATTCATCTCTTGTTAAAAAACAAAAACAAAAGGAAGCACAGGATAAAGAAGATTCTCAGGTTATTTTGCTAAAATTTTGTTCTAAGATATTCTAAGAGTTGTCTCAGACCTAGATTATTGCTTTTGGTATGGAAAATATATAAAACGATGACAGAATCTTGGGTTGAATGGTCTTAAGAGGTCACCATCTTTTCCCACATCTGCAGATACCATATCATTTAAATTACCCCAGGTGGATGAGAATCTGTTCTTCTTATGAAAAACATCTCTTCATGTCCCATTTCAAATGTAAGCATTTCACTGACATGAGAATATTTTTTATAAATAACCTCAAATGGTCACTTTGTTCAAAAGAACATTTACAGAGCACCCACCATGGGAATGCTCTGTCTTGACAGGATGGAGCCCAGAAGTGAACAGTGAGTGAAGCCATATAATTTTCCTTATGATTCACAATCCAGTGGAGGGGCTGGTGCATCCACAGCTTGCTTCCCAGCCCTTACTTTGACCCCATGGACCGAGGGACTCCTAGTAACCATCTTCTAGAAAAGAGTATGAACAAAATGTAAAGACCAAAACCTGCCTCCCTGTCCCATTTCTAATTCATCTTTGTCCAGACATCATTTTCTACCTGTTCAATATTCTTTTGAACCCTCCTATGTGAGCCCTGAACATTCTCCACATGCCCCTTTTGCTATGTATCTTCTAAATAAACACTGTAATCTAGAAAGGCTTTTTGGATTTTAAAAGGAATGAAATTGTACTATTTTCTTTCCACTGCCCCAGAACACTTCTAGAATTCATCAAACTGATTAATTTTTTTCTTCTATCCCAGACATCCCTTAATCTGTAGGAGAAGTAAAATGTTAATATTCTGGAATGATCAGTCTTTTGTCGGGAAACATCTTCTGAGAGGTATAGCAAGTAGAATTATGCCTTATACAACTTAGGGAAATTCAAGTTGCTGACAGCTTGAAGTTTGTCATTTTCAGGGTTTGTATCTGTCTGCATTATTTTGCTATTTAGTCGCTAATACAAAAGATGTTTAGCTGGGACAAGAACTGATTCTTAGAGGAATGCAACAGTTTATCAAATCTGTCTTCACTTTATTTCCTGTTCCATTGATAACTATTCCCTTTGATTTATTTATCAGCTTATATAGAGGAGTCCCAGATGCATATATTTGAAGCACGTAGAGCCGGCACTGTCCTATAGGTAAAGAAACAGGGACTTAGGAGGTTATTTTCCCAAATAAGCCAAACTCAAACACATGTCTTTGGACCCCAACAGCATCACATTATTACAGAGCCAATATGAGCAAGAACTCCAAGTCTGAAATATGGTCAAAGGTATGGTGGTGCATCCAATGGGGTGAAATGAGGCCCAGATTAACAAGAGGACAAAATCCAGAGTTCCATCTCTGGGACTTATGAATGTGGAGCTTTTGTCTCTCTATTACTTGCCCTGGCTAATCTATGGCTCTAACCATTGGAAAGAAATCCAGAGGGGTAAGTATTGATGTAAAGATTAAGTAAAATGCCATTATAATATGCAGCCTATAGTTGAACTGTTTAATCTATCATTGTTATCTGTCACATTGCTCAGTGATTGAAAGCAATTGCATTACCAATCTATAAAGCTGGAGTTGCTCCATGGGTGATAATTGACCATATTGGTATTTCTATTTATGGGTTTTTAAAGAGGAGGTAAAAGTGGGTTGTGTCCAAGTGCAGCATTTTATTGTGTTAATAAATGTGATAATCAGGTATGGACATACAACAAAATGCCTCCCACAAGTAGCAGGGTAGTCCAACCTGCTGGATGCCTGTAACTGTAGACAACTCAAGCCTATGGTCCGTAAATTGCTGTATTTGTTGTACAGGATTGTTCCAAACAAGCCTACTGGAGTCATTTATTCTAAAGAAGGTTTTGAATGAAGAATTTTATATATATATGTATATATATAAACTGTTTCCTTTACCCTTTCTTCTCTTCTTAATTCAGTCTTGGAACTTTGGCACAGTGAGGCAGGAACTCCCTCAAATCACAGAGAAGACCCTTCCTGGACTGGTCTCCAAAAGTCCATCAGTGGTAGCTGTGCCACTGAGACCCATCCTGGCAGAGAGACCTGACCCTTGGTGGGTTGAGGCCCTGCTGCCCTGCTCCTGATCAGTTCCAGGGAAATTTGCCCATCTCACGGCACCCTGACCTTCTCACTCGGGACTGAAACAAACTTCTCACCCAAGCTGAGTGATTGGGACTTGGGATTGGCCCTGGGGTGGAAGACACCAGGCATCAGAAGCAGCCAGACACAGGCCTAGATCTGTCTCTGCCACTTCTAAGAGTTAGCTCTGGGCCAAGTCCTTCAGCCTTTCCTTCACAGATCTCCACATGTCTCCACTTGTGGATAGAAGCTGCTACAACCTACCGTGTGGGTTTACTGTGAGGGCTACAGACAGTTCTTGTAAAGCAATCGTCTCCCAAAAAGATTATACCAATACCAGTAATAGTTATTCATATTTATAATTTTTATTACAACCTTCTTCCTTAGGTTTTGAATCTTAAAAGTCCAATTTTTCAAAATAGCATACAGCAATAGCACGCGATTAAAATGGATTATATAGAAATAGCTAGGGCCAGTTCTTTGCCATTGGCCTCATGGGGAGGTCAAGCGACCCTCTCTATGTAAATGTCACTGTCTGCCAAAGACCAGCCTTGAGCATGAGGGAGGCAGCCCCCAAATAGGAACGGTTTGCTAGTTGGCAGTGTGTTGTATCCATGTCATAGGATGATAATAGCTCATGGCCTTTTTCAGAAAACACAAGTCATGTTTGGAGATGCAATCTTCAATGCAACAGATAGGATTCCTCTTTTAAAAATAAAATGCTTGCTTTCCTTGGAGCCTGTGGGCTGCTCTGTTCAGAGGCTTTTGGCTCCCCTGCAACTGATTTAGGCTCCCAAGGGAGGATTCCATGAGGCTTTTCAGGAGCTTAAGGAGATAAAGTCATCAGCAGTAATTACTACCCAGAACCTTTACTCTGCCCTCTTGGGTGGCCTTAGAGCACCAGTGACATCCACCTGATGTTCTGGTTGGCTTAAAACACTATGGTCACAGCTCCTTCTTTTCTGTTTTCAGAATCATCTGAGAGAGCAACTGGTAAATAGCTGGGAAAATACTCTGAAACCTCCAGCTTGAGGCATTTCCCATTGCTCAGAGAGCACAGAATGCAGGGCCTTTTCGGCAATTGATCTTCTGTCTCTCGCTATTTCTATGACTCCTATCACCATGGTATCCCAGATCCCGGTAGGCACTAGGCTAAAAACAGAACCTGGAGGTGGGGGGAGTATGCCCTTTTTGACTTCAGATCATTTGGAGTACTGTTCTCTGGGGAACAAACTAAGCAGAAAACTCTCTTCTTCCTTCCCCCAGGGTGCCCCGAGAAGGCACCAACTTTCAGACCTCAGGGTGTAGGCTGTGTGTGCGCACTCTTTGTGTTAGGCTCCAAAGTAGGATTCAAGACCACATATTATTCAGAGCCTGCTTGGAACTTGGGTGCCTGGGGATCTGGCTCATCTGCATACATTCGGAATTGTCTAGGTGGCCAAGTTCTCTATGCCAGGCCAGTGGGTCCACAGTTAATAATGCATGACCCTTTCTCAAGGAGAGAGCAGCCTTGTGCTGAGTGTAGAGTCACAGTAAACCAGTGCTGACAATTGTATTGGTGGAGCTACCACAAAAAAAAATATTATGGGACGTCCAAGGGGACCCCAGAAGGCTGTATGGAGTGAGTGACCTAAGTTGTATCAGGACTTTGACCAGTGCAATTGGATAGGACTCTCTGAGGGAGGGATGAAGTGACCTGAATATAAGGTGGGCAGTAGAAGGTAACACAAGACAAATACATGAAGTTTAATGGGACTAGAGAATGGGGACGTGGCATTGCCTCAAAGGCTAGTCAGTGCTGTTTCACTCAGCAAACACTTAAAGAGCTCAGCTCATGTGCTCAAACAGCCTTCCTACAAGCACTGTAGATACAAAATAAGGTGGGGCTAGATTCTGGAAACATTCACTATGGCTAGCAAAGAGTATGGATTTGACTCAAGGCAACATGTAGCCAAGGAAGATTTTATTTAGAGAAGTCACCAGCAGATTTTTTTAGTGTCTTATGTGGAGGAATTTTCTGTAATGTGAAGGTATTTTCAACAATAGGTCAGTACTTAACATTATAAACAGAAATGCCTTTTCCATGATGTATGCACTCATTTAAATTCATAGCCTAGTTCTCTCATGTGAGAAGGTCCATCTCTAGGCAAAACTGTGTTTCAAAGCTCTCTCTCATTTACAAAGCATTTTCTGATACATGGTTTTAGTTGATTCTGTCGTTTGCAGCTGGGAGGGTGGGTATTTCAGCTGCTCTCTGACAGTGCAGACCTAATTATCTGTGTTTCTTGTGCAGCTTGAGGGGGGCCATGACTCAGTGACAGAGGCATCTCTGGGGCCAGCCGGTACTGGTGCAGGAACAGAACTTCATTTTAGAGGTGACTCAGCTGGGGCAGGTCAAGGTTGAGACATTGAGTCCTAAACTAGCCTTCTCTACCCTTCCTGGTTGGGTTCTGAGGACTACCTTGGGCTTTGAAATGTCCCCACATCTCCATCTGCCACTTTCAAACTCCCTGGGAGGAGTTTAGCCAGTGTTTCCTAGCTTTTGCAGGAAGGCAGAGGGATGGGTTCACCTCATGCTGTAAGATCATTTATGCTTTATACTTTCAGACTTCAAAATAGGAAGATTTATTAACTGAAAGAACCTAACCACTGGAGATCACAGTTCCTCTAAATTTCGGGGGGCTAGGGCCCTTCCTTTTGTTTCTAAATGTTATCACATTGCAGTCAATTGTTCTTCCTCCCCATAAGGTAATTTTAGGTTAGCAATATATACAAAGCCTACCTGTTGGTCAAAATTCCTTATAAAGGGCTTTTGTTGAGTCTGGTTATAACAACCATCTGAATAGACTTCTAGGTTAAAACTTGACCAACCAGGCCATTTATGTGAATCTAATTGACTGTTATGGGTTAAATTGTGTCCCCCCCCCACCCCATGTCCAAAAACATATGTTGCAGTCCAAAACCTCAGTGCCTATGAATGTGAGCTTATCTAGAAATAAGGTCTTTGAGGATGATCAAGTGAAGATGAAGGCATTCAGGTGAGCCCTAATCTAATATGACCATTGATTGACCTTATAAAAAAGGGAAATCTGAACAAATATACATAGAAGGAAGATGATGTGAATACACAGGCAGAAGATGGCCATATACAAGCCTAGGAATGCCTGAGGCCACCAGAACCTGGGGGAGAATCCTAGAATAGATTCTCCCTCTCAGCCACAGAAGGCACCAACCCTGCAAACACCTCCATCTTGGACTTTTGGCCTCCAGACTTTGAGGCTTGATTTCTGTTAGTCTGTGGAATATTTTTTAGGGCAGCCCCAGGAAACGTATACTACTGGTTATTAAACTCAGCCTTGTACACACCAGGTTGAAACTGAGCTGACCGACTGGGTCACTTAAAAGAGCATTTTGTAGACCCTTTATAGATATATCTCAGGACTTACTTTTAGGAAACCTCTGATGGAAAGAAATGCACTATGTTCAGAATGTATTGTTGCAGTCTCCCGGAGGAATGGCCATATTTAATTGTGATGCTTCATGGTCCAACGAGAGTCTAGTGCATGGGACAGAGTCATCGAGATTCTTTGAAGAAATCCAGGGGTGTCGTCATCTATGAAAGAACAATACAGATCCAGGAAGCTTCCTATAAGTAATGACTGACCTGGTTGCCTTTACTTTAAATTGCTGATCTTTCATCAGTTTAGATGTATCCTGTGTGAAAGCTTTTCATCATATTTAGCTGTTTTTCTGCCTTTTATTCTGGCTATGTTAAAATGCTCAGTTATGATCACTTTTAGTTTCAACTCTTGGAAAAAAAAAACTGATAATTAGATTTAAATCATAAAATATGCTAATGAATGCAGATAGTATCAGGATAAAGATTTCAAAGGCAACTTAATGTATTCTCCCCTTTGGCAGAAACAATAAAGAGCTGTGTGAATAATAGTTATGTGTTGTTACAGAGGAGGGTTACATAAGAGGATCCCGAGGCCCACCAGGGGCTGTGCTTAAGAACCTAAGGATCACTATTAGAGTTAACAAGTAATTATCCTCCAGTTCCTAAAAATGCTTTCTGAATGTGTTCCATGCCCGGTGCATGTACCATTTGTGCTGCTGAATCTTTTATTACTAAACATTTATTGAGCACCTTCTCTCTGGAGAATACATGTCAAATGTGACAGGGCATTTCAAGGTCTTCAACATGGTCTTCCTCTCAGTGGCTAGTCACAGGGAACAACAGACAATGCATGTAGAAACACCACCTGTTGGGTTAGCTGCATCCCTGCCCACCCTGAGTGAATAAGGAACTTGGCGGAGGGGAAGCCAGATGACCCACAGAACTGATCCTTTTCATATTGGCCAGTGGACACAAGCCTAGCTTGGGAACCAAATGGCAAGGCCCAGGCTTGTTGGATGCACACCTGCCAAATGCTATGAACTCGACAGTTAGGAGAAGATATGCTTCTGGAGACACACAGCTAGGTGGGTGCCTAGGAAGGTTTTCTGGAAGGTGTAGGTAAATGGTGGGATTAGGAAGGAGGGCCAATCTTCCTGCCCACTGAACAGGCAAGCCTGAGAAGGACCTGGAACTTTTGTAAGGAGACATCTGGGGATTGCTTTACGTCATCTGACAATGAGATTTTATGAAGAAGAGTACATGAAGGTAAGAGTCAGGATACTTGGCTAACATCAGGAGGGACAAAGAGAGTGACCAATATAGAATATAAAAAGTAGAGAATACATTTTTCCTACCAATTAGAGCATAGTGTCCACTAAAGACAGAGGCTTTGTTTTGTACTGATGAGTCTCAACTGCTTAAAACAGGGCCTGCCATGTGGTACAGGCTGAATGCGTATTTCTTGATTGAATGAAAGAACGAAGAAAGAGGTCTGGGTTCTGCTGCAGACAGAGTGTGCATTAGGTAGGGGCAGCCACCCAGAGAGAGAGCTGCAGAAGCCATCGTAGAACCATAAATGGCAGGACTCCGATCACATCAAATTGCCTTTCAAAATCAAAGAAGCCAGTACTGATCCTCTTACTTCCTACTTATTAGGTGAATATTTCCCAGTCATAACTCTTTTCTTTTTCTTTTCTTTTCATAACTCTTTATTGCTAAGCATATTAAAAAGAACCATCAGCTGACTACCAGAGTTATTTAATGTGCTGATATTTAAATCAACAAATGGTGCCTTAGAACAGCAAATCAGAGCCCTCCAGGCTTTCCTGTCCAGAGACCTTTTATTGGCTTGTGTTCAGATTGTCGGACTTCCTGTTGATTGGGAAGGAAAATCTTTAGAAAGTCACTTGCCCTAATATATAGGCAGAGACTATATATATTTTTTCTTGCTTTAAGTAAAGAACAGATAATACTTTTATAATGTGCTAGTATCCTTATTTCTTCTACACATTTTTTTTTCTTCCTTGAATGAAAATGGTCCAATTTCCCCATGCCATGCACTTAGAGACATGCAGTAGCCATTAGATGAAAGGGTGGCTCCTGAGGGTAAGTGTAATGGCTCACACATTCCTCAACACACCTGACGTTCCAGGAGCATTTGGATGAGCGTTTGAATGAATGGAAGGGTTAGGAGTAAATGACTACTTTCTGGAATTTAAAATGATTGTCTGTATAGTCTGTAAAATTTAATCCTTCACTTGAATTTGTTATGCATCTCTCCATTTTGCCTCTCGATCAAGTCATGCTCCACAAAATCACTTTTCGTCATGCTGTGGAATGGAAAAAGGTTTTTTTCCCAGCATCACTGTGATTGTTTTGAAATGCCATTCTGTCTCTCTGTTAAGATTTAATTATCTGTTGCAAATAACATCTGTGAATTAATGTTGCCCAACTCATTTTGGAATAGAAATGATCAAATATTTGGTAGTGAGAAAGCCAAGCGGTGATGGCTACACCAAACACACAGCTTTCTGCTATGGCTCACTTTGCACAAAACAATATGGAGTATATCAGAGAGGAAATAAAGGGAACATAACAGCTAAGATGTGCAGTGATAACTGCTTTGGGTGACCTCACTAACTTTATATATTTTTCAGCAACTTTACCTTGTAGAATGAACATGCGCGCGCGCACACGCGTGCGCACACACACACACACACACACACACACACACACACATTCAGGCCCAAGGAACTTCTGTAGACACCTGAAATCTGACATAAATGTCACTTTCTGCTGGAGCTACTCTCTCTTGAGGTTTACTCCCACACAATCAGGCTTCTCCAAACCCAATTGCACTTGTCTCTGTTTTGAGGAAATATTTGAATTTCTCCCCAACCATTTGGCACATCTCCTTTGAAATTATTTCATTGAACACCAAGGCTCTACTTAATCTGAAAGTGTCATGGTTCATGCAAAGTTTGTTGCCTTTTTCAATGGTGATGCGAGCTCGGAGCACTGTTTAGCTCCCTGCCTTGTGGGCCCAGTAAACTTGATACTTAGTTGTAATTTTTTAAGATTATGCTGCAAACCTGAATTGCGACCCCCATTTTGTGGCAGCACATGCATGTCCATTGAGTATAATTTAGATTTACCCTAGTCCTGGGGAATTCTCACAGGGACTACACAAGGCCCTAAGTCCCAACACTCCTGAGTGAGGACCTGATAACCTCTTTGGCCCATGCCAATTCTCCTCTGACTTCCCACCCCCCCAATTCTTCTATCACTCAGCCACCACCTGATTGCTGGCATCTCCTCACAGTTCCCTTGACTGTGCACTGGATCTCCTGGGCACCAGCTGAGGTTGAGCCTAGTGGCCAGTTGCCTAGGACCCCACATGTTAGACTAGACATATCTAGAAGTTTCCAGCATTATTGCCAGATTAGCCCTTAAAATCACCCTTGTCTGTTTCAAGTTTTTTCCCAGGTCAGGGCAGAGAGGGGCTGCAAGGAGAAGGGCATGGTTGGTCTCGCCATTTAAGCACCCCTTGAAGAACAGGACTGGATCTTTGACTAAGTTGCTATTTTGTAAAAAGATTCTTTCTAGAAGCCAGCCAGCCTCTACTCACAGTGAGTTAATTTTACTGGAGAGTGTAGGTATGGTGGATTTGCTCTTCTGATATATATGCAACTTAAAAGAAGGAAATGAAAGTAGGTAAGTAAGAGAAGGGAGAGCTGGGGAGGATAAAAAACTCAATGACAACTTAAAAATGACACAGCTGACAAAAACAAAATGACAAGAATGGCAAAAACAAATATGGTTTAGCAATAGTTATTCTGACATAATGGGCTTCCCAGATCCAGCAGTAAACACACGTCAGATCCTTGTCTTTGAGAAAGGAGGATTCCCCAAAGCAATGTTGTCGGTGACAGTGCCTTATGGATTCTGTGTGTTCCTTTGTGGGACTAGTGGAAACAGAGTGATTTGGTTTTTATGCTCTCAGACACTCTGCTGCACCCAGGCATCAAGGAATCTAGGCAGCCAGGCCCTGCTCTTTTCTGAAAGAAGTCTTCAGAGGCCAAGAAGCTGGCAGTGATGTGAAAGGGGCTGCTCTACCATCTGGGGCTCAGAAAGGTGTGGAAGGTCATGCACAGGTGACTGTCCCCTGACCACCCTTTGAGGACCACTTCCCACATCCAAGGTGCCTCCTTTAGCCCACTCTCACTCCATCTACATCCACCTGCTCACATCTCTTGTGAGGCCCTCTCTCTCCAGGAGCCTGGAGTCCCACTTCCAATAGGAGAAGGGCCCCATGGATGCTGGCCCCTGTGGAGAGGACCAGAATTGGGACACATAGGTTACCTTCCCAAAGACCAATGGGCCAAAAAAAAAAAAAATGGTAGCCCCATCTCTCTGACATCTGCAGCAAAACCCTGCTCTGATATATATCAATATAGTGAAAAGGACACGATTTGTATACAAATTAAATACAAAGATTCATCACTTTCCTAATGAGGTTCTATCCCAATCTTCTCTTTTCCTCACAATGGAGGCTCCCCTGCCTGACCCTGACCTTCTGCAACAATTAAGCTCTTTGTGAGGGCCTATCATCCTGAACACCCCTCTGTTTTTCCGTTCATTTCCAGGATATGCCTTGTAGAACAGAGTGATTTGAGCTAAGCACATGGTTTTAAATGTGATCCCATCCACTCCACATTAGAAGACTGCTGGCATAATCTCAAGTATATTTATTTTTAGTTACTGATCCCCACATAACTGGATTTTGCATCTTTAAACCACTGATAACAGTTCTGATGCAAGGTTTTGATCATTATCTCCCACCTCAGAATCTCATTCAAGGCCACTGTGTGCCCTGTCATTATTTTGGCCACAGGCCCTTTCACATTTTTTTTATCCCTAATCTCATTATCTTTCATTTTTCTCTCCTTAATTGCATTCACCACTTACCCTACTTGCAACCAACCCCTCAGAGTGACACTGTCTTTTTCACCGTCTTTGTCAACCGGCCCCATCTAGTGAATATCATTAACAAGTGTTCTCACCATCCTGGCCATCTTTTCTCTTAGGACTAAACTGGTCATACCCTGACCTTCTATCACTGCCTCCTCAAGCAGCATTTAGTGCCTGTTTCCAGAGTCTGTTTTTCTTTTTAGTTGAACAACGTTTCTTTCCTGCATCATCCACTCAGAGAACACTATGAGTTATTTCCGTTACTTCTAGAATATTTTATGATGTTAGGAGTAGGTATCCTAAGCCTAGTCCCTTCTATTTTTCTCTCTCTTTCTTGTCTTCAAACCAAAGCAACAAAAACACTTATTAACTGTTTTTCTGTGTAATAAAGCACTAAAAAGGTATTCTATGAGCTTATCTCTATTGTCTATTTTTTCTTATAAGCAGGTAAATAGGATCTATTTTCCTTAGATGACTTCTAGCTACAGTAAGGAATTTCATGGGCACACGCTGCAAAAACTTGACTCCTATATATTGCACGTTCTCTCTCTCTCTCCTTCTCTGTGTATTTCTACCTTTATGAGATGAAATATCCAAAATCATTCTTATCCATTCTTATCCAAATGGACGAATGATCGCTATCTTTCTCATGAAGCCCTAAATATAAATTTTATTTATTAATTATTTCTGAAAGAGACACATTTCAATTTCTCTATCCTTTCCCTGCAAAATCTGGAGATAGATGTTGCTTTAGCCCGTGGAATCACTGGTTGCAGAATGCACTCAATTTCTGATCACCCATGTTGACATGATTCTGATTTCCTTCACCATCTTTGCTCCTCCTTTGGGAAATGTGTGCATTACCATCATCTGCTCCAGCCCCTTTGTGAATGATGAGAGAAAATATTAATTGATTTTTTTTTTTTTTAGGAATTAATTATCATTGCCATGTTTCAGAGTCCCTATTGTCTTTCAGTGACCTCTGGCTCTATAAAGTTGCATTAAATTGCATAATTTATCTTAATACTTAATTTCTGAACATGGCTTTCTCACTTTTTTTTTTAACTTTTTAAACTTCACTATGAGATAATTTTCTCATTTTCTCCTGCCCTGGTACTTTATATCTTATAGGTATTTCTTTTTCAGCACTCATCATCTTTACCCTTCCTTCTCCCATGTAATAATGATACTTAGCATTTATATAGTGCTTTTCATCTTAAAGTGCTCCACAAACTTGTGGAGGTTTAATTGTTTTGCCCTTTCGGGCACTGCTGGATGAGCTACTAGAAGCCCAGATGCTGCCTCAGAGGTTCAGGCAGGGTACTCTCGGGCCCTGCTGGCTTCTCTTTGACCTCCCAGTTAATTCCACATGCAAGAGGCCTTCTCCAGAAGGGAATGAGGAGAGCCATGTCCTTCAGAAGCAGGCCACAGAGCGTACTTACACATCTCACCCCATTAAAACTGTAATCGATTTCTAAAATCTACATCTTAGGACCATTAGTGGGAAACATGGTATTTTTAACATAGAAGAAGATGGGAAATGGGAGCTATATACTAAATATCTAGCATGGTTACTATGGGCAATCAGATCAATGGGAAAATGAGCTTTCTAGAAATGCTCAACAATAATGATCAGTGGGCAAGATATTGTTTTACACAATGAACAATGAACAAGTAAACATTCAATTAAAATCAGTCTTTTATGGTGCAGCATTATGGACTGATCCCCTATGATAATCTTGTGAGTTTTTTTAGTTATGTTTGGTGAAAATGCACTCAAAGTCACTTAATAACTTTTCTTATTAAAAAAATGGCAACTTTATAGTCAGGAAGGAAAATTAATAACTGATTGTTGTTTGGGACTCCTTCAGTTTATTCTTTGTCTAGAGAGACTATATTTCAAATAAATACCATGTCATCATAGTGAAATCTTCTGGCATTTTCTACACTAAGACTCTCTCATCCAGCCTCCAGTGACCATATTCTCTTCCTATTTTGTCCTCATCTCTATTTCTAACTTTCATTTTTAAGCCTACAAAAGAAGTATACATATATAACCAAGCTCTGGAGAAAATAATTTCTAGTGCCTACTCTTCATAACACCTCTTGAGCTACATTAAAAAGCAGTTATTTTTTAATCCCTTAGCTGAAACCTCAATCCATCAGGAACATTTACTCATAGGTAAAGTATAATGATATTGATGAATGTATTAATAACTCAGGCACAGCAAGTTCTGAAGAGTCTTCTGAATCATTAAAGAAATATTATGTTTAGATTAATTTTATTGTGAATTGTGTCTTTATTCTAGCAACCTGAGAATTAACAATTTCAGTTAGAATGCACATATAATAAGTTTATTGACCAGATTTCTTGTATCCCTTACAGACTACATATGTTTACAGTACATATTAGAACAAATAAATGACAGAGTAATGATTTTCTCAGTTGCATATTTACTTATACAAGGCAGGTGACTATTCCAGGGAAAACATGATAAAATGATAATATACAGGGTTGAGGAGTTATTCCTTATCAAGATAATCACATTTGGGTATCATAATGGTTTTGCAGCCCTGGAAAGTCACATAGTTTTTAAGACCCAACAACCAAATGAATCATTGCACGTGACCTGTGATTAAATTGCTTATAAAGGCTATAAGTGCATTGCAAAGGTTATTGATTTCTGAGAAAATAATAATGTCTTGACCTTGCCACTGTTCAAATGGGATTAAATAATTCTTCCCAGCAGGGACCATCATAAAAGCAACCAGGCTTCCTTCTCTAACACAAATTTTCTGAAACTTGACTCAACGATACTGATTGACCTTATTACTTGTTAGGCACAAAAGGTATAACGTTGAGACATTCTTTTCCACTGAATCTTGATTAAAATTGGATTATCTTTTCAAATGGAAGTATTTTTAGAACTGTGAGCCATTGCCACTAAAAGTCTTCAAATTCTAGCCTTATTCAAACTTGCAGTTACCAGTGATTAAGTGTTTAGGCATTGAGGTCATAATGGTGAGGAAAGCCAGATAGTCTTCATGTTCTATTGGATGGGGCTATTCTGTGAGTGCATGTGTTGTGTGTATATGTGAGTGTGTATCTCTTGGTGTGTGTGTGTTAGCACGTGTTGCATGTGTGCATATGAGCATATGTGTGTGTGTGTTGTCGGGGGGAGAGACAGAAAGGTGGTTAAAAAGTTTGCCTGTGGTTTGGGCTGAGCAGAGAGGAGGAAGAAAAATGTGCCATCATTTGAGGGATGAGAAAGCAGAAATAGATTTAGCTACAAATGCATGGAGTTAGAGAAAAACATTGAGTAATCCTACTAATGAATATGTAATTACCTGCAGAGATCAGCCCTCTTAGTGAAAGGAACAGAGCCCTGTGAAACTACATAACAAGGAATTAAGGGTCAGGTCAGAGAAGGCTTTCCCGGAAGATATAGATAGAACTTGATCTGAGATCATGATGCATAAATGGGAGTTAACATGTGGAGGAAAATGAAGAGTGTGTCTGCCACTATGTGCATGTGGGGGGGGCAGGTGTGTGTGTGTGTGTGTGTATACACATGTGTCTTTGTGTACCTCTCTGTGTGTATGCATGTATTTGTGTTTGTGCATGTGTGTGCATGTCTGCGCTTCTGTGTGTGTGTGTTTGGCAGGTGGCAGTGTGTGTCTGTGTATGTGTCTGTCTGTGCCTGTGGATGTCTATGTGTGCATGCATATGTGTGTGTGTACATGTGCTGGTGTATAGTCCGGCGTGGTGTAGTCTAGACTGAAGGTAGAGTAGGTGCAAAGGCCCTGGTAAGAGAGAGCACCTTACTTTCTAGCACCTGAAGCAGGTCGGTGTAGCAGGGCCCAGGAGAAGGGGCAAAGGCCAGCACTGAGGCCTGCACAGCAGACAGAGGCTGAGGCCAGAGAATAGTTTTGGCTGAGTACTGTGAGGGAGCTGAAAGAGTCTAAATAAGTCTGGTTAACAGACAACAGACTACACTGATCAGGTTCACTCTGATGTCAGTGAGGAAAACTGATTGGGGGACTTTGAAAGGTAATGAACTACTTAAACATTTTAGAGGAAATGATTTGTAAATGGGTGCTTTTTAAAGTAGAGTTCATCTCCCTAATACATCAGTTATGAGAGAAGTAGATGCTGCTGGCTTGAGGATGGATGTGAGGGACAGAGTGTCTGTTCCCAACCTGGACATAGGATGGCCCAGGCAGTGAAACCTTCCTGTTTCTTCATAATCTTGTCTTCTCCATCCAAATCATCATATTTGGTTGTGCATAAATTTGTTGTTCCTGTGGCTTCTCATTGCCTTATTATAAAGCTGCCATTTCTAAAAGCAGCCATGGCCTCAGACATCAAATCATCCTACCAGGAAGATGAGGGCAGGGAGAGATCGCCAGAGAGAGAAGGGTCAATGGGCTTCACGAGGTCCACCTTCCCATCACTATTTGACTTCGTGGAGGCCTTTTTAGCTGATGTTTTCCAGCTGAGTTACCAAAGTATCACAAACTGAGTGTCTCAAAACAACAGAAACGTATTCTCTCACAGATATGGAAGTTAGAAGTTCAAAATCAAGGTGTGGGCAGAGCTGGTTGCTTTTTGGGATCTCAGAGGGAGACTCCATTTCATTCCTCTCCCCCAGCTTCTGGTGGTTGCCAGCAATGCTTGGTGTTCCTTGGCTTGTGAAAGTTTCATGCTGATCTTTGTCTCTGTAATCACATGGTTATCTTTGCCATTTATCTGTGTCTCCATGTGTCTTCTAATAAAGACACCAGTCATATTGGATTAAGGGCCCTCCCTACTCCAGTGTGACCTCAGTGGACCCTCCTTCCTTCACCATGGCATTAAGGTCATATTCTGAGGTGCTGGTGGTTAAGACTTCAACACATCTTCAAAACACAACAGCTGGTCTTCAGGTTTTCAGTTGCTAGAATTCAGAGACCCAGACCCCACAGTGAGGACAAATTACTGGATGATCTTTACTGAGATATTCTGGGCAAACACGAAGGAGACAGAAGATAGCCCTCATCCTTTAGAGCTTAAAATTAAAGTTCAGACTTGATTTTCTTCCTTCATAAAAACTGTGAGACTCTGATCCATGATAGCTGGGATTCCTGCATCTGAATATGGCTTTATCGCTGCAGTGCTGAGATGATTTAGGAGAATAACTTGACCACAGAGGCCTTTGTGAGTGACCTAACAGATATGCAAAGGTTCTTTCCTACAGAGCTGGCTTTATTTTGTTTAACTTTCTGAGACCCAGACATCTGTGGGTAGCTGAGTAGCAGTGCTTCACTGCTGTGTGCTTGTCAGAATTTTAGAAATAAGCATTTGGCACCCCTCACTGAACATGTTGTGATCCTGACTATATTACTGAAAATAACAGATCCGGGTGGCCTAACTTCTCTGTTTTTGATAGTGGATTAAAAACAGTACCTTTCCAAGAACTTATTCCATGCCATAAAGTCAGAGATGTGCTCTGGCAAAGGAAAACATTCATGGCTTTGCTTTCTGTGTTTCTTCTTCTTCTATGAAACTTGTAGGCACTTCTTATGCAACATCCCATTATATCCCAGTGTCTCCATAATGCATCCATCATTAACACAGTGGTCAGGAGAGGTCACTATGAGGATGATTAAATGAACAACATTCATTAGAATAGGGCCCAAATTATTATCACTATGGTCCCTGAGCCCGGGATCTTCCCAGTCAAAGTGCTCTCAACCATTTCTTGTCACTCTTGAATGTCCTATGTGTCATTCTTCAATCAAAATATATAGCAATTAATAAGCCAAATAAGTCAGATGGAAAATGACAAGAACTATATGATTTCACACATATGTGGGATATAAAACAGAAAGCAATAAATGAACAAGACAAACAAACAAAAAAAACCTCATAGACACAGATAATAGTATGGTGGTTGTCAGGGGAAGGCAGTGAGGGGAGGACGAAGAAGACAAAAGGGGTCAAATATATGGGAATGGAAGAAGATTAGACTTTGGGTGGTGAGCACACAATGCTATAATACAACAGATGATATAAAATTGTATATTTGAAACTTATACAATATTAAGGAATGGCACGCTAATAAATTTAATTTAAAAAGCTAAATGCGATGAAATATATACATATGTTATATATAAAATATGTTTATAATTATTATAATTGCATAATTATATAATATTTAATATATAATATATATATATTAGCACCAGCTTTGTCAAACCATCTGCCTGGAAATGTGACTCCACCTTCTGTGCCTCACTTGTACAATCCATTAATTGAAGGGATTAGAATACCAACGAGGTTTCCAGCCAAGGTAGCAGAGGGCTGCAAATGGTTGCAAGTATACTAAAAGAGGTTTTCTCTATCCCCAGCCCCTGGAATAGCCAGATGGGACTTCAAGCAGCTGTGGTAGTAACTGGGAATCACAGCTGTTTACCCCACTGTGCATACAAATATCACCTTTTTTTATGTGTCAATGGCATGCAGAAAGGAAGCCCTAGAAGAGGGGGTTTGAAATGAAGGTTTTTATCCCAAGCTTAATTCTTTGAGGCCTTATCCAAGTTCTGCACAATATTGTGTTTCCTTCCTATTCAATCCCAAGTTATTTAATCACCATCTATCCTAGACCCACTGAATGCCAGGCCCTACCCTCAACACAGGTGATACTGGAGTACCACAGCAATGAAGAGTCCTATCCCAGAGGATAGGCAAGGAAACAAATAAAGATGATTAGAGATGGGGATAGTGCAGGGGTGCTGAGGAGTTGGATAATGAGGCTGAGAGTAGCTCAAGAGGAGCAGAATATGATTCTCCAGGGTGGGTTGAGCAGGAAAGGGTTCCTGAGGGGGGGACCTTTGAATCGTGACCTGAAGGATAGAAGAAACCAGCATGGTAGAGCATTGAGGCAAGAAAGCCCTGGGTAGGGCACACAGTGAGTCGAATGTCCTGACAGCAGCAAAGAGCTGGAGGTGTTGGAGGAATGGAAATGATCTCAGGTTTTACAAACTTCTTGACACTCTCCTGCTTGAAGAAAGACTTGGGGAAATCTACTGATGGTGTTTTTCTCTGCATTGGAGCAAGAACTGTGGCTGTGAAATGTCTGACACCCACTAAATATATAGCTAACACTTGATTTCTTGGGAAATCAAGTAACCACCCTGATCCCCCACACAGTGCATAATCTGTCCATTTATTCAGGTCAGGTACTTATTTTCTGCATTCTGTCCAAAGAAAAACAGTGTTACATTACTGAGTAAATAATGTGCTCAGAAATAGGATTTTGAAATATAGAATTGAGATTGACAACAATAATGTGTATTTGTGGACTACTTCTCCTCCTTTCACCTCATAATTTTTCTCAACATAGTATGAAAGCATGGGTATGTTTTACACATCCTCATGGCAACCCTGCAAGGCAAAGTGGCAAATAATTGTAATAGCAGCTAATATTTATTGAATTCTGACTACAGCCAGTCCAAACACATGCCTAAGGCAACAAGTACCATATATTAATATATTCTAGGTGTAATAACTATAACATATTATGCTGATTACAATTAGCCAACAAATATTTATTGAGCACCTACTATGTGTCAGCTTCTTTCAGACCTGGGGATATAGTAGTGAACAAAATAGACAAAACCTCTGCTCCCACAGAGTTTTCTTCATTTCCTGTACTCCTTATAACACACTAGCAAATACTGTTATTATTGCTATTTTGAAAGTGAGAAAATGGATGTGGAGACATCAAGTAACTTTTCAAAGTCATATAACTAAAAAAATGGTGAAGCTCGTACTGCTTAGCCAGTCCTATAACATGGAATGAGTCCTTCAACATAATGTGATAAGATTCCTGAACTTTAATTTTTTAAAGACAATGCCTTGAGAGGTTGCTACAGTAAAAACACAGCGACAACATGCCCCCAGCCACACTCCAGCTCTGCCTTACAATGCATAACAGATCAAGTCACCTCCCAGGGACACGGGAAGTGGGGGTGAACCTCCCATGGGCCCTTTTGCAAGCACACAGGAAATGGAAGTGAACTACTCACAAGACTTCTTATGGGGACACGAGAAGTATAAGCGAACCACCTAGCTGTCTTATTGCGGGCACACGGAAAGTAGAAGTGAATTTCCCACTGGCCTTAGTCTAGGACTTCTGTCTTAAAAAGTGGTGCTCAATGGCCTCAGAGTCCAGAATAAGTAAGCACTTCAAGCCATATTCTAGCTAATTCACTTGTGTCTTACATGAAGGAGCACACGGACCTGTGATGTGATAAGAAGGACATGTTTCTCGGGAGGTGGCCGTTTTAGAATACCATACAGAAGATTCGAAATTGAAACAAAGCAGTGTGTGTCTCTTTCCCAGAGGCTGTCTACTTCCCCCTGAGACAGGTGACCTCATCGCCTGGGAACGTTTTCTTGTGGGACAATTTACAGCCATTCACTTTTTCTTTTCTTTTCTCATGAAACCTAGTAATCAGATACATAGAGAAAGCACTAGCTTCCTGTCTCTCAGATGAACCTCAAGGAATTCTACTCCAGTGAATGGCAACCATATTAGACCATAGAACTGAGTAACAATGAAGTAATGCGATTGTGACAAGCAAACCGTTCTCTGCATTCACAAGCGGGTTGGACAGGTAAGCCTAGTTTAGGTATTTTTATACCTAGGTGGAAGTTCCCTTTGTCTGAGATTGGGCAGATGATACCCTGAAAAATTCTTTTCTGTGGCAGCCCTTTTCCTAGATAGCCTTGTATCAGTAAGCACATACAAGGTACCACAAAACTTGGTAACCACCCCCACAATTTAGTAGCTTAAACCAGTAATCATTTATTTAGCTCACAGTTCTACAGCTTAGCAATTTAGGTGGGCATGGGCAAAAGGTCTCTGGTCTTGACTGAACTCTCTCACGTGTCTGTGGTCAGCTGTAGCCACCTTGCTCTCTCCCATGCCTGTAACCTTGGCTCAAGCACCTGAGTTGACATGGTTCTGGTCCCCTGCCTTCTCAGCCTCCAGAAAGCTAGTCTGTCTGTTCACAAGCAGTTAGGCATAAAGTCAGAAGTGAGAGGAAAAAACACAGTGACTCTGGGGTCTTGGGACTCATGCAAGATCATTTCTGCCCAGATCCATGCCAAGGTCAGTCCACACTCAAGTTGGACAACATCGATTTAGCCTCTTGATGGAAAGAGCTGCCAACTCATACAGCCAAGTGGTGAACATTTAAGGAGGAGAAGGACCGCAGTGGTTTTTACAAAACATCTATCACCCTCTTTGTCCCACTCTGTTTTTACAAACCTGTCAAAGCGTTTGAAAATACAGTTCCTCAGGTTACAAACATTTTTCAAATGTTGCATTACCATTACATTATTCCTATTACCTTTATTTTCCTGGAAATATCTCACATCTCACTTCGATTGGACTTAGGCCACTTTCTGGTGTCCCAGATAGATACTCCACCAACATTTTTGCCAAAACCGTTGGAGGCTAATGTGTTTTAGAGTTCAGAGTTTTTTAGATTTCAGAATGCTAATAGACACCTGTACTATATATATCGCACAGAGTCTAGGCAGCACTCTGTACTCACACACTTTAATCTTTCTACTTTGAAGTGTATTAAGATTACATTTAGTAGGGTAAAGACCGAAAATAGCCTCACCTAGTTTAGCTAAGGTTCCCCTGTCCTGAGAGCTCCTACTTGTCACCTGCCCCCAAATAAGCAACAACAACAGCAATGACAACACTTCAATTTTCATAATGTCTTGGATGCAGAAATGAAGATAAAAGGTTAGGGATCTTTGTAAATATTAAAATAGTCTGTGGTTTCCATGAGGGCAGCAGCCAGTCTGGCTCCTACTTCCATCGTCTCCTCTACACTAAGCGATGGGTCTGAAATACAAATAACCAATGTTTGAGGGAATAAATAAGTAAACAAACAACTCACGTATAAACTTTTTCTTTCAAGTGGGTTATTTCTGCAGATAGTTCATTTCTCCTGTTTGATGCCAATTCTTACTAACTTTAGAAAGTGACATGTTTTGACCTGCTCTATATTTTGTTCCCTGTGAAGGGCTTGACGACTCTTCTGTGCATTCCAAATAAACCCTATAGACATCCAGGTAATGAAGGTGCTATATGGAATGCTGCATTTGGAAAGCTAGGCAAGCAGCCCTCAGGCTTTAGAAGGAACTGGGATTTGTGGCAAAGAGAAGCTGGAAGACTTTTGGCCTTTCCTCGGCTAAATTAATTACGGTATCATCAGCTGGTTACTGTTGTGCTTGCTCTGAACTTTGTTATTTCACATCAATTGTTTAGAACATTTCTTGTGTTGCCACTGTTGGACACACACTATTCTTAGTTTAGGAGTCCCCAGTTGAGGGGAACAAATACATGTAAATTGATATGATATGCATGTGATATACATGTAGCTTATGGTACAAAACAGTTTGAACAAATACTATGGGGGACATTCCACAGGGAACTATCTCTTCTGCCTGAGGTAATCAGAGATCTTTTCCCCAAGGAAGGCACCTTAGGACTGGGTTTTAAACCTCATGTAGGAGTTTTCAAGGCAGGTATGGATGGGAAAGTCTTTTCAGGTAGAGAGAAAAGCATATGTAAATGTTTAACACTATAATTTGGCATGTTCAAAACATGGTATGTACATGGAGATAAGAGCTGGAGAGAGTTAAATAATCAGGTAGCAAAGGAAATCAGACAAAAATGTAAAACATATCAAAAGCTAAATAAAAATTATTTTTAAAAGTAATCTAATATCAATTCAGTATGACTGCTAAACATTAATGATATAAAAATATAAGGTTAAGTCTCTCTCCTACATAATAGTAGTAACCATAATTGATTGAATGATGACTATATGCCAAGAACACATTTACTTTGCATGTATTAGCTCTCCTAATCTTCATCATTCCTCTTTCATCATCAGCATCATCATCATCATCTCTGATCAACAGATGAGGAAGCTGAGGTTCAAAGAGGTTAAGTAAACTTTTCCTAAGGTTATATGAATAGTAAATAATAGAATCAGGATTCAAACCGAAGTCCCCTGGCTCCAGAATCAACACACCTACACCACATACAGTCCCTCTGGGAAGACAAGGCACATGCACATTTTAGATGTAACCATAGAAGAACAAACGCTATTTAACACCAAAGCAAGAGGGACCAATGACATATGCTGAGGGTGAAGAGGGAGATGAAAATTGCACAAGTCATCCAAGGCCGTTTGTGCCATCTTTTCCCGGGATTGTTATTTTAGAATCATGATCTGTTCTGCTGGTATAGATAAGTTTTCCCAAAGCCACATTTGAGACATACAAGCAATGAATAGATGACTTTATATGAATTAAACTGTACTTTTTCAGTGGCGATATGTGTCTGTGTACATGTGCTATGTGTGGATTTGGGGTGGTGGTGCCAGTATGTGTGCGTTTGGTTGGGACTGAACAACAAAGTGTGATCACAGCAAATGGCTTGCCTGGGGGCTGAGGAAGAACATTTGCAGTGCATGGAGATTTCTCTGATTGTTTTCCTCGCTGCTGAAAGTTGAGCTATCGTTGGTATACTGCCAGCTGGCAGATAGAATAGACATCTCTCTGTTTCTGCCTCCTGGTTCAGAAACGTGTGCAGCTTCTGTAGCTAGTTTAATTAGTGAGTATCTGATAAAACAAGAGACAACATATTTCTTGTTTCAGAGGTGTCACAACTCTGTTAAGTTGTTACGTTATATCCTAGAATAAACAGTGGGACATAGGTAGACCTACATCATCATTGTTTAACACTGCACGACACAATGAGGAATGCTGCCTGTGAAACCCAGAGAGTGTGTGTGTGTGCAAGCCCCTCTCCAAGGCGTGTCAATAACAAGCAGCGTGGGAGAGTATTACCCAGGAGAAGGGTCTTTGACCTGGCATGTGTGCGAATTTTCACTGGGAATCCCAACGTCTAGAATGGCATTTTCTCCCATAAGTCACCCGCAAATGATATAAGTGTCCAGAAAATATAATTGGCCAGGGTGCACCTTCTAAATTAATAAAGTTCTGAGGCTGAAATGATGAGAACAGTGATTGGGGCAGGGAAGACAAACCACTGTACATTTTTCTACTTTGCTGTCCTTCAAAATCCAGCATATTTTTCTTCTTTCTCTCTGGTTAGCCCAAATCACAAATAAGCTTATTAACTGACTTTCTACTTTTCCTCACACACGCATATCAACATACATGCACTCCTGCATCAGCACACACCAATGCACATATGCACACACACACACATGCACATGTACGCTCCTAGAATAGCACCTTCCAACAGAACTTCTAGTGATTATGAAAATGCTCTCTTTCTGTGCTATGCAATATGTTACCCATTGGCAGGCTCTTAAAGTGAGTCCATGGAAATAAGACATGGGGTTTTAATCTAATTGAACTTTAATTAATTCCAATTTAAATTTATGGCTTCTAGATGCCAAATTGCCAGCCTGGCTCTGGAGTGGAAGCCCTGACACCTATGTACATCCAGCCCAAGGATGCTTTAAGACATGTTTGTCAACTGAATGAGTGAACCAACCAAAGGACAGGGGAAACTTTCAGAAGCCACCGAAGCTATTGGCCCACAAGCATTCATAAATGTCCCAGGGAGGATCTTTGCAATAGTAAAGACTGACTCAATGATAAGGATTATTTTAGTTTTTGCTGTTGTTTTTGGTGGCAGATTATAACTCTGACACTCTTAAATTTCCCAAAGCTTTTCAAAATCTATATATATTTATTATCCATACAACTTCTTGTGGGGGGAGGTGGGAGTAGATAAAGTCCTTCAAATGTTTACCTAATGGGAGAAGCAGAATCGTAGTGTTTTATCTTGTTTGTAATATATTGGCCTGTCTCTGCTGTCCATCTCCTGGCATCTCAGAGTTGGAATGGGCTCTGCAGCCATGCTCTGCTGGCCTTCCCCCACTTTCCCCTCTTGTGTCTTCTCAGCTTCCATTTTTTCCAGAACTCTACCTCACTGTTTTGCTCAGAGTGAGGCCACTCGCTCTCTGGACCACTTACCTCCTTCGGTCTCCCCAACTTTTTTCTTTCCTCTTTTCAGGTGTTTCTGGTTTCATGGCATCTACTTCGGATGTGGCAGCTAAGATGATAGCTGTTATTTTGGGTAAAACTTTACCACCTCCAATGTCATTGTCACAAGGAAAAAAATTAATGTTGATTATTCTTAGTAATAAGTTGTTACATTTGTCTAGGGGTATTTTGGGCCATAAAGCCCAAATGTTCTAGAAGAGATTCAGGAGGAAGATGTTGCCCACCTGAGTGGCATATTTCTCACCTGCACAATGGGCATGGCAGGAATAATGGTGTGCACCTCACGGGGGTCAGAGGGGGATTGCTAAGTTCATGTTAAAAGCTGGACACTGAGAAGGACCAGTACATCAGTACATCGCCATCGCTTGAAATGGCCAGCTGCCACGCTTCACAATCCTGCCAGTTCCTTTCTGAGCAAAGTTGGGCAGCCATAATTTCTGAATGAAAATTGCCAGGGAGGCTTGATAAATAGCATGCCTGTGATGAACCAGCAAATAAAAAGATTCAAATGTGTCAAGTAAACGTCTGGCCTCACATCAATCCGCCTTGGCCTTGGGGACGATAGGCCACCCTGATGAGAACATTAAACTCACGCAGCCCCCAGATAAATAGGCCTGTCCATGTGCCGACTCTTCGAGCCACACCTGCCTCTAATGGGCCACCCTGTTTGCAGCCCCAAGAAGCCAAGTCTCCTAGCACACAGCCTGAGAGGATAATAAAGGGAAGTGGCACCTGCTGCTGAAGCCACAGGGCATTCTCAGGTGCCTTCCACCTACAGCCTGGCCCTCCTCTTGCTGGCCTCAGCCTGGAGCTTCTGGATTCCACCTTTGCTTGCTCCATATTTGGGTCCGGGCTCCCCCTCCCTCTGCCCACACTTGCTCCAAGACTAGCAGAACAACAAGAGAGAGATGGGGACTGCATCAGGGTGTTGTTACGGCTGTCTGGGCTCACAATGGCCCATTTCTGGTGATTGGCAGCTACTTACACTCAGCCTCCCACAGAGCTATTGGTGAGTGTTCTTGTTCTCTGCAATTTTAAACTGTTCTTGGCCTGAATATTAATATGTAAGGTCCAGTACATGAAAAAAAAATAACGGTATTTAAACCCTTTAATATTGAATCTGCGTATAGTGAAACAATTCTAAAGTCTCCCCAGAAAGCTCTTAATTTAAGGTTAGCTAAGGCATAAAGGGTGAAGACTGCATTGTTAGTAGTTTCTTCAGTGCATATTTATATTTTCTTTATTTGACTTGTATTAGGCCAGTTTTGAATGAAGAAGCTGGAAAGGACCCCACTCACATTCAAATAAAACGTGATGATTGTTTATTCGCTTTTCTTTACACTCAATCTGGGTATGATCAGGCTATTACGTGAGACATTTTTTAAAAATACTTGTCACAGAAGGGACAATTTGGAACCAATTATACACAACGAATTATTTTGCACATCTTTATCTGAGATGTAAAACAACTCTTGCTTTTAATATCATCTTGATGTGTAATTTTTTTTAAGGTAAATGATCCAGAATATAAGAAAAAATGTGTTTTTTTCTCATTTAAATAGATTAGATATTATCTTTTTGCCTGTATGATCAATAGAATTAAACTTCTAAATGACAGACCTGTGTGGCCAGGATTAGAATACTGAGCAGGATTGCTGCAAAGGTCAACGCAAGGTCCCCAAAGTTGGGCTAGCAGCCTAGAGACATGCAGGGTCTATTTTCTTATTCTGATCCTCCCCAAAATTTACCTTTATTTTGTCCTTAAACAGTGAATACTCAAATTCTACTTATAATGTGTTTCTCATGCTCATCACATCATATCAGGATAGAGACTCTCAAACTGACTTATAACTGTTGATATTGACCTTGATCACCTGGCTGTGGTTTGTCTGTCAGGTTTCCCCACTGTCAAGGTACTATATCTCTCTTTCCATATTGTCCTCTTTGGAAGGAAGCCACTATGCACAGCCCTCACTTATGCTCCCCTTCCTTAAGAGTGAAGCAGCTTTATAAATTACCCAGAATTCCTCTGCATGGGAAATTTATCTCTTCTCTTCATTTTACTAATTTATTCAATTATTTCTTTATATTAGCATGTTCGTGGATATGGAAATCATATGCTTGTGATTTCATCCTTTAAAAGAACTAACATTGATAAATATTACTTACAAGGTACATATTATACACTTTAAAGTGATATTTCATTCACAGACACATCAAAAGTCTAAGGGCTAGTTCTTAAATATAACTATATATTTATTTAGAAGTACCACCTAAAATGAATTGATATGCAGTTAATGCTACATATTGTTTCCATAATCTGATTTTACTATGTCCTCTAATTTATTCACACACACCATTAAAACTAATTTGGGGGATTTTTTTTGATATTTGACTTTTTTTTTCCCTGACTTATAGTTCAGTCACTCATGTTGGGTGCTTACAATTATGTAAATTAAAGATAAATCTGCAAAAATGTGTAATATTCTATGTAGCAGTTCATTTGTCTCCCATTTTAATGAGTTCTAAGTGCTAGGAATTAAGGATAAACAAAGTAGATAACTGTGTCTCCCTGGAAAGTTCACATTGCAGTCCAGGTAAACTGGGAATCCAGGCTTGCATGAGTAAAAATAGAAAAAAAAATCATTTTCAATGGGAACAAATGCTGTAAAGAAAGCAGAGTAACAAGACAATCGTGTGGGCAGGGCATGCATTTTGATGTGCGTAAGGGAGATGTTTATGAGACTTTTCTGAGATGTTCGTGCTGTTATATTAATTTCAAAGTTATTTTATTCTTGAGTCACAGTAGCAGGTATCAATATATAATTTCTTCACAATGGCAATTGTATACATGCACATAATTTGTGGGTGGAAATAGAATACAAGTGCTATAGATATTTTCTGATTATATAACAACTAACAGCTTTTTACCCTTGATCTTAGCCAAAGGCCAAGAACAGATTTGGCTTTTTAGAGTTTACAGAACTATTTACAGACTGTATGAAATTTTATCACTAACCCTGGGGAGGAGGGATATTAAGAAGCACAATGACTATCATCAGCTTTACTTCATAGATGAGATATTTTAGGACAAGAGGCATTAAGTAGCCTGTCCAATTCTCCGAGCTCCTAACTGGTAGAAATAGGACTCCAATTTAGATTTTAGGACTCCAACTTCACTATTGCAAATTTTCTAACATTTACCAAGCCTAAATTTTTGAAGATTCACCTAATTTCTTTCAGGCCCATATGTGAAAGTGTTGTAAGTTTCAGTCAAATGTAAGGCATATTGTTACTAGGAGTGGTGATGGAAACCTTAGTCGATACATCTTATGATTAAAAACAGAGCCAAACCTGTTGGTAATTGGGAAAGAACTAGACCCTTGCCAATTAACTGCCCCTTTCAATCACTAACAGGGAAGCAAGTTTATAAAACCAAATGCACCCAACTCTTGTCGAGTCTTTGTGACTAGTACATCTTGAGGCTCTTCATTTGTTGAATCTTACTATCAACCAACGTGAGTTGATCAATCAACATATATCAGCACCAACTGATTTCCAAGTTCTGAACCTGAAGAACCCCTAGTTCTGAAGCACAGAGGTTGATCTGGAACAGTCCTTCCCTTCATAGAGCTTAGAGTCTAGCAAAGAATACAAGTATTAAACAAATTGTCACATTCATTCATTCATGCTGAAATCTATTTATTCAGCAAAAAGTAAATGGACAAAGAATTGAGAAGAAAATGAACTGGGACTATAATTGTGTACCACAGGGAAACCCAGTCTAAGTAGGGTGGGCTCAAGAAAGACTTTCTTGGAGAAGTAACACTGAACATAAGCCAGACAAGAGGGCAAGAAAATTCCAGAAAGAGGGAACCACTTTTCGCTTTGAGAAATTGAAAGGCCAGGATGGTAGAATGTAGAAAGGGCAAGGAGATGCAGCTGAGGCAACATCTCTTCACCCCAAGTGTAAAGTCCTAAGTGGTTGGCTCTAAACATGACCACTTTACATGTCTCCTTTCACTGATCCATGCTCGCTCTGCTCAGACGTGTTCCTCTAAGTGGGCTCCACCTTTGCTTTGCCAGCCCAGAGCCCAGACACCCACAGGGTTCACTCCCTCACCTCCTTTGTTCTTATTCAAGCATCACCTTTCAGTGAGGCTCCCAGCAGCTTGCCCATCCCCTAGACTCCTGAGTCCCATATCCTGATCTACTTTCACAATGTGCTTCTAACATGCTGTTGATATCCTTATGTTTTGTTTGGTGTCTGACTTCCTCTCAGAAGGTAGTCTGTATAAGGCAGGAGTTTTTCTCTGTTTTGTTCTCAGATGATGCCCTAGTGGCTAGAACAGTACATCATTTTCCAAAAAATATTTGTGGGAATGATGCAATAGAGAACCACTGAGGGATTTGAGGCAGGAGAGTGACATGGTAACATTTGCATTATTAAAAGATTACTGTCTGCAATGAGGTAAATGCTTTGGAGGGAGCCAGGACTCTGGGGATGACCAGGTAGGATTTGATAAAAATTCTGTTGGCTGCTATTCCTGGAGGCTGCAGAGATAGATATGACTATAGTGGGAATATTGGCTGTAAAATGATTTTTCAGACTTCCAGGCAAAATAAAAACCACCAAAAAACAAAAACACAAACAAGAAAACAAAAACCCTTGTTTAAAAATTAGATGAACTCTGGGGAAGAAGCCCCAGAATCACAATTGGAGATTTGAGCCTCATTACCTGCATCAGTACATAAACCCTAATTAGGCAGGTAGAGACAGGTAGCTTTCAAGTGCTGGCTGTTCCTTCCACAAGCTTCAAGTGAACAAAAGAAAGCTTAGAAATTCAGAAAACTGAGTTCAGACTGTATAGCCAAATGTAGCACTTGAGGATAAAACCTGAGAATTCTGCATGTATAACAGAATTAATAAAAGGCTCCAAGTTTCACTACAGAAAACAGACTCTTTGGCTTTGGTATGTGGGCCATGACCCTCCACTGGGAAGGTGCGGTGGTACCTGAGGCTCTCAGCATAAAGGTGAGGGAGCTCTGGTTGCCTAGAAAGGACAGAATGCTACTCAGAAGTCCAAGATTCTGGAAGGAAGAGTTGGCTCCTACCACTTCTGAAAAGACTTTTTCAGAAGATGGAGTGACTTCTTTACCTAAGAACTACATCTTCCCTGAGAGTCATATAGACTTCCTAGATCAGTGCCGCATGGAAATTCCCACCAACACAGCAGTTATCGTCACATGCTATCTCTGGGAGTCACAGGGAACAGCAGGCCTGTGTTGTAAGTTGTCCTAGTTTGTGGCAATGCCTGTGTGATTGAATCACCAGAGCATATGTGGTCATAGGGGGAAATTGTTCTGGGATATAGAGAAAGATTAGAAGACATTTTTGGAAAAGGAAGAAATCAGTGATGTCCCATGCCTGCTGGAACATTCTTAGACTTCTTACATGACTAGGGTCAGACAAATTTCTTTGTAGGCAATAATTGAGATGCTTGTACTCAGTAGTTCTCAAAGTATTGTCTGTAAATCTCTGGAGTTTCTAAAACCTTACAAAGTGTCCAGAAGATCAGAACTTTTGGCATAATAGTCAAGGCTGGCCTCTTAGGCCTGTACTTAGAAGGGTACCATGCTTGGTCCAATGAACTGCTGGGAAAGTCTTCAAATTCTTAATAATTTTTAAACAAAGGGTCCCACATTTTTATTTTGAACTGGGCCCTGCAATTTCTGTAGCTATTCCTGATACTACTAAGACAAATGGGGTAGCAGAGTTCTTGGATGGCTAGTTGCCTCCCCCTACTGTATACGCCCTGTAACACCCCTTATCTTTGAGTGAAAGAGTGAAATACGATGAGATATCACTCCTGTTATGTTACCTTTTATGGCAAAAGGAATACTACAGATATAATCAAGGTTCCAAATAAACTGACTTTGAGTGAATCAAAGAGATTATCTTATGTGGGCCTGGCCTAATCAGGTGAGCCCTTTCGAAGCAGAGATTTTCTCTGGCTGCTCTCAGAGGAAGAAAGCAAGCAGCTGTGGTGTAAACTGCCTACACAGGGGTGGCTTCCAGGAGCTGGCAGTGGTCCCTGGCAGAGAATGAGCAAGAAAACAAGGATCTTAGTCTTATCACCACAAGAAATTGTATTCTGCCAACAATTCGAATGAGTTTGGAAAAGGACCTGAGCCCCGATGTGGACCACAGCCCCAACTCACACCTGGATTGCAGCTTTGGGGACCCGAGCAGAAGAGGTAGCCAAGCCCTGCCCAGGTTCCTGGCCCATGGAAGCTGTGAGATAACAACGTGTGTTGTTTTTAGCTGCTAAGTGTGGTAATTTGCTATGTAGCAATAGAAAAGGAACACAACATTATGTTTTATTTCCGTTGTGGACATTTGCACTGATGGTGAGTGAAATTGCTGGAGCCTTAGCTCAGATCAAGGCAGGAGGAACACCTAACTGTATAAGTAACCGTTGGGTTCTTCACCACCAGGTACTTGCAGGGAAAAAATTCAGTTTCACTGCAGAATGTTTAGGATAAAATGGTAAAGATTTTTCATATTATTAAATCTTGACCCATGTGTACATGTCTTTTTAGTACCTGTGTGGAAAAAAATGAGGTGCTGGCATAAAGGATTTCCACTGCAAACTGACCAACAACGGTTGTCTCAAGGGAAAGCACTTGTGAGATTGCTCACTTGGCAACCTGAACTAACCACTTTTTTTCATGGAACATCATGTTTGCTTGAAGAAATATTTAATGAACAAAACATAGCTGTTCATACCTGGGCATTTGGCAGACATTTTCGCCAAAATATTACTTCAAGGAAGTAACTGGCAGTATTAGTTGCCAATAACAAAATTTGAATGTTCAAGTAAAAATTTCAACTTTGGAAAACTTATATTTACCACTGTAAGCTTGAAATGTTTCAGTACTTAAAGACTTTTCTGATGAGATTTGTAGTGATATTAACAAATGTGATTTTTTAAAGGATTGTCTAGTAAAATTTATCAGTATTTGGGGGATCTGCATAACTTTTGTGCACCAATAATTTCCAAATGACAGTGCCTGAGATTACAAAATCATGTACTCAAAAGCAAAACAGACCAATGGATTTTCATGTAATAGAATAAAAACGTTGTTTGTATGGCTTCAGGTCCACAACTAACCTTAGGACACCACTGCTTGTTGAATTTTAATGGAGTAATGAAGGAGACTATTTACAACTATCTGGAAGGGGCGTTAAAATACTCCTTCTCCAACTACACATCTGTGTGAGGCTGGATTTTCTTCATATATTTCAACCAGAACAACACACAGCAACAGACTGAATATAGAAGTAACATGAGAATTCAGCTGTCCTCTTAAGGAAGATATCAAAGAAGTTTGTAAAAATGTAAAACAGTGCCACACTTCTCATTAGCTTTTTTTTTTTTTTTTAGAAAATATACCTATTTTCATAAAATTTTTATTTGTATTAATATGCAATGGTTTTACTATAGTTATTTCTAAATGAATCAAAATAAATATATAGTTTCTCATTTTTAGTTTCTACAGTGGTATCAGTCAATATACATAATCCACGGAAACAAAACTGTTTTTCAGTGCCTTTTAATAGTGTAATGGGGTATAAAGACAAACAAGTTTGAGAATGGCTGATCTAATCTGACCTCATTACACAGTGGGGTGGGAAGGGGGTGGAGGGGACACATTAATGTTGATCACGTAGCCAGTTGTGGGCTGAACTATGTCCCCGCCCCTGCCTCCCAAATCCCCCAAATACATTCAAGTCCTACCTTCTAGTTCCAAATACAAATCTCCCAAATACATTCAAGTCCTACCTTCTAGTACCTGTAAATGTGACCTTATTTGGAATTAGGGTCATTACAGAGGAAATCAAATTAAAATGAGATTATTCGGGTGGCCCTAATTCAATATGACTGCTGTGCTTATATAAGGGGAAATTTGGACACAGAGACAGACACACTAAGAGGGAAGACTATGTGAAGACACAAGAAGGATGGCCACCTGGCTGTAGTGCTGCATTACAAGCCAAGGAACACCAAGCATTGCTGACACGCACCAGAAGCTAGAAGGGGCCAGGAAGAATTCTCCAGAGCTTCAGAGGGAGCACAGCCCTGCTGACACCTTAGTTTCAGACATCTGGCCTTCATATTATCTGAGAGAATAAATTTTGTTGCAGTACTGCATTCCGGCAGCTCCCGGACACTCAGACACGCTTGTATATGCTCCCTGTATTGGACCTAGCACTTCCCATGAGTTTTCATTTTTTCCTTCCAGGATCTATAGGAGTAGGTGGTATTCTATCCATTTTACATATTAGGAAACTGAAAATTAAATCAGTATTTCAAAATCCAGTTTTTTTATTTCCCTATGCTACCTCTTAAGAATAGAGGGTTTTGTTATTCTTCCCCAAATTTACTCCTGTGATATCTCAATGAATTTACTGAGGGTTGTCATAGGCCTAAAATTGATTTTGGCTAAAAACACTCTATTTTCTGACGCAGAGTTTATCCTTTAATTGTGGTATTCTTACAAATGAGGTAATTATTATTTAATTATATTGGCCCAGTATTTAGCCATAAAGTTAGTAATTATTATTTTTACTGCTGAACATTAAATCAGGGTTACCATCCATTAATTTTATCAAGAAATACAATAATGCAATTCAACAAACATCTACAGAATCTCTATTACACGGTAGTAGATATTGGAGGAGATGCAAAAGTAAGGGGGAGCATTCCTGCCCAGAGATGACCAAATACAAAGAGAAGGGACATAACCTCCCAGGGAGAAATATAGACAAGGAGACCTGGGGAGTCAATGGACTTGGGATCTGACTGGGGAGAACAGAAACACTGAATGGAAGAGGTGATTGTAGTTGGGCTCAAAGTGGCATTTGAAGGTTGCCCAGGAAATTGGCAAAAGCATGAAGACTAGTTCTTTGCACTATGAAATCACAGAGGAAGTGTTTGTTCAGCTGCAGGAAGCTCTGGCCTTGCCAGGTGTTTAGAACTGGCCAGTTGTCAGAGTTCTTTCACAATTTTCCCCTATATACTTGTTGCTCAGGAACAAGGCACACCCTGCCTGAAATGTGTTTCCCTAGAGGTAGCCCAGTCTTCGCTTTTTCACTCTATTTTTTTTTTTTTTTTATCATTTTGGGGATGCCATGTTTCCTTCTCCTCACCTCCACTCCCAAGTCTTAGGGACTTAGACTTTTTATTTTTTCTTTCTTTTCCTCTAAGAAAGTCTACCTTCCAAAGATTCTGAATGTCTTTAAGAATAATGTGTTAATAATTCTCCACAGGGAAAGGAAAATTGGAGTTTTTAACAGGGACAAATTCTTACTTAGCTTAAGTCGAAGGTGTAGATCTCTGATGACAAAATATCAATAATCTGGAAGAAGATGAGAGAGATCACATTTTATGAAAAAGGGCTTTCCCGTTGCCCAGGAAATCACATGGTCTTCCCACAGTGGACATGGGTTCGATGAAAGCATGTGCTCCCAAGAATGCCAGTGCCCATCCTCACCTCAGACTCTATCCAACACAATTCCTAGGAAACTCTACCTTTTCAGCTTTTATTCTTCATAGTTTAGCCTAAAATTGGTAATTTCCCAAATTTAGATCTTTGGCACAAAATGAAGGAAAGCTTAACAGAACCTCAGAGGATACTTTGTCTTGCTTGTCGTCAATCACAGCTCTCTAGCTAGTTATCCAAACGCTGGACTTGTGTAAGGCTAAGGAAGTGGGAGCAGCGGCCGGAATGGAGCATGCCAACATTTTATGCTGTTGGTTTATAATATTTTGTTTCTATTTCAAAACACTTGAATTGATATTAATTGATTAAGAATCGAGAAGTTGGACTTCTTTCTACCAGGCTAACAATTTTCACATAACTTGACTACTCTTAATTCAGCTCAAACGGGTCACCCATGCTTCACTCTGTTGGTGGGCATGGGTCCAGTTTCCAGAGAAGTAAATACTCTAGAGGATTCCACCAACTTATCTATACAGGGTCAATGATAGAGGCTTCTTTTCTTTCCAGGCCACACTCATTTGAGTATTTCATGATTATTTCACATGGTGGAAATCATGGAAATAAGTTGATGTGGCAAGAAATAACAAGCAATTGATTAAAATTGGAGAAGCCAGTTGATGAAATGCATTTTCCCTGGTGATTTGTGTTAAGTGCACAAAATCAAGCCATCCTTTTGTGTTGTAACTGAGCTACTCTCACAGTAGACAAAATATTTCCTACCTAACAATTAACTTGCAGAACATTAGTCAATCTCAGTTACCTAAAGGGCAGATTATCCAGGTGGGGGATTATTCAGGTTTCTCATTTCACCTCATTATATCACTTTAAATAATGAGAACTAATCTCTTATTAGATTATATTTAGTAATCCCTTCCCCACCTTCCTCATGGGGTGGTTATGTTGATATCTGAGACTGAACAAAATTAGATAAACTGTCTGAATTTACATAGTTGGTAGGTTGTCCCCTGAGAACTGACCAGACTCTTCTCATCTTTAAGGTTAACATTAGGTTCTTTCTCTTGGTTACTTCCTTTCCACTCAAGAAAACAAAACTGAAACTTCTCAGTCTGGACACTTGTGATGTTTTCTTTGTAGCATATTGATAATCAGTATTTGTTAAAGTTTGCCTTCTTAGATTATCTGTCACTGTCAGTCATTTATTCCAGTTTTGCTGGAGACGTCATCAGAAATTGGTTCTGTATTTAGCTACTATGTTTTAATCTTTGATTGAAGGAAGCATTTCTGGCAGGTGTGAAAAGGAATCTGATGGTGCTGTATCAGCTGAGGACCACTTAGTTGATCAGGTTGGTCACCTGCATGAGTGGTTTCTTCGCAGATAAGCATATCACCATAACCTTGATTCAACTTGATGGCTAAGATGCTTTAACTAGCCAAAAAACCATGTTTTCACCAGCCAAAGAATAACACTAAGGATAGGAGTCATAGAGCCTAGGCCCTCTCCAGCTCATGGAACGCCTCTTATTTTTGAAGTCAATGTTCAAAATGCTAATGATGAAATAAACAGAAACTTAAAACTTGTCACACTACTCTATTTTCTCAACAACCTGTATATAAGAACAAGGATGCCTTTACCATTTGTAATCTAGTTAAAATCTAAATTTGTTAGTTACCTCCAGCTTCAGTGTGTGGTTGCCTTTTCTCTCAGTTTATGAATCTTAGTTAAAATTATTGCATTATCAGTTGTTGACTGCCAGTAAGTGGTTTGGGTTCAACTTGTTATATATAAGTTGAAAAAATTGTGTTCCTTAACATTTGGCCCAAGTATAGGGAGACTAGTTAGACCATAATTTGAGCATGCCTTGTCACACCGAATAAGACAAAATTTCTCTGTACTTTCAAGTATAATCTAATAATCTGGTAAATTCTTCCTCCAATGAGAAATCTGACTTTAGTTAGTATAAAAGAAAATGAAATGATAAGGGTATATTAAGAGAACTTGCCTCGAAAGAGCAGTGTTTCTTCTCAGATTGATAAAGTAGTTCTGCCTAAATTTTATTTCCTGAGCCATGAGTGTCATTGCAGATTTCAGCCCAGGCATCATCCCTTTCTAGTGGCCCAAAATAAATACATATTATCTTACCCTAACTAAGGCCTTTATTTGTTGAAAGAAGGTAACATCAAAAAAAGAATTTGAAGGACATTTTTCATATGTTCGAGATAAATATTTGTATCAGTTATGCTAAGGGCATTCTTGGTGACCTTCATACAGAGCATCATTAAAAGTAGAAGTTGAATTAGAACAGAGAATTTCATTGTCTATGAATCTGGAGGTTTTTCAAACCCTTGGGAACAGCATAAGAAAATATTGGAATATAGCAAAGGGCTGTGGCTAGAAATGCGAGAAGAAAAAATTTAGTCAAAGAAGAATTCAGTCTTATATCAGAGGAGTGACTAAGGAGAAGAGTAAGGGTGAATTACAGGAAGAAAGACAGATATAGAACTAATATGCAGGGCTATAGTGTATTGTGTAGACAAAGGGCTAGTCAAACCTTTGTAGAATGGAACTGCATGGTCAGAGAGCTGAGCTGCAGCATCCAGAACAAACAGAAAGGAGACTTCTTTGTGGTTGTGGTACACAGCACATCACGGCCAGTTCAGCTGTGAAGTGATAAGGATCTTGATGTACAAAGAAGGATCAAGGGGTAACTGTAAGGAATACGGTGGGAAAACCTGGAGACATAGGCAGGGGAAATACACATGGGGGCCTAGTGCTTAAAAAAAAAAGGTGAAACTCCTGGAAAACATCAAGAGATTTGTGTTTAAAATTAAACTCAAGACTATAAGGAAGCAGGCAGTGGTCAAACATAAATCCATGGAATGATGAGAGGGTGAATCTGTTTGCATGTTCTAATATAATGAGCAAAGGAAAAACCCTTGTCAGATAAACTACTTCTTCCTTTTTGGGACACTTGGGGGAAACAGCCAGATATTGCATCCAGAGGCCTAGAATACAAGGTTATTTCTAAATGGTAGTCTGTCTACTCTTCTCCTGGTAAGATCAAGCCCATCTTTAAAGTCTAACACCAACTGGTGTTCACCCTGTACTTTAGGGCTGGGGGTTCTGTTCTCTCTGGCTATGGGACAGTAAGGGTTGGAGAGAGTTGCTGAGGGCTTACCAGCTCTGGCCCTTCTTTAGGAATGCACAGTGCCCTGCATGCTCTCCATAAATAACTGCTGGATGAATGAATCAACACAGAACTGAAGAGATGCACATATATATCAAACTCCCTATCTGTACGCAGGGCCTTCCATACCATGAACTCTCAGGAAATATTTCAATTAAATACAAGGGAGATATTAGTGCTGCTCAGATTTCATGCTGGTCCTGCTCTCCTAGACACACAGAAGGGTTGCATTTCTCTGCGAAGTAAGCTTGGCTGTATAACTCATTTAGGTTAGTGGAATGTGGACATGTGTCACTTCAGAGTGGAGGCATTGGAGAGTGGTGGTGGGCCTCCATGCTCCTTTTTTTTCCTGTGATTGTGGAAGTGTTGGCTGAAATAGAGGTGGCATAAGATTAAAGCTTCCAGAATGCTAAGCTAACATGTGGAGGACGGTTCTGCAAAGTATCTCTGACCCACAACCAAGCCAAGAAATGCTGAAAAATAAGGTTAATTGTCTTAAACTACTGACACAACAGCAGTAGTTGGATGTCACAACAGCATATTCTGACTGCAACTAAATATTTGGTTTTTGTTACCCTTTAGTCAAGTTATATTTAAATTTTTACTGAACTCACTTGGACAGGCCAGGAACTGGAATTAAAGTGGATTAAAAGACCTTCTAGAAGGAAGGTTACCTGGTGTTTTGTAAAAATCTCCGAAAAATGGCTCCCCAGCCTCCTGTGGAAATGTAGGTTAAGGTTCAATATTTCCATGGTCTCATTCAGTAAAGAAATCCATACTATTCCTAGCCTCTACCATGAGTCAATCCTATACCCAGGATCTCCTGTCAAGTGCAGACCACCCTAACACTTCACAGTGAAGGAGCATTAGTTACATACACGTCTTTGTGACCCAAGGGCCAGTTATTTAACGATGTGAGCACATGCATTCATCATTTACTGAACATGCCCTGACATGCATGTGCTTTACTACTTCTAACCTGAATCGCCTCGGCCACTGCTAGACACCAAACATTGTGGCAAGGCGAGGGTTTGGGCACACAGCCTCGACTTTGAACATGGCATGGCAGTCTCAAAGGGCATTTTCATTTGGGGAAAGAATGGGGGCTGCAGTCTCAGAAAGAAAGCCTGAGATGCCAGCTCCCTGTCAATCTTCCATAAATGGGAACATGCAGTATTCTCCACATAAGCAGTCTGGCTAACTGCCAACTGTTTTCTAAGGAAAAGGAACTTATTGCTGCCTTTACTCAGGGAGGCATTCAGATGAAGCAGGAAGGTGGGGGAGATAAGGATGGGAGCTCTCTGTGTCCCCAGCGTGCCTGCCCCATAGACTTCCTTTTCTCTGCATCTCCGACTTTAAGCATCAGGAGCAAGGATTACCAGACGATCATCTAGGATTGGCTCTACTTCTGTTCTCGCTGGTACAGAACACCCTTCCCACACCACTTCCTCATCTGTGAAACGGATGGAAATATCCCTGTAGCTTCAGAGGAGCCACAGAGTGATGAATTCCCACGTCTTTAATGAGCTGGAAAGAAAAAGGACCTATGTTTTTAATATCTCCCAGCTGGGTGGAGGTGTCTTCAGGGAAGAGGTGGCTACTTTCCCTTTTTACCCTCCATAGGCCCTTGATGGCCATCAACTAACCTCGTGGGCTTGGTAGACTTTGTGCTACTATAAACAAGTCCTCCCACCTGCCCCGGCTCAGTGCAGTCTGTGCCATCTGCGAGTCTGGCTTCTGGCAAGTCCAGGTCAGTCTCAGCCACTCTGCTCATGGCCTTCTCGCCCTTGTGGCTTTATGGATGACCACACTTTGCCAGGTGCTCTCTGGGGATCTTTGCATCTTTTATCTAGAAGAGCAGATTTGCTGAGACGACAGTGGTCCCATAACCTGAGCGGGGAAATGGATGGAAGCAGGTGCCTGCTTCCTCTCAGAATAGTCTCAGTGCTTGAAGAGCATCATTGCCCCAGGAAGACGGTTAGCCACCCTGACCCTCCATTGTGTACTTTTTTCCTTCAGCTTAATCAGAGCCAGCCTGGAGACCCTGCGGGGCCGGGGCGGGTGGAAGACGGCAGCTCTGAGATGAGCCCTCCGTGCACTGCACCCTGTACTTCCTTTTGTTTCACGTGCCATTAACTTGCTATAAAGCCAACACTCCTGAAAGGGGTTTTGTGGGTTTTTTTTTTTTATTCCTCTCATTTCTGTTGAAACGTGACACTCAAATTTGAGAAGGGAACAGAGATCAACAAACCCTGTCAGCCCTTGTCAACCCAGGTGTGACAGTACCATCTTCCTAAATTGCCACTAATCTGCCAGAGATCTCTCTATCTGCAGCCTCCATCTCGCTGTTTGCTCACATTTGGTTAACACTTTAAATTTCCCTTTCTGAGGTGTCACTGTTTGCCATTTAGTAAGAAAGAAGAACTGTGAGAGCAGCTTCAAGCACACGGATTTGGGAAGCTGGAAAAAGCTGATTAGCTATTCAGGGAGAATAATCTTATTGAGAGTAGTAAGAGCTGTATAAAGAATGCTTTTCCCTTCCCAGTAACAATCTTCTAATTATGTTGTCAAGCTTGCTGTTGAGTTCTCCCCCTGTGCCATTAAGAAACCGTTTTCTATGTTAAGAAAGAGATTTCCAGATTGTGATGCTGTTTGCTGATTTTTTTTATTGTTTAAAGAATCTGTATGTATTAAACCAAACATTAAAAAATGATTCATGTGCAGCATAATTACTTATGAGGCACAGCGACCCAGGCGGGAGTGTGGGATGGAGGTGGTGCGTGGAGGGTGCTCGTGGGGCCGGGATGGGGTGTCAGGGTGGGGCAAGGGGGAGAATTCCACATTAGTGCATGGCCCTGTCACCTCGGCAACAAAATGCAGTTCCTAATCAATAACAGCTAGAAGAGTGGGGCGATGGGGAGGCGCGGTTACAGGTGTCTGAGCTCAACAAACATTTCCGGTTGGTAGACGGTCACATGGAATAGGAGAAACAAGAAGTTTGAATTGTGCACAAACGTGCCCTTCCAATTCCCCCTTCTCCCGGCTTGGAAGAGAAGAATCCCAGCAGTGAGAAGATCGTGCCTGGACTGAGAAGCACTCTCAGAGGCAGCGTGCAGATCGCCAAGGTCACACTCTGATCTCAGACTCCCTTCACGCTGCAGGGAGTCAGGGCACCCGGGGAGCAGAGTGCACACTCTCGCTGGCACAATCCTCTGCTTGTGGGCAGACAGTATCTTCACTCTGTCTACTACCTGCTAATTTGAATAATGAACAGCAACGAGTTTTTCTTAACCTCTACATGAACCAAGGCACAAGGAGTGAGTATCCAAAGATTTCCTTATAACAGGTCCCATCAAAATGAACAAACACCATAACCAAAGCTGTGTGTGCCGCCCTGCAAATGAGGGTGTTTCTGGGGGGCTGACTCTGCTACAGAACCATCTCTACTCATCTTGAGAACTCAGGTTCTATTTCTTTTGCTACAGTGCCATTTTAGTCCAATTCTGGCAAATCCTACAGTTGGACAATTTGGAATGACCATGTTTGGGGCCTTTAACATACCACTTCCTGGTATATTTATAAGAGTGGGTTAATGTTTAAAGGACTTCTCTCATAGATGGTGACTTACACGATCAGATGACTCCATCGATCATCACGTTCTGAACACTTGTTAGGGTCAGAGTCTGCAGCTAAGATTGACACTTCTTGGGAAAGTGTCGGTGTGGGCAGGACTTAGCTTGAATGCCAAATCAGCCCCTCCTTCCTGTGCCACTTTGAACAAATGTTTTAACTCTCTGAAGCTGGGCTTCGAGAACTATGTATAAGAATAAAAATTTATTTCAGAGTTGTTGTAAGGCTTAAAAGCAAGTGCCTGGCATTAGCTCAATAAATTGTGCTTTTTTTAAAAAATTAGCTAGCTCACAGTGAGAGAACTACCTGGAGGTTGATTTTGATTTTGTTTCTTTCTCTCCTTTACTGTTTTATTGATTTTTTGAATGAGCAATACATGCATAAAATTCAAGAGGTACAAAAGAGTTCCTTTTGAAAGTAAGGTCTCTGGTTTGACAATATGTGAAGCCCAGCCACTTTCTCTTTTGCATTCTGGGATGGAACCCAGGAATGGAGCTCACTCCATATTGAACCATAAACCCAGGGAATAGGAGGAGCTCCCCAATAACATTCCATTGTTTGACTGTATGTATTACTGCAAATTACATAATCATCCTACTGTAGATTATTTTTGATATTTTACATTGTGTCCAATGCTGCAGTGGATGTCTTTGAGCACATATATTTTGCACGTGAGTCAGCATATATAAAAAATAAATTTCCTGAAGTAAAACTTCTGGGTCAGAAAGCATATGCATTTTTATAGAAAATTGCCAAATTGCTTCCCATAGATTCTGCACCAATTTGTACTTCCTGAGACCCTGTCAGAGAGGGCCATCTCTCCTCATCTGACATTCTTGCCACCCCCAGGATATTATCTGACATTTTCATCTTTGCTAACATGAAAGGTAAGCAGTGGTATCTCCCTAGTTTTAATTTGTGTATGTGTGTTTTTTAATGAGTAAAGTTGGGAGTTTTACTTGTAAGAAGTATTTGTATTTCATTTTCTATGAACTGTCTGCTTATATCCCTTGGCCATTTATTCTATTAGATTGCTGGTCCTTTGCTTATTGATTTGTAGAAGTTCTTTATCTACTAGACAAATTATCACTTCATGAGTTCAAATATTTTGATCTAGTTAGTTATTTGTCTTTTTTCTTTGTTCCTGTGTAATTCAATTTTTTTTTTCAAATTTGGCACGCCAGAGATTTCTTAGGCATGACACCAAAAGCACGATCCATAAAAGAAAAAAATGATAAATTGAACATAATGAAAATTAAGAACTTATGCTTTTTGAAGGACACTATTAAGACAACAAAAAGATGAGTCACAGATGGAGAAAATATTTGAAATTCATATATTTGATAAAGAACTTGGATCCGGAATATAGAAGAAACTTTTAGAACTTAATAATAATAATAATAATTAAAACCTAATTTTTGAAGTAGGCAAAAAATTCAAAAAGGTTTTTCACCAAAGAAGAGATATAAATGCTCAGTAAGCACTTGAAAAGATGTATAACATTGTCATAAGAAATTACAAATCAAAACCACAACGAGACACCATCTCACACCAAGATGGCTATCATCAAACAGACCGACAATAACAACTGTCGGTGAGGATGTAGAGAAATTGGAAACTTCACAAGTTGCTGGTAGAGATATAAAATGGTGCAGCCACTTTGAAAAACACACTGGTCATTCCTTTAAAAAGTTAAACAACTTACAGTATGAGTCAGCCATTCCACTTTTGTGTATCTACTAGGAGAAATGAAAACATGTTTCCATGGTGACTTACACGCAATCTTCATAGCAGCTTTATCTTAGAGCCCCAAATGGAAAAGCCCCAAAAGTCTATGATGAATGGATAAACAAATGTTGGTATGCCTATACAATAGGACATTTTTTAGGAATACAAAGGAACAAACTAATGATACACACAACAATTTGAATACATCTCAAAATAATTCTACTGAGTGAAAGAAACCAGATAAATAGAGTATATACTGTATGTTTCCATTTACACAGCATCCTACAAAATGCAAACTAGTTTAGTGACAGAAAGCAGGTCAGAGATTGCTGGGGAGGGGTGAGGAGAGAAACAGGAGAGGTTGGAGGGGTGGATGACAAAGGGCATGAAGAGGCTTTGAGTGTGATTGTGACTGATGTGTGTTGTCTTCATTGTGGTGTGATTTTATAGGTGCACACCTGTGCTAAAATTATCACATTGTACACTTAATGTATGTGGGTTTATTGGATGTCAAGTATACTTCCACAGACTGAAGGGGGAGAATTGTATGTAGGAGAAATCCTTTTTTATGAATTCTGGGTCTCATGACATTTTTTCTCAGCTACTTATAAAAATTTTTTTTCAATATTTTTTTTCTATTACTTCTTGTAAGGCCTGACAAAAACTTCTTAGGTATGACATCTCTCAGATAGTTTTATTTTTCACATGGGTATAATTCCATCTGATATTTAGGTCTATTGTGTGAAGTAGAGGTTTAACTTTTATCCCCGCAATGAGGCCAACATCATTCATTATAATAATTGATCTTACTACACTTACTTGATGTCATATAATAAATCCTGACTATATTTGAATCTGTTTCTGGACTTTATTTTCTGAGTCTTTTATCTGTCTATTTTTGCACCAACACCATACTATTTTGGTTACTGTAGCTTTCAAAATGTTTAATATGAGAAGTCTAATGATTTCTTCATTTATAATTTTCTAAAACTTTCTGACGATTCTTGCTGATTTACTTTAGCATATGAAATTCAGAATTAATATATTTAGTTCATAAAATCCTATTTGTACTTTTTTGAAAGGTGGAATTGCATTAAGTGCATTATAGATCATCTTATGCAGGCTTGACAGCTTTATGCTCCTGAGTCTTCCTGGCATAGAATCTATTTGTCCTAGAATCCTTTCCATTTATTTGTCTTATCTTATGCCCACCAATAATATTTAAATTTTCTTCGTATAGGTCTTATACAGTTTTCTTTTTTAGTTAAATAAATATTTAAAGAGTCCAAGTTGACTGTGGAAACTTAAAGATAAGACAGAGTAGTAGCAAAATGATCATGCGTCAGTCTTGGCTCTGATACCCAGCCCTATTGCTGACTAACCAGGTTTTGGGTCTGTTATTCAACCTCTCTGATTCTCAGCTGCTCTGTGATCCCAGACCCCACACAGTTCTCTCCAGACAGACCAGTCAGGAGGCCTGTGCTGCAGGGGTGAAGATTAGCAGATATATGCAGACCCATGCCAGTGTCGAGGGAGACTGGCTGCTATGCCCACGCCTGGGCATGAGGACAGTGAGGCATTCCAGGAAGCAAGCAGGCCTCTTCCAAGACAGGGCCACATGTCCCACTCCTTCCCTAAACTCGTGTTGTTTTTCAATTCTTGACTCCCTGGGGTGTTGTCCAGGCCAAGTCTCTGTTTGAAATCTTGCAACAGGCGCTGTTAGAGGTGATTCAACTAACACTAGGCCAAAAGGACAGACCTCAGGGCCTTTTGCTGGGCCTGGAATACCCCGTTTATTGATAGGTCAGGCATCCTGCACAGCTCGTTTAATAACCCAACATTTCTGTGGGGCAGGCACTGTTATTATCCCCAGCATACACCTGAGGAAGCTGTGTGGAAAGGTGATGTAACTGAAAGGCCACACAGCCAGGGAGGGGTTGAGTCAGAATTTAAGCCCAAGTGTTTTTAGCAGGGTTCACATCCTCAGAGCACTGTTGATCCGTTATCACCCATTTAAAACAAAAGAATGCAAGGCTGCAAACCTCAGAAAGCAGGGAAGCACTAGAGTTCTTAACTTAGAGGTGGGATTTCTGGGGAAACGTCAGAAAGGCAGGCTGACCTTTACAACTTAGAGTAATTCAATATGATGGCATTTCAGGGGCCCAAGGTACTTTTGTGTTTCCAAATCTTTCTTCCATTTTCAGATCATTTTTTTCCAGCACTCCTGGAAGGGCTCTGGTGATCACAGTCAGCAATATAATCTAAGGAAGTAACTCAGTTGCTTGTCAAAAAAATGGGGGTTTGATGGAGAGGACAGGGAATCGAGTGAATGCCCTGAGTGCCAACTGTAGGAAAAGTGAAGAGAGCACACAGGAGAGCCTGGGAGACCAAGTCTACTTCTCTCCATGCTGTGCAGAGCCAGCCAGGGCAGGCTGGGGGGCGGGAGGGGCCTGAAGCTAGAAAGACCAAAGAGGCGCAGCTCAGCTTTGTCAGAGCTTAGCAGTTCTCAGAAGTGGTCCTCCTGAATGTGAAAAGCTAAAGAGAAAAGAAGGGAAAATAAAGGGCTGGATAGGAAACAAAACCAGATATTTCTATTTCTTGGAATTGCTGACACTTCTCAAGAAATCGCACCATGACTCTGTTTTAATTTATAAGGCATGACACATCATTTCTATTTAGCGGCTACTGCACTGTCACCCCCACACATTCTGATAACCTCAGTTACAGAAAGTCCCATGGAGAAGGGGCGGAGGCGAGAAGGAAAAGGTCAGGGTGTGTGTACCCTGCAATCATCACTTAGAAGGCAAATTATCCTCCCAGTCCGCACAAACTTAGCATCACAGTCTAAAAGCATGGTTATTTCTGTGGCTGGCACAATTTCTGTCACATTTTTGATCATATTTGCTTTTAAAGCTATAGGCTGCCTGGTGAAGTAGAACTTAATAAATGGTCTAACCACCATCATCATTCGTTCTCTTCTCCTCTCCTCTCCTCTCCTCTCCTCTCCTCTCCTCTCCTCTCCTCTCTCCTCTCCTTCCCCCACCACATCTCAGAAACAGTTATTTCATAATGTTGTTATCCCTTAGATGGAGGAATTAAGGGCATGGAAAATAAGTATTTACCTCATGTGATTGGGTTGGTCATGAATTCTGGGTTCTTCATCTTACAGAACCACAGGATGATAGAATTTTAAGACTGAGAGAGACCTAGAGAAATCATTAGTCCCACCACTTATCTTATAGAGCAGGGAGATTCAATGAAGAGTCCAAGGCCCCCTGCACTGGTATTACAGTCAGCCCTCGGTAGCCTGTGTTCCGCATCCAGGGATGCAACCCACTACAAATTGAAAATATTCAGAAAAAAAAAATGTTGTATTGTCACTGACATATATTATGTAGCTGGGCCTTTGATGGTTGCCTCAGTACGGAGCATGTACAGAATTTTTTCTTGTCATTTTCCCCTAAACAATACAGTATAACAACCATTTACATAGCATTTACCTTGTATTAGGTATTATAAGTAATCTAGAGATGCTTTAAGGTGTACAGGAGGATGTGTGTTGGTTATATGCAAATACTACCCCATTTTATATGAGGAACTTGATCATCCTCAAATTTCGGTATCTTTCGGGGATCCTGGAACCAATCCCCCACGTGTACTGAGGGATGACTCTATTCTAGTTCCTTAATTAGGTGTGGAAGGCTGTTGCTATGTTCTTTTAGCCAATCAACCAGGTACAATCCTCCACTTTTCCGAGCCTTATTCTTTTGCAGAAAAGCTTGATCATGTCTTTTCTGCATCCCCCTCAGGGTTGTGGGAGGTTCCAGCCAGCTGGAGTGGGTAGAAACACTTCATAAACTGGAACGGTCCAAATAAAACCAGGGCAAGTTCACTGTTTTCTGTCTGAGAAATGTGCTGAATAATTGCCTGAATCTTAGGGCTGAGATTAGATTTTTGCTGTACATTGTGTGTCGGGGACATTGCAAAAGGAGGAATAATCAAATAAAAGGACATCTGACACTGTCCAGTCGTTTCCACAAATGAACGTCTGCAGAGTGAGATGTTTTTATGAACTAGTTGGACAGACAGACATTCAATTCGGCCCCCGTCAGTTTCCAGTTGGGCCATGCCAGGCAAGTCTCAAGGAGGCTCCAGCTGCCTCCTGGGCTATTCCGCAGGTTTAATGAGGGCAAGGCTGAACACTTGGGGCTGTACCTGCCTCATGGTGGTTGTCCAGTCTGGCGCTTCTTCTACTCTATTCTTCTGTGGCGCTAGAACAGAATCCCAGGAAAAGGCTCCTGGGGAAATTCAGAGCTGGGAGGGAGATAGGGGTGGCCTGAGTTCACCTCTCAAGGGACTTGTCCTCCATGATGAAGGCTGTTTCTGTCAGATCTGTCGGGGCACCCCTACATGGTACCCATTGGGATACCTGGAAGAGGCTCATTGCCACCTGTGAATCAGTGAACTGAGCTGTAAAGCATGGTCCAAGGTTGGACTGGAGGGAAGAGGAGAAGGGAGCCCCAGTGAAGGCTGAGATGCATTTAGAGATGGTGGCAGATAGCCAGAGTGTGGAGTGAGTGTGTGCCAGTTATAAGGCAGGTGTGGCCCCAGCCAGGTCCAAAGGGAAAAAGAGGAAAATCTAATGGTAGGAATCTAAAATCTAATGGAGAAACTGTCCCTGCAGAGATAATGGACAAGTGTGGAATTGGGTTTCTTAGAGATGGGGTTGTGGGCTGTGGAGAGAAGGATGGTTCGAAACCATTCCTTATTGAAGAGAACATGTAAAAAGCTGTTGGAAACAGAGGCTGGCAAGGGAAAGATGAGGTGAAGTAAAGGCATTCCCACCACTGACCACTGATAACCATTTTCAGAAGTGGTTAATGAGGCTGCTGGGGCGACGGGGGGCTTATTTACAAAAGTAAGCAATTTGCCTAAGTTTTTCCCCAAGAGACCAAGATAGGGACTTGGGCTCCCTCTTACTCCAAGGAGCACTAAGGGAGAAAAGCAAAAGACACCCTCCTGGAAGTCCATGTCTTTGTGACAGTGCCACCTTCAATAGACGGCTGTTCAGTATTTCCTCTAGTGATGAAACGTTGCCACTGCTCTGCGTTTCTCCTTGCGGTTCTAAAACTAGCTTTGGCACATCAAATCAGAGTGAGTCAGGCTGGGATCCCTCATGACGGAGCCCAGGAGGGTCCCTGCTCCCTCTGTCTGGCACCACTTCACTCCCCAGTGTTTCAAAGGGGAGACCGTGACTCATCCACCTGCATCCCTTCTCTGAAAGAGCCACAAAGAATAGAAGGAAAAAAGAAGAGCTGAATGGACACTTGCACCATCCAGCTGTAGGCTAGGTCAGTAGGAGGCTGGAAGCCACCCGGCTATGGGGAAGTGGTATCAGCCTTTGCAAATGTGCCTTTTCACAATATTCACTTGGTCATCATTAGAGAGGTTTTCCAGATTCCCCCTGATATGAGCTGGGTCAGAACCTCCCAGAACAGGTGCCAGGTCAGGACACAGAATTAGTAAGACTTTGATCTGCCTCAAGGAGCAACTAGTCTAACAAAAGTGGCTGCTATGAGGCCCTGAGATGCTCATGGAGCACAAGAATTGACTGATACTGCTGGCTGGCCTCTGTCTGTGACCCCCAAGGCCTGTCTGAAATTAGGACCCACCAGGAGGAAGGAAGCCTGGTGTTGTGGACAGGATGTGCACATCCTTGCTGGGAGTGAGCCTCCTCTGCAGAATAAACCTTGCCAGTTTAGTGGCCACATTGAAGTAATATCCGAGAAAGCACCGCCGTGCAGCCCCTGAATCTCCTGATGGACCCTGCATGGCCATGTGAAAGTACATGGGAGAGTCTGGCTCGAATCCACCACAGGAAATGGCAGGTAATTTGGCTGGAGTGACTGCTGAAGACCACAGTAGTTACATCCTGGCTCTTTGAACTGCCATTGACTCCTTTGTGCACAGACATGGTAGTCTCTGTTATCTCCATCCCTTAAGTGCCTTAATATTCACCCATAAATGGAATGGGAAAAGAGGTAATAATACAGGAGAGAACCGTAGTGTTCCCATCTCATGTGTTAGAAAATTCACTCAAGTGCCTTTTGATGGAGCATTTCTAGAGAGCCCTGGTGGTTCGCGTGGGTGAAATGTTGCAGAGGAAGCAGGCCTGCAGCACCCCTGATGCACAGAGGAGCAAACATCTGTGCTATGCTGAGCCCCAGTGCCTGCTCCAGTGTCCCCTTTAGTCAACCCTACCCCAGATGCCTGTCTTAAAATTTCAGCTCTTCCCCAAAACCCCCCACAGTCCCTAGGCCCCCACCCCGCTCTGCTTTAGCTTTCTGTTTAGCACCTTTCACCATTCAGTAAGCTATGCAGGATACTTCTTTAGGGGTAAAAATGTACTTCTCTGTGCTAGAACACAGGCCCTGTGAAGACAGGGAGTTTTGCTGCTGTCTCTGGAGTTAAGGAGAATCACTGGTATGGGCTGGGTGCTTAAGGTTGCTTAAGACTGTTGAATGGAAACAGAGAAGGGAGAGAGGGAGGGAGGAAAGGATGGGGAGGAAAAGAAAGGCTTGGAGAACACACCCGGCTCTACCTCACAAAGGTGGTTGGTGGGGAGCAGCTGTTGATCAGCAGTCTTCCTGTCAATCCAGTTCAGGATTTACATTCATCGACTATATCATGGGACTCCAGTGTGCAATTACAGTCAGAAGTGCTTTTTCACTAAGGTACATAATGATTCATGCTGAGAATGTAATTAAAATATTGTGGTAGTTTAAAAATAATACTCTATTAGGATAATACACCAAAATGGCTAATTCAGAATGAGTGCTTCCTGCTTTGATTGCATTACAGTTAGGATGGTATATCAAATACTTCCATCTAAACATGACGGTCTACATAAATACATCACTGCGATGTGCACTGGATTCTGGGTCGATGACGTGCAAGTCTCTGTGCTCCAGAAGTGTTTGAGAGCAAAGTCTCAAGCTGACTCCGATTTGTGAAATTTTGGCATCTAGATGCTTCAAGGCTCCTCTAAATGTCACCTCTGGTTCATCCACGGGAAGACTGGACTCCGCTTGACAACCTTTGCCTCTCCTTTTACGCAGGTTGGAACTATGCACAGAGCCCTGTGCTGCTGGGTGCGGAGGGGTGTTAGGGACTCTGTAGTGCAGCTCAAGTACCTCATGGCCGACCAAGGAAAGGGAGCCATAGGAGGTGGAGCTTTAGCACCCAGACTCCATCTTCCCTGGTTCCCAGCAGGGCTGATGTGAACTTCCTAGGAATCCAGGCTCTGACTTCTTAGAGACCTTGAAACAATGATGTACATCTAGCACTAATTGGAGTCCCCAACACTCCTTGAGAACTTATTCTAACCAGTCTCACAAACTTTGGCTGCCTTGGAGTTGTCCCGAAGCCATGTGAAGGCAAAGATTACTGTGCTCACCTGGGGTTTCTGATTCAGAGGGTCTACAGATCTTGGAGGCTCCCAGGTGATGTCCACACTGCTGGTAGGGGCCACTATGGCTACCCGCTGTGTCTGCAGTGCCCTGTGACAAGCACCTCTTGCTGACAAGTGCATCCAGGCCTCATGCAACTCTTTCTTGGGGTTATCGTTGTTATTCCTTTGCGCTAATAAAAGTTAAGGAAGATTAAAAAACAAAAACAGATAAGCAGAAGAATACAAGATGAAAAGTAGGTTAAGAATCTGCTCAGGTTCACACACCATATGGGCCTGTGTCCTGGACAGAAGAATTAACATGGATCAGAATTGCTTCTGGGCTGGAACTACCACTCTAGTAAGTTCCTGGGGCCACCAAACCAAAGTACCATCTACCGTGCAGCCTAAACAACAAAAAACGTGTAATCTCACAGTTCTGGGGGGCAGAAGTCTGAGATCGAAGTGTTGGCAGGGCTGGTTCCTCCTGAGGCTGTGCGGAATCTGCTCCAGGTCTTACCTCCCAGCTTCTGGTGTTGGTGGCAACGCTTTTTCCTTGGCTTTTAGATGTATCACCCCGATCTCTGCCTCTGTTGTCACTTCGCATCTATCTTTCCTCTGTGCATATGTTTTTGCATCTCTTCTCCTTCTTATTAGGAAAGCAGTTGTTGGATTAGAGCCCACCCTAATAACCTCATCTAAACTAACTACATCTGCACAACTGACCTCTTTTCAAATAAGGTCACACATTCTGAGGTGGTGAAGGAGGGCGGTTAGGACTTCAGCATGTCTGTTTGGGAGACTTAGCAATGCACAACCGAGGACATGTTGTGTTTTCTAAGCTGAAGCTGGACTCTCAACAGGAGCAGAATCTCCAATTTTGGGGTGCAGCTACTGTGACATACGCCAAAGTGAAAAAGCAGGACAGGTGAGGCACAGGAGGAAACTCTCCTGCTTCTCCTCTTGTCCTGCCATGGACCGGTTCCCTGTGCTTCCCGTTGGCTGAGGCACAGTGAGGCTTTGAGCCCGAGGGAGCCTGGGAAGTGTCATCCTCGAGATCCAGAGCCGAACCATGATGAAAAGACAGCCTCCTGGCAGAGGGCACAGAGAGGTCCGCCTGACTAAATTCTGGTCCTTATCAGTTTATGTGCTAGTGCTGACCAACTTTTATGCCAAGCCTATAGAGTTGGTCAATCCAGAAGGCCCCACAATTCCAGCTCACCCTTCCTCCTGACGGCAAGCGCGCTGGGAGAAGAAACCCAGAAGGCCAGGGAAACCAACTTCAGAGTTACTCACATGGTCCTTCTCAGCCAGCTGGTGTCTGACCAGTCATAGTGTGGGAGGCTTCCTCTTATTCGGCCTTATTTGGCCTCGGGCACCTCTGGGAGAGGGAAGGAAACCCCAGCCCCCCTCAGAGTCTGCACCCACCAGTGGAGATGCTCAGCAGGTAGGTTCTGTCAGGGAAAAGTGGTGCGGTTAATCCTCCTGAAATCACTCACTCACACACCTGAGTAGGAACATGGTCTTTCTCTTCCTAGCAGTCATTGATAAGGTCACATCCGTCTCTGGAACCAAAGCTGATCGGCCCCATGCGTTGGGGTCTTTGGATGTTCACAGTATTGCAGGCACGACACGGTGGTGAAATTAACGTTGTATGTGCGAGAATGTGCTTAGGCACCCCTGTCCCACACAGAGAGACACAGACTGCAAAATGAAGTACAGTCACCGTGTGTGGACAGACAAAATGTCCTGTGGGGATGAAGGAACCAAACCTTCATAAAGAGGTGAATTCTGAATTAAAAAGGCCAGGTCCTAGTTTGCTGGCAATTAGGGGGAGGGGAGGAGAATTCTGGGTGAAAAGTGATGATGTTTATGATGGTTTCATGCCCCAAACACATCATGTCCAAAGGATGGTAAACAGGCTGCAAAAAAAATAGCCTTAAAGCCAAACGATGATTTTTGAGCTGCCAACGTTTTTCAGTTTCCCACTCCCCGCTGCACACCCAGCTCCCACACCCGCTGTGCCTTCCCCAGGCCAGCCCAGCAGGGGCCTTTCTCGGTGTTTCTTCTCTCTGTGCGCCAGGACTTATCCCTGAAGGCTCCTTTGAAGATGCCGCCAGTCCCACCTGAAGCTGGAATGTCTCCTGGCACATGGTGGAGGCCATTCAGGAATTGTGGCCCGGCTGGTCATTTCCGAAAAGATGCCTTCAGTCTTAGGACTGTCACGCCCTACTGCTTGGTGGCACCAGGACCTGCCCTGTGGTGCGGCACGCAGAAAAACCAGAACAAAGCGCTGGCTCCATAAATAGAAGGGTTACTATTTAGTTTATTTTGGTTTGCTTCATTTTGGGAACAGGTTTTCTAGTCTTGGTTTTGGTTTGTTTTGAAGATGAGCATAGAAAGAAAGGAGAAAACAGGTCAGAAAAGACGGAGGCGAGTCAGCCACCACAGCAGGCCAACCGCTGTGGAGCTTGTGATGTCCCACCTGGGTCTCCGTGAAGCAGGTGCTCGCACCCCGCGTGACGTAGGAGACCGGTCGGAGCCTCCAGGGAAGCCAGGTTTAAGGGGGGCTTTCAGGAGCTGTGCAGAGCCCAGCTTTGTAGACACTTTTACGTCCGTGTAGCATTAGCGAGCGCTTTCGGTGTGATAAAAGAGAATTGGTCCGCCATCCTTGACCTTGAAAAAAGTCGTCATTTCCACCGGGGGCCATTTAGTCTCTTACTCGCAAGCAGGGTCCTTTCCTCCATGGGAGGGAAGCATCCTTGGACCATGGGTAAGGAGGCAGCCCTGGGCAGCATTGCACTGTTTGTTAGGTGGGGAGGGAGGTGGGGGTCTTCCTGCCCTAAGGCCCTCTGAAGGGACAGTGTCCAGGTGAGGGTAGGGAAGGCCAGCAGCCCCCAGGGAGCAGGTTGGCCAGATTCTGAGCTCCTCATTTTCAGAGCCTTTCTCACTTGAAATCTTACTCCCTCTCAAGAGAATATAACCCTTGCCCTGTGCAAAGATCAGTGGACTAGAGTCCATCTATCTACTCTTCATTAATAATAGCCATAACCATCACCATTGTCACCAGTGTCATTGCCACCACCATCACCACCTATTGAGTAAGTCCTGTGCTAAGCATCTCATCTCTGTTAGCAGGGCTGATCTCCACCCAAGCCTAGGAAGCAGTTATATTGTTATTCTTATTTTATAAGGAACCAGAAGTTCAATCCTTTTGAAGAAATTGCTAGGACCGCACAGGTTTCTAGAGCCATAGCAAACTCTGGTCAGCCTGGGGACAGGAACCCCTCCTGCCCTCAGGGAAAGTCTGAGTCTCAGTTGCCTCCTTGGAATGATGACCCCAGCACCTCTGAGGTGGGGTGGCCCTCAGAGTACAGCAGGCCCCTCCCTCTCCCACACTATGTCTCTGTCTTGCTCTCTTTTCCCCCTTCTACCCCATTCTCATCTCTTTCTGTTGACCCTCCTAGGCCCTTTGTTGATGATAACCGTGGAGGAGAAATGCACATTTTAATATTTATATTTAATGTTGATGCCGCCTATTCTCAGTTCAAAAAGCAGATGAATTCGAAGGTTTATCTTTCTCTTAGAAAAACTCATCGTTAAAATATAACTCTTTGTTCTTCTTCTGTGGACCATGGAGCCATCTAGAGTGAAGATCAGCTGAGCTTCTGTACACATGCATTCCACTCTGCCCTAAGGGCGTGAGTCAACACGATAATTTCACTTGCTAATTGTTCATCTCTAAAGGCTCAACTACAGCTGGGTAAACAGTGGTCCACGCAAGCCCATGGCCACATGACAACCACCTTCTTCATTACAGCTCACCTGTCAATGCCAGGACCGTGCTAGTTCTCCAGTTATCTATTCAGTAATCTTCTCAACCACCCTATGAAGTTACTCCTACTATTTTTGCCATTTCCCAGTTTAGGAAGTGGAGTGACTTGCCCCGGCTCCACAGCTGGTGGACATTGAGTCCCAGGCAACCTGGCTTCAGGTCCCTTGGCTTAACCCCTGTGACATGCTGCCCAGAGAGAAGGTGACAGGGCAATGAACATGGAGTTAGACCTGGTAGCTCCAGCTGCATCTTAGCCAGAAATATGGGTGGAAAAGTGAACAGTGAATCAACCAACCAATAAGTAACCATGCTCTCGCCAAAACACAAAGAAATTTCAGCTTTTAGTAACTTCCACTAGCTTCAGTGAATTGACCAGCTGCTTTGACATCAAATGAATGTAAATGTGGTCATTTCGGTGATTCTGCAGGAAATTTCTTAATAATGAAACAACTTGTAAACTCCTTTCTCCCACGTGAAAGATCAGTGCTACCCTCCAATCTGCTTGTCTCTTGGTAGGAAAGTACCTCAACTTTAATAATCTTTCTCTAAAATTACTTATTCATTCCAGCCAGAAAATAATCCACTGGTGCGTTCAGCTCGTAAGATGCAGAGAGAAGGCTCAAGTCCCCGTTATTGGCCCTGCCAGCCTTCCACCTGATGCATTTTGGGTGTGAGCAGAGGGGCCACTTATGTGTTTTACATTTTCTTTGTGAATGGCGCCTTCATGACATATTAATGTTGTGCTTCTCCTTATGTTTCTCCTCACCTGATACGAAGACCATCATTCCACTTTCCTTCCTTTTCTCCGCTTCATTTACCTGATATTTCTACTCATTCCTTTATTTTCAACTGTTTTTTTTTTTTATTATAATCTCTTAGGTATATTTCTCATGCCCAGACTATTGCCTAGAGATTGTTTACTAATCCAATCTGTCTTTTATTGGAATATGTCTGTCCACTGTTAGTGGAATGGCTCATTACTTGGTTTTATTTCTACTATTTTAAAGCTTATTGTTTATTTATTTTGTCATTTATTTTTGCCCTTTTCTCTCTCTGTGCTAGTTTGACCAGGCATTGTTCTTCCCTTCAGTTGCTCCTACTGTATGGTTAGCTCCTTTGTGCTATTACGATTGATGCCTTTCCTTCCCGGTGTATACAATCAGTCATATACTTTACAGGCTATGACAACAGTTTCCCAGGTGTTCCTCCCACGGAGAGATGCCTCCCCCTCCCCTGAGCCTCCCACACCTCACTCATCTCAGTCAGAGGAGCTCTGGGGCGCCTTCGTGTCTGTTCTCTGCTTCCCACCTGAACCTCGACCTCCTCAATGATGTGACTTTTACTCTCCCATCCCCGCCATTCTAACACTTAAATTGTGTAGTTTAAATACTTTTACTTTATTTGTGGTATGTCTCTTCAACTTCAAAAACATTTATTTAGCATCTGTATTTCTCCTTCTGAAATAAGTTATCCTTGCCATTTCTATGTATCTCTGTGTGTCTGTTTATTGTTTGTTTCTTTGCTTATCTCAAGTTTCACTGCTCATCACTGCTGCCTCAGGTATTTCCCCAGGGAGGTGCCCTCATTGCGCACAGCTGTCCTTCCTTCTTCTGCACATCCTGAGGCTGTAGGATTCTTGCATTTCACACTTTTTTGCGGTCTTTAATTCTATTCTATCATCTTCTGGCTTTCAGTGTTCCAGATGAGAAATTGATGCCAGTTTGATTTTTTTTCTTTGAAATTTATTTGTTCTTTACTTATGAAAGCTTGTAGAGTTTTTCTTTATTCTTGTCACGTAGAGATTCCCCCTAACTACTTCTGGCTGTGGGTCTTTACTCATCAGACCTTTCCAAAGCTGTAGACTATAATCTCTCTTTAGCTCTTCTACTATTTGTTTATTAATTGTTCTTCCTTCATCTCTTTCCTTCATTTTCCTTCTGGGACTCTTATTTTTCAGCTGCAAGGTCCCACCCTCTAGTCTCTTTTCTCAAAGTTTCCTTCCCCTGCGCTTTGAAATATGTTTTCTTCTTCATCTACTAGGGCATTGATTTGGTTCTCAACAATGACCATTCTCTACTCCAATTTAGCTAATAATTTTTCTTTCAGTAGGAAATGGGGTATTCACTATAAGAAATAATTACTGGTTTGGACTTAAATCTCTTACAGCTATTTGCTCAGATGTGTTCCAAGGGCCCCTGCCCGCACTGTGGTGTAGTCCCCCTCGGGAGCATTATTTCTTTCCGCTCTGTGAGGCACAGTTTGAGCCTTGCATATCCTGCATGGGGCAGCCTGAACATTGTCTCCAGCCTTGGGCAGTGTCCTGCCTGGTCCCAAAAGAACTGTGTCCCCAGACTCCTTTTCCTCTCTCAGGAGCAGGGAGCATCAAGCCATCATTGAATTCCTTGGTCAACTGCTTGGACCAAGGAGACCTGCCTCAGTAGGGCTTCACCCAGGGCATCTCTTTAGACCCTAGAGCCTTTGAATATTGCTAGAATCCTCAATGCCCATGCCAGGCTCCTGTCTAGCCCACAGGGATTGGCGAGAAATTCTGACATCTGCTTGCAGATCCCAACAGGGCAAGGCCCCTGGGCTGCTGGACCCCACACCTGTAATCCAGAGTCCTACCTCACAGCTTCCACACCAAGGCTTCTGTCCCCATGTACTTGTGTTAATTAGCACGGTGACATCAAGGATGCTCGTGGGAGTCCTCTCAGAAGCATTAGTTACGCCTCGGAATTTTCATTTAGCTTCATAATCCCTTTTTGAGTTAAGAGGCGCAGAGCTGGTAGATACACACTCGATTATTAATGATAGCTATTAATAATAACATTTACACCATTTTTGAGTATTTACTGTGTCTCAGCTCTGTGTAACCATAGGTTTTAACTATGTTCTCTCACTTAATCCTCATAACACTCCGTGAAATTGGCATTCTTGTTTCTACTTGTAAAATAAAGTAGAAGTGTCAAGATGTTAAAAATGGCCCTGGGATGGTCAGCAGGTAAGTGGCAAAGTTGGGTCTGACTTCGAAGCCTGGTACTTTTCATCACACTTATGACACTTTGTGGTATCTCTTTGTCTGCATGTTTATTTGTCTGGTATCTGGATTGAGTCCATGAAGGTGGCCTCATGTCTTTTCTTCTTCATTATGGATGGATCTAACACCTGCCATAGGGACTGGTGCACAGCGGGCTCTCTATGGATACCAAGGAGAGAGGAGAAGACCTTTTCTTTGGTCTCTCATTGACAGAAGCATTCTTTTTATTGATATCTACTCCATTGCTGGCTTTGCCCATGAGTATAGGGCAAGCTGAAAGGTGGCGTGGAGATGCAGGGGAATTAGCTAATTCTGAATTGGGCAGAGGAAATGGGGAGTGAGCTGAGCCCAGAGAGAATGGGAGTTCAGAAAGATGGCTAGAAGGCCAAGTCCACCCTCAAGCGAGTATCTTTGACAGGGTCCCCTGTATAGCCCTAGGACACCAGAGGGTGGGATCCTGCAGGACCCCAAAGAACAGAAAGGAGCTGCTATGCTGAGGGAAGGAGTCAGTGGGTGGGTTCAAGGGGGACAAAGAAACAGGAAGGAGGTCAGGACCCAAACAACATGAGTTCAGGGTAGGTGGGCTGAGCAAAGTGGGGGTCGGCTCTATAGACAGAGCCAGCAGGCCCTGGGGGATATGTTGTAAAAAAAAAGGATTATGCTGAGAGAAGGTCAACCAAAGAGCAGGGCATTGCCATTCTGCCACGCAGGGCCTTGCCCTCGACACCTGTTCTGCGCTGACACTCCCCACTCCGGGGACATCATCAGTGTATGCTGTGGCTTCCTGCAGACCCACCCTTAACTAGGGACCTTTCAAGAAGAGGGCCTGTGTGTGCTTCAATTTTTACCCCTCCCTGCCCCCTCCCCATGCACATGGCTGCTTGTGAAGCCAATTAACACATGAATGAATGCATGGGTGTTGAAAGGCCAGGGTGAAGAACTGCTATTTTTTTCAATTCTGCTTTTCCTCCCTGATGGAGAAAATTTTAGAAAGATTAATGATTGTGATGACAAATATATTTTAAAATTGGGGTGGCACGTCTTTCCTCATTAATTTCTATTCTTTGGGTCATTAAACCTTGAAGTTTTAAATGGAAAAATGCTCACTCAATTAAAGCAGGGCTTCGGAGATATGTGGCATGTCAAGGAAGCAGCCCCAAGTTCTTCTTACCATTTGTAGCTGTGACAACTATGTTTTGGCAAATCTTTGCACATTAACTAAGTATTTTTTGAAGTGTCGTGTTCCTTGGATGGAACCACCTGTCAATTCACATTCCATCCTGGTCTCTGGCTCAGCTTGTTCTCCATGTCTCTAATCCTGTGGTCCTGGCATGCTCAGCACATCTCAGAATACTATGCTCCAGTATCTACTGAGCAGGGGCACAAAGGAACAGGAAGTCACCACCCTCAGAGGAGCCACTGTTAACATATCTGAATAACAAAGAAATTTGATGGTCCACCTTTTCCCAGTGAAATTCCATCTGCATACCTGTAACTAGCATCTTATTATATGCAGGCCACTCCCTTGCTGGGGCCTGCTAGAAGCCACAGCTGCACAGATCAGTCTTCAAGTCTTTTAGATTGCACCCAGCCTAGAGTGCCCAGCTTTTCCCTGTAGGGCAAGTGCAGGCACTCCTTGACATGCATGGATGGATTGATACCCACCCACGCTTGCAATCCATGACCCTCCTTTTCCCCCACCTGCCCCTCAGACTTGGTGCCACCAGCTTCCTGAGATGTTCCTATAATCTCATTTCTCTGGTGTTGCCTGCAACCCTTCATTCGATTTAAAATCCAATTTCTAGAGTGACTTTTGGTACCTGAGCTCTTATCACCTCTGCTCCATGAGTTAGGCTGTGTCACTCTGAATGTCCCTTTGATGCAGGACAAGGCAAATTTCCCCGAGTTGGGGGGAGGCTACGCCCTGTACAGAGAGAAGAAGAGGGTCCTCTGGCAGAGAGTGAAGAAAGAATACAACACACCGCCAAAGTTAGAGTCAAAAGGAAAGTTTATTAGAAAAGGGTGACACTCCACAGACGAGTGTGGAATCTCAGAGGCAGAGAGTGAGAGGGACAGTGAGAGAGACAGAGTAAAGGCCCTGAGAGGAACACTGAGTGGTCAGGGGATTCAGTTTACATGTCATTCTTTAGTTCCCGTTTCCTTTGAGGGACATATAGTGAGAATGGGAAAGAGCATGTGAGAAGGTAAGAATACATAGAGTGAAAGGCCTGCTGGCAGTTCCCAGCCTTTAATTCTTAGGTTCCTCATGGTGTTAGCCATAGGGAATGACTCTTGGTTGCTGTTTCCCCTTCAGGACGGGAAATGGGTTGTTAGCAATCCAGCAGGAACCTTCCTTTGTTTTGCAGGTGTCCTCCAGGCCTGGCTGCAGGGCTGATCAGCACATTGCAAGTCTCTGAATGTGGCTTGTGTAACATTTTTATTCTCCTGCTTCCTCCCTACATTGCATTCTGGGCCTCAAGCCCCTCTCTGTGTCACACTGGCCCCATCGTTCTCCTTGTGTGGGCTTGGCACAATGGAAATTTGCCTTAAAATTTTATGGAAAAAATTATTTTCTCTCTAGAATTTTAATCTAGACAAATGATCAAGTGTGACTACATTTGCAGACACATAATTACTCAATATATATAAATATATCTCCCATATCAGCAGGCTATGGGAGATGCACCCCACCAAATAAGAGAAAAGTGAAGAGAGACAAAGATATGGATTCAGGAAACTGGGAATCCAAAAGGCGGGAGGCGAAGGGAATTCCCAGAGAGTGAGAAGTCACACGACACAGGTACAGAGGAGGAAGAAGCATGTCTTCAGAAAAGAGGAAAATGGCAGACTGCCTAAGGCCTTTTGCATTTTGAGGGGGGTTTACAATTCTCACAGAGAATTTAGGAATAATTTAGCAATAAGCACATAAAAAAATAGTGCAATGAAATAACGAATCAGCTAAGTCTTAGGAAAACAAAAAGCTGCATAAAGAAGAAAATACAACCTTAGTCCACCACATGCTTCTGCTTCCAATGATAGTTCTGTTGTCACAAAGTATAGTTTCATCTACTCTAATATCCATCTACTCAAGTCATGCACAGTACTGGGCTCGTGGGGCATACTAGGAAGGCACACTTGGAAGGAAGCTAAATCCTCCATAATTTTCCGTAAGAGTAAGACAATGATAAAACTGACGTTAAAAAATCAAGGAATAGGAGTGTAAGTGTTTATTCAGCAATGTGAAGATAAATATGAGAAGGAACTAAAAGATTTAAACAGGATCGCTTCTGTGATGGGGAACTTAGGGGCAGGACACAACTGTTTTTTGTCATAAGCCAGTTTGAATTTTCAAATATGTATATGTGTCACTGATAAAGGTATTTTTTTGAAATTTAAAGGAAGAGTGAAAGGACATGGGTTATAATGCCTGGTTTGATGAGCGCAACATAATAATTCTGCTGACTTTTTGGCACTTTCTGGCCTTTTCTGGCATTCATACAGTCAATTAGCATGAATAATTCGAGACCAGAATGATTATGTTTTTGTAGTTAGCTGAAAAAATTAATTTTTCCCTTCATTATCTAATTATTTTTTATCTCTTAATTATCTATGTGGACTTTGGAATAATTGTAGGAAGTGGTAAAACATGAGATATAAGAAAGTACTTGTAGTGGTTTGTAGAGCTGTTTCTGATACTAACTGGGCATTGAGAAAAAGTATGTCTTTCCCTGAGCAAGGATTTTGTTCCTCTGAATTGTATTCTGTAACTATATATCTAGTTAAATTCCACGTGAATGGTTTTAATGCATTCTTGGTCAAATTAAAGCTGTTTGGAATATATATATATATTCATATATATATATTCCTATATATATTCCTATATATATATTCCTATATATATATTTCAATATATATATTCCAATATATATATTCTTATATTATATACATATATTCATATATATACATATATATATATATATATATATATATATATATATATATATATATATATTCCAAACAGAAAATTGATTTGCCTTCCTTTATCTCTTCTCTCTTGAAAAGAGAATTATGGTGTTTGTGTGCTTTGCTTTTTCTGTTTTTCCCTCTTAACACTGGCCATCCAGCTCACACAGTGAGTTGGAGGGAGGGGTTGGGGGCAGCCTTGGAGCAGCCCCTACTGGGATTCAGAGCCAGTCCTCACATAAACTTGTCACTTTACAGATGAGAAATGGAGATTGAGTAACATGCCCAAGGCTACAAAGCAAGTGGGGCTAGTGGGGATTGGAGCCCACTTCCCAGTGACTGTGAGGGATGTGCTCCTTTGTCCGCCAGGGCTACGCTATTTACCCTGTAACGCTTGTCAGTTCCTCCGCCCTGCCGGCCCCAGGGTGCCAGTGGGTGACACTGCTAGTTTTCTGAGAGGATTTGGTGAAAGTCCTATGAAGCCCTTAGAACAGCCAGGCACAAAAATGGGAAACAGATGCTCCTTTCTTACGTCTCTGTTATTGCTGGTGTTAATGTTAAACTACCTGCTTCTCCTTGGAGTTTGTTTTTAATGTAGAGAAACCTTTGGACTCCATGTGGCTGGAATTTGCACCATCTGCAGGACACAGTCCCGCAGGAAGTCACCGATGAAAACTTCTTAGGAAGAGGGAGGGAGGGGAGCATGGAGCAGGTACGCCCTTGGCAGGGCTGGCTGAGAAGGAGGGACACTGGAGCATGTTTCATGGTCAAAGGTCATTTACACGTGAAAGGGCGATCTTTTGTTACAAAGTAACTTTTCACCAGGTCTGAAAATGCAAAATCAAGTGGAGACCACATAAGCTGTCCGGTGCCTTCCACTGAGGGACAGTGTGAGGGGGACTGTATTGCATTCTTTAGCCTGACTGAATCTTGAATTGGTCTCCTTGGTCAGATTAAGGGCTCACCTTCTCTTTTCCCAGTGTCTGCGTGGACCCATCCTTGAACGTAGACAGACATCCTGTGACTGGAGCAGGGAGGCATTGGGATCCAGCCCATGTCATGTGGAGGTTTGGCTCTCCAGGGGTCAACTGTGTCCCCAGCATCCCAGGACACCTGGGTCTTCTTCCCAAGCAGTCCCGACTGGTCTTGCCCTGGGCCTTCCTGCTTCACTGGCATTATGTGGCCTCACACATTCTCAGGGGTAAAAGAGGTAAAAGCTCTGCCTGGGGGGTCGTGGATGTTGCAAGTTGAAGAAACCCTGGAAATCACGCAATCTCTTTATGGGGAGGCATGTTTGTTCAAACCAGGCCTTTCGACACCTGATGTGCAAACTGAAAAAACTGATGCTGTGCTCAAAACAGAAGCAGGGGCTGGAACCCCTGCTTTGCCTCCCATGTGCAGGATCATCAGCCTCAAGAATCCTGGGGCACTGTTAGAAAACCCAGGTCTTGTCTTGAGTTTACTGATAAGGAAGCAGGGCCTGTTCCAGGCATGTCTCAGAAGTGTCCTAGAAGTGCTCTAGGCATATTTTAGGCATAGGACAGTCTCTGGCCAGGATCACTGGCTCCCAGAGCAGCCCTAGACTGGCCTAGCTGCCCCCCTCACCCCATGTCCTCAGCAGGATTTGATTGGGAGTTTTGGTTCCTTGAGCAGCCTGTGTTGGTTTGGTTATCAGACTCTAAAAAAAAAGGAAAAAGAAAAAAGGAAAAGGAAAGAAAAAGAAAGCCGTGGCCCTTGTCTAAACCAGCACGATAGTTTCCTATTATAAAACATAACATATAAAAGCTATAGCTCCTCTGGGTCTTCGAAGAAGAGTGCACATTCTGCCTTGATGCCCAGACCTCTATGGTACGGGTTCCCTCCGCTGGTTAGAACATCACCCCATTCCCTCAGAAGCTGTGGTTCCCCCTCACACACAGACAGACCTACGTCCTCACACTGGAGCTTTGTCACAGTCCCCAGCAGGGCAAGCCAAACCAGCCCCAGGTTCTGATCTAGCAGGTCTCAGGCAAAACCAAAATCTTGCCTTGCTAAAGAGCTCCCAGATCCTTGGAGAACTGCCTAAGCTTATATAAGGATGATGACAGCAGAATGAGAGAGACACAGGTATTTACAAACAGCCTCAAATGCAGCCAAGATTTTAGCTTCTCTCCTCATGGTAAACCCAGTTAGAACCTTGGCCCTGCCCCCACTCCATTACACAAAGTCAGGAAGTTGAATCTGTGCCCCAGCTTGACCCTCCCATCCACTGTCCTCTAAAAGTGCAGGGATCTTTGTAAAAAATGTGGTTTTCAATTAGAGCCATGCTATCTGTGCAGGGGCAGTCACACAGGAGGCCACACGAGAGGCCCATCTCAGGGCTGCTGTGAGGGGCCCAGATGTCAATGTCACTGACTCTGCAGTGGCTGAGTCCATCAGTAATGGTTTATCTCATTGTGGGCATAACTCTGAACCCGCTCTCCACCACCAGAGCCTAAATAAGATACTCAGATAAGCTGGGGACAACTCACACTAGCTACTGACCACATACTATCACAGCTGTGCCCATAAATAAGCTCACAGCTAAGTTTCACACTGAAGCTTAGGCTTTCTGGACAATCTATTTCATTTTTCCACCCCATCGGTTACCAGAGAGTGGGGATCCTCTCCCAGCGCATTGTCCAGGTTCTTGATGTCTCTAAAAAGAATTGAGCAAGACACCGAAATACAGCAGAAAAGAAAAGCTTTTCTAAAAGGGAAAGTACAATGCCAGACGTGGAAGCCGGCCTGAGCAAGAGAAGCGTGGCTCCAGAGGCCTGGTAACAAAGCCTTTGGGGTTTTTATCCCTATTTGCAATGGGTGGTTACTTTTCTTAGTGGATTGGGCTTTTTTGATTGACATCTGAGATTGACAGGACTCAATGATGCATCGTTTGTTTTCTGTACATGTTCGTTCCCAGAATTCAGTCTGTTATAATGATATTAGAAACTTCTGGGCTTACGCATCATATTATAATGATGGTGTAATGAGGCTCAGGTGAGCTGAAGGTCTTTGGGGGTCTTCATTGTGTAGGTGCCAGTGACTGGCTTAAACTGGTACCTGATTCTCTGCTTACTTGTTTCTTTAGCCTAAAAATGCTTTCTGGGTTGCTTAGTTGTGGGCAGATTAGGGTGGACCCCTTCTACAATAGGATGACCTCAGTGTCCTTGTAGGAAGACCCAAAGCCCCTAACTAACATTCCCACTTAACTCTTTTCTAAGAGCCATGAACCCCCTTATTATTAGTATGAGTGTTGAGGGACTGGAGGTCTCTTCTTCCGTATTTGCTTTCTGCTGAGAAGGGTCGTAGCCCCTGTTTACAGGGGTTTCATGGAGCTCTTTCTCTTTCTGCCTTAGCCAGGGCAGAGTCTTGGGTTTCCTACTGAAATGCAGCCTCAGTCCCTAGGCAAGAAAAAGAAGATACAAACTTGTTATTTAAATCATATATGTATTAATTTCTATTATCAATTTGCCTATTAAGCGAGTTGAGGGAAACAGGCTTGGTTAATATATTTCTTAAAGAGTAAAAAAAAAATAAAGGACCTTTGGCCTAAAGTTCCCTTCCCTTCCAGACTCTAAGGGCCCTGTCTGGCCTAACACTATTTGTACTAACAATGGGCCGATGACCCTTATCAATAGCCAGAAGATCTGAGTCACCAGTTTCGGGCAATTATCAGGATTTGAGGGAGAGGGCCTTTTTCCACAGAAAGGAGGAAAGAAAACTTAACTAGACTTAGAAAAAAGATTAAGAACTCTACAAGAGATGTCCTTTTTCATTTTCTGCTAAAAGATTAAGAATTTTACAAGTGATGTCCCGTATTACAACCACTCACTCGCACAGTCACTCAGCAGCTATTTCTTGCTCGCGGCCATCGGCACTAACTGTGATGTTAGAGGCAGCAGTTAGTGAGAAAGGTGCTTCTCTGTCTTCACAGCGTTTACAGTTTAATGGTCCACACATCACACAGATATTTGCACAAATGATGCTTTCAATTAACAGCACTATGAACAGCCGCCATGGGGGTGCTATGGAGCCTTCCCTGCCTAGGGGACAAGGCGAGGTTCCCTGAGGGAAAAGCAGCATCAGGCCAGCAGAGATGGGGGCAGAGCATCCCTCATTGCACCACCCTGCCTACACTCTCTCACTGTTCTACGGTCATAGAGCGAAGGTCCTGTGTGCCCCCCAGGTCCAAGCATTAAGGGGGCAGTGTTCTCCAAGGCCAGCACTGGAGAGCAGTGGGAGAAAGTGTGGGTGTTGTGAGGTGCAGCTGCCTCACCCTGCAGCAATAGCCGGTCTTTATCTTTTCCGTCGTGTTTGGACTGTAACAGTTTTTCTTTAAGGACATGGGGTAGTTTCCGGGGCCCTGCCTCTGAAGGGGAATGCCTAAGGAGACACCTTTAATGTCTGGGATCTCAGTATGCCCCTGGGAGCCCAAGTCTACCAAAGGAAAGGCAAACACATGCATCCCTTTTTCTTAAAAATACTTAGGAGAACAAAGTTTTCACATGTCCAGGGTTAAAGGGAAATCGGTGGAGTAAACAGTTCTGTTTTCCCTGAGTGAACCCCTTTGTCCACACTGGGCATCTGAGTGTTACTAAGGAGTGCCATGGCTCTGTCCTACAAGGAGTTAGGCTCATATCTGTCCATGTTGGGAAGGAGCCTCAGGGAAGGGACCTCAAGGGAGGGATGCTGCTTCTTGTGCTTCCCTGGGACCATGCTGCCTGAGTTGATATGTGCATGAGACCGCATGCCCCCAAACCTCCCACACACACCTGAAAACCTGGCTCCGAACTCTCACCCCACAGATCCTAGATAGAAGTCCTTTGTCAGGCCCGCCGAGCCCACCCCACAGCCTCTCCCAGCTGTGGTGTTCTAAGTAGGTTCTGTCTCTCTCAAGGAGTCCCTGTTGGACACATCCTCCTTGGGTTCTCAAGTCCCTTGTAGTCCTTTGAAACCGAGGCTCTAGCCCTCCAAGGACTCCATGCCAGGCCCTGCTACCTTCCCTGCCCATCAGAGTCTGAGCTTCATGCCCTGCGTACATGTGAATGAACCCCTGTGCCCAGCCTCTTGATCTGTGTGTTCATTGTCAGACCAGCTCACTGTAGATTATTTATAAAAACCAACTTATGTCACAACAAGCAGAGTCACATTTGTTCGCTAAGAAACATGGCTTTTCCCTGCTCGGAGGGCCAGCCTCAGTGGCAGGGGGGCATTTCAAGGACCAGCTGCCTTGAGATTTGCTTTCAAATCCTGCTATTGGAGGTTTTGGCTGAAGTTTTAGTAAATTGCTCAACTTCACCATCCTTCTGACATCTTCCTAGTTCAGCCATCTCAGTGCTCTATGAAGGGTACTTCGGAATGAAAAAAGGTACTGAAAAGGCACTTAGAAGAAACTGTGGACTGATTTCATGCAATTATTAGATAAAATCATCTTCATGGCAAATGCTTTCCCCTGGACCCCTGTGCATGAAAGGAAACCTTGACTTCTCAGCTGCCGCTGGAAAATCCTGTGTAGCTGCCCTTCCTCACTCATGCTGGGTGGGGGATTGCATGAGTGGGAACCCTACGGCCAGCTATTGCAGGGTCTGGATGGCCCCAGTGAAGAATTTGCCCCTTCCTGCCCTAAAGACTGGCCACAGGCTGTTGATATCAGATTGGCATGGGAAACAGCCTGAATGAAAGGTGGTTACAGGGATGGGAGTGGCCCCCCAGGTGTGACTGTCTTGGGTTGCCCTGCACTGGCCCTCCCAAGGGTTTGTCCCCTGAAATTGCCCAGAGCTAAACTCATCCCCCTATGCTAAATTTTCTCAAAGAATGTTGGTGGTGGGTCAGTGTCAGATCTGGAAGGGCTTCTGCGGGTCCCTTTGTGTTTCATTCACAATTGCATTCCCAGGGCCTACAATAGCACCTGGCATACTAAAGGTGCTCAACAGATGTTTATTAACAAACATTGTATTCAAGATAACCTGTTAGCCATGCTCAGGCTGCCCCTCACTCCTTTCTGTTCCCTGGAGACACCTGAGAGCTGCTGGATGGGATCTGTGGGCTGACATGGGCTCCCCAAACACATGCTGTGATTGTGGGGGCCAGCATGTAACCCGCCTACCACCTGTCTCCACCCCGGGGGGTGCTCTCCAGCGGCAGAGCACACCTTGTTCCCAGTTGAACCATACTATCCCAGGCGTACTCTTCCTCAGCTTGGGCCCTTTTAGGACTGATTCTGGCCATCTGGTTTCCAGACAGGATTCTCCCAGCATGGCCCTCTCGTCCTTCAGGCTCCACCTCCACTTCTCCAGGGAAGGTGCTTGGCCTCCAGTCTCCACCTCTACTGCAGGTGTAGCCTATACAGGCTGACACCTGCCCTCCCCGGCAGAGGGATCGCTAGGCTAGACTTTCTGGCCACTAATTTGTGAACAACCTAGAGGCAGAACTGTCTTGTTTTACTCGCTGTCCTGCTTTCCCCTGGCTTGTGGGAGGGCTTGATAAGCATTTGTTGGGTGAATGAATAAATGAATGACCATTAGGTAGTTCTCTGGAGTGCTCCTCATCTTTTGATGAACTCCGCACGGACCTGAGCATTGATTTATTCGTTGTCCCCTCTCACTAGAGCGTGAGGTATCCACACTGTAAACGGAGGGCCTGCAAACGGCTCCACATCATAGGATCTCTGGAGATGTGCTCAGCGAATTAAATTATCTTTACACTCTGACACAGAGTAGATACTTCGAACAGCCTCTGTTTAGCGGATACATTGCTTCAATTCTCACACTTAATTCACCAGTTACAAGTTCGTATATCCTCAGCACTCATCATGTGTGTGCCACGTATTAACATGTGTAGATCCACGACATTTATTAACCACCCACTGTGAGCTAGCTCCTCATGTTATTGGCAATCCTGACCCAATAGAACTTTGTGTGACCAGGGCAGGTAGGAGATACTGTCTACCCTGGTGTCAGTGGGGGGTGTCTACTCATGGAACCCGAAACCAAGTCAACTGACTCCTAGTGTATGTGGCTGGAGGAGTGAAGAATGGCAGATGTGGGAAGGGCGGGCACTAGCTATACTCTGAGCCATGACTGTTTCTTCTAGACACTGGGGTAAGGATGGCTAGGTATTTATTGGGATAATAGCATGTGCCCAATTCTAGACATTGTTTATTAGGATTACTCCTTAGTATGTAACATAACATACAAATACTCATCATGGAAATAAACTTAGGAATCTCCAGTCCAGAGCTTCTCAATTTTCTGAGGTTATATCCCAATGACAATATACTCATGGACCCATCACAATGAAAATCATAAAGTCCACATTTCAAAAAATGTTTTAAGGAACATAAATAGTGCTATTAAGAGTAAATTTAATGTCTATGGATTTAAATGCCAAAATGTTGTTTGCACTATATTTATATGTATAGCTACTACTATAGATATTGATGTTATTTCTATGATACCGTAAAACATAAATCAATGTTAAGCCATAACATTATGTGCAATTAATGTTCCTGCTTTGACTGGAGCATGTAAAACAACACGAACTGCGTTAATTGTTCTAACATTGCTGTGGGTGGGAGCTAGAGACTACACCTTATTCAATGGGGCACTGAAGTGGCTTGCACTAATTCAAGAGAGCCAGCCCTGTGCACTTTTTCCCCAGCTTCATAGTCAATGATATCCCATTGATTTCCTGAAATCAGCCATCAGGGTATTTACACTGAAGGCAGTTCTCTCTTTTTCTATCTTTCCTTCCTTCCTTTTCCTTCCTTCCTTCCTTTTCCTTCCTTCCTTTTCCTTCCTTCCTTCCTTTTCCTTCCTTCCTTCCTTTTCCTTCCTTCCTTCCTTCCTTCCTTCCTTCCTTCCTTCCTTCCTTCCTTCCTTCCCCTTCCTTCCTTCCTTCCTTCCTTCCTTCCTTCCTTCCTTCCTTCCTTCCTTCCTTCCTTCCTTCCTTCCTTCCTTCCTTCCTTCCTTCCTTCCTTCCTTCCTTCCTTCCTTCCTTCCTTCCTTTCTTTCTTTCTTTCTTTCTTTCTTTCTTTCTTTCTTTCTTTCTTTCTTTCTTCTTTTGAGAGTCAGTTCTTAAACACTTGCCAGGACATCTCCACCTGCATCCCACCTAAACCAAATTCACATCCAAGTATCATTTTCTGCAAGGATTCTCTGCTCACTTCCTGTCCCTCTCTAACCCCAACACATCACTAACAGGTGGCGAAACTGAGGTTTAGAGAGGTTAGGGCAGTGGCCAATGTAATACAACTTACAAAAGCAAAACTACGAAAAAAAGCCTGGGCCAATTTCACCCACTAAATCCATTGCTTTATCTACTATATTTATGTCCTGCCTTGATAGTACGTAATGTGTAAGGTTTCGATACAAGATGGCTTTACATTTAAAATTTGAGATTCAGAATTAACATACTTCAGTAAAGTTATGCTTTATATGGAGTGTCACAAAAGAGTACGTTTGCAGAAATTATTAGAGAGCATTCTGTTCATAGGATATTGTTCAATGTTGTTCAGCTGCGTTGTTATCTTTTATTACTAATGAAAACATATTCCCCTAATTGTTCAAAACCATCTCAGGACTGATAAGTATACAATATGAGTATTTTATAGGTGTAATTCAATTAATCTCAAAAGAAAAATATCTGTTGGATGCATGTAAACATACTGGTTAAATTGTACGTCTTCATTTCTTCCACTCCAATGACTGAGACCGTGGAGAATAGACTATAAAAACTGCACCAAAGAGCTTATTCTCTTTTTATCGCCTGTCAAATTATTGCTGTGACGCCCATAGTTGGTGGTGAAACATTGCGATCCAATGCTAGCTAGCAATGAAACGCCAAGTGTGAGTTGCGCATTGAGTTTAGGTAATGTACCAGAAAACACTGCATGAAAACACTAATTTTCTCAATATATATTAGTAGACACGGTGTTTACCAATGAGAAGTGAAGATGTTTTTAAACAGTTTGTTAACTTGGAGCCTTGGCTGGGCTGCACTTAAATGCTGTGTAGCTGGTGCTGAAATTGCGGACCGAGGCATCCTCAGAGCTCCGTGGTCTCGGCTGCACCACTCGTGCCCAGCTGGCCCAGGGAAGGTCTTCGATCATGAGGACTCTGGGCTCACTCACTACTTCCTGTCTGGGCATCACCAGCATCCCCAACACTACTCCAAAATGCACAGCTTCTTCTCTTCTGTCGATGCCACCTCTATTTAGCTTTTACAATCGAGCACACCCAACTCCTGAAGGAAGACTCCACACACATTCACCCCTGAGCCAGTCCACTGAAGGAGAATAGGAGCTGCTGTTAACAATGCATCTCAAGCTGTTGAGCAAAGAGTGGTTTTAATTTAATTTATCTGGCCTATAAAAAATAAAATAAGACAAGTACGAGATGTTATTATCAGCCTTAGATGGCACGGGCATTCAAACATTTTATTATCTTATAATTGAGCAGTGTTTCCAAGAAGAGCCTCTTTGTCTCTTACACCGTTCTTAAGAAACCTATTCTTCAGTTTTAAGGAATAATTGTTGTCTAACAGCACAAGGGAAAAAATAACATCTTATAGATATTAAAATGGTTGATCTGGATGCGGTCTGTTAAAAGCTTGTTTCAGCTTTGCCCAATGTGACTTTCCCATGTGCTCTCTCTCCTTACGTTTCTGTGACATTAGAACCTGATATTTGGTAACTTCAATCCTTGTGCCATTTTAAATAACCCTCCTTGACCACATGCAAACTGTGGAAGAAGGGCCAAAACCGAAGAGTAACCTCTGTCTCCCAAAACATCTTGGGAAGTGTTTGCTCGATTCCACGAAGTCTGTGGTTGCTGCTGCTGTGCGTCGTTTCCAAACTAAAGGCACAGGAATGAGCCTGGCTTTCACCTCACACTAATAAGTATCTGCTAATCTTCAAGCGAGCACAGAGCAATCCAGCACTAAAGCTGGTCCCTTCTTTCTGCACTCTAGTACTGGGCAAAATTATGCATTAATTCAACAACCAGATTAAAAAGCTCTGTGCACGTAGAATGAGACAGCCACTCTGAAGTGCACTTCAACCACAGCAGAAGCAGAGTCTATTGGGGAAAACATTTTCTGCAAGATGAAGAGTCCAGGGAATGTACATGGTTTCAGATGTTTGGGTGGCATTTGATTTCATTTTTATATTTATATTTATAGCATAAGTATTATTACTTTATAGCGACATCTGTACAACCCCATGAACTAGGTCTAACTATATTACATTTAAAGGATTTGAACAGGAAGAAAAAGATTCTTTCTCAATGTAATTTGTTTAATAAATTAAACACATAACATACATTCGACATTAGTAAAATAAAACTTCATGAAGCTGTTTCTGTAGGACACTTGGAATATATGTAAAATCCCAAAGAAGAAAATAAAATCAACCCTAATCTTATTCCCAGAGAGAAATCTTTGTTAGTGGGTGAGAGCCATTGAATTAGGCATTTCTACCACAAACATCTCACAGCTCCTAGAAATTCTCAGTTCTGCATGCATTTTAAAACAAACAAAAAATTTAGTTAGGATAGACTCTTAAAATCTATGGAACTTTGTAACTAGAGCTCTAACAAAAACATTATCTATCATTCAACTGTTCCTGCAAGGAATCCTTAGCAATATCTGCAGATACTTTTGATTGTTAGGACTGAGGATACTACTGGCATTGAGTTGATGGGGGCCAGGGGTGCTTCTAACACTTCACAATGCACAACATTGCCCCATAGCAAAGCCTTCTCCAGCCAAACTGTCAATAGTGCTAACCAAAAAAATCCAGCCTTAACTGCTTATTTCCTGTAGGCCCCCAAGGAAACCTAACCTTCCCTATAACATCCCACTCATTCATTACCTCTTTCAGCTGCCCATTATTCATTCATTTATCCCTGAATCTGTTTAGTCATTTACAAACATATACTGTACGAGAATACAAAGATGAATAGGACACAGCCCCAGCCCTGGAGAATCCCACTGTTCTAGGCAGAGGTGATATTGACAATATCCATAATATCACTTTGTTTCATATCTATTAATTCATCTAATCTTACAACCACCCCATGAGAAAGTCCGAACTTTGATTTACAGATGCAGAAATTGGTATATTAACAGACAAGTAAAATAGATGAAAGTGCTGACATCAATATGCAAATAGTGCTGTAAGATCACAGCAAATATTTACTGAATTATTTCCATGCCAAGGGCTATGAATAAAATAGTGAGCAAAAATACTGATTTTTTTAATGAACATAAATTACTACAGCAATTGGTCGTTTTAACATTATATGCCAAAATTCAAATAAATTTTATCTTTTAATGTTCATCTTTTAAAAATTATTTTTTCAAAAGCATTCTTTTATTTTTAAAGGATAAAAATATTGCTAATTGCCTTTATATTGACCTGTAGCTCCTAAAAAAAGGCACGGATAATTATCCCACAGGATAACATTTTTAAAGAAACAATATCTAATTTAAAAACTCTCCCTAAGGACATCAGTAAAAGTAATGAATTGATAGTAATGAATTTTATTTCTTTTATCCCAAGTTTCTAAGAACAATTTTTATGCTATATCAAAGAAAATTGAGGAAAAATACTTGCAGAATAAGAATTAAATTGTCTATTTATAAAAATTGATTATTTTCTCAAGAGTCAAAGCTATAGTTGTGTGAGAGTGTTTACTTCTGCATGTTTTTGTGTATGTGTGGTGGGGTGGCATGTATGGAGCAATAAATGAAAAGAGAAAAGAACCTAATCAACACTATCCAATATTGTAACCACGGGCCATGTGCAGATTTTAAAATTTAAATGTGGATTTAAGTTAATCATCAAATAAAATTAAGAGCTCAGTTCTTCATTCACACTCACCACGTTTCATGCACTCAGTGGCCATGCTGGTTAGGGCCCATCATAATATGGCACAGGGCAGATGTGCATTTCCATCATCACACAAAGTTCTGTTGACGGCATCACGATAAATCCTCATATTTCTAATTGTCATCCAGCAACAAAGTATGGGTCTATTATAAATCGCTAACTTTTCATTTAGTCAGGCTTTGTGAGTAAGGAGCACACTGCCATATCAAACAATGTGACATGATTTTAATGATTGTAAAAATTTTGTCATTTTTGATGCCTTGAGAAAGAACAATCAAAATTTACATGAACACATTTTCAAATTTGGCTTTAAAAAGTACTCTAACTTTGAGACCCCCATGAATTGTTTAGAGGTTTCCAAGACCCCACAAATGTGTTCCAGGATGAAACAGGAGTTCCCAAGTGGTATCTATGGAACAAGGACCTATACATAGAGCTGGACAGACCCAACCCCATGAGGGGAGGGATCTCCACGAGGGGTCTACCTCCCTGAACTCTTGCCTGACAACGGGCTTAGAACCAAAAATCTTTGTCATTCGAGTGAGTCAGAATTCTGTGAGCCATCCTGAAGCCCCCACAAGTCTCAGGTTGTCATGGTATGATCTCGTTAGAATGGTACACAGAATCAAAAGCCAGAAATTGAAAGTTTGCTTCAGTTACACATTTTTCCATCAATTCCCTTCTTATGGGAAACAACAAGATTAGGATAAACCATCAAGCTGACCTGGAATTGTATGTGTGTGTATTTTCTTTCTTTTTATAAATTGAGTTAAAATTGACATATTTTTTTCTTTTTTTAATTGAGATAATTAACATATAATGTTGTGTACTATGCATTGATTGGATGTCTTTATGAATATATTGCAATATCATCACTGCTGCAGCATTAGCTAACGCCTCCATCAGGTCATGTAATTGTTATTTCATTTTGTCATGAGAACATTCAATATCTAGTCCCTAGCCACTTCCAAGTTTATAAAACAGTACTGTTGACTTTAATCATATGATCTACGTTAGATCATGATGACTTAGTCATCTTCTAGTTGCAAGTTTGTACTCCTGGACCAATATCTCTTCAATTCCCTCACCCCCAAACGCTGGTAACCACTATTCTACTCTGTTTTTTTGCGAGTTCAACTTTTTTAGATTCCATATGTGAGATCATACAATATTCATCTTTCTCTAATTTATCTCATTTAGCATAATGCCCTCAAGGTTCATCCACGTTGTCACAAATGAAAAGATTTACTTCCTTCTCATGGCTGAATAATCTTCTGCTTTTGGTATATATCCCAAGGAAACAAAAACAGGATATTGAAAAGATATCTGCACTCCCATGTTCACTGCAGCATTGTTCCCACTAATCTAGATATGGAAACAACCTAAGTATCCATCAATGGATAAATGATTAAAGAAGATGTGTTATATATTTTTAAGGATAATGAGTGAGAAATAAATAATTGGTCCAGCTCCTTCCTGGACCTCAAAGTTTCTTGTTTAACCTGCAGGCTTCTTATCCACTGGTTGCCAGCCCCAGAAAGCATTAATCTGCCCTGCTAAGAAAACTATTCATTAGCATTGGTGAGAAGTGCCCACTGTCAGTATGGGGCCCAAACCATTGCAGTCCACAAGATGGAGAGTTTCCTTCACTTCCTCAACTGAAACAATTTCTTTCCTGTCATAGCAAGCCCCAGGGGGAGGGAATTCACAACCCGTGAGCAACCTCAAATCATAAAAATCAGTCATAGGAAGCAGCCCTCACCCTGAAGAGTGGGAGCATGCTACTTGGTGGTGGTGCCTTTGAAACCAGAGAGTGTGCCCTGTGCGTGGGCTTGCTGGGGGTGTGCTGATCTCCCTCCCGTGCAGCTGCCGGCTGATACCATTTTGCTCTTGCTTTGTTCCTCACAACCTCTTTGCACTGAACCCCAGATGCAAGTGAAACGGTCACAAAAGAAGTATCTGGGTTAAATGCGTGCTAAACAGGTTTAAAATTACTGCTCATTGTTTGGAAGCAGATGCAAGCCTCAAACAAATGCAAAACATCAAGGCAGATGCAAAAGGGAGGGCAATTTGAAAATCGGATCCTAAGTGCCTGATTCTGTAGGGGGTGAAATGAGCTGCCTTCTCTGGCCCTCCATAAGGCTAGTCTGGCCAGCTGCCCCAAAGGGCAGGGAGAGCCACCTACTAAATGCAGGAGGGACCGAGAAAGGGCAGACACCCCCTCAGGTCTTTGGCTCCCTTATAACTGCCTAATTTCTTCAACAGTGGTCTTTACATTGCTGTCACTTGGGAACTGCTATTAAAATGAGCATTGAGCTCACTTTTGCTATTATTTATTTTCTGGATAACTTTATGAGGTTGCCCAGAAGCCTTTTCTCTCTTTCCTACACCAAAGGTCCCACACCCCAGCAATGAATAGCCAATATTTAATCACGGCTTAGCTTAATACACATTTCAGTTCTGTTCTTTTCCTGGGTATATTTGGCACACCAGGGTTGCTTACGTGTTTTACAAGTTGCTAACTAACAGCCTTACATTTATGTAATCTAGCCCTCAAGCCTGGCTTCCTGCACAAACATGTTTAACTCAGGGCATGGGTTTCAAGATGATAACGTTGATCATAGAACCTGTGTCTGGCCATGAAAAATTTTTGGAAAGCCTTCCATTTTATTACAGCACCATTGGAAAAGGAGTTAGCATTTCCTGTTCTGTGCTAGGCATATCGATAAGCTCTTGGCTCTCACCTTTGTGGGGCAGGCATCATTCTTTGTGCTAACTACTTAGAACCTTAGATCTGAGAGGGGAGAGAGGGGAGGCGATGCACCCAGGCTGCCCTAAGGCAGAGTTCCTATCTGCACACAGCCCTGGCATCTTTGCACTGACAGCTCTGCCCTGACTGAAAAGAAAGGTGTTTTGGAATCAACAAATCATTCTTTTTGTTTTGTTTTGTTTTGTTTTCAGTGTTTTTGTGTCAAGGTAATATTCAGGAAAGAAGGGTAATATTTTACTTTAAAAAATCTGACTTTGGATTAATTGAAATATTTTATTTTACTTCTGCTCCATAGATGTTTTGCTAAAATGACTGAAAGTTTGCTTTTAGATTAATGAACTGCTGAAAACTTTCCTCCTTCTTTTGCCACTTAACTGCAATTTAATGTAAAGGGAAATTTTAAAATACCTTAATGTTTATATTTAGCTATTTAAACATAAAACAGTTTAAAATATAAATCTTCCCACCACTTATATACTCTTCATATGTCTCCTATTGGTGGTGGTGGGGGGGGGTGGAGTTCAGAAAGCATTCTTCTATGATCTAATATTAGGTTGCTAATTATTTAAATATAACCAGATGGATGTGTGATGCTAATCAAACCTTATGAATTATTAGCTCCCTAATAATATGTAATATCTAGTACTGAGTACCTGAAATACATGAACTATTTTACAAATATATTGTTTACTCAACAAATATTGAAGGATTTACTTGGGCACCCTTTTAGTGTAGAACATACAACAATGAACAACACCCTGTTGAATTAAAAGGGAGAGATAGATAATAGACAAGTAGAGATACACAGCAGATGGTCATAAACACAGTTTTATGTGAGTTGTTTAGGAAAGGCTTCTCTGCTGAGGGGATGCTGCAGAGAGAGCCAGCTGGATCTCTGGCTAAGGGAAGAGTGAGCACAAAGGTCCTGAGGCTCAAAAGAGATTTCAGGAAGAGCCAGGAGTCCAGTGGGATGGTAGTGAGTCAAGGTGGCAGGCGGGTAGGAGGAAGAGACTTAGGTCACAGGAAGCAATTTGGCTTTCATTTTTAGTGAGATGGGAAGACACTGGGATTTTCAGCAGAGAGACCTGTCCTTACTCACACTTTAAAGCATGACTGTCATCACTTTGTGGACAAAAATGGGAGCAGAAACTCAAGAAGAGGCCTTGGCAATAACCCTGTGCAGGAGGTACTAGTCCGGATAATGGGGTGCTATGGTTGAGATGCTGAAGTTAAAAGATCTCTGAGTTTGTTTAAAAGTCCAGCAAGCAGGATGTGCTGAGAGGATGGAGTGAGGGGTGAGAAAAAAGAGTTAAGGATGACCCCAAGATGTTTCACCTGGGCAACAGGCAGAGCTTTCTTTTCTCCCTCCTTCCCTTCCTTTCTACACTCCCCTCCTTGGTTAGGAGAGTCCTGGGAAACAAATAGTTTAGTTTTGCCCATGATCAACTTAAGATACCCATCAGACATTCAAGTTGAAAAGTTTAACATATTTGAGATTGAACTCATGAGCTGGTGAGTAAACATGTGAGCCTGTAGACAAGATGTGAAGCTGAGCCCAGGGAAGATCACAAAGGGAGTAGCTGTAAAGGGGGAGGAGAGATGCAAGACCCGTCCTGGCTGCCACCAGGTAGAGAAGTCAGAGATGGGGAAGAACTAGCAAAGGAGATTGTGAAGGACCAGCCAGAGAGAGGCTGCAGAAGTCAGGGCAGGTAAGAAAGGAGCCACATGAGCTGGGGAACTCAGAAGAAGGGCTGACCATTGAAACAACCTGGAGGGCATTGGAGATGTGTCAGAATCGGTGTTGGCAGGGGACGATGGGGGAGGGGTAGTCTGAGCATGTGGGTAGTGGGTGAATGGGCCAGTTGGAAGTGGAGAAGCACATACACGCAGCTTTTAAGAGAGTTCTATAACAAAGAGGAATATAGAAAAGGTAGCTGGAGGGGTGGGGCATGTGGATCGAGAGAGGTTTTTTAAAACAGGAACTCTAATAACATGTCCTGGCTTGTTAAAGTTGAAAAGTTGAAGCAGAAGAGTAGGGAAGATGGTGGGGGTGTATTGAGCAGGCCATGGGAATGGGCTCTAGGCGAATGGGACTGTCACAGGAGCAGAAACAGAAAGAAAACAGATGAACAGGTCAGTAGAGACAGATGGAAAGCTGTAAGCCCTTTTCTACAACTGTTTTTGGTGCAATGGGAAGCAAGCTAAAGGTGTGAAGCTGAGAGACGTTGGAAATTTAGGTAAGAGGAGACTGTAACATAGTCACCAGGGAGTGTGAGAGAGCTGCAGGGAGGCACCAGGGCTGGGGGGCGACTTCCACAAAGATGCTAGAGGGAGAAGTCCCTTGAGTTCAGGTGCACAGAGAGGACTCCAAAGTGTTCACCTCTATGAGGCTGGCCTCCCAAGGATACTGCCCCCTTGGCCCTGGGGTATCTCCAAGACTCTCTGTATGATTCTTGAAAGCATTTCAACAGCCCTTGAAAGGAAAACAAACACGTTCTAAAAGATACTTTTAAAACTCTTTAAGGGATGTGGGAAAATTCACTCTGGATTTGTGCCTGTTCACCTCAGCCTCAGCAAACAGCAGTTCTCTTCAAAGGAAACAAATCAAAGTTACGCTGGAAATTAGCTCAGCCCCATTCTTCTTGCCTGAATTTCAAGAGCCCTCAGAGAAAAAGCAAAGGAAATTCTCTGTCACCCCACCCCCGCCTCAAAAAAAAAAAATCTCATATTATTATGCAAAAAAGACATATACCTGGAATGAAAGAATCACTCCATCTAGAAGGCATGGCAATGGCTTTTCCAGGGTTCAATCACCATGAGACCAACCCAGTATCATTTTCAATTCTTAAACGTTCATGGAGGGCCTGCTAATTATCCTGGCAATAGTCAATTAGAGCATGTCTCCTTAAAATAAGAGTTTAAAAGTTAGATTTAAAAGATGGCTAAATATTGGCCAAATTAATTATGAAATGTTTTTTAACAACTTTGGAAGCATAACCATCATCAAATACCTGCTTTCCTGGTCTGAAAATCAATGTTTTGAACATTGGCCTACACTTATTAAAGAAGACTTTTTTTTCTGGAGAAACGGTCTCATTCATGAAGGCTTTTTAGAGGACTACAGCCCACTTAATTCCTGTAAAGGCAGGTGTAAGATTTGATCGCTTAAGCTCAGCTCCTGGTGCCAGTAGGTCTCCTCAATCCAGTTCCAGCCACTCCTGGAGCCCTGTCTCTCTCTAAGCTGTTTGATAAAGATCAGGACAATGAACGTGGCCTGTCCCAACTGCTGTCCCAGCTTGCGGGGTGCCCACCCATCATTTAGCACATCATTTCGTTAGAACTGCTACAACCCAAATGGCCCCCAGAACATAAGAGTTCATTGTACGCCCTGAACGGAAAGCTTTCTCTAGAGCAGACTAAGTCCCAGTGAAGCAGGGTTCATGCAATTGCTGTCAGCAGGTTTGCTATATTGCTCTACCAATACCAGCTTTCAGAACTTTTTTGTAAAGAAAACCAATTTCCTTAGAGAACAAGGACCACGGTGCTCCCAGTGCAAGTGCCAAGCCAGGGAGATGAGTTAATGGATTCGGTGATCTGAGTGACAGAGGGTTATTGTCGGGGTGGGAAGAGTGCTTCCACTCCCTGTGAAGCACAGGATGGAGCAGGACAACTGAGGAATGTGGGGAGAAATCCCTGGCATGACAAAAAAAGTTCCCAGAACAGGAAACCTGTGCCAAATCCAGTCAGTCTGGAGGACCCGAGATATTCTCTTTGGGGGAACCTCAAAAACTAAGTAGTTTCCCCACAACTTTGGGTGCTCAAAATATAGTTGTGATGGAGACTATAAACATCCCCAGGGGGCTATAAATGTCCCCAAATCACCCCATGTGGTTTGACAGCTAGGTCAGGGCCCCGATTCAGAGAGAAGACAGCAGTGAAGGTGGACGTGTGAGGCCCTGCTTTAGCAGGCGCACATCATGACTCTGGTTACCTAGCTTCGGTTTCCTCCTGTGGTATCGAGAAGAGATGCTTCCATATGGGTCCGTATCACCTCCCAGCCCTTCGAGAGACCCTAGAAAAAGTTTTTCCCTACTATGTGTGACAGAAGGGAAACCATTTGAAGCATATTTTCTATATTAATAAAATGACAATTTTTCACAAACATTCGTTGAACCCTAAGGGCCATGAAGACAGTGCAACATGGCACCACTTTGCACCCAATTAAAGCCAAAAGGTGTCTTTGTGAACCTTCCTTCATGTCCTCACGAAGGGGAAACTGGAGCAGCATTTTCTGAGGCAATTTCGTGAGGTTGTTTTCCGTGTACACAGCACAAAGCAGAAAATTGAAACAGAGGATTACTGGAGGAGACACATTGTAGTGAGCTATGTAGCCCACATTATGTATCCTTTATTAAGTCCAGACATGATAAAGAGCCCCGCTCCTCCTGGGGTGTGGACAAGTGGATGTCTAGAACCCTCGCAGGCAACAATTATCTTTATAAATAGCCCAGCAACGCTCGTCCCCCTGTATTTTTTCCAGCGGCGCACACAGTGCAGGGCCCTATATCCCGAATAGCACTTGAGCCTTCACAGCTATCACACACAATGCAGCCAGGTATGAGTCACACAACCTGGGTCCAGAGAGAGAGGCTGAGACATAAAGCAGGGTTAATCAATGGCAACCCCACCTGAATATGTGTTTTCAAAAACATCTTCACTTCCCACACTCCAATTTTCATTATCAGAGACCAGATGGAGCCCAGACTTGGGAGTGTTGAACTTAGCCCAGGGAGGCTGTGGAGTGGGAGAATTTCTGGGAATTAGCAAGGTGTTAGGCCTTTCATTTGCATCTGGGGCACATACCATGCAGAGTGCCCAGAGACTGTAACTTACTCATAGGAGGAAAGAGTCTTCTGTGTCTCCTCCCAATTAAATGATAAGCACCTTCTGCCACAGTAATTATCTGATTCTGGAAATCAGCTCACTCTTTCTACAAAGGAGCCATGTGAACAGTATGGCTTCTTGGTGAAGAAGGAATCTTCCAGGGGTTCAGGGTCCAATATTTATAGAAGGATTATCTGCCCCAAGCCAGATGAGAGAGACAAAAAGAGCCCCACAAAAAAAATACATATACGTTATTGGAAGAAAAGCACCGGCTCATCAATAACTACCTGCACAATTGGGTAAATTATCCCAGGTCTTTAGGCTTCTTATCTATAACACAGAAATAAGAACAGCAGCCAACTCCAGGTGTTTTGTGATTACAGTGATAAACTTCACGTGGTGTAGTGGCCAGTGACCTTTTTCTCAGCTCCATCAGTAGACAGACGTTTGACTTCCAGTATGATGGGCGTGGGTGTAGCAATTTCCGTTGAAATGTAGGAGCTGAAAAGGACCTGAGAGTCAGTTTAGGTAGACAGTTCTTAGCCTGGTTGGTCCTCTAGAGAGGGGGCACCTGGGACTGAAGGACGGTCTAGGGACACCCTGGCATGCAGTGGGTTGAAGCAAGGATAATCTGGGACCTGCGATGCATGGTCAATCCTTATAGATGAGAAAGTGCGGCTTAGGAAGGAAAGCAAAGACTCCCGAATTGTTTCCAGGAGCAGCTTTGGAGTGGAGAAGAAGGGTGAGAGAGAACCGGATGACAAGGAGCAGGACTAACATTTTCTGGGTTCCCAGCCATGGCGGAACTTGGGCACACAGGACCCCTCCTCTCTCCCTTATCGTAGCCCTGTGAGGTGGGTCTTACTACATTCCCCATGTTAATTATGGAAAACTGAGGCTGGAAGAGTTAGTAAATTGCATAATGGCACACAACAAGGAAGGGCAGGATGTGGATCTGAACCTATTTTATCTGACTCTGAAACATCTGCTTCTTGCACCAAGAAGGACCCAGCACAAAGAAACTTTTCCCACCTCCCCTATTTTATTGCAAAATTTGACTACTCACATATGTTACATAGATGTACATGCATTTCTACTTAAATATATATTAGAAAGTGGGTAGAAAAACCGGGTTTCTTAGATTAACCAGAAGTCTCTTTGGAATCTGGAGTTCCACTTTGGTTCGTTAAATTGAAGATGGTTATTGGAAATTCAAGTAGATATATCAAATGGTCAATTAGAAATACAGTCGAGGGCTCAGGGGCACCAGTCATGGCTTGAGATGTCCAGTTGGGAGTTATTAGCACAAGATAGGTCTCACATCACTGTGACTTCCATCTTGTTCTCACTCTCTTACTCACTCCGATGAATCAAGCCACCATGCTGTGAGTTGCTCTACAGAGACACTAAGAGCAGCAATAGTCTCGTGAGTGAGTTTAAAGGCAATCCTTCTCCCATCTTGCTTTGCGATGAAGTATAACCTTGACTAGTCCTTGATGGGAGCTCTGGAACCAGACCCAGTTAAGTGGCACCAGAACGGCTGAAACACAGAAACCGTATGATAATACACAATGTCGTTTTAAGCTGCGATGGTTTGTGGTAATTTGTTCTACAGCAATAGACAGCTGATTCTATGCCCTGTGGATTTTGAGCCTGTGCTTGTGTTAACCCCTTTTACTAAGAGTTAATGCAGAAGGCTCTCTTCAGCCAGTGGGCTATCAGGTTTGTTCCTTTTTCTCAGACACAAAAGGAAGAACATCCTTCTCTGGACAGAAGCCCTTGCCTGGGCTACTAAAGAAATGATGACTGTGAAATTCATCAAACAAATCTGAACCACAGCTCCCTGAGTGCTCAGGAGAATGTGCCTCATTTTTTCTTCTCACAATTAAAAGGCCAAGTGAAAACAGAGTCCCTTTGAGTTAGCATCTCTTTCTCACACAAGGCACCTGCTCCCCAGGGTCTCACAGCACTTGTACCCTCATCCCAGCTAAGGCTGACCATCTTTATAAAAAATAACCCCTTGGAGCTTGACACTGTGTCACTTCCCAAAATCAGCCCTGGTCTGATTTCTTTCTCATAGTTACTACAGATAAATCAGTTTTCAACACGAATTTAATAACTCATATCCCCTCAACCAAGGATGTTAGGACCTTGGGTCACAGAGCAGTGGGCTATGTGCATGGTCAAAAATGGACCCTTTGGGCCTTAGTCTTAAAGGCTTGATCATCATGAGTTCCACTGACCCCAACCCAAGATGGCTGGGGACCTCCTCTGTGCTCCGAATTGAGACAGGCCACTTTGAACACCGTGGCCAGGCTAGTTCTACACATCCCTCACCTATTCATCCTTATGTTCACACACAGCACAGAGCTGTCCAAAGAAGATGCTCAAGGAACAGTTATGCTAAGAATCTACTTGCAAATAACAATTGTAGGCAGTTTAAGTACTGAAGTGTGCAGAGGGGATGTGTGCTATTTTAAGAATGTGGCACTTCTCCAAAGAACCTTGCCTCCCTGCCCCCCATGTGTTGTCAGCACCAGGAAGCTCTTTCTTTCCCACTTTCCTCAGTGCTTCTCCCCATTCCCTTCCTCTATGTGTGATGGCATACATTTCCCCAGGTTCCCCTGTCATGTTTCATTTGGCAGATATCCGCAACTTCCGGTGCCAACTCCAAACCCCAGAAGCTGATAAGGTATAGGTCAGTGTCCCTTCTGGTACATCAGCTCTTTTCAGGGCTTGAGGTCAGCTGGTACAACCCTGGGTTCCTTTTACCCACAACTTGACATTATTACAATGGTGAACAATATTTTTCCAAGTCTTCCAGGATATGACACTTTATTGCCAGGGCATAATGGGAGAAGAGGGAAAGGTAAGTTGGGGGAATTGACTGACTCCCCTCGATGAAGATCCCTGTGGGGAAAAAGAGCTCCAGTTCCCCAAGTTCTGTTCCTGGAGGAGGTATGGCCCTTATCGTTTTCTAGGGTATGGCCTCATACAGGCATCTCTAGTTACCAGTGTTTTACAAAAACTTCTATCGGATTTCCCCTCCCTTCACCTAAGCCATATTTTGTTTGTGTTACCTACTAGGATTTATTTATTGCCTTTATATAAAAAACAAACCTCATTTTGAATAAAACCTTGTCATGTGCTAATTCCCAAAAGAACCATGGTGAATTCTTGGCACACAGAGTCCTACCTTTGCCAACTCCGGGCTCCCATGCCCAGTCTAAGAGCAACTTCTCATTATCCACCCAGTCCAAACTCGGCACCACCTTCTCTAGGGTACCTTCCTTCAGTGGCCCCAGGAGAGTTAGTTTCCCTGGCTCCTGGCTCAGACACTCATCACTTTGTTCTAAAATAGAAAATTTTTAAAGGTTTTTCATGGACTTTGTTTTTTAAAATGGAATAAACATGAGTTCTGTTGACCTCAAGGGCTAGCAAACTCTATTTTAGAGGGGTGGGGGGGAAACTAAGCAATTACCATTCCTTATTTCAGCCCATGAAAATACATTTTACCAGAGCATGTTACCAGAGGGTAGGGGGTGAAGGAGGAAAAGAGAGATAGACGGGATAAAGGGAGTCAAATATAGGGGAGTAGGGGGAGGGTGAAGTGGGTAAAGGGGATCAAATATATGGTAACTGGAGGAAAACGGATTTTGGGTTGTAAACACACAGTAGAATATACAGATGTCAAATTAAATGTGCACCTGAAAATTATAAATTCTATTAACCAATGTTACTCCAATAAACTTAACTTCAAAAAAAATCTGAAAGATTTAAAAAATTTTAAAAACCTACTTAATAATTCTAAACGTATTACCATCTCGTAGGAGATCCCTTGGCATCATTTCGTGCCTGTGGGACGGGCCGGAGCGGCGGGAGCACTGGCCATGGTCCTGATGCTGGGGAAGTTCCGTCCAGGCTGCTTCGGCTGCTTTCTAGCTCTGCAATTCTCAGCAACGCCAACCTCCCACAGACTTCCCTGTGAAACAAATGACAATGTTGATTAGAAATTTATCCTAAAAAGGTCTTTATTTCAGCTCGTGCCATGCCAGCGTCATGATTCAGTGATTTATATGACTTTTTTTCCCATGTGCCATGGAATGATGCTAGGGCAAGGCAAGAGGGTACAAAACCCAGACCCTCTGTAAAGCAGACTTGCCTGTAGAACCCTGCATTAGAGATGCTGTAATTTATCTGCAGCCACTACCTGTACTGCATCTACACTTAGTTCAGTAAAGCCCTGAATCTGCAAATGGAAGATTTAGCTGCACCCATTTACTATCAAGTTGGTGTTCCCTGTACCCCCCGTCTATTGCATCTTCAGAAGTGGATATTTCATGTTAGGCATGCAGAGTAACTCTTGCCTAATCCAACATGTGGTTTACCTGAATGCTTCCTTTTTTTGTCTTGTGCCAGAGAGGATGGTTTATTGTTCATAGGCTTGAAAATTTATTTCTTGGCTTAGAGTCAGACATAAAACCCAGTCTTACCACAGGAAGTCCCCAAACCTAAAAGAAAATCACAAGGCCACCTAGAAACTGTGGCTACTGTTGTCCTCACCCTACTCTTCTGCTTGGGGCTCCTTTCTTATCTGCTCCTTGAAAGGGCAGGTAGGAAGTCATGGATCCTTAGTCATAGCTCACAGACCAGGGTGGGAAGTGAGGGTAGAGCTCTGGTCATCTCACAATTTCCTATAAAAGAAACAGCAGAGCTTTTCCCAATGACTCTATCTGCTGCGGGCAGAGGAGATGAGAAAGCAAACAGAACTTGAAAGTAGAAGAAATGAGGTTGCAACTTCCGTGAAAACATGCTGCAAAGTACCTGCAATTCTCATTATTTGCAATAGTAATGTTCTAATGTCACCATGAATCCTGAATTAGCAAATATTGAACCATTGCCCCTAGGGAAATACAAGGTTGGGTTCCTGTGAGCCTCTGGTCGTAACATTTTCATCAGCCAATCAATACGTAATGATACTTTATGTCAATTTATGTTTAAGGACACCTTACTTAATATGATATGTTGATTCATTAACATGGAACTCACAGCCAACAGCACTATTCCTTTTGTCTGAAGGAAGCTCATCTATTGCACTATTTTCTCTGTAAGGCACATCACACCTCTGGGCCTTAGGAACAGCACACAGCATTTCAGCACCACACCTGGGCCATTTAAAACAGTGAAATCACCAAAAAGTACAAAAATGTGAAAAACATGGCGCTGTGCAAAGGATGCTTGTCTACCACATGAAAGTTGAAACAGAAAGGTAGAGCATTGCCCTGTTAGACCTAGAAGTCTCGAATGTTTCTCCACTCTGCCCATGTCAGTGAATAACTGCAAAAATATTATGATGCATGATTTGGGGGTTAAAAATAAATTTTAGCAAGTAGGTGACTTTATAAATATGGAATTTGAGGATACTGAGAATCCACTGTATGTAATTAATGGGAGGGAGGTCAGAGAGCATTCTCTGAATAGGTAGGCAGTTGAGTAGAGCATTTAAAAGATGAGGCTCTGGCTCCATCACTGCTGCTGTGTGACCTTGGGAAAGTTGTTTAATTTCTCTGTGCTTTGGTGCTGTCTTCTGTAAAATGAATTTATGTAGTTCTACAGCAGTGTTGTGACGAGGATTGGTGAAGTCATGGATGCAAAGCATGCCTGGCCTGGCACACACTTACTTCAGTACATGCTAGTTGCTATTACTCTTGCTGTTAGTTTTTGTGGCCATCCACCATAGACATTAAGTCCAGCAAAATGAGGGGCATTATGCATTACAATGCCCAGGACTCTAACGTGCTAAATAGGCATTTGCTGAGACAATATACATAATAATGTCGCTGGAGCCTGAATTCTGTACAAGGACAAAGCAAACAGCTCTATTTCTTATTTAATCTAAAAATTTTCAGGCTGAAAATTTTCCTATTTGAGATCCAAACTAAATATAGAGAGCCCATGTCTAAATTTAGTAGGATGACTCTCTCGATTGAATTCTGGGTCTTTTCACTGTCACCAACCAGCACTCCCCATGGAGATTTAGTGATGTAGACCTTTTGATGTGAGCAGCAATAAACTGCCCTCTCTTGGGACTGAAGTCTGGAAACAGGAGGGGAAAGAAAAAGGCCTGGAGATCAGCTGTGAAGAGGAGAGGGAAAGTGCTGAGGGGGACAGGGAACAATATTGTATCTGGTAGTTTATTCTGTCTGATTTCTCCCAGAGGGAAAAACATGCGAACCACAGTAGGGAAAAACGAAAGAATCAAAAACAGCTATGCATATTTGGTGAGAAGACAACATGGGCTAGGACAGCTCTTTGATTCGTTCTGGTAAAAATGGAAATGGAGATTAATTTAATAAACAGCTTGAGGTAAACTATTAGCCTTTGGGAGGGAACTAAATATATTCATTAGGAAAAGTACTTATCCGTAATGACTAGGTTTAGGGCCAAGTAATAGAGATCTAAAAATAAAATTAAAAAAAAAAAAAGAAAGAAAACAAAAGGGTGCAGGGCTAGTATACATTTATTTACAGACTGGTATGGTGAGTACATGGTCTACAGAAATCAAACTTTCCAGATTTCTGTTTTATCATTTCTGTGGGTGGCCCCGCTCTCATGGTCCAAAGTGGCTGTTGGTGCTCTGACCATCAAATTGTCTTCCAGGTGGCATAATGAAGTGAGGAAAGAAAAAAGGCAGACACCTTCCTTTCAACAAAACTGTTCAGAAGTCTCATACAGCACATAACTTCTGCTTACATTTCATTGGAAAAAATCTTGGCCACACACAGTTGCAAGGGACACTGGGAAATATTGAAGCTCTGTGCCCAGCCAAAAATCATAGTTCAGCCAATTTTAAAAAGAGGGAAAGTGGATGTTTAAGAAATAACTTTCAGCCTCCTCCTTAGAACAAACCCCTAAGGAGGTGACGGATGAATTACACAACCCTCTGATGGGGTGTATGACAATGGCTTTTGCATTGTTGGAGGTGAGGCTTTGTGAGAATTATGGTAGGATTAAAAATAGAAGTCTGGCTGTCAGAAAAACATCTTTGTGGTGATGCCATCTAGGTAAATAAAAGACCAAAATGGCACAGTATTATGGTGAGTAATTGGTCATACTAATGAGACATTTAATTCATATAATACCAGATAAATAAGAAGGCGCAGGGAGGAGACTGGCCTGTTATAAAATTGGTTACAAGAAAATTGCTCACCAAGACTAATTAGTGTGCTGCCCGGAGATGCTGTTTTTAAAAGAGAGGCCATCCTATGTGCGCTCCGCATGTGGGACTTCTAAGCCCTTAAGTACAGCCTGCCCTGAAACGGTTGTGCTGCTTCTGTCACAGAGCGTCATGCAGCACAGCATCCGAACAAACCCACCATGTGCCTCCACCCCCTTTAAATATGCTCTGAGAGGAAGATGTGGAAACCACCAGGAAAAGCACAGTCCAAGCTGATTTCTAAAGTCAGCAAGGAGGAGTGTCTTCAGACTCAGTGGGTGTGCCATTCCAACGAAAGCCGAGCCAGTCATAGGGAACAGTGTGCAGATCTCTCTAGGGAGATGGGGAAACAAGTCTCTCTCATCTATCTCTGTTCTAGACACCACTTCCTCTCTCCCAGGATGTATCCGATGTTACGTTAGTCTGTCATGTGTCCTTTCAGAGGTATTTCATGAATGTGCACCATATGCAAGCAAATAAGTATATTTTTATTCTTCCCTCCACTTTTATATACAAGCAATAGCATATTATATATTTATATATAATGCATGTCTTGCCTCAGTTTTAATTTCAAAGTCTAGCCATATCAGGATCCGTAACAAGACACTTTATTTTCTTTCTAATGACATAAATTCATTCCCTTGGATAAATGAACTATAATTTGTTTAAACAAGTCTCAATTGTTGAATTAGTTTTTCAATATTTTGAAATAACAAAAAATGAATACTATGCACAGGGATATCTGAGAGACAAGTTTCTAAGTGTAAAATCACTGTTAGACATTGACAAGCATTAAAATTTTAAGGTTCATTGCCAAATTGCTCTCTAAAGAAGTTGTACTGATTTACATTCCCACCAGCCTCTCTATGCCCTTGTCAGTACATTTATCATCCAAGGGGTGAAACTGATACGTGATTTAACTGCAATTAGCATTTCTCTGTGTGAAGCTGAGCATCTTTTCAAATGCTGACGAATCATTTACATTTCCTTTTTGTGACCTAACCACCTATAGACGCTGAACATTTCCAATTGAGTTAAGTTTTTTATTGATTTGTAACAGCTCTTTACATCTTAAGAAAGTTAACTTTTTTATGATATACTTAGCAAATATTGTTCCCAAGTGGTCCTCTATCTTTTCAATCTTTTGTGAGTGGGAGCTTCAGTCACAGATATTATGTGTTTGTAAAGCCAGGGTAATCAATCTTTTACCAGATTTTGTGGGCTCCAAAGATTTTGTTGGCTTCTTACTTTGATATTATCTTTTAAAATATATACTATTATTTATTCTACTAGTTTTATGATTTCACTTATTATGTCTAAAATTTTGATCTGCTTAAAATTTGACTTGGTGAAAGATGGAACCACTGGTTACTGGTTATTTCAACACTGCTTATTAAATAATTCATCTTTCCATCACTTATCTGAAATGTCATCTTTATAATATACTAAATTCTAGTATGTATTTGGATCTATTTCTAGACTTTCAAAACTGTCACAGATCTGTCTCTTCTGGTACTAATGCTGCAATAAGTTTTTATGTCTTTATGATACGTTTGACTATCTTCTAGGATTGATCACCCCACTGCATTTTAAAATGTAATATTCTTATCTAGTCTTTGGCTTTTATTTTTCCATTTGAATCAGCTCATCTTGTTCTCCCCCTGCCCAAGAATCCTTTAGCATGTTTAATGGAATCACATTAAATTTATAGATTAGCAGAAAAAACATGCACTTCTGTGACTTATGCACCATCCTATTTAAAACAATATACTTTACTTTTCATTCATCCAAGCTTATTTTATGCCTTCAGGAACATTTAAAGTTTTCTCACAAATTATTTCCACATATTTTATTCTTCTTGTTGCTTTATTAAATGGAGACTTTTCCATGTTTTTTTTTTCTTTCTATTTTTTTCCCCCAGTACTTGGTTCTTTGTTCTGCTTCTAGGCTATTGCTTAGAATTGCTTAGATGGCATATTTGGTGGATAATCATCCCAGATCTTCTTATGAACAATGATAATTTTGCCATCTTTTATTTTCCTGCATTTCCTGAGCTCTTCATAGTTTGATGGACATCCCACACAGTTACCTAAGGAAGATCCTTCTTCCTCTGGTTGTGGATTTCTACAGCTCTGCCTGAAATGTTTTAATCTTTGTCATAGATATAACAAGAAGCTGTGGTTACTCTGGAAGTTTCAGTAATGTCTGTTTATTTACACATCATTAGGCCTGAAAAAATAATATTCAGGTAGTTACTCTTATTCTATAAGACCTTTCCTGTATGGTGAGACAAGGTATTACTACCAACTTAATCTCCTTTTAAAGAAGAAACATCAATTTGCCTACCAAAAATGACATCCTGACACTTACCACATCTTTGATCTTTGCTCTGCAGGCCCTGCCATCTGTCACAGTGCTGCCCAATTGCAGTGGACTCAAGCGGGGTATAGCCACTAACACAAAGCTGCAGTCTTGGAGGCATGAGTGGCCAGGTACCACCTGTCAGGTCTACATCATCAAGAAATAAAAGTCTTTCTTCTGGATCCTTTTGGTCCTCATTGGTGCACATGTGATGCAGATACTATGAGCTAATTTGCTGGGACACCTGTCTTCTCCCCTATTTCATTGTGAAACCTCCCACGTTTTTTTTCATTGCTTCGTAACCAACACATACTTGTTCCAACCAATTTTGGAGTGTGATTGTTCATGTCTGAGTGGTCTCCACACCGTCAAAGAATCCTGTCTTCTTTTATTTTCCACACCAAGCTCACTAAATCAAATAACGTGCCCCCAAGAAGGCCTTTTATTGTACTGGTCTCCACACAGTGTCCCCAAGATGCATGTGCAAGGTTAGGCTAGCTGGAGAAGCATTTTCATCGATTAGTTTCATCTTGTTTATTTAGAAATACACAAAGAAGACTGATCAGACACAGCCTCAAAATGCATTATTAGATAAAGAATAAAACCAAATCAAAGGGCTCATGCTGTCAGTGTTTTTAAGCACTTTTCAGGCAGTGGGGTAGCAACAATAAAGAGGACTCATCTCAACTTGGTGAAGGGGCCTCACCATCCACACCTCCCTGGAGAACTCAAAGCACTTCGTAGCCTCCTGTTTCCCCAGACACCCAGGATCCATCTGAAGGCAACTTAGAACTGCTGATTCATATTTACGTGATGGAAAATATGAAGGAAAAAAGGGAGTTAGCTCACAGCATCTGACTGTTCAGTTTGCTAAAGCAAGTCTGGCCTCCTTCAGGATGAAATGCCAAATCTAAAATCATCTCTACAAATGCCTATTATTTTTAGGACAAAAAGATGTGTTTATAAATAATTAGGTAATGGGAGACATTCTTTGTAAGGAAGTGATTTTTTCACCAGTATGATTTCCCATCTTCAGAAGAGCAAAACCTGTAATGGACTTGGGAATAGGAGTTGAGGGAAAAGACTTTACCTAAAATGCTGTTAGAGCAGAAGTTCTGTGGGAAGGAGAAGCACGTGCGTGGTTGTGAAGCATTTCACCTGCCCTGGGGCAGAAGCAGAGTGCACCTGGAGACATAGAGTGGCCCTAATGTATGGCCGTCTTAAGTCAAAGCACATTCAACACCAGCGAGGAAGCTTCCAGTGACAGGCAGGTGAACAATGGTGCTGGAAGAAGGACGTTGCTTGGAATATTCTGATATTTCTGGATCTGGACTGCCCATGAGAGTGACCAGGAGGGAATTAAGGATACACCAAGTTGGAACTAGCTGTATAGCACACATCAAGGGCCTGTTTGCACAAAATGGATAGTTGTTCAATGGAACAAATGTTATCAAAATATGGTGACCATTACACAATGTGAAGTTTCTAAAGTGGCCATACAGTACGAGGAGGGCATGGAAACATAGAGGATGTAATGAAGACATGCCTGAGCTATGCCAAGCGTCCATCTACCAAGAACTTTTTCTATGGGAGAATTCTTTACCCTATTTTGTGATTCATTTCTTCTCCCATTACCTGGGCTAATTTCCTCACATTTGAGGTTTGGGGACCACAGTGAGATGTGCTCCCTGAAGAAAAATTGGTCCTATCATTGGTTCTTAGACAATTTGATCCTTGAAGATACCATTCAATTCCTACTAAAATCCAGAAGAAACAGAAAAAAATAAATGTCCTTAACACCCCAGTGACTAAACACAGCTGAATTTTGCTGGTTTCCTTACCGTCCTCTCAATCCAGAAACAACCCAGGCTAAGCATATCACTTAAATTCTATTTGGATTTGGATTACAAATTGCAATCATCTGAGAGATGAGGAGTTGGAGTGTTTCCGAAGCTTTTACTCAGCCACTGAGGAGTAACGGACAACCCCAAAGCCCGCCTGAGTGATTTGTCCTCCATCATGTAAGTACAAACAAATGCTTCCTCACTCTGCTGGGAAATGGGGGTTTTAGCAGGATGCCTACAATGTCGAAAGGTTCTATAAAATGTTTGCTTCTCGAAGGATAATCGTGATGTGTTCATGGCAGTTGGGGGGTTTCGTCTCCAGTATTCATGGAATGTAACTGCCATTTTTCTTCCTTCAAATCTTACACTTTTTCAGATTAGGAGACCTAAATTCAGAATGGGTTTGCTCAGGCTAATTTGATGGAGTAGAATAGCAATCTCATTTTCATTTCATGGGAGGAAAAAGGGGGTGGGAGTTGATAAATAAACAAGTAAAAGAACTATTGGAATTAGAAAAAATTAGCTCATAAAAAATTTTTTAAAAGGTTATACATTGAATCTTCAGCAAGTATCCCAAAATAGAGTGAAAAGCTTGAGTTAATCTGGCGGTTTTTTTTTTTATTTTTATTTTTTTTTTTGGACCTGGAAAGAATAATGACATGGATAAGAGGAACTGTGCCTTAGAAAGTTTGAAACCCACTTGAATGTAAAACAGATCTCCTGAGATGGTAGGAGAGAGGGTTGCAAATTTAACTAAGCTAATCCCCAAAGTGTGGTTCATGGCTCCTCTAGTGTCACCTGGCTGTAAAGAGTGTGAAGATGCAGGCTTGACGCACATACGCTTCTCTCTGAACTCTCACTACAGCGAATTTTTCAAAGTTAAAACGTCCCACATCTTGAAAACTAATATTTTTCTAGTTCTATAAATTTCTGTTTGGTTGATGAAATATTATTTTAAAATATGAGGCAGTTATTTTCTGATAAAAGTGATAATTTTCAGTGCACCAAAGTTTGCAGTAAAGCTGGTACTTTTTAAATATATATTGTTGAGGCATGAATATTTTTAGAAAGGAATTTGCCATATATTTTAAGAGTCACTGAAATGATTGTCACTAAAATAACATATAACCCACTAATTTCACTCTCAAGATTTTTTTCCCAAGGAAAAATGCTAAATAACATACATAAAAATATATATGATACTCTATTGAATAATAGACAAAATTGGGTAAAAAGGCAATAGGAAAATAGTTTTATAAATTACAATTCATAAGTCTGTTGGAATTTTTTGAAATGATTTGACAATATGAAAATTGCTATTGACAGTATAAAATGACCAATGCAAGATTATACACTTGGGTTACGTATATAAGAAAAAATAATTTCTGCAAAAAGAAAAACTGAAAAAGAAATCTTCTCTTCTGCCATCTTATAATTAGATGTAATGCTATTTTATCGCAATTTTTGATACATTTGAACTTGCATTTAGCCTCTTATTTTATATTTTGTATTTATTCCACTTCGTGGTAAGCAGATTCTAAGTGATCCCCAAGATTCTTCCTCATGGTGAACACACCCTATGTAATTGAATTGATTAGGTTATGTTATACGGGACTCCATCTTAGCAGAGAGACATCCTCTGTTGGCCTTGAGAAGTGAGTAGACACACTGTGGAGGCCCAGGGTTGGGATCTAAGGGTCTTCAGTAGCTGAGAGCAATCCTTAGCCAATGGGCAGAAGGAAATGAAGCTTCAGGCCTAGGACCTCAGGGAACTCCATCCTCCCAACAATCCAAAGCTCAGGAAAGGACCACAGCCTCACATGTGATTGCAGCCTCAGCTGAGACCGTGATTTTAGCCTTTTATTTATTCAAACAATTAAAAATGCTTTATTTTCTGAGTCTAGTAACTTCTACATCTTCATCAACTTTGTTACTATATTTTTTCCATTAGGTTCTTTTAAAATTTTCATATCTCTGCTGAAATTCCTCATCTATTTATGCATTTTTTTTACCTTTCTACTTGTGTCTTTAGAGAGTGAATCATAGTTATTTAAATTCTCAATGTCTGATGGTTCTGTCATATCTACATCTGCCTCTGTTGATTGCTTTATTTTGTAGCAGTGAGTATAGTTTCCCTCCCTCCCTTCCTCCTTCCTTCCTTTCTTCCTTCCTTCCTTCCTTCCTTCCTTCCTTCCTTCCTTCCTTCCTTCCTTCCTGTTTCCCTCCCTCCCTCCCTTCCTCCTTCCTTCCTTCCTTCCTTCCTTCCTTCCTTCCTTCCTTCCTTCCTTCCTTTCTCTTTTTCTTTTCTTTCTTTCTTTCTTTCTTTCTTTCTTTCTTTCTTTCTTTCTTTCTTTCTTTCTTTCTTTCTTTCTTTCTTTCTTTCTTCCTTCCTTCCTTCCTTCCTTCCTTCCTTCCTTCCTATCTTTCTTTCTCTTTTTATTTCCTTTCTCTTTTTTTTATTTTTCTTTCTTTCTTTCTTTCTTTCTTTCTTTCTTTCTTTCTTTCTTTCTTTCTTTCTTTCTTTCTTTCTTTCTTTCTTTCTCTCTCTCTCTCTCTCTCTCTCTCTCTCTCTCTCTCTCTCTTTCTTTCTTTCTTTCTTTCTTTCTTTCAGTCTTATACTTTTCAGTTGCAAATAAGACAATATGTACGGGACAATACTGAGTTAATAATATTTAAGCCTGGAAAAAAAACACACCTCCCTGCTTGGTCATTAGTGTGAAGGCTGACTCAACCTAGTTAAGAGTTGAGTTTGGGCTGTGTTGTGCTGGCTAACTTTCAGTGCACCACCAGCTTCAAATTCCTTCAGCTTTACTAAAGGGTAGGGACTACTTTGCTAGAGAATTTTTCTCAACATTCATTTTATTCTCACTTTTAAACCTCCTATTCTTACCCATGCCTCTGAATGACTCTCCACACACTCACCTCTCCCCCATGGTAGACTGTCATGCTTGTTACACAGTGTCTGCTGGCCTCGTGAGGGGAGTCCAGGGCCTTCTCTGTTGTCTTGGTGCAGAATCAGTCTTGGCAGGTGCTGCCTCCCTATGTCTTAAGAGGGGAGCTTTCTCAGTGATCCTTTCTTTCAGGGCAGTGGCAAGTCTCTAACGGTTCAGACCCAAGATGTCTTCTTGCCCCTCATGCAGAGGTCCAGGCTCTTCCTTTTTTCTCTACCAGCCTCATTCATGTTTCATCCATGTCCAGAAGTGACAAGGTTTGCTTATCTTTTCCCCATGCATTAGAGTTCTTGTTCTGTAGTAGAGAAGGATCCAGGTGAGGCTCTATCCTCCACCTGCAGGCATTCCCTCCTCCAACCTACCTCATGAGAGTTTTGTCTTACTTTCTTCCCTACTCTCAGTCTTCCTCGTGAAAACCCTGTGAAGGTATATGGAGAAGAGCCCACAAGCTCGCCTAGTGTCCATGACTCCTCTGGGTTTCATACTCTTATGTTAACACACACTTAGCCTTAGGCAATTTGTTAAAACTTCTCGCTGAATTCATCTCACCCACTTTACCTTTGTGTCGCTCCATTTTCTTTCTATCCTCTGACCCAGGGGAGCTGAAGCCCACAGCCTGTCTCTCCTAGGAGACACCTATCTTTCCTTAGATTTCAGCCTAGTTGGTTGACCTGCAACCTCAGCACTCTGATGGATTCAAAAAAAGGCACATTTGTAGATTATTGGCTTTTGTCATTGTTATTGTTAGTGTAAAAGCGACACTTTTTCTAGCTTGCTGAATCTACTGCTCAGCTTCTAGCAACTGCTTATTATAGTGTATTTAGCCAGTCCCCTCTGATGGACGTTTTCTTTTTTTCAATCTTTTGCCATTTCAAATACCTCTGTGAAAAATGACTATTTTTCACACTTTTGAGTATCTCTGAGTAAATGCCTGGAAGTGGAATTGCTAGGTCAGAGGGAAGACACATTTGTCACGTTCATATTCATTGCCACATTGCCCTCTATAAAACCTAAAAAGTTTACACTCGTGCCAGCTTTCATCGATACATCATTATCACACTTTTTGGTCTTTGCCTGACTGAGAAGTGAAAAACGGTTTCTGTGTAGTTTTAATTTGCTTTTTCTCTTATTATCATGAGAATTTGCATAGTGACCTGTACACTTAAAAAATTCTTAAAATGATAAATTGTGTCATATGGTTTTACCACAATAAAAAAGCTATTTGCATTATTTTCTATGAATGAAATATTTATATTTTTACCCATTTTATAATCAATGTTTACCTAATATATTTCAATTAATTCTTCTAGGTTTCTAAGTAACTAAACATATTTTCTGCAAATAAGTGTAACACTATATTAGGGAGAGCAGGCATTCTCATCCTCCCTTTGACTTTGCCAAGAATCCTTTACTATTTTCACTGTTAACTACGTGGTTCACTATTGGTTTGATATAGTCAGTCTTTATTAGAAGAAATCTATTTATATTCTTTCAATAGGGAAGCGTTTTCTTTTTTATTTCATTTTTGTTTTCCTCAACAAATACAATTAAAATTAAGATTAATATTGCATTTATGAATTAGTTTCAGGAGAACCACAGTTATGTAATTTGTTGATATTTAATATTATGTATAAATGAATCCAATATTTACTACCATTTCTTTTATATTAGGGCATTCCTATTCTTGCATCATTACTTAGATTCTTCTTTCATTTAACTAATCTATATATTGGAATAATTTTTCAGGAATAATATGTGATAGTATACTGCCTTAGGTCTTATTTATATATGAATGTTCTTTTGTTGCCTTCACCCATGAACAATAATTCAGCTAGGCAACAAATTTTTGATTCTTAACTTTCCAATATCAGAATCCCATAATCATGCTTTATTGCATTAAAACTAACCAGATGTGTCTTCCTTTGAGTATTTTATAAGGATCTACTTAGCTGAATATAGAGATTTTTATGCTTGAAAATCAAATATTTTACTGGGATAGTTGTAAGTTTTCCTTTATGTATTTTACTTGGAGTAGGATATACCATTTAAAACTACAAATTCAGGTCTTCAACTCAGAAATGTTTTCATAAATTATAGCTTTGACTTTGTATCTCTTTTCCTTATTCTGTTCTCTTCTTCATAAATGTCAGTTATTTGTATGTTTAACCTCTGTTGTGTGTGTTCTGAACCTATCTCTCCTTTTTATAGTTTTTACTTCTTATCCTTTTTCTTTCAACCTCCACATCACTGATCCAATTTTCTACAACTTCATCTCTGCTTTGTCTATTTAAACACTGTTTGAAATTTTGCCATGGCATTATTTCCTTTATTGCACTCTTTCCATAAATGTCTCAGCTACTACTTAATCTAGCTGCCTATCTTATCATCTTATCTTCTAGCTCAAGTTCATAGATTTCACATTGTCCTCATATTTCATAGAGAGTGCAAAGCAAGTGTATAAAATTTTCACCTCTTTTCTGTACTCTCATTCAAAACTATGCTAGTCTTCTCCCTCACACATTAGGTTTATCTCTTTTGTATAGAAAAATATATCCATAGATGTTGCTACAAAGACTCCTCTGACTTTCTGTTTATTAAGAGGCTTGGAAAAACAGGTAAAATTCCTACGATATAATAGAAAATAAAGAAAAGGATTGTCCAGACTGGCATATTATCAACTTGAATACACATGAAATTCCTGGTATCTTGTTGGTGTTTGGATTCTGGGTCAGTGGATCAGGGATGAGTCCCAAGATTCTGCATTTTTAACAAGCCACTGGCCTGTGAACCTCACTTTGAGTTCAAGACACAAGAGAGAACACCAGTGTATAATTGTTGAGGTCCAGAGTGCCATAGAAGCAAAGTTTCTCTAAGGGCTGAAGATTCTTGATTGCTAATAATATTGCAACACGAATAAGAGGAAAATAAATGTGGTGGGAAATGTCAAATAAATACTTTGAACTTGTGGGCAGCTATTGTGATGTTGAAAGGGCTGTGGGTGGGATTCTGATCACAGATCTGCCACCAAGTAGCTTTGCTTCCTCAGAGTTTCAGCTTTCTTGTTTGAAGTGAGTGGGTTGGATGAGATGATCTCTAGAGCTTCATTCTGCTCTGAAATTGAGTTTCTTATAACTGAAGTGGAATGAGTCCATAGCTGAGCTTCATTACTATGCATATAGAGTAATACAGTCATTAAAGTTGACATGAGGGCTAAACACTAAGGAATTCTACGAGTATAAAAGGCATCCAGATGTTGCAGATTTGAATTTGCATGTTTAACTGCTATTTTCCCAGGGAATCTGAGATGTCAAAATTGTACTCGTGCCAGTTGTGAGCCTGCAATGTCATGGTTCAGAGTCTTATCATGCAGAGTAAAGAATCCTACTGGTCAAAATCATGGGGTTGGGTTTGCTGTTGTTTCCTTGAATCTCCAAATCCCTAAAAAGTTTCATCAGCTAAAAAGAAGTTGGGAATAGGTCTGTATATTTAGTAGAATTAGTGGAGTTATTATGTTCATTTAAAGTATAATTATTATAGCCTGGCCTATAATAATTTGTGCACTTAAAGTGGTGAATAAATCACATTTTTGTCCAGCAATGTGATTGAAATGCAGGCACATATGAGTCTTATAACCAATTCTCACCTATCGTTACAAGGAGTGTGAGACAGAGTTGTATTGGACCTTAGGTCCAGCTTCTTCCAACAGCCTGCTTTTCTGCCTCCCAAGCCATGGTCTGCAGAAGGAATCTATGCCAATTGATAGTTTAGTGGAAATAAAGAACAACTAAATGAAAACAAACAAAGTCTGTTTATTCAGAAGTTGCTACCGTAGGGAGTCAGCCACCATTACTCGTGGTTAGCAGAGATCCAGGCAGGCAGAGGAGTGAGAAAGCTCATGGTAGAAAAGGAACATCTCAGATGTACCCTAATGGAGACTGTTGGCCTGGGAGCCTAGGGGCAGCTAACTAAAAGCGAGCATCCTGTGTATTTGGTTAAGGAAGCATATTTGGTGTGCTCTGGTTCTGAGTTGGAACTGGGGGCAAAAGTTAGGAAAACTAGCAATTATTTGTCAAGTCCTTGTTATTTTAGGCAATTATTACAAGGGTACTGTTTGACTTCCTGGATTATTACCAGAGGTAGTGGTCAGCTTCCTATGTGTCTGACCTACAGATAGCAGATTGGCTCCTTCAAGTCTGACTTAGAGCAGGTTAATTCCTGGCCTGGCTTCTGCAGATAAGAGGTTGGTTTCCTAGACAGGTTGTTGTAGGTTGTGAAATAGAGTTTAGTTCTTATATAATATCCATTTGATGTTTAGTCTTTATTTTTTTTAAATGTAACTAATGAAGTATGGGACTTTCAAAACTTTAAGGGAGTCGAGAGGGCTCCAAATTCAGTGAAGGCATTAAAGTATTCTAAAAATCATTTAAGATGAGAGTTCCCCTCTAATTCAATTAAGGAGAATGGGACTATATTCTGTTCTAATGAAAAGGAAGCTTCTCTAATGGACAGTATGTTATCATAACAAAAAGACAGATGCCTCCAGGGGATCTAGACACTGGAGAACCAAAGACTGTGTGTGATGGCACAAGAAAACTTGTGCAACTGATCTAAATAAGAAAAATAATTAGGAGGTGGGGAGAAATGAGATAGTACCCAAGACCAGCCAACTTCTTTTTTGCAGATTCCATACCTTCCCAGCAGATTTTGGCTAGTGATGAGACTTTTAAATATAACTTAATTTTGGATAGGATGTGTGCTGGAGGAATATTTGAGTTACTGAAAATGAATGACACACTCAAAGCAACTTGTGACCCAAATGGCACTGGGTTTTATGTCATCCCTGTGAGATTAGGTCAAGGTAGGGTAAACGAATAAAACCAGATTTCTGGGTGTACAGAGTGAAGACCAGAGAGGCCCTACCCAACAGGTACTCCATCCAGTGTTTCCCTGTGGAAGCTTGATCCCCAAGCAGTCGTCTGGCCAGCTTCACTCCCTGGCACCATTTTAGCCAGATCACAAGTTCCTTTGGGGTGGACATACGGGTTTTCAGTCAGTGTTGTGACATGCTATACTAGAGCCTGAGAGGAAAGAAAATCAGTAATACTGATTCTGTTTTTATTTCAAATTGTAATTTGTTTTAAATGAATTTTCACATCAACTTTGATCTATTTAAACTTTTCAATAAAGCAGTCTTTCTCTTGATCCCTAGATTTTTGATGTTCCCTTACATTTTGCACCCAAGGAGCACACTGGGCCTTGATCCCAGTCCTGCTTTCAGGACCCAGGGACCCATCACGACACTTGCTCTCTTCTCCTTGCAAACTCTTTTTTTAGTTTATACATTACAATGCTGATTGCTCAGTTTTGTCTAATGCAAGACAAAATGTGTAGTTGAAAATTCACTGTGAGTAAGGATATCATGAAATACAAACTGAGTGATGCAGAGTAGCTCCACATTTTGGAAGTAACAACAACAGAGAAACTTGCTTAACCTTCTGTTATCAGAGATAGAATGTCAGCCTGATTTTGGGGCAACCCACAGGCTGCAAAGCAGGGTTCCAGACACAGCAAACCCTGCTCACAAATGAGAAGAAGCACAATGAGAAGATGGGTTGCTGGCTGTGTACACTTAAAAGTAAAATCCATGAGCACAGGAATGGCCATTTTATCTGTGTTCAGTGCTTAACTCATGGAAGCTGCTCATCACACTGAATTGAATTCCTTTCTTTTTCATCTGGCTTTCTCATGTGAATAGTAACCTCATCAACAGAGGCATCTTGGATGTAGGTGCAATGTAAAAAACTGATGATAATGATGATGGCGAATGCAATAATTAAGTTCCTGGAAATGGGAAACCTAGAAAAAGAGGCTAACATGGTAGGTACTTTTCTGTGAATGGCATTACCTCTTGAACGAGCAGCACTAATCATGTTGAGGCTGTGTAAGTAGGTCTCACTATGCATAGAGGACAGTGACGGGGCTGATTGGAGGGAGTCTTCCTCTGGCTGCCTCAGGGGAATGCTCCAGAGCTCACAGCAGAATAGAAGTTCCATAGGGCTGCCAGATAAATTACAGGACTCCCAGTTAAATATGAATTTCAGATAAGCAATGAATACTTTTTTAGTATAAGCATATCCCAAATAGTGCTTAGGTGTCCTATATTTTTATTGGCTAACTCTGGCAACCCTAAATGTTAAGGCTCTGAAAATTAAAGAATGCAGATGGAATCATCATGTCACCAGTAAGAGATTGACTGCTCAGGGCTATCAAGAGCCCAAGCCAGAGCATCCTGATGAATAGTATTTCCCTCCCTATCCGGCTCCCCTTGGAAGCCCAACAAACCTTGGTGGCTTCAACTCTAGGTCTTTGTAAATTCCTAAGAAAAGCCTCAGAGTTAGAAAGATGCAGGGAAATGGGAGGAGTTGCAGAGAAAGGTGAAAGTAATGATTAAGGGGGCTGGTGGAACTGTTTGATTTATGGTTTATGAATAGAGATTTAAAGAGCTAGATAGGATTTACCTTAATTATACAATGACTAATTATTCAAAGACTAATGACATAGATGAATGCCTATAAATATCTTTCTGGGCAAAAGCATCAAAGGTGATTAAATTCTGCTAGAGTTGAGGACAATGGGGCAGGATTAAGAAAAGAAGAAAAAGTTCTTAAGATAGAGGGTTTTTTTTTTCTAAAACATACATTCCCATAATATATCCCATGTGTTACGCTGATCTCTGACATGTTGCCTACTTTTATCTTTTCGATGTTTTCCTCATTATGTTTCAGTCCTTTGAAATTCACTATGGACAGGGAGTTGGTGGAGGAAGGAAGGTTCTAAGGATGTCTCTGTTTTTCAGACACTAAGTAACTCACTGTGTTAGATGATGTGTAAAGTACAAGAAGAGGATGAAAAGTGCTATCTAAAAGAGGGGCAGGTAGGCTTCAAAAAAAAAATCCCAGAATAGTTCAGATTTGCTCATGAACACAAATCTCCAGGGCTCACTTAAAGCTAGGGACTCTAGGGAAGAATGAAAGAAACTTATTATGGACAAGTTTGTATTGTGAAGATCCCTCTTCTCTTAAAAAAAAAAAAAAAGGTTCTGAATGATGGACAATGACCACAGAGATCCACATCTACATTTTATTCTGGCATAAATTTGAATCTCAATCACTATAAGGCTAGAAGGAAAGAGTAGGGTGAACCCTCCACTAGTAAATGAACCCAACTACTGCCCACATTCCCATCTCCAGCAGCTCCTTTGACCATCCTTGCTTAGGTAGCTAACACACGTGAACTGGTTAACACTGTGCACCTCATCAAAATGTTTCCATGAAGAAAGCCCTTTGCTGGTATTGGTGAGGAATGTAAAGAGGTCTAGGAAAGTGATCGCTCTTACTCAGATGATAGTTTCATATATGATTGGTCCTATGCTCATACCTTTAAAATTTGAAAGAGCTATTTTGACTTTTGAGGATACAGTGGTGTATAGAAATTGGGGACTAGGAAATCTTGAGATGTGGCTGTCACTAATATCCAGATCTACCATCATGCTTTTCCTTGAAGAAAAAAAAAAGAAAAAGATGAAGAATTACATCTATCGCCTGAGTTGCTATACCTTACTATCTGGTGGATTTAATATATTTTATGGTAAAGCTAAGATTACTCTTTACCTAACTCTCAGTTTGAGGAAAGTTTGCTTCCACAATGTTCATATTCCCTAAATCCTCCATGTCCACTGGGTGGTCCTTCAGACAGGGAGAAGAACTTTTGACATTTGTTTTTCAGCGCTGGACACCTAAGTCATCACATCCACCAGTTCCTACAAAGGAACTTGCTGAAAGGAGCCCCAAGAATATGACACAGCACAGGCTACTAGATGATATTTTTAGATATAGAATCAGAATCTCTGTTTTATAGAAAATAAAGTTAATAATCCTCTGGGCATAAATTATTTTGTAAGCATGTTATAATATATAACATGTGCACACCAATAATGCTGCTCAGAATGCTATAACTTTATCAGTCTTTTAGACACTGTGTTATTTTTATTATTTGTGCACCTATTTAATTCAGCAATTAGAATGTAAGCTTCAAGGCAAGAATATATATTAATAATTATAATTAGGTTTAGGAAGAATTAAAGCCAAGTGAAAACAAATGGCTTTATCTTTAGAAGAAAATGTATTTCTTTGTTGTCAAGTTAACATAGAGTCATAAAGAATTCTAGATTGTTTGCAACTGTCTGTGTGTGGTAGAAAAATACAAGAGGAAAACAATGAGTAAGAATTATCCCACCCAACTTACAAGGTGATATAAACATTTGCTTTTTTATTTATGTCTGAAAATATTAAGAATGATATTTGAAATCCAATTTGTAAGGAACCAAAGTAAGTGCACTGTAATTTTAGGACTTTCTTGGGTATCATCCTGCAGAAGACACTGGTCTTGCAGGTTTCCTTGGATGCCATCAGGGTCAGACACGTTATAAAATGGGCTGGAAGTGACTTGTCTCGAAGCCCTGATGAAGGCAATTCTCTGAAACAGTCTCCTGCCTCCTGGAAAGGATTAGTGTAGCCCTGGAGGCACTCCTCCAGTCCAGTAAGCGTGTAACCCAGCACCTCTGAGGCACTCTCCAGAGAGCCTGTGTGGAGTCGATAATCAAGTCTGCACAGTAGATTGAGCCTTTTTGCCACTTCTGTGCCCGGTAAACCATTTCAGTCACTTGACAGTAAGAAAACTTGTTTTAAATGTTAAGTAGTGGTATGAGGAGTTCCTAGCACAATAAGTACACACTACCTGAAGACCCTCAGGAGAGGGACCTAGTGATTGGCATTACAAATTTTTTCTCTTTTTGGAATATATGAAAGGTATCTTAGTGCTTATCTAAAGAAGCCCGGTGATGTTGCTGCCATGGGCACGCTCACATAAACTGCATAAGCAAAAGAGACAGCTCCTTCGAATGGTCACCTGGAAACAGTGCTTCCAGCAGAAACCCTGGACAGGGGCTCAAGAGACATGGGTTTTCATTCTGCTTTTGCCACTGATGGCTGCACAACCCTTAGTAAGTCACTTAACTTCTCTGAGCCTCAGTTTCTTTATAAATCAAGAGAATTGGACTTGATCTTTTCTAGCTGTTAAGGTTAACAATTCTAAGCTTCACTGACATAAAAATTTACTGTAAGCTTAATACTTTTCTGAGAAGAATTTGGGCTAATTTTGCTAATCACTCTTTAGAACCAGAATCTAAACATTAGAGAGGGCATGATGTGGTGTTAAATGCCCTCTGACCAGGGCCTCAAAGAGCTTCTTGGGAACATGAACCAGGACTATTTTCATGTGCAATTAGAAGGCATATTCCATATATCACAGACTTTGGAATTTGTAAATGTGCATGCATATGGCCTCTTAGAAAACAAGAGACGCATCACTATTAAGTTGATCTCATTCCAGAGTAATAAATTGGAAATTGCAATGAAATTAGGTTGATTTCCGACTGACAAATTTTTGTCACAGGGCGGAAAAGAAATGATCATATTAAAAGCTGCAACAGCCATTACATCATATTATATTTTAAAACCCTTTAGAGAAATTAATTAATTTTAACATTGTTATACTCTCCTTAATGGTGTTCCAAAATACCTGGCAGTGATTAATCATGGTTGGAATTTTTATCAGTCATGATCTAATACATTTTTCCAAAAAAGAAAATTTTGTTGCACATTAAAATTACCTTGTTTGAATTTTTAATTGTAGATCTTAATCTTGTTTGAAAATATAATCTTTATCCATTCCGTATCATGGAAACTTAGTGCTCCTTAAAAAACATTTTTAAACTTTTCCTGAATTCTTTTTTTCTTTTTGAAATATCATTTAATTTCACGTGCGTTTAATGAGTAATTGTTTTCGACAGTTTCTAAGAGTTTCAGTCAGCAATATTTCATTCCAGAATAAAAGGTAATGATCCATAAATTCTTAATGCCATATTTTTATAGCCGGTAAATTAGTCTTTAATGGGTTCAATAAGTTCTGTGATGTATGTCATTAATTGTTAATGGTGTTTTAACTAGATAATTGTTATGAAGGGCTGTTTTTCATCACCACTGGTGAATGACTGATCCATGCTATCTGTTCCGCTTCATAGTGCGGTGCTTATTTTATCTGGCTTTGTGTGCTGAGAGCAGAACAAGTACCCAAAATGTGCAGATCGAATATCAAATTCCAACAGTAGTGTATCATGTAGCAATGACATAATTCTACAGTTTTCAGTTCCAATTTGTTTTTATCTTCTGTATCAGTTAGCTATTGGTCCTACAATGCTGACTAACAAACACTCTAAATCTCAGTGGCTTAAAGCAACAATCATTTACATTCACTGTGACGGTTCGTTTATGTGTCACCTTGGCTAGGCTCTAGTGCTCGGTTATTTAACCAGATATAAACTAGGTACTGCTGTGAAGGCATTTTATAGATAAAGCTGACACCTACAATCAGTTGACTTTAATAGAATATCCTTGATAACATGGGTAGGCCTTATTTAATCAGTTGAAAGTCATAAGAGCAAAGACTGAGTTTCCAAAGAAGAAGGAATCTTGCCTTAAAACTTCAGTGTTGACATCGACCTATGTTTGCAGCCTGCTGACAGTCTTAAGACTCTCCAGCCCCTACTCATGTTTCTGGAGGCTGGGTGGGGACTGCCCTATCTAGTGGGTTCAGCTGGGTTGAGCTCATTGTTACAGGTTGGAACTTTGTCTGTCCTCATGTCTCTAGAACTACCCAGGACATGCTCTTCTTGAGCAATGGCAGAGAAGCAAAAGGGTTAGCCTTATCACTCAAACACATTTCAAGTGCCACTTACTTCATATCTGTTTACATCCATTGGCTGAAGCAAATTGATGGTGGAGCCCACTATGTGGGGGAGCAGAGACATTCACTTCATTTCTAGAGAGGAAGAATGACAAAGTCACATGCAGAGGGTGAAGATAAAGGGGAGGGTGAAGAATTTCCAGGAATAATTCATTCCACCCTTCTCCTGAGCCACATAAGCTCGCAGATCTAAGTCTCCATAATAAATTCATCCTCCAAGTACTCCTAACATGTCCACCTTCTCACTCACTGAGGACCATATAAAATCAGCAGCAACAGGTCAAAGACATGCTAGAAGCTTTCTCAAAGTCAAAATCTTCTCCAAGAATCTCAGCAAGGCACCACTGGAAACAAGCATAGAACTATCATTTTAATACCTTGATTTTCATTATACTCACTGCCTGCTTTCACTTTGGTTCAAGTTGCTTTTTTATTTTTTTGGCAACTTTACTTGGGTTAAGCATTTATTTTCCAGCCTAATCAATGGGTTTACTTTTGGCTTTTAAATGCTTCCCTCCTCTTTCTGCATTTTATGACCTTCCCAGAGTGTCTGATACTCCTGCCCAGAGAAGGTGACAATTAAGTCTACAAGGGGACATGGAGGTAGGGTACATAGAAGACAGGATAAGAGCTCTTCTTGGAGGGAAGAGCTCACCTTTGTCAGCAAAGATGGATGAGTACTGCAAAAGGATGTCCAGGCCAAGGGAAAAGCATATGCAAAATCAGAGTCAATGATAATGGTGATAAATGATCATTACTTTAGTATAACCAAGCCCAACTCAGGTGATGCGCAGTCCAATTATTGAAGCATGGTTATGGATCCTTTGGTAATCTAGAAAAAAATGTACCAAAATACCTTGGGAAAAAATACTTGAAAATATCCTCTATCCCACCTAACTATGGATCCTCTCTCCAGAAAAAAAAAAAAAAGGTGCACGTGCTCTTGCACACACAGCACGCACATATACTTTCAAGCCTTCGGTATCATAGCATACAGTTAGAGGACCTATAATTTTAAGGACTTTGTGGGTCCATCTCTGGATTAAAAAGTTATTTATGGGCTAGTTATCAAATGAATGTGTGAGGTTAAGAAGAGAGAAAAATTAAGGATGGCTCATTTTTCTAATTTGATTGATTGGGTCGAGGATAAGATCATAACATTTCCTAGGAACAGAAGAAGAGCAGGATCTGGGGAACAGACGATGACTGAAGTTTGGTGTGAAAAGTTTATCCATGTCTGAGAGGCAGCTGATCATCTAGGTCTAAAGCACAGAAGAGAATTGGGGTTTGAAAATTGTCAGTAGGAATCTCAAACATACACATGATTAGAAGTGTTAGGGCCGTATCACTGTGGCCCTCAACACCCTTGGGAATGGTGAAAGACATGGACAGTGATGGGGCTATGGGAGGCAAAGCAGAGAAGTGTGAGGACCAGCACTGAGTTGAGTTTCAGAATCTAAAGGGAGAGTAAGCTCCCAGGAGAGAATAGCAAGAGGGCTGCATGCCAGACAGCTGAGATCACTGAACAAAAGGCCATGGATTTAGCAACAGGTTAATTATTTTAAAAATTAACCAACAAAACCCATTTTGGGATGCTCAGTCTGCTTGCCTGTCACATCTGGTCTCTTGGGAGGTGTCAGAACTGAACTGAGGAACAGCAGCTTCCTCTGCAATGGGTCCAACTGAGGAAGCACATCAGTGTCGCTGGCTGTAGGTAGAATCTGTCATTTGAAAAGGGCTTCTGACAATTCGTGCCTCTGGCATGCACTTCCCCCACACCCCACAAACCTGCCCTTGAGAATTCCTGCTCTTTTGGATGTGAATTTTGACAACTTAAAATTCTGGAAACACTGATGGTTCCACAAAGTATTTTTTTCCTTGAAATTCATAAGAATTAGACATGGATTCCACTTTCTAAAAGATGTTGGTTCTTTACCACCCAGGAGGATGGGCCAGTTGATGCCAACTGGGGAATTGTAGTCAGCCTTTTTGCCTGGAGGCTCGTCCTAAACCTCTATACTATAGGTCTGGAGCAGGATCTAAACTGAAAGAATGACAGAGGTTCAGCCAACAACAGACTATATCTCATTCATTCTAAGATGCATTATTATTATTTTTTTTACAACTGAATATGTGTGAAAACCACACACACTCTGCTATCCATGGTGTCGTGATCTAATTAAAAGCGTTTACCTTTCATAGGAGTACATAACTATCTCCTCAAATCAAAGGCATCTTAGACTGAAATAGAGTCAGTGTGTGAAAGCGGCCCAATATAAGGTGATAGTGATGAGTTCAAACTCAGAAATAAAATAGTTTTTTTAACATTACAAAAAGTAGACGAGACTCTTCTGGTTTAAGATTTGGCCTTGGTCGTTGGCCTATTACCTTGGCATGGGCCAAGGCATTCGTGACTTGATGCATGTGCATGGGTGGGTGGGGAAGACCTCCAGAACAGTGTGGGGATCTGAGGCCTAGGGCTGACCTTCTCACTCCCAGTAAAGGGAACTACAGACGGGCCTGGGGCAAGAATATTATAGTGTGTCTGGGAGGTTGCCATATTACTTTGCAGTCAGGAACTGAGCATCTGGGGCCAGCTTCCTACCACTGAAGTTGAGACCCACTGCTATTTGCCAGCCAGTGTATGTTTAACTTAATTAGAACCACCAATACTAGTTATTGTCAGTTTCTAACTGACAAACTTTTGCACTTCAAAAGTCAACACAAAGAAAGTGAAAAGATAACCTACAGAATGAAGGAGATTTTCAAATTATATCTGATAAGGATCTAGTGACCAAATATGTAAGGTAGTCTATAACTCAACAATAAAAAGACAAATACCTAATTAGGGAATGAGTAAAGGATCTCCACAGAAGATATATAAACGACCAATAAACACATGAAGACATACTCAACATCATTGTCATCAGAGAAATGAAAATCAAATCCACAATGAGATACTACTTTATAGCCTCTAGATGGCTATAATAAAAAAAGACAGATAATAACAAGTATTGATGAGGATTTGGAGAAATTGTAACCCTAATTCTTTGCTGGTTGGTATGGAAAATATCACAGCCACTGTAGAAAACAGTTTAGCAGTTCCTCAAAATCATCCAATAAATTTTAGTATGTTGTATTTTTGTTTTCATGTATCTCAAAGTATTTCCTAATTTCCCTTGTGACTTTTTTCTTTGATTGATTTACTATTTAGAATTGTGTAAATTAATCTTCATATATTTGTGAATCCCCAAATTTCCTTCTGTCATTGATTTCTAATTTCATTCCACTGTGATCAGAGGACATACTTCTTAATGACATTAGTCTTTTTAAATTTATTGAGACTTTTTTGAAATTTGTGGCCTAACATAGATAGTGGAGAATGTTCCATGTTCAGTTAAGAAGAATGTGTATTCTGCTGTTGTTGGGTGAAATATTCTATAGAAATTGGTAAGTATAGTTTAAGTCTAGGTGGTTTGCAGAATTGTTCAGGTCCTTTATTTCTTTGTTGATCTTTTGTCTAGTTGTTTTATCCACTGTTGCAAGAGGGGTGTTGAAATCTCCAACTATTATTGTTAAATTGACTTTTCTCTCTTCAATTCTATTAGTTGTTATTTCCTCTATTTTAGGCTCTGTTTTTGGTGCATGTTGATTATAATTGTCATGTTTTCTTGATAGATTGTCACTTTTATCATTGTATAAAGTGCCTTACTTTGTGTCTGGTAATAATTTTGTCTTAAATTTTATTTTTTCTGATATTAGCAGTCACTCTAGTGCTTTTTTTGGTTAATATTTTCATGGTATATCTTTTTCTAGCCTTTTACTTTCAACTTATTTGCATCTTTGGATATAAAGTATGTCTCTAGCAGACAAGATATAGTTGGATCATGTTATATTTATCTATTTTGCCAAACTCTGCCTTCTGACTAGAGTGTTTAATTCATCATATTTTATGTAATTATTGATAAGGTAGGATTTTCCTCTGCCATTTTGCTAATTATTTTTTATATAGCCTATGCCTTTTTTGTTCCTCTATCCTTCTATTACTGCTTTCTTTTATGTTAAATATCTATTTTCTAGTGACCAAATATGCAATTTCTGGTATATGATTTTAATTGTTTTTTTATTATATATATTTTCTTATTTTCTTAGTCGATCTGAGGACTACCATCAATATCTCAAAACCATAGAATTAGTTTGAATTAATACCAATTTAATTTCAATTATGCAACTGGAATTGTGCTGCTGTATAACTCTGGTCCCTCCCTATGCTTTGTGCTGTTTTTGTCCTACAAATTGTACCTTTACAGATTGTATGGCCATTGTCACAGATTTAAGCTAATTTCCTTTAAACCAGATAGAAGTAAAAAGAGATTAAAAATACTTTTACAGTCTTCTATATTTCTCTATATAGTTACCTTTATTTTATTTATTTATTTATTCTTTATGTTTTTATGTGGCCATGAGTCATTTTCTAATATCCCTTCTTTTAACCTGAAGGACTATAGTATTTCTTCTAGGGCACTTCTGCTTTCAACAAACTCTATCTGTTCTTGTTTATCTTGGAATGTTTTAATCTCTCCTGAATTTTTTTAAATGATACTTTTGCTAGATATAGAATCCTTAGATATCAGATTTTGTTTCTATTAGCATTTTGAAAATGCCGTCCAACTGCCTCTTGTCCTCCATGGTTTTTGATGGGAAACAAGCTGTTAATTTTATTAAAGATCGTTTATGTGGCATGAGTTACTTCTTTATTCCTGCTTTCAAAATTCTCTCTTTGCCTTTCCACAGTCTATATATCTAGGTATGAATCTTTTTAATTTGTCTTACATGGAATTTGATGAACTCCTTGGATGTATATATTAATGTTTTCATTCCATTGGGAAGGTGTTTTGCCATCATTTCTTCAAATATTTTTTCTGACCCTTTTCATTCTGCTCTCATTCTAAGACTTTCATTATGTATATGTTAGTATGCTTGATGATGTTTCATAGGTTTCTGAAACTGTTTCATTTTCTTCATTCTTTTTTCTTCTATTTCTCAGAATACAAGATCTCAACTGATGATATATCTTTAAATTCACTGATTCTTTCTTTTACCTACTCAAATCTAATGCTGAGTCATTCTAATATATTTTTCACTTGTTATTATACTTTACAGCTCCAAAATTATTATTTTTTAATATTTTTTTTCTTCTGTGATATTTTCTATTTTGTGAGACATTGTTCTTATACTTTTTATGAGTTCTTTGAACATATTTTAAGTAGCTGGTTTAAAACCTTTTTCTAGAAAGTCCAATGTCTGGGCTTCTTCAAGGGCAGTTTCTATTGATTGATTGTTTTTCTTTCCTTATGTATTAGCCAGACTTCCTAGTTTCCTTGCATGTCTCATAATTTGTTGTAGTTGTTGAAAACTGGTCATTTTATATAATACAGTATGTCAATTCTGGAAATTAGATTCTCTTCCCTTCTCAGGATTTGTTGTTGCTGCTGCTTATTTAGTAAATTCTCTGAACTAATTCTGTAAAGTCTGTGTTTTTTGTCATGTGTGGCCACAGAAGTCTCTGCTCACTTAGCTTAGTCAGCTAATAATGAGACAAAAACTTGCTTAAAATATTGGAATCAATATGTCTGCTAGTCTGCCAACTGAGGGGCCAGGTTGGGTGTTCTTAATGTTCTAATCAAGATTCAGCCTCTGATCTATGTTTGGCTAGTTTCAATTCTGAACTTTTTCTGATCTTTGGGTTAATGTTTCCAACTATAGGTTTGCTATTTATCACTTCAATCAAGAAACATTTTAAAAGCTTTTGTTTTAAAAACAAAGTTTGGCCAGAGAACTTTTCATAGCTTAGATCTAATAGAAAATGGATACACTATCATAGTCATTTTTCAATGTATTAAGGATTTAAAAAATAAAGGAGGAAGTCAGCTGGAGGAAGACAGACATGCAGCCACTGGAGATCTTCCTGAGTCTGGAACAAGACCACTTCTTTTGTCACTTGAGCTCACATTATATAACAGTTATAGCAGTTGAGCCAGGTGTCTCAATATTCAAGTTACAGGTATATACACATGTGCCTTCACTCGGTAGTGGGCCTGCAGAGGGTAGATGTCTGTCATTTTTTATCAACCAAAGTGCTTCACACAGCACTGTACATACAAGATGCTCTCAACAGATGAGGTGACAGTGATGGTAGGAGACTGGATTTCTATGTTTATATCTTTCTCTAGTTTGTTCACAGGCTTAAATATCTATTTAAACTCTGTTCTCAGAATTGACTATTTCATTCTTATCCTCTGTGCCACTTTGAGAGGATTTACTCTGGCATTTAGTTAAGGCTATAATTCATTTTGCAGAAATCACTTTGTAAATCAGCCGGATTATTTGGCTCAGTTTACTTTTGAAAGATTTGATGCGTAACAATTTGTTGCCAAACCTGAGACATACCCTTATCCAAATGCACACACAGAAGCAGGCGTCTCAAACAAAACAAGACAAATGTACTCCATGTGCTCAGTTTCTTTGTAGTGTTCATTCCTCTGTTTCCAAACATTAGAGAAATAAAAAAGTGTCAACTCTCGTATGCCACAAATCCAGATCCGTGAGAATGGGGGGAAGGCTTTTTGCCCTTGGCTTCAATATACACAGAGCACAAAATAGTTATTGGACACCAGCAGTTTATGACAAGGCAGGACAAAACAAACAAACAAACAAACAAACAAACAAACAAACAAATCGATACATAGTTCTGTTGGTTTTTAAAGAACCTTTCACAAGAGCAACAAACAGTCTCAGGCCAGCAGTAAACCTCCAGGCGTAATTCTTATCCCATGTGACTCCCCAGAGGGGGCAACATGGTTGGTTGAGGTTCAAAGCCCTGAGCTCTAATTACCAGCATAATTAGAATAAGAACATGTTGCTCACTCCAGAGGGGCTAGCCGCATGCCTCTGGGAGAAAGTGTGTTTAAGAATTCCCATGGAGTCACAGGGGAGGAAAGGGACCCCTTGCCAAGCCACCAGCATGGTCTTCAGCTTGTCCTATGTAATTTCATGCCACTGTTTTGAATGTGCTAACGAGGCTCATTATTTTTAGGCGAGTCAGCGAGGGGATCAGATTCCTGCCCCCGCCTGGGTATGCTGCCTGGGGAAGGGACGTTTTCACACAGCCCACAGAACAGCCAGGGAACATCCCTTCCGTGCAGGGCAGAACTCTCCCTGCTTGCATCTCTGCTTCTTTCACATATCCACCCCTTTCAGCATTTGGAATCAGAAAGAGGCAAAGGATAACTTGATTAGTGAACAGTCAACTTGGGCAGGAAGAAATGCCCCTCATTTGGTGCCAGGAACCCCATAGGCATTAAGTCAGCTAATGGTCCCAAACAGGAGTGGTTGGACACCCACACTCAGTGACCATGCAGACGCTGAAACCAGTGCATGGTGATGATACCCTGCACTCTGTGCCCTGCATGTACTAGATGTCCTGATAAGCGTGAATCCCAGGTTATAGGGTCAGACAGGTACTTCCTCAAGGCATACTCCTTAACCTCTCCGTGACTATTTCTCAAATGGAAAATAAGGATAATAATTGTGCCCACCTCACAGGGATGATGTATCTATTGCCTTTCACACTCACTTGTCAGCTAGAAAGCCTGTGGTAAATGTCAGTTGTTATCATTGTCTGAACTGCTTCTGTGTTCACACATGTGGTGTCTGCATTGACAATCTCCTACAATTTTCATAACTAACTCTATGACAAAGGGACTGAGTGAGGCTCTGAGAGGCATCAATGGGAGACACAGTGATTCCCTGTTTCCTGATGCAGATAAAAAGCTGCCTTCAAGAGGAATTTAGAAGACAAAATGAATATGACATGGAGATTGTTCGAAGTAGGAAGTTAGAAGATAGGGGAAATAAGAAAGCCTTATAGGGCTCTGACTGGGGACAAAACCATGGCTGAGACAACACCATGGCATCTAAGTGAGAGGTTCAGAGGGCAGGTGGATCATCAATAAGGCTGGAGTGCAGGAAATTGCTCTAGCATGATTGTAAATTTGGGAGAAGGCAGCTTATACATAGTTTATTACAGCCATGAGCATGGAGAGACAGCCTTGTGGGTCTGTGGAGGTAGAAGAGTTCAGGTTAACACTCAGCCCCAAAAATTAGGAGCATAAGACAGGGCAAGGGGAGAAAAGCAAGCTCAGAGGAGACTGAAGAGGTACTGGGGGGAAACCAAGAGACCAAAGCCTCAGAGCAATAAGGAGAAGAGTGAAAATGGCCAAGGGACTCTCTGGAGGCAATCACTGCTGGTTCCAGGTAAGGCCAGCTGTGGAAGGTAAGAGAGGAAATAAGCACTCATGACTGGAGGAGTGAGTGCAAGGTGAGAAAAGGAAGTGCTGTAGGCGGAGGAAGCTCGTGGGTTTTAAGAAGCTAGGAAAGACTTTATAGAACTCTCCTGGGGGAGATTTAGGAAGATAAAAGTCAAGGCAGCATGAGGCTTGGTGGGTGTCCTAATGGGAGTGCACCTTCTCTTCAAGGATCCTTAGACTTCATGAAAGAAGAAATAGTTTCACGTTGGGTTAAAACAGCCTCAAACAGCTTCTCCCACATGTTCTGGCAGAGAAGGAAATTATCTGACTTGACAGCAGTAAACTATAGCGATTCAGAGTCCTGGCTTTAGCGCCAACCTCCCTGGGCAGGTTCAGTTTGAGGCACTGAAACGTGCCCCCTGGGTAACTCTAGGCAAATTACCAAACTTCTCAGCACCTCTCATGACCTCAGTCTCTGAGGTTGAAGGAAGACCAAGAGTGCAAGGACCTAGGTAGATGTAGGACTCTTGAGAACATGAGTGTGTTAAAGGCAGGAGCTCTGTGTCTCACCTTATATCAGAAAACTAATTCTAAAATCATGAGATATGTCTTCCTGAAGCCTAATTTTTAAAGGACATGAAAAAAATGCATCACAAAAATTGACCAGGCATATTAGAAAGGTAAGGTTGCTGGATTTAGAACTGAAAACTAGACAATTTAAGACAGAGGAGAACTGGCTTTCATTGTGGGGAAAAAAGTTGGACGAATTCCCACTGATCATATGGTTTAGGGCTCAAATGAGATTGCTGATGGCTCTGAGGCCTGACTGGGGCACCTCATCCCATCCTCCCAGATGATATGAGAGAGTTCTGGATGTTCCAGTATAATTGGGAACACTGAAAACTCTGGATGAACCTAAGAACCCAAGCATGAGCCACATCAGCCAATGGGCTTCATCTGCAATCCCACATCCCTGTATTAATATTCAACTCTAAACATCTGCTTTGACATCCTCTGACAGGATGCTGACAGGAACATTCAAAAGCTGGTGTCCCATTCTACAGGGGAAAAAAATAGAGACTAGAAAATGGCATATATGAAATCCAGTTGTGGGTCATGGACAAATGCTAGGTGAGCAAATACCCCACACATTATAAAGTCCACTAACATCCCACCCCCTAGACTCAGGCCTGCCCCAGCACCCTTCCTGTCCATATCAATCATAGTGAGGGTCTGCATTGCAGGGCAAGGCTCTTCTTTTTATATTGATTGATATATCCAAGTGGTCAGCTGTCATTATTATAGGGTTTTCTTTCTTAGTTGGTTAAATCCAGAGCTGCCATTAGGGCTTGGTTTTTAATTCCATCCCTCACTGATGCTTTATTTAAAAACATACCTTTTCTGACATCCATGTCATCCTGGCATTCAGAAATGTTTAGCTTCCCTGAACAGCAACATGTGGAACAGCATGTGGCAGACAGATAATTAGAGGAGACAACACTTTTCTTTAAGCCAGAGGTGACATCTTCAAAGTCAATCTCAATTTGCAGCATTGCTCTGAAAGGCCTTTATGTCATTCTTGCTCAACTCCATTTTGGGCCTTTAGGATGAGTGTAAACTTAGAGTCCAAACTGCTGGATGGTGTAGTGTTACACTGCATAGACTCATGCACAAAGTTTCTGTGTTTTCAGATAAAGAAGGCAGAGCAAATCGTCCTCAGCCATGTCCACCGTTGTTATCTGAAGCAGTGGCTATTCTTTCTATTTCTCGAGTTTTAGAGTCCCGTCATAAACTTCATCAGTGCTTTTTTAGGAGGGTCGAGATGGCTGAGGCAGTGGGGATGTCGTTCCATTCACTGGTTATCACCCAACTCTGTGTGGAAACAAGCTCAGAGAATGCAGGGGAAAAGACCATGACCATCACCTGTGGAAGAAAGACCAGAGGTGACAGCACGACCCTGCTGGAGCGCCCTGACTCCATTTCCTGGGTGACCCAGCCAGTCTCAATGTTCACTCTTATGAGAAAGATGGAGAGGATGTGTCCACTTCCCACAGGTGCCCCCCACCCCGCCGCAAGCTCAAGGCTGTGAGCAGTGACAGAAGGTGGCAGCTTTCCAATACCTGTGCCGTCAGTGTACCCTGAAATGCTGACCTTTTTAAACTAACGCTGAGCATCTTCTCTTCAGAGAGTGACAGCACTCCCCTTTTTCTGTGGAAGCAGTTCACTAACAGGTTTTCTCTCTGCCGTTTATTACACATCGAGGGCCAGGTCTGGTGTCTAATAGTTCCTTTTCAGCGAGCTGCCTACTGCTGACTGTGGAAAGTGTAGGTTTGGCTGCATTGATGGCTCTCGGTAATGGCTGTGATTACACCCTGTGCATCTTCTTCCCATGCCAGCCTTTCAGTGGAGCAGCACATTATGCCTGGATAAGACTCAAAGAGCAGCTTAATATCAGGTTCTCTGGGGCTGTAATAAACGGTTCAAGATCGGGCAGATACAGCCACAGCAATATTTCTGTACAGTCCTCGGGTTAAAACACACCAATTGAATCCATGGGCACTTTTTTGAGTTAAAGCTCAACCTATACATCTCCCTATACCAATGGGAATTCAATGAAAATAAACAAATCCTTTGTATTCAGTCCAGAGCAAGAAAACGAAAACCCATATACTGCTATGAATTAGCTCAGGAAAACACACCTGTGGGAGCATATAGGGGGAAAAATCCAAAAACCAGCATTGTGCGGTTGCCAAGGAGGCTTTCCTATATCACAAATAGGATGCTGATTTAATTTGTGCGCTCTTACTCATTAAACAAGAGACTCCTGGTCATCAAGCAAGTGTGTGTGTCTTCTCCCACCTCTAGGTATATGTCCTCATGATAATATCCTTGTCCTTTTGGATAATATGGACACACAGGTATGGTCTGCAGGAAAAGCCATTTTCACAGAACATATGGCTTTCTGCAGCATGGGCTCATGACCCAACAGACCGGCTTTGGCCCTCAGCTGTGTCACAAACTGAATGGGAGTCTTCTGCTGGCTATTCAGTCTCTCCTGATCTCTACTGTCTTATGGATTTGAGGTACTGGCTGCACGTACTGTGCAGTCCTAGAACTCCAACCCAGAGGCAGTGTCAGGCTCCACAGGTCAAAGGCAGAATCTCTAACAACATGCCCATGTCCCAGACATAAGACATGAGTTTTGGGTCCTCATGTCACCTGCACTTTTGACCCACTGGCTGTAAATCTTCATGACCTCCTCATATTTGATATTTACTGGATTGACTCACAGAACTCTAGAAAATGTTATCATTGTGATTACAGTTTTATTAAAAAGGACAAAAATCAGGACCAGCCAAAGAAAAAGGCACTTGGGGTAAGGTCTGGGCAGGTCCCAAATGCAGAGCTTCTGTGCCCTTTTCCATGGAATCAGGGTATGTCACCTTCCCATACATTGATGGGTTGTTGTCCACACTTTTTATGGGGGGCTTATTATAGAGGTATGATTGATTGAATCATCGGCCACATGATTAAGCTCAACCTCAGCCTCTCTCTCCTCCTGGAGGCCAAAGATTGGGTTGATATTCCATGGCCCAAGGCATCAGTTCATTAATCCTTTGGTTGTTCTTACTGGCATGGCCACAACCCTGAGTCATCTCCTTAGCATAAACTCCCTAGGAACACACCAGGAATAATAGAGACACTCTTATCTCTCAGAAAATCCCAAGGGCCTAGAGGTTAACTCCCAGGAACTCAGGACAAAGACTAGACAAATTTTTTATTATACAATAATTACAATAGGCTCAGATAGGAGCATATAGCAATTAAATGAGAAAATGCATATGTAACATGAATTACAGTGTTGATGGTCTCTGGTTTATATAGTAAATACTTAGTAAGCTGGTGTCATCACCACAACCACTGCAATCATCATAGTCCTCATGAACTCACAGCGCCGGTCCAAAACTTACTATACTTTTTTTTAAGTGCGAGCAAACTTTCTAACATGGCCCATTCAATAAATCTTCTGTATTTATGTAACTATAAATAACCATTTCACTATGAGCTAAGACATATACCAATTAATTTTGTCAAAGTCTAAATTTCTAACTGCTTTTTAGAAAAACTTCCATTTTTAGAACCTTAAACTATTTTATTTATGCTATCTCTCATCTTTGAATTTCATAAAATATTCTGATGTATTTTATGGGAAATTGATTAGTTATCTCAAAAAACCACAGGCAAATCAATATATGTAAACTATTTTCACACTCAAATGTAATTTTATCCTCTCAACAGTAATTCAAAGTTAATATTATCATTCACATTTTATAAGTAATTATTCTGATGAGGCTCAAAAAGATTAGGTGACTACCCAAGATCATTAAGCTGGTAAGAGATGGAACATTCTAGAGAACTAACAGAAGGTCATTTGAGAGAAATAAGCACAAGGTGCAGTATTTGGGTTAAAGTGTCAAGCACTGTGCTCGACAGAGAAGAATCAGGATTGTTCTTCCATCTACTGAAAGGACTGCATTGCTCTAATGCTGCTAGATACGTTGTTACTCCAGCAGACCTACGAAGACAAGGCGAGGGACCAAGACATATATCAGATACCAAAGAAAGTTGAGGGACAGGCCATCCTGTAGGAATTTCAAACAAGGTCCAGAACTAGTAAAATGGCTCGCTTGCATTAGCATGAGAGGTTTTGGTCAGCTGCATACTTAGTAAATGCCTTGCAAATGTCTCTCTGGGGATGGAAAGAAAGCCCTGATCCATAGTGTGCCAATTCCCATGGTGTCAGTGCTTCCACCAGTGCTGACTTCAAGCCACTGATGCAATGTCACCAGGTGCAGGGTGGGGAGGAGACATGCACATCAGCTCTTGAGAGACGTTCAGCTCTCTATGGTTTCAGACCAGGGCTCCTATCCTTTTTGAGGATTTTAAATCTTGATTTGGTCACCAGTAATGTTGAAAAAGGGCAAATAGAAGCAGGTTCTAGAAGGTCTCAGGCACCCAACTGGAGACTCCTTGTGGACCTCGACTTCTAGGCTTGCTCACATAAGTCTAACTGCCCACACGGTTACCAAAATCCTATTTTTTTACTCTCAACAATATAATGAAAAAAATTAGTATACTTAGGGTATTTTTCAGTCGGTAACCTTCCCTTCTGACACTGGTCTCATTAAATATCTCTCAACTTTGTATCTCCTGCAGATTTTACTAGCCTTATAGGACTTGATATGAGTCACTGACCAAATGTCAGATCCCCAAGGGCCATCCCAGCTTCAGAGCAATGCATGGAAAACAGAAGTTCATATTGGCTGAGTTACAAAATCCAGGTTAAAAGGACTGTAGAGAAGGAAAAACTGTGATGTAAACTGTTGAGGTGTGTGAATACAAGGAACTGTCTTGAAGGACCTAAGGATGTCACTAAGGAAAATGGCAGAATTTGTTGGCACCTAAAGGGAGCAGTGTGCGGGTGTCTTGGAGGGGAAGGAAGGAGAGTTGAAGGACCTTGACCTTGATATTGGGAATGGGAGAGATGTGGGAAAGGCCAGGGTAGAGATGATGATCTGTGATAAGTAAGGAGAAGACAGAGCCTAGAACAAGCCATGCATATGGCAAACAAGTGGTTTCAATATCATTCTTCATAGTCTCTGAAAACTTTGAGAAAAAAAGCAGCCAATCTGAAACAATGCAATTAAAAAGCACGGCAGAGACTCTGGTAAACTAAACTCCATGGAGAAATACAGTAGAAGAACATTACATCATTAAAAATGATCCACAATTGGCTATTGTTTTAAAACGAGAGAATCTCCAAGCCCCAGCTCTATCTGTTTCTGCCGAAACTTTGCCTCATTTTCACTAGTGCTGGATTTTCTGCAGCATTTGGAAATGAAGCTCCCAACATGCATCTGTGGGACAGAAAAATCCAGGCCATGACCTTCAGTCCTTTTCCTGTGAGAAGCCCATGGAACCCACCCCCAGAGCAGTGCCTCTCGGCAGGCTGCCCATTGTCACAGGCTGCCCTTCTCCGTGCCCCACCTCGATCACCACCCCCAGGCTAATTGGCCACTGCTGCTCTCAGCAAGTCAGCAGCCATGTGGCCACTTAACTCCCTCGCTCGGTGAGTATTTTTAGTGCTTTTTTCCTGCTAACCCAACTCACAGTCCTGCCGCATCAGTTTGCCTGTAGGAGCAGTTTGAATATCCTGCTGTTAAATATCCTTTGCACTTATATAGACCCTGGAGCAGGATTGTACTGATGAATACAGTGAAAACGCTTGACGAGCAAACTGTTTTCTAGGTCGGCATCTTGCAGCTGCTAATATGTTGGAGGTGTCCACGCTTTTGTGGACATTAACTCTATTTGAAACCTGATCCGATCTTGATAACATGATTCTGCTGGTCTCCAAGAAGTCTTCCTGCTTTGTACTGCTGGGCCCAGTGCGCTCGAAGGGGAAAACTGGATGATGAGGCTTTTACTCTCTCCTCCTTCATACAGCCTGGTTCCTATGCATTACACTGTGAATCTACTCCCTCCTCTTGTCTCTCTCTCTCTCCTCTGCTTCCTGTGCCTCCTTTTACCCTAAGATACTGGCTGTCAAGCTCATGGTTTCAGCTTGTTCTGACACTAAGCTGCAGACAGTGTGAAGGACCCCATGGCAGGGGATAAGCCTGGTGGGGGCAGATGGAGGGGGATCAAGCCATTGGGCTCAGAGACCACCAGAAACTATGGAGGGGTCAGCTTCAGCTGGGCAATGAGGTAAGAGTTCAACTGCAGAGTGAGTAAGGAGCACATAGAAGTCCTGCACATGGAAGAGTCTTTCAAAGACATTAGTGGTTGATGTGGCCTAGTAGCTTCCAAGGTCAGGTGAAATGAGGAGGCAGAGAATGGGTGAGACCTATTTTCTTTGCCCACAGAGAAGAGTATGAATCACTGATGGACAAAGTATGGAAGGGCCAGGGGTTCAGTGCTCAGGGGGAACATTGATTTAAAATTTTTAAATTTAGATTTTAATGATCCTAAAACCTAATTCCTCTTGCTCAATTGATCAGAAAACATCCCTTGCCCAGCCTGCATCACTTTCCTGGGCACTCTTCACTTCCAAAGGCTGGTACTTTTTTATATCTTTTATTATCCTTCTGTGGGTAGTTATAGCAATTGATAGGGAAGAAAGTCCCTGAAAATAGAGCTGTATTTTACAGTGGGACTTTCAGTTTTTGATACTGGTCCCAGGACAAAAATCCTATTTGATTTTCAAGACTTAGCTTCCATCTTATCTCCTTCATGAAGAGTATCCCCAAACTTCTCCCTCCTTTCCTGTAACCACCCCCATCCTGGCCAAGCCATTCTCTGGATTTTGCATCTTCCCAAAGCATTTGCTAAAATCCATGGAGCCCAGGCCCACGTGTGCTGTCTTCAGGGCATTGGGTTTGCTTCTCTTGCCAGGGTGTGAGTCCTCAGGACAGCCAGCCACTATCTTTGCTCTTAGATCTAGCACAGTGCGCACAGTGGGTGCCCAATAAATGCTTCTTAAACTGATCCAAATTAGTGCCTCAAGTACAGCCTCATACAAATGGAGCTGGGTGTGTAGAATGTTATCCTGACTTTGTGGCATTAAGAAAAGGAAGTTATTAGCAAGGCAATGAGGTAGGTACTCAGTTCTTGATCCCATTTCTCACTAGAAATTATAAAGAAAGAGCCCCTCAGATTCTGGGCGTGTCTCGTCTGCCATTATCACAGAGTGAGAAATTCTCCTTTGAAGGGAGAGAAAGGACTTTCCTGATGTCAGTCACTGGGGAATTGAAGGACAGCTGCTGGGACAAGAAGTGCAGATTGGGGTGGCAAGCCTCGACTAGAGGGAGCTCCTTTCTGTCTGTGCCATGATCTGAAAAGCTGAAACCCTGAGCAGATGGGGACCTGGGTGGTGCAAAGAAAGGTGCTCCTGCTCCAGGAGGGGGGCCAGGTGGCAAGGAGAAAATCTGCCTTGGGCATCTGCAGGAAGGAACATCATATCTGGGGCATCAGGGCTAAACATCTCTCTTCTGAAATTCCCCCATCCCTGAGCCTATCGTGAGGTCACACTTGACATTACAACCATCTTATCAAGTTTGGAAAATCAAGGGTAAGCCACGAAACATGTTTACTTGTCACTCTTTATGTTCTCCATGCTGTACGCACAATGTGGAGTAGCCTGGCCAAGTGGGGACAACCTGCTAGTTTCTTGAATCTCTCTTGGATGTCTCTACATTACTGATGAGCCAAACCAGGGAGCTAAAAGGTGGGTGGAGACGTGCCTTTCCATGGTTCCCATTGTCTCAAAGCACTTGTCATTTCATATATTCCCTCTGGAATCCAGAACTGTTTCACATTTATAATTTTAGCGAGGGAAAGCCACCCGACTTGAGGCCAAATTCGGAATCTCAGTAAACCATTCTGATTATCCACAAGACTGACGGGATATTTACTTGAATCTCTGTGTTGAAATGATGTTTATCTGGGGTCCTTCCTTCCCACACTTCCCAATGGTCCAGGGTTAAATTTCTAAAATTTGATGTTGCCTCTGACCCCTATGTCATAAAATCCTTCAAATTCGCACAGATCTGATACTGCAGTGCACCTAGAGGGAAAGGGCTCATGCTGACCTGCTTCTCCTGTGGAGAACCCGGCCCAATTCCCAGTCTGTGGGACCAGGCTCCTTCTACTCAAAAACATCAAGACAAATCAGTAGAAGGACTTCAGAAGCACCCTCTTTCGAGATGTGATCTCAATCCCACCTTGCAGTAACCAGCCAGGAACCCAGCATCTGGGGACCGTGGATGCCCTGAGAGACAAAGGTGACAGTTCCGTATCCAATGACAGGTTCTCATTCAGTGGGAATCAGAGCTATTAGGAAGAAACAGCACGAATCATGTCCATAGGCATTGATTCTGCCTGCCTTTTCTGGAGAGATGGGCAATTACCTCGGAATGTTAGTATAGAAAAGAACAGAACTCTCGTGTTCCCTCTTATTTTGAAGGAGACTTCTTTTATGTGCCAATGAAATATGCCTCATGAACTGTACTCTCTAGAGTGGTAATGAGATTCAGTTGGAGTATTTTCTTCAGATTACCCTTGGTACAAGATAGGAAGTGACCTGCCGAACCAACTACCTTGCAATTGGCAGCCTTCACACAATCGTGACAGTGGCCTCCCAACAGTAAGCAGCGCAGTGAGCACTGCCTCCTCCTGAGTGATCTTGTTTCTTTGTACATCAGGGTCCAGTCATAGGGTTTCCTGGATTAGTTCTGGACCTAAGAAAAAAGTTGGAGGTTAAGCATTGCCTACGAAAATCTGTAATTCTCTCAAGTGTGTTCATGCAAAACCTGCCTTTATCTGTTGAGTCCTTAGTTCGGTCTGTATTATGTCCTGCCTGAATTTTGCACAACAGTCACCTAAGAAGTCACCCTGCTCACAGTCCCATATGGTTCCAAAGCACGTCTGCTCAAATATCAGAATTCACTTTCTAAAGGCCAGTTCGATCTTGTTAGTCTGGATTGAAACTCTTCAATGGCTTCCTGTGGCCAAATGCAATCACCAGCATGACCTGGTAAGCAAGTCAGGATCTGCGCCCTGGTGACTTTCCAAGACATTTCTCTAGTGCAGATCCTCAACTCCCATTTGAAACCCCATTGTGCCTTACTCTGTGTTCTTACAGCCAAAATGAATGTCGAATTGTACTTGCTTTGAGATTCTCTTGGTCCAAGCTCACCTTTAGAAATTTGGTGGCTCTCCATTGAGTTCTGGGGCAGAACACAAATTATGCAGGAGGGACTCTGGGCATCTTATCCCTGCACCCTTCCCACTCTCCATCAGTAAAGACCTGAGGTCTAGAGGAACTAAAAGCAGGCTCTGTATGGCCCAGTCTGCAACCAAGGGGACATGCAGCTTCCAGAAACCCCATGAAGATTTTATCTGTGACTAAATCTGTACAATATGAAAACTAGACAGGTGGCTCTCCCTGAGGCCGAACATCCCTGCTCTGACTCCTTCGTGCAGAGCCGAGCCCTGAAGCTCTGCTGACATGCCTCTGAGCCTCCAGGATGGGCTCATCTGGGGACAGGTTCCCACGAAGTCTCTGGTGTTAGGTGTCCAGTTCCCAGGGCCCTGAGCCTCTGACAGGTCCCACGCGGGCAGCGCAATCATTCAGATGAGCTGAAATCCATCATATAATGAGTCCCATATGATACTCATCTTTGAGTAGACATGAATAAATCATTGTGCCCAACAGGAGACTTGTGCCCAAATGGATGGGAGGAGGCATGGCCACACTTTGATGAGCAGTGCTGGGGGACAGCAGCAATTTAAGGATGAATGCGCCTTTCTGTTTCTACCCACTAAGTCCCTGGCACCTGTTGAAACTAGACCTGGGCAAAGGGCACAGCTCTGAAGCTAAAGAAAGACGACAGGAACAAAGCCGTCTGCTATCAGAGATCCACTCAGCCAGGCTGGCGGACTTGCAAGCGGCACAAAACACGTCTGCGAGGCCAAGAACCTGAGTAGCCCCCCTGCCTGGGAGACAAGCTCGCTCGTTTGCTTCCTCTCCTGGGGCCCCTGTCCATCCAGGCAGGCACAGTTCTGTCCATTTTGCCATTCCTTGGTGGGATTCTCCTTTTAACTAATATTCTCCACCGCTTCTGTAAGGAGACTGTGCAGCACAATGTTAAAATGTGGGCTTGGGATGTAAGTTCAAGCTCTTGACCCCTGTACTCCCTCACCGGGCTGTGATGTTAGGAACAGATGTTGCTTCTCAGGGCCCCAGACACTTGGCAAGTTTAAATAATATAAAAAATAATGTAATCTCATAAATACTGACAGGATGCCTTGGCCTCTGGTCTTTGATGAGCCTAGATTTCACAGAGAGGCCGATATTTCCAAATGCCAGTATTTTGGAGCATCTCCGAAGTTCTGCTTATTGCATATTAAGCCTATTCATTTGTATTAATTTTAATCCAATTTGAAATCTAATCATACAGAAAGGCCTCGGCTTTCTAAGACCCAGAGGCTTACTAGAGTGTGAGCATACTTCATAAACACCAACAGGCTAACATGGAATGCCACATAGAACCCAAATATATTTTGGCAAATGACTCCTACCATGACTGAGGGAATGCTTAATTAATATGTATTTTAATAGACATGTTAGTCACACAGAAATAGTTGTCCTGGTCACATGTGGACCACCTGTCCCCAGGACACATAGAGGACCTGAGAGACAAAGGTGACAGTTCCGTATCCAATGTCAGTGTCTGACCAAGCAGCAGACACTGGGCCACAAGTAGCCCCAGCACACAACCTGTAGAATCCCAAATCCCTGGATGGAGAGCCAGAGACAGATGGCTTCTCCAAAGATGGGGAAGGGTTCCCGGTTCCCTAGCTTTCCCACTCCTGCTTCCTCTAGGGTCCCAGCACAGTGTCACTCTCTAAGCACTCCCCAAACACTAGGAAGAACACTGGTTCAGAGGCCCTGCCTTGGACAGCAGCTTCTTCAGACCCAGATCCCATGTTGAGGATGCCTAACTTGCTAGTTAGACCCTCATTCGATGTTTTGCTTCTTACTGTAGCCCTCACCCTTTCTTCCCCAGTCTTCTGTATTCATGTCTGGGGCTGCCCTAACAAACCATTGCACATCAGGTGACTTGAACAATAGGAATTGATTGCCCCACAGTGCTGGAGCCTGAAAGTTCAAGATCAAGGTGTTGGCAGGCAGGAGGATTGGTTCCTCCTGAGGTCGTGAAGGAGAATCTTTTTCACCCCCTCCCCCAGCTGCTGATGATCTCTGGCAATCCTTGGTGTTTCCTGACTTGTAGAAGTATCACTCCGATCTCTGCCTCTATTTCCCCATGGCTTCTCTCTGGGTGCTTATCTGTCTCTTCATCTGGCATTCTTTTTGTAAGAACACCCACCTTCCTCTGGTGTGGCCTCATCTTAACTAATGACATCTGCGACAACCCTATTTCCAAATAGTCACATTCTGAGGCACTGGGAGTAATGACTCAAAATATGCATTTGGGCCACAGTACAATGTTGCCCTAACAGCTTTTAACCTGTATTTCTGGCTCTTGATTCTCTAGACCAGAGGTCTTTAGAGCCTTTAAACTTCTTTGTTTATGTACTCCTAACACTTGAAAACTATGCACCTCGTCATTCATTTTTAAGATGATATTTACATTTTTATAGCATAATTGTAAATAGTTTCACTAGATATATTGTTCTAATATATTGTATGTTGGAACTATAAGGTTTAGCTTATTTTATTTATAACAAATTTTCATCACAAACAATAATGAGAAAATTCAATTCTTCTCATCAGACCAGTCAGATGTATCTTCTGCATTAGTCAGGGTACCTAGGTTATGCTGCTATAACAAACAGCCCTGGGTCTCAGCCACCTCACACAAGAGAGCTCTGTGTTCAGTGTGGATCGTGTGGGTGGGGAGGGTGTTCTGCTCATCACAGGCACTCAGAACCCTTGGCTGAGGGGGACTCCTTAGTACAGGGTTAAATTACTATGTCCAGAAAGGGCAAGTGGGGTCAAGCACAGAAATTAAATGCATACTTCCCTTCTACTCACCTACAGTGGCTGAAAAAAGTCAAATGGCCATCCCTAACTCCAAGAGGAAAGTAAATTTTAATCAAATGTCCCAGTCATTTGGAAACATCTCTAATAATTATCAGGAAAAAAATGACTTTATTTTTAGTCAACATGTATGAATACATGATCCTATGCAGTCCTCTGAGTTCTATTTATAAGATATATAGAGACAGACGGACAGATGCATGGATGGACAGAGAGGAGGGTCATAGCTTTGCCACCTTCAATAGTTTTGCATGGTGTGGTTGCTCTCTCAGGACCAATGCCCTCTCTAGTTGTCTCTTTGGGGCCCTGGGGTTTTTCACACCCTGAGATGACACTCCACAGCGAGGCTGGGACAGGGAAATATTTGTCTTTCTTTTGAATGTTGGAGAAAGGAGAGAAGGAAGAGGAAGAAAGAATGAAATGGCAGACAGTAGGCACATTTTCAATCACACTAGGAAACTAAAACTCTGGAAATTTAGTCCATTAAAGCCACTGTGCCCATGGACAGAAGAGTATCCTATGTATATCCAGGAATGTAAAGACCACTTCTCACATAGACCTGCAGTACTTGCTTTTTCCTATCTGTACTAATTAACCTCTTTGGGTTGATCTGTGGCCTCCCTAACTCTGGAGGTATGCTTAGCCCTCATCCTCTAGAGGAGACCCCTGGTCCTGCCCTTGTCTGCCTAATGCTAGCTCCAATTCTGCTGTAATCTGATGAAGCTTCTTCCACATGCCAGCGATTTACAAATGTTTTCAGCATTAGCATTCTCTTTTCAAATTAAATCTTTCAGGAAACACAATATGAGGCAGACAAGGGTAAAGTGCTCAGGCTGAGAAAGGTGGGGATGCTGGACACCCAAGCCCTCCCAGGGTTCCCCACTAAGGTGCCCCAAGACAGTCCTGAGACCTTTGTCTGGAAGGCCTTCCCAGGAAGCATCCTAGAAGCATCGTTTGAAAACTGCCACAGAGCGTGAAGATGTTTACACAGATACTTTTAGAAAAGCAGGTGTGTCTTCTGTTGGGTCACTTTACTTTGAAGCAACCACATTGCAACTGTGTAGACGAGCCCTCTGCGAGCAGTGTTGTCTGCATCATTTCTGCCCAAGTAGTCACGTCAGATATTGTCATTTGGTCACATTCAGGAATCTGATGGTGCTTAAGGCCCTCATTTGGAATAAAGGATTGTGTCAGCATTTCTGTTCTGAATTCCTATTTTCAATGATTTATAATGAAGCATCTTTTTAAAATGGCTTCAGCTGTTTGAGCTATATGCAGCCAAGAGAATAGATCCTAGAGCTTTTTTAGCACTCCACTAACTATGAAATTGTTTGATTTTTACAAAACATATTTAGCAAATTGTTAAAAGTATTGGCTAAACACAGCATTTCATAAATGAAATGTTGAAGTGATCAAGATGTTGAACTTTAAAATCATCTGCTTTCGCTGAACAGTGCCTTTTTTTTACAAAGTTCAATAAGAATTTTTAACATAATTTTACACAACATTATAAGTGCATTGATACATGTTGTAAATATCACGCCACTACACATTCTAATTACCTGATTACATTCATTTACATTAAATTTGTGATTAAATATAATTTCATGCTTATTGAGTGACAATCCTTCTGAAACACTGCTTCCTATTCTCCGTTGCAGTATGTGAAACCAAGTGCAACCCAGACCTGGGATGTCTGCAACCACAATTAGTAAATCCCATCCATTAAATCACAGTCTCTCAAGTACAACTACAGACAGAGAAATCATGTATCATGGAGTTAGCCTGTAATGAGGGAGGTGTTAAGACAGAGATCCTTTGATCTTTTGGGGTCCTGGGATACATAGTAAAATAAAACCTGGCCTTAAGAATTAGGAAAATTTACCTGTGTTATGATGACAACTACGTTAAGGGAAGTAGGTAATAGAAGTCACCTGCCGTTATTCAGACCAAGTATTTTTAAGTCATAAGAATCTTTTCTTGACTTGCAACATTTTATAGTCTTTTTCCAAATTCTCTCTCATCTCCTCCCATCACCATAGCAACCAACATCCTCTGGCAATCCTGAGGATATTATCAGATCAGCTAGGAGGGGGAGTCTTAGCCTTGAATTTGGCCTTGAATGACTAATTTTATCTTCTTGTGAGCATTTAGCCTCATGTGACATTTCAGCAGCCAAGTGTATGCAATGAAAGGCTTCTTGGTGGATCTTGGCTTCCCTTGATATCTTGATACTAAAGATTTGTTTGAGTTCTCCCCGATGGGTAACATGGAAAGATTAGAAGAAACCAAAACTACCTGTGTCTTGCATGCGAACCACAGAAGAACGCAGGTAGAGGCACATGCTCTGAAGATAAGAAAGGTAGACTCATCTTGTAGCCCAGAACAGCTTCGCCTGGTCCCGCTGCCTAAGGGCATGGCTATGGTAATTCCTCATGTCCAACTGGAGCCCTCTCCACACAGCATAATCGTAAATTAAATAAAACACAAGCTTTCTTCACTGAAAGGAGATGAAGGAGGGTGCACTAGTGATGCGCACACCTGAGTATGCATGAGATTTACCTTGAGGACTTGTTAAAACACAGATGGCCAGGATGGACCCCCAGATTTTCTGATTCAGTGGGCCTGCTAATGTGCATTGCTAATGAGCTCCCGGATGAAGCTGCTCCTGCTGGCCTGGGTGGGGTCTCCTCTCAATAGTGTGGAGACATTGTAGTGGCTTCCCATACACTTGAGCCTTGGACTTGGACTTCAAGGACAACGCTAGGACCTAGGTCTGAACTCTCCACGTAGGCCATGCCTACCGACACTGAGATGGGGGGTACCCCCTTTCTGTTTTCACTACCCCCCTTGAATTGGTAGCTCCTTCTTTACAAAGAACAGTGTCACCCATCGCTCACTGGGAAGAAAAGGAAAATAGCATCTCTGCAGAGCTGCATTCTTCCCCAGAAACCAATTTATAAAATAGTTGCCAGAAATCACAGGACTTAGGGATTTATTCAATTGATCCAACTCACTGAGTATTTGTTCAAGGCCCGTTCCACAAGTAAGATTTTCAAAGTCGAACAAGGCTTTTCCTTAACAGATGTTGAAGATTTCCATGACTCAGTCCAGGTCTAGAAATATTTCTCCATGGAAAAGATTTATGCTTGGGGGATAATATTTTAAAATGTAAATCTTTTCATGTAACTCTATTACAGGTATAGAAGGGAAATGAATAATTATTCTTTCCTCACATTTCCTCACAAAGAAATGGAGTTCATTGCTTTATTCTGTAGCTCAGCTAGGCAAGGTTCTCTTGAAATCTGACATTCTGTTGGTATTCAAAATAAGTAAAAACATGAAACCATTAAAATAAGCATCATTTCTGGAAGCAGAGAGGGTGGAAGGAGGCAGATTTACCCCCTATTTGGGATCATAAATAACCATTTTATATTCCCCACATTGGTGAAAGAGGTGCAGAGTAAAGCACGCAAAAACATTGCTTTGGAAGCAAGCACTTTTTGATAATACTATTATAATCACAAATAACCACTAGTTTACTAACATCCAAATGTTGGTGCTCCACATTTCCTGCATTACTCATGCAGGAGTGCTGAGCTACTTCCAAGTGGGAGAATTCGCCTTTAACACAGAGTCTGCACACACATGCCTGGCCTCCGCGGTTGCGGCTACATCCATTGCAATTTGCTTGGCATGACTGTTCTCCACCACAGAGAGGGATGAGAGACCCTGTGAGTTATCATTTTCCATCAAAACAGCTGTTGGTAAGACTGCTCTGAGTCACTAAATCACCAAAGTTGTCCTGTGTGTATATAAGTCTTTATTTTTACCGTGTTTTCAGGCAAGCATATTTATGCGTGCATTTAGCATTTGACAAATACTTATTGAGCACCTACCAGGTACTAAACACTGTGGATTAAAATATTTAGTAAGTAGACTTTCACAAAGACAGGAGCTAAAGACAGATTATGGCTAGGGTTGAGGTCGGCTCCAACTGGGGGCCTTGCCCTCTTGACTCAATCTCACGGCCTAACCATCAACTCCATCCTGGCTTCTCATCCAAACTTTAGTTCCATTCTCTCAGTCTTTTCTTAAAAAAAACTTCCTAGATGTATATTCTTTGACTTCATCTCAAATGCCTAAATTTATTTAGATTCTCAATTTAGTTCTTCCTCTAGACTTTAATTAATCCATCCGTCAGTGAGCATTGCACTCCGCTAGGCAAGGAGAAAGGGGGAAGGCTCCAAGCACATACACCAAGGTCTCTGCTTTACGGGAAGAAATAGTGTGTGCACATAAATAAACTATCTAAAATAATCAGCAATGCTAGGCGGTGTACAACAATGCCTAGCGAGCAGTCAGAATCCTACATGGGGCAGGAAGCAGAGCAGGCAAGCAGAGAGTAGCATGAGAGTAGACAGCAGAGAAGGGGTCCCAGGGAGAGAGAAGCCCGCCCCAGTTTCCATCTCCCAAGCAGATGCGCCCTGGGCAGAGAGAGTGGGGATGACAGAAAGAGTTGACTGACATCTCTGAGGTTCCCCAGGAAAGAATTCAACCAGGTAATTGAGCAAAATCTTCCAAGTTTCATAAGAAAAAATGAACCTGTATTTCCAGAATAAGTTTACAACCTAAAAATGATATCAGGCAGGCGTAAGGAGTGACTGTGGAACTGTGGGGTTTCTTGGAGTGGTGAGGTCAGTGGAAAGTTGGTTTGAAGCCCACAACTCCATGGCTTCCTCTGGCTCCATGTCCAGCCCTTTCTCGACCTCCCTCCTCAAGCTTTTCTTTCTCCTGCTCAGACCTTCCTCACAGCCCCTGTTCTTTCCTCCCCCAAACTTTCTATGTTAAACCAACATCATAAAACTGAAGTAGCATGATCATTATTTCCTATGCTCAGTGGATACAGCTTTTCTTCTTACCAATAATTTTTAAGTGATTGGATTCTTTTATATTTATATTTATGAAAAGAAAAAATTAAAGCTGTAGTTGGATTGTTATTCTAGCCTGTAAGTAGTTCCATGCCCTTTAGAGCAAGTTTCCTTGTTTCTCCTTAGATAATAACATCAGTTTTGGAGAGTTCTTGGCCTTTGGCAGGATATCTAGGCTATTATTTTTTTCTAAAATATATTCTCTTAAGGAAAGATGATTGTAATAATAATGACAACAGTAGTCATAGCAGCAGCTATGCCACTTTTATGCCGGGCCCTGTTCTGAGCACTTGACACGTATTTCATCATTCGAGGCTCACCACAACCCTAGGAAGCAGGCCCTATGAAGAACCCATTTCACAGATAGGGAAGTTGAGGGTCAGGGAACTTAAGCAACTTTCCTAAGGTCACACAGACTGAAGATCTCACTGGTACTTCCACAATACTGTTTGATTACATGTCGGTAATACATTCACCCCTTGGGAATGCTGACTTGAAATGTGAATTCATCCTGAGGAACATTCGCACAAATAAAAGGAATTCCAAGTCCTGTGTGGGATCTGGGCCCTCTTATCAATCAGAAACAGTTGCTGTACCTGGAGTTTCTCCCCTCAAAGAACACTTCTAACCCTTGGCTCCCAAGTGAGTTAGAAGATGATGAAGAGGGCCTTCCCTTGGCGACGGTGCCGAGGCCCTGGCTGTCTGCTTCTCATTATCCTTCCCGCCCTAGGCCCCATTAGCATTGTGCCCTCGCTTCTCCCTCACCTTGCTTTTCCCTGGTGTTGTCAGGTGATCTCAGCTCTGGCATCACATAGATCTGTCGGAGATGAGCTGCTGACATTTTTGAAGCTAAGCAGGTGCTGGAGGGAAAAAAGGCACTGCGCTTTTTAGGAAGTCAGATGGCATTGTACAGCAAACAGAAGGCAGGCGGCTGATTTCAAAGCCCAAAATCAGATCCTTTTATTTGTGTAGAATATATCAATTTAGAATGCACAATTTGAAATTGCTGGTTATAGAATTTGATACATTTGATTGTAGTATAATTTTCCAAGGCTGCTGTATCCAAATCCCAACCCAGAGTGACAAGCTCACGTTCAGGTTTATTTCTTCTGGAATCATCACCTGGTGTCCCAAGAAGCATGTTTTGTAGGAAATGCTACTTCTGCTCCTGTTTGTAGCATGCGAACAACACTCGTGGGGTGCCTTTGTTTTTCTGTAACATCTACCTACTTGCCATATGCTCACGCTTAAGACTATTCAGAATGAATTTTTGTGTTTTCACTTTCTTAATGAATTCTTCTCAACTAAACTTCCATGTAAACAAAATAGTGAAAATATTTCTGGACTACAGCATCTGCTCTCCTCTCTTTCCAATTTTAAACCAGTTCTTTAGACTATGACTATCCCCTGCCAGGCAGCATCAAGCTCAGAAGAGAGAAAGATTTTGGCACCATAGTCTTCCACAGAAGTGCCACCGTCATCCATCCTGGCCCCGGCCCCCAGCCCCTACCCCCATTATAACCTCCGTAGAAATGCCACCGCCTAGCAACTGCCCTGGCCCATGCCCTCTCCCCGCAACATAACCTCTCATTGAGTCCATTCGCAAATGAAGGAGAGACTTTCTTTTCTCTGGTTGAGGAAAGCTCTTTTCGAGAGATTTTCACTTGTGGTAGGTATGGAAGAGTGTCTCCACCCCCTGGAATTACAGCAGGAACTATCTCGGGAAAGGCTTGGCATGGCTGGGTCATCCCTACCTGGCGTGAAGCGGAGCATCTAGCCCCTTCCAATAGCCTCAGGTGGCATCTCAGCACTTGAAGCACTAAGGGTTCCCTGCCCTCTGTCTCAGCGGCATCTACATGCAGACCACCATGGAGCAGTTGTCCCGTCTTGGCCTGACACCCCTTCTTCAGCCGGAGCTGACTCTGGTTCATCTCAAAGGCACTGGTCTACACTGCCCCATGGGCAACAATTAATCCCAATCTCAGCCATTGGAAGTGGATCCTTCACCACAGAGTTCACTTCCAATTTCTTCTTCATTGCTATTTTTGAATTGATAGAAGCACCGTATCTAGAAGGCTCTCTTAGAAGGAAACAAAGAAGAAATAGGCAGAAAGAAAGAAAAAAAGGGAGAGGAAGGAAGGAAGAAGGAAGGAAGGAAGGAAAGAAAGAGGAGAGAGGGAAAGAAATTTTTTTCCATTAATCATTTTAGTTATTAAAATAAAACAAGAGCAAAGGAAGGTCACATTAAATAAGGCACACAAACTAATGTACTAGCAGAGATGCTTCCAACTTCACCGTATTTTTGACTTTTATTATAAATTACAATCCTAAGTGGTTGAGATAACTCTGAACACCTAGTCCTTTTCCTCATTTCCCTCTCTGATTTTTTTTTCCTTTGGGGGCACACATGTCTCTTATACAAAACGATTTCTCTCTCTGAAGTAAACACTATCATATTTTTTACAAATAGAGAAAATGTGGATTAGAAGATCCCTCAGATAAGCCATAGAATTAAAAATTTAGAAAGCGTTATTTTCCCTGAGCATGGGAGTGTCCCCCGCTGGCTCATATCCTAGAAGCATCCACAGCCTGATGCATATTCCTTCAGCCTTTTTTCCTATCTATTTTCATCCTATCTTATCATTTTTAAACAAAGATGAAATCATTTGTTCATAGTTTCACAACTTGATTTCTTTTACTTAACAATGAATTGTGGCTTTCTTTCTACACTAGTACAAACAAATCCACTTTATTCTTTTTGCTTTTTAATTGGTGTGTCATAATTCTTTGCAAAAAAAAAAAAATGGTTTTGTGGTTTATTTTTCAACCTATCTGTTACTGAGAGACATTTGAGTTTCTCTTAACATTTTTTTTTTTGCAATGTCTTTTCCAATTTTTACAAACAGCACTGCCACGGACATTCTTCACAGATAAGTGTTTCCGTAGCGTACACTCACAGGAGTGGGAATGTGAGCCAGTGTGAACAGTGAGGATGTTAACGTTTTGCCCAGTTGTACTGGGTGTGTATCCATGTCCCCATTTTTCCATTTCTTTCCATATTGGTGTCCCATCATTTAAAGAGACATTTTCATTTCTGCATCATGAAAAACGCATCCAGGAGCAAATCACATCACCTAAAGTTTATTTTGGCTGCCTAATCTAAAAATAATGTCCCTTGGAATTAATACAGTTCTAAAAATAGTGTGCAAGTTTTTCAGGTCATAATCTCTATACTTTATGAAAATAGTTATTTTTTTTCATGATGTGATTGCTTTGAGGCCCTGACTCTAGACATGCAAGGCAGTGTGGGTTCCCAATTCTCTGATTCTGTAGCTCATTTTACTTCTTTTGGGGGAAAATGGGGGAAAAGAGTGATAACTAAATTCTAAGCTTTGCTTAATTCCATCAGTTGCATCTCAGTTTCTTTGAGCTGTTCATTTAAAGGATTCAACTGGGAGTTCCAAGTTGCTAAGTCAGCTGGGGACCAGGGTTTTCCCATTTCAGTCTGCTGAGCAATCTCCTAGCCTGCAGTCACTATCAGTAGCTTCCAACAGGCTTTGCCGGACAGGGAAGGGCCTTTCCCAGCCCAGTGGCACCTCCGGGGCTACCAGGCTACCAGGCTCCAGGGCCCCGTGCAGGTCAGCCAGAGGGCCTCTGAAGCAAGCCCAGGAATGCCATGGCCACCTCAGAATCCTATATTTTGTAAGGTGTCCTGCTGACAGGGTGTCTGTGAGAACCGGATGTATTAAATGGATTAATATCTGTAAATTCCTGAGGAAGTACCTGGCATATAGTAAGCTTTATAGACGTGTTTGCTAAATAAAAATATAAGAGTAAAGCTCTTTCTGCACTTTTTTTTTGTTATCTACAAATAACAGACCTATTGATATTCATTTTCAAGTGGGTCCTCCTCCTCCTCCTCCTCCTCCTCCTTCTTCTCCTCCTCTTCCTCCTCCTCCTTCTTTTTCCTCTGCCTCGAATCAGTTCTATGAGTATTTAATAAGTATATAGGGTTTAATGTACAATGAAAATTGGATTAACCAGAATTACATCATAAACTGTGATTTGATATGAGGAAAGGATTGACGTTTTTATGGGGGAATTCACTTGTAGTAGTAATAGATCAATAAGAGATTATATTAGGGATTATTTTTAATTCTTTATTCATCACACCATTATGGAGAGACCATTATAATAATACTCGTGTACCTTTCATCCAGCCCCTACAATTATCAGTGTTTTGCTGTTATGTTTCATCATTCCTACCTCCTTCTTCAATTTTTTTTTCTAGAGTACTTCAGAGGAGTGCTTTTCAAACTTTAGCGTGCATGCACAATACCTGGCAATGTCATTTAGAGGCAGATCTGCCACAGCAGGTCTGGGGCAGGCCTGGGACTCTGCATTTCACAGAAGTTCCCAGGTGATACCCAGGCTGCTGGGCCAGGCCATACTTGGCGTAGCAAGATTTTAAAGCAACACCTGACCATCATATCAAATGCAGACACCGGGCACTTGTTTTCTGTAAGTATAAAGGAAAATAAAGTGCTGATTCCTGACCAGTACTTCTACCTCCTACATACTTACATATCTTTAGTATTTTGTAGTGAGAATTAACATTCAGGATATGAATCACAACTGTAAAACCCAGAATCAGCAAAGAAAGACCAAATTGTGTTTCCTTTTCTGTATTTACAGAGGCAGAAAAATATTTTCATACATGTTGCAAAGACTTCTAATAGCATTCCTCAGAAAGAAAAATCATATCTGGGTTAACTGTACTAATCGGGGAAAAAAATCTAAAATCTATCCCAACTACTCCATTTTCTGAGCATTTCTGTTCATTAGTGTTTTCTGCCCACATGGGGCTTCAGCACCATGGGCTGTAAAGGGCCCTGGCCCATGTCCTCAGCCAGGCCAGAGCTGGCCCAGAAGCATACTCTACCCTCTCATCTAACCTTCATTTCTCCTACAAATGTGTTTCTACTGATTCAGCATGTCACCCCGACTATGGCAGGCATGTTAGCTGGTACTAAAAGGAACCATTTTACTTTAATGGTTGTATATTTATTCTATACATAGAATATATATAAAAGGGAGCAATGAATATCACTTGGAAGACGTTGAGCATACAAATGAGTGAAAGTTTATGAGAAGAGGCAACATTTAGGAGACAATTAAAACAGGAGTCAGAGGGAAAAACTGGTGAGAGAAGATATGAGAGGAAATAGGGAATAGGAAAGAAGAGAGTCTCAGAGCCCCAGCAAAGTATTTTACAAAGGGAATAACACTCCCTCCCTCCTTTACTGGAATATTGGAGACATTACCAAGTTTCATTATAAACATGTCCTGTGGCATGGTTTGGTTATTCACAAATAATCTCTTTGTTTCTGATGTCATGGTTAAAGGATTACATTCAGATGTGTTTGTTCACCTCCTCTTTGCTCTGTTGATGCAAAGACTCCTGCTTTAGGGTTATGAGGATGGCCAAATGTCCGGCTCCTTGTACTGGGCTAGTAGACACACATACTCACAGCCCCATGGGAGGGGACACCACTTGCCACACAGGGCCACGCAGCGTACGCTCAGACAGAATGAACGAGCAGGCACCATTGAAGGGGATTTGTAGTAACAAGAGGATGGGGGGGTACCCCTGGGAGGATGTGGTTGGCTTGTTTGAAAAATTCCACGGGCTAGCAGGGAACTGAAGCCCACCACTCAGGGATGAGCAGGCACCATGCCTGGTCCCTGTGATAAGGAAGGCTGTTTGGCTTAGGCACCTTATTCATGGTTGCAGGGTTGGGAAGGAGGCTGGCAGTTGGGCCTTTCGGGATCCTCCCAGTTTCACCAGAGGTCAAGGCAGCTCATGCTACTGGGTCTTAATTTAGGCCTCACACAAAATACCACTTACATTCAAAGCAACGGAAACTTAGTTGATGATACCTATCATTTAGAAACCGATGGGGTGAATAGTCAAGCATGGCCACATACCTGTATTCCTGAAAGGGGGCCATGCTTGACTATCCACCCAGTGGTTGCTAGAAGGAACGTTTAACCAAACAGTGACATCAGTTATCTTCGGAAAGGCACAGCAAATCCAAATGCTGGAGAAAATGCTGGAGAAAATCAGTCTCTCCCTGATCTATGTAGACTTTTACCAATGGCCTAGTTGGTTAAATCACACAAATTATTATAAACTGTGGAGAGTGAGCACACCCTGCTTCATCAGAAACATATCTACATGAGACTCAGTCTCTATTGCCATCTTTAATTTAACTTTTTTATCTCTAAGTAGGCAATGTTTGTACATGGTGCAAAATCATGGGCCACAAAAGAGTATTCAGAAAAGAAGTCTCTTACTTTGTCCTCAGCCACCAGCTCCTCCTTGGGGACAGTTGGTGTTTGCACTATGCCATCACAAAAACACACAGAAGGCAATTTCTTCGGTAAAATACATCTCATAAAGTTCTAACATCATAATTTTTGTTACAAGTCAACCCGCCAACCTGCAAGTCATCGAAGGGCATATGGTGTTTACTGAAACTGTACGTGTGCAGCCAGGCTGGCGAGAAAACATAGCCCACACAAGACCAGCCTGTCTTCTCCTTAGCAGTCTTCAGTCTCCTGAACTGACAAAAAAAAATCTCTTTCCATTTATTCTGCCTACTTCTAAGATTATCTATTACCTACCCCCAAGTAAGTCACTATTTGCTAATCTGGTAGAAGCATATTTGCATCATCTGCTAGAGCTTCCACACGTTTTTATTGGTTGTGCCCAATGCAACGTAGCATCTTATTGAGTAAGAATTATGGTATGCTCCCACTGTATGTAGACCATGGATATACTATAGTGTGCATTTGTATTTGCTTTTCAAAAAGAATTAAAGCTATTTATTGATTAGAGAATCATGGCTACAAACTGAGAAAGCTATGTGAAATGAAAACTCACTGGCCAGAGCCCAGAGAAAATAATTAATGTTCAGCAGCACTAGTCCTACTTTCTACTCTCCAACCCAGCAGCGGGTCCAGTTATGGCCAGGAATAAATCTAGAATTAAGGACCTCACAAAAATCAGAGTATTATTACCTTTTTAAAAAGTGTCTCTTCGTTCTCTCTCTTTTATTTTTCTTTTAAAAGTTTCCTCTTCTGGCAGTGTCACCTTCTTCCCTCATGAATGCCACGAACTTCAGATAAAATTTACTGTTTTTTTTTTTTTTAATGATCTGATGTGAGGAAAAATGTAATAAAATTGCTGGAATTTCAAAAGACAGAGCAAAGAAAGGGAGATCACGTGAACAAGTCAGATCACAAGACTACTTCATTCATGCTCAAATGCCATAAGTACCAAATGCAACATGAATGTTCTTTGTTATCATTACTCTGTTTAGATAAGTGTGAAAAAAGTAGGACCATTGTCAGAACATTCTGTGAGTCTCAGCTCTTCCGTGAGAGAGGACAAAAGAAGAGAGAGGATGAAAATGATTTTCTCACTGTTGATCTAATTACAGAAAATGTGTGAGTGTTCTCCCATGATCATCTCCTGTGTGGATCGTTGTAGGCTGTTCCCACCCACCCGAGGCTGAGACCAGGCCATGGAAACGAACTCTTCCCTTCTGCCAACACCTTCCAGGGATAGTTTGCTGCTGAATTCCATAGCTATTTTCTGCCATTGTGTCCATCTTTCCAGCCACATCTCACCAGGGAAGTTCCTCCAAGACTTTCCTTCAAAGCCGACTTTGGGACGACCCTATGGTGATGCCACAGAAGGGAGTGAATGCTGCCATTTTGCTTCCTCCTTCGGCTGTGATGGTGCCCACCACCTATCCACCTCTCCATCAAACCAGGGTCCAGGGTTTCTCAGCATTTTAAGGGCAAATAATCTGGAGAAACCTAATAGGATAAAAAACTGAAATTGCAATTATTGTAAGTTCTTATTTTGAAAAAATTTGGAAAACTGTAGTCTTTCAGAATCATTGAATGGCAGCCCTCTGGGAAACAGAAATAGGTCCACAGGGAGACAGGAGACCTGTATTCTAGGCTGCTCAATTGTCATCTGCCCATATGTGCATACAATGAGTTCTGCAGTGGGAGCTAAGTTAGTGGTCCCTGTCATATGAATGTTACAGTCAAGCGCCTAGAGTCCTGTGAGATGAACAGGCTTGTCTGTAATCTCCAGCAGTTCATATGCGTGTGGGGCTGGGCATGGCATGAACATGAAGAGGAGTGTGAGAAATTTGGACACTTTGTACTTGGATTCCTCTCCATGACCTTAGTAGATTACTAGCAGAAACAGTAAGAATTGTGAAATGCTGTATGCCATTGTTTTTGCTGTGGCTGCACTCTAATAACGTGTATGTGCTTTAGGCAGAGGAAAGTAATACCAGAAGGAAGTTCAGAGACGCTAGAAGGAATGTTAGCCAAGTGTTGACTGTATAAAACAAAATGATGACAAGTTCAAGAAGACAAGCTAGAATTAAAGCATAATGACAAGGTGAGGGATCATATGGCAGATGTGAAGAATTCCTACAAAGCTGCAAAGTGTGGCAGTAATGAAGGGACAGGTGCATTGGCCAAGGCTGGAAGATAATATGGAACAGGCAAAATGAGGAGCATGCCAGGATGGGTGTCTGGATTCACTCACTCAGGAGCGGCAGTGGGAATACAGAGCAAAGAGTAAACACTGGTAGAAATTAGTGACTTAGGTCCAATTCATTTTGGAAAGAAAGAGAAGAGGCAGCATTGTCTCCAGGACTTTGAGCTGGGGCCAGAAGAATTGATGTCTTACATAAAAGCTGGGAGGCTGCAGGAGAGCCATTTATTTGTGGCAGAAAGAAGGAAATGATAAGTTAAATTTAGGGCTGTCTGGGTTGGAGGCAATGGTGAAGTATTCATGTGGAGATCTCTCCTAAGGAACTAAAAATATGATTAAGAAATTAGATAGAAAGTGGGGGTTGGCGAAAATGTGAGGTGGGAAATAGTGGTAATTGATAAAGAATATAAAAAGGAGAAGAGAGGCCAGAACAGTACCATGAAGTGTATCTCTCGACTTCTCCATGGCTAGTGCTGATTCCTAGGTCACAGGTAATATGATCAGGTGAAATTTTCCACTCATTTTTGTTCACCGTATTTTTTGACAAGCACTCAAAATTGTTTATCATCCTGTTTGAGCCCCCCATCCTTTTTCACCTGCAGCTTTGATTCAGATAAAAATGGAATGAGGGAAGACGACGAAAGGCTTGTGTGGGTGCAGAATGTATGAGAGAGAAGCATTGAGCTGGTGGTGGGAGGAGATGCCTGAGGGAGCCGTTGGCATGGGTTAAAGCCGCGAGCGTCTGCAAAGAACCTGAGTCCTGGCTGGGCATCAGAGGTAGCAGAAACTGAGAAGTCTCGTGTCATAAAGAGAAAAGCTAAGCTGGTTGCCAGGTGAGATGAGACTTGACACACATCCATGTGACTGATGCTTTTCAAACTACAAACACACTCAATGTGAGCTGCTTGTTTTGACAGCAAACAGCCACATTCCTCCTTGCAGTTTCCTGTGGGTCTTCTTCTTTCAGTACTGACTTTGTGAAGTTTTCAACATTTTACCACGAAGAAGGCAGAACAGGGTTCTGTGGCCCCTGACCCCCAATTCATAAGAAAGGGACAATAGAAAGAAGCACAGGTACCTGGAAAGAGTGGACACCCTACACCTCCCATGTTCCCCAGGATGTTCCAGTCTACAGGAAGCTAACTTAGAGCTGTCAGTTTTGCTGTCTGTTGGTATCACTGTGGTCATGGCACAAGAAAGGGGCAGGTGCCAGTGAGGGAACTGCACCTCAGGGAAGCCAGCTGAAGTTTGAGATGCACTGAGTTTGAATGGACTCATGTAAACTTTAATATTAAAGTATAATGCAGACATGTGCTCCTGAAGGCTCTAATGAAGCGGGTGATTACAAGTTAATTGGTTAGCAGATGCATTCGGGCGTCAGAAGGCTTAACCATAAATACCCTTTTAGTTCCAACCTCTGATAACATGACGTGCTTCTGAGAGCTCTTAATCTTCTTTTCTTTAACTCTCAAAGATCACAGGATATCACTTGATGGTGTAGGAATTGGTTTTCTTTCCTCTACAACTTTCCCTTCAGCTTGTTATCATGTATTTACTTTGACAATGGTGGATTACCACACGTTTCCTACGTATTAAGCTCCTTGAGAGAAGGAAACTTACCTGCTTGTGATCAACCACTGGATCCCAGCACCTAGCATAGCACCAGATTTGTACTCAGTAGGCACTGAATAAATACGTGCTGAGTCAATTAATCAAGTAAATTAATTTAGTTTCAAGACTCAGGATTATTGTTCCGAATATCAGTTTCCACTGGAAAACACAACACTCAAGGAACATACAGATTGACTGAATTAATATTACACTTGGGACATACTTAGGATGTTCCTATTTTTGATTTGTTTATTTCTTCAAATTCCTCATGTCATTGTGGGAAGTTATTCATTCTTACTTTATTAAATAGATATTGTCTGGTAGACAATGTTAGAAATGCAGATAAAATGGTAAGCAAAACAGACAACTTACCCTCCAATGGGGAGAGGTAGACAATAGCCAAATTCAAAATAAATGCATAATATCTTAGATGGGGATAAGCATCATAAAGAAAGCCAGTGCAGGGGGAGGAAACAAGGCCTGAGTAAGGTGGCATCAGAACACGGACCCAGGAGAAATTAAGGTGAGCAGGCAGATATAAGGAGCATATAAGAAGAGATTCAGAGACAATGGCAATAAGGTGTCTGCAACCATATATGGTTCTTTTTTTCAGTACTTTACATTGATTTTCAGTGATTTGACTCTTTCTCCAAAAGCTAAGAGGAGAAAACCCATCCATTTAGTTATAATTTTTAAGTGTACGAGCTCTGGTATTTGAGGTTTAACAAAACATGTCTGACTCCCCAACCTGGGACAAAGCTGGGGTCATAGCTGTGGAGTAAGATTCTGCAGAGTATTTCATCTTGCTTCCCGAGAATCATTGCCTGCGCTGTGATTTCTGTCACCCTGTATACTTCTCACTAAGAGGAAAATGACTGATAAGACCATGTACATCCTCATTTCTACATGTTATTTAAGGGTCAAAATCTTGCCTTGAAAAAGAAAGCTCTAGTGATAGAGTACTCTCCAGCCATACAGGAATAGGAAGATTTAGGGAGGAAAGAAATGAAAATTTAGTTATCCCCAAAATTGTGATTTGTCTGTGGCTCATTGCCATGTGGAATGAAGGCCCCAATGTCATGATATTAAGAGCAGAGGTACTTACTTGCAATGGAGTTCCAGTTCCATCACTTATTAGCTTTGGGCAAATCACCTGACCTCAGGGCCTCTGCACCTGCCACTACCTCTTCCCATAAGAATTGTAAACGCTGCTTGGGCCCAATGGCATCATCTGAGTGGCGCCTTTCCTGGTCCTTGGGAGCATAGTGTAAAAACTTAAGAACCAATTCCCATTTTTTATTGTGGTCAAATGTACATAACATACAATTTGTTTAGCCATTTTTAAGTGTGCGATTCAGTGGCATTGAGTACCTTCACATTATTGTGCAACCATCACAACCATCTCCAGAACTTTTTTCATCATCCCAAACTGGAACTCTGTATCCACTAAATACGAGGCCCCCATTCCCCCTCCACCAACCTCGGTGCTCACCATTCTAGTTTATGTCTCTCTGAATTTGACTATTCTAGGGACCTCTTATCAGTGCAATCATATAGTAAGTATTTGTTCTTTTGTGATTGGCTTATTTCACTTAGCATAATGTCCTCAGGGTTCATCCAAGTTGTAGCGTGTGTCAGAATTTCTTATCTTTTTAATGATAAATAATATTCCATTGTATGGGTATACTGCATATTGATTATGCATTCATCTGTCAATGGGCACTTGGGTTGCTTCCACCTTTGGGCTACTGGGAATAATGCTACTATAAAAATGAGTGTGCAAATATAAACTAATTTCCTTTTAAAGCACAAGTTCTTTTGAAGCTAGATGTGAATTATTAAACCTTTCATCATAATTACAGAGAAGCATGTTTCATTCTGCAGCTCCCAAGTGTTCAAAATTACACTGTAAAACATAATATAAACAGAGCCACTGTCTTGTACCTCTTAGGCCCCAAACCTTTGGAATGTTAAAACAGGGAAAAGTAACCTTAGAAGTGGGCCTAAAGCAACACTGTGTCCCAAAGAACTGTTTGCAAAAATAGCAAGAAAATCAGATATTATGACTACCAAACTGATGGCTACTGATAGTTACCGGACTAAAAATTAAAAACGCACTTCAGAAATAGCATCACTAAGTTAACTTTTCTGCACCAATTGAAATACCTTATTTCTATAAATGTTATTGTTCTCATTCCCTCTCATGAGTACTCCTTGCCTTTATCTAATCAGAACACTATTTGGTTTTCTGCCTGAATTAGTGATTCTCAAATACTTATTCTGTTTGATTTCAAATAAATGCTTGTTGCCTCTCATTTTGAGGGGCCTTTTATTTTTGAGTTAACAGTATCATAATAGGAAGTCCCAGTATTTTTAACCGAGACGTCAGGAAGGCTGAAGAGGCAGCTTCATGGCATGTGTTTGGAAATTCAGCCCTCTGAAAAAGGGTGGAGTCTCCTGGGGTTGCCAGTGGGCTGGCCAATGCCTTCCAGTTTTTCATGTCATCAGGGCACGCATGCGTTGGGCCAGAGCTTCTGTCAGGCACCATGTACATTTGGGACTAGAAGTCGAAAGCTGCTGGTTTGGTGTGGGGCAAGAGGTGGATGGCCCTCATGGGTGGCCCAGCCAGTCAAAGGATAGAATGGAACGGAGTGGGGGGGCTGGGTTTTTTTCTGGGGCAAGTTCCTCTTCATTCCTTTTTGCCTTTCCCCTCCTGGCAGGGGCCTTGTGTCTTCCTGTGGGCTCCACAGCCTTCTGTGACACCCAGGAGCCGGGACCGACAGTCGTTATTTCGTCTGTTATCTTCATCACTGGGCTGTGATTTTTTAGGCTCGGCAGCCTTGGTATTAGGCTTCTCAATGATGCTATCCATTACACTGTCAGCCATGCAGGAGGCCTCAGCGCAGGCCAAGTGTCAACAGAAGGTGAGGAAGGAAATCAGCCGCAATCTAAAGTTAATTACCCTGCCTAGAAGTTAATTAAATGCTTGTTAGGAGCAGCAGGGTAGATCCTAATTAAACTTGTCTAATAACAGTCCCCTGACATTCCCGGACACTGAGATTCCTACTGGGCCTAAATAATTCTACTGAGGGCAATAATACCTGTCACATCTCAGAGTCGGGCGGACTCCACAGATGCGCGGGCCTCAGTATTTTCTGCACTAATTTGCCACATATTGAGCACTTCACGTGTGTTTAATTTACACACATTTTATTTGTGGGACCCCAGATTGCTCCTAATGACTTTGTCATTCCTCCCCCCCCCTTTTTTTTCCGAGAGGAAAAGAAAAAGAACAAAAAAATAACCAACGAGCTGCGGAAGCGGTCAGCAGCATTATTTTCTATGATTTGGGGTAATGATCATGATTAATGCTTGTTGATTGTTATATCTCTTGTGTTATGTAAATAAAGCTGTGGCCTTCTCCTTCCAATTTCAGGGTGGTGTGGCTGCTTTCATTTGGAAGCAAGCAGAGGGAGGGCAGGGAGAGCTCTGCCAGCCTGCAAGCGCGCTCCAAGCATGCAGACACTTTTTGAGTCTCTGCTTGGCAGTGCCCAGCCCTGGAGTCACAAGGCAGAGGGTGAGAGCCATCACTGCCTGAACCAGCTCCTCCTGCCTCCTTCCTTTTCTGGCACTCTGCCTCGGCCAAGGTGTGCAAGTTCCTATTGCCCCAAAATGAAACATGATAGAAGAAGGAGGGGAAGGAGAGCAGAGGATGTCTGCAGGCCCCAAACTACCAGCAAAAGTGCACTCTTTAAACTTGAGTGGAAAAGAAGTGGCAATATGGAGAGAAGTTAGTGGCTGTGTGTGATTGGGGCAGTTTGGGAAATGAGCAGGATGGGAGAGGCAGTCAGTTATCTCTAGTCCTCCTGGCATTTGGGATTGGAAATGGTCATGTTCAGAAATGGAATCGAAGTGCCATATAGGAGGTTTTGATACTCACAGGTTCTTTTTCATGCTAGGAATGTGTGGGTTGTTTTTCTGTCTTCTTAAGAAACACATTAATGTCCGCACAATTTTAATGCTCATTAAAAACATCCTGACTTTTGGCCAGGTTCTGCTGTTCAGCCAATGAGTGGTGGCACTGTGTGCGTTAGGGGTGATCCCCCAGTATCCTGACTGTGCCTCTGAAAAGAAGGATGTCAATGACAAACATGTGATTGCTGATAGAACCAGTCCATTCCAGAAAGCCCCAGACAAGCTTTGTCCAGTGTGAATGGCCTGGTATTGCAGAGAAGCAATGAGGGTCAGGCTCAGAGAAAGAGTCACAATGAAATCAGTTGTTTTCATTTTCGTTTTTATTTTTATTTTCATACATTCTTTAGAAACCCGGACTTGGTTATATAAGGATGCTGAGTTAATTCATTTTGCTCCTGCAAGTTGGGCTGTGGTTGGATTGACTGAGCAAAGTTGCACCCAGACCAGTTCTTCCACGTTCCTTTGGAGACTGGGTAATAAAAGAGTTAAATCAAGCAGCCCATCTTATTTTTCACCTTCTCACCAAACAGCATGAATTAATGAAAAGATGTAAGCACTCAGATCTTTTCTGGCAAGAATGCTTGTTGAAATAATCAATTAACCTTGGAAGATCAAATTGACAGGGCTTAAGTGCAAAGTTATTTAAGATGCCAGATTATCTAGCCAGATGATTGCATTTGTTGCAATGCAAGAAAGCAGCAAGAATGCTTTTGAGAAATTTCAAGGCTTCAGAAAGATTTAATGTTATTTCTCCACAGAATTAATCTGCCCATTAGAACACACTTTAACCTCTTACAAGTAATATCCTGGGATAACTTTAATTTACCTCTTTCCTTTATTCATACAGTGAAAATGATCTGAAGACAGCAAACATACAAATTAGATTCAAGCTTTTGCTTTCATTTTTTTTTAAATGGGCTTTAAAAAATTAAATGAAATCTCAATTTGCATCACATTTTTATTTTAATTCCGATATTACCAAAGCTCCACTTGGATGTCTTTTATTTGCAGTAGAGTATACTTGCTGTTGTATAATCAGGATGAGAACATTTTATTCAGAATGTTAATATAATGAAAACTATCATTTTAATAACTCCCTAACCAGTCTGACCGTTTTTGCAGAAATTAATTGTACACTGACTGAGAGGAAGTGGGTGAATCCCTGAGAAATGGTGTCAGTGGGTGCACGCAGCATGTGACCAACCATGGCCACATCAACTAAGGAGAAGCCAGGTCTGTCAGACGTGAGGCAACAATTGTTTTCTTTTGGGTTCACACTTGTAAGATGGTAAGAGTAGTCGGTTTTATATGGTGTTTAACTTACCCCACTTTAAGAAGTCATTCACAGGAAGTGAGTATTGCTATAATTTGGAAGAGTAACTACAGAAGAGAGCATAATTCAGTCTCCACATTCTCCGACCCTGGCTAGCTCCATGACAGTTTTTGTTTCTTATGAAAGCAGCCTGCTTATTGGTAATTCCTTTAAATAAAGGAATTATTTTCCTAGGCAATTTGTTTTGATTGTGTTACGTTCTAGCTCGTCCTCCTCTGCTGTGTTGAAAGAAAAGCTAATCTGCTGGTTTACTATCTTGCCGCACATAAAAGACAAGTGGGAAATGAAATTTTCGAAAAGCTAAACTCCTAATTTTTGTGACAAAATGTGAATGAAAATGATGAACTTATTCATAAGAGATGAGAATTTTGAAATGAATGATTTATGGGTATAAGCCTTAAAATATATTAATTTAGTATGGAGGCAGAAGATTTAAATGTTATTTGCTAGCTGAGTACAAAGGACGCTCACAATTGTATTGAGGTACAAACAATGCATTTAGCCAGTCAGGCTATTTGAGCGAGCCTAAATCTGAGAGTTGTAGGAGTGAAATGAACTAGTGGGGTCCATGAAACAGTAGGTGGCAGATACCAATGTGACACAGACAAATGTTGGGTCCATTTTGATGGCACCGCATAAACTGTACTTTGAGCCCTATGGATCCAACTGATTGATCCTTGGAGTGCCATTCTGTGAGAGCACATCTCTAGCTACAATCAGAGCTTCTCGGTTTTGGCATTACTGACACTTTGGGTCAGGTCATTCTTTGTTCTGGGGGACCATCTGGGCATTGTAAGATGTTGAGCAGCATCCCTGCCCTCGACCCATTAGATGCCAGTAGTGCCTACTCGGCTCCCCAGTTGGGACCATCGAAACTATCTCCAGATTTCAGCAAATGTCCCCTGCGGGGGAAATAGTCCCTAATTGAGAAGCCCTGCTGTAACTTACAACAAACCATGAACATATGAACACTGCTCTCGGCAGAGGCTGACATACCACGAAGCCAGGGAAACCCAAGGTTCAGGGACCCTCACTTACACAGGTCCTTCTAAGGCCCTGTACCTAATTTTATATTTATAGTTTTATGTTTGCATTTTTTATGTCTTTATTAAAGAGAGAACACCCCAAAGTCTAAAGTTTAAGCCCCATAAAATCTGGTCCTGCACCTGGGACCGAACCTGGTTGGTATTGATCAGCTTATTCTACAGAACCAAAATCTGTCCAAAATGACTCCTATTCTTTCTTGCCATGATTGGTTCGTTTATACACTAAGCTGGTGTGCTGGGGGTGGCTGTCCCGCACTGAACACCACACCCCTGACTTCATGGAGCCTGAGAAGGTTTTGAGCAAAAGCATCAAGGCCCACACCAACATTACCTCCTGTGTTCAGGTGAAACTTCCACAGTAAAGGAAGTGGCAGCATCTGGTTTTCATGCACTTCAGGATTTCATGCAAAAATAGATTGCCAACTAAAAATTCTTCTTAGGATTTTTCATAAAGCTACTTTCAGATTAAAAATTGCTTGAGGAATGGTCCCAGCCTCTGCCAAATTCTTCTTAAATATAACGAGGCAGAGGAGTTGAGAAGATTATCTATGTGTATTTCCTACTGAAACTTTGTCTTGTTGTAGAAGTCAGAGCTCAGGGATAATCAGATAGAAGACAGGCCTATACACAAACATCTCCAACTGTCTGACTGTGCACCTCTCTTGAAACCTTAAAGACTTCTTATTGTTCACTAAAATAAAACCTGGCACAAATAGAGGAAGGATGGATAGATGGATGGATGGATGGATGGATGGATGGATGGATGGATGGATGGATGGATGAGGGATGAATGTTTGGATGGTTGGAAGCTTGTCCTGCCATGTTCACCTGTGTGCTTCCTGCCCAGTGCTTGCCACCTACCCTAATGCCTGCATGGGGATAGCTGCCAGGCCTATGCTCTTGACACCAATCTACCCAGAACCTGGGATATAATCAGCCACGAAGAGGGCCCACTAAGTTCTCAATGAAGGAAAGAAAGATGAGATTCAATGGATAATGTTTTTTTCTTCTCCTCTTCATGGATTAGAGCTGTCTAAGCTAGAAGGGAGCTCTCATTTAACAAAACAATCTTTCCTTCCACAAAAGCATTGTCAGCTGACACTTCTTACAGTAACCTCAGGTAGCTGCCACCTCTGATCTGGATCATGGAGCAGATTTCAACCCAAAAAGTTATTTTGAAAGACCATGATACAGTATGCATGGCCAAATGATAACTATAATAAAAGTTGGTTGATGCTATGTTTCTGAACCACTTACTGTCAAATATGTTGTATTAATAATGTAACATTAACAATGAAATTTCAGCTCCACTACCACTATTATCTTTGGCCCTCTTCAAATCCCACATTTTTTCTGGGGAGTCTTGTGTGCTCATGGATGGTCTGGCTGGGAAGCTGCCAAAGGCAGTGCTTTCTGCTTACTACCCCCTCATTGGATGCCTGGGAACAAGTGTCATTGGTTCAGGATGCTCCTCAAAGCTTAAAGGCCTTCAGATGCCAAAATACCAACTGCATTCCCATTGCCTCCTGTCCATGGGCCTCAGAGCCAGTCCTGGACCAACAGAAATGTGAACACAGCCTTCCTTCTTCTGTTGCTCCATTTTCTAGATCTTCTGAGACAGCCTTGAACCAAATTTCCCACCTCCCCCAAACAAGAGTGATGTTCCTCATAGGATCTGCTCTGTGTAGCTTTAGGGGGAGTAGCTTGAATCACCCTGACAGGCTCAGCATTGACATTATAACCACACTTGGGGCCATGATGCCCAGGGTGCCTGGTTTTGGAGAGTCCAGAACCAGTTGAGATTCTGCACCTTGATTCAGAGTATTTGCCACCAACTACAGAATTGGGTGAGGTGCTCCTGAATGAACATCTTTCCAGGCAGACATAGACCATGGGTGCAGCACAGCCAGCCTGTGTGTGTCCAAACAATACACCTTTAACATGCTGCTGTCCTCTAGAGAAAACATCTGAACTCGGAGCAAAAAGCAAAAAGTCTCTGAAGCACTTGAGGAGACCTGACCTCCTCAGGAAGAAATGCATCTGCCTCCATCTAGGGGAAATGCCAGTTCTCCCTCCCTCCTGCCCGCCATCCTGGCTGCGGATCCTCTGACTCTGATGATGACGCTATCATCAGCTGCTCTTTACCTACTAAATAAGGGACTTTACATTACCTTTCCAAGTGTTGGCCTCTCCCTCAAAAAGACCTAATGACTAAACTTTTCTCTGGAAGGATGGCTTTAACTTCACAGCTAAGAGAAAACAAATTAAAATAAATTAAGCTATCTTCTAGAGAGGGATTTGGGGGCTGACATAGCTTCATTGCTTCCCCCTAAAATTCGGGAAGAGGGACTCATCACAGATGGAAGGATCTTCCTACTTCTGCTTCTGCCTTTCAACATCTCTAGCAGCCAGGGCTCCCGGACTGAGAACAGTGCTGGTTCTCTGCATCCAGTTTAGGACTGTCTACTCAAGTATACTCTGTACCTGAGTGCTCTAGCCATGTGACCTCAGATCGTCACCTACCTCTCTGAGCCTGGTTTGTTCCTCTGCTTAATGGTCACTGTGACAGTCAAGTATAATATGGAAAGCACCAGGCATCCTGTTGGCACCCAGGAGAGACTCAGTGAATGATAGCTCTGTGTTCATAAATGAATGAAGTGGAGTAACCACCTTCATTCTGTCTGTTCATGCTGGATGTGGGCTCAAGCCATTTAAGACAGCGATCCTACACCTAACAACCCTGGAAGATCTGCAGGCCTGCCCCCATCTGCTAGATCAGAACATCTACAGTTAGAGACCTAAGGATCTGCACACCTGCAACAGCCCCAGATGAGATCTCTGCACTCTGGTCTGGTTTAGATGAATGTCTTTGGACTTCACACATTTTGATTTTGTTCATCATCTATAGTCTTCTACCAACACATCAAAACTCACTGTTTTGGAAGTACTGCAGACCACTCAGTGCAATTCCTTGGATCAAGCTCTACCAATAATCTCTCTCTCCTAAGGTCTTTTAAAGTTTAAACCTCACTCTCTAACCCACGGAGGAAGTGAGAGTGGCGGGGGAGGAGTTAGGCATCTGTGTAAGCCCATTGCCCACAGTAAAGTAAGGTTCCTCAAGCCAGCTGGGGAGCCCAGCACTGCCATGTGGAGTTGAGATTCATGCTGAGTTTTGGATTGGTCCATGAAAGTATTTCTGTGACCTGAAAACAGGCTCCTGCCTGCTGGGCTGGGAACCCAAGTGCTAGCCAGCACTGCATGCTAAATATTCTTCTCTAAGTGCCAGTTCTTCTTTGCCAAAGAATTTCACATTCCGCTCCTGGTAATTATATCAAAGACATCGTTTTTACACCTTAAATGTGTCCCCGAGCCTGAAGCCACAAAAGGGGGTGGACAGAAGTGCAGAGCAAGTCAAGACTGTAGGATCATGTAGGAAACTTGGCCTCTTAACGCAGAAGTCAAGGACAAAATTAAGCCCCACTGATAACCACCCTGTATCAGCAGTGCATGCAAAGTAAATTACAGATCCTCAGTACCTTGTCACTTGGCCTTTTGCTGCATGACCTTAAAATATCTGCTGAAAATTAAAAATTCAGTCAATATTCACAGGCTTCAGGCATATAATGTCAAACAAGACTTTTCAACTTTAAAGGCTGGTTTTGTTGCTTTATGTTGTTGTTGAAAAAAAGCCTATTTTATACCCTATTAGAAATGGAGATGACCTTTGGAAATAGGAGACTCCCAGAAAACTCCCAGAGGAAAATGTTTCTAGAGATTATCCTGTGCAGGACGGGCCACACCACACAGGCCTTATTTGGTGGCTACTCCTTGAAAATGCCCCACTTAGGCACCTGTGTTCTAACCACACCTGTGCCCTCTGCCCTAGTGGGTTCTAGTCAATCTGACTTTATTAAGATAGCAAAAATGGCCAGCTTAGCTAATGCATGCAGAACACACGCCAAGTACCAGGCACTGCACTCACATCTCTCTGCAGTTTGACACACTTAGGCCTTAGGACAACCCTATGTAGTAGAGACTGTTATTATTACTGCCATTATAGAAGAGAAAACTGAGGCAGGAAACATCAAGTGACTTGGGCAAAGCTATACATGTTGTTAAATTTCAGTAGGATTTGAAGCCACGGAGTATATCCCTATATTGTACCCCAGTAGCCACAACAGCAAACACCCAAACCCCATATATTATTTTATTAAACAACCCACCCAGAGGCATCACATCTCAGTCTACACACATACAGAAAATAGAGGTCTATTCAAATCAGAAACTTGGTGAAACACTTGGCCAACTTGGCTAAAGAGTCATAAAGTGCCCCATCCATCCAGGACCTGTCTGCACCCTCTTTTGTTCCTGCCAAGCAGCAGATACCCTCTTCTGAGTCCCTTTCATCCTGACCAAATGTCTGGTCAGACAGCTTTTGTCCATCAAAAAAAAAAAAAAAACTGGAAATCCATGGCAGCTCTACAAGGTTCAGAACTTGAAGCAGTGGCACCAACTCTGCCCACTTGCTCCTGCAACAGACCCTTTGGAGACTTTCTGACCCACATTCCCTCCCGGGCAGATCAACAACAAATTCAAAACGACTCTGCCTTTCATGGGAAGGATGCTTCCAGGCAAGGCTACAGGCACAAAGAAATGTTCATTTGAATGACATGGATTGTGCCTCTACTCTGACAACTGGAGATATAAATGGGAGCATTCATGTTCATCATAAATTCACGTATCAGTGAGTGCCAGGCCCATGCATTACATCCTTCTATAAATATGCTCTCATCACAAAGGAGAAAACCAGTATGGGTTAAGGCAGAAAGAAAAAACCTGACCCTAACTTGTCCAGGCCTGAATGTGTTTTGGTACCAATCTTCACCAACAAATTCAGATATTCAAGAAATCTCAAGATCTTGTAGTTTATCTAATTCATCTTTACTGTGAGCCTCCAACCTACCTTCTGGGGAATACTTGAACCTCAGCACCCTCTGGCTTCTCCTTCATTTCCAGAATGGGTATGCAGTTCCTGAGTGTTCTGTAAAAGTTTGTGGGAACTGGTTTGGTTTGGAGGAGGGGATCTTCTGGAGAATAGGGACTGTCTGTTTGTATTCCTGCTGCGGGTCCTGTGACTTTGTGTTGGATCTGAGTCACTGACATTTAAGAGGTCCCCCTGGGGTCCCCAGACCCGGGCTATCAGGTAGAAATATAAGTGGGACACATGTGTGAGTTTAAATTTTCTAGTAGCCACAAAAGAAATAAGAAAAAGTAATTTTAGTCATTTACTTTTTAAAATCCAATATATTAAGAATATATTCTTTTCAATCCAGCATTCGTGTTTCTTGGTATTTACTCAAACAAATTAAAAACTTATATCCACACAAAAACTTGTATGTGAATGTTTATTGCAGCTTTTTTTCATAGTTGCTAAACTTGGAAGCAACCAAAATGCCCTGAGTAGGCGAATGGATAGAAGAGTTGTGGTACATCAGGCAGTGGAGTGTTATTCAGTGCTGAAAAGAAATGATCAAGCTGTGAAAAGGCCTGAAGGAACCTTAAGTGCATCTCACTAAGTGAGAAGCCAATTTGAAAAGGCCACATACTGTCTGATTCCAACTGTATGACATTCTGGAGAAGGCGAAACTATGGAGACAGTTAAAAGATTAGTAGTCGCCAGGGGTTAAGGGAAGGACAGGGTAAACAGGGGATGTTTAGGACAGTGAAATGATTCTGTATGATACTTCAGTGGTAGATACATGTCATTTGTACATTTATCCAAACCCACTGAATGTACAACACTAAGAGTATACCTAATGTACACTATGGACTTCGGGTGATAATGATGTTGGTCAGGGGGTCACAAGGTAAAGAAAACATGGGTTTAATGCCTACAAAACTGTGTGGCCATCATTGCAGCAACCTCCTGGGTTTGGTGTTTTATCTCCCATTTGCCAGGTTCATCCTGCCTGTGATAATGAGACATAAAATGCTTCCACTCACTGTCAGGCACAAAGCAATGAGTAAAGTAAGTATTTATGCCTGATTTTACCATTTTTTCCCCAAACATACCAATAAGCAAACCAACTTGTACTTGGGTATTCAAAGCGCACCATCTATAATATTTAGGGTTTTTCCTCAGTTTTATTTCACAGAGTCCCCAGTGGAGTAGTGGTGCCTTGAACATATTTGGTACATATTTACAAAAGACAGTAGTTTTTGATAACTAAATAAAGGTATCAAATATTTTCTTCCTTTGCTATATGATAAGGTGAGAAGTTAGTTTTAAAATATACTTGAAACTAATATTGCATACGAACTATACTTAAATAAATTTTTTAAATAAAAAATATATAAAATAGGGAAGTAAGAAATTAACAAAACTAATAAAATAGAATAACAATATACTATAATAAAAAATAACAGTAAAATAAACCCTTAGAAAAAAACACAAATTGTAAAACTTCAGTTATTTTATGTTAGAATAGACTTCCTTACATCTAAAAACCTTTTATCAAGCATTTTAACTATCAACTTAAACTTCTCAGTTGACAATTAAGCTTGCTACTAATGAGTAAATCTGGTACCAAAACAGTCATTTGGGGGATATCTTGAGTGATAAGTGATGCTCAGAAAGCTTACATCTATGATGTCCTTTCCTCCCAGGCAGCTCAAAAACCCTCACGACAATCAATGAAAAAAATGGAGCTGTCCTTGTCACAAACAACGCACAGATCCTGCAGGCCCAGTCAGGCTGTGTTGGGTCCTCAGAGGCAGGGTCCTTTCCACCATCCACGGGCAGGATGCAGTCACATTTCACAGTCTGTCAGTGGGGCAGATACAGCTCTGGACGACAGTGTGAGCTATAGTTACTACCTCAGGTTCTGAGCCTCATTCAGTTGCATTAGTTACTTTTCTCCCTCTCGGTAAATTAGGCAAGTAACAACCTTTTTGCATAGAGTTGTAGAGACTTCCATGAGAAAGTTCGCAGAGATGAACACAGTCTCTGGCATACAGTCCGTATTCAGTAAGCTCTAGCAAGTACAGCGCTTGTCTGTACTAATAAGCTCTCATCCTCATGTCATCAGAAAAAGCCAGGGCAGGCATGCAGTAATATTAACTCAGTAAATGAAAGAGTGAGTTGATTATTAGGAGGCTGGAAGAATAAGTGAAGGTGAAATGGAGAATTGGGGGAAATGAAGGAAGAAAATGAGAGCCTGAGAATGAGAGGAACTAGAGGCAAAGAACAAGAGAAGCCCTGGATTCATGGAAGCAAAGTAAGGGAAATGCTTGTTGGTAAATGAGAGGGCAAGACGCCAAGTTCTGTAATAAAGAAGTGATTAATTGAGGCAGCCAGGGAGAGGATTAGAACAGAGAGCTTTTGATATTGTGCAGTTAGGAGGGAAGACTGCAAAGAATTTTAAAGCATATGAAAAAAAAAAAAAAAGGAGAAAGAAGAGCTGAAAAAAATTAAAGACTGGAGGACTGGGTTTTTTAAAAAAATAGGTTTGCTGTTTAATCCAGGAAAGCAGGCAGTACTCTGCTAACAAAGTGAATTTCTCCTTTGGTTACTTTTCCTCAGGAAGCAGAAAGCCTTGTTTGAAAATCTAGACACCCCAGAACCCAATAATATGAAATTAAATTCAAGAAATACATCATGAAGCAATCATGCTATTTAAGCTTTTGATAAGATTTTCAAAATCTGAGTGATGATAGCTAAATTCTACCTCCCACACATTCATTGTAAAACTTCAGATTCTTGTGTGTCATACGTGAAAAACTCAGAGTGAAACGGATAAACTTATAATACTCTCTGCCTAGCTGAAACTATGATATAAAATAGTCGAAAAAGAGACTCCAAAATGTTTAAGAGAATATAAATTAAATGAGAGAAGAATTAAGTGTAAATATATATACTTACAGCCCCTTTGAGTATAGACTAGAATTACTTAGCGTTTACACTGCACCTTTCTTCCTAAGAGCCTAAAATGCATACATATTTCTAATTTACCTTCACCAGGGTTACTATTGATTAAATGTATCTTAGGGACATGTCATGTCTCTAGGAAACACGTGGAAGTTGAGGAATATGTAAGCAGGCATGCATAAGTTGTCAAGACCATTTTAAAGTTAAAGAATTGGGAGACGAAATTGGGTTCCCAAAACCCTGTATGGAATGTAGACTCATTTCTCAATCTCCAGACAATTTTTCATCCTCTTAATAGTAAACTGGCCCACTTATCATTTGCCAAATAAGCAAAAGAAAGTAAAACTATGCATTTGTGTGGGCCAAGGCAGTTTGTTATATTACAATAGCTTAGAAAAAAAATATCTTTTTAAGGATGAGGAAGTAATTCAGCAGCCAAAGCCCATTTCCCTTGTCTGCAAGTTAGCCCACTTCCTTGGACTGTCACCAATAGCCCCACGAGAACTGCCTGAGAGGACCTGGTGGGAGAAAGTTGACACACCTGGAGCATATTACCAAGAGCACAAGCCACTTACTCAATGGAACCTATTACTTTATCATCAAACAGATAGAAATTCACAAAAATGAAGAATTCTTCAAAGCCTGAAGTCTCTGAATCACTGCTAACTCGATAATTTATTATTAAGTCATTCAAGGTCTGAGAATCTTGTGTACAAAACTGAAAACTCTTATAGGTAAATATGAATGCTTATTGGAGTGTCTATATATCAAAAGTAGTTACATTAACATCTTTTACTACTGCCTTTCAAGGACCACTGTATTTTAAATGTTTTAAAGTACTTGGTGGCTTAAGAGATCCGAGATCTAATTCCAATTCGTCCGCTAGTTAATCCTGAGCAAGTCAAATTACTTTTGATCTCCATTTTTCCCTCTGTAAAATGAATATTAGACCAATTAATTTCAGAGATTCATACCAGGTTCTATTGTTCCGTGCAATCACATGGCCCAAGCTCTCTAGGCTCAGTTTCCTCTAGTGCAAAATGAAGACATTAAACCAATGATCCCTGAGCCCCTGGGGTTCCATCAAAGCCAGCAGTGTGAATTCCATCAACTAGTCTTTTTAGCCACGTAGACACCAATGCAGTGATTTTTACAAAAACTGAAAGCGTCCAAACTTCAGATAAGTACCAGGAATATATGCCCCCTGTGACATCACAAACAGGGTCTTGTGCATCTTGTCTCACCAGTGTCTACGACAGCCAAAAGACAGAGGAAGCCTAAGTAGACACTTGACCAAAAGGAAAGGAGAGAGATTGTTCTGTTTTCCTGTAACAGGACAAGAATCATAGTTAAAGCGTGACATTGTTTTTCCCTATTGGCACGAGTGTCTAAAAATATTTTACCAAATGAAATGAATATTTAAAAAGTGCTTTTTCCCGAACCTTGCAGGGGAAATAGTAGTATACAATTAATAACCAACAGGGCCTGTTCTCACGAATACGGTGGAGTCATTTTGCTAAAGAAATACTTATCTGCTAAACATGAAAGATGAAACAGAAAAGCCCTGCTCCCAGTAAGTAGAACGTAGAGTCACACTGCCCAGCACAGAAACCCTTCTCAGCCCCTGCTCAGAACATGTGGAGGTCATAATCAAGTTTGCCGAAACTTAGGGAAACTGTCACCGAGGGGGGGAGACTAGTGCCCCCTAAATGGACGATTCTGGAAATTGTCAGAAGGGTCAGGGCGTACCTTCCACCTGGGAGTGTGGGTGGTGGGGCACATACCCTGGCAGTGTTTCCCAAGTGAACCTTCTGGGAGTCTTTCCAGGTACAAATCAGGGGTGATGGGTGAAAAAGAAAAAGCGGGGGGCATTCCTCAGCTGAGTCTTCGTCATGTTGGCTCTGATGGGGTTTTAGCTGATTTGGGTTTTCCCTCCCCAGAACTGGGGGAATGGTTGCATCCAGTGTGGCCTCGCTGCCCATATGCCATTCAGCTCCTGTCTGCCTTTTTGTTTACACTGGGGACACAATAGAAGCTATAGTCCTTCCAATACATCATTTATAAGTGTATTCTACCTCTGAATGTACAGACAGAACTGGCTGTGGGTGAATAAGCTCTGTGAATATTGCCAAGACACTGTGCTTTGTTCAGCATTATTCTTCACAATAGATACCACACTTTGGAAGTAATTTTAAAAAGGGAATCAAAATAGTGGTACTTTTAGCCTTTGTTTCTTTTATACCACACTGCATTCTCTGTCTCTCATTCAGCCGCTCCCATTATACTGACAAATTAAATAAACCACTCCATTGCAGAAAGGCTCGGGCAGGCAGGACTTCACTACACTGCAGCCCAGGGAAGTTGAAATAAACATTGAGGCGGTTTCTGCTAGCAATTTCAGCTAACTTTACTCAAGAAGCAGAAAGAAAAAAAAAATGAGGGGACTACAGGATTTGAGCTGGTCAGCAGCACCTGAGCACTGGCCTCTGCAGCGGGTAATGGACCGCCTGGGAGAGGGCTGCATTTTCTAGAAGTGCTGAAAGTCTCTTCCTGCTGCGTGGCCCCTGAGAGAAGGAACAGGTGAGTTACAGGAGGCGCTGGGGCAGGCTGGGGGGCACGCACAAAGCGTAGCAGCTGATGGCTCTGGGAGGTCCAGAAGTTTCCTCCTTGCAAGCATCTTGGCTTTTCTCTCTCCTTGTCAGGCGTAATTTATTCATACATTTGCTGAACTGCATCCTAGAGCGAGAGAGTGAGTCATTCAGGTGCAGAAGGAGAAGCTCCTCTCCCTGTCTGTCTCTCTCTTCCTCTTAAACTTTACTTTGACTTTTAAAAGTTTTTGACTTGTGCAGTCACGTCTATTTTTGAAATTCGGGCAAAAGGAAAAATAGAGTATAGAATGTTTGAGTATGATATTGTTTTTGGTCTTTTTAAGGTTCAAAGATGCACTAGAGACATGAATGCAAACTTTGGAAGATGTCCTCTAACTTTTGGCCCAAAAACAATTTTATTAGTTCAGAAGAAAAACAAACAAAAAACCATTTTATACTTGGAAAGGAAGTATTTTTAAATTAATAACTATTTTTGAAAATAGACACAGATTTACTTTGAAATCGAGCGCACAACTGTCATTTTGGTTAAAAATTTGGGTTTATAAGCATTAGTAAGGTATAGCTCTTTCTCTAAATGCAGCTCTGGTTTGACTTAGAAAATTGCTATGACTGTTGTAAAAATCATCTTTAATGTCTATGCTGGGACTCCTTTTGCTCCCAACCACTCTTAACAAAAGTGGAATTGGTGGAAAAGATGGAGTCAAGAGTGCTTGTTGTCAGGGATCTCAGAGGCCGCCCGATTTCCTTATGAAAACAGAGCTCCAGTAAATGCCAGTTCCAGGAGATGGCTTTGAAGAATCCAGCCACCAGCTAAGATGACCTCATTTAAAATGCATGGTGGCTCCGCCGTGGAGTGGGAAACTCTGTGTTCCAACAGAGGCATCCCCTGGCTTCGAAGTCAGAGGCCACTGCAGGCAAAGGGAAATATTGAGCCAAAAGAGTTTGAACAGAACCATCGGGGTTCATCTTTTATTACCAAAGAAAGACTTGAAAAAGCCCAGGTGAAATTTTCTTCCATTGTCTAGGAAAATTCTCTGTAATTTGTCCCCAGGGAAATCCAAGTGCGTCGTGACTGGGGCCCCCACCCCACCTCCTCTGTCCTTCTTTCTCCTCCCCTCTCAGAGTAAATGTCTCCGGGATCCCTGGAGAACAGAGTGGGTGAGCAGAGGACGCTGAAGGTCAGGGTTGCCCACTGTGGCCTGACTTTTAAGCTAAAGAGGTTTTTCTTTCTCTTGTTGCCATGTCAGGTCTAATTTGGCCGCATTATGCTAAAGGGGTGGGCCTGCTCCTGACAGGAGGGGGTTAAATGAGATTACAAGCTTTAGAGGCTGTCAGCAGCTCCTGCTGCCTGGGATGTTAAATTGCGATTTAATGGTCAGCTTTATCTGTAGAGTATCAGTAGAAATCTGCTGTTTTCAGCAACTTAATTGGCACTGTGTTTGCAGGAGTTTTTCGGGGAGGTGGGAGAGCTGACCAGATTTTAATGCTGAATTATTTAGAGATCACACTGGCAGAATGTCAGTGGAAATCTGTGGCGTTTTGTTTTTCGGAAGCACAGAAAGCTTATGAATGGGCAAGATGCCGGATTCTGCTGTGATGCCCGAAACTTTCTAAAAATATTCGCGGGCTCTGATGCAGTTTATTTATAGATGGAATAAACAAAGAGTAGCAATTGCTATCACAACATATGTGCGGTGCCTGATTTGCTCAGGGCAGTGAGAATCTCTGATAGGAAAGGTAGGGAACTCCAAACAAAATGTGTTTGTTAATCTTTCCAAAATTATACCGTGTGGAACTGAACATTCCAGGGGTGAATTACTGGGGACAAAGGCAGTACAGTTTGACATCAGGGCAGGGAAATGCATGTGCATGTGTGGGTGCACGTGTGTGTATGTGCGTGCCTTCACCTGTGTATGTTCATGCAGGATGGAGCACAGCAGCTGACCAGCAGGGCGGTTTGTCCATATGTGTCAGTGGTGTGGGTAAAGGTCGTACTGTATGAAATTGGGGACATCCCATCATCTTGGCCCTACAAATCCATCAATTACCTACTGTGCCATCCAACCTGTTCAGAATAGAAGGACCTCATGTATTTGGTATTTCCACACACACAGTGGAAGGTGGGTGTGCTGTCTCCTTAGGATTACCTACTGGAAAGAGTTTTCACGTGGGAGAAAGGGGAGAAGCTGCCGGGAGCCTGAATGTTGGTGGCACCTGAGGGAGACTAGGTGGGTGTGGGGGAACACATACAAGATGGTTGGAAGGAAAACAGGCAGAAGGAAGAAAGAAAATAGAGAAAGTGTTTTCCCTGCAGACACACGTATTGTCTGTTCCCAGTTAGGGTCAGCCCAGGAAGTTCAGGATTAGTAAATTTAATATCCTGTCAAAATTCTCATGATAATGAATCCGGGCTGGCCGGCTGGCACAGCAGCTTCGGCACTGCAGCCGTCGAGATAGCGCAGCTAATTTATGAGCAAGAGATTGTGCTGCGCTGGCACCAGCGGGCCTCCCCGCTCGGCCGAGGGGTGGTCCCCACCAGCGAGTGGCGGCTCTGGCAGTCCTGGATCTTGCTCCGCTCCCAGCCTTGCCGTTTTCGTGACCCTAGGCCACACCGCCGAGTGACCCATTCGTCCCTCTTTCGCTACAAACCCTGGTTTTTCCTAAAACTAGGAAAATGCCTTGTAGGAAAATTTAATTCTAAAATGATCTCTTCACAGCCTGTAGTGATGCCATATCACCAATATTTTTAATCCAAAAGGGAGTGCAGAAGTATGGACACAAAAGTTTCCGAGCCGAGAGAGAAGGAGAAGGGTAAAGCTGGCTGAGCGAGAATACATCGCAGATGCTGTGCCTGCCTCCTGGTAGCCGGGCCTGGGCAGTTTGGAGGCCGTGGGGGTAATACAAGATGTGATGTCCCTTAGTGAGGAATATAAAAACGAGAAAGTTCCTGTGCAATTTGTTCAAGGCTCTGCACCTCTCTAAGCAGCTGTCAGATCCGTACATTATGGTACATTGAATCTGAATGAGGCTCTCAACATCAAAACCTTGCATCCATTATGATATCATCTCCCGCTCTAAGCCGTAATGCTTATTAATTCTGCACCCATACTCTCCCGGCTTCAGCAAATGTATTCCATCAGCCTAGCATTTAATTTAATTAGTACAGCTGGGCTCTCATTCTCCTTTCTGTGTCAGAGGTATTGTCAGCACGTTCTGCTGTAACACAATTACTGATTGCTTTTAGATAGGCAGAAATATGATTAGGGTATTGGGTGACTGTATCATAAGCCTTATTAGATTCATTTGAAATCTGGAGATAAATAGGAAACTTTTATTTGCAGTGTAATGAGATTATGCTTATTAGGCCAAGACCTCACAGCCTTTTGCAAAGAACACTGTATCAGTCGGATTATGCTCTGGAAACACACATTACTCCCAGCATCCGAGCCATTTCTGAGCGCCTTCGAGACTTCAGTGCTGTCACACTGTATATGTTTTAGGATTATGGCCACCTTGTATCTTCCTCATGATAAAGGAAGTGGATATCCCTCTTCCTTCTCAAAGTCTGATGGAATACATACATCTTGAAATGAGATTTTATTTTATAGAAATATTTTGAAAATCAGTGTGCAAGCAAAAAGAGATTATACTTTTCAATGTACTTATTTGCTTTTAAGATGTTTGCATTTATTAGATGTCGCTTACAGAGACTGGCATATAATGAGTGTCTTAAAAATCCCTAGTGCTCATTCTCTAAAACATTTATCACTGATGTTATTGTTTTGATAACAGCTAGTACAATTCCAGAAACATTTTTTATTGGCATTTATTTGATAATCTCAAATTTCTAATATTTATGCCAGAAATTTCTCCTACCCAGAATAAATCATTTCTGAATAGTAGGAACTATCATGAAGAGGCTAGCATAATTTGAAGAAATCTATTGAAATAGAAAGAATATAGGATGCAATATATTTAACTGAGCTGAAATTTGTCAAATACACTTTTTGGTTATAAAATAAAATATCTTTATACCCGAGAAATGATGATGATTTTTCCTAGATAGAAAAGTTTTGGAATGAGATATGAATTTTGCTCCAGGAAAATCCAAGATATAAAATCTAAAATTGCAAAATATGGGCCATATCTTTAAACCACGATTTATCTCCTGCATCACTCCCATCCCCCACCCCACTTCATTTTTGCCAGGTAATTTATAACATTGTTTGATTTAAGTAAATCTAAGTAAATTATTTTCATGAATTCATTTATTGCATAAGACCTACAAATACAATAAGTGTGCTTTGGTGTTACCTTACATAAAACAATAAGCATTTATCTCTTAGTTGAATATGTGGTCAAATCAAATATGTGGAAAAGTTTGGGAAATAGATAATGGTAATGGTCACGCAGCATCTGGAATGTAGTCGATGCCATTGAACTGAATACGTAAACATGGTTAAAACAGCAAAGTTTATATTACATGAATTTTACCATAACAAAAGAAGAAGGAGGAAAGAGAGATATGGTTGGGGTGAGCTCCTTCAGTGTGAGTTGCAGATCATGGAATGTATTGTGGTCGGGGATATCCTACTTCCTCCTGTGGATTTACCAATGACAGTGAATTTTAAATTCTAATCTGGTGAGCTTTATACTCATTCCTACAAGTTCAATTATACCATTTCTGGCCAAATAATGTGTAAGAAATCCTAGTGAAGACATTTGTCTTTTTCCCAAAATGATCCATGACAAAGATCTTGCTTGGCCTTGCTAGAATTCAGAAATTCTTGGTGGCATAACTTGTACCCAGAATCTTGACTCTGTTCCAAGATTAATATTCAGTGAATGAATGAATGAATGAATGAATGAATAAGGAATAGGAAACATTCAAATGTTGCAGTGACTATTTTCTTCAAAGGCCCTGAGGGGAAAGTAGCCAACAGTTCTGCTCACTATCATCTTTTTTTTCCCAGCTTTATTGAGGTAGAACTGACAAATAAAATTGTAAGATTTTTAAAGAATACATCATGGTGACTTGATATGTGTGTACATTGTGAAAGGATTCCCACCATATAGTTAATTAACACATTTATCATTGTGTGTGAGAATATTTAAGTTCTACTTTCCTAACAAATTTCAATTATATAATACCATGTTATCAGCTATAGTCACCATGTTTTACATGAGATCCTCAGACCTTATTCATCTTATAGCTGAAAGTTTGTACCCTTTTACCAGCCTCTCCTTATCCCCGCGGTGCCATCTTTGAGTGGAATGAATTGAAGTGGAAGCAGGATCTAAAATCAAAGTGTCAACATTAAAGGAAATAGAATGGGGTTGACCCACAGGGCATTAGCAACCAGTATGAGCCTTCTAAAGTCACTTCATCTTAACCAACTCACCCTAAAAAACCCTCTTTATTTCCTCAGTAAAGTATGTGCACAGATATGTACAAGATGTTCTTGTGTTTGCTCCAACACCTTTTATATGCCACTTGCAATTGTTGTAATTTGTAATTTAACAAAACGTGATGCGAGCCACTGAAATATGAGTGCAAAATAAAATTTAAAAAAGAATTGGTTTGTTCTGTGAAATTAAATTGAATATTTTGGAAACTAAATTGAGTATTCTGGAAAGACAAGATAAAAGCAAGTTGCTTTGAAAAATACAGAATTACGTATGGATGAGACCATTGTCAATTACTAGCAAAAATCATTGAAACCTAAGATTCTACATTCAGATTGCTTCACGAGTCATTTTAATTAATTGTTTCATGTTAAAGAAACATAAAAAATGCTTTGTGGATAGATGCTGTTTGTGCAAGAAAGAGGACTCTGAAAGCCAGTCAACACTTTTGGCCTAAATCAAAATATGTATATACTCTATGTTATAATGCTTCAAGCATAAATCTATAGATTTTTTAATGATTTCCTACTCTAATACACATTTCTGATTACTGACCAATGTTTAGTTCCAGCATATTAGCCTGGAGGATTTGGGGGCTGGAGTGAGTTGGGGAGAAGGAGGGAGGGGTTGACTGTGCCAGGCCCTCCATAGTGGAGTTCTGACTCTGAGGAATATTCTGGTGTTCTGTGGAGGTTAATGGAGATTGCCATTGGGGTAGAATAAGCATAAATAAATGCCTGAATGCAGCTAAGTGGAAGGGAACTAGTCCTTTTGTCGTGATCCTAGAATAAGACGAAGAAGAGATTGGAGTGGAATGGAGTAGAATGGGAGAGAAATATCAATAGGTGGCAGCTCATGACGCTTAGCCACTTTCTAAGGAAGGCTTAGATGTTCATAGCTCATTTGACCATCACTTGGATCCATGTTCTCTCTACATTTTCCTATTCAGTCTCAAAAGGGAGGCTACCTCGGGTAAACAGAAGTGCCCACACAATAGAAAGAGCCTGAGGCAGAGCTGGCCTGGGTTCTGGAGTCAAACGAGCCACCAGGTCAGCATCCTTAAACTCCAGTCCTTATCTGCAAATGACAAGATATACCCCAAATCACAAGAACTGAGTCTGATCTCTGCACAGCACTTTCATATGTTCTGTGGCCTCATAAAGTTCATGTCCTGAGAAGAAATGATCAATTTCTTTCTTATTTTAATTTCTTACCTACTTTAATTTTAATTTCTATTACTACTTAAAGACTTGCCACGTGTGCTACTTGGGCTAAATTACTAAGTTTTTTCTGTTTTCTCTGTTTCACACCTTGGTAAAATGAAGAAATAGTAAGACCTCTGTTACAGGGTAATGTTAGGGTTTAATTGTAGTACCAATGCTGTGAATGATACATACAGATTTATACAATATGTATGGTATGTAATAACATGATACATGTGTGAGTGTGTGTACACCTAGATTCATACATACAATATCTCTCACACCACTACCCCAGCACAGTGCTGCACTTACAGTCGGCTCTCTTCCATTTGCCATGGCTGTTATTACTTAGCTATTTCTATGCCTGTGAAGAATACCTAACTGGAAAAAAAAATAAGATGTGTCTTCAAACTGGTTATTTTCATTCAGATACATGCAAAAGAAAATCATCTTATAGAACTATTTACCTTTAACCTAGTCCAGTCAAGCTAATCTGCTGTGAAACCATAAGATCAGTCGTCTTCCTCTTTTGTGTTTACCAAAAAAGAAAGATTTGAAAAATAAAAACATAAATAAAGATAGGAGTGAGTGAGAGTGTGTATTAGTTTGTGAGGGCCGCCTCAACAAAATACCCAGAGCAACTTCAACAACAGAAATTTATTATGTCACAGTCTAGAGGCTGGAAATCCCAGACCAAGGTATAGACAGAGTTGGTTCTTTCTGAGACCTGAAGGAGAATCCATTCTATGCCTCTCCTCCAGCTTCTGGAGGTTTGCTGGCAGTCTTTGGCAATGCTTAGTGTGTTGAAGCATCACCCCACAATCTCTGTCTCTGTCATCATATGTATGTCTGTCTTTCAGTTTGTATTTCTGTGTGTCTTCTTACAAGGATGCCAATCATACTGGATTAGGGCCCACCCTACTCCAGTGTGACCTCATCTTAACTAATTACATCTGCAATGTCCCTATTTCCAAATAATGACATATTCTAAAGTACTGAGGGTTTGGACACCAACACATGAGTTGTGGAGACACAGTTCAACCCATGAAAAAGCAGAAAATGTCATATTCAGAAATGATGAATTTCACAAAGAAACATAACAGAAGAAACCACCATGCATGACAATGCTTCGGTGTCTTCTGAGCAGCCTCAACCAAAGCTGACTGAGCCTGAGGTTTGTCCTATAAACTTGGCAACAGTGACTGATGTTCTAGCCCTGTACTTTATCATGAAAATACTTGGTATTTTTTAAATTTTTCCCTGAAATAATTTAGCAACTTTATTGTATTTCTAAGGGAGTCCACTTTGTGGGTGGTATCAGTAGAAATAGATGATTAGGCAGAGGTAGAGACTGGACCTCAGTAGCTACATAGAGCCCAGATCACCCAGAGAATGAGTAGAACTTGGGAATAAGGTCCTGACCCAGACCCACTAAGCCAGACCCTCTAGGGTGAAGGTCTCAGCATTCAATGAAGGCTAAAGGCCAGCCAGGGTGAGAACCACGGCAATAGGTGTAAAGTTCTGGTGACTGTCAGCGTGTGTCTCCAGGTGGTAGGATTCAGGAGCAGTGAGGTTACTCACAGCGTTTCCTGCCTCTCACTGAGGAGACTCTGGCAGTGGCTATGAGTTAAGGTCCGCCTGACACTCTGACATCTCCCAAACCCCCATCTGGGTCATCTTCCTTCACTGGTAACCCCATTGTCTGAATTTTCCCCAGAAACTTTTTTTCATCAGAACATATCCTAACTAAGGTACATCTCCCCAGGGGCATCCTCCCTACACAGAGATGAGCAGTTCAGCTCCCAGCTCCCACCATGTGCCTGGCAAGGACTAGGGACAAAAGTATACCCATCTGACTGGACTCCTGGCTCCATCTGCTGAGAACTTACTGTGCCAAAAGCTTTACTTCTTCTCTATTATATTCATCGTAGGATAGTTCTGTGGTGCTTATTAAATGTAGAGATTCTACCTTTTCCACACTAAGACCTTCTAAATTAACATCCATTTGGGAAGAGCTGAAAAACATGTATTTTTCAAAAGCACTTTTGTTATTTGTTACGCTTTAGCAACTTTGAGAAGTATTCTTTTAGTTCCCACCACAACTCATTGAAGCAAGTACCACTTTCATTCTAAGTTACTAAAGAGGAAACTTGGCTTAGAGGAGTAACTTGCCAGTGGCCACACAGCTAGCAGGCTACAGAGGCCGTTTGAGACACAGCAGCATCCATTTTAGAGTCTGTGGCAGCATAAATGGAAATGATACTTGGGGTTGCGGGAGTTCAGGATCTCTGCATACCTATTGATTTACATTCACACACACAAACATCCCTCATTCTTTAGCCTTGGTGAAGAATTGTAATTGTTATAAACTGCCTTCCAAAAGAAAGCTCTGTAAGTATGCCAGACCACAAGGAGTGTATCGGCTTTAATGACCTAGTGTGTCGCGACGACTGCAGTATGGGAAATTTCTCATCTTTATTACCTATAGCATCAATGAGTTGTATTATTGAGTCCAAGCAGATGACCTTACAATGGCTTTTAGAATAGGCAGTGCTCTAAAATATTGTGTAAAAGGAAATTGTATCATTAAGGGCTAAATACATGCTTACCATTCAATAAAAACAATTTTTAACTCTGGCTTTGGTTTACAGGTTAACATATAGAAGGAGGAAATAGTGACAGTCGGTCTTCCTAGAACTAGTGGATTAAATGAAAGTATAATAATTGCCGTATGTTTGTTTGATGTAGACTCAAAGGTAGAATCTCAACAGAAGTAATTAGAGTAATTATTAAAGTCTGAATTTAATCCAAAAGCCCCAGGGAATATTACATGTTCATTCATCTAAGCCTGATATGTTTCCTATTAAAACTATGCGTTGCCTCCGGGATCTTCTGCCAGTCTATTCTGTGGTGGGCACTAGTTCGGGGTATTGTCTCCACCTCTGGATCGTGGCTCCCTGTGATGTCCTCTGTAGGCTACAAGAGGGCACCATCCTAGTAAGCTAAAAATAATTATGGAAAATGTTAATCTTTCCAGGATTATCTTTCTTGTCATTTATGATAAATGGGTGTTTTCCAGAGTTATGTCCCAAGGCAAGGAGACCAAAGGCAAAGGCTTCTCAATGACAGAGACTAGACTGGACTGTTTCTCCTTATAGATCTGGTAGAGCCAAATGTCCTTCAGGACGGAATGATTAAGTCTGAACTGCTGGGATGGAATTTTATAGTTACCTTATATACCCTAAGCTTACATCTATGTGATCCTGAAAACAGTGGTAGAAGAAACTACTCAGTGTCACAGTGGGCTTCAACTTCATCTTAGCTTGTTTAATTTTAATAATTTTCTATAAACCTAGACTTCAATAAAGAGGGTAATTATATTCTTCATCTTGGATCAGAAAGAAGATGGGTTACCTCTTGACTGGGTATGTTAAAGTACACTATGTATACTCACAGGTTTTCATATTTCTACTTATGCTCACATTACTATTCTGTAATGAAACTAGATTTATAATCTTTAATCATATTCTTATTTATATAGAAAATAAAATAATTCAATTGAAGATCAAATTGGGTATTTTGGGGGTTCAACCAATTCATTCATTCGTTAAACCACCTACATATATAGGATTTATAATGTAATTGAAGAGGAAAGATATATACGTATGTATCTACCAGTACAAAACAATTAATGCCACATGAGTGATTTCCCACCTTATAGCCTAGAATGCCAGTTCTGCCTTTTCCTGGCCCTATGACCTCAGGCAAGTTTTTCAACCTCTCTACATCTCATTTTTCTCATCTGTAAAATGGGGATGAAACCAGTACCTGTGTCTCAAGGTTGTTGTGAGGAACAAACGAGATATATAATGCACAGAGCTTTGATGACCTGGTGTGTGGGTACTGTTGCATAAGGGAAACTTCTCATCCTTGTTACCCACAGGAGCAATGAGTTTTGTTATTAACTCCAAGGCAGACAACTTACAAGGACTTTCAGAACACAAATGCAGAGTCAGTACTCAATGCACATTAGACAAGGCTGTTATTGAAGCAATTTGTATCAATAATCAACTGGTTTCTTCTCCAGATAAAAGTGGAGCATGCTGATTGACAGAAGAGAGTTATTCTCTTTTCCTCTTAAAAGAAGGAAAGTCTCCAAGGATTGAATTAAGAAAAAAGTTTAAAATAATTTGATCATTTTTCCAACTACATACTGTAGGCAGAGTTATTGTTACCAAAGATGGCAATTTGCCTCAGGTTCCTGACCAATAACCTTACTGGAAACCTCCAGTTGCCCACACTGTCTCCACAACAGTTCTCTGTGCACAGGCTGGCCCTTGGCACCTGGAGAGAAAGCCCTATCTGCACCCCAGGGTTTCTTGTGCTCAGTCACATGACCATCTTTTTATCCCAGAAGGAGTGACAAGATTGGGGACAGTCATCTGAGACAAAAATTGCTGGTCACAGAAAGACGTTGGCACATGGATAGTCACTGAGGCTTACTGTCAAAGAATTTTAAAGCTAGTAATAGTTATCAAAACAGTTTATATGAACACTTCACAGGTTTTCCAGCTATTCTCCATCAAATGTTCAAAAATAATGACAGCTTATATACTTGTTCTAGATGTTCTCATTACGAATCATTCAAATAAAAGGGAAGCTCAAATTGTATAACTTAAGGATCACTAAATTGTCTCATAGGTAAGCAAGTTTCACAATACAGGCTTACCTAGCAGGTATGAGTACAGACAGTATTTCCTTCACATCCAAACCACAAGAAAATTACATGTACATCCTTATCTAGTGCCCTGAATTCACTGAACCTGCAAAAGCATGTGAAATCATTAAAAAACATGGATGATGGCGGGTACTGGAAGTAACATTGGCTGCCCCACATGGATGAACTCTGGATTGAACAGTTGGTTGATTTGAGTTATGGGTTCTTAGATAACCCATACATACCTGTGTCAATTGCCAAGCAACTACAGGTTTATAGATGAGAGAGTCTTATCTAGCTCCTGAAGCACTTTTTATCCTTATTAACCTGAATAATTAATAAATGGGAAAGGGAAAAAAATCACCACCCAGAAGCAATATCTGGAAAGTGATACCGGCATTGAAGTCACATCCACAGCAGTCACCTTCATCAAACCATGCAAAAAGCAGCAGTAGCAGTGAAGGACCTCAGATGCTTCAGGGTGGTCGTAATCGTGCTTGGCAACATTTTTAATGTGGCAAAACTGAAGAACCCTAAGAGAGAAAAGCCAACAGTGTTCCAGCCAGAAGTGCAGTGACTGGAATCAGGAAGATGGGGTTCTTTGGAGGAGGAATTTGGGATCCGATATGAGCCTGAATAATACTCCACTGCCTGATGTATCACAGTTCATCTATCCATTCACCTACTGAAGGTATCTTAATTGCTTCTGAGTTTTAGCAACTACGAGAAAAGCTGCTATAAACATCCACATACAGGTTTTTGTGTGGATATGTGTAAGTGGCAGAATTACTGAAAAGACTGCAAATGTGTCTTTAGATGCTGTGTGTTTGAGGTTCACGGGGATACAAGTGAAAGCCTATGTCTGCAATGTCCACAGACCCATCCTTCTAGCACTGTTTTCAATATGAAGGAATGAATCAATCAGCACAAGTGTGCTGAGCACCTAAGAGATGGAGGATACAAGAAAACAAAAAACAGCATGAAAACAGTTGCTGCCCTGAAGAAAATGAAATTGAATGGGGAGTTGGGACATGTACATACATTTTAAAAACCAAGCATGTAAGGCAGGAGCAGATGGTACTACATGTCTATGAACCGATACCCAAAGACTGGAAAAAACGCTATCTTTTTGTCTTTTCTTCCCACACTCCGGCCACGTGAGTCTGCAAAGATCATTATTTTTATTTGTATGAGAAGATCAACAGTCACACAGGTGTGGGACTCCAGTGAAGGACTCCTGTACCCTTGAGTCCAAGAACTCTAAACTGGTTCTTCCCAGCAGGCATTTGATAATTTCTGTCTAGGTCCTTACAGATGTGGTCTGAATTCAGGCTTTGATCTGTGAATTAAAAGCCATGCATGATACCATCCGGGGAAAAGCATGAAAATGCCAATGGAGATAGATTAATGCTCGATAAATCTTACGCCCTTTGCCAACATGATGTTACCATAGTAAGTTCAGATACCACTTCAAAAGCAAGGTATTTAACTGAACTTTAGATTCACTGAATAAAACAGTACAGTGATCTGTTGAACCAACTGAAATTGTGAACTTCAGGAATCTTTGAAGTAAAACATGTGATGTGGTAGACACTGGGACATTTCCCATTTCGCCCTAAATCGGCCAGACATAGAAAATAGCTGTGAATTTTCTCTCACTCCTGGTGTGAGCTGTCTCTCAGATTTAAGCGGTCCCAGCCATTTACCCCTTTGTTTTCCTGGAGATGCTGAGGTTGCCCTAGAGTAACTGAAGAACACTTAGAGTGAACCCTTCCTCAACATATTTCATCAATTTCAGGGACTTTTTGATTAAAAAACATATTTTAAAACACAAATATCTAAACATTTTCAAACTTCAGTAAAATTTGTAGTAATAAGAATGAGGGTAAAATCCACTCAGCCCCTAACTCCTGCCCAGCCACCCTTATCACATTGAGAGGGGAGGTTGTATGGATGTCAGGGCAAGACTGGGCAGGGGGAGGCCAGGCATGCTATCGCTATGGAGAGGGGGATGTTCACCTCTGCCTGGCAGTCTGGTCCCATCTTTCCATGATAAGCCATCTTTCATGACTAGTGGATTCTCTAGCCTTTCATTATGAAAAATTCAGGATCCAGTGAGATATTTTGCCCACAGAAAATGTATTCCTTATTTCATGTTCATCTATCAGAAAATAAAATAGACTCTCCAGAAAGTCACTTTACATTTGAAAATGATGTCCCATACTAGAGTTCTCCTCTCTTTACTATCATTTCCATCTACTCAGATGCTCTGAGTGAGATTCATTTACACATTGAAGACCGCCCACAGTCGGAGCGGGTGGGCATGATTCTCAGCTGATCTCATCATCCATGTCATACTATTCTTACACAAGAGATCCAGGCAGTCACTAGATCCAGTCAAATTGAATCAGGGTCCACCCTAATAATCTCATCTTAACTAATTAAGCCCTATTTTTCCTCCATTTAGATTGTAAACCTACAATGTCTCTGCCTCATGCATGACCTTCCAACCTGCCCCCAGCTCTGCCTGCTCTCATCCATTCTGTACATCCCTGGCAAATTCATCTTCCTGGCTTCCTGTTTAATTGTGTCACCTCCTTATTCACCAAATGTCAAAGTCTCCACATTGCTGATGAATTAAAGTCCAGATTTCTTTCACGCCCCTGTATAACCCGGGCCACTTCCTCAGGAAGCATGCTCCTCAGCACCCTAAGCAACCAATGCCGCTAATGCTTCCCGCTCTGTCAGCTTTCTCTCCCCTTGGCCTTCCTGAACCTTGAGAGCCTCTCTTCTAAATCATTCTCTATCACTGACTTTTCTTTCGCCTGCCCTGTAAGGAGGGTCTCCGTACCACTTCGTGTTGGGTTTGATTTCTATCTGTAGTCGTTTACCGGAGCTGTTGTAGCCAAAAACCAAAGACAGGGCAACTTAAACAGCAGAAATGGATTGTCTTACAGCGCTGGAGGCTGGAAGTCTGAGGTCAAGGTGTCAGCAAGGTTGGTTCCTTCTGAGGCTATGAGAGAGCACCTGTCTTAGGCTTCTCTCCTTGGCTTGTAGATGGTCTTCTTCACTCAACCTCTTTACATCATCTTTTTTCTGTGCATATCTGTCTCTATCTGCATTTCTCCTTTTTATAAGGACACCAGTCCTATTGGATTAGGCCATACCCTAAAGATCTCATCTTAAGTAATTATATCTGCAATTATCCTATTCTCAAAGAAGGTCGCATTCTGAGGCACTGGGGGTCAGGACTTGGCCATGTGAATTGTGGGGGACACAATTCAGCCCATAACACCACCTACATCCTATATTCAAGATCTAAAATCCCAGTGATGTGCAGGCTACTTCCTCATGAATGACCTGTCTTTACAACATAACTCGACCATAACTATCTCCTCATGACCAAGGTGACATCCAGCTGCTTCCAGTGCTATGAGTAGCATTTGTTTCTGTGAAAAACAACAGGGAAACACAGATGGCTAAATTCTGCAACTTATTTTCAAAACACTTGCAGCCAGAAGAGAAGACATAGCTATAGAAATGACAGTTATACAAGATTCAGAGTGTAAGTCCTTTAACCAGAGAGAAAGCAACGGCTCTGTGGAAGAGAAGCCCACCCTTAACTGAAGGGTTGAGGACTCGAGGCTGAGATGGCATTTTAGAGGGCATGGACCCCTTTATGTGCATTGCAGGCACAAGTGCCAATGGCCTATCTTCTCAGAGTACTGCTATGAGAACCATACTTTCTGAGTCAGTACTATAAGTACAGTTTTTATCCTCAAAATGTTCTTTCTCACCTTTTTTCTGTTCTTTGAATAGACATATAAAATTAGCAGGCACAGTCTCCCCACCCTCTACACACTCCCATATAACTCTCAATGGGACAGCAAGATCTTTCTCATTTTCCCCATTTACTCTCAAATCTCTCACTTTCGTCAATTAACAGCAGACCCTAACTGCACATGAAAGAAATTTTGGTGCCTTTTAATTTCAATCCCAGTTGATTTGACATCCAAGTTTATACTGTTATTTTATAGTTCTAGCAACAGGAGCAATTGAAATTCAGAAAATTTCATCCATAGGTGCCACATTTGCATTTCATGAGTAGTCTTTAGTGAATAGAGTTTATACATTCTTTCTTGAATGAAAACAGCAGTGGCAGAGGCGGTATTAAAGCAGTTGGTAAGGATGCCCAGGCCACCTCATAGCAACCGCCAGGTTTCCAAGGGCAAATAGCTTCTCCCGACCCTAAGCAACTAGATGAGAACATCAAAACATGCCTTGTACCAGACCTCCAATACCCATTAGTGTTAGGAGCTGTTACCTCAATCATGAGTGACAGAGCCCTAATTATTAAGGTAATTAGAAGTTATAACACTGGCAATATTAAAGGGAGAACTTCCAGAGCCCATTAACAATGTTACTTTAAGTGATCTGGCTGTGAACTATTCAAATCTCTAATTACATTATACGTCTATCTTAAAGGGTGATGTAATTAACTGATGGGAGAGGGGGTTAATGTATACTGACTGCTGGTAACACTTGTAAGTACTATTTTCACAGGAACTGGCTGCAGCAATGTCACTTAGTTTTCTTCCACTTAACTGTATATAGTATGTAGCTAAAATAAATCGTGACCTTGATATATTTATGTGCATTTTATGCACAAATATTTTTGTTCTTTATTTTTCCTATTAATGTGTTTCTTTATGGTGTATTCACCTATACTCAATTAAAGATAAACAAAAGTACCTTTAGTTTGTACATAAAATATAGGTTCTATTTTTGGTACATATAAAAATTAAAACATTACACCTTTCTATCTACTGCAGGATCAATTTGTTCCCTCAAATAATTGATATACCATTAACTTTTTCTTCTATGACCAAGTAATACATTTTTTTATTGCACATGTCATTGTATCTTAGTTTTCTATAACAATTTATCATGAAATCCAAATTGCTTTTTATTTAAGACCCAGTAAGATTTAATTATTTGTCATGAGCTACATTGATGAAAATGAGGTGGTTTTTAAAAAATTAGACCTCTAGAAAAGACAATATTTCAAGTTGCCTTTATCAAGAGTTTTACTTTTCATTTTATGAGTATCTTTCATTATGGAATCATCTATTAACTCGTTATCCACATATAATGTATAAATATTGACTATGACATTGCCTTTATTTAAAATCAGTCATCTCCCTATGCCATTCACACTGGATTGAAGTTAATGTTATAACTTCTGTTTCTTCTTCGAATCGATAACAACCTCTCATCTTCCTTCATTGTCCAACTCTAGCTTTTTGTTCATTCCTCTCTTATCCAGTACTAAGGAGCTAAGTGAGCATTTAGAGAGCACAGCCCTCCTCTTTTCTCTCCACTTACATTTGTAGATGGAGAAACTACATTAGGGGCACTGCCCACTCCTCTTTTGAGTCCTCTTTTCATCTCTACTTATGCACAAACAGATTCTCTGTTTACTCAGGGAAGTTGATGCTGGGTAAATGTGTTCAAGTTGGCAACATCAGTTCTGCAGGGATCTATAGAGAGGTATAAGAAAGAAAGGATGGCTGAACCCACTTTTGACATCTTACTGTAATTAATGCTGAAGGAATGGTAAATGTGGAATCCTATTCTTGCTTACTAAAGTCACTTTCTTTATTAATAACTGACATCCAGAGCACTGGTGGAAGCTCCTGGAAATAAGAAGTAGAGAATGAGGAAAGAAACTAAGACCTTTTTAGGGGATTGGGATGCACTCGTGTTCAAAGGTCTAATGATACACAAATGATGATGAA